>MARA01000010.1:0-1429897 GCA_001792895.1 Lentinus brumalis | reverse complement strand
GAGGAAGACCCCGAGGTAATCCTGCTGGAGGGTCCTGGACAGGCCCATAACTCGACAGCTTTGGGATGTCGGGATGAGGTAGATGTGGTACTGGATTGGGCGTCGAAGAGGGACAAGAAGTGCGTGACTTGACACTATATGAATCACACAAACTGACAGGCTCACATGCGGTTGAACCTGGTAGACGAGTGAGACGATACCTCGAGACCGCGGACGTCGCAGATGGCAAGTGGTCATTGACGCGATTTCAAAGTGATGCCTGCGCCTGGCCCGCGGCAGCAACGTCGTTGATGTATGGCGCTCGCGCTGCCCGAGTATGTACCGTGGCGAAGCTGGTCGGCGCGAAGTTCCACTTCACCATCGAGCAGCCGCCGACGTATGACCTGGTGCTCGAGCTCCTACGCAAGGTCGATAGTGACGCCATGCGGACCTTGAAGTCCGTCTGGGGCGGGTCAGGTATGTGCGTCCCATCATAATGTTGAAAGGAGTACGCTGAAAGCGCGTGGCGGGTGTAGTGTCGGATAACGACGGGCGCATGACGGTCGGGAGGCATCTGGAGAGCCATCAGCAGGTGAGCAGGTGTACCTACTATCAAACGTAGGCCAGCCCTCTGACGTACGACGGACCACAAGATATTCAACGAGTTCTTCTGGGCGGGGGAGCGTATCGCCGCGCCAGGCTCCGAGGATATCATAGCATTCACCTCGCTGCGGCCAGAGGACGTGGTCTACGTCGTGTGCTCGATAGGGAAGAGGGACGGTGACGTAGTATTCATTCTCGAGGCGATCCACTTCATAGCTCGATCTCCCAAGTACGGTACTGCGAAGTAATGTATACGGACGAACGAGATGTGCGCGGTGCGACCGAAGGAACGGATGATGGTTGCAGGGACCATCGAGGACTGCAAGACGCGGCCCGCTCATCGTCTAGGACATCGAGTTGCGGCTCTAGTTACACTAGTTGTGCGCATGTCACCTCGCCTGCGAGTCGCGACACCACCATCGACTGTCTCTCGGCCAATCGGCGAGACAGTACTTCATCCGCCTGAGAAAATCGCCCGTGTTCGCAGACACAAACCGTCCAGAATGAACAGATCGCTTGGGATGCTGGGTCGCCGTCCAGGTGAGGAATGGCTATTCGCGGGTGTGACAGCTTAGTCGTGCAAAATGTTGGTATCGCACGGCTCCCCGCCCACACAGCCAGTACCTTGGCAAGTGGAGGAGGGAAGAGGAGACGTAGTGATGCCAGCGGTACGTCGTGAGGAACGCAATGATTCCTCACCGAAGTGGAACTCACCAACGTCCCCGCGCGCGAATACAGATGGGCCCAGAGGTTGCATGCAATGCACAGGTTACGCTGCTAGTATCTAGTAATGTGTGTAGGCGAGGCAGTGAACGCATGCCAGGCGAGACGAGGCCATGATCGGACCAACGTGAGTTGCTGGGGGTGAGAGTCCTTGCAAGTTTGTGCCCATGGTGACATCAGTGCGCCCGGGCGATGGGCTACATATAAACATAGACCTCGATCTCATCCTGCAGGCGGCACGGCGTGGGCAAGAAACTCACGAGGGGGCCGAGGGTGCCGATGACCCTGTTGTCGACGAGGCGTCTGTCGGTCGCGCGGAGGATGACCGAAGAGCAGGACACGAGCGTGAGGACCAAGCAGCCGGTAGTCACGGTCTGGGGGGGTGGCTGAACACACCGCGAAGGAGTGGACAAGGGCTGAAGGCCCCGTGCCGAGGGAAGGAGTTCAAGCAGTCGCGAAATACGAAGAGAATGTCACCCGTGGATAGCGACGACGAGAGAGAAATCCCGCCGATAGCCTTGAGCGTGCTCAACAAGATGCCAACTGTCGGCGTCGACGCTGATATGGGGCCCGCGACGTCGATACCTGGCGTGAAGAGCAATTCTCGGTGGCCAGCACAGAGTATATGGGGCGGACGCTGCGCCCGGGACAGGATGAACTCAAGACGTACACGTTGGAGCAATCGCAGGGCCTGAAGAAGAGACTGATCGAATGGGATGGAGTGTGAGTGACTGACCCGCTGGGCGTGAAAACAGACTAACTGACAAGCGGGTCGCAGTTCGCCGATTTGGTTCGTATAACCGCGTAGCAGGATATTCCTCGTGTTAGTGGGCCGACCCAGGGGCGAACGACTGGGATGACCTTTGTCGGGCTGCGGTCGATGTGCTTGTCAGAGAGGGGGCCAAGTTGACTCCGGAAGGGCAGCCGCACGAGCGAAGTTGGCCGCACCCGAATGCGAGCACAGGTTACTCATTTGGTGGAGGTAGAACGCGAGTCAGGACTCTGTCCTCTAGCGAATTGAAGCCCGACCCACATTGTACGTAGGGGGTATGCAACTTCGCGCACTCCCCGGAGAACGAGGCTATACTCAGAATGCTGTGCGCGGATGCCTGTTTGCGTCGCCTGGCGGGCTTTGCCTACGCTAAGGTTAGCCCAACGGCGTGCACCGGGAGAGGTGCTGACATTCCTGTGCGTAACCCAGCATCCTTCAAGTTGCACGGCTGCAAACTGCATCGCGAGTGCGGTGATTGCATGAGGGCTCTGCGCCGCGATATCCCGGACCGGAGTCGCCGTTCAAGAATAACGTCTTGGCGGCATGCACGTTCAACCTGGGAGGAAGAGTGGCTACGTACAAGCAAACCGACCACTTGAATTACGTACCTGGATGGTGCGCGGTAGTGGCTCTGGGTGACTTGACGCGAAGCGAGCGGGCCAACCCGTGCTCTGGGACCTCAACGTATACGTCGAGTGGCCGCTGGGCTTCTTCATATTTGTGCCCTCCGCCAATTTACGGCCCTCGAACGCTGCAATCCACGCAGGGGAGAGCAGATACTCGGTCACCCAGTATACGGCCGGCCGATTTTTCCGATGGAGGGGGTGCGGCTTCCTGTCACAAAAGAACTTTTAGGCAAAGGAAGGGAAGTATGTCCTTGATGCGTATACACGGTGGACTAGGGCGAACGAGAAATTCACCAAGTTAGATGATCTAGTACCAGGGAGCCCGGCGTAGTACTGGATGTCATACTTAGTTCGTAGCCACGTAACGCACCGCGATTTGGTTCGCAACGCGAACGCTGGATTGTCGGAAGCTACACCCAGATGAAGCGGGCAGCTGGGTTGCAAGCGGGACTTGATTGCGTCGCCCCGGGAGCCTCTGCGTGCAGCCTCTGCATTGGACGACCATGAGGCGAAAATAGTAAACAGAAGAAGCGATCGTCTAAGCACATATGTGCTTGATACGGGAGACACGAGAGCGAGTCGAAGGCGTCCCAATTGGCCGAGTACCCTCGAGTACCTGATGGCGTGCGTGCCAGTCCATGTGCCACTCATATCAACGACTGCTAAGCGCTGCAAATGAGCCGAGCCATCGATAAAACGAAGCGTTTCTGAACATCAGCACGTCAGCGAGCAGGTAAGGTGGCACTTGAAGAATGACGCGTTTACACACTGATGTTATGGCATGAACACGATTTAGTACTTATAGTAGCTGATAAGTGTCTTCCGGGCGATCGCCTGGCAATTCGCACTGTGGCTGCGCCTGGACGCATACGGGGGCACTTTGAAGTTCCTATAGCCGGTGTGGCTATGGGGGAGGTAAATGTGCGCGGAAAGGTTAGTTTTGATCGGGTCATTGATGGTCGGCGCGACGGGAGTGACAGATAGCATGACATACACCAGCCCAGTGCAATCACCCCGACTGCCGCTGCCTTTCTGTCACCTCCTCCTACCTTGACGGTGTGCTCGGTGTTCCCTGCTGGCACCGGTGCCTATAACCATGAACGGCGAGGATCGCGCGGCTGGCTCGGATGCTGACAGCGCCGCCGGCCAAGGACGCCATGAGGACGCCGAAGGTCTGTTGTTGCTCGTAACTGTGGACAAGGGTGAGTGCTGCCGCTGAGACCGAGATACTCCTCCCCGGGCGATGTAGATGTGCAACAAAGTGTGGCAAGTGTCACGGGGGTAGATGGTGAGCCGGACGAGGTGTCGGATGCGCAACGCTGATGTCCTGCGTTATGTAGGGAGCCAAACCGCCACCGTTGAGCAGGGACGAGAGGGCGATCGCGGTGGGCGCGCTGGACAGGCATACCGCGCCCATGTCGAACTCATGAAATCCTCGCAGTGTTTCAGAGGGTAACAGTCGAGCAACTCGGGACTGAGACGGGCGGTGAGTCGTCACATTATTTTGGGAAATGGGAAACGTTGACATGGAAGCAGTGGCACGACGACAAACTCTGAAATTTGAGAGTTGGCATCATTGCAAGGCAGGTGAGCGTCCTCTTCGACTTTGAAGCAGTACGCTGGGAACGATCGTGGGTTACGACGCTCGCGCAGGCGGGGTACAGCGGGTGGAGGTCGTGCAGCAATGCGGTACAGGTGCCGGTGAGTGCGGATGGGTTGTCGTCGTCGGCCCATGTTGACGGGGATGGAGGCCTGACAGAAAAGCAGAAGATCACCTTCGAGCAAGTTCACGACACCTGTGTTTGTACGTGTGCAGTAACACGACCGCGAGCGAGGGGGTTTTGACAGGCTCTCGCAGTTACACAGAAGATCAAAGTGACGTGTATCAATGCATCTGGCCACGGTGAGTGGGCCAGTTCAGACGCGTACACACACCCTGAATGCCACGAGGGACTAGAGGTGCCGGATACGAGAGCCGAGATGTGGTCGCAAGTGAAGGCCGGCATGCGACCGTTGCTGGGAGAACTCAACGGTGAGAACAGAGGGGAACAGACAAGGTGTATCGTTAACCTCGGTCACGAATTCAAACAGCCGCCCATACCCAGAGTCGATGCCAAGTCCTCCGAGCGCGAACTTCGCTTCGGCGCCGGGTGAGTGCCATGATGTCTGCGAGTTTAGATGGCCTGTTGATATACCTCGTCCGTATGCCGTGGGTAGTAGCCGAGGTCAGGGAGTTTGGCATGTCGCCCGTCGCGGCTGCACGGCGCGAGCGACAATCGCTGTCGTATACACCATTCTCGGGTGAGCGTGCCACAATCTGAGAGCCCCGCGCCGCGTCTGACCAGTCACCCTCGCCAACGGCCAGGAGCGACGCCTGGTAGGATAGAACGCATTAGAATCTGCGGGCGGCGCGTGTTGACCACGCACTTATGCCAGGTGACGATATAGCGACAGAGACCGCGGAATGTTCGAGGCTGGATGGTATGAAGAGTGGGGCGACGCGTAAGTGTTGATTGCGAGGCAGTGCCGAAGGACGATAATAATGGGCATCCTGTATAGCCATGCCAGACATAACGCCGACAACGGGCGCGTGTGCATGACAGTGAAGGCGGAGGATGATGATTCCCAAAGGCCCGTGCACTTTGTGCCCACGCGGGAAGCTACGCACGTTGGCGTGAAGTTTGGTGCGTGTCCCGGTGTGCCGAAATCTGTGCGAACGTGAGGCATTGGCTGACGTGCAATCAGAGGAGGGATGTGGGCCCAGAGATCCCACGATGGCGTCGCGCCGAGGAGACGGACTCGGAGGAGACGGCGATGCTCTTCAGCACCACGGGACCGAAGAGACAGCGGCGGCGGAGGCAGTAGGCTACGACCGCGACCACGACGCGCAGCTGCGTGCACACAGGCCGTGCCGGGAGCAGACGCCGCAGGAGCTGCCACGCAAGGATCGTGTGGCACGAGGGGCGTTCGGGTATACGCGTGCGGAGGCGGCCGGCGAAGGACAAATGGGTGACGAGGGCGCTGAAGCACAGGAAGTGCAGATCGAGGATGGGGCGAACGTGGACGAAAGTAAGCGCAATCTTGGTGTGTGGTATCAGGACTGATGGGGCGACAAGTGGGGCCGGGGCAGGAGATCGTGCTGAGGGGGAACACGCGACACCTCAAACGCAAATATGGCGAGGTAGCTTGAAGAGAGAGCGCAGAGAATATTGTTGGATGGCAAGGCGTAGAGGAGCGAAGAAAAGATCTGACAGGGTCAACGGACATGTGACGGACGTATTGTTCGCAACGAATGTGATAGCGAGGAAGAGCCTGGACAGTATAGTGTGAATGACATGAGTACAGATGGGTACAAAGAAAGATCGTGGACACTGGAAGGATCGAAACATGGGGTCGGCTGCCGGCCCGGGAGTAGGGGCACGCCACTCACCGAGGCGTACGACGGATGGATGACTCCTGTAGACACTATTCAGCGCAAATCTTATATCAAGCACCGCAAGCACGTACCCGGGCACCTAAGCTAGCCCAGTTGAGATGGCAATATTGACTATCAAGCGGTCAGACTTCCGCCCGGAGCCTCAGGAAGAGGGCGGAGAGGTCTACGAGGCGGCAATGTTATACGTTGTCGATGAGGACATTGTCCAACGGGTGCGAGTATTCCCAATGATCCTTAACACAGTTTGCGCACTGACTTCCAATCAGCTTTGCCTGCCAATCGGTCCTGTCCCAGAGCTCGGTTACCCCTGGGAAGAACGGATAGAGGAAGTCCGCGGAAGATGGGGGGTGGAGGCGATATCACACCAGAGCAACAGACCATCGTCGCCACCGTGCTGATTGGCTTCCGCGAACTCTCTGATGACCCGGACATGGAGAACCTCTACAAAGTGTTCACGTACCTCTTACGGATCATTGCGACCGCGGAGACCACTGAGGACATCGAGCCGGAGTTGCGTCAGGTGGGAGATTGGCTTCACGACATCCTTGACGAGGTAGGATTTGAGGTCGCGTACGCGATGGGACGCGACTAATGGGTGTGATTACAGGACGCATTCAAGGATTATGCCGACGCCGCAATACAGACAGAGGGCGTGGATGATAGCTGGGAGTCTGGGAAAGCATTGATTCGGGAGTAGGGGGGCGGTCGTGGACGCTTGCACGCAGACAGAAGGACTAGAGTGGGGAACGGCGGACGTAGGAGACGCCGACGAACTTTGCATTGACGAGATATGAATGCACCCAGAGGGTTACGGGAGTATACAAACATGACAGATGGATGCGAGAAACGCGGGTGGTGGGGGAGTGACGAGCGTATTCGAACGACATCGGGGCAGCGTACGCAGTCGCGGCGCCGGCGCGACAGATCCAACACGCGCGCACGAGGCGGGATGCGACATATATGCGCGTGTCGACTGGTAGCAGGCGGATGAAGAAGGGAGCGATGGGGTGGAGAGGGGGGGGACTGGCCAGGGGTTCATGTAGCCATGCGAAGCGGGTACTCACACGGTGCACCTGTGCGGGTGGTGTCAGATGCAGATGGCCGTGACGGCGACCAGAGCAGGAACCCCCTAGACGGGAAGCAGGGACGTGTTGTTGGTCGAGATAATGAGAACAGGATGAGTACGGCAATGGGGCATAGGGCGGGACCCGACAGGGGTTGTGAGGAAGGGCCATGGACCAGGACGGTAAAGAGGTCGCTGTCCCAATACAAGGCAAACGACGCGCGCGGCTTGATACAACGTAGGGAGATGAGGAGAAAGGGGGCTGCTGACATGGGATGACGTTGTATGAATAGTGAGAGAACGGACAGGGAAGCCGCGTTCGGGAAGCGCCCACGCCACGGGCGCCGTGGGGCGGCGTGTAGCGGTGAGATGCGGTTGCGCCTGCAGTACACGCGTGCGGCCTCTGGAAACGTATTTAGGATTTTTCCGTGCATGTCGTAGGTCATGGCGTTCCATGGATGCAGATTGTGGACGTGAGCGGGGAGTGGTAGAGGTGCTGTTAAACGGGTTGACAGGTAATCGTTCTCCTGAGGACCGGTGAGCGCCGGCGCGGAGACAGCAGTGCTTTTGGTGCGATGGGACAGATGCACGATCGCCATGGTTGCCGGAAGTGCAAACGGGTGGGGCGGGTGCGGCATCCGCGAAAGACATGAGGGCGTTCTCTGGGCGGGACGGGTTAGCTTGGGCACAGAGGGCAGCTGTGGGTACACAGGCCTGACGGTGGTAGCCCGACGGCGAGACAAGAGCCTGATCGTGGTGGGGCGAGTGCTCTAATAGCATTACACGCGTTCGACTTTCGTGCGGGACAGGTATGCGAAGATGGGGCTTTACAGGATGGCACAACGCGAAGGCCGGGTGACGGATAATGGTCAGGACTGGTTGCGGTATGGATGGTGACGTTTGATTCAATGGGCAAGGACTAGTGCATGTCATATGATGGACAAGAGTGAGGAAGGCGATGGTCTAATGCCGTATAGTGTAGTTACTGGAGAGAGTTAAGCAGGGGCCGGGAGTGGGTTCTGAAGGTGGACCGGATACCACTTTTGGATGACCGATGATTCATCGCGGGTGACAAGATACGTACTTGCCTCCGGACTCCGCAACTTTGGTTCATTCTTACATGTGTTTCTATTGTCAATCACTTCACCCCTTACCGCCTTCTTACTTGACCCGGACTCCGGACCCATCTGCTTCCAATTGCATCCTCTGTGATCAGACTCCGCCTGCTTCCGTTTATTCGATCACCCTCGATTGTATCTGCCTTTCATTTGATCTTACTATACATTGTATTGGACGATTTGTTTCCGTCTGACTCCGGCTCTGTACCTCCTTTATTATGTCTTGGCTACTTCTCTCCGGATGTTCGGACTTTACTATATAAGCCTCCTTGTAGCCACACTTAGACTTCAGTTCTGATATCTTGTTACACTCCCTGTTACGGCTCTGAGCTCAATCTATTCTGTTCACTCTCTCTCTCAAAGTCTGATCCTTCCGACCGGACTTCTGACCTCCGACCTCCGACCTCCGACCTCTGACCTCCGACCTCCGACCTCTGACCTCTGACCTCTGACCTCTGACTTCCGACTCTAGCTTGACTTCTTATCTCTGGCTTGACTTCTTTTCTACTTGGTATTATCTCTTGCTTATCTTCTTACTTGTTGCTTGCTCCAGTATAAACTCTGGTTCCCTGGTTTGTCCTGAATTGAAGATCTTTGTGGATCCTCAAGACATTAATCAATAGCTTTGCCAAAGTCTTCATTCCTTGCACACATGGTTCTGGACTTCGTAACTCTGTAACTCCGTCCGGACTTCTACCGGACTTTGTCCCGGCGCGCACGGTCTTAACAGTATATCAGAACCCAACTTGAAGATTCATCATGTCCTTCCAAGGATTCGCTGAATGCATCTTCAAGGCTGCAGGTTATGATCCGGCAGATACTCCAACCCGTCGAGGTAAAGCACCCGCAGCCAGCACTACTCCGCCATCTCCGGGTAACACCCATCTGCCTTCACCGGCCATCATCCAACCTGTCTTTCCTACCACTTCTCCAGCAATGTCTTCGACCAGTCCGCCATGGGCTTCTACTCTCCGGCCCAAGGCTCGGCCTCCCAAGCCCGGGCCACCCACGCTGGAGCTCAGCCAAAACTGGCCCTTCAGGCTGGAACTTCCGGACAAGCCCAAGCTGCCGGACCTCCGAGAGGTGCTCAAACCTCCGGAACTCAGGCCACTCAGGCAACTGCCGGGGTTAACCCCCAGCTGCAGACCAATCAGGATCTAGCAGCTGCTATCACCCTCCTGGCTCAGACCACGCAATCCCTTCAGTGCACTCCGCCTCCACCTCCGGCTCCTTCAAAGCCTATGGCGTTTGAGTGTCACAATGTCCGAGACCCGGACCAGTTTGATGGCAAGGACACTACCAAACTCTGTTCCTTCTTTGTTCAGCTAGAACTGGTCTTCAAGGCTCTGCCTAACACTTTCGATACCCATGAGAAGAAGGACACCTATGCCATCTCCCATCTTAAGGGGACCGCTCTCACTTGGTTTGAACCCTTCCTCCTTGAAGCTCCATCTGGGAACCCTCCGGTTTTCCTTTCAGACTATGATGTCTTCCAGGAGGAACTCCGGATGAAATTCAGACCTTACGACGACGTCGGAACCGCAGAGCATGAGCTGGAGAATCTAGTCATGTCTGAGAACCAGAGTGTTGCTCGCTACATCACCCAGTTACGAAGTCCGGACTTCTACTGGACTCCGTCCCAGCACGCACAGTCTTAACACCCAATGAAGCTGCTGCTTGCAATTTGCGCCAGCTCCTCATTGATGTGGTCCATTGCCAGGATTACCATGAGTAGGTTCAGTATGCCAGCACACAAGAAGAAAGAGGGTAGCATTCATGCATGCAATCCAAGTTGAGCAAGATGACCCCAGCACCTGCAGTGTCTGCAGGGAAAGAGTCTGCACCCTTTAGCATCCCCCACAGAAAGATCTTTCATATTGAACCAGATGCTGGTTAGAAAGTTGACCTCCTTGGTACATGATGGCTGTGAGAGGCAGAAGGATTGGAACGGCCTCAGTCAGTGCATTGGGGTGCTAGTAGAATACACTATAAGTGTCCTTGCATGCAAGTATGGAGTTCATGCTGTTGTAGGAACCGGAGATAGAGCACCAAGTTCAGCACAGACAAGCTTGGGTGGGCATGCAGGAGAGCAGGATGTCTGTTCCAAGTGTACAATGGATTTGAGATTCGAGCAGGGGTGGCACAATGGAAGCAATGCCACAACAAATCACGGAGAGGGGACACAACAAGACAAATTATGTGCCTATCAAGCATCTGCTTAAAACAACTTGGCTCAGAAGAGCTCCCAACAGTTGTGCTTGAGCTGATGCTGTAGCCAGATGTGGGTTATGGTGTGGTTGTCTTTGAAGCCAGCCTTGAGTAGGCAATTCAGCACAACTTGCCTGTCTTGTGGATGACCTGGGACAGGTTGAGTACATTCCATGAAGGCTGCACAAGCACATACAGACCACCCTGAGCCTGAAAAAACCCATCACAGCATATGAGTGGCATGGTTGAAGATGCAGGGCTGTGGTGAAGCAGACATTGACACCAACTCAAAATATGATGTGGAGTGAAGCATGGCTGCAATGGCCCATTGTGACACAAATCACACCTGGCCATCACCAGTATCACAGTCCAACTCACTGCTTCATTGAGAATGGCACACTCCAGCGTGCAGCGCAGCAGAACATTAGTGCTCTTCCTACGGCTCTGGCACCCCTACCCATGGTGTCCCACATACCAATATACACACACATGCCCCTCTCTGTGGGCCCAAGCAATTATAATTTATCAACCACTGTTCTACCTGCCCAAGGACACCAATAACCCTATCACCACCTCCACACTAACAGAGGCAGCATCCACCAAATGCAAGTTGCAGGTGAGTTTATTCTGGCCACATCAGAAGATAGCAGTCTAAGCTCAGTGAGTCCATGGCATCATGTGCACTCTAACAACTAGAATCAATTTGTTCACATGGGCAGTGAGTATGGTCTCATCATGGTGGTATGTGCGCTACAACCAATATCTTTCTGGTATCAGAAGAGCAGATCTTCTGCTAAGGACATGGTGACTGCAAGCCCCGGAGATGCCAAGGCAAAGCCTGGGATGGTGAGTCCCATGTCCCACGTGCTCATGTGTGTGTCTGATTCATAAGGAAACATTGTGCATCTGCTATGCTAGAATATTAACGGGTGCAGTGACAATGGTGCCCTCCTAGAACCCCTGCAGCTCCCTGACCAGGTTCAGTGCCTTGCTGTCCTCATGGGAATTGCTCCAGATGTTCCACTGTGCTTTTGTGATGCAACTCATTGGTGGATGCAAATGCAAATGTTGTAGGTACACTCTGTAAGATTTGTTGAGGATATGGTGGTCCATAAACAAGAGTACAATACAACTTAAGCATTAGTGCTACCTACTTACTACTTACTATTGGACCTCAAATAGCTACTTACACTCATTACTCATTTTTTGGCTTTCTCTGTGGGCTCATCTTTACTCTGCCTGTGTCCACGCTCTTTTCTTACTAACTCCTGTACCTAGCTAACACTGCATTTCATTAAGATTTTGAAGTGGGATCAACTTTTTGCTGTAGCTGCATACAACTGTGGTGGTGGTGTATCCAGCTCCCATCTCTATTTTCCTAATGGATGGCCTACCTGCCCTGCACAATATGCATCTTAGTCCTAGGGCTAAGCACATTGAGTCAGGCAACCACAATCACTTGAGCACACTATATGGTGTGTACCTATTGCACAGAGATCAGTCAATAGCCTGCACACTAGTGCAACGTGTACCAGCTCCCATGTACAGCCACCCCGGAGGCTCTGGGAGCCACCATATTCTGCCTATCTAGGCAGCTGAGCTAATAGCCAGCCCAGAGGCCTTCTTCTTGGGCACTGTTATTTTGCTCTTTTTAGCCTCTACAGCCACCAGAGCCCCAGAGCCCACAGTGGCTGTGCTATACCAACCTTCCACCGCTTTTTTTGTACTCTCCTGGCCCATTATGGCAACTCTCTGATGATGACTCCTCAGTGGATGTTCCTACCACCCTAGTACCTTCAGTTATTGTCTGTATTACTTGAAAGTAGGTGCATTAGATTTGCAGTTTTCAATGCTCTATCCACTTGTAACATATGGTAGTTGAAAACCTGCTATACAGGTGCTGTATGGTGGATTTGATCAATGAAATAGGTATAAAAAAAACAGCATCATATATACTAGGGTCATATATTGTTCACTTTTCACACTTTTGGTACCAACAAAGAGGTATAGAGCTTGTTGGAAAGTAGGCCATTGCTGGCAGGGAGGATAGATGAGGATTTAGGGGTCTCTGTATGCATATGTACATTTTTGGGACATCAAGGTATATAAAGAGATGAGAGGAAAGAGAATCAGATTTGAAAGGTGGGCGAGTAATTGGTGAGGGTGAATGCAAGACCAAGTATAGGGAAGTGACAAAGGTTGATTGTATAGAGAGAGGACCAGAAGGGCAGCAATATATGTACTCTAAATCACGGCTGTGAAGATTACTATGTATGAATCACTGTTCAAGCTCAAACTGGCAAAGGCTCTTGAGTGTTTCAGACCATAACACAGATAGTGCACTGCAGAAGCTGTGGGGCCCAGCATCTGAACCCCTCCTGCCTTTGAGTGAGTTGATGACAGATGGTTTTTGGTAAGCCTATTTTATGCCAAACTAATGATACCACAGTTGTCTGTATGGATATGAACTGGGAGAGATATCTAAATTACAATTTCACTAAACACCTCTATCAGCTACTGAAGTTATTAATTCTCTAGTACATCCAGTTGACATTTATGCAATCCATCTCGGTAATATATATTGATGGTGATATGAACAATACCAATAACTCAGAGGATGTTAGAGTAGCTGCTTACAAAATATGAAGCTCACTGTTTGGGCATAGAACTGCGCAAACAGGCTGAAACTAGGACAAGAATGGGCCTTTGGTTCATTGCCAAATTTTGCATTCAAGCATCCAGATCCATCTATTTTTATTTATTTATTCTTGTAGCTAAGGCTGGTTAGTCCCAAGAATCATCTGGTGATGTCATTTTAGCCCATGCACAGAAGATTCCACATACTGACCAGGCTTATTGAGCCAATCAGAAACCATGAGTTTTCAATGTCATCTACTACTTATTGCTGCAATCCACCCTGTTACTGATGTTATTGGAGGGTGATGACATCCCTATAAGACTACAGTCATTGCCCATCGAATGCAGAGTATGTGAACCACGGGGAGCGCTCTCCACGCCACCTGACCGAGTGTCTGCGGTGTCACGGGCATGTAATGCCCTGAGCTACTCTGTGCGCCTCGCCTGATGTCCCGCCACTGCAGTCGACACTTTGCCTGCCACCACTTGAGCTTACCGCCCCTCGCTTTGACCACAAAATGTGGCCGACGCTTTGTGCACACTAATGTCTGCCAATGTGTCAGCCACATGTTCTATCTGTATAAGTAAGTAACTCCTCAAACCATCCGCAATGCAACAAAGTTACGCTCCCGCCAGTCCTCGTCCCCGATGCCGCCACTTATTGTCGACCCAGTCATTACCAAGTACCACACGCAGTGCGGCAATGGAGGGTTCATCAGGGAAGCTCCGCACCTTATAAAAGAGGAATGATATGCTTGCGAGTAAGTGATAATGATGCTTCAATTTCACCTTATAACTAATGCTCGGTGTACCTGTCTCCAGTGCATCGACCCCGAATGTCATTGGACTGCAATGTATACGCAGGCATTTGCTTTCAACAACACGAAGCGGCTGCTGCAGCGACACATGGTGCGGCTTGCTAACCCCGCGGCATACCCTGACCAGCTCGCACCTTGGGGTGCCGAACTCCACGCAGCACCTCCCATCCCTTTGTTCCTAGCTGATATTGGCGACCACTGCCAGTATCCAGGATGTGGGCACCGATGTTCCCCAGAAAGCATGCACGACCTGTGTTCTTTGGTACTGCCACCAGCACTGCCTGCAGGCGTCCACAGATGCCGTCAACACGCATACACCCTGCCTTGCCTGCCTGGCACATAGTACAAGCAGTTACAAAGGGGAACCAGCCCCTGATCTGTCTGATGTCGGAACCATCATTCTTAATTGCCTCCTGCCTGCCCCAACAGTCCCATTCAACCCTACAGCTCTTCAGCAAATATGAACACTGCAGACTATTCTCAACGCGCATGATCCCCAGCGTGCACCCCCAGCTCCAGTTCCCTCTGAAGCCGCTGCTTCAGGTCTCCCTCGTGCTCCGACTTCATCCACCAGTACCGCGCTGGTTCCCTAGTGCGGTATCTACTGCTCATGGTCCTGCAGCGACAACTCAGTCTGGTCATACGCCCACGTCTCGGACACGGAAGTCAGGGTCCGGGCTTGCAATGTCTGTGTTGCTGCCCTGGCAGACTGTGCATAACAGTGCCCATACACAGCAGGCAACGGTGCAGAACATCAAGAAGACCAAGCAGGACCTTGTTCAAGCCTGCTACCGCAAGGTTCTTCTGCTCGTCTGGACCATGGTACACTTGTCATACCTCTCTCGTGTTGTATCTCTTGCTCACATCCTAGCAGTCTGGGAAGCCGCCGTTCCAGCTTGAAGTGGAAGTTGAGACATTCCCCCACCTCGAGTTGCTCAAGATTCCGGTACTCGTCACGCATTACAAGCTTGGAGAAGACACTGCTGGAGTTGCTTCATACGGAGAAGCTTCCTGCACAGTATTGGGTCGCTCAGGGTGCCGCAACTTCAATCACTGTGGATGCTTCTCGTTGCATCAATGACAACCCACCACGGGTCTTCATCCGTCTTCTTTGCCTCGGAGACACCTCATTGGTCTGGTCTGATGGTGACTGTGTCGAGCTCGACACTGAGGTTGATCTCGAGCTAATGGGCCATATCAAGAAGCGACGGGCGCAAGATCTCCATGCTCCTGATCCTCGCGAGCACAAGACTGCTAGAGTCAGAAGCTCCAACGACATCTCAACAAGGCGGGCAAGCAAGGTGACCAGCGTGCAGCCTGAAGGACAATCACATATTGTGAGTTCATTTATCTGCCCTGGACTTCGTGGCTTCATCGACTAACAGCATGACCTCGCCTACTCAGGTGAAGACCGCGTCGAATGTCCAGTCCCAATGTCTGACCGCTGCTACCACTGGGCCACCAGCTGTGTCCTCATCTGGAGTCACCTCGAGCGCCGCCACTCCTCTCGTGTGTGGAGCAATGTTGCGGTGCACAGGACAGCCGGAGTTCCCATTTGCCTTCACCATCAGCCAAATCCAAGATGGCTTTGAGGCGATGAATGAGCTGATCGAGAGGAGTAACATCTTACGGTGAGGCTTGTTCAGGGCGGGGCATTAATTGCTAAGACTAGCTGACTTCAAAAGGCGGTAGAGTAGGCAATGGGCTACCGCAATAGGGTACAAAGCTCCAACTTTGGCGCGTTTCCATCATTCCCGCAGCTGGAACATCGCTTTGCCTTTTAACTGATAGTGCATCTCGACGGATCGGTGTGATGGATCTGAGCACGTCTTGAAGCCGGCCTCAGCAGGCCTGCTGCACTCGATGACTGAGCACTGCAGCTCCATGTGAGCGTGTTTGGCGCAGTACCGTGAGCCCTTCTTGCGGATGATCGGCTCCTTGCAGTCATGACAGCCACAGCATGGATGCCCAACACGGACCGGCTTGCTCATGATAGAGAAATATATACCTGTCTCGCTGTCCTTGTTCTCATGCACCCAGCAGCATAGGTCGCACAATTGCGGCCACTCCTCTTGCCCTAGCCCTACCATCATCAGGTTGCGAGCTTGCAATGCCAGACTGAGTCGCTCTGCATGAGATGGGGCATTGTGGTCAAGCTCAAGGGTCGTGCCATGCTCCTGGTGATGGAGAAGCAGGGAGTGCATGAAGAAGGCATCCCAAACCTGAACAGTCATCAACTGCTTCGAAAGCTTCAAGTCCAGTTTGAGCTCTGCAACGAGCTCGTTCGGACGTTCTGCAAGGTTGTAGATTTCAGCGGCATTTGTCACAGACATCCTGTGATTTTATGTGAGGTCAAGTTGCAAAGAGAAGAGTGAGGGACGTACCATGACACCCCCATCGAGTTTGCAATGTCCTCGCACACTTCACTGGAGATGTAGAAGTGTTGGCCAATCTGAATGAATGGCAGCAAATCGCTGTAGCATGAAGTAGTTGTGGTAGTAATGAGTCTTGCAGCCTGATGACTATGTTAGCACAATAAGATATGTCAGTGATTTAGCCTAACCTCGACAGTAGAGTGAAGTTGCCTTCGTGGGCACTGGTCCTAGGTTGCGCGTGAAAGTGCTTCCGCAAGCACAGACTCCTTGACACCGTATGTATTGTCTGCAAGACCCATGCGCTTCTTGGTGCATTTTGGATCACTGCATTGTTGAACTCGGAGCTCTATCTCCGGTTCCTGTGACGGCGTCAAGTCCATACTTGCACCCAAGGACGCATACAGTGCACCCTACTAGCGCCCCTACGCGCTAGCTGACGCCCTTCTTCCTTTCCGATATATCGGCGCTTCTTTATGTTTTCCATTTCCCGGGATTGAACTCTTGACCTCCGCAGGTTTCATGCATTTCTCTTTTCGCTCTTTGTTGAGTTTCTTTGGCGCTTTTCTGCCTGTGGCTGTTACAACTGTATAGCTTATGTAACACTCACCGTAGACAGCACGCTCGTCGAGCTCTGGGGTCCTTAGACTTCACAGAGCTCGACATAGGTGTGTAGATTCGCTTTTGTCAATTTATCAGACTTCACAGAGCTCGACATAGGCCATTGTGATCACTCTGAGGTGCACTGCAGCCAACACGAGGACAGCCGTGGCGCCCTCGGACGTCGTCCTGTTTGCGCGTTCAGCAACACCGTTCTGGTGAGGCTGTCCGGCTCGGTGTGCTGCCGCTGGACACCGTGCTCTGCGCAGAAGTTGGAGTACTCCTTGCCCATGCACTCGCCGCCTTTGTCGTCGCGAGTAGCCTTGATCTTGAGACCAAAGATCAAGACAGGTCTCAGCATACGCCTTGTACGACTTGAATGCAGCAAATGCATCGCTCTTGCGCTTGAGGAAGGCCAAGACCCAGAACCGCGTCACATCGCAGACAAACGTCATCCAGTAGAGGTAGCCTTCCAGTGTAGCGACCGGGAGACGTCCCTTGAGGTCGGTGTGGACCAGTGTGATGGGGACAAAGTTTTGAGATGCAAAATGAGGGATAGGATGGCGGTTGAGCTTGCCGGCAACATCAGTAAAGCTCCGAATTTATTAGCAGATCTTAACAAATATTAGCATGTCTTAGCACCACTTGCACGTAGGCTAAGACGATCAAGTCGAGTAAATATACAAGACCCAAGTTATTCGAAAGACCAGGTCAGCCTTGCAAACAAGTCACCCAAGATGGGCAAAGACGGGCGGGGGTACAAGAATATGTCATTGAGCAGATTGAGCGGGGAGCAGGACGGGTACTTGCAAGTCGCCATTCGGGGCGCGCAGGCTACTACACAGTGCGCGGAGGCAACTACGCGGGGCGAGGTGGGGAGCTGCTGTGCGGCACCACATCGCGCTCGTATGGGTTGATGATCTTGACGTTGCGACCGTGTTTACGCCCCACGCGTGTCTCGGCCGCCATCTCTAACGCTGCATCCATCGTCTCATCCCACCGGTTGCGCTTGTTGTACAGGTTGGTGACGCCCCCTCGCAGCCACTTCTCCGTGAGCCCGCCGCCGCCGACCTTGTCAAAGTCGCCCTCCGGAGCTTGATATGTGCCTGTATCGGTATAGCACTTGAAGGCGGCTTCGACCTGCAACACAGGGCATCAATGTCAATCAAACCCAAGATATAATGAGCGACTCACAGCGGCAGCGGCCATCGCCAGCGCACCCATCTGAGGATTGGACTCTTCGAGGCAAGACTTACTCATGGCAGCGAGGTGCAGTGCAAAAGTGCGCAGCATGTACACTGACATGAACATGCCGCGTGGCTTCTCATTCTGTTCGTCGCAACGAGAGCAGTTGAGCTATGAAGAGGCAAAGTGAACGTACATCGGCAGAAACGGGTCCTTCGTACCAAGCCTCGCCGCCGTTCGACTTGAGAGCGACCTCGGCCCAGGCTTTCACATCGGTGGGTGTCGTCTTCCTGCCTGTGGCCATCTTGACGCGCGCACTGAAGGCTTTCTTGCCCTCCTTGACAACAGTGCAAGCGCACCCGAGAAAGCCATTGCGCCAGTTGATCAGACGTTGACGTGTCTGCGCATAGAAGAGACAGAGTGAGGTGGCATTGAAACGCGGTAGAGTGCGACATACCACTTTGAAGATAAGTCGCTCTCCTCAAATGAATGGTCGTGGTCGTGCGCGTGGAACTCATTGACGAGGAGTGTAATAACCTCAAGCAAGCTGGGGGGCTTTGAGGTCTTCGAGTCCTTTGGGACAGCAGGCTTGATGATCCATGGGTCCTTGAAGCCGCCAAAGATGTCAATGCATGTCAGGATCAGCTTCTCCTCGTATAAACTGTAGAGGTTGTCCGGTAGGTTGAGCACGCTGAGTGATTTCGACGCCGGCATGGCATCAGCAGTGCGGCGGGGCAGTCCTTTGGGCTTGGACGTGGGCTTAGGTTGGACCGTCACGAGAGCGAGTGTCTGACAGCGTAGGAGAGTGTATGAGGAGACGTGTACAGAGCAGCGGATGCAGAGGGGTGCGAGCAGAAATAGGACTTGGAGGACTGAGGTGCTCACCTTGCATGGATGTCCGCGTGGCCTCTCTGTGAGGTGCGTGCGCATGAATCCCTCATCATCCTCCCAGAGTCCTCCTTGAAAGTCCCCCCCATCTCCCTCTCCATTGTGGTTGCTGTGTTCGGACTCCAAACGAGATGCTGCCCAAAGAGTGAGTGCACAGATGCTGGCAGGAGTAGGGGTTGAGGGAGAGTTACCGATACGCAGCCCAATGACATCCAGGGTTGCTGGGGTGCGATGAGCTGGGCGCGTTGGAGTGCTCAGAGTCTGGGGGCTGGGGACGTCGTTGCCGGGATGTTGTGGGCAGTCACACTGACGCGGCCAACGAGCATGTCGACATGTGCGGTGCGGCCCTGGCTCCTTTCGAGGAGATTCTGGCGATAGTCATTGTTGAAGGCGTCGCCGGGGTGGATCACAGTTGAATTCAAACTGTGCAGAGGAGTGCGGCTGAGTATGACATGGGACGGAAGGAGTGCATGGAAACTTACGCTGGCTGAGTCGACTGCGCGGGTTGGGCTGGGCGTGCAGAGTCAATCAGGTGGCGAGTTTGGATGCGCGTCGTGATCCGGCGCTGGACTGCCTTGCCCTTGAGCCGCTGCAGTGGGAATATCAGCTCGAGCTTATCGTGTGAAGCATCGGGAGTACTCACGCTCACTTGCTTCTGCGTGGCCGAGTCGTCCTCAACTTCCTCATCATCAACTTCCTCAACCTCTTCCTCCTCGTGGTTATCCTGGAACTCGGAGCCCGAATCCTCGAGGATCCCGGTGTCGCAAACTCGGGCGCTGCTTGCCAAATTCGCTGCGAGGTGATAGCCGTGGGCGGTTGTCGCTTCGAGGGCATCCTCATCTGCCCTCTCTTCGAGCTCGCGAGCTGCCTCCAGCTCGGCAATGTGCTTGAGCCCCCGCGCGTGGTGCTGGGCATCGCGATCCCTGGCGTCTTGCTGTAACTTCTTTTCTTTCCTTTTCTCTGCCCTAGCGTCGGCTTCTGCTTGTTGCTGACGCTGATCCTCCTGCCAGGCCAGGCCAACGTGTTTACCAGGATGGCATCCGGGGTTACGGGTATGGTAGTGGCGCGTATCCTCAGGCTGGGGTGCAGGCTGTTCTTGATCAGGCCCTGCTGGATTTTCGGCGGTGTCATCGTCAATAATTGTGCGCGCACGAGTGCGCTTCACCGGCCGCGGCACAGGGGCCGCCTTAGTCGAGGTGGGTGATGCAGTCTGGTCAAGAGAGGGTGCTGAATGACATATAGTGTCAGCCATTGCTGTATGAGCCACATCATGGCTTGCGATGACGAACGTCACCGCGTTGCTCTGGGGGATCAAGTACGGCTAGAAGTCAATAAATACAAGACTTGCCTTCTTCTTCAGCAGGATTGCCCGCTTCCGTCTGACTGTGGCCGCGCTTACGCTACGAAGCGTTGGCCTGTCGACGAGGCATGCATGGCTATGGTCGACGTGGCGAGGTAAGTGCCAAATTGACGCCCATGCAAGGTCGGGAGGTGAATCATCCTCCGTTTGCGGACCTTCACTCCGTGTACAAGCGGAATGTAAGTCAAGCTTGCTGAGCTTCATCAAGCACTTTGCGGACTTTGAACTGACTTGTGCGTTGTCACCACGCACACGCCGCTTTGCCCACCGCAGATACCTGACTTTATCCGAAGCCGCCGCCTCCGCTGACCCGCAAGATATTCCATCCGACACTCAATGGTGTGTGTTCTGTCTGCTGGGTCATTGACTCCACGCTGATTTTAACCGTTCATAAGCTCGCCCCTGCGATGCAGATGGGCAGGACCTCCCGCCCGAAGCCCCTCCTCCGCCTCGGGACAATGCGGAAAACTGGTGGCCCTTCGAGAACCGACCGCACTTCCAGTTTGCCAACTGGCACTACACGAAGGTCCAGACGTCGCGCGGCGTTCTCAATGAAATTCTCAAGAATCACGCCGCACAGAGGGTCCTCGAGACTGGTGACATACACGCCAGAGCTCCATACGACTCCGCGGACCATATGTACGACACGATCGACGCAATAGAGTACGGCGACATACCTTGGACGACATTCGAGCTCAAGTATAATGGCCCCATCACGCCGTACACACCACCTTGGAAGCTCTAGCCCTACACGATACACACACGCGACGCCCTCCGTGTCGTCAAGAGCATCGCAGGGAGCGCGGACTTTGAAGGGCAGTGGGACTATATTCCGTACCTTTGAAAGAGTACAGCGCACCCGGATGCCGCCGCGTCGCAGATGTCATGTCCGGGACATGGGCCTTCAAGAAAGCAGTACGTCGTAGCTTGAAGCTACTGTCCCTTCCGTGGTTTCAATGTGACTGATACCTCACTGTCCAGGACATTCTAGCCACCGATCCCGCATATCAAGGCGCGATGCTCACACCAATCATCATGGGCCTTGACAAGACCACAGTTTCTGTCGCAACGGGCCATCAAGAATTCCACGTTGTGTATCTGTCCCTCGGGAACATTCACAACGAGATGCGACGCGCGCACCGTGACGCTCTTGTCCCGCTCGCGTTTCTGGCCATTCCCAAATGTACGTTGTGATCCCTTCGATGAATGCAGCCACCTTCTGACCAGCAGCATATTCCCCTAGCCGGCCGGGGTGCCACCAATGACGACTACCGTGCCTTTGTGAAAGAGATCTACCACACGAGCCTTTCCCACATTCTCAGCCCGTTGCGCCCGGGCATGACGACCCCGCATGTTATGCAGTGTCCCGACGGGCACCTCCGGCGCGCAATATTCGAACTAGGTCCAGTTATCGCAGACTACCCTGAGCAGGTGTACTTATCGGGTATCATACAAGGCTGGTGCCCCAAGTAAGTCATTCGTTACATCAGTCTCTCAATCGTATTGACACATTCTCAATTGTCGCGCATGCACAGCTGCCAAGCTTATCCCGAGCATCTTGACACCACGGCACCGGCCAGATTTCGCGCCCATACGGACGCCCTTATGCAGACGTTCGACCCAGGGATCCTGTTTTCTGGGTCAATGCCGACGTTCAGGTAAGCGTTTGTGTGCGCGTGTGTGACAGTTCATTGACTGACTCATCCTTCTTTCGCGCACAGCCATACACAACGCACTTCCCACGAGCTGACATCTACGAACTACACACCCCAGATCTACTTCATCAACTCATCAAGGGAACGTTCAAGGACCACCTTGTCGATTGGGTCACGGACTACATTGTACTCACAGCGGACAGCGAATGGGAAGCTGCCAAGATCTTAGACCAGATTGACCTCAGGTAAGTATCTCTCACTACACCGCAGAAGCTCGCCGCTGACCGAGGCCCATTTGCAAGTAGGATTCGATCGGGCGCAAGTTCGACCAATGGACAGGCGATGATTCCAAAGCGTTGATGAAGGTATGTCTCTTGTATTCTACATGCAATCACTGTGCTCACTACGTCTCGCAGGTCTATCTAAGTGCCATCCGAGGCCTCGTGCCAGACAAGATGGTTCAGTGCGTCACGGCACTGCTCGACTTCGCGTACCTCGCCCGCCGCCCAGAACACAACACCTTCTCCCTCAACGCAATGCAAGCAGCCCTCGCGTACTTCCACGACCTCCGCCATATTTTCATAGACACCGGCGTGCGTCCGACGGGTTTCAATCTTCCTCGGCAGCATGCGCTGGTGCACTACATTGAGAACATCCTCAAGTTCGGCTCGCCGAATGGCTTATGTTCATCCATCACCGAGTCCAAGCACATAGAAGCGGTCAAAGAGACTTGGCGACGATCCAGTCGACGTCAGCCTATCGCACAGATGGTCGAGTCCCTCACGCGCTTGAGCAAGATGGCCACAGCTCGTGTTGAGTTTGGACGTCGCGGTATGCTTCATGGGGACGTCCGTATGCTCCATGGGGACGTCCTGACAGCGGCACGGGTTGAGATCGGGGACGATGAGGTTGAGGACGTTCAGATTTTACGGGAAGATGGCTTCCGCGCTGCTCAAGGGGCGGAGGATGTACGTGATGCCGGAGATGTAGATGACGCATCAACATCCATCACCCTTGCAACTCGGCATGGTCAGTCATGTTCTCACCTGCAGTGTCATCTGTTCCTGACGCCCTTACACAGCTGTAATGCACCTGAATGACCTTGCCGATGAGCTCGACCGCCCTCAATTGCACGACGACGTATGCCGCTTCCTGCATGGACACCTCTTCCCCGGAGGCGACTACGAAGAAGACCGCACCTGGACACCTTCCCGCACATCTCGACGCGCGCGAAGGTCAGCATTCATCGCAGTGCTACGGTAGTATTCCACGCACCAAGTGATCTCTCCGGTCCGCACAGCATGAGGCGTGAGGTCCTTCGATGCAACACGCAGTGGTACCAGACGTATCCCGGTATGACACGGTGCTAGTCACCGTTGATCCGACCCGATGGGGCATGCCACGATTCCGTGTTGCACGCGTCCGCCGTCTCCTTTCAGTCCCACACGACGTCTTCCAATACAACGGGGTGTTCGTTGAATGGTTCACTACAGACGAGAAGGACCCTGTGACAGGCATGTGGGTAGTACGTCCTGAGATGGACGGCGAGACACGCGTGTCGAGCATCATCCGTGCATGTCATCTGCTCCCCGTGTTCAGAGGGACATTCCTCCCTACTGATTTCCCATTCTACGACGCCCTCGACGCCTTCAAGGAGTATCTGGTCAGCCCTTACATAGATTATCACGCACATGAAACACTGGTGTAATCAATATATTCTGGCCGTCCTCGCTCTGCCTCCATGTCTGTCTTTGTACATTAGCTATGTTGATAGACTTAGATGTCTTAGCTGTCTTAAAATGTTGTAGCAAGTTGGCTAAGATGGCTAATAAATTTCGAGCTTTACTGATGAAGGCAGGGCTCGCAGACAGGGTCGGGCTTGCGCTTCGAGCGGACAACGAGGCCGACGGCAAGACCCTTCTTGATCACCGAGCGGAGATCATCCAGGTGGTGCCACAGCGACTCGTCCTCCTTGCAAGTAGAGGATGCAGAGAGCGCGTTCTTCATCTGAGACACCGTGTGGCCAAGGAGATAGCCGACATTGTGCTCGTTAACTCGGGCCTCGAAGCGCAGCTCCCCTGATGGTAGAAGAGCGCACTCAATGCGCGCAACTCGACGGTGTAGCCCTTCTCGCGCATGAGGTGGAAGACAGACAGTAGATTGCTGGCAAGCGCAGGAACATGCAAGACGTCGTGTAGTACAACCGCAGGCAGTACAACCCCTCCCCTCTCTGCCGGCTGAAACACCACAGACCCCAATCCAGCCAAGTAGACGATATGCGAGTTGGCGAGACGGATGGGGATGATGTGCGGCGAGTAGGAGCAGAACCAGTGACGGTGAGGGGTCATGTGTGCAGAAGCACCTGTGTCGGTGTTCCAGTTAGCTGCTGCCGGCAAAGAGAGCCAGGAAGCGTGATCCGAGATGGATAGCAGCGCAGAAGCACAACCAGCACTCACAGTAGCCGCACCAGCGGACTCCTGGGCAGTGTCCGGGCCGTTGTTCGAGTCCTTCGACGCCTCCGACGTGTTCTCCTTGTGCTTGCCCTTCCCGGAGCGGTACTGGGTGCGTTGCGCGGCCTTCTCCTTCGCGCGTGCGCTGGCGTCGCGCTTGGAGAAGCACTGGTCCTCGGAGTGACCGGAGCGACCACAGAACGTGCAGGAGACGGTAGAGGCCGTGTGGGAGAGGACAGGAGTGGACGAGGGCGCACCGGGCTGGTTTTCGAGCGCAACGAATGTGTCTTGCAGCTTCTCGAGCGTGAGGGAGTCATTGAGCAGCAGGGTCTGATGGAGGGCGTTGTATATGGTCGGGAGAGCACGAATGAGAGCCATGAGGACGAGTTCGTCGTCCAGCTTCTCGAGATCGAAGCCGGTGGGACGGAGGGCCTTCATGTCGGACTTGAGCTGCGAGGCTCGCGTCGAGAGGGTGCTGAGGGACTCGTCCTCGGCCTTGGAGAGGGATAGGAGCGCGTTGTAGGTGTTAAAATGCGTACCGGGACCTTTCTGCATGTGCACGGCCTCCAGCTTCCTCCACATCGCACCAGGATTGTCTCGGATTGACTCCAGGTGCATCTGCTGCTCCCTCTCCACACAGTTCCAAATCTCCCCAGCAGCCAAGTCCACCCTGCCATCAAAATCACGAAGTTCTCGGCGCTCACCTGCGTTGAGGGGGCTGGTGAACTCCGGGCGCTTCTCAGTGCCCTGCATGATGCGCAGAGCAAAGCCAGGCCTCCATATCAAGCCTCCATTGCTGGTAATTGCGCTTGGTGAGCTTGGGGAATGTTGCAGCGGACGGCGCCATGAGCGTAGGCGGGTGACGTTACAAGGGGGCGACCACAAAAAGATGGAGGGATTTCGAGCAGGACTGGGGGAGAAATCGACGACGGATCTGTTGAACTCGGAGCTCTATCTCCGGTTCCTGTGACGGCGTCAAGTCCATACTTGCACGCAAGGACACATGCAGTGCACCCTACTAGCTCCCCGACGCACTAGCGGCTGCCTTTCTTCCTTTCCGATATATCGGCGCTTCTTTATGTTTTCCATTTCCCGGGATTGAACTCTTGACCTCCGCACTTTTCATGCATTTTTCTTTTCGCTCTTTGTTGATTTTCTTTGGCGCTTTTCTGGCTGTGGCTGATGCAACTGTATAGCTTATGTAACACGCACCGTAGACAGCGCGCTCGTCGAGCTCTGGGGTCCTTAGACTTCACAGAGCTCGACATAGGTGTGTAGATTCACCTTTGTCAATATATCAGACTTCACAGAGCTCGACATAGGCCATTGTGATTGCTCTGAGGCGCACTGCAGCCAACAGGATCGACAGAGGGGTTCCAGAGCGAAAATGCGACAAGCAGAGGACAGGGGCACCAAAGGGGCCCAGTGGACGACTGTAGAGCGATGGCCTGGTGGGTATGGACATCTTGAGGCAGTCAGAGCGCAGGGCTCATAACCTATTGGTTGCAGTGCGCCTCAGAGTGATCACAATGGTCTATGTCGAGTCGAGGTTCATCCAGTGCAGACTTGTTACGATGACCTCCTTGCGTACGTCCTTCCTCAACTTAGGGGGGTCAGGGTGTTGGCTGCAGTGTGCCTCAGAGCGATCACAATGGCCTATGTCGAGCTCTGTGAAGTCTGATATATTGACAAAAGCGAATCTACACACCTATCAGCAGTCGGAGAGAAGTAACGACCGACGAGGCCGCGAGCACCTCGTCTGCCTAATGGAGTATTCCGAACGCCAAATACGGTAGCGTAAGTGCCGTGCTCCTTACATCTGCCCTCCAGGCTCGTGTAACAAGACCTACCCGTACGGCGCCACAGCATACCGTCCTGTGCTGCAACTAGTAAATCAACGCCTGCTCGCCCTCACTGATCTGCTCGAATCCCATCTGGAAGTCCTGGTCTGCGAGCGTACCAGGCTCCTGAGGCACCTCAGCCGCCTCCTGAACAATCCCATTGTCATTCGCCATCGTGACAACATCAGGGTCTGGAGTGTAAAACATCCGCGTGAACCTGTCAATAACGGTATGCATGAAATCCGCGACTCCATACTCACCAGGCTGAAGCACAGTTTCCGCAAGGTTGGTCACCTCATCCCGACCTGCGTCCTTGGCATGACGGTTACCGTCGCGACCACACCCTCCTCGATGGCCTCGCTTGCGCTTTGAGGGGCATGCTGCCAGCGCATCAGAGAGTCGAGCAGAGACATGATCTGCCACCGACTGGGGTTGAGGATTGTCGTGCCGAGTACAATGAACTCGAGGTGAGTACGTACTGACTAGTCGTTGGCCTCATCTACCATAGACCAGCCCTCCACCGCGTCCGCGCCCTTCGTAGGAACGTGCAGTCGCACCACGACGGGCATTGGACAGTAGCTTCAACTGCAGCGCAGTGAACTGCTGGTTCACCGCGGAGGTATAAGTGAGCAGAGCGCCGGATGCACTGTCGCTCATGTTGACTCCCGCCGACGGCTGAGGTGTCGTCTGTTGAGCTGGAGCCGGGGCCGGATAGTCTTCGGGCACCGGAGCGAACCGCTGGGAGATCTTGAATACTTTGCGGTGGGTGTGTACCGTTCCCAACGGATGCAGTCGTCAGCATTGTAGTGCTTCGGAATGGAAGACATTGCTTCGGGCGAGGGAGCAGTGGTAGCTGGGTGTGGGTAGTCTCCCATCATCGAGCCCGTCCGCTCACTCATATACTCCGTCCCATTCGTAGAATTGTCATTCTGACTCGCATTTTTTTAGAGCCAAAGCTCCACCCCCGTGATGCAAACTAGACGCTGAACAACGAATCGTCAGCGGCGCGGCCTGAATGCGGTGCGCTCTCCTATCTAAGTTAGTGCAATCGGGCAGCATGGCAGAGACCTCTGTCGTCTCCGGCCTGTTTGCAACTGCTTGGCCCCCGAAATACCCAAGGCTTCAAAATACTCAGTAAGGACCTGCAGATGCTTAACATTGCGGTAAGGGGCCCACGTTACATCACCGGTTGACCATTGAATTTCAAATTCAGCCTCTGTGCCCATGCCGACGTGGGACAGGATCCGATTGAGGAACTTGGTGGAACTGACATTCGGGACACCGTTGATCATCACTCGGAAAGTGTGGCCGGAGCAATGAGGCATGGAACGCGTTGTGAATACCCCAAGCTCGCAATTCGTCAGACAAATCAAGCTTGTATGTCGCGCCCTCCGAGAGAACCTGTGCAATACGGAACGGTCCTCAATATTTGGGTCGAGTTTCCTCGCCCATCCTGTAGGTATGCTAAGGTTTTTAGTTACGATCGATGAGGAACAAAGAGAATCGTCTTTTAGGTACGACGATTCCTGCCCGCGAAGGTAACGACAACTGATGTCCGTGGGAAAGTTGTTGGAACTCCGATAGTCAGTAGTAAGTGATTACATAAGCGCATGTAAGAACCAGGTAAGAAACTTTCTTATGTCCTGGAACCCCAGATCGAGGTTAGGAGTGCACAGCTTTAGGGTTGGCAGACGCCCATGCAGCTCTGTAGCGCAAGTCCAGCATGGTCCTGCTCACCCAACAACTCTGAATGTTGCTTCATTCTTGTAGTAGATATAGAATGCAATATAGACTTCGAAGATGCTGTAAGGCAGACTTGTAGTTGAACTATGCTGCACTACACTCTCTGTCTCTCTATCTACCCAGTACACATGATTATGCTGCAGCTTAGTGATGTGCTGAGCCCGGCTGGAAGCTGGTTTGTAGGCTTCAAGCTGGTCATCTTTAAGCTGAGCTGGGCTGCTATGTCTATCATTCAGAGATGCCAGTACTGCATCTGATGCCTATGACCACCAAGGTCTTAATTATGATGGTTTATTACAGACTCAGCCCAGAGCGCAACAATCTTTCATATGGGTCCAATTGTGAATGCCATTCAACTGCTTCCAAGATAGTTCTTATGGTATAGATGGGGTCAAGGTCAAGGATGAATAGGTATCAAAAAGCAGTTGCAGTTTGAGGAGCTCAGGCAGCAAACACACACACTGCCTGAGGGTGGTCTCTTGGGAGGTCCATCGAAGACAAGCAGAGATAACCGAGAAGAGCTGAAGTAGTATCAGAAGGGGTGTCCAAGGCCTGATGGACGTCCAGGGCTGTTGGAGGAGTACATCAGAATAACTTGTATGGCTGTGTGTCAGCATGTAGGATTATCCCAAGCACTAAAGCAAATAGAGGTCATCTCTAATAATCTTGTAGGTGGGAACAGAGGCAGCCGCTCAGATTGCCACCAGTACTGCCAGTGCTGGGGTGGTCGCTGGTGGTTGCGCCTGTTCAATGTTGACTCTGCATCATCCTCTCACCGTCATCTGCATTGCTGGCGGCAGGCTCTCTGGTCAGGCTTTCTGAGGCCCATAATTTGCATGGATCCATGCTTCTCTGGCACTCTGTGTCTCTGGTGACACTGCAACAACCACGACTTGTGCTTACTCTCTGGCTGGTACTATAAGGCTAACTCAGCCCACACTTCATTGTATCTCGGCAGCCTACTGGTCTGATCCTGGGTCATGCTCTTTGTCCTGTGGCCTGCTGCATGTGCTGAGGGGCGCATCATGGTCTAGCTCTTGGCTTAGGTATGTATTGAAGGGGTTGGCTTGCCAGCCCACTTTGCAAGGTGTCTGCAATGTGCATACATCTTGAATCCAGGTGCCCACTTGTTGGCTTTGTGTAACTTGTAATATTCTCCCTGCTGGAGTCGCCACAATGAGGCGTACATCTGTAGTCCACTCTGTATTGAACATGGTCTATATAATTGCAATGACAGCTCGGGTGCTTCCTACCATGATATGCATGAACAGAGAGTGTCACCCGACCATAGTGCTAAGTATTTGGAATCAAGCTTCTGCTGGCTCGGGGGCCCTTTGAGAATGTCTCGACTCTCCCTTCACCACGTATTTATTGCTAGCTGTATTGAGTTTGTCTCTGCCCCAGGGCCTGAGATGATTAGAGATAATCTCGCAAGTCTTGTGGCCCCTGACGAGACCCTTGGGATCACCCATGAGCCAAATTCTGAGATGATCTCTGGTTGTCTCGGATGCCCCTCACGAGAGAACCTCCTCATGCAGTGACATGGACATATATAAAGCTGGACTTGCATCAAGCAGGTATCAAGCAAATATATGTACAGGCAAGGTACTACATAGCAGTCCAGAAGTAGAGTAACAAAGGCAGTAGTCTGGGCAATAACAAAGGTAAGAAAGGGTGATAGTAGCATAAATTTAACCAGAAGCATCACAAGTAATGGGTGAGCTTGTGATCTAATTGAATATCAATGGTTCTAGTGTGATCTGTTAGGACAAATGCTGCATGTCGGTCTCTGAATGGATCAATTGCAACCTCTTATAAGACACTCATAATTATCTTGAGCTCACATCATCCAGCCAACTTACTCAACAGCATCAGCAATATGCCATTACGCTGTACTGTTATTCACCATTTCACTAAACTACTTACTGATCAAGTACACCAGCAAATAGTGTCATCACTGTTGCCCTATTTGATTGCCAGTACCAAGCAATGACACCCATAACTGATGAGTGCAATTCATCCTATTGTTGACACATAAACAGCATAGTAACAGATCTAATGGGTGGTGGACTGACATTAGCCTCAGCTATGGGTCTTTTTGTTGGAGTCAATAATCACCCACGGCATTGTTATTTGCTATAGTTTCCTTGTACCGCTCTAGTATCTGTCACAGTTGCCCTCATAACACCCACTTACCCACTGCATTATTATCTGCCATAGTCCTCCTTATATTGCTCTAGTATCTGGCACAGTTGCCCTCAAAACACTCGCTTACCTTGTTGACTTTGTTTGGCCAATAGATCGAAAGACTGATAATAAATGTTGATAGGGAGACTTATAACTCAGTCTGTAGGTATTGTAGCACACAATAGAAACTTTGTTATCCTGTTTAAGTGCCGGAAATAGGATGGATTGCACTCATTAATACCAGATGATGCCATGCCCATGCTTACAAATCACGGGCGGCAAAAACATGGCGGAAAAGTGTCGTCGTGATTGTTATTATGACGTACGACGACACTTTTCCGCCATGTTTTTGCCGCCCGTGATTTGTAAGCATGGGCTTGGCATCATAATTTGTAAGCAAGGCTTGGCATCATTCCAATCACAATCCATTCAAACTGCAATAGAGTGCCCTATTAACGCAGTTCTATGCCAAGTAAGCTTTATAAGTGATGTGCAAATGTTGTAAGCAGGGACTCTATCCGTCCTCTGAGTAATTGAGGTTGTTTATGTAAAGATAAGTATATGTTAATGGGATGGATTGCATCTATGTCTTCTGGATGTAAGTACCAATGGACGGCACCAATAAGAACTGTTTGTATCACATCTCTCTCAATACTTATCCAATCTGGACGAAAGTTATACCATTTGAAAGCTAAAGAGGAGCTCTACAACATGGGCTGTGTTTGCAGCCATGTCAATCAAGGGGTATTGAAGAATTCTTTTCGCGATACAAAGCAACAAAACTTCGGATGCAGCCCAAAGTCGGCCTCGGACCCCCTACCCCCCCAGATTTTTTTCAACAGCGTTGGTCAGGACAGAAACTGCCCACCCCACCCACCCATATATAGTAATTTTTAGCCATAGTTGTACATTGCATGGAAATCCTGAGACAAGCTACGTTGCACGATGCTTCTTGCTCATGTTACTACTGCCTCCCATGCTCTTCGAGTTGTCCGTTGCCTTCCATTTCCTCTGAACACTTGACTTCAGTGTGGCATCAGCGGCAGCAGTACCCACACCCTTCCCGGTGTTCTTCGGACCCTTGCTTCCCTTGCCTGTCTTTGGCACCTTTCCCTTCTCAACCTTCAATTGAATCCGTTCGTTCATCGATACTTCATATGTGGCCATGAAGTTGTCATCAATGATAGCATCTGGATGCCGCAGCTTCAAGTGGTCTGCCATGTTGTACGACTAATAAACATGTGATTTGTCATGCTGTGCTTGATGCGCCGTAGCTTTTGATGCATTCCGACAGATGACACAGACAATCGGGCGGTTTGTGCTGCGTCCGGAGTCAGTTGACTTCTCGGCAGCCTTGATACTGAATTGGTAGTAGCACGGGCTAGTCGGAGACAGGACGGTAAACCTTGTTCTTCTTGACAAGGCTGATCAAGCAAGTTCCACTTCGCCCGCAGAAGCCACATGGATGAGAGCCCACCTGAGTTACAGACAGTTAGCACATAACTTCAATAGTTGACAAATGCTGCGAAATACATACAGGGATAGCGTTCTTGAAGACATCAAAGACACTCAAGCGACGAGCGAGGATGTGGTGAGCGGCATGGTCGTGAAGCTTGGGGATTGCCACCTCCTCTTGGCAGACTCGGCACTTCGTGTTCCCAGCCTTGGGAGCATTTTTCCATAACTGCTGTGCCAGCGGCACTCGTGAACATGAAGTCTCCTGGCATTGAAGGACAATATTAGCATGAATGAATAGACTCCGGAGGAGTCAGATGTCCCGGGACATACCACTTTGTTCAACGTGCATAGGGAAAGTGGCTGTCTTGATCTTGGCGGGAATCCGGCTCACTAGACCTTTTACCTGGTCCCAGAGAATATCGCTCAATGCATCTAGAACAGATGCATCGAAGGACTTGTGGAAGGTTTGAGTGGATCCCTTGAGGTGGTGTGTCAGCTTGACTCTCACCGGCTTGGTAAGACAAGCGGGGAATTCAATGATACTGGACTTCTTTGACCCCGCTGCGTGATCAGTCACGTGAAACGACTCGTATTCACCCACCCACTCCCATGAAGCCTTGTCTGGCAATTGCTTCAAGGTGAGAACCTGCCCGTGCAGAGTTATGTTGGCAGTGCGAAGGGTGTCGAGACCAACGGCAGCGACAGAGGCATGCACAGAGTTGAGTATCTCGGTGACTCGGACTACTGCAAGGGCGACAGTGTTGTCAACATGCAGGAAGCTTGCAACGTACTTGCCAAGTAGGAATGTGTTGCCAATAACTGAGTCGTCGTCGAGCTTTGGAGCCGAAGGTTCCCGGGAGTATGTTCAGACCTTGAGCAGGCCGGCTACCCGTGACGTGCGATCTGTGGACTTACAACCGTCCTTCTTCCTGCCAAGGAACCAGCGTACCGCTGAGGCCTTGTGGACATTTGAATCTCCAATCTTGAGCCAGTACCGGTTGGTTCGGCGGACCACATCCAGGTCCTCGTTGCCTTGCTCGGGAAGAATGTCCTCCAGCTCCACACCCTCCAAGTCGTCGGGGTCCTCGCAGTGATGTCAAAAAGCAGAGTCAGTACTATCAGTGTCTGCTGAGGGCCCAGGTGTCTCTGCCGGTGCTCCACCGGTGTAGTCATAGTCATCATTAAGACCGACAAACACACCGCTCGGGCGGAGGAGATCCAGGTCTGTGACGGAGTCGAGATCCTTGATGGATGCATTGAGCGAAGTGCAGAAATGCTTCACCTCCCGCCAGCCGCTCTTCCAACAGGTGAGGAGGGATACGTTATGGACTGAGACGTCGCCCTTCCAGGAAGCGGGATTGGTATGATTGACACCATCCACTCCCTGCAATCGGAGCCACTTGTGTCCGCGGTCCCACTCGGGATGGTGGGCATAGATCTGTGCGACTTCGGCAGCTGAACCGGCCCGGTGAGAGAGCTGGAAGATGTCCACATTATGCAAACTGTCCATGTCGCAGTAGATCCCGAAGTTCCCTTCGAGCCTGTCCGTCCCATCCTGCAGAATGCAGTATTCCTCAGGGACACCGTCTGTCACCTTGTGCCGCCCAGCAGTGAAGAAGATGTTCTCGATCAATGAGCCGACATCATAGAACCATTGGCCTGGGCAGAAAGACGTCCGATTGCAGGCATAGAGGATATAGAGGAAATGGTTGGCGGCAGACAGTGATGTGAGCTGGTCTGAGAAAGACATTCCAGGGGAGATGAATGGTTCGACTAGGAACCCGATGAAGCGACCAAGAAGCACGATGCCATGGTATTCTGGTATTCGATGTCCCCAAGTAATTCTGGAAGATCTGCGAGGCGGCGTACAGCCATGAGTGGGGACACAGCATTGGGGACGTTCTGATGATCCTTGTTGTTGAAGAGGCGGGTTAATGCGGGTGTATCATAACCCAACTTGTCTCGGAGGAGCACGCGCAACTGGACATGGTGGACATGATGTCCGAGAACCATCAAGCCCGGGGGAAGACGCAGAAGACTGGTGAAGTCTATTGAAATGTTGTTAGTGGGCCGCGACAGGGAAGACGGTGATCGCACGGCATATAGACTCGGACGTACTTTTGAACTTATGTTTATAATCAATGGAGAGGGTACGCGCCTCGCTGTTGCACTTGAGGTTAAGCCTGCGAAGTCCTGAAAGAAGCAGATAGAGGGCATGCTTCTTATCGAGGGTGTGGCTTGTGAGGAGATGGTGCAGTGCGCGTCGTCAGGTAGCATCTCCATCAGAGGCTACCGTCCAGAGCGGTCCATAGAGAGCTTCACCACAGGGTGATGTCGTCCATGCCTCGATGGCTGCTGCAATCCAATGCGCCTGCCCAGCCTTGTCCTCCATCTTCTTCGTTTCAGAGATGAGAACTGGGAAAGCAACGTAATACTCCTTGTCATACCCAGCAATTGCCATCACGGTCGCCTCTTTGGCGAGTGTCAGGCTCCCTTCTTCAAGGGCATCTGCTGCTGCATGCGGTGTCTCGAGCATGACCTTGGCAAGATCGGCATCCTCCCGGGCCATTCCGAGTGTCGCATCTCGCAAGCTGTCATAGCGAGGACGCTCTTCGAGGGCCATCTCGTCTGCCAGGAACCTCCATCCACGGCGACGAACCACTACTGAAGAGCCTCGTCCAGTCTTGAAGGCCCCAGAGTTATACAGGGACAGGTGTCCAATATCTCGGCGACGGTGGGGAATGCAATACAAGGGCGGATGATAGGGGTATGTGAATGTTTGTGCGTCTTTAAAATAGACGGGAGATTCAGCGCTTTTGCCAGCATATATGCAAGCCTTGGTCCTTCGAGAGAGAGCACCAGCCGCTGCAACTCATAGTGCTTTTCCTGGATAGCTCAAATGTCAGCACTAAGCATCGAGAGCGAGAGCACTGGCTTACCTCGTAGCTTTGGACCTGGTACTTGCCAGCGATTGCAAGCTCAAGCCGACGAACAATGTCCGGATGCTCTTGTTGTTGCAAATAGCTATGTTGACGAGCCGGTCAACGCTCTCATAGTCACTATTGATGATTGCATTCATGAAGCGTTCATAGTCGGTAAGACGCGCTGTAACTGTGTTGTACTTCCGGGCATCCGTCAGAACCTGGGTTCAGTTTAGCACATGGATTGACACCAGCAGATTTTTAGCAAAGGCTCGGACTCCGCCACATACCTTGAGCTTCAGAGCATTCTTCTCATCGTTCTTACGATCCATAGCCTCTCGGAGCTGGTTGTAATTCATGTACTTCCAGTTGAGGGTTGGGGGAAGTAGGTCAGTCGCGCATTGTCATAGCTTCTGAATCGCAGTGCTTGTGTTCAGGCTAGCACATTCAGGCATGGGTGACCATTTGAACGCCGGACCCGATGACAACGTGCACTCTGGATGACGAGGTGTTAGCAGTTTTGAGTCCAGTACTGCGGTGAGAAGCCAAGTTCAATGAAGTTATGCAGATGGAGGGGGTAGTGGGTGAGAACGGGACTGGGAAAGTCCAGTACCACGCCGGGGCATAGTCCAGCATTAACATACAGCCGTCGGACTTCGCTCTCAACTTCCTTGGCTATCCTGGAAGGTCCAGCTCCACTTCCTGACATAGTACCTGTGCCCTCCAACGTGTTTGCTGCAGGGGCTGGCAGTAGTGCGGCAGTAGTGACCAAAGGGACTGAAGCGATTTCAGAAGGTCGAGCGCGCAGTCAGGGCTCCCGTGCCACCTGAAACTTGCCTTGAGGTTACAACTGAGTAGAGCGGTGGAACATGGTGTCAAGCCGCTGCTGGACCCCTCCTCTAAGATGCTGAGCGTGCGCCTGCTCCTTACACTTGACCGACATGTGATGGTTCTCGAAGGTGTGTAGCGACTTGCCGTCTCCAAGTCCCACCACCGTCCGGCAGAGAGGACATTCCTTGAGGCGAACCCTGACCTACTTGCCCTTCACTCTGCGTCTCTCCGTGTATACGCCGTTGGCATTGGGCTCACTACACTCGGGAGGTACTTCGTCTTCTTGAGGATTGAGGTCGGCTTGCTCAGCATTGACATTTGACATAGGCTGGCTCTGAGAAGGATCCGTGTCGGCTGCTGAGCCTCCAGGATCTTGTGCAGGCTTGGGGATGGATGTGACGGTCTGGGTAATCGAGTTGTCCGATGGGATAACCCCTTGCTCATCCTCGGACATAGTAGGATCAGCATAGTCGAAGTAAATGGTGTTGAAGTGGTTAGGAATGGCCCGTGGACTCAAACTCTGGGCATCGTGGTCGGAAGGGGAAGAAGGAGCACCCTGTCGATTTTGCGGCTCCAGTAAGTCGTCGCTGTCGGCATCAGAAAGCGGGCTATGTGGGGAAGAGCCAGAATTCGAGTAGAAGTCGTTGTATGGATCGTGGTAGTCCGGAAAGTCTCAACTGTTCCTAGGGAATGTGTATTTGTTGTTGCCAGCAGGCTCACCTTCGGGAGTAAGCCTATCCATAACCATGACACAAGTCTGACCGCTGCGGTAATACTCCTCTTGAATGCGGAGGGTTTCGGCACTGCGAGGAGGCTGAGGTCGCGACATGGTGGTGTGGTTGGGAAAACAAACACGGAGCGGTTGGAAGCCTAAGCAGAGTAATGTGGAGTCACAATACATGATGAGAGTTGCTATGTATGGCAGCGACGACATAGCCGAGGGTGGTTTGGGCAGAGAACAATGAGATAGGACGCATTAAGATGTGTCTAAACACGTCGGTGGCTGAGCGACCCGTGTAAGCGCCGGCTGACCTGCCCGAATTGGGGGGTCGGACTTTTTTCTGTGGCAGGCGGACTTTTATCGAACTTCACTCTCCGTCGGGCGACCACCCACCCCACCCCCACGGGCTCTGTGTCGGCACTAGAATTCTTCGATACCCCTTGTGTCAATTGATGTTTGTTTATGTGTTTATGGCATAAAGATATGGATCATTGGCACCAATTGCCCTCTACCAGTGAATTCTTATACCAGGGCTCCTATAGTACCTGTGTCTCTATGCAGGTGTTATAATGATTATACACTGTGATACTTCCACTATTCATGAACAGCAGAGAAAGTTGCATGCTAGGTTGTAACTAACATATCATCTATAATTGAGTACAGAGATTCCTCATAACATACAAAGACTCCCAATTCCTCATCGATCGTCCCTGCCAGGAATGGCCTATTTCCCAACAAGTGGACAAATAGACGAAGTCGCCCTCCTGAAACGTCACTGGCCGCCTATGTTTGTTCGACTGCACAACCTGCAAAGTCCGTGCCTCGATAATAGCATTGTGAGCAGCCATGAGAGCCTCTTTCATCCGCTGTGTGAACATCTATCTGCACTCCCGGATACTCGCTGCTGCTTTCCCAGATCAACAAGCGAGGCATTTGCCCATAATTCAAGTAAAATGGCGAGAAACCCGTCGTTTCCGAATGCACCATGTTCATGGCTAACTCCACTGCAGGTAGCTTCTGCACCCAGTTGCGCTGATCTGGACAGATGCACTGCCGGAGCATTTGTGTCATCGTGCGATTCACGCGTTCTGTGGCCCCGTCCGTCTGTGGGTGATAAGCAGAAGACAGTCGCAGTTTGGTCCCGAGTAAGTCGTGCAGCTTGTGCCAGAATATGTTCGTGAACAGCGTGTCCCGATCACTAATTATCCGTTCAAGCAGCCCGTGCAGTTTGTAGACATGATCAAAGACTACTTCTGCAATATCGGCCTGTTGAACTCGGAGCTCTATCTCTGGTTCCTGTGACGGCGTCAAGTCCATACTTGCACCCAAGGACGCATACAGTGCACCCTACTAGCGCCCCTACGCGCTAGCTGATGCCCTTCTTCCTTTCCGATATATCGGTGCTTCTTTATGTTTTCCATTTCCCGGGATTGAACTCTTGACCTCCGCACTTTTCATGCATTTTCCTTTTCGCTCTTTGTTGATTTTCTTTGGCGCTTTTCTGGCTGTGGCTGTTACAACTGTATAGCTTATGTAACACACACCGTAGACAGCACGCTCGTCGAGCTTTGGGGTCCTTAGACTTCACAGAGCTCAACATAGGTGTGTAGATTTGCTTTTGTCAATATATCAGACTTCACAGAGCTCGACATAGGCCATTGTGATCGCTCTGAGGTGCACTGCAGCCAACACGGCTGCCCCGGGCGATAAACTTCCACAGCCTCCGCGGTACCGGTAACGGCCGCAGCAACCCCATGGGTTTCATAGTGACTGACTTTGTGGCGAAAAGTTGATAATTGCCACGGCTCCAGTGTACACCGGCCGCAGCAACCCCATGGGTTTCATAGTGACTGACTTTGTGGCGAAAAGTTGATAATTGCCACGGCTCCAGTGTACACCGGCCGCAAGACTTCTAGAGCCCAAACCATCTGTGGCACGCCGGCCCCATTGTCCCCGATGTACTCAGACTCCGCCTGTTCGATTCCAACTGGCTCATCACTGTAAATCCATGACAGCGCATCCGCCAGTACATTGGTCTCTCCTGGGATGTAGTGGATACTGAATTTGAATTCATTCAGTACATCAATCCACTGGTGTTGTCGCGGCGACAGATGTTTCTGTTGCATAAGGTGCTCCAAAGCACGGTGATCTGTGCAAATCCGGAACTCCGCACCATCATACAAGAGTGGTCTGAACCGCTTCAGGCACTCTACTATGGGCAAGTAGCTCCTGTTCATGTACCGGGTAGTTCTGTTGTGCTGAGTTGAACTTCCCGGACCAGAAAGCTACTACCTTTGCTGTCCGCAAGTCGTTGCCCTGGCAAACGTACCTGCTTGCTCCAGTCATGGATGTGTCCGTCACCAGGTTGATTGTGGGAGCCTTGTCCGAGTAGTCCAGAGCTACTCGGTGATTATTTCGCCATTTATGCACTGTCGCTTTCACCTGCTCAAAAGTGTGCTGGTGAGTAGGCGTCCAGTTCCAAGGCTTCATGTTGCCGGTCAAGGGAGCTAACACGCCCATAGGGATGCGGATGCCCTCACAGTCCGGCGCCAGGTAGCTGACTGCGCCCAGGAAGCTGCTCAGGAGGCTCCGATTCATCGGAACTTTCCAGTTCACCGTGCTATTGACCTTATGAGGGTCCATGGCTATGCCGTGTTCATTGACTATGTGCCCGAGGATCTTCAATTTGCGCGCGAAGAAATGCATCTTATTGGCGCCCAGGAACAATTGCTCGTGGCGCAAGACATCGAACACAAGGTGTACGTGCTTCATATGGTCCTCTATAGTATCTGAATAAAGAACAATGTCATCCAGATAGACATCCATGAACACGCCTATGTACTGAGCAAAGATATGGTTCATCACCATTTGGTAAGTGGCAGGACCATTAATATCACCCTGATGCAGCACTAGACTAACCATAGTCCCATCCGGTGTCGTAAAGAGCGTCCTCCCATGCTCTCCGCTGATAAACTTTGTTTTCGTCTATCAGGGGTATGGTGTGGTCAACTGTCCTGAGCGGCAGCAGCTCCGCCCTAGCCCCATCCTTACAGAGGTCTTGTGCATCTCGACGCAGCTCCTCCTGAAGCTTCTCGAGCTCGCCCTCCAGCTGCCGACGTGATGCCCGCCGTCTCAATGCCCTCCACCAGTACTGGTTCCGCCACCCCTACCGAAATGCGCACCGGATTCAGTCCAATTGCAATATGGTGCTGAAATAAGAACGGCGTCCCTAATATCATGTCGTAGTCATCGAGGTTAACGATATGCAAACACCTCTTCGTCGCTATGTCCTGGTACATGAAGTCTATGACCGCGCAACAGTTTATGTTCGAATGAGAGCCATGAACCGCTAGCTGCACCAGTAGGGGCTTCGCGAGTACCTCTACCTTGAGCTTGAGCTGATCTGCGATGGTTGTAGACAGAAAATCCGCCATTGAACCCGCGTCAAGCAACGCTCGGACCGCGTGGCCATTCACGAAGGCTTGCACGACGATTGGGACCGGTACAACCTGCGTGAAGTCCTTCGGCTTCATAGCATTGCGCTCTATTGCGTGTCGAGTGGCCTCAAAAGACGATGCTTTACTGGCTGACTTAGTTGTCTTTCTCCCAGGTCACACTGCTCCGAGTAGCAATGCCTGGCGCCGCCTTTTCCGGCACGACACACAATACCAATCTCGGTGCAAGTGTTGGCTGCAGTGCGCCTCAGAGTGATCACAATGGCCTATGTCGAGCTCTGTGAAGTCTGATATATTGACAAGAGCAAATCTACACACCTATGTCGAGCTCTGTGAAGTCTAAGGACCCCAGAGCTTGACGAGCGCGCTGTCTACGGTGTGTGTTACATAAGCTATACAGTTGTAACAGCCACAGCCAGAAAAGCGCCAAAGAAAATCAACAAAGAGCGAAAAGGAAAATGCATGAAAAGTGCGGAGGTCAAGAGTTCAATCCCGGGAAATGGAAAACATAAAGAAGCGCCGATATATCGGAAAGGAAGAAGGGCATCAGCTAGCGCGTAGGGGCGCTAGTAGGGTGCACTGTATGCGTCCTTGGGTGCAAGTATGGACTTGACACCGTCACAGGAACCGGAGATAGAGCTCCGAGTTCAACAGCAAGTCGAAGGCGGAGTAGTCGTCTAGCACCAAGCGAGTCAGGGCTCAAGGATCAAATGCCGGCTCACGCACCTCCGCATGCATGATGAGGTACCATTCCTCATCCAACCATGGTGAGTCGATCTCATATCCGAGCGGGTGAGGAGACACTTCGACTAACGGCACCCCTGCAGGCAGATCAGGATATGCAGCCCTTACCTGCGCAGATACATGCACATGCAAGCAGTACAAGGCCGGGTGTGCTGCGTCAGCCGCATCACAAGGGGGAAAGCCCATGCCCCACTCTTTGCATGGGGGTCATCTGATCCAGGCATCCCATTCGGCCTGGACGATCTCGGGTACGCCCAAGTCTTCCTCCCCAGTCTTCCTCATCTATCTGCTGACGAGTGACCAGGTACTCCAATGGCAAACGTTTAGGTGCCAGCCAGTCCGACACCTCGTATGTGTTCTCATTGTACTCAGATACCGTAAAATATTCATTTGGTGAGATTCCTGCCGCTAAAGCCTGCTGGGGATCATGATAACTGACAAACATGTCATGAATCCGTCGACAGTATTCGTCCCCAGCATCAGGCTCTGCAGTACCTCGGTACCTGCCGTCGGCAGCGTCCCTAGACAGACAGACGATACCTTCAAGAACAATTCGGCTGCACGAGCGTTATCCACCAAGTACTGAGCTGGCCAACAACGTCAGGGCCTTCGCCTTCTTCTTAACCAGACAGTTACAACTCTCGTGTCCAGTGTCTTTGCAGGAGAAGCACTGGCCCTCCGCCCGCAGTCTCTGCATCTCCTCCTTGGAGAGTGGGTTTCGGCGCTCAATGAATGCCCATTGTTTCGAGAGGAGGGATCCTTGTTTCCCGTCTGAGGTGAGTCCCGGTGTTGTCACTCCTGAGGCTGACTGTTTGGCTACTCAGGTTTAGGCTTCCAAGGCTGTGGGCCAGTAGTGCGAGACTCAAAGTGTCCCCAACTGCACCCAGCAACCCTGCCCCGGAACGACCGTTCCTCCTTCTGGGCTTGAATGTACGCCTTCTCACGTCGGAATACATGCTTGACTAACCTATCGAGTTTGGTCGTTTCAGGATCAAAGCCTTTCTCGATAAGGTGCAGGCGGATGTGTTGGTGCACACCATGCCAGAATATGTGCACTAGCTGTACGTCCGTGATGTCCGGGAAGTGGACCGCAAGATGCTGGATCTTACGCACGAAGTCGCGCACTCTGGAGTTTTCTTGTTCGGCGTGCTCCAGCTGGTACCGTAGATTGGCCTTGTAATCAGAGGGGAAGCAGTAATCAAATAGAGCTTCATATAAACTCTTTACTGTCCACTCGGATTGCCGGGTTGCAATATGTCACATAAAGAACTGGGTGGGCTTTCCGGTCATTAATTGTACAATCAACTTAATAATAAGTCTATTGTTCAGGCTGTTAAGTTCGCCCCATGTATCGACCTCATACGTCCATTTATCATAGAGGTCTATGTCTGGGGTACTGTCCCAGTTAAATGGTGATTTGATTTTAACCCCTGTCATTGCCTTCTGCATCCGCCACTGGTCGTCTTTATGGTTCTTCTTATGCTGCTTCTCAGTGTTGCTCTTCTCCTGACGGCGACAATCTTTGCTTGCCACGCTACTGCTATCTGAGCTCTCGCTGGCTGATTCTGATTCGCCCGTCGAGGATTCACTTGAATCTGAGCTCGAGCTGGACGGGCTCGGAGGCCCGCATCCTCCAGCCAAAGCGGTGGTGGCCCAGAACCAGCCTCCAATCCACCTGCAACGGGACTGGGCCGGCGTGTCCGCCCTATGCCTCATGGATGAACCTGCGCAGCCCTTCCCGGTCCAGGCTGCGGAGTTGCCCTCCTGATGCGTCAAAACTGCACAAGAGCTCCCAGATTCTGACTGCTCGCTCACGAATTGAGCGAGAAATTCACGCTGGGATGAACTTTGAGGTAAGTGGTTGCCATGATGCAATTCGTGTGAACTTTGCTTGGTCTTTGGACATCTAGGCTCCTCGGTTTCCGAGTCCACCTCCCGAATCACCGCCATGCTGGCACGAAGCCAGGTCTGTACTGCTCTATACAAGCCTCAGAAGTGTCTGTACCAATTACCAGTGAGTTCTGCACTTCATCCTTGCTGTCACACTCACTACAGTTGCTGAGCAAGCTCTCTACGTCGTACCAGAACTCATCCATAGGTGACTGGTAGGAATGCTTTATTGCAGGTAGACTAGGTACATTTTGAGCAGGTAACACGACTCCCCATCCCTCTGAGACGGGCCCTAGCTGATCTGCGTCGTTGCATAGATGTTGCATAGATCGAACCAGGTGGGAGAGACGTTGGAAGCAGTCTGGGAAGGACTGCGCGCTGCAGGTATGTTGCTACCCTGTCCCAAGCTGCTTATCCCAAACTTCCAGCCCCTGGTCCTTTCGACAACGATAGGCCAGGAGGGCTCGAAAGTCCACCCTAACTGCTGGCAGACGCAACAGCTAGGCGCAGAGACTAAACACTCCAAATCGCCTCTCAGACCCAATCTGGATCGATAGTGCGCATCCGGCTCCATGCAACCAAACCAGTTGCTGAGCTGAACCAATGAGCGAAGATTAATGCGGAGAAGACTAGACCCGGCCTGGCCACAACTGTCTGGGCTCCCCTGCAGTGGGAAGATAATAACCTGGGCTAAGCATGTGTAAAGCGTGATAGGGCAGATACGGAGTGATAAGACAGATACAGAATGCTGGAGAAAGGCAGACTTTAAGAACCAAACCCTCACACTGGTCTGAACCCTTGACCATGAACACGATTTGATCTCTACTCTATTTCATATACACCGTCCTTACCGACACACATTCCTTACCCCATAAATACCCCTAACGACCCTAACGAGGACCCAATTACCCACGGCCACAAGCACGAGTCTCCACCAACAAGCATGACCCCTGCACGGGCTGTGCTCAAGAACACCACGGTTTTGCTTTCGAGACTCTCATAGGAGGAGCGTGTCCCAATGAGAGTACACAGCTGAGGACAGGATGCTTATTGGGAGTGATACGAGGAGAAGCAGGAGCGATAAGGGTGAGGATACACGCGATTGTGAGGCATGCGAACACGAACAACACAGAAGAGTAGCCGATGAAGGAGGGAAGGAGGCGAATTAAGACAGAATGCGGGGAGTGACGAGAGTTTTCGCATGGTGGTGCGGAAGGGGAAGTGCATACGAAGGGCCGGGGAGGCAAGGGGTTCTAACACACATGTACGCTACCTGGCTTCAGCCCTCCAAGCCACTGCATGAAGGCTTGCAAGTCAAGATCATCGCACTATCTAAAGGAAGGATGCCGAGAAAGGTCGCAAATCTCGAGGACTACCAGCCATACGACCCACATGTGGTGGGGAGAGTAGAGAGGATTGAAGGAACTAGAGACGGATGGGTTCGGGTAAGCATCCTGAACGAATGCCGGGGAAACACGGTCAGACTGGTGGAACTGGATCTCCCACACGTGACCGGAGTTACGGTACAAGACTGGAAACTAGGCGCCTTCAGGGAACAAGCAGAGTGGATCGGAGGTGTCTCGGAGAAGCTCCCCGGACCCCAGAAAGAGGCCAGAGCCCACGAAGCATGCAGTGGAGACAGATGCAGGCTAGAGCGAGCAACTGGGGCGATAGGGAAAGTTTTTCGCCTCTGGCCGGCTCTTGGTCCTGAGCGAGAGTCAAAGCAACCAAGTGCGAGCGCAAAAGGCACGGTGATGGTGCATACATGGCTCAAATACGTAGAAGACTTGTAACCAATTGAAAGGAATGAACAGTGGAGGTGTGTAGGGAAGCAGCAGGGCCAGAGAAGCCTGATAAATACGAGGGTTAGAGATGGCAAACTAACATGCAAACACAGAAGACGCACCAAACTCAACATGGAAGTGGGTGATCTCCGATGCTACTGCCGAGCCAGCCTCCTCTCCTGCTCGCGGGTAGAGAGAGGCCCAAAACCTCATGGGACAGAGCAACGGGGAGGATACTGAACTTCTGCTGCAAACGCAACACCCAGAAGCGGCTTGGAAGGGTGCGGTGCACTGGGAGTAACCACCCTGCATCCTGATAACAAACGGCATGGCGACAAAGACTGCTGGATCAAATTGCGGCGATGTGGAAGAAACTGCCCCTTTCTGGTCAGGCGGGAGACACGCTCAAGGAAGCAACTCATACCATTGAACAAGCAACAGCTAAGAGACGTAAATTGTCGCCCATCAGTTAGATAAGCTACAAGCGCACGGAAGGGATCATGAGAGGATGCTCCAGGAGAGCTAGGACACAATATGCACAAACGAGTGTGTAGGAGCAACAGACGCTCGAGAAAGCATTGAGAAGGAAGGTACAAATGCGAGGATGCCTGCGTAAAAGCAACGAGAGAGGAAGAAAGAGGACGGATGATGGTGAGTGATAGTGTTGAGTAAGAGACGCGGCGACTGAGCGCTGAGAGGCGATGTCCGGCCCAGCCAAACATTGTAGAAGGTGCACCAAAACGGTTAGCCGTGCAACAGTCACAACACAACCACTGGGCGCTCTACTATGTGCTGCTGCCGACGAAATCCTAGAGGGAGATTCAATATAAATTTGGGAGGAGACACAGAGTGCACGAGCCTCGACCAGGTCGGGCAAGTTACATGCAACGAGGGGACACATAATACTTTGCCATGGAAACAAACCTCCCCTGCTTCCTCCCTCTACCCCCCCGCCTCTCCACACCTGCCTCCCCTCGCCACGCTTCTATCATACACGATAGCTATATGATAGGCACTCACTGGTTGACGCCAGAAATGCCAGCGGATCTACAGGCACGGGTGACGTGCAGAATATGTGGGGAATGCAAAACCATGACCCACATTGTCCTGGAATGCAAAGTGACGGGTCAGGAGCTGATATGGGAACTACTCAAGGGTCTGTGGGCACATACTAGGGCAACATGGTACGAGCCATCCTGGGGGATGACATTTGGTGCCCTGTGCGCGAGCTTCCAGACAGCCAATGGTGCAAGAAGAGCGGCAATGGAGAAGCTATGGGGAATAATCTGTATGGAAGTGCTACACCTGATATGGAAACTGAGATGTGAGAGAGTCATCCAGAAGGATGGAAATGACTTCACGATAGCGGAAGTTACGAACCGTTTCTTCATGATGATGGACTCGAGAATAGACTTAGACTGCAAGACAGCGGCGAGAGCACGAGGGAAGAAGGCCCTGAAGCCTGGAGATGTAGAGCAAATCTAGACACCGATAATCGAGAATGGGAGCAACTTACCGCCCAAATGGGTGACTAATAGCGGGGTTTTAGTGGGTATTAAGCATGGGTGATAAGGTGGTAAGATGGCCTCTGCATCTTACCCCCTTATCCCCCATGCTTCGAGTCCCACACTACGTGCGTAAAAGCATTTCCTCGCGGTGGCTAAATAATCATTTATTTCTTTATGATGATGCACCCATGGCTGCGGCCTCAGATGAATCATCCAGCGTGTCTGGTCGGAATTCTTCGACTGCGTGCTACATGACAAGCCCTTATGGAACCAATGTGGCCAAAGACATTAGGGGTAGTCAAAGTTGTCGATTCAAGGTCGATTCGCGGATGATTCGCAAAAACGTTTCGTGACACAATTCCCATCGATTCGCCGGAATCGATGGGAAACGGCGTTCGATTCGCAAAAACGTTTCATGACACAATTCCCATCGATTCTGGCGAATCGAAGGGAAACGGTGTTGTGAGTCTGGAGTCGCAACGCATTCTCGATTTTGATTCCGATGCTATCGATTCTCGCCCCGGGATTTTTTAGGACATAGTTATGGGGTAGTTAAGTCACAAATTGAGAATTACACAGTTTGCAGTCATACATCACGACAATCCACCGATCTTAGCTTCCCCCACTACTACTACTCCGTCGTGTAGCCATGAAGAAGCAACCCGAGGCGACCAAAAACACCCCGTGCAAGGTGGCCAAGTCAAGAAAGGCTCCCAGCCCAAAGGCTCATGCCAAGAGCAAGTCCGCGGATGCAGCAGACTCCTCAGAGGCCGAGGATGGCAGGGAAGAGACAGAAGAGAAAGGGGGCGCAGCTGTTGAGTACGCAAGAATACTGCTATGCTCATGCCCGATCTCGTCTGATGGCAGTTTTTAGCTGGGACAAGGACAACTTCAAGTTGTCTTGGGCCCTGATTGCGGCTATCACAGACAGTACAACCATTCGAGATGGTCTCTTCCCTCTGACCGGGTCACACGCTTCTACACAGAATGGCGGTGGTAGGAAGAAGACTGACTTTCATTGGCAAGTCTGCAAGGTTCTCTTCACGGACCATACCAAGTACGGCACTGCATTTGCTGTGGTCGACGTCAGGGTGGCTAAGAAACGTGCAAAGTGGGCTGACAAGGTCAAAAACCGTCTTCGGAGGTACGTCAACGCTACGTATAACTATGTGGATCTATGTCCTCATCACCTCCAGGATGACTCAGCTGGTGATCAAGCATCGGACAACCATGGGGCAGACAGGCGAGGGACTCAAGGGTGCAGAGGATATAGTAGAGGGCACCAAGCTTCATAACCGATGGGGTACGTAGTTCGGCAATACCCTCTTCATCTGCCTGCTCACGCAACTCCACAGAGCTCGTCAGCGCAGAGTGCCCGTATTTCTTCTCGATGCGCAACCTGATTGGTGAGCGTCCTAACCACAAGCCTCCTGGTTTAGGCAATGCGTCCTCTGAGGTCGACATCAGTCTCATCTTGGATTCAGACTCCACCTTGTTAGGTTCCAAAGATGACGATGCGGAGGGAGGGAATGGCACAGACTCTGAGCAGGACGGTGGAGTCGAAGATCCGCAAAATGATGGTGATGTGATGGATGTTCACGGCAATGATGGGAAGGAGGACGGTAAGGTGCCTGACTCGGACGATTTGAGCATGGGGGAGAAGCGCAAGGCTGCTTCATCGGACTTGGACAATGCGGCAAGTCCGAGTTCCAAGAAGCCGTCAAAGAAGACGCCAGCGAAGCCAGCAATATCTGCGCCCGCTGCAGCAAAAGGGAAGTCAGGAAAGTCGGCAAAAGGCGAATTTAACTTCGAGGAGCTGGTGAAGGCTGAAGAGGTCACACGGCAGCAACAACTCGAGCTTGAGAAGGAGCAAGTGCGCTACAAGACCATGAAGACAAAAGCAAAGGCGGACCTCAAGCTGCAGCGTGACTGCCATCAATTCGAGCTTCGCCAGATGGAGATGAAGATGCGCCAGGATGTGCTGATCGAGCAGATCCGTGCGCGCCAGCCTCCCGCTATGGGTGGCGGCGCATCATTCGGGTTTGCGGGAGGCCCTGGGTTTGGGGCATGGGCGGCGGCATGGGCATCGGGATGGGCAGCAGGATGGGCAGCGGGATGGGCGACGGGATGGGCAGCGGGATGGGTGGCGGGATAGGTGGCGGGATAGGTGGCGGGGTAGACGGTGGCCTTGACATGCTGGACTGCCAGCTGAGAGACGATTGTCCCCTCCAAGCTGTCCTTCATCACCATGACCTTCGTGCTCCGAGTCGGAATCCGAAGAAGAAGACGACAAACCCTCCCAGATGAAGGGGTCAGCGTCGACCGCATCGCTATCCTCGCCTTGTTCCGCATGCTCCTCTGCCTCGCATGCCATCGCAAAGCCATGAATGGCAATGCATGCAAGGACCCAATAAGTAGCAACCTTGTGTGACCGCTCATCTTTGATGCGGATCCGCAAGCCCTTCAGCGACTGGAACTGCCCTTTGAGGAAGCCGATTGCATGTCCCGAGTGCACACGCACCATCGAAACATGATTATTGAACACGTCATTGTTGGGTTCTTCTCGCTCGGGCATCTTGTAGGGCGCGACAACCCACACGTCGATCTGTCAGGAACAATGATGAGAAACATAAGTCCCTGACTCGGATAGCGACACGACACATACAGGATATGCCGAGTCAGCCCATACAAACTCTCCCTCCTCAAGAATCCTCTCATGATTTTGCGCAATGTCAGTCTTACGCCATGCCAGTCTTACGCCATGCGGTTGCATCGTGTGTACTGCCAGTGTATCCGTAGCTTACATCCACGATGCGCAAGTTGGGAAGGGAGACGATCTGTCAGCAGCCACAGAGACAATAATCAGACTTCAATCAACCTGCACGACATGCAAAGAGGCCGCATACCTGGATATTAAGAGAATAGTTACATTTACGATCGAAATAGCTCTCGCCATACCAGAACGGACACTCCTCGAGTGGCATGAGTGTTCCGTCAACCATACACCAACCATCCCACCACGCTCGGCACAAGTGCGCCTCTACCCAGTCCTTTGCCTCTTCCTTCTCCTCCGGTGTAGGGTAGCGGATGTTCTCGTGCAGAAACTCCGGACGAAGCACAGCAGTCATCACCCGCTGTGTGACCAGATTGACGGTGCCCTTGCCATAGCCAGCCCAGTTCGCAACGTGCTGCAGTGACGCACCATTTCCATGTCACCCGAAACGGTACAGCGTGATGGCAACTTGCTGTTCAACCGACATCTGAGCGTTCTCTGAGTTGTTGGAAAACACCGGATCATCCTCGAGCCTGGTGACAAGGCGGTCAAAGGTGGAGGGACTGATGCGCAGTTGCTCTCGGAAAAGGTCCGGTTGTTCGTGTTTGTAGCGTTGAAGGACAAAGGGTAGGAATGCTGGACCTCGCGGCAGCGTGTTCCGGGCGGCCTCATACCGATTTTCATACATGCCCTGTATGGCACGGCGGACAAAACGGCCAGCCTTCGTGGGCGGCGGGTGTGACATTTGACAAACCTCCGGTGCTTCATCTTACTCTCCGTCTCGCTCCCCTCCGTCCCTGAATCCTCATCATCTCCATCCCATGCTGCATCCTCCCAGCCACCGAAACTCCCACTGAGGTACGCCTGAATCTCCCGATCGTCTAGGTGCTCCACGGGCAAGAGTTCTGGCACCGGTATGTCGCCATAGAAATCGGAGGAAGAGGAGGAAGAGGAGGAGGAGGAAGAGGAGCCATCATCAGAGGGAAGTTTAGAGGACGAGGACGAGGAGGAAGAGAGCGATGTGTCGAAGTCACTGGAAGACAAGCCAGATGAGGAGAGTGGAGGTTGCAGATGTTGCTGATGACGGCAGAATCTCGCCTTACGGAACTTCACGTAGTACGCGTAGCTTTTGAGAACTGCTCGCACGCGTCGTTTGCGGTTGCTGACCCGGGGCATTGTGCAAGAGGGTGAGATGGAGGGTGAGGTGCAGGCCACCGTAACACAGTTGCTGCACCAGACTTATCCGCTTAGTCAGCTGAATCCTAACCAGAATCGGGGAAGCAGAATCGAATGCCAAAATCTAGCTCGCGAAGCATTTTCAGGCCAGGGTTGGTCAGAGTCACAGTCGATTCTCACACAATTCTGAGGCCGAAATCGTGCTGCGAACTGCCCGGTGAATCGACCTCGAACCGTCCACTCTGACTACCCCTATTTTACGCTCCACCAAAAAAAAAGATGTCCATACCCACCAGTCCATCTACAGCTGTCCCCCCGGCCCCTTTTGTGCCCCTGTCCTCTGCTTGTCGCATTTTCGCTCTGGAACCCCTCTGTCAATCCTTCGTTGATTTCTCCCCAGTTCTGCCCAAAAATGACCTCTTGTTGTCATTGTCCCCTTGTGTTACATTCCATGCCCACAAGGCACCAACTTTGGTCCGGACCCACTCCGGACTCTGCAACTCTGGTTCGTTCTTACATGTGTTACTATCCTCGATCACTTCACCCCTTATCGTCTTCTTACTTGACCCGGACTCCGGACCATCTGCTTCCGCTTGCATCCGCCTCCGTGATCAGACTCTGTTCATTCAATCATCTTCAATTGTATCTGTCCTTCATTCGATCTTACTATACATTGTATTGGTTGATCATCTGCTTCCACCTGACTCCGGTTCTGTACCTCCTTTACTATTGTCTTGGCTACTCCTCTCCGGACTTTCAGACTTTACTATATAAGCCTCCTTGTAGCCACACTTAGACTTCAGTTCTGATATCTCATTACACTCTCTGTTACGACTCTGAGCTCAATCTATTCTGTTCGCTCTCTCTCAATGTCCGATCCTTCCGACCGGACTTCTGACCTCCGACCTCCGACCTCCGACCTCTGACCTCCAACCTCCAACTTCCAACTTCTGTTTGACTTCTTATCTCTGGCTTGACTTCTCTCTTGCTTGGTATTATCTCTTGCTTATCTTCTTACTCGTTGCTTGCTCCGGTATAAACCCCGGTTCTCTTGTCTGTCCTAAATTGAAGACCTTCGTGGATCCTCAAGGCATTGATCAATAGCTTCGCCAAAGTCTTCACCCTCAGCGCGTCTCGTTCCGGACTTCGTAACTCCGTAACTCTGTCCGGACTTCCACCGGACTTCATCCCGGCGCGCACGGTCTTAACACCTTGTCACATCTCTCACTTACACTCATGGTGCTGTCTGCTCTGACATTCCCCACGCTCACCAATCACAATTACTGGATATGGAGGCCTGGTGGTGAAGCCTGGAGTTCCGGAGTTCCAGAGTCCTGAAGTTACAAAGTTACAAAGCCCGGAAGGTGTGCATGAACAGAGAAGACTTCAGCAAAGCTATGGAACAACACCTTGAGGATACATGAGTGTCTTCAATTCAAGTGAGGCAAGAGATGAGTATATACTGGAGCAAGCAATGAGTAAGAAGATAAGCAAAAGATAATACCAAGAAGAAAGGAAGTCGAGCCAGAGAGGAGAAGTCAAGCAGAAGTTCCGGAGGGTAGTAGACAAGATATAAGTAAAGGAGGTCAGAGTGAGTCATTAAGTTTCCATCTTAATAAATGAGCAAAGTGTGCTGTACCTCTGCTTGGAAAGGCAAAATCTGATAAAAGGGAGCTTCCTGGATGCGGGACATTTACATGAATCTGGAAATACTGTTCACAAAAGCATACAGAGCATACCTGTGATACCAATGGAGCTATTGACATTCTGCTGCTCATGTAATCTATCTATCCATTCAGGCAACAGAGTGGTCTCCAGCTCATTGTGTGCCATGGCATAGTCCTCATATTTGGGCATGACATATCTTAACTAGTCACAACAAACCTGAAGGAAAATGGAGGAGAATTGACCAATGTATATATGGTCAAATGAGCAAGCCCTGCTGTGCTGAGGAGGAGAACTGTACAACAGTCAACATGTTTGCAGGCTTTGTAGAGTTCTAGCAACCCTTTGATTATGAGACCCATGTGTTTGCACTGCCAAAAAGAGTACTGGTCATGCAGAGAGCACATTTATACCTACTGCAGAGCTCATAAGGAGAACAAGACCTACTTTTGCAATAGCTAAGTAGACTATTATATTGCTAGCGCAGTTGAAACACCGATAATGAATACTCTCCGGAGACACCAGAAGTTGATTCGTCACTGTGGATATCTGTCGCCAGCTGCAGTCTGGCATGCAAGCACCCATCTGGAAGGGGGCCAAGCCCATTCATTATTGTGGACATTTGTTACCAGCATATTCATTGTCAGTAATTCAACCGTATCCTTCAAAAGCTGCAGTGTCTGCACTTATGGGATCTGTTGCAAAGCTGTGCAGTCAGATTTGCCAGAGCTATGTGTGATTCTGTTTCCACCAAAAGTGCCATAGTTACACAGAATAGCAAGATGAGTGCTGCACCATATGTTAGCCTATAGGGCAGGATAGATGTGCCTTGAGGGGATGAGTAGATAGCAAGAAATGTGAGGCCAAATGGTGGAGAAATGAGCAAGCTACAGGGAAAGGAAGTATCTCTATATGCTGCCAGGAGCAGAGTATTGCCATATTTGGCATGAAGCAATTGGGTGCTCTCTCTAGCCTGCTAACTAAGAAGACCTTGGTGAGCATGCTGCATGAGAGATGATGGGGGAAGCTGCTCTCCACCAACCTTCACCATCCCTAGCTGCCTTCTTGAATGCATTCATTTACAAGACTCAGTTGATGGCATTAGGATTGACTGCTTAGTGCAGCCACATATGCTTTGTCATGAACACAGTTGGCCAACCTTTGAGCAGTTGTGTTGCATGAAGGAGCTCATGAGTTATGATGGCCATTCAGGATGCAATCAACAATGAGTCATCTTTGCCAAACTGCAATGCCCTCAATCAATTCAAATCTTGTCTTACTGAAATGCCACTGACTGGCTATGACCAAAGCAGAGATTCTCTATTGTGATGTCAGTGTTGATAATTTCTCATCACCGGCAACCTGGAGGATCTGAGATTATATGGAGGTTTCCCAAGGGATATTGAGGTTTCTGTTCTTGACAGCCATAAATCTTCAGGAAGTGCCAAATCTCAGTCTAAGACACCTACCCCCCAAGATCTTTTGGGGCATGTGAAACAGTGCTGGAAACCACCCAGCCCACCCCCATTGGTTCAACCTACGGGAATCTCTCCGCAGATGGGCAGAAGACTGAATTCCTTGTGGTTAATGTGGGGCCTTGCCCTCCTATCTGAAACACCAGCAAGTGGTAAAGAATAATGACTGAAGGCTAGGAAAGTCAGACAAAAGAAGGTGATAGCAGTGCTGAGTGGGGGATGGGTGGTGTATTGTAAACTGTAGGATGCAGTAACGGCTGGACAAATAAATTTGAAACTAGGGACAGTAATAGAATGGGGAAGAACAAGGTGGTGTGCCAAGAAGGAGAACAAATGGACAAGAGCTGCTTCTTTGGCACAGCTGGAAATATAGTGCTTTGGTGGTGGACTTCAGCCTTCTGTATTGCTGGAACTTCTCAGCCAATTGTCTTAATGTCCCAAATCTTGGGTCTCAGTCCCAGGTCGCAGAACTGAGAGGTGGACTGGTGGTGGTCCAAGTCTCAGTTGCTTAATAACAATATACAACTGGAAACTGCTGGAAAATTAAATTATGTATGGCAATCAGTAAATCATTGATAAGTCCAAAATGCGAAAATGGATGTAAGGAAAATACAAGCTCAGATGAGCTCAGATATCATCACTGTATGTGGCAATTTTTGTGGGTGCTAACGCATCCAGTGCAGTCACCAGCAAAGTCTGGCATCTTCTCACAGTAACTGATGCTTGTCTGCCTGCTCAGATAAGCCCAAGGGTGCAAGATTGTGAGTAAATTTACTGGTGAGTTAACCCTGAACACTGTACACTTAGAACAAGCAGAGCCAAATAAGAAGGTCAGACAATATTTTCTGTATCGACACTTCAATGCTTTGATACCCCTTGGGTTTCCTTCACCATTTTGAATATTTGACTATAAGTTGTCAATTGCTGACTGTCTCAGGATGTATGTCCTTTGGTCTGAATAGGTTCAGATGTTATCATAGTTCTTCATGCTCAATTTGCAAAGGCAAGTAGAGACAAGATGAGCCAATTTAAAGTGTTCTTCAACAAAAATGTGTTGAAGGTAACCCAGTGCCCTACCACAAGGCAGAACAACAGCCTGGCTGATATACTGTGCAGGTTGAATGTCACCAAAATCTTATTTGCTCTAATCAATTTTGTCTCCAAATGGAAAGTCACTCTTCAGTCAATTCTCTTGTCAGTATTCTCTAGCAGAATTTATCTCCACTTGACCTCTCTGGCAACGTACAGTGGTGCTTGAAAGTCTTGCGGTGTTAAGACTGTGCACGCCAGTGTGAAGTCCGGTGAAGTCCGGAGTTATGGAGTTCTGGAGTTACAAAGTCTGGAAGAATGCATGCAGGAATGAAGACTTTGGCGAAGCTATTGATCAATGTGTTAAGGATTCATGAAGATCTTCCATTTAGGATGGACAAGAGATCCGGAGTTTATACCAGAGCAAGCAATAACTAAGAAGATAAGCAAGAGATAATACCAAGCGAAAGGAAAGTCAAGCCAGAGGTAAGAAGTCAAGCAGAAGTCAGAGTCAGAGATCAAAGGTCAGAGGTCGGAGATCAGAAGTTCGGTCGGAATGATCAGACTGTGAGAGAAGAGCAAACAGAGTAGATTGAGCTTAGGATTGTAACGGAAAGTGTAATGAGATATCAGAACTGAGGTCAAAGTGTGGCTACAAGGAGGCTTATATAGTAAAGTCCAAAAGTCTGAAGAGGAGTAGCTAAGACATAAGCAGAGGAGGTTAAGAACCAGAGCCGAGTGGAAGCAGATGAGCAGCCAATACAAAGTATAGTAATATCAAATTAACAGGTGGATACAATCAAGAACATATACAAGTGGAGTTAGAAGCCAGATAAGGCCAGAGTCTGGGTCAGGTAAGAAAGTGGTAAGGGTTGAAGTGGTCGACAATAGTAACACATGTTAGACAAACTGGAGTTGCGGAGTCCGGAGCAGATCCGGACCAGAGTTGGTGCCTTGTGAGCACAGGATGCATTATAATTCAAAGAAGATTGCCAAGGTCTTTACTATTTGACATAGGACCCCTTTGCCTCCCACAGCTAGGGACCGTCATGGATACCCAAAACTTGTGGGTATCCATAGGTGTACCCATGGGTAAACCCGCAGTTGCTACACCCATAGGTAGTGGGTACCCATGTCCCATATATATATATATATATATATATAGATATGGGACATGGGGCTGCCTGTTGGGCAGTACCACCATGAGTACTCATGGAATTCGAAGTAAACATGCCTGATATCAAAGCCTCAATCATTCAAAGAGATTGTACAGTATACAATGTTATGGATGTGACATCGCATGGCAGCATGCGCACGGACCACAGTAGTGCCACTATATCCCATGCATACACATTCCCTCAGTTGGTCTTCTACCATCTGAGGTATGTGTCTCTCCTGAGTCCTCACCATGTTCGTGTAGTGTCCCGTACTCATGTCTGTACCATAGTCCCGTCTGACAGCCACTAGGTACATTCAATACAGTTGGTCTTCTACCATCTGAGTCCCGTCTGACCGCTACTAGCCTTTAACAGGTTATGAGCCCTGCGTAGGCTTGATCCCCGTAGATCAGCCCGCAGTAGCCCTTAGCACTCAGTTTGTGACCAAAGCACCCATGACACATATGCATCCATCCTTCCTACGCTTCCCTCGTCCCCTTTTCGGACATTCGTCATGCATATAGTCGTCTCCATCATGCATATAGTCACTCAACATGGCCCCTAAACCTGCCAAAAAGCCCGTTAGCATGGCCAGGGGTCACATCGATCCCAATGACCCCTGTATCACTTGTCAGCAGATTCTCAATGGACTAGTTGACAAGTTCGACAAGGCCAATCTCCTTGACTATGGACTGGGCAACTACACCGCTTGGCACGATAAGATCTTCAAAGCCGTCTTATTGTCTGGAACCCGGCCAGCGCATGGTTCTGGAAGTTGAATGATTGCCATGTGAGTGCATGGTTACACTATCAATGCTCCACCTTGGAGACGTCACACCTCCCTGCCCCCCCCTTCCTCTGCTGCCGCAACATAGGCTGCCATTAGGGTACACACCATGGTTGGCCAAAACCTGTGCAGGTGTCTGCAGGTTTTGTGCGTTGGTACGGGTGCGGGTCACGGCTGACTGCACCTGGGCAGAACCCACCACCCGCGTGCCCGGGTGCTCGCTGTGGGTGCCCAAAATGGACTCTGTGCCGCCGCGCCAGCCCCTAGATTGCCAGGTTAGGTAGAACTATACAGTTTAATCTATGAAGTTCAAACTCCATGCAGAATGTATCCGCAAGAGTGACCACCAGAGTGTAAAAGATGGCAGGGACTAGCCACCATCAAGCCAGACTATAAGTCCCACCTCAGTCCTTCAATTTGCAATCACCCCAGTCCCACATGCTTGCCTCCCCACTCACTTGTTCACAACTTCACACCCATCATGGCTCAACGCACCTAGATGAAGTCCTTGAATGGAGTCTGTGCAAGCACGCTGCGAGTCCATTACACCACCTTAACCACAAGAAGCAAAAGAAGAACACCGGCAAAAGTAAGGAGAAGGCTCCTCCCTCTACGCCGGGGAAGCTCCATGCCAAACCGACTGCTGCGGAGGCCGCCGCCATGAAGAAGGCTGCTGAGTAGGCTGCTGGGCCAAGCAAGACGACCCAGCCTGCTGCCTCTGCCCGCTCCTCGCACTGCATGACTGTCCGCACCGGGAGGAAGAGGCCACTGAGCTTGAGGCTGATGGCTTCATTGTTGTTGGAGATGATGACAGTGATGGTGACGGCCACAGCAGCTCCGATGATGAGGATGAGGACGAGGCCGCCCCAGAAGACGAGCCTGTCGACTCGGGTGATGAGCTCAGTGAGTAACTTTCTAGATGCATAGAGTGTGAGTGTGGTTAACATTTACCTGCAAATCAAATGATTGCGAAGTGGGATTCACCCATTTATGTGTCTTTGAATCGCACCCAGAGATTGAGTACGTCAAGGGTCAGTGCGCACACGTGTTCAAATGCAAGGCAAAATGTTGCAAGGTGATGATCTGTCGTTATCTTGACAGCAAGGATCGCTCCTCGAAGGGTAACCTACAACACCATGCGAAGACTTGCCGGGGCGATGAGACAGTTGCCACAGCATGCGAGGCATACGACCTCGCGAAGGCACATCAGAACATCATTGGGTCGATTTTGTGCAGCGGCTCAATTACTGCCTCCTTCACGCGCAAGAAGGCAGCCATGACCTACAGCCACTGGCAGCACATGAAGGCCGAAACCCATACTGAGGTGGTGCACCGAAAGCATGCGCCTGTTCAAGATTGTGAAGGATTGTGCCCTCCTCTCTCTTTTGAAGATAGGACAACCGGGTTACTATGTCCCCTCGCCTTCGACGGTGGCGCGTAACGTCAAGGTTGTCTTCGCACGATCACATTCGCACATCACCAAGCTCCTGCAGGTGAGATCGTCAGTCTCCGTACACATTAGCCTCCAACTGATGACTAAGTACTATATGATAGAAGTATGATGGTGACATCAACTTTGCCACCAACGCCTGAACCTCCCCTAACCATCGTGCATTTGTTGCCTTCATGGTGTGCTTCATCTACAAGGATGCCACCATCGCCATACTCCTCAACCTTGTCAAGGTTCCAAAGTCGCATAGCAGCATCAATCTTGCCGGTGCGTTTCACCAGGTTCTGAAGAGTTTGACATATCCGACAAGGTACGTTAGTCCTGAACATCATTCAAGACACCAGCTAATCTGCACTTACCGTAGATCTTGGCCGTGACTTGCAACAACGCCAGTAACAACGATGCCATGCTCAAGAAGATGATGCACTTGCTGCCCAACTTCCCAGCTGAGGTTGCATGCGTTGCTTCTGGCATGTCGTCAACCTTGTCGTGAAGAGCCTCATCCAGCAGTTCGACATCAATGCTGACAAGGAGGCAGCTGAGGGCAACGTCGACGATCATGAGCTTGCAGAGCTCACAGAGGGGCTTGATGGGGAAACCGGCAAGAATACACGTGCAGGAGCTGGATTGCAGGATCTTTCCTTGTAGATTAGTAAGAACTGTATAGCTGAGGCTGACCGCATAAAGTCTCGTCCCACAGCCTGCTCACTGCCCCGCCATTGAGTAATCCCAACACCTTGAGCACCTCAGGTATGGGCTTTTGAATGGATTCCCGATATGGAACCTATACCCATATCTGGTGGGTCTGGGTACATGGACCCATGTGGGTGACCTGTACCCTTGCTGCTGCATACCGAAGATCGAGGTGTATTTAGCCTCATTTAACATGGTCTTAAAGACTATGTTGGGGATTTTATCTGATCTTCTGTCTAGGTCAATCAAGTTGCCATTCCATTGCAGACTTGCAGCTCTGATATACCCAAGCTGTATATGTCCTTATCACCACCAAGAATGGTGTTGCAGGAAGTGGTAGTGATGCTGTTCAACACGTGAGATGCAGCTTTATCTTGCAAAAAGGCAAAAACAAGCAGTTCCATCCCATATTTCCTTGTCTGTGACTGTGAGATCAAATTTGAGGATCATTTCAGATATGGCCTCTATAGTAGCATAGTCTTCTGATGTGGTCTGAGCATTATTGAGGGTACATTTGATGTTGATGGAGGGTATAGGAATAGGTGAATCCAATGCTGTATTGGTCAGAACAGACAAAGATTAATCCAAAGAGAAAAGTTGCACAGGTACTATGGCTCTCAGTAAGTGTATGTCATATGCACAATTCTGTATCTGGTATTAGTGGTGTTCTGTATGTAACACCACTTCCATTTCCAAACCACCCTCTTCTATGCCAGTGATTCCTGTCAATGTGACTACACATGTTGATGCACCCAACATGCTTGGTGGAGGCTTAAGAAGCACTGAGGACAATGTCCAATGTAGCCCAGGATAACACTGCAATAATATGGTGATAAAAGACTAAATTTCATCTGACTGTTCTGGTGGACAATATTGAGACAATAACGGGAATGTTGACTAGAATTTGGTTTGTTTGCTGGCATGGGCAATATTGTGAACATATTTGAACCGTTGCTTGCATGTTGCTGTTAAGGATATCTGGGAAGAGTTCAATATGTCATCAGTCTGCTGCCCAGTGTGAACATTCAAGAGACATGAGGGATGACTTTACCCTTTTGCTCCAAGGAAAATTCAGATTGGTGATCAAATGCTGTCACAATGTTTTCCAGATAACATGAGGACTAAATATCTGATTTCTCCATTCTGTTGTTGGCCAGAAAACATCAGGGCACCATACAGGCAATAGTCTAATGCATTAGCCTCAATAACAACCTGACCACATCGAGACGGAATTCTATATGATGGGTCAACATTTCCCCAATGATGCCTTCTCAAGCACCTCAACACCATATTGTCATTTATTATACATGTTATTCAGATGTTGTCCTGGGCAACATTGAACATCACCCTCAGCATACAGTGTTGCCTTGGATAACATTGAGATAATATCCTGATAAGTGACGAAATGTTATCTGGGGATCTCAGGGGCCAATGTTGGGAGAAAATTGAGAATGTCATCTAGGATGCTATCTGTATGGTGGGCAGGGGATTATGGGGGCAATCTGATTGATGTTATCTGAATGCCTCCTCTGGACTGCACTAGGAAAACATGCAGAATGTGATTGCAATTCTGTCAGGAGCAACATCTGGATAGCCTGGCAAATTATTTCATAATGATATCCTAGGTAGCAGGTAGAATGCTGTCGGGGTGTTATCCCAATGTGCTCTTTGCCAACATCCAGGAAATATCTCACAGATTACCAGCAAGTTTTCTGCCTTACAACATGCAACCAACAACTTTTATTGTCACAGTATGTTTACTCAAACACCATTCATGCACCATCTGGCCACCGTTAGTTATATTAATACCATGACGCCCTCATGATGCCCGCACTACCAGACAGATAACATTTAGTCTTCTATCCCAATATTATCCGGATGTTATCCTGGGCACCATTGGACATTGTTCTCGGTAAAGGCTGAGGAGGGTCATGCCAAATGTGTGCACAAGAAGAGTGCATATGTGAGGTGCAAGGAGGCTAAATTCTGCCATTTTTGGGGCCAAAGTTGCACTACATCCTTGCTGTGCATTAATTCAAATGTGGCCTGAACTGTAGGTTATAGCAAGTAAGAATTTGCTATCTTGAAGGCTCAGTACAAGAGAGATGAGCCGAGGGGTATCAGCAAAGTCAATTGTTGTCACAGAGCGCAGGGGGTAGGGGTAGGGGTGCACAGTAGGCAGTAGGTAGTAGGCCAAAAAGGGAAATCTGGAAAATTGTCTGCCCCCTTTTTGTATGCCTAATGATATAATACCTATGCCCCCTATGGGCTAATAACAGGCTAAGAATGGTGACTTGCCGGTTGGTTAGTGTTACATTCCATGCCAACAAGGCACCAACTCTGATTCATTCTTACATGTGTTTCTATTGTTGATCACTTCACCCCTTACCGCCTTCTTACTTGACCCGGACTCCAGACCCATCTGCTTCCACTTGCATCTGCCTCTGTGATCTGACTCCGCCTGGTTCCATTTATTTGATCATCCTCAATTGTATCTGCTTTCCAATTGATCTTACTATACTTTGTATTAGACAATCATCTGCTTCTGCCTGACTCCGGCTCTGTACCTCCTTAACTTATGTCTTGGCTACTCATCTCCAGACTTTTGGTCTTTACTATATAAGCCTCCTTGTAGCCACGCTTAGACTTCAGTTCCGATATCTTGTTACACTCCCCGTTATGACTCTGAGCTCAATCTATTCTGTTCGTTCTTCACTCATAGTCCAAGACCGGACTTCTGACCCTCCTACCTCTGACCTTCGACCTCCGACCTCTGACTCTGACTTCTGCTTGACTTCTTCTCTCTGGCTTGACTTCTCTCCTGTTTGGTATTATCTCTTGCTTATCTTCTTACTCGTTGCTTGCTCCAGTATAAACTCCGGATCTCTTGTCTGTCCTAAATTGAAGACCTTTGTGGATCCTCAAGGCATTGATCAATAGCTTCGCCAAAGTCTTCATCCTCTGCGTGCATCATTCCAGACTTTGTAACTCTGTCTGGGCTTCCACCGGATTCCGTCCCGGCGCACACAGTCTTAACAGTTAGCAAGCACAAACTACCTCAGTCCCTCAGTCATGTTCAGGCCACCAAAATTAGGTAAGTTACGCTATTGCAGGCATTGTTGGCAGATTTCACACTGCAAACCTGGTGGTACCATGGGAAGTTAATCTGCCAAGTAAGTCAAAATCATGCTATATGGGGGGTGTCCCTCCACCAGAACCAGAAATGGGTTATTTGGGGAAAATCCAGGGGAGGGGGAGGCAGCAACTTTAGCTGACTTATGGAATTTCATGGCTCTGTGTTGCGAAAGAAATATCCCTGATATCCCTTGGATGAGCTAGTAAGATCTGATCTTCCTCTGCTTCTATTTGCCCCTTCTTTCTGTTTCTCAAATATTTTTATATCAAACCCACATCCTGCCACCATATGGCTTGTCACACAGATTTGGGCTCCACATCAGGACATGTAAATCTGTAATTTACCAGAGTCCGGCCACATGCAATTTGACCAGTGCTCCAGGGGACATCACCTATGGTGCAGTTCAACTAGATGCCACTACTATTGACAGGTGCCTCAAGTCACATGAAATGGCCGTAGCTGGGAGGTCATCCACAAAGTGGTACCTACTACCATCATACCTTCATTGACAATTCTATGGGACTTTGTAGGCCACATAATCTATGGAAGAGGAATGTTGCACCCATAACATACCTCCATTACCTTCTAGGGCAAGCTTCCTGACCTCAAGGAGCACAGCATATGTAAGAAACAATACCATATGCGTATTTAGCCACCTATGTCATGTGCTGCAGTGTGGTAGAGATGTCAGAGATAGGCACATGTGACCGTGTGAGCATGTCGTATCAGTGACGTGTTTGCCATGCTTCTCATCAAGATGACAAGACAATAACAACAACAACAACAACAACAACAACAACTGGCCTCAAAACGGTCGATACAAGTTCTATAAGTTGCGATGACGGCACGAGGATGGACGGGTGGGCCAGGCAGATGTTCCATGACAGTTCTTGCAGATTGTTATGTATGTTTTGCGATTGATGTCTTTCTTTCACTGTTCACTTCCTTCTACAGGCTCCAGAATGATACAGGTCTCATTCCCCATCCCCTTCTCTCTTTCTCTCAGCACTTTGCCTCTACCCCGAACAACAACAACGTGTTGTTTGCCAGGTGTTGAGTCAGAGACAGTAGGCCGCAGACAATGAGTAGATGTTCATCAGCGACTGAGGGGGACAGTCTGCGCATCTCAATGACATCTGCTACGTGTCTCGGGCCGAGGCATTCCTTTGATATCACCCTGATCACCCTGGTTGGCGCGCAGCATTGGAGCTCGGGTCTTCCCATTGGATGGTCACTCTCTTATGTTATGTTCCAGATGTACTTGTTGTCAATTGTCACACAATGAGATGGTAGGACCCCGGCTGTGAGCACGGTCAGTGGAGTCCTCAGCTCTGTATATAAATGAGGCGCGAGATGTCCTCAATTGTATCTTCCCCTTTTACACTTTTCTCCCCGCTTGTCCGTCATCCGCCTCCTCGCCGTAACCCGTTGTTGTCCCTTGTTCCTCTCTGTCTACTTTTCCCTTCGCCTCCCATCTACGCTCGAAGTTGAAGACGCTACCACTGACCTGTTGCTCACCCAGGAACCGTTACTTCCACAGCGGCCAGCACCGAACCAAGAACTTTGCCAGTTCTTGACCAATCAAGAATTCCTTCATAGGATTGTTCCTACATCCATTTTTCATCATCTAGAGGACTAAGAGATCCAACAATAATTGAGGTGCCTGTAACTGGTTGGAAACAGTGGTGGCTTTTAGTTGAACTGCACCATGAATCAGCCAGAATGCAGTCTCTGTCTGGAGAGTGTGTCTCCATTGCAAGTCCAGCCTCTCATGAGAGGCTGTAGAATGAAACAAATAGATGTGAGATATGTACTGATGTTCTGTGTCATCAACATAAGCAATTACTTACTTAGCTCATGCTTGAGGGCTTGGTCAGTTCTCAAGGCTGTCTAGAAAAAAGAGAGATACTTAAAGGGCATGGTAGGTATACTCTGGAGAGTATACATCCACAGGCCTGATTTACCAAGGCTCCATGGACATGCATATCCTCCACTTTGCAGTAGGCTGCACACAGCTGAATATGGCAGGTGCCCACTCAGCATACCAGGGCTTGTCCAGCTTTGTGATGGATGCCTGAGGCGGATTTGCATCCAAATGCTCATTGCATATGTGTATAGGCAACTGTCACCTATTTGCGCAAATTCTGGGATAGTTAGTGTGATGGAGTATGGATACAAAAACATGGAGACCCCACCTGATAGCTCATCTTCCTGGTCATTGTGTAGGCTCCCCGAGTGACTTGTGAGACCCTCTTGGTGTGTACTACAAGAGGAGCAGCTCCACAAGTGTTCTCGATCCTTTTTCATGCACATAGCACTCACTGCATTGAAGATGGAGACACGGTTTCTTCACAGAGATGAGCATTTCTAGCTGGAGGAGGACAGAGATTGTGATCTTTACCTAAGCTATAAGGCCCCATTCAGTAGCTCGGCTAGGGTTTGGTTAGGCTAGGAAAAGTTGGTTTTGCCCGCCAAAATCGACGCAGGCATCCAGACTCCACCCCCATCATGAGAATGATTTGGCGGGCAAACCAAAAACTAACTGAAACCCAGCCGAGCTACCGAACGGGGCCTAAGGGGGGATCTCCATGGCTTTGTGACTCTGGTTGGCATGGGATGGTAGCAATGGATAAATTAGTGTTTCCTGATGCAAAACTATCATCAACAGCCTGCCTGGTACTTACTATGCATCTCCTTTCCTAGTCACCCCATTTGAGATAGCTTCTGTTTTAGGAGTTCCTATGATTTGATCACCACTCTCATGCTAATGCTATTGTCTTCTGACACTCTTGTTTCCTCATGTATATAAAACCACAAGTGCTACCTGAGGACCTTGAGTTCTAACCTCTTGTCCCCAGGTAAGGCAAGCTGTACTTTGCTCTATAGATACCTCACTCAATACATCTTGTCCCCAGCCCTGATTATGGAGCATTCCTCCGCTCTTGCTGCACAAGTGCTTGTTGATGCCCCTGCTCATCTTGTGAGTCTTTCCTGATACCCCTTGACAATCAGTCGTAACAAAAACTTGAATGTATCACATTTAGATGCCTTACACAAAGCTACTCACTTTTGCATCTGGCATCATTCTGAGTGTTCATACATATACTAGACGTCAACCCGTGCTCCGCACGGGTCAAAGTTGCAACGACAGACAGTGTGGCACATAGCACGCAGGAGGACAGCAGATGAGGTCCATCGTTTACTCGTAGAATACAGTAAGCAGAAACGCGTACGGTACGGAGGACTATAGTACACTGTAGTAGTACACTTCAACGCGGAGGATCACAGAGACTACTTGGCACCGCGCGCGGTGTGGGAACGCTTCGCAGGAGGAGCGCTGTCAGCGGCCGATGATGCGTCGGCAGGAGGCACAGACGATCGTGCAGTCGCCGTGGTATTCTCCGTGGGCAAGCTTTGGGCAGGCCACGCGGAGGTGGTTTCTCGGGTGTTGGTAGGATCGAACGCGAACTTGCGCTTCCGGCCGGCCGAATCTGGGACAGATTGAGTGTTGGGTGAGAGGAGATAGGATTGAGAGAGCTCACCATGTGTCGCCGTTGATCGGGCAGAGTTGGGCAGTACTCCCGACGCGAGGGTATCGATGTCTTCGACCAGTATGATGCATGTGGTGCGGCCACTGTCGTTGCGGACCAAATCGTGAAGATAACCATCAACATGTACGATTTTCCCCGGCCACGGCACAGGGGCTCCGTGCTCGTAACGCTTGCTGTTTAGGCGGAAGAAGGCCTTGATGGGGAGTTTGCGGGGATCGGAGTCGCGGGGGTAGTAGGAGGTGTACTGCGTAGGCTCGATGGTGAATATGGCAACCATACCTTCTGGATCGAGGGACGTGTCCTGGAGCTGATCGATCTTCGAGAGCACGATACCGTTCACGGAGATCATCGGGGGTTGCAATTGTTGAATGTTGAAGGAATCTTGGATAGAGTTGAGAGGAACAACCTATAAGGTGAAGTGCGAGCACTGAAGTCAGATTGCGGGTAAGGGACGGAACGGTGAAGCAGAGGGGCGCACCCATTTGATGTCTCCTACGAGCACGAAGTCAGACTGCACTAAACCCTCTGACTGTTGTTCACCATCGCCACTGTCCATGTTCAGTAGCTGCAGGCCAGCGTCCGGCTCACAGACCGTGATCTGTGGGTGCGTGTGAGGCTTCTGTCGTCGAGTGGGAGAGACACAATGCATGAAAATGCTAACATCTGCTTTCACTACCATTGCACCGGTGCCGTTCGTGAATGAGAGACGATCACGATTGAAGTAGCGGAGACTGATGATGGCGGGATTTTCGAGAGAGCGACTTGAGAGGCCAAACAGCTGACAGTCGAAGATCAAGTGACGTGATGTCTGAGGCAGCACGCGGACATTTTCATAGATGATCACAGCAGTGAGCTGAGAGCCCGTTGACGGAGTGGACGGAGTGCTCGACATGTGCACAGTGGAGACGGCAGGAAAGAGCAAGTGGGGAACGTAAGGAGGAAGGAACAGAATTAGGAGGCAGGACTGAAAGGCGACGGGCCTTAGGTCAGCAGTCCTATTAAGGTCACAGCGAGTAAGCGGGACATGTGCACAGTGAACGCGGGCAGACTTTAGTTGTATTGAGAGCGAGTACACGAAGACATAGAAAGCACTACAGTCTACTGGAGAAGAACCTCTGGGAAGACAACGTTCTTCGTAGTGATCTCAGATTGTGACGGGAGCGAGTGGTGTTCTGGAGGAAGGAGAACACGGACTCGGTGCGCATGAGTTGCACGGGAAAGTGCGACATACAACTGTCCATGAGTGAACACGGGGGTGCGGAGATCAAGACCGACCACTTTGACAGACTGGCCTTGCGCCTTGTTGATGCTCAGAGCAAACGCGAGCTGCACCGCAAACTGCAGGCGTCGTAGACTGAACGCGATGTGGCCGTTCCCGTCGGAAGGAGTGAGGGTGATGCGAGGGATCATTGCGATGTCGCCGTCGTGGTCTCCTCCAATGAGTCGCACTTCTAGGACACGGTTCGACATGCGCAGTAACACCATGCGCGTGCCATTGCAGAGACCTTGAGTAGGCGCAAGATTGCGAAGAAGAATGAGGGGTGCTCCGATCTTGAGGCGAAGCAGTCCTGGTGGCAGGCCGGGAGGATTGAGACTACGCAGAAACTCGGCAGGCAGTTCCTCGGCGTTCAGTCCACCATGTTGGACGTTCTCAGCAGTGTCCACGCTGCAGTACACGCGTTCATCGCCTGAAAGGTGTTCGAGAATCGCGTGGTTGATCTCGTGGACGTCGACATTCCGTGCGCATAAGATGAGTCGGGAGAGGAAGAACTGTGGGGGCGGAGGCGGAGATGTCTGAATTCCGGGGTAGACGAAGTTGATGAGGTCCTCGAGCGAGCATGATTGCATGGATGCGGGAAGAGTGACGTCGCCGTTCTCTTCTATTGTCCGGCCATGCCCGATGTCGTCGAGGAGTTGAGCGAAAGATGCTGCGCTCGGATCAGCCTCGAGACGCATGTTACGGTGAAGGCGCAGAGCGAGGATGGACGGCCACAGATACGACCGCTGCAGCGTCGCGCCGACGATCTCCTCGCGAGAGCCCTTGGGAAGCACGGGGAGCGTCTGCTTGAAGTCGCCTCCAAAGACGACGGTGATTCCGCCGAAAGGACGGTCGTTGTTGCGGATGTCACGGCACATGCGATCGACTGCCTCTGCAGCATACCGGTGTTGCATCGCAATTTCATCCCAGATGATCAAGGCGACGATGCGGATGAGGCCGGCCAGCAAGCTTTCCTTCGACACAGCGCACATCGAGTCCTCCGTGAGCTGCTGTACGGGTATCTTGAACATGGAGTGGGCTGTTCGGCCGAGAGGAAGAAGAAGCGCGGCCACTCCAGATGATGCGACGCACAGTACGATGAGGGACTCTCCGCGTATGGCATGGCAAATCGTCGTGTACAGGTACGTCTTGCCGGTTCCACCCGATCCGTTGATGAAGAACAGCTTACCGGCCTGTTCGTGGACAGATTGAGTCGCGGCATCGAATGCGGTACGCTGCTCCGCGTTAAGCGTCTCCTTCTGAGAGGCACCAAGAGCACGCTCATGGTCGACGTCGTACGCTGTCTCCTCCAGAATCCGAGAGTTGGTTGTTTGGTCGTCCCACTGTCCCGTGACTGACGGAAGACCGAAGTCTGCGAGAGTGTGAGCGGATGGGTGGAGGAGACCTGCGATGAGGAAGAGGCCATAGTCATACACCTGCTCGTCTGAGGGATGTTGTAGCCCAAAACAGAGCAGGCGGTGGCGGAGGTCGTCGCATATGGAGTGTTTGTACTTGTCCCACAGTGGCAGGGGACGCGACGGTTGGCAGTGGATGAGGATGATGACAAATAGTTGCCGGAGGCGGAAGCCTGTGTGCATCGCGGATGCGTCGTCGAGGCAGCACTCCCACTCGTTGTCGTCTTGTAAGAGACTGCGTGCGAGGCAGGTGTGACGGAAGTCGTCATATGTATGCCCATGGAACGTCCTCAGATCGGTGAATGATGTTGGCCCTACGCAGTACAGGATATTAACGTCAGAACCCAGTGCAAGGCAGTTGCTCGCTGAGCAATCTCACCTTTCACGACAGTAAGCAGCAGGCGCAGGTAGAACCGCTCTCCTGCAGTAGGAGGCACGAAGTACATGCGGCCGATTGCAGTACCGCGTTGCCGCACGGACCATGTTCGTCTTGCGCTGCTCCATACAAAATGGCGGGGGAAATCTGCGTAGAGGTGTGCGCGTGCGGCTTGACCGAGAGGCCCTGAATCGCTGTTGGCGGCGAAGAAAGCCGTTAGGGTGGTGCGGTCGTCCCGTGCACGCTGGATGACTTCCTCGAATGTCTCCGAGTCTGGATCGAAGGTGACGATGTTCTGGCCTTCCAGATGGACCTGAGCAGAACATACGGTGAGTCAGCCTCGCGGCAGTAGAAGTGCCGGACTGTGAGTCGCACCTGAAGCCGCACAACGGGCGGAGAGCGTCCATGCAGCTCGAAATGGAAGATGCGCGCGACGGCTTCGGGAGCGCACACGTACCGCGAGTCGAGATACAGCTTCGCCTCGTCGCGCTCGACCTGAAGTGTTGTTCGATCGTGGCCCTTGTGTATATACTTGTTGATGTACTTTACTGTGGCAAACGACGTCGCGCACTCCACATTGAGATGACAGGCGTATCGCGAGAGGAGATACGGGTTGTAGGGAACGATCCATCGGTTGTCGACAAACACACCACCTTTCTCGTATGAACGCCCATCGTCGGGACGGCTGTAGAGCGGGTAGCCATCCTCGTCCAGCGTGGTGAACGCCTGGAACGGTCGCGGAAACCGCTTCGAGCACTTGCCGTTCACCATGCACGGCAGATGGGGATCGATGTCACCGCACGGGCCGTGGACCATGTGCTTCATCACCAAATCGAACAGGCGTGGTTCGGAGACAGGGTCAGGCCAGTATGCGCGGATGGAGGCGTCAATTGCAGTCGTGTCGTGAAGCTTGTCGAGAGCTTGCATCATGAAGAGCGAGTGCACGTGGGGGAGGCTGCGCTTCTGCCATTCGTCGGAGTACACATAGGAGGAGACGGTGCCAAGCACACGGTTGTGAATGATATCGTGGAATATTGCCTTCTGCTTTAGATGAAACACGCGCGTGACGACGTCTGGTCGATCGGATGGAGCCTGTCCTGGGAGGAGTTCGGCCTTGATCTCTGGCCAGTCGGGATTGCAGGTGAACGTGATGAAGAAGTCGATAGAGCCTTCCTCACGACAGATTGCGAGGGCGTCCTGACACTGCTCGTACCAATGCCGTGCGCCACCCTGAAAGGATGACGGAAGGATGATGCGTTGCCCGAGCTGCGCGAGGTCGACGTCGCGTCCATCCGTGTCGACGGTGAGGTCCTGGAGACCAGAGTAGAGCTCGGCACGGATCGTCTTCTGGTTCTGGCGGAGGAAATTGATGCGGTTCTGCTCTGATGATGCCCAAACGTCGACGATGTACTGTTGGAACAGACGTCCGGATAGGTGCAGGAGGGGAAATTCATTCGGTCGAACCTGCAGCTGATACGCGTAAAACCGTGTCTGCGATACAGTGCTGTGCGCGGTGCGCGATCCAGGGACAGGATGCGGGTCATTATAAGGAGTTTGATGGTCAGCCTCCTCATGATGTGACGTCCTGGATGACAGTGGTGATGACAGCGAGAGGGGGATGTCCGGGTGCCAGCCGTGCGTCCCCATCGGGAAGAGCAAGACATAGTGTAGACATGCGTATGCCGGGTGACAGTCGCTGATTCGCTCGAGCTGCTTGGAGCGCTTGCGGAGGATGATGTCTCGTGCACGGTGAATCTCCTCACCTGTGCCGGGGAGAATGACAGCTATCTCTTGCGCTGTCGGAAGGTTGTACCGCCGGCGATCTGTGGATGGATCGAAACGGAGGCAGAGAGTGACGTCGTCGGGATGTGAGTCGCTGATGATTTCGTGCGCGTGCTTGTAGAGCGCGGCGTACTGGTGATGGGTCGCGAGCATGTCTTGCAACGCGCGCAGGATAGGGGATCGCAACCCCGGGTTTTGTTCACTACGTGTACGAAGAGCGTCGTCTGGGTCGAAAATGTACAGCTGGGCGTATGCTGGTTTCTCACCGGGCATCGGGAGCAAGGACCCGGCGAGATGGTGAAGCTCTCCAGAGATGCGGAACTGCCATGGACTTCGACCGTCATTGATCGTCTTGTCCCACTCTACACCAACGGAGACGAACGACAGCGCGGCGTTGTAGTGTCGGATGTTGTGGCGGAACTCACGCGCATCACGATCATTCCCGCTCAGGAGCCCGCGGAGGAGGTCTGGAGGAGGGGGAGAAGGGAGCGATACGCGACCTTGGTCGCAGCACAGGCCAAATCGCGGCGCGGACTCGGTGGAGTCCGAGACGCGTTCCTGGCTCCAGTGTGCAGCGCCGCATGACTGGCAGACGACGTTCATGCGTCCGAGCGTGTGCAGCGTGATGACGCGCTCTTCATACGGTGCGCGTGCAGGTGGGAGATTACGACGGACGGCGGTGCGTGCGGGGTCTGGCGCGGGCTGCAGGACAATGTCAGAAGAGTGCAGTTGTCGATGATCGCTCTGAGAGCACATACGGTGGTGTGTTGGTTGGCAGCGCCACTGAACTCCGGTAGCGGTAGTGGCATCACAGACGCTCGCTCAACCTTTTCCCTTGCACGCCGCCTCCGCTGTCCCACCTGGCGGCGTGTAAGCTCCTCTGTTTGCGACGAAGGCCGCTGTGGAGGCTGTTGTGCGTGCAGGTGTGAGAATGTATCCATGTTAGAACATGAAATGTGAATGCTGACATCGTCTTCGACCGAGGAAGGTCTGCGCGTGGGCTTCCTTCGACGTGACGGGCCAGCAGCAGCGCTACGCGAGAGGTGCATTTCCCGAGCGTGATGGCGTGCATGGCGGTGGACGTCGTCCTCATGGATTTCATGTTCGTCGTGCATTCAGCCCAATGAGATGGACGTTGTATGGGAAGGGAGGAAGTAAGGAGAGCTGAGGGAGTGCCCATCGCAGGAGAGGAGACATCGTCCTGATGCATTGGGGTCGCTGCACACTGAGGGGCTCGTGGAGCGCAAACCACCTCAATGCGCGTTCCATTTCGAGGCCTTGCGGGCTAGTACAAAGACAGTAGTGGCGAAGACCGCGTTAGGTTAAGTAGGTCGCGTTCGAGCCACAGCGCTTGCAATTGTGATCGGCACTGGGGTGGGGGATGAATATTGAACATTCGACGTCTGTGCAGAAGAACATAACGCTCACACTGGCAGCATGCATTGGAGCTGATTATTTCGAAGACGCGGGCGTGTATGGATGAGATAGTAGTGTATGGTTGTATGGTTGCTACGGTACGGTGTACGGTGCTTTGTGTCATGTTTGCGAGTGTTTGAGTGGTTTGATGGCCGTGATGGCCGTGCGGATCTAGATAAGGAAAACGCCCCTCCAGAGACACACCGAGGAAGTCGAGAACATGCGGTTTGTATCTCAGTTGTCTCTACTGGTACATAAGGTGCTACATGTCAGACAGTGAGATGGTTGGTTGGAGGTGGCGCGCTAGGGAGAGACGAAACGATGAACACCCGCCCCTGGACGTTGTATGGGAAGGGAGGAAGTAAGGAGAGCTGAGGGAGTGCCCATCGCAGGAGAGGAGACATCGTCCTGATGCATTGGGGTCGCTGCACACTGAGGGGCTCGTGGAGCGCAAACCACCTCAATGCGCGTTCCATTTCGAGGCCTTGCGGGCTAGTACAAAGACAGTAGTGGCGAAGACCGCGTTAGGTTAAGTAGGTCGCGTTCGAGCCACAGCGCTTGCAATTGTGATCGGCACTGGGGTGGGGGATGAATATTGAACATTCGACGTCTGTGCAGAAGAACATAACGCTCACACTGGCAGCATGCATTGGAGCTGATTATTTCGAAGACGCGGGCGTGTATGGATGAGATAGTAGTGTATGGTTGTATGGTTGCTACGGTACGGTGTACGGTGCTTTGTGTCATGTTTGCGAGTGTTTGAGTGGTTTGATGGCCGTGATGGCCGTGCGGATCTAGATAAGGAAAACGCCCCTCCAGAGACACACCGAGGAAGTCGAGAACATGCGGTTTGTATCTCAGTTGTCTCTACTGGTACATAAGGTGCTACATGTCAGACAGTGAGATGGTTGGTTGGAGGTGGCGCGCTAGGGAGAGACGAAACGATGAACACCCGCCCCGTTTTATGTATAGATTACATTAAGCTCACAACAGGATAATGATAGCAAACACAGCAAACTGACAACATACTCAGTCACACAACAAGGAATTACTGTGCTTGTGCCTCCTGAATATGATGGGAATATGGGTCAGAGATTCAACAAACTTGTGATGCTAATAACACAGACCTGTTCTACAAACTCCATTGCCTCTTCCCGCTTAATCGACCGAATGGTGCTGACTTTCTGGTTGTTGAACAGCACACCGTAGAATTTGTCGGCAGTCGCGAGCATCTCGGGCCGGAACGTTGTCGTGATGAACTGAGCGGTAGCGGAGAGGTCATGGATCATCGCTAAGGTGATGTCAGGAAAGGTTCGAATGGGTGCACGAACGTCCAACGTACCGGCCACCGCCGTGCGGTATTGGGCGTCGAGATTTGCATCAATCTAAGAGTTACGCTTAGCTGCACTGACAGAGCGAATGTTGGCCATCTCAACGCACCTCATCAAACAGATAGAACGGCGCAGGGTCGCATTTCTGAATCGCGAACACTGAGGAAGCAGTCAAACTCATGGTACTATTATTGTGACTGAAAAAGGCTCACCTGTTGCAAGGGCGACGAGCGACTTCTGCCCACCAGATAACTGCTGTATCCGAAGGCCTTCATCGACTTTGGAGTTGAACGAGACCTGCAAGATGTGTCAGAGAGCATGGATCAAGCGTCGCAACGCGACTGACCCGGATGGAGACGCCAGTGTAGTTATCGATGGAACTATGTTGCGTCTCGTCGGCGTCGTCGGCGTCTTCCTCGTCCTGCGACATTCGACATTCGACAGTGAGCAAGAGGACATCCACGCCGAACGACACGCTACCCACCTGGTCGATGCGTCTCTGGATGACCAGACGGCCTCTGCCAGCAGGAACGAGCTTCTCGAACACCTCCTCGAAGTTGCTCGCGACCTGCTTGAACGTCCGTTCGATTGCTTCGTCTTTGCGCTGGTCGAGAACTTCGACAAGCTCCTGAATTGACTCCGCCGACTTGTCGAGCTCTTCTCGCCGTTGGAGGAGTTGGTCACGCTGCTTGGTGAAGTTGTTGTACTGTTCGAACGCCTTCTTGTTCACATGCGCGAATTTCTTCAGACCTTCGTTGACCGTGTGCAGCTTCCTCATGATCTGTAATCACCACCTGAGTCAGCGCCCCGACTTCCCCGATGAGGTTGTAGAGACATACGCGGTCGAGCTTCTCGCTGGTGTACTTCTCGAAGGCTTCCTCGGGGAGGACGCCGAGGTCACGAATGTTCCGGTTGCACTCATCCTTACGGTTCAAGAGCAATTGCCGCTTCGTCAGGTATCGTTCGGTGTTCTTCTGTTGCTTCGATATACCCCGCACGTCCTCGACCTGCTGGCTCTGTATCTTCTCCAGCTCGCTCCTCTGCTCTTGCAGCTGTTGATTCGCCTTTTCTATGTCCTTCTCCGTTTCTGGACGTAACGATCAACGAGGGTGACCCACGGTAACATACACACCGCAAGCTCACCCTGAATCTTCTTTTGCAAGGAGTCGATGGAGTTGTTCAGTGCCTTGAGCTCGCGTTGCTTGGCTTCCAGTGCTTCCTCAGAATTCGCATCACCAGCCTCAGACGCACCCAGTCCCTCGATCTTGAGCCGCAACTCTTCACGACGCCGTACGAGACCCTCGTTCAGCTCAATCTCAAGCAGGTTCTTCCGTGCGCTGATCTGTAGATCTTCGTCAGCCAAGATCTGTGATTGTGTCGACGAGGCGACCGACCTCAGACTTCTCCTTGTCCAGTTCGACCAACCGTCGCTGGCGTTGCTCAACGTCACGACCAAGCGTCTCGATGAGATCCTCTTCCTCCGCAGTGAGGTTCTGTGCCATTGGGCTGTTCAGTTCGGCCTTGAAGCCCTCGATCTTGGCGTCCAGCGCGCTCAACTCAGACATGAGCCCCTCGATCTCCGCCTCCAACCGTGCAATCCGAACGGAGTGACGCTCCTTCTCCTTTAGCAGCGTCGCAATCTCGCTCGCAACGTTTTCGCGCGCAGCACGAGCCTGGTTCTGCTTCGCCGTTTTCGCCTGGATCTCGCCCGCTGCCTTCGTGATCTCCTGCTCGAGCGTTGCGATAGTTGCCTTGACCTCCTTCAGGCGCGAGTCGCTCTCGTTCCATTTGGCCCGCCAGGTGGTGACGTTGCGGATAGCCTCGATACGGGAGCGCCGTACGTCGTGATAACCTCCAGTAAGTGCACCTTTGCGATCGACCTTGTCACCGTCGAGGGTGATGGTATTGATACCGTGACTCTTCACGTACGCGGCAGCGATCGTGAGGTCTCGGCAGACACAAGTCTTTCCGAAGACTTGCTGAAATGCTTTGGTGTGCTTGGGGTCGAAGCGAAGTTTCTCCATTAGGGGTATCGCGTCTTGAGCATTGGGTACTGGAGGCACCTTCGGGTTCAGTCGATTGAGCGGCATGAAGGTGACTCGACCACTCCTCTCGCGCATCATGGTGGCCAGTACACGCGTCGCGGTATCATCAGTATCGACCACAATGTGAAACAAGCTACAAGAGTGCCAATGAGTATGTCGCAACATCGCGTCGGGCGATCGGCGCACCTGTTGCCAGCAGTAAGTTCAATCGCGGTGTTGAACTTGTCGTCGGTGATCTCAAATAGGCGATAAAGAGGACCGTAGACACCTTCGTACCCGTGTGGATCCGAGGTGACGATGCGATCAATGGAGCGCAGGCCATTGCCAGTATCCTGTAAGTTAGTGTAGTTAACAGCTGTCGCACCATCGAAATGTTCAGCATACCTTGTCCATCATACTTGCGAGCATTCTCTCTGCGCTACGCAACTCGTCTGCAGCATGTGTGACCAGCGACTCCAGCTTCGAGTCCTCCCGCCACAGCTCCTTGCGTCGTTCAGTCTTCTCCGCTTGCTCGTCCTTGAGCTGCGCAATCTCCTCGCTGAGGGTGCGAACCTGATTGCGCGCGTCCTCCGCTCGACGTTGTGTGTCATCCATGTTCTCCTCGACCTCCTTCAGTGACTGCTGCGCACGAGCGAGCTCCTGCTTGACGCCGCTCAACGAGTTCGCCTGGGCCTTCCGGAACTGCTCCATGCTCGCAATCTCCGCCCTGAGGTAACGATCGCGCTCCGCCTTGGTGCGGAACTTGTCCAGACGTCCTCGCTTCGCATAGAGAGCGTCAAGCCGAGCCCGAGCCTCCTCCAGCTGCCTCTTCTCGCCGCTTTCAGTAGTGCGGATGCGCTCCCAGTCAGGCATGAGCTCAGCAAGCTCCTGTTTCTTCTCCTCGATCGATGTTTCCACGGTCTCCAACTCTGCCTCAAGAGTTTCGCGTCTTCCTCCTGCTCGTTGCGCAGCGAGACGAAGGTCGCTGATGGTACACTCGAGCTCAGTCCGTGACCCGATGAGGTCGGTCAGTTCGGATTGCGCTCCTTGGCGAATGAGGTTCAGGGTAGTCAAGTTGGTACGAGTTTGAGCAATGGATCGCTCCAACGTCTACCAGTAGCATCAGCAGCCATCACGCTGTGCAGAAATGCAACGACGAGCTTACTTGAACTTGCTTCTCGCGGTCGTTAAACTGCTCACGGCGGACGTTTGTGCTGTGCACCTCTCCACGACGTTCCTCCTCGATCTCCTCCAGCGCAGCACCGACGTCCTCCAACTCTCGTTGGTAAAGGGCGTACTCGAGACACCTCCGCTCCTTGTCCTTCTCTTGGAACTCCTTTAGCTCCTCCTTTTCTTCCTCGAGCTCTGTCAGTCGCGTGTCGATGAATTCGAGAAGGTCAGCAATCTTGGTCCGCTTGGAGTCCGTATCCGCCATGATGCGCAGGGACTCGGCCCGACGCTGTTCGTAAACCTTTGTACCCGCGACCTCCTTCAGAAGCGCAAGTCGCTCATGGTCTTTGGCATTCGTCAGGGCCGTGATCTTATTGGGCGCGTCTCAGGCAATCATGTTTGCGAGAGAGAGAGAACAAGGGACGTACCCGTCCTTGTGGAACGATGTAGTAGGGATTGCTCTTGCTGAAACCGGCGCTCTCCAAGAGGTTCATAACATCAGCCTTGCTCGCGCTCTTCTTGTCCAAGCTGTACTCGTCCTTCTTGAGACCGATTGTGCGCCGGAGGATGACCTCGTCTCGTCCGGTGGGGAAACGGTTGTCCGAATTGTCGAACACGATCTCAACTGCACGAGCAGTGTCACGGAGAGGACTCGCCATAGATAGAATGGTCACGCTCACCAAACGCAGACAGTGTCTGAGTGGTGGAGACACCCTCGTGCAGCAAGGACTGCCTCTCTTCTCGCGACATGGAGGTATATGCGTCGGAGAGCACGAAACGAATAGCTGGACGGAGAGTATCAGTACGCGTGCAGAGACAAAATTCGCACCACGCACCCGCAAAGAAGTTACTCTTCCCTGACCCGTTGCGACCAACCACCACATTGTGCCGGGGGGAGAAGGGCTCGATCTGAGTCTGGTCACGGTCTGCGGGCCTGCGTTAGCATACACGCGGGAACAGTCAGGTCGTACTCACAGGACTTGAAGCCCTGGATGGTGAGTGTCTTGATGTACATGGCGGAGTCAAGGGAACATGGACGAGGTGGCGGACGTCGTGGTTCGCGCCCAAGGCTCGCGTCGCGCTCAGCCAGCGCTACGGGACGCGTCCCCTCCACGTGACTGTAAGAGATAAGATAAGATTGGGCGGCTGAGTCGACTTACGCGTCGCAGGCGTGTCGCGACAAGGACGCGCCGCCTCGCATCTCATTCCGCCACCAACTCCTCTCCCCAGCCATGGATATCTCTTTCGCGTTGGTGGGCAAGGGATACGTTATCGTTGCCTCAGACACGACGGCCGCACGCTCTATCGTCAAGATGAAGGTCGACGAGGACAAGATCAAGGTGCTCAGCCCGCATCTCCTCATGGCGTACTCTGGCGAGCCCGGTGTGTTGATGCATCGTCTCCGTAAATGTGAACGCTCGCTCACTCGAGTATAGGTGACACCGTGCAGTTTGCAGAATACATCGAGAGGAACATCCGTCTGTACACGATTCGCAACACGCACGCCCTCCGCCCCCGTCGGCTGCGTCATGGATTCGTCGCACCCTTGCAGACTCCCTGCGGTCGCGGCGACCGTACGCGGTGAACCTGCTTATCGGTGGCTACGACACCAGCACCCACACCCCGCACCTGTACTGGGTGGACTACCTTGGCACGATGTCCGAGGTCCCGTTCGGAGCACACGGCTATGGAGCGTACTTTGGGCTCAGTTTGCTTGATCGGTGCGTTTACACATCTCGTACATGTCGAAAGCGTTCTAAGATCAGTTTTGGCAACTAGGTATCACGACCCGGAGGCGCCGCTCGAGGAGGGCCTTGCAACCTTGCGGAGATGCCTTGACGAGGTAGCGAAGCGATTGGTGGTGACCCCGGAGAAGTACAAGGTCAAGGTGGTGGACAAGGATGGTGTGCGGGAGGTTGAGATTTGAACCGTCTCAAATATCTGGTCATCGAGTCTGTGCAGTGAGTGTTCTGGAGATCGCCGACAGTGTCCGAGTCGTTGACAGTGGGCTCTCAGCTGTTGTATTATAAACATGTTGAGACTGCGAACATGATGGAAGTCTGCCTCTCTCGTTTGACACTGCAGCGTGTGGTAGATCGCCGCGCACCTAGCAGATGAGGATGAGGTACGTCAGCCATGCTTTGTCCGCGATTGGGAGAAGGGACACTTCAACTCGACGAGCGAGTGTTTTGCTAGATGTGGTTGCTGTGAGTGTAGGAGGATGCGGTATGGCAGCTCAAGATGTCCTCTTCGTCGATCGTGGTGCGTGTATGCGCTATAGTTGGTCCTACACACTACCGCGACGGTCGCTTGGTATTGGGCAGACAGCGCGAGAGACAGCGTCCTCGAGGTCTGTCACCAGTCCTTACTTCCCCTCAACGCTGATCGACCATCGACTGTAGATCTCGCTCTCTCAGCGCCGCAGGCGAAGGCCCGTAAAGTCGTCGTGGAATGCTCACAAGCGCACCTCGATGACCTGATATGTCGCGAGCCATATAGCTTCCGGTCCTCGCCATGCCACTCATTCGATTTGATTTGTAGCGGCAGACGGCTGGGCGGACCCATCGACTCAAGTACCTGGAGCACGGAGTGTCGGGGGTGCGCGTACTTGTGAGACACACCGTGACAGCCTGACATCCAGCTTCGCGCCCGCCATTCGCCATGACGTCCCCCAACGGCCTGATCTGTTTTACGTCCGGGACTGTTTGCTTTCCCAAGAAGACGACACGCTCGTCGAAAAGGACATTGGGATCGACGAGCGGCGCGGCGTCATCTCGACTCGTAGAGCACCTTCTTCACAGGGGAGACTGGACAGAGTTATCGATCTTGGAGGGAACATTCTGAGGTGAGTGTGTGGGTTCTCAAGCGCCTGCAACGGTTCTCTGACTCGAGATACACGACGGCGCGCCAGAGTACGTCCCCTGGTTGACGGACGGAAGAGCAGAGCTCAGAGGTTCGGGCTGCGACGAGGAATATCATACCCAGTCCGTGCTTCATCGACATCGAAATCAATGGCCATTACACCATGGACTTTTCCGTCTACGAAGGGGACGATGAAACTTGCCGCACCGTGCACGCAGCGAAACCTGCTGTCCTGGCCGAAAACTGTACCCTGCATCGAGGACTCCTGCCTACAATCGTCGTGAGTATCTAGGACCGCATCTCCATCAATGGAGTCCGATTCTCTGTTGTCCGAGAGTGCCGTGCCTGGCATATGCGCACCTTCCCGAGTGTCTATCTGAGTTCATCTCGTACGCTTGCGCTGAAAGTACTCTCCTCTTCAAGGGATCTTGTCTTGGCTTATGTTCCCTACAGACACAGGAGCGTTCACTGTACCCTCGCTCCTGCACCTTCTGCGCCCATGCAACTCCCGACGTCCGCAACTCTCCTGGGCTGGGACGCCGCCGAGGGACCCTTCAACCAGTACGCCAAGCGCCGCATATACGAGTCCCAAGTCCCCTGCCCTGCGCGCCCGCCGTAGAAGACCTAGAGTACGTACTTGCGCAAAGTCGCGCGACGCGGACCTTGCGTTGGATTGGTCGTTCTACGGGCTTATCGTCGACGGTATCCAGTCATACCCCAACGTCTCCCCTACGTCTCCATGATGATCTGTGCCAATGGCCCCTTGCAGCTGACCTAGTCCACATGCCCCGCGGGCCCCATAATGATCACAGATGCGACGAAGATCCTCGACCCGCACCTCAAGGACAGCGTACACGAGCGGCGGAATGGGAAGCGGTTCGTCAACTCCTACGACGAGGACACGGACGCTCTGTCGTCACGCTCGACAAATGCGTGCACAACGTCTCTCGCTTCGCCGGATGCTCTCTGAGCTCAGCGATCCGATGCGCGACGTACAGCCCTTCGAGGTGCTTGGGGTCGCCGACTGGAAGGGGGATCATGTACGCAGCATTCGTTGTGGACTGACCAGTGTGATTATGAAGATGTAGGATACGCCACAGCAACAATACAGAACAATCTTTTCCAGTCCGTCTTCAACATTCCTCGCTGCTCGTACTCGTATACTACCGATACTCGGCAACTCGGTACCCAACGCGTTTAGCCTCGCCCTGAGGCGACAATACATGGCATGACAGACTACTGCCGTCTCTAAGAAAATCGAAACAAGAAACCCGTGTAACTACTAGCAGAACGTACAACCCGCCCCAGCAATAGATCAATAGATAGATATAGCAAAAGCTCCAGATGAATGTGATGAGGTGCCACGGCTAGCTCGCCGCGGTCGACGTCGACGCCTCCTTCTCCTTGCCCTTCTCCTTCTCAGCAGCCACGGCGCCCGACGCAGCGCTCGCATTCGGGCCGTCGTCCATGTACAGCCCGTGCTCCTCGATGTAGTCGACGACAGGCGCGGGGAGGAGGTACCGCACGCTCAGTCCGCGGCGGAGGAACAAGCGGACCTTGGTCGATGACACGTCGTTCTGCACGAGCTGGTGGATGAGATGGATGTTGTGGCGCCAACGTGCGAGACTGTCGATCGCCTGGTCCATGTCTGCGCCCGCGCGCTCGATGATGAGTACGCCGTAGCGACCGAGAATGTGGTCGAGGTCGGGCTCGGACCACACGCCCGGCTCGCTCATCGTTGCAATGAGGTCTGACCCGGCGAGGAGCATCACCCGCGCAGGCTTCTTCTCCGCGCCGTCGGCGGTCGCGATCCCGCCCAGGCGCGTGTTGATCTCGTACTCGAAGTGGTCGAGCACGACGGCCGTGCGTTGGTATGACTGGAACGCTTCCCAAGGGTCGACCATGAGCCATTGCGACGTCTGCTCGGCGGCGAGGTTACACATGTTTACTCTGTGGAAGACAGGTCAGCCGGGAAGAGATGCAAGGAGGTTGATGAGTTTCGGATGCTTTGCTGCCCTAGCTGCATCCACGACACATCCTTCTGCGCACAGTGGGCATGCTAACCGTCGTAAGACTGCGCACGAGGCTCGAACGGGAACCTGTAACCACACCGACGGTGATAGTGCGACCGGTAAGACGGTCACTCCGACCGTCCAGCTGAGAATGGACTTGCATCCGCTCCTGCGAACGAAGTGCGGGATGGCACAAGACTCGTGGAGGGAGCGAGAGCGCAGGGGCCGTGAATACGTAGGATCCTCGCCGCTGCACTGAGACCAACCTAAGGCGGTCATAATGCGAGAGGCTGGGAGAAGCGTACCGAAGTACCGAGGGCCCTCACGTGACCGAGATACCGAGGCACAGTATCCCCTGGGCACCAAGGCACCGACACAGGAACGCGATAGCAAAGGGTAGAAAACGAGGAGGGACGCAGCCGAGGACAGGGAAGAATGCCTACCGGTGATGTGCGCTGAGAAGGCCAGGCTTCTTGTACTGGTCGCTCACTGGACTGAGGTAGCCGCCGACGATCTCGAAGTCGGTGTTTTGGCGGACATAGTCCTTGGCCATCTCGAACATGCGGAGGTGAAGGTAGGTGACTGGGCTGAAGGATCCACAGGCGACGAGGACGAGGGGCTGCTTGTCCGGGTTGCGGAGGACGCGGGACAGGCGGTGCGTCGGGAAGGTGTAATTTGGAGGATACGAGAGGACGGCCGGGGGCGGTGGTGGCGAGGAGTTCATGTCTGACGACATGGGGGAGTCCACGCAGGACAAGGAGGAGGAGGACGAAGCGGGAACCGGGACGGGGGACGAGGAGGAGATGGTGGGCAGCCGAGAGTCATCGTTTCCCACGCTGCGGCCGAAGACGCGATTGCACAGTGCGTCTGCCTCTCGACCGAGCTCGACCGTCGCACTCTGCACCCATTGGCCAGCGTCGAGCTCAGAGTCGACGCTGACTTCAAGTATCTTCGCGACGTGTTTGACCCTCTCGCAGAATGCACAAGGTCCAACAATCCGACTCAAGAAAACTATGACATGAATCGTTGGTAGTCGCAGTCGGGATCCGTCTACTTCTCTTGCATGACCGCTTCGAGGCGATCGCCGACATATCTCGCAAGCCTTGCTGGGAAGCACCCCCGGTGCACGAAGGCGAAAGACAGGCAAGATCCAGATCTGCGCACGCGTAGTGGTAGAAGCGCTCAACAACGCCCGTCCGGGTTCGCTCCGCAACACATGCCGGCTTCTGGGAACTGATTCTCTGTCAACACCTTCGATGGTTCAAGGACGTCTAGAATTACTACGGACACCGGAGGGCAATATGTACTACCAGCACAGCGCGGTAATGACGACAGTTGTCGACATGAAGAACGCGCTCTGCAGAGCGGGATGTGCGCTGTGACTTATGCAGATGAGCCACCGATGGGCAGCGATGGGCAGAATGCTTGGCGAGCGATGGTGCGAGGGAGCATGGCGGCAGATGTGTGAAGCCAGAGAGAATGGGACGAGAGAGGAGATGGCAAGGCGAGACGCAGCTTGCTAAGAATATGTGGCCGCGCGTGCACAGGATGACAAGTGCCCGCTGGTCTGCGTCGGAGGAGGAGCCGAGCGCCAACAGTTCAGCCATGAAAGCCGAGCTCGACCGCGAGTCTGCGTCGTGCGCGGGCGGGCGGGCTGGAGTACGCAAGGCAGCGAGGGCGGGCAGCGAGGCGCATCGTGCGAGGCGGATGAGGGTGCATGGATGGAGGAGCGAGGCAGACACGCAGCCCCCACACGTTCGGGGGAGGCCCACAGACGCCCACGGAGCGCGAGGCCGAGGCGGAAATGGAAACAGATAAACTCGCGCGAGGAGGAGCTGCCCACTGTCGTCGACGTCGCAGTGGTGTCTGCTCCATCCATCCCGCTCTTTTCTCTCTCTCTGCTCTCCTCGACCCCCGTCACCCTCTTCCCGCCACACAGCCGCCGCCAGAGAACAAGGACACAATAGACTTCGGCCGCGTGCGCACAACAATACTGCCCCTTGTCCTCGTGTGCATTGTCCCGCTAACATCCCTCGCAGCCCACATATAGCCCCCACCAGCCCCTGCTGGTCGTCTCTTGCCCTTCATGTTCTCCGTCGCCCGGCTGCGACGCGCTCTCGCGCCCCTTCTTCTTCTCGCCCCCGCCCTCGTACACGCACGCGACAAGGTTCTCTGTGAGTCCTTCCACTCTTGCCCCATTCACTCGCGTCCTCAGCCTCTCTGCCAGTCACGTCTTCCGTCACCTACTGCGAACCCCCAGAGTCCCTCCTCATAGAGCAGTTCGACATCGCTTACTACGACAAGAACCAGTCCATCGTCTTCAATATCTCCGCAGCAAGCGTCGTACGTTCTCTTCTTCTCTCCTCCCTGCCCTCACCTCTCACATCCCGGACAGGACCCAAATACAAATGTCGTCGCGAACCTCTTCCTCAACGTATACGGCATGAACCCCGTTAATGTGTCCTTAGACATCTGTTCCCTTTTCGGAGGCGCCCTCTGCCCACTCCCCCTCTATACCTTCAACGGCGCCGATTCAATACCCCTCCCGCCTTCCGTCGACATCGCTTCACATCTCCCTGGCATTGCCTATACCATCCCCGATATAGAGGCCTTTGCTCAGCTCACCCTCACCGATGTCAAGTCCGGCGCAGTCAAGGCATGCGTCCAGACTACCCTCTCCAACGGCTGGTCGACACACCAATACGGCGTAGAGTGGGCCACCGCAAGTGTAGCCCTTCTGTCCCTCGCTCTTGCCATCTGGCAATCAGTCCTTGACGGCCCACTTGCTCTCGCCCCCATCCGTCTCATCGATCTCCTCTCTCTCTACCAGTCCGTCGCCCTCTCCGGCCTTCTGGGCCTCAACTACCCCTCCATCTACCGCTCCTTCACCCTCAACTTTGCCTGGGCTTTTGGGCTCTTCCCTGTGACTACCACATCCCCTATGCAGCAGTCCATCAATCGCATGCGCCATCTCACCGGCGGCGACATGAACAACGCAAGCGACAGCGGCGCGACTTCCTTCGTCAACCGTAAGTTGAGTCCGTACAACTCGGTCAACTACGTCCTCCCCGAGGCCCTGTCCACCTCCCTCTCTTCCCTGCACACAGACCTTGCAGGCTTCTCCGAGAGGTTCGCCAGCTCCTTCTCCAGTTCTGCGTTTGCCCCGCAGGTCCTCGTCGGTGGAGACGTGGCCACCGTCACCGACGGTTCCTCCAACGTCTTGCAGGCCGGCATTCCCATCTACACCAATTCCATCGGCATCGCGACCGCAAACGCGTTCATGACCATCTTTCTCACTGCCCTCATCTTCGCCGCGATCGTCCTTGGCGCCCTCGGCCTTGCTTATGCGATCCCCTTCGCACTCTCGCGGACAGAGTTCGGTCGCAGGCACCCTGCCATCGCCGCCTTCCGCGCGCAGTATCCCTCGTTCGCGCGCGCTTGGGGCATCCGTGCCGCGTTGGTGTCCGCAATGCCGATCCTCGTGTTCACCTTCTACCAGTGGACTTTGAGCGACTCCTGGCTGTCCATTCTCCTCTCCGTTATCATCCTCGTCGCCCTGTCGACCATTATCCTGCCTGCTGCCTTCTTCGCCGTACGCTCGTCCCTCCCGGTCCACAAATGGTCTACCGCCGAGCCGACGTCTGCGGTCGCGCCGTTCACCGCGCCCTACCGGCCGAACAGGGTGTACTACGTGATCCCTCTCCTCCTCGTCATGACCATCAAGGCGCTGGTGACTGCCTTTGGGCATGCGCACGGCATGGTCCAAGTGATCATCTTCGTCGTCCTAGAGTTCCTGCTCTTCCTCTCGCTCGTCATCCTCAAGCCGCATCGCACGCGCGGCGCAGACGTGCTCGCGGGCTACCTCTGCCTCACCCGGCTCGTGTGCAGCGGCCTGATGATTGCGTTCGCAGAGTCCCTCGCGGTCAAGCCCATCCCGCGCGTCGCGATCGGCGCCATCTGCGCCGTGATCTCCGGCGCGGCAGTTGTCGTGATGTTCTTCAACATCCTCGTCAACATGGGCCTCTGGCGCCTCTTCGTCTACGCGGTCACCTGTGGCCGCCGCGGAGGACGACGGGCACACACCGCGCTCTCCTCACAGCCGCCGAGCGACCCCTCCCTCGGGGAGAAGGCCGGCGACCTCGAGAAGCGCGGCAAGGACAACGCGACAGTCAGGACTGGTCCGTCGCAGTACTTTGTTTCTCGTCCTAATAACCCATCACCCCCAAGCACAGTCCCCAGTACGCCTCTGAGCTCCACCTCAAGCACGACCCTCGGCGAGACGCTCCCGCGGCGCTGGTCCTTCCAGCACTCGCGCCCGCCGTCCGTGATGACGGACGCGCTGCACTCGCCCGCATACACACACCGGACGTCGACCGCGTCGTCGCCCATCTCCGGCCAGCGCCACAGCCGGAACATCTCCTCGTCGCTCCCTACGCCCCTAGAAGAGCCCTCGTATCCCCATCCACCCACCTCGCCGCACGCGCATCCGCTCCCCCGCTCCCGCCCTCGCCACAGCCCCCCCGGGCAGTATAGATAGTATCCGTATACGTACACGTACAGTCGTGCTTAGTTCTCGGTCGGTAGTCTCGCCTGCATCACACACTACATTGTCGTCGCATCGCATCGTCATTTCTGGCATCTGCTGCATTCACGGACCACCACCACCATCACACATACTACTCCCGGATCCGCACCATAGCGTAGTCGCGTTGAGCCGCGTACAGTCATATAGTCATGCCCCCCGTCCATTGTTCACGTAGACTTTGTCATTATCATCTGTGTATATCTCGCAATCACATTCTTGCATCATGAAACTAATACTTCGGTGTCTGATTACAATCATCATCTGAGAGCTCCAATCCCTCGTGTGCTGCCTCGTCTCGTGTACTACTGCGAGCAAACATGGGACACATGTCACAACTGTTACAAACCCCTCAACATAGGGCCAGCGCTGCCTCGACACGGTACTCGCACAAGCATTCAACCATCTAAGTACAAGTACGTACCCTCAGAGGGACCGCAAGTACTACACATGTGGCATGTTTTCTGCACTTACGCCATGAGTACTAGAGTGTTCCACCGGACCTTCAAGTACTATACATGTAGCGTAGCACTGGTGGATCGGCCCATATCCTCGTCGAGCATCCACTATAAGACTCGGACTTGTACAACTGTACAACTGCAAGCCAGGGTGATACTGATGCCCAGAAGGGTTGGACTAGAGGTGTTGCCACCATGCGCCGGTGAAGACTCGCGCCTACAGTACCAAACAATCCCACACACGCAAGCCCTTCAGACTCAGACTGACTCTGGCTTCCTTCCTCTCGCCCTCCTCTCGCCCCTGCTTCTTCACTCATGGATCTGGCAAAGGTGTGTCTCACGTAGTACTTATCGATTCCTGCAGCCCACTTCCTCATGCTCTCCGATGCAGCTTCGAATTCCGGAGACCCCGTCGTTGCTGAGCAGTCGGACTGCGGATCCGGTCAAGTTTGACCTCATCGAGTGGGGGTATGAGGACGAACTCTGCCCGGTCCTGTTCATGACCATCCGCTGCACATTTCCCGCAGTGAACACTCCAGCGAGAACCCGGATGGTGCACATCTTGTTGACTGAAAACAGCACGTACCCAGCGGCCATTGAGAATACCTTCCTACGTTTGAACGCCGATCCGTGTGGTATCGAGGACATCGATTCGTATCGTGCCTCTGTCAGCCAGTTCGTTCTCGAGCGCGTGTTCCCTGCCCTGGCCAACCTTTCCCCGCACGATCTTCAATTGGCACCCCATTTCCCTGTCTTCCTCGTATCCTCCACCAATGACTCAGTGAAAGTACGACCGGGGCTCCCCGACGTCTTACTCGACTCTCAGATCTCGTGGCTGCAACGTTTGCCTCTCAGATCTGCTTCGCAGCCCACCGCGAGCGTTCCCTTCATCGACCTGACCAGCATACGGGCAATCGAGGTCTTCAGCACGGGCAGCAGAGATGTCGTGCTCGTCATTCTCCCGGATGACACCCTGGCAGTCTCGCAGTGCGTGCCTACCCTTGCTATGGTGGCATCCCCGTCCGGGCTGTCTGTCATCGGCGAGGCGGTCATCCACGAGATGGACATCTTACGTGCAGTCCAACCACATCCTAACATCATCGCCCCACTCGCTTACATCACTTGTCACTACACCGGCGAGGATGTCGTATGCGGGTTCGCGCTCAAATATTGTCCCGGGAGATGCGTCAGCGACGTGGTGGATAACGAGGCAGTCGCCTTGTCACGGCGCGTGAAGTGGGCGTACCAGATGTCCAGCGCGCTCCGCCATATCCATCATGTCGCGCATACTTACCATGGCGATATCAAGCTCAACAACGTTGTACTCGACGAGCACGACGACGCCATCTTCATTGACTTCGAGCAGTGCCGCACGAACGAGGAAGGAGCTGCGCCAGAGCTACTCGCCGACTGCACAGTGGTCGTCGGGAATGACGGTCGACTCCGTTACGAGGCTTCTCAGTCTGTAGAACTGCTAGTCCCGTTGCGGCAGCGCGATTACCCATATGGTCGCTGGAAGGATGTCCCTCGCGCTATCGAGGCGGGCGAGGTCTACACTTTCGGTGTGGCCCTAGGTGAACTGTTTGATAGGGAAGAAATAGAGAGTGACATATTACAGAGATGCAGACATGTGGACCCCAATGAACGACCAGACTTCAGGGAGGTCGAGAATTTCTTCGAAGGATGGTATACGACCATATAGCGGATTGGTTGTAGAGTACTACATACATGTTCAGGCTCGCTCCGCACAAGCACAAATGTGAATGAATACATATCGGCGCATTCCAAGTTCAGGGAGGTCACGCAGCACTTCATACCAGCAAGTCATGCACTACAACTCCGTATAGTATTGAAGACTGAAGCATGGAAGTGACCGCGACCGCGAAAGCGGGAGACTCACTCGAGGCAAGGCGGCGGCTGGGATTCAGTAGGCTGCGGGGCGCGATGCATGTAACAGGGTAATTGCACTAGGCGTCCCTTCATCATTACCTACGCATACCCGTTCTTCTTCGGAACCACCCCGAAAGCAGGACCACCTCTCCCGAAGAAAGCCCTGATATCTTTTACGAGTTCCTCCGGTTCCTCGTGAGCGGCGAAATGACCTCCGTGCTCATGCTCTGACTCGAACACGACATTCCCCAAAGTGCGCAGCCACCTTGTATGGCAAACGGCTCAGTGCCACACACAGCGGGCATGTGTTGAACGTCACTCACTTTCCAGGCACCCTCGTAAGCTCCTTCGGGAATATGGAGAATCCCAGCGGAATGGAGGTCCACTCGATGCCTGTAACCGCCGGTTTGGTGTAGTTGTGCGTCATCTCCTTATAGATGCGCAAAGAGGCCGCAGGTCCAGCACGGGAGAACCAGTAGATCGACACCCACTCGATAACTGTGCTACGAATATTAGCACCCTCGACATCTCTAGATTCACTCAAGCGTACCTTCGTCGTCTTCCCATGGGTACGAGTCGGTCCAGGTGACGAGCTTCTCGTAGATCCACGCAAGAAGGCCGACAGGGGAATCTGCGAGAGAGTAACCCAACGTCTGCGGTTTCGTCGATTGTTCGGTGGAATACCCAGATCCCTGCGACCTGAACTTCTGAGTCTTCGCCCAGCCTTCCTTTTCCTTCGTTGTATACGGAGTGACAAGGTGAGTGAGATAAAGCCATGGGGACTTGGTCACCGTAGGAGGCAACGCCCTGCGATAGAGGAAGAATCAGACGCAAGTATAACCATAGAACCTGAGAACGGTAGACGCACTGCGTATAGTTCGACAGCCATCCTTTCACGTGTGTATGAGCGTAATACGTGGAGAGATATCCCGCAATCTAGAGGGATATCATTACACACAATTAGCACAAGCTATTGCAGGGAAGACCCACATAGTGCCCCCAATCGCCACCCTGCACGACTGTGAGAGGCGCCGCATTGTATCAGTGAGAACATAGCGTCGATTCTTTGTCACTCACCATATTCGTCGTATCCGAGACTGACCATGAGCTTGTTCGCAACCTGTCACCGGCGTGTCAGTCGCTTCGCCAGCCAGTCTATGTTGGAGACTGAGCTCACTTCGGCGTACTGGCGCCATGCGAAGCCCTTCTTCTTCGGGTTCTCTGAGAAACCAAACCCAGGCAAGCTCAGGGCAACGACGTGGAAACTAGGCTGGTCGGGAGAGCTCGGAGCCGTCAGCAACGGTAGTATCTTCCTCACTTCGAGGAAATGCCCAGGCCCTATATCGCCTCTTCAGCTGATATTCGCAAGAAGGCCGAGTGATTGCAACCTACACCCATGGACGAACAAGAGCGGTATCGCATTCGCCTGCTCGCTGGTCTGGTGCACATAGTGAATGTTGAGGGTGCCGAAGCCGTCGACTGGAATGTCGCGCGTGAACTGCGGCAGCTTGTTGATCTCATCCTCCGACTTGCGCCAGTCGAAGCCATCCTGCCAGCGTTCCACGAGCCGCTTGACGTGCGCAAGTGGCACACCGTAGTTCCAGCCGGCATCGTCGAGTTCGTCCGGGAAGCGCACGAGGGCGAGTTTCTTGTGCAGGGTATCGATGTCTGCGTCAGAGACGTGCAGCTTGAAGGGTTGCTCTGGTCCGGCGGCAGACATGGTTGGATATGTGTAGTAACAGCTCGGTCTCTTGAGATCTCTGGAGTGCAAGTACGCCGTGCCAGCAGTGGGCGGAGCAACTTGTTGCAGTGGGAGACGATGGTGTGAATTGCTCGCCTTTGTACGTTTCGTCCCGAAGCTCCGAGAGTGAGTCAGCAGCAATGCAGGCGACAGGCGACGCAGCTGCCAGTGCATGACAAACAGAGACCTCTTTCTACCACAACGTCATTCTCACGTCTGCAGCACGATGATCTCTCTTACGGCGGGAACTGGGAGTACGGTGATGTATACAAACACCAGTACTTCTTACTGGTTCAAAACAGTGCATCGGCGACGCTCGAGGTCGGTTCGAACAGTCTGCACCGGCGCCGTTTCTGCAAGCTGTAGGAGGAGGAGCGACTTTTCCAGCAATGGCACCACCGCTTCGTACAGAGAAGACGCCTTCCGCATCAACGAGAACCACAAGATGGACATGTTCTTGAGCGTCATGAACATCAGGTTCGATGAAAACATCTCAGCGCTCGAAGACAAGACGGGAGAAGGACAGAACACACTTACATTTGCAGCTGCTCTTTCTGTCCTCCGGACTCCAGTGTCTCCGCTAACAGCCGATGTCAGCAGTCGTCGCACACAGTCGAGTGCTACCCACACCTGGGAAATCTGACTGTTCAATCTCCAGACTCCCTACCTCGACCAATGACACGCAGCATGATACTCGGCCACAACTCGGCCAAGGGCCAAGTCGAACCAACCCCATCGTCCGACATCTAAATCTCTGGTTCAAGTTCGTGAGCCAAGCGTGTACGTCTCTATGTAAATGATACAGATGCGAGCAGATTACTTCAACGGAGTTAATAGCAGACGACCAAGTAGCGTAGTAGTTGCCCTAAAATGAGTGTGTCCATCGTCCATCGTATGAGCTTTCCTTCTGTGTTCTGGGGTATCTAGGCGAGCAGTATAGAACGCCTTTAAAGCTCCGTCATCGTCAGGTTGCCGGAGAGAAGCCCTGCATGCGAGGTGAGCACACCAGACGACGCCAAAGTAAGAGACACTTACTGTTCTCCAACACGCAACCGTCGGGGATATCAATGCGCTGACCCTCGTTTGCCACGACTGGACGCGACACGATGAGCATTGAATCAGCAGGCAGCGCACGTGAGTATGCTCACCAATGACCGTCCCCTCAACGTAACATTCCTGCCAAAGTACACATCACCCGTGACCGTCAAGTGGTCCAGCTCGATGATCTTGGGGATCTTCTTGAACCTCTTCTGGAACTGGGCGACCTTCTTGAAGTGGTCGCCGAGTTTGATCACCGGCGTCGTGCCGAACATCCTGTTCTCGTTCAGGACGAGCTGCCCGTGCTCGAGCGAGTAGATGTCGCTCTTGATGAGGAGCAGGTCCGAGCAGGACTTGACAGGCAGGAATCGGTTGCGGGGCACGTTGATGCCCTTCGCGTTCTTGAAGTGGCGGATGGCCGCACCGGCGGCGGTCTCGAGCTGAATGACGGAGACGCCGTCGTCGGTGACCTTCGGGTTGACGATGATTTCGAGCTCCATGCCCTCGCTCTCCATGATGCGCTTGAGCGCTGCAGGACTGTCAGACGTATGTACCGCTTGGCTCTGCACACGGCGACTCACCCTTGAGGTTGATCCACAGGTTGTTGGTGTTGAAGATCTTGAACTTACGAACGGACTTGAATTCCTCGACGTGCTCAGATGCCACCTGAGCGATCTCGAGCAACTGGACATTGCCCTCGTAGTCAATGAGAGTGCCACCCTGCACGTCATGTGAGCATCACAATCCACCCGCAAGGCAACGCAAGTCCATACCTTGACATCAGCCTTCGTCTTGTCCGTGACCTCCATGATGAACTCCGCGTTGGTGTCAACCATGTGCTGGAGGATCTTCTGGTCGACGACGGCGCCCAAGTTATCCGAGTTGGACACGAACAGGTACTCCTTGCCCTCCGCAAGCAGCTGGTCGAGCACGCCCGAGTGCATGAGCGCGTTGTAGAGGTCACCGTGGCCGGGTGGGTACCACTTGGACTTGTCGTCGGTCGCGTGGCGCGGGAGGGGGAGGAGGGTCTCCTTGTCAATGCGAGGGTAGCGCGATTGGTTGAAGGTCGTGATGCGAAGCTGCTGGTTAGCGTACTTCTTGATGATGCGGAGGGTGTCCTCGTGGGTGTTGAAGGAGGTCATGAGGATGAGGGGGACGTCGACGCGGTGGGTCGTGTTGAGGTGCTCGATCTGGCGTACGGTAAGGTCGAGGAAGGTCATGTCGTCCTTGACCTCGAGTGCGCTCTTCGCACCGGTCATACCTGTGTGTCCGCGATTAGCAACAATTGCAATGGCTGAGCCAGAGCGACGTACCCATGGAAGTTCCGAGACCACCATTGACCTTGAGGACAGCGAGCTTGTCAAGGGTCTTTGGGTTGGTGGAGGTCGGGAGGTCGTCGTAGGGGACGATCTGGTCCGCGGCGGGGGACTTGATGCGATCCCAAACACTAGGAATCGATAGCGGGTGAGCAAAGAAGCAGACTGGTGATGACGCAGTGGACGCACAGTTCCTTGCTCGATGCCTTCTCGGCAAGGTAACGAGTGAAGAGATAGAAGAAAGACTGCATCTCGGTATCGAAGGCCTGCGGATCCGGATGAGTACAGCGTACGATATCTAGTAGGGAGGGAGTTGCGTACCTTCCTTGTCTCAGGGTCAGAGACGGTGTTGACGAGCCTGTTGAGCTCATTGCGCATGTTCTTTGTCGCGACACCGGTGGTCGCGCTCTTGAAGTGCTGTTTGCGTTTGCGACGGCGGCGAAAGGTGGGCAGTGAGCGAAACATCGGATGGAATATACTCAAGAGTACAGCGGCGACCATAGCGAGGGTACGAGGATACTAGTGGAGATCATGCGCGAGGCTGGAAAGTGGAGTACATACCATGGCAGACACGCCCCTTGTGCGAGGCGTCTTCTCGGAGAACTGCGCGGCGGCGGCGTTGAGGGACATGGCGTGGAGAGACAAGGAGGCAGCGTCGACCCGGGCAGTGGTGGTGGTGGGGAAGGAGGACGACGGGTGTCGGTAAGTACTGGCAGGCGGGCGAGTATTTAAGCGGCTGCTATGAGGCAACGCGAGTTTATCGATTCGCGCTTAACGGCGCGTGCTGGGACGTCGCGGCCGACGCCCAGGGCACACCTCAAGGGTCGCAAGTGTCTTATCTCAACCGTCTATTCACCGCCGAGCGGGACGTGGAAGTACAGGATAGGACGGAGGACATGGCAGAGGGGGGGTAACACAGGTACAAATGGAACCGTGACATCCTGCAGACCCCTGTCCCTTCGCAGGATGACACCGTGTCATGATGTGCTGGGGCCGTCGGTTCTAGAGCGACCATCTTGCACGCACTTGAGCCCTCTCCGGCGAAGAAGAAGCAGGCATGCAGGCACGACGTGAAACGGAAATACCGAGCATCCCGGAAGCCAGATACCGCAGAGCGGTGTTCTCAGCCGGCATCCACAGAAGTCGAGTGCGGCCACAGCTTGGAGAGCTCGGCGACGCAAGGAAGGAGACGACGCCCAGAGTGTATGCGCCCACACCGAGACTCGAGCCAGATGAGCGCATGCAGGACTTGTCGATTGTGAGACTCTCATCAGTCTCAGTCTGAGTCCAAGCTGCCAGCAAGCGCTGGTTTCGGCGCTTGCCCGGTGGCTGATGTTTTTCAGGCGGAGCTGGTCTGCCATCAAACCTTGTTTTGTGAACTGTAAGGGCGCATCCACAGTCTAGCAGCGAGACAGGACACCCATCCCTCCAGCCTCAAGACTATCGCCATGGGTCAGTACTCTCCGTCCTCCCGCTCTGTCTGTCCCTGCGGCATGCTGACAGTCTCGTTCTCGTTCTTTTCCACGATCCACGCCGCGTCTTCAAATTCTCGTTTGCACCGTCGTTCGTAACCCATAGGTATCTCCCGCTCGTCCCGGCACAAGCGTTCGGCCACCGGTGCTCAGCGCCCCCACTACCGCAAGAAGAGAAAGTTCGAGCTCGGCCGTCAGGCTGCCAGCACGAAGCTCGGCCCCAAGCGCATCCACACCGTTCGGGTCCGCGGTGGTAACCTCAAGTACCGTGCCCTCCGTCTTGACTCTGGCAACTTCGCCTGGGGCAGCGAGCACGTTACCCGCAAGACGAGGATCATCGGTGTCGTGAGTGTCTCTTTCGCTCTATATTCCCATCTCGCAAGAAAAATCGCCCCTCCGAATTCTCATGCGACCGCCTGGACTCGCTGCTAACTGGTGATCTCGCATCGCAGGTGTACAACGCCTCCAACAACGAGCTTGTCCGGACGAACACCCTTGTCAAGAACGCCATCATCCAGGTCGATGCGACCCCCTTCCGCCAGTGGTACGAGGCTCACGTACGTACACGCCTTCTCATGCCCGTCTTTCTTGAGTTGACATTTTTGTCCGCTTCCCATAGTATGCCCAGCCTGTGACCAAGCGTGGTGCGAAGAAGGATGCTGCTGCTGTCGAGGGTGAGGAGGAGAAAAAGTTGTCCAACCACGCCCAGCGCAAGTTCGAGGAGAGGAAGAAGGGTGCGTTCTGCATTTACCCGGGTGATTGTGCGATTACTCACATCCACCGTGTGCCGGTCTATGTAGAAGCGAAGATCGACCCTCTCATTGAGTCGCAATTCGCCGCTGGTCGGTTGTACGCTGCGATCAGCAGCCGACCCGGACAGTCTGGCCGTGCAGACGGCTACATCCTCGAGGGCCGGGAACTCGAGGTACGTGCAGAGAGATGGACCCTTCTGGTACACGGGAGCATTTGCTGACTGCCGGTATCACATGTGCACAGTTCTACCTGAGGAAGATCAGGACTGGCAAGCAGAAGCACGCACACGCACACGCGGCATGAGGACGCTGTGTGATGTAATCCGTCTTCTATGGCTTGCGTTCCGCGGATGCGGGGAGTGGCCGGGCGTGCGTTGCGACGGAGTGTATTCTTCTCAAAATTTCCGCTATGTTGTTGACGTCGATACGCATGTTCTGCACCACTACCGCCTCCTACTGTATGATGAGTATGTCACCCCATGCGCCACAGGAATGCATATCTCCGTCTGACTGAAGCTGTTGTATTGTTGCGTCTGCGTGGGCTTCTTGTGAGTCGAGTGGGTGGCACGGCGGCCTTGTTTGCGTCGGGGGGTATTGTCCGCGGCGGCGCTGTGGCCGCTGTCGATGGTTGTCGAGCCATGGCTGCGATGGACAAAGCGTGCTGTGGCCCGGGGAGACGAATAAAAGGCGCGGCCGGTGTGGGCGTCTGCAGAATTCCCAACGCGGGCGGTCGCGTGTGTCTGCCACCCGTCGCTCTCCCCGCCTCAGCTTTCCTCTTCGCCACCATCGTCCCTCTCCCGCCCAGCTCCTCCGCATCGCGCGTTCGAGCACACCCTCCACAATGCCTCCCGCGGCGAGCTCCGTCTCGTCCTTCCTCAAGGGCGCATGGAGGCCAACCAAGATCATGAACATGCGCGACCTCTCGCGCGACGATGACTTTCTCAGCCACCTCCTCGTCGAGAAGCTCGGCACAGGTGGTTTCCCCCTCGTAGTCCACAAGATGGATCCCTCCAGGCGGCTCCCCAAGTCTGATCCCGAAGAGCTCATGAACATCGTCCGACGTGTGAGTCTCCCCGTCCTCTCCTGTCTCTTATGACCTCTCATCGGCCTCGCGTCTCTCCTCCCTCGTCCTCCACGTGTAGCTCGTAGCCTCCAAGGGTGTCATCCAGACTGCCATACGCCACGCTGTAGATGAACTCCTCTCGTGCGTTCACACCAACTTTCCTCCTTCTCCTCTTCTCCCCGCTCACCCGCATATACTCCCCTCAGCATCAATGCGGTTCGTTACTACCTCCGAGCCTACACCCAGAAGCAGATCAACGCGTTCGCAACGTATGCACCCCTCGCCTCGACCACAGTTGGCGTCTGCTGATGGCATTGTCCCCCCTTACAGCCACGCTTCCCGGTACTTTGAGCTCTACCTCCCATCTGGCTCGATCGAGATCGCCCACACCTCTCGTTATTCGTACCACACTGGCAAGTCCGAGCTTTGTATCCTTGCCACGCGTCCACTTGTCCCCGGCATGGTCATCTCCGAGCTCAAGGGCTCCATGGCCGATCTCACCGAGGAAGAGGACAAGGAGCTCAAGGGTACAAATGTCGGCCAGGCACAAGGTATCGGCATCCGTCGCGACTTCAGCGTCATCCATTCCAAGCAACTCAAGAAGAACCACCTCTTCCTCGGCCCTGCTCGTTTCGTCAACGTGAGTCCTTGTTCTTTCTCCGCCCCTACCGCCGTGGCAGTGACACCTCAAATTAATCACTTCGTTTTCACGCGTCCTCCCTGCTCCGCATGACACTTGATCATCTCGTCGAACAGCACGATTGTGACCACAACGTAGAGCTCTTCCGCGAGGGACGGTATATTACGTTTCGCGTCATCAAGCATATAGGTGTTGGCGAGGAGGTTACCGCGCATTACGGCGATGGATACTGTGAGTGCTTCCCATGCGTTCTTACTCCGTTCTTGTTCAGTCCCGCTGACCGCAGTTATCTTCATTCAAATCTTCGCAGTCGGCCGCAATAATCGCCACTGCCTCTGTGCCACCTGCGAGGTCAACAAGCGTGGTGGTTACGCACCGCAAAACGATGAGGACATCTCCGACTCTGCCTCTTCCCCAGACAGCGATTCCGACAACGAGGCCGGTTGGAGCACCGACCACGAAGAGGACGGAGCAGAGATCAATGTCAACGAGCGTCGTACGCGACGCGGTGTCTATGCAGTCCTCCCGGACGAGGAAGAAGACGCGGCCGACGGCTCTGACGCGGATGTCGAGACTGAGCCCAACGCTGCACCCGACGCCACATCGGAATTGACCTCTGCGCCGCGGTCGAGCTCAATAGGTCCCGCCATCGCAGGCCCATCGAAACTGAACACCGGCCTGCTGACGCCCGAAACCGAGACGCTCCCGGCCGAGAGTTGTCCAGCATCCGTTGCATCCACACCCCGGAAAGCGACGCCCGCCCCTACATTCATCATCGCGACCCGTGCGCAAAAGGCGCGAGCAGAGTCCGAGGCTGCGAGTGTCAGTGCCGCGAGCATCGCCGGCAAAGGGAAGGGCAAGGAACGCGCGACGTCGAGCTCGCGCTCTGCATCAGCGGTTCGTCAGCTCGAAACGCCTCCGCTCACCTCGGACAATGGCTCTGTCACCGAGGGCCCCAGTCTGCGATCGTCTGTTCGACTGCGCGCCCGTGGTGACGCTGCATCGTCCGCGTCGCGCGTCAGTACACCTATGCCGGACCGCAAAGGCAAGATGCCAGCTTCGGCACGCAATTCAACCGCAGACACCGTCGACCTGAAAGGCAAGGGGAAGGAGGACCCCGAGCTGGAAGGCCGCTCACTGCGCCGACGACCTGTTGTTCCCGCGCCCGTGGACGCATTGATGGCAGTCGCCAAGAAGCCGCAGGACGGCCCGCGTGGCGTGGACGGGAAGCTGTTGCCGACGTGCATGACATGCCACAGCGTGCTCCCTGTGATCTCGGTGGAAGACAAGGTGGTTTGGAATGGACTGCCGGAGAAGACAGGGAAGCGGGGGCGGCCGCGCAAGCAAGTCAATCAGGAGTGTCCCAGGTGCGTCGTAGAGTTGTCTCAGCCAGAACCCACAATGGTAACACGGCATCCCCGTTCGTCTGCAGGTGTATGCGCCACTATGCTATCTATGCAGCGAGGTGGCCTGAACGTACACCCTCGGTCGGCACTCCCGCCTTCGTGCCTACTCCGCGCGAGAACAGGAGCATGACTCCCGCGCATTTGTCGCATAAGCACCTCTCCGCGGTTAACCAGAAGCTGGCAAATGCTGCCTCTGGTTCACGCTCTGCGTCCGCCGCGCGCAAGCCACCACCGAGCAACAAACGGGCACGTCCTACGGACCCGGACCCGGCAGAGGCGCCATCTTCCAAGCGGCAGAAGGTCAAGGTCGAGTCCGCGTCCACCAGCCGTCACTCGAAGGCCAAGGTGGGTATGTCCAATCAGGCAAGGAAGCTCCTCGGAGTGCGGGAACGTCGCAGCAGCCGTGCACGCGTTCCGAGCCTCAAGATGCGCGAAAGCGAGCCTCCGTGCAAGGGCAGGGGGGCATCTTCCGCCGCTGGCCCATCCAAAGCACCTGTATCGACAGCTTCAACGCTGTCGGCGGCATCTTCCAGCCACTCGGATGCCCATCTTCCTACACCCCAGACCCCTACGAGGGACCGTCATCTCCGGAGCGGAGGCGGCGACGTACCTCTCCCTCCCTCTACGCCGGTCACTGTTAAGACCGAGCCCGGTTCCAAGCTTCCTACACCGAAGTCCCTTGCCGTTGCGTCTCAGCCCCGCGAGACGAATGGTAGGTTCGGCAAGAAGGCCTCGACTAATGGCCGGTATATGCGGAAGAACTTCCACTTCACTGCCGGGGGTCGCCGTGTGCCGCGGGGCCGGAAGCAGCACAAGCCGCACTCGAGGGCTCACGACGGTGCCGACGGGGAGTTCAAGCGAGACCCTGATGCGCCGGCAGGGAGTGACGATAGTCTCTCTACTTCGCACAAGCGAACGCTGGATGAGGGTGACGAGGAGGAGGAGGAGGAGGATAGGAAGCGTCGTAGAGTGGGGGATGAGTCGGACGAGCCCCGGATCAAGATTGAGGGGGAGGAGGGCGATTTGTCGATGCTTTCCAGCGAGCGCGATATCGAGGAGCACGACGACGATGGCGAGTCTCAGGACGAGGGTGAGCCGCAGCATTTTCGTCGTCCGTTTTTAGGCATCGCCAAGAGGAGCGGCGGGCTCTTTGGGCGGCCTAATCCCCTTACGTTCGCTCGCCGCAAGTGGATCAAGACCTCGTCTATGTCCCCGGAAGATCCGCAGGAACGCGCGAACGCGAGTGCGTACTCTTCTCGCCGGTCCCCTACCACGGATGATGACACCGATGGGCCCGTTACTCCAGAGGACGACGTTGATCCCCCGTGGTCGTCGTCAACGACGACGATTCCCCAGAAGAAGACGACGACGATCAGGGTGCCGAGTCGGACGATTCTGCGAGCGAGCGCGCGTTCGTGCGCCCCAAGCTAATGGGCAGGCCCGCATATGGCGGGCTCTTCAGACCCAATCCGCTCAACATGGCTAGGCTCAGATGGGCTCCCACACGAGCCCTCAACGCCGACGACGAGGATGCCGAGGATTACGCCACGGAGGTCGCGCTCTCGCAGTCGCACACGCACTCCAAGACGTCCTCGCGGACCTCACTCGCGAGCTTCGGAGACCTGTTCGAGCCCGACGAAGCACCGCTGGATGCGGCTGTTACTGCCCACGGAAGCATCGATCCTGGTGCATCTTCCGAAGAGGTGAGCTCTCGAGCTCTTCACCCTCAGCGCTTGTATAGACATCGCTGACGGTGACACTTCGCTTCTTGCTCCTGCTTCTTGTCTGTCATGTAGGAGAGCTTCCGACCCAGCATGCTCTCCGTCTTCAAGCCCGGCCGGCGTTCGTCCTCGGCGTCTTCTGCTCATGTCGACCTCACTGACGATTCCGAGCAGAGCGTGGAACGACTAGTGTCGGTCTCTGATCCCCTCCCGTCGTCGTCCAGTTCCGACTCGCGTCCCGCCTCCGCCACTTCGCTCACGCTCCCCGTCCTTACGCCCCCTTCCCCACAGAAGTCGCCCGGCATGGCCTGGAAGCAGACCGTGCTGCTCCCGAAGAACGTTCCTCCGTACAAGCATAGCCACCACACCACCGTCACCGGTATCTCTCCTGCTCCGACTCCGCTCTTGCGGGCGGGATGGGAGAGTGACGGCACGGACTAGACGGACCGGTTTATTCAGTTATTCATCTCATCTCTATTCTCCACTTACATGCTCGATGTCACGCCACGGTAGCTAGTGTTGAACACCTGACAATATTGTGTTGGACATCAGGAACACAAAAACGATGGTTCGCGCTTTCTTATTGCTCCTTATTGTACTCCTACTCGCCCACCTTGCACGTTCTGCATATTAGCCAGTGTTCTTATCATGTCGCATCTCGACTACATTACCGAGTGTGCGTGCTCGTGCTTGTTGTCTGCTGCTGCTGCTGCTGCTGCTGCTGCTGTCACCGATACTCTGTTATACCATCCCACACGTCCCGGCATTCTGATCCCGACTGTATATCTGTATGTAATACATTAATCGCGATCTGACGTTCCGCGGGCTTCGAACGCGTCAGATGGCGGTGAATGAGTTCAATGGATCATTGCATGCCGCTGTATCAGTACATCTACATTGCTCGTCGTCCCTCTATTGCTGCCCATCCGGTTTCAATGAACTACGTCCCGCCCGCAAGATCTCGTCCGTCGACAACAGGTTCACGGCGATGACCGAGCTGAAGGACCAGTGAATATGAGATCATGACAACTTCAACGTCGGACGTACCATGAGTGCAGCATTTGCCTCTTGACTCGGTAGTTGTCCCACACACCCTGCACGGTAGGGTCGAACGGCTCGCCAGACTCGAGGTCGAGACCGACAACAGCGCCTTCTGCTTGCTCGTCCTGCAAGTCGCCATTTCGTCAGAGTGACTATGACATCATGAAGGCCTGCAACATACCTGAAGTGCAACGATCGCATCCTGGACATCAAACCCACCGTTTGCAGCTAGCGTCTTCGGGATGATCAACAACGCTTCCGCAAACGCCTGCACGCCCATCTTCGCGCGTCCCTTGGCGGCCTTCTTGACGGGGCCCGAGAGGTGCGCTGCGCACGCGACCTCGAACGCACCCGCGCCAGGGATGAGGGCCTCATCCTCAATGGCGTTCTTGACCGCACGGAGACCGTCACGAAGGGCGTCCTGGGTCTGCTGGATCGTATGGGGGTTCGGGCCCTTGACGAGAAGCGTCACGCTCTTGGGATCCTTGACATCCTCAACGAACGTGTACTTCTCCTCGCCAAGTGTGTGCTCGTAGACGAGACCTGCCCAGCCGAGGACGTCGGGGCTGAGGTCATCGACCGAGTTTTGCGCGACACCGCCGCAAACGAGCTGCAGCCTGGTGGGATAGCATGAGCACCACACGCATGACGAGCAACAGAGATGTCACACACCGCTCCATATTGCGCCGCTTAGCACGACGGAGGGCGAGGATGCCGTTCTTGGCGAGGATGTCCAAGCTCAAGGGATCGATACCCTTCTGGTTGATAACAACGAAGTTCTTCTTCTTCTCATTGCTTCCGACCGCCTGATCACACACCAGGTTCTTGAGCTCGACGATCTTCCTGCACTTCGCGTCGGTGAACCGTCGCTCCGACTCGACCAGCTTTTCCCGCTGCTCAGCGGACGAGTAGAAGAAGCCCGAGTTGACCTCCCTGCACAGATGTTAAACCCTCCGACTAGCAATAGAATGGGCAAGTACGATCACTTACGTCTTCTCGTATTCCAGACTGACGTTCAGGGTAAGGATGTACGCGTTCTCGACACGCCTGGGCATGTCAGGATGTCTTGCACCGTGATCCAAGACAAGTCCACGGATGAGCTGCGTTTCTGAAGCTACCCGGTGCTGCATCTTCATGATCTCAATCATGTGCAAGTCAATGCGGTCACGGAACTGATCGGGCGAGTCTTCGTGCCAGTAGGGTAAGTAGTTATGCCAGAACAACATCACGAGCAGAGCGCACCTGATGAAGGGGGTGGAGGGCGGATGGTGAGAACAGCATCGACAACATCACTTGCGAGCTGCTTTGCGAGTGCAGAGTTGACCTTGGTGGCAAGAGATGTGTAGGCGACATTGATCAGGGTTGGCCGATCAAGGTTCACGGGCTTCTTGAAGGTGTCCAAGAACTGATAGCGAGAAAATGGGCATGGAATGGGGGTGCAGATGAGAGGCAAGAAAACGTACCGCCAATGCCTCCTTTTTCGCAATGTCGAAGCCCTCCGCAATGACGGTCGGATGTACACCCTCCGAGATGTAACGATCGGCTTGTTTGAGGAGTTCGCCAACGAGGAGAACAACGGAAGTAGTGCCATCGCCGACTTGATCATCCTGGGCAACAGCGGTGCGGGCGATCATAGCAGCAGTCGGGTTCTGGATCTGCATCTCGGAGAGGAGGACCTTGCCGTCCTTGGTCATTTTGATCTGTCCAGAGCCATCGACCAACATCTTGAGGGTTCCTCTTGGCCCTGAGTTTCATGTTAAGTCCATGCGCACGCACTGCAGCGACGAAGCAAGTCACACCTAGGTTCCCTTTCACGACGTTGGCGAGACCCATCGCACCGGTCGTGTTGACCTGCACAGTCGTCAGTTTGCGCAAAAGAGCAGAGAAGTGGACCGGACGCACCTGGAGCGCAGCAGCGCGCCTGACGCTTTCCGCCTTGGGGTTGATGAGCTCGATGCTGGAAGACATGGTGTGCAGCGAGCAAGACGTTCAACGCGTCTTGCGGGCCTCTGCAGCAATTTCGCGCGGATCGCGTCCGTGGCCCCGCTTACGTCAGCATCCTCTTTGGGAGGGTCATACTGGACGTTCGACGCACCCGCCGCCGTCTTCCATCCCAATCCATGCATCGAGCCCATACGATTCTGCTGGTCGTGCAAAGACGTCGGGGTCATCTTCACGGACACATACATATCACCTCTGTGCCCCAAAAAATACCTACATATCTCAGCCTGCTGTCGCCACCTTCGCTTCGCCTCACAGTCTCGGCCACTGATGGGGACCAATCCTCAGCCAAGTCAGTCGCGACTCCCCATTTCTTGCGACCGCGCTCAGCAACGCTGCTGCGCATATTAACACAACATACTTTACCCCCAGGACCTCACTACATAGCTCGGTGGACTAGGACTCCGGTGGATCAGCACCGTTGCGGTCTGCTGATCGGGAGGTGCGCCAAGTATCCGACTATAATGTATCGCCTAACTCTTCCTACCTACTGTTTGTATGTTCGCGACGACTGAGTCGGAACGACCTCTGCTAGCCTTGTCTGGAACAAACTGAAACGTTGCCTTGCGGGGGTGGGGTGCTACCCCGCACCCCTGAGGTTGCGTCGTGCTGATACCAGTATCCAATGTTCTGCTGTCAAGGTCGCCGAATACAGGCCTCTTGTCGAGAGAGGCAATGAACATGAATCACCCTTGTCTCCCTTATGCAGCCCACGATCCGACAAGTCGTATGGGGGACCACCCCGCATATGTTGCTCTGGCAATGTTCGCGCTTAGCTAGTAGGCCTAGCCATTGGGGCAATCAGCGCGAGGTTACAGTACTGGCAGCAACGGGGCTCGTTGCCATTACTGCAGTCTGCCGATCGTGCTATGGCTCCTGTCCCCTGATCGTGTTTCCTTGGAATCTCATGCGCTTGGTTTGAAATGCGGCCAGAGTTACTCGCCGCCACTGTCATACAGGCATGTATCGCGATTTGTGCAACACGGCTATCAGTGTCGCGTTTGGAGCCTCCGGCGAGGATGTCGATCGAATTCGCCATGGTGTGTACTCTGGGTAGCCGAACTGCATTTAAGCCTGAGCATGTTGCACGACCTCCCCACCATCTACAACGCCGCCTTCTTACACCCTGACCCACCATCCTCCCAATCCTCCCATCTCGCATACATAATGTCCGCCCTCACCTTCCCTCCTAAGCGCACGGACCGCGTCCGCCTTGTTGGCTTCATGGCGAAGCTTGAGACTGTCTCCGACGCCGACTTTTACAAGTACTGGCACGAGGTGCACGGCCCCCTCTTCGCGAACCTCGAGATCGTGAAGAAGAACCTCCTCCTGTTCGAACAGGTGCGTCCCCGTCCCGGTCTTCTACCTTCTCCAAGTGCCGGTGAACCTCGTTCGTCTGGCACCTTCTCTTCGCATTTGTGTCTCTGGTCTGCGATGCACTTTCTTACGCCCGGCTCTTTATTTGCAGCATCACTACACCAACCAGTTCGAGGCAGGTGCCAAGGCGTTGGGCTTCGATGTTCCCGCTTACCACGGCCTCACCGTCTTCGAGGCCGAGTCCTACGAGAAGATCATGGAAGTCTTCACGAGCGAGGAGTACGCGCGTATTTGCCAGCCGGAGGAGAAGAACTACCTGGACCGCGCGAAGACTGGCTTCTTCCCCGGCAGCATCGTTACTTTCATTGACAAGAAGAACTAGAGTAAGTCGTGGTTAACAACACCAGGTGTTCCGGTATATCTGACTAGTCTACTGCAGCTCATACATTCGGACTCGGAGGATCATAAATGGGAGGATCATAACATCTTACTTGTACCATATGCATGAGGCCTGTAGACGACGAACCCGATTTACGTTTGGCTTTAGTCAGGTGTGCCACATCGTGGCGTGCTGTGCTCGGACTTTGTCTCTATACCTGAACTTTGTCCACCGATCGACTTCGTCGCTGTTCCTGAGTAGGGGAGCGTTCTGGCACGCGTTCGGTCGAAACGAAATTGTGCACCGAGGCCAGCAGGACGGAATTAGTGTGAAGAGCCAGCGAGCTATTTACAGTGGTCAATGCTCTCCCGCGAAGCAGTGAATATTTGGTACGCCCCCGGTAAGCCCCGGTACTCATGAAACCCTCGGCCGCCACGGCGATGCACTCGTACCCTTCTTTGCCATCGTGCATACAGGAATGGAAGCACTTAAGAACGGAGTCTTGCGCATCGCACGTTCGTCATAAGTATTGGCAGCATTTCGATACACAGAGAGATAACAACATGGTACAGGCCCAAGAACATCATAGTCTACATATAGTCTACATACTCGACGTCATTCAAATGAGATGCGTGGACTGACAGGCCCGCACCTCAACGTACAGGCTTTGCCGGAGAGAGAAGCCTTCAATACTAGATGCACAGCAGCTCCTCGAAACCCTGCCACCGCCGACTGCCACCTGATTGCTCACAGGTCAATGATGGTCGCAAACGGGCCCGCGAGGATCTGCGCGTTCTCGGGGTCGAAGAAGTTGTGTTCGTCGGGGACCACGACCCGGAGGTACTCCTCGTCCTGGAATACCTCAAAGATCTTGTCCAGCGACGTCGCTTCAAAGATCGCGATCCCCCGGAAGGGCGTCTTGGATTTGGCCAGGGGCGACGCAGCGATGACCCCCTCATACTTGGGGTCGAGGTGGAACTGTCGGCAACGAGGGCCCGAGCGGCGAGGCGGTTTATAAGTATCAATTGCTCTAGTGGAGGGATGGCGTGATTCACCTGCTCGTACTTCAGCAAGTTCCGCTTGACGATGGCTATGGACGAGAAAATGTTGGCGTGCACATCGAGCCAGTAGCGGTCGAACTCCTCGAAAGAAAGACCAGGCTTCGGGGCCATAAGCACCACCAGCCGCGCACGGTCCGTACGAAGGGAGGGGGGTTGGTGGTGGTAGTGGTAGTAGCGGTCTCTGAGGCCATTGGACCTGCGATGATGAGTAAGTAGGTCAAGAGACTCGGAGGGAGGGGCGCTGTAATCTGATGTGCTGCAGGTACCTTAGGTGACGATTCCGACCAGGATATATACCCTCCGGACACCCGCTGGAAGGCGATACTCCGTTGATGCTTGCAGATCATGCCAGGGGCCGGATACACCAAATTCGGGTCCGCTTGAGAGCGTCGCGGAGCTATAAGCATTGCGCGTTCTTCTTCGCGACGGCGACTTGTGGATATAGAAGGATCCTGGTCTGCAGATGACTTACCGCCGCGGGTCGAGGAACACGGGGCCCAAGGGATATTCCCATACAGGATCTCGCAAGCACGTCGCTTGAAGGTCGCCCTTGTATAACGTCCGAGCCGCTCAGTCCAGAAGCAGCGCCCTGATACTTAGCGTCGTCAGGAATAGCAAGTCCGTATCGACACACACCTCAGAAGTTACGCCATCATGCGGCGTGGGTCGGCCGCGGACATACTTGCGAGCGGGTACCCAGGGCCCTGGGAAGAGATGCATTCGATAAGTAGTAAGCAGAGAGATTGAGGGCGGCGGAGGTATGAACGACAGATTATCTGCTTGGGGTACCCGAAGAATGTGACATTCCGACATCTCGGCGGTCCAGGTTTAAAGGCAAAGGCGACACCTTACTTGATTGCGGAAGCTTAGGCAAACGTGTACGTTTCGACTGCTGCTGACGTCGAGTGCGCAAGCGCGGCGTTGCGTCCTATACATCCGTCTTGAATAAGGTTGGTGTCATCGGCAGAAGTCTTCGATGCTCCCAGTCTTTCTCATTCATCGAGCACAAGAAGGATACCTAAAAACCTTGTGAGTCTTACGTAATTCGTAACCATCGGGCTTCAGTAACCGAACGTTGGCTCGAGAACCTGCATATGGCTTCATGATGAGCGATAGAATAAAATACAACATCGCAAAAACGAGAGTATATGATACACGCATTGAGTATACTCAGCTGAGTTGTCCACAGCATCCGACCGCTGCTTCCGATGTCACAGGATAAGTCCTAGACCTTCCATGTCCGAGGGTTGATTCATTGAGAGCTCCAAGCGGAAATTACCTCGTCAAGAGATCGCATCGTCCACCCTGAACCCATAGTAGTCGACATCTGGGTGCCCGTGGCATGCAACAGCTCCTTGAGGGCCAGATCCAGAACGTCCGTGTTCGACGTGCCGTGTGGCGGAGGTAAGGTGACCAACTGGTTGTGCGCCTCCTGAACGAGGGCCTTGAGGACGACCAACACGGTAGACACTGGCACGCTGCTCCGCTGGAGATACCACGAAAGTTGCCGAGATGCCTCCGCTTCTGCCGAGCCTGCTTCCTGCTCCGGGATACTCTCTCCACGGGCATAACGCGCGATAAAAGATTTGAAGACGTCCGTCGTACGTATGGCTTCCAACTTCGCGTCCAGAAGGTGTAGTGCGCCGAGGAGCGTGTTCTCCCGGATCAGGGGAGGTCGTGGGTTGTTCTCAGACCTCCCGCTAAATCTACGGTCGTAGATCTTGCTGTAGAAGTCGGCGCCAAAGCGGAGATCCTGCAGTCTGAGGGTGAAGTATGCCGAGTCGGGGGACAATGTTCGCATATGGTACACCGAAAGATGAGCCTGCAGGGTCTGCGGCTTGTCCTGGACGATACTATCCAAGAGAGCAGCATGGCAATAGGACTGGAACTGCCTCTCCTCTGGCGTCTCGCCGTCTTCCTTGCAGAAGCGATCGGCGAAGGCGAGGAAAAGGGGGTCATTCGAGGAGAAGGCGATGAACTCGTGCAAGTCGTTGGCCGGGTGGGACTTCACCTCGCTCGCTCGTGGGAAGTCCAGTGTCGCTGCGTCGCCAACCGAAGAACCAGAACGTACGAACAAGCTCCGACTTCCCTTGGGATCCTCTGTGTAGCTTAAGAACGCCGTTCGTCGCTTGACGAAGAGCGTTTGGCTACGCAGCAGACAATCTCGATGGCGTGGAGAATGGGCGATGTCCAGGTAGAATGGCCAATAACGCGGGGTATCGACCCTGATGGAGACCAGCTTGTCGATCTCTGGTATGAGCGTCGGCGCTATCAAGTTCAAGTTACTAACTTCCCTGCCATCCTTGACCTTGATCTTGACCGGGACATATACTATCTCCCGTGAGTCCACGTCCCGAGCGACAAGGCAGCGCGGCTCGACAGCAAGGACCCAGAGGTGTCGGTACGCTTGCAGGTAGCTCTTGTTGTCTGCCGACTGCACGGCGAAGCGAGGGTAGAACGCAGCGATCATGCAGGCGATGGCAGCGTCAGAAGTCCCGAGCGTGTAGCGACCGCCGCCCAGGAAGAGCAGGCCGATGGCCATGTGGATGGCACCATGGGAGCCGTAACGTATTTGATGGTTGTGCACCCCATAAGCATAACGCAGTCGGCGAAGAGTGTTCACCTCGCCGGTGCCAGCCATGACCATGGTCAAGCTGAGCGAGATGAGATTGAGACCATCGCGGATGGCCGACCGCTTGATTCGATGGTCGTAGGCGCCACCTGACGGGGCCCAGTCAGCCGCGTTGCGGACAAAGGGAGACGGCCAGGGATAGCTCGACTTACTGTTGGTGTATGCCAACTGTGCGAACATATCATAGTACTGGATGAGCAAGAGGTAAGCCTCTTCTCTCGCAGTTCCAGCGTATTTCAGGCCAACGGCGAAGCACAAGCCAGCGAGTATGTTATAATACGCCAGCTCGTAGCCATCGTCGACCGTCTTTCCGCGGTACCGCGCCTCCATGGCCGTTTTGATGGCACTGGGAACTTGCGCCATGAACCAGGCCTTGTTGGGCTGGATAGTGTTCCACATGATGATAGCGCGTGCCATCGCCCGCATTGTGAGGAAGCTGGGCTGGACGTGGTTGATGGCCTCGAGGGTGTCAGGAATCGTGAGGATGTCAGCGACGTCCTTCCTCTCCGTTCGAAGATACATCAGACCCAACGTGACTGTGGCAGCCGGGGAGGTAAGGTTCACATCGAATGTCGGCCGGATAGGCCGGCCGTCGTTCCCCACGCGAGGTTCTCCATGAATGAGGAGGCGCAAGCGGTTCTGGATCGCGAGGTCGGCAGGTATCGAGGTTCCCTTCCCAAGCAAGACCATCCCACATGCAAGCGCAGCGGAGAGTGTGTAAGCCTCTCGATACTCGTTGCTGATGTCAGGCTGATAGAGGTCGCGCCTGCTGATCTGGGTCAAGCAGACCTCCGCCATGCGCCGATGCTTCGTCCCCAGATAGAGCAAACCGATACCCATGAGTCCAGCGGATTGCGTGATAAGCGGAACATTGAGGTCAACGTCGGGTGTAGGGAGCAAGGCGGGAGTGTGGACAGCGATAAGCTTGGTGACATGTCGATTGCTGTTACCGACGTTTGCAGCAGCGAGACCTAGGAGGACGCCGATAGAGGTCATGTCGTGCTTGGGCGTTAGATATCCGAAAGTGTGCCACGTCAACATTTCCCGCAAGTGGCCCGTTAGCCCAAGAGCGTAAAGGAAGCCCGCGTGTTCCGGCGTTAGCTCACTGGGCTTGTTGAACTTGATCCACGAACTCTCCACTGATTGCGCATCTGGTGAGATACGCAACCCTGCCGCTACACCGTTGTGGAACTCGCCCCAGTTCAGGGATTCGGTGGGTATCTTGCCAGGTTCTGGGACGTGAAGGATGTTCCCTGGTTGCACTCGCACCGAGAACTCGAGCTTTGGGATCGCGAATGCTTCCTTGGTCACAGTCGGGATGGATCCAAATGTGAAGATCGCACGCCCCAAAGGAAGGGCAAGCGTGCGCTCGGTCAACTGCATGACTTGTATCTGTTGCGCTCTGAGCTGCTCAGTTTCGCTGCGCCGCAAGTTGCGTCAGTCAAGCGACACCAGTCAAAAACGCCACAACACATACTTCAGCTCAGGTCGATCGATAATCCGAATTTGCGGGATCGTTGAAGAGCAAAGCATCCGCGCCGCTTCATCCAGTCGACGGTCGGTCCCGAACCGGATGCGGGTGAAGTCTTCCGTGTCCAGCTCTACGCCTGTAGTCTTCATACGATCCTTGGACAATGTCTTGGACACTCCCTCGATCACTTGGCGACAAGATTTGCGAGGTGCCGTTGGATGCTGGGCCCAGTGATTAGCGCTTGTCGTGCGTAGTACATTTATGAGCTGAGTACTCACCAGGAACTCCCTCATGCTGCGATACCCATTGTTGACGAAGATTGCCGGCTTGGAACTGAAGCCCTCCGCCAAGTCATTGCGGCCAATGAGGGAGTAGATCTGCAGGGACCAGTCACCTCCTGGCGACAGCTGGGCTGTACGCAAGGCCTCCCGCAGAGGCGCAGTGACGCCCAAGGCCAAGTTTTGCAAGACGTTTAGCGTCATTCCAGTCTCCTCCATGGCTCGTAGGCCAGCCTCGGCGCGCTTACGGACATCACCTATCTTGTTGTCCGTCAAGGCCTTGTATATGACGGTCAAGGCATGGAGGTGCGTGAGCGGCTCTTGGCGTCCGTAGGCAAAGGACGCGGAATGTTGATACGACTTCACCAAGTCCCAGCTGTCAGTCCAGGGCAATGCCCAGTCGGGATTGTTCACTCGGCCGTAGAGGATACTGAACATGTCCGCCGGCCAAGGTGGCAGGTTCTCGTCGAAGTGTTCGGGTACTGCATACGCGTACGTTCAGTGAGCTTATTGACGCATCAAACGTAGATGATGAAGCTTACCCATCAGTGCAGGATCCGGCCAACTCGGCATAGCGGAGGGACAGTACCGCTTCCAGTAATCTGCCCATTCCGGTCGCACGACCAGTGCGAGTCGACAAATCAACGGAGTGATTCGCGGGAGTCCTTCGATGCTCGGCAGGAATACTCGTTTCTCTTCGGCCACCAGGTGGAGAGCGTGTAGAACACAGCCGGTGTAAATGTTTCGTTCCTTGACGGTCTTCTTGCATCGATCGCGTCGTATCGAGGAGCTAGGCAGCTGCAATTTACGAAGCACAGGATCCTCACGGAACTTCGTGGCAGACTCGGTCGAGGCAAGCTGCACCCATGCGTCGAGGGGAGCGGAGTCCATTTCGTCTTCATCTTCCAAGCCGAGCAGGTTCAGCAAGCTCGACTCGAGCACCTCAAACTCGACGCCCAAGATGAATGAGTAGCGCCTTTTGGACCACCTTGAGAGAAAGGTGCTATGCAGGCGGAAGAATTGGTCCGGAGGCAGCAGCAAGGAGAGCATCAGCATGGAATCGCTGACTAAATGATCCCGAGCTACGAGATCGAGAGATATCCGTGCGGACAAGCCATCAGCTAGCTGCACAGTCACCGAGGAGTAGGCGGCATGCTCGAGAAAGGCGACACGGGGGATGTCGACCGAGGTGTGGGGAGCATTGGGCAGTTTCAACGACAGGGGTATTTCGTACGTGCCATGGGTGAGGAGGGCGAGAGTGCCGTCCGGCTTCAAGACTAGTAGGTCCGCCACTGAATCTCTGGTGGCTCGAATGGTGGAAACCGCATGCGCTGGTAGCTGAGTGACTGGTCGGGCGCCCATGGTGTGGTCATCACGTCGTTCCACGGAGAACACAAGCAAGGTCTCCGTCACGCGAAGACATACTGCCAGGAGTGACCGCGTCTTCTCGCCATCCCAGCGTTCATCCCAAGCTGCGACGGATATGTGAGTGTGATCAGCGGTGCTGGATGAGATAATGAGCGTATGCATCGTCATATAGTCCTGGAACACTCACGCAAACTTTGGGATGGTCTCTTCATACAGCTTCTCCACCCAGAATTGAGAGCGCATCCGCATTTCCTCGGCAGGATCAGGAACATTGTCGAGATCTACTGGTTGCTCTACCACTTGCTCGAGAACCAACTTGCCCGAGGCGTCGACAACAAAACGGAACGGAAGGTTCCACTGAGACTGTGCGATGGATCCCCCACCAACTCCGCCCATCATCTCTGCCATTGTCGTGGTTGTGGTGAGGGCGGGGGCCAGGCCAGCCGCGTTGTTGTGCGGTGGCTTCGCGTCACGTCGACCCGGAGACAGTTGCAACTCGTCTAAGGACGCATTAGCTTGTCGAAGATGAGCGGACGTGTTTCCGGACATTGACGAGCGCTTGCCATGGTGTGCATGAGCGGTAGGACGGGTCCCTGCCTTTGACGAGCTGGGCGGTGGGGGCGCGTAGACGAAGCGCCAGATAGTGATACGGTTGAGGTCCGCGTTGAGCGTGACCAAGAGTTTGTCTGTCAGCTTCCATGCCTGCTCAGACACCCAGAGAATGCGTTCCTGTGGAGGGATCGGGACAGGCTCTGACGCATAGTCCGGCTTCATCTCCAGAGGCACAGAGGCATAACCACCCTTAACCCCATCGGTGAGCCCGAGAGCGGCCGGTTCAGAGAAGGGACTGGTAAGCGTAAAGATAGTGGCCATGCGAGGCCCCTCCGATTCGCTGGTCTCTTCGACCTCCCACCCTTCGACTACGCGTTGGATGAAGAGACCGTGAGGCTCGACTGGCCACGCGCGCTGGACTGTGAAAGGCAGGGAGAGTGTATACTCAAAGCCATTATCCATGTAGATCTTGGCTGTTCCTCGAACGAAGATGAAGACACCCTTCATACGCTCCTCCGCGTCCTCCTCGCGCCTCTTGTCCATCCGTGCACGGGCATAAGCACCGAAAGTTGGACGCTCGTCTGGATCCTTCTCCGGAGGTAGCTTGTCGTTTGAGCTTTCCCTGTAGTAGGCCGGGGTAGAAGGCGTGGAGGAATGAAGCAGACTGGACTGATATAACCACCCGATGCATGCCCACTGGACGGGATCTGCGAATGACCACTTCTTGGACAGAACGCCTCCTTGGGTGAGGATGACGGTTGTGTTGTCCCAAGTGAGGACCTCCTCGCCGGTGTTACCATCTGTATGAGGGGAATAGAAGACGGATGGACGAAGTGACGAATCCTGGGCACCGCGCGCGGCTCGGAGATTTTTGCGTATCGCGCGGAGGAGCGAAGACTCAGATTCCGGTACGGGCGATTTGGCCGTGGAGTTTCTGCGGAAGTATGGAGACGGCGTGGGGGGCAGGAGGGTTACGGAAGGGACGTGAATTGGTGGAAGGCCGAGTGACATGGCGGAGGACTGCGTGGGTGGTTGGCACTCCCAAATTACAGGTGCACTTGTTATGGAGCAGCTCACCTCAGATCAGACAACGGAACCTTGTTAAAGCAACAGGACGAGGATAGAAAAGACGTGTTGTGAGTCTTCGAGATCGACACGGTGGCAATCGAGGTAGGTCGCAGCTGCAAAGGGTCTTGCGATGGATGCACGCAGGACATAGCCTGGGCAGGGCAGGGCAGGTGGTGGTGGCGGAAGAGGAGAGTGGCTGAAGACGCGTCGAGGACGCGCGCCTGTACGCGTCGTTGGATGATCACGAGCCTCGGTCGCCCACAGACCCGCATCCCGGTCAAGATGTGCCCTCGTCGCCCGCTGCCTATCCTCTCCTTCGCCCACCATGTCCAGCGACGACGACTTCCGCGGGAGGACCCTCGCTAGGCTCGAGAGCATCCGCTCCCACCTCCAGAACGCCCCGCGCGGGACGCGCCTCAAGGACAAGGTGTGCATCATCACAGGCGTCGGTTCTCTCAAGGGGATAGGGTTCGTGTCTCGCTGTCGTCCAGTCGTGTCCACCTCTCAGACCTTGCTTGCAGACGGGCAACTGCCATCCTGTTCGCGCACGAAGGTGAGTGCTCGCAGTGCTAGGCGCCTTTACCCCGCATTCCACGCGCCTGACGGACCTCCAGGGGCTCGCCACCTCTACTTGGCCGACTTTGACCCCACCAACCTTCCCGACCTGAAGTCGACCATCGAGAAGACCTACCCGGATGTCAAGGTGTGTTGTTTGCTTGTCGCGCGGCCTCCGAATCTGAACCATTGTCCTCTTGCAGGTCACCACCCAACAGGCCGACGCCGCGAACGAAGAGACAATCGCACAATTGTGCAAGCAGGCTCTTCAGGAAGAGGGCCGGCTAGATGTCTTCTTTGCGAATGTGACTTCGCTTCCGCTCACAACTCTCAAAGGTCGCTGATCATGTTTCACCAGGCGGGCATCGCCACTTCCACCCGGTTCTGGGACACCACGCCTGAACAATTCATGGAAGTCATGCGTGTCAATGCGCTTTCGTGAGTTTCTAGCTTACCACCCTCGCCAAGTGGTCTGACCTTTCCTAGTTGCTTCCTTGCTGTCAAGCACGCGTCCGCTGCCATGAAGAAAGCCAATTCTTCTCGAGGCAAGAAGTACAGCGGTGGCAGCATTATCCTGACCGCATCGGGTAGGCCCGAACTTTACTTCGTGCTGCTCCAGGCTGAACTACGTACCTACCAGTTGCCGGCCTTCGCTCTGGTGCGGGCGCCACCGATTGTGAGTCCAAGTCTTAGCGTCCGCCGCCAATTTGTTCTCATAACCCCACAGATAGCGCCAGCAAGGCAGCGTGCGTGTCGCTTCACCCTGTCTATAGCCAACCTAACCTTGCCCTCTTCACAGTGTGAATAGTATCGCCCAGACTGCTTGCTATCAGCTGGAACGGACCGACATCCGCGTCAATGCCATCTGCCCGGGACTCATCGAGACTGGGATGACATCCGAGGTTTTCGACTACGCTCGTGGTAAGGGGAAGGAGGCCAGGCTCGGCCAGTTGAACCCCCTCGGCCGCTACGGTCTCCCGCAAGGTATGTATGCTTGCATGCATCACAGACTACTGCAGGTGTAACTTCCTCTCGCACAGAGATCGCCAATGCCGCGTTGTTCCTAGCGTCGGACGAGTCCAGCTATGTCAACGGACAAGCATGGGCCGTTGACGCAGGGCTGTCGAGCTCTCACCCACATATCCCGGGAAGACTGGCGTAGGCGGATACTGACGGAGTGATCAGAGTGGTGCGCGAGAGCTTGCGGTAGGCTCCTTCATATAAATATCAGTCTTGAATGACCGTCATGTATTGTTGCTGGAATCTCATGGATCTGTTGTCACACGAAGTATCGTCGTCAGGCCTCCAGCGAACGAGACGAGCGGTCGCTACGCCCTGACAGCAAACCGGTATGTGTGATTTCCCACTTCAGGTACCGAACCATCCGGTGTGCTTTCAGCATGTTCGCCGGGATGTTACATAGCGCGGCATGGATAACGATATTCGGGCACAGAAGAAGATGGGATCATTTGGTGGATATCTTTCTACACAAACGAAGTGGATAGCGGTAGTCTAGCCAAACAGAGCTCTCATCTCCCAGCGTGCGAGTCAAGCGGGCTGTCTCCGGGTCGCCGCAGTGGCGCATCAACGGCGAGCACTACAATTCAGTACGTCGTAAAGTAAGCTCAGTGTGTCCAGTTAAATCCCCAACCGCACCATCGATCAAACCCACCTTCAGAAGCGATTGAGCGTGTGTCCCGCGCTTACGCAGTCCTGCTCCTTGGTCGGGACATCGTAGCCGCTTGGCTCTCGTCGTCTCGAAGCTGAAAACCCAAGGCCGGGATGAGAGTCAGCAACACGGGGACAGGAAACAAGAACCGCGTACGTATATTGCAACCACAGAAGCGCTTCCTTCAACCTGGTACTTTGATCCACGGCAGGAAGATGACCTAGACTTGGCCGCGCCCGCTGTACCAACGGTATGGAAACTAGCTGGGGCCGGTTTCAATCACCCACTCAAGTCGTGTGAGTGGCTAGAACGCCTGATCCGGCTTGAGTGTGCGGCGGGACACTTTCTACCAAACACCGGAGTCGCCACTAGTTCAGTGATCGTTGGCCGGGCCTCCGAGTCGCCAGTGCCCTGTACATAAAGACAGTGAGTGCGAGCGTATGACGGTGTGTGCGTGAGTCACTGACACTCACATCTTCTTAGTCAACTCCGCCCGGCGATGTTGCCACCGTTATCTAGTGCGTCAAACAGAAGATTGTTCCATGCATATGCATGATGGGCGTTTGTTATTGTCGTCCAGGACTACAGCACCATCCATCCTCCCCTCCGTAAGTGTTGTACGCTAGCAGAATGTTAGAGAATTCATTCAGACTCCCCAAGTGGTCTGAAGATCTTCCATTCTCATGGTATGTATCCCGGCCTTTGTTTGACTCGGCGACAAACAAGGCCCAGGATGCAGACCAGGAGAGGGAAGACCCTCAGATCACCGAGGGTACTCTGATGCATTCTCCCGCCTCACAAGGCCAGAACAACGATACCGCAATCCCTGAGGAGATGCTACAAGCTGGTTCAACAGGTGTACGACGGTGTAGTTTCCCTAGATTACTACATTCACGACGAATGGACTCGGACGGCGCACCTAGCGGATACTTCGGCCCCTGTGGGATCCGAGAACGAGCAGTCACTGCCAGAGTGGCTGCACGGGTTGTATACCCTCAACTCGCTGCCTGTCGCAGGCAACAGAGCTGTCGTCGGATGCCTTCTGGCTTAGAGCATTTCGAGGCTGTCGCACAAGGCCGGTCAAGTGGGGGATGCCACGACGGCACACGAAACATGCCTGGTTTTATATGCGACCCTATTGTCCATGGTAATCGATCAAACGCGTGCTGAAACTGCCGCTGATCTTCAGCTTGTGAGGTGAGCTGCCGCAACGAATATTCCGTCTCCGAGTCTCCGACTCGTGCACACGGAACCTCCTCCTTTCCGTTGAACTGCACCCCTCGCTTCCCATCCGCACGGCCTGTATATGACGCCCCTTCATCTCGTTTCGCCTCGTACACGCAGCGCATACAGCCTCGAGTCATTGTCGATGAACCTAGCTGGTGGCTGGCGGAACTAGCATGCCCATTTTGAGGTCCGCACATTTTCATTCCCGCGATCCCGCGACTGATAGCCCGCTTCCAGGTGCCATGCGCGACGCTCCTACCAGCGCTCAAGCACAAGCACCCCTCTTGCCCTCCACCAGCCTGATGTCGGACGAGCTACCTCCTCTTCTCTCGGGCCACCGTACGCTTCGACAGCCTTTTGGTATCTCCCACTGGGGCTCTCGGGAACACCTTGCCAAACATAGGGTTGACCATCCCGGTCCGCAAGCGTCCCTGCCGTCAGTCAACAATCTCGGTGATTCGGGCCTCCCGGTAGCTTTCGAGGCTTATAGGATCGTCGTTGAACCACGGACACTGGGAGGCTGACTGGCGGAACCATCGTGTATGGCGCGTTTCAACTTCCCTCTAAGGCGACTGATCACCCCTCCCGTAACCCATGACGGAGGTGAGGTTTACTCCTCCTGCGTCTCCTTCCTCGCAGCGGACGGACGGATGTCTTGTGATGTTCTTTCTCCCGTCGCTCCGAAGCTTTCACCGCGCATATCAGCGTCAGATCATGCCCAGTCGCCCAAAATACCGGCTCGGCTCGGTCGAAAGACCCTCCCTCCCACCTCCCTTACGTCCGAAGATGCCGCTTCCGACACTCGCATGCCCATACACCCCCTACTTGCGCTCTTCCGCATCAATCCCGGCCTGACAAGACACCCTCGTTCCCTGCCTCGCAGCCAACTCTATGCCAGCAGGGCAGCGTCTCCCCGCGAAGTTTTCACCGCACCTATGTCTTGTGTATCCCATACATCACAAGGTCCCGACCAAGGCAGTGACAAGACAGCTCGGCTGCTGTGGTTAAAGTTTCATAGCTCTCCCTGCCGCGCTGCTCTTGACCTGGTAAGTCCTATCTATCATACATTACTCCCAATCCTGTCGAGCTGCAGTTCAAATGCTTAACGGCCCAGAATAACCAGTCACAAGTGCAGCCGTACAGGCCCCATCGCCTCAGCTCGACCGTACCCTTCACATCATTCGCAGCCGCTCGATCGGCGCCCGGAACTGTGCCCCTATACCTCAGTTCTTCGGACCATCTGTTATATACTATAGCTTTCAGGCAGTGCGGGAGAGTGCGGGTCAACTCTACCGCAAGGTTGCAGGCGTACGGCCAGCTCGCTCTCGACCAGCGATCGAGGTACCGCTCAAGCCCCACCAAGTGCGTACTGAAACACTCCTTTGATCGGCTCCGTGTCTGGTGCGTCCGCCTGCGTTCTTCTTAAACCGAGACGCGTTCTGCCAAGACATGTGACTCCAGTGCAGATGTCCAGAGAAGGCTACGGCACCATACGAGCTAATCCGCAGTTTCAGTCACAGAACATGATTAACACCGACACACCTCGGACGACGTACAATCTCGCCGACGATCTATACGTGTTCGTTGCACCACTGGCTCCCCATTGGAAGGTTGCATGATATGTATCTGTATGTACCATATTTGATTCGGATATGAGCATGTCAAATGACCAGACGGATCAACTAACAGGATCTGCGTTGTCGTCTCTCGGACGCCGCAACGGGGCTCACAATCCGGAGCGGCCCAACCCTCCTCCTGGCAGCGAAGCCGTACACGTGCGCTGTGATCGCTGGCCTGAACAGCGGCTCCCTCGACTGTCTTTGACCGCGTGTCCAGGGTCAGAGTTACGGTAAATTTGACCACCTATCACCCTCGTGTCAGTGCACAGGTACTGCCTTCACCCCGCCTTCAAGTTGGTGCGACTGGAGACCTTGCCGACTTCCGCGCCTACCGTTGAAGTTCTGTTCCCGCGAAGTGCCTTTCGAGCGATTTCTTTTCAGTAAGTAGCATTCATGTCGAGACAGCGTGACAGGGTGTTTGGTACAACGTGACCATCATTATTCCATTGCGTGCTGCGTCTTCGTTCCATCTATCTTACAAAACTCAGAAGCTCATGAATCCAGGATCCGGTGACAGCCTGCACCATCATGCGAATAGCCCCTTGCGATCTTCCTTCCGCTAGAAGATCGCCGCTCTAGGTCATTGCACGAAGGTGCCTCCGGCCGAGGATGACGTACCAATCGTACCCCGTGGCTCAGCATCAGGTAGAGTCTGAACAGGCGTTCGCAGTCCTCGTCCCCATGGAAGGGATAGTCGGCACCCAGGCGGTACGCAGCTGCGAAGCCGGAGGTCACCGCGAGCTCGTGCATGTTCAAGACTGTCAATTCATGGTCAGTATGGGCGTTAAACGGGAGGATCTGCACGTAATACCGGACCAAGCTCCCGCGTAACTTCAAATTGAGTGTGATCAGTACTGCATCAATGAGAGCGAGGGGGACGCACTGAGTGTTCTGTTTGCCGTTGATGAACATCATCCACGGCACGACCTCGACATAGTGCTGCCAGCGATGACTTTGTTGTTTCCACCACTTCTCGTGGATACGCTTCTCTCCTTTGATCTCCCCCCACGTCCACAAGCCTTGGCTGCCGTCGCGATCAAGGAAGATCGTCTGGAAGACATGCTTCTCCAGAGGAGGCTCCGGCTTCCCGTCTGCGTCCATCCCAGTCCTCGCGCTCTCCCCCGGACGTCCGCCTTTCTCGTCTTGAGCTCTTCGAGCATAGTCAGACAAGGGGTCGCATTCGTTGCGATGTTCGGAGCGATCAGAGGGGAGATCGGACCAGCCGGCTTCTCTCCACGAAACTGGGGCTGATAGTGGGTAAGGTCGAAACTCATCTCAATCTTCGACTTGTCTTGGTCATATTGCATCGTATAGTAGAGAGGGCGAAATTTGTGCGCGGCGAAGTCGAAAGCCTCCGTCATCTGCTCGCGCTCTTGAGCGCTGCCTGCGGCAGATAGCGGAGCGTTATGCTTTGGGCTGTACTGCGTCTCGTAGTACTGCCAGTACATAGATTCGGTTAAGTATCCGTACAGTATTTGACGAAGTGTCAATGCGTGACGGCTCACTTTGTTCATGTAATCGAGATCATTGTGTGTGATGGTCACGTCGTAGAGGTACTTGACGCTACCTAGGACCTTCCTCTCCCTCCATGTCGCCTCCTTGCCCAGTAGTTTCAGGCATGAATCGGCGTCGATGGCAAGGATGAGCTCATCAAATGCGGCTATATGCTGCTCGCTTCCGTCGTCACCTTCACCTAGTTGATATTCGATACGAACGGGTCCGTCCTTCTTCGCTGTCCGCGACAGGACGCGGAGGACCTCGTTGCCGAGCTTAAACTCTACGTTCCCGCGGGACGATATTTCCTCCCGCCAAGCTTGGTACACGTCGTGAAGCTGCCAATGAATCTGCTGAGCATGTCTCCACCGCCGATTATATGCGACGCTTACCTTGGGGAACGCAAGCATGGTGGGTATACTCGCAAGCAAACTCTTCTCGTCATACTCAAAAAGCCTCATGCTTGGATCCATAAAGACGCGTTCCTTATGAAACAGTATGTAAGTGGTAGAGGTCGCGTTCTGGTATCTCTGGCACGCACCAGGATGGCGGAGGAGATGTAAGGGGTTTGGTTGCCGGTGCCAAAGAAGAGAGCGACGAGCGGATAGACCATTCGCTCGCCGAACTCTGTGGAGAAGCCGAACATGCGTAGCATGGTGTGCACAGGAATCGCCGCAAACACAGGCTCGAGCTTCTTGATGGTGGAGAGTGCGCGCCCGAACTTCGCGATGTCCTTTTGAAATTTAGTGACGAGCTCGGAGGGAAAGACATTGGTCCAAAAGTTCTCGCCCTTGCCGAAACTGATTCTGTGGCGAGTTACTACCGCATATAATCATCACTAGGGAGAGAAGGGACTCACTGCATGCCGACCTCCGTCGGCTCGAAGCCGAGCATCCTGAACATGCGGAGCGTGTTCGCGAAGACTGGGCTGCAGCCCTGGACGCCGTCGTTGATGTACGAGGCACCGTACTTGTCGGCGTCGATGTCGATCGAGGTAGCCATGCCTCCAGCAACGGATTGCTTGTCGAATACTGTGACGTGGAACTTGTCGGGGTGCTTGCTGAGAGCGTAGGCAGCAGACATGCCAGACGCGCCGGCGCCGACGATGCAGACGCGTTTGAGCTTAGGGGTCGAGGACATGGTGGGGGTCGAGAGGCAAGCTGTATGCGCGGACGACGGGCAGCATGTTGTCATATAGGCCGACCTCACGCTGACTGCGATCCTCCGCCTCCCTCCGGGGTGCAATCGGACATGGCACGCGGTCACGTGAGCGCGTTGCAGGGACTTCTGTCTAGCTTTCCAGCCAGACATAGAACCTAGGTAACATACATGACTCAACAGATCAACGACCACTGTATTGGCTACGACTGCAGGTTATCACACTTCTCGTATAGCATTCTCCATCCATGCCCACAACTTCTTCCCCAGCTGGGCATCATGTGTCTCTGCTCGCGCTGTCCCAAGCCGCGCCCACGGAACGAGGTACTGGCCGAGTTCCGTCAGTCACAAGCGTGCACTAAGATACTACACCGCACTCACCTCCCCTCCGAGCTGAAGACCGTCCGGGGAGGTACCGGCCCACAACTGAGTCAGTGCGCCCATTGACGCGGAATGTAGCAGTGGCGCCTGCATCGTCACCTTAGCCTAAGTTCCATTCTAAAGCGATCAGCGGGCTACTCACCGAGAGGACCTGCTCCAGATGCGAGACATGTCGTTGCACATCGGTCTTCGAATTTCCCGGGTGGAGCGATACGGAGATGATGCCCTGATCGCCATACCTTCGGTGCAACTCGTTCGAAAATACCACCGTGGCCTTGCATGGCACGACATGACATGACGCAAAATAAGTCAGCCGCCCGCCTAACGCATACCGCCCACTGGCCGCCAACAGATCAGTACCCACAAACTTGCTCTGGTAGTGCAGCTTCTGCGTGCCCATCTTCTTCCGCTTCGCATGTTCGCGTAGTGTGTCAAAATCGATGCCTGACGCAGACGCATGTCCCATAGACGACGTGTTCACCACACGGGCATGCTGGTCTGGTGATTGAGACGCTCCTGACAGCAGCACTGGTACCAACAGCTGCGTCAGATAAAAGTGCCCTACATGTGACGATGCCCGCCAGTCAGTTAGCTGTGCTTTTACACTGCCGGTCCGGGGCGCTCGCCACGCACCAAGGACGTTTGTACCAAATTGCAGGTCATAGCCGTCTGCAGTCAACTGCTCTACAGGAGGAAACATCACACCCCCGCTGTTGAACAGTACGTCCAGCTTGGACTCTTTGCTACAAAAACGTCCCGCGTGAGCTCGCGGAGCCTGGCTATCAGCACCCGCTGACGTACCTCAAGAATTCCGCCGCTGCAGCCTTGACGGATCGAAGGTCGGCCAAGTCCAGCTTCAGGAAGATCGCGCTCTTCCCCGTCGCTGCACGTAACTCCGCGATGGAGATGAAGGCCTTGGTCTCACAACGTGCCGCCATGTACACTTTCGCTCCTCGCACGAGCAATGCCTGAATGTTCAATTGTATCAGTGCATCGATGCTACGTTCACTATAGCAGCACAACGCACCTTGACAGTCTCCTTCCCGATCCCTGTGTTCCCGCCCGTGACAATCATCACCTTTCCCGACAGATCTGGAATGTTAGCCACACCCCACTTGGGTCTCGGTGGCGCATGGGCGAGGTTCGCGCGGACGCAATGCATGGTCGCGGCAAGAAGAGTAGATGAGGTGGGGGGAGAGGGTAGGTCGGGTATCGACTCCTCGTACAACGCCAAAGTGAAGACGTCAAGTACGATTAGGTCTCGCGGGAGCTAGACGCAGCCACACGAGCACTAAATTCGTGGTGTGTAAAGGGCCCCGGCGACTAAGCAGTACGCGCGCACAAGCCGGGAAGAGCACTTCCAAAGATCTCAGAAGCTGATCAGCCTGATAAATTATATACGGAGCGTGCGTACCGTGACAAGCGAGGTCCCAAGTGCGTCTTGAGGCCACAATACCACAAAGCCGCCGAATCGTTGTATGGCTGAGCCACCGAGGGAATCCGCCCGTCTAGCATCATTCACGCCGCATGTCCGGAGCGCGGCGTGTTCTGTCGTTCGTGACCTGCAATCGCACGTTGTGCACCAGCAAGCGCAGCATTCCCGTGGACGAGCATGCGGCACGTCGTCGGACGGTGCTAGTGTGTGTCGCTGGGATCTGGTTCTGACGCCGCGCTGCAATGAGGTTTAATTAACCACCCGAAGCGCGTCTGCGCGGAAGATTGAGCAAGGGCTCCTGATGATAAAGAATCAACGATCAGAGACGCACAACCCTGAGCAAGTATGAGGTCACCTCCAGTTCACGTTTCCCTCCTTGCGCCGGCCATTCCGAGCGCCCTTGGTGTGCCACGGCGTGCTGCCTAATGGTATATACGAGTACGTGAGATAAAAGTCATATGCGAATCGCGACGCCGGTGGTCATGCGATTTCAAGGAACGACCCATGTGTCGAAAAAAGTGAGCGGGTCATTTGGCGGCTAGTGCTGGATCCTGGAGGCTGGAGGAACTTCAAGAAGCACGTAGGGTGACAGATGTGATCAGTCAGTCGGTCTCGCCCAAACACCCGATCGGAACGTTGTCGTATAGGAGGGGCCGTCGTACTGAGAACAAACTGTACAGTTTGAGGTTACAGTTTTGCCCTCGGGGCCTGAGCGATCATGGCAGAGAGTACATGGTCAGGAGCCCGTGGCTTACATTGCTGTTGAACCGTCCGTCTCTGCCGTCTCAGATCTCATGTGTCATCCTCCGTCGCACTTCATGGAATCGACAAGGGTTCCTTGTAGCCAGACCGGGTCTAATTGATCTAATCAAAGACAACGTCAGTGCGGCGTGCAATGTAGCATGAGCAAGTTTGAATACGCACAAGCAGTGTTCGGAATGTTCGCCAGCCATCCTCATACATTCGATACTGTTGTTGTTTGTCCTGAGGCCTGAGGTCCGACTCACATATACATTACAGCTAGACACCCTGACCTGGTAGCGGACTCGGAGGGGACTCAGCGGCCAGAGGGTGGAGCGCTTCGGCGTCGCGGAGTGCTTAGAGTGTAGTCTATCATGCAGATTGAGAAAGCGAAAGAGTCATCGTAAAGTCTACTGACAAGCTTGGGCGGGCATAAGCAAAGTGGTTTAAGCGGGAAGGCACGGTGGCCGCTGCGATATAGACGCCCGAAGTTATTGATGGAATAAACAGCGCCCCTCCGGGCAGTCCTGGCCACATGTTTGTCCGTTTGACTCATAACTTCAAATACGCGGGCATTAAGACATAAGTAGTGAGCGTGAAGTGACGCCGACAGACGCACATACAGTCAATCGCAACATGGCCCATATGTGCTTGGACAGTTTTGCACTGCGACGGCCGTGCCGTTGGCAATAGTTGAAGAGCATGACGATGGATGAATTCTTACCAGAAGCAAGAGCAATTTGCTTGACTCGATGACTCACCGCGACTCTTACATGACTTGGGAAGCAGAAGCAATATACTACTCAGACCTGTGTCGTTGCAGATTTGACCACCAGCGGGCTAGGCAACAGCAAGAAGCTGTAGATGCATATCCCCCACTGCACCTGCAGGACGTGCACCAGCCTGAAGCGAAGCAACGGTGAGATCAGTGTACATCAGCGGCAAGTGTGAACCTGTCTTGGTCAACGGAGGCGATAACGGAGGTGAGGGGGAAGTTGTTCTAGGACGCTGTGAGCGGTAAGCAACGTGTGATGTAGATGAAGGGAAGGACGCACTTTGTTGTACAGGAAAGGGCCAGAGTGCACGACAGTGAGGCGACCAATAGGACGAAGCACAAGGAGAACGAGGGGAACATTGGTGAAGCCGATTTTGATCATGACCTGTGACTGTCAGCGTGGCATCAAAGCTACACATCTGTTGAATGGACATGCATGTCAGGCAAGACCACATGGAGGCGTTGCACCGCAAATACCCTGAGCGTTGGAGCATGAGGTTGAGCATGTTCAACACAAGTACGTGATGTGGCATGACACATGATGTACTTTACACACTAGCTGACACCACGATGATCGGACGTCAGTAGGAAACAATACAGCGATGGGTCCTTTGCGTGTCGGAGGCTTCAGTTGTACAAGTTCCTTCCTGATGAGGCCAGAACAACACTCACATGTCCCAAAACGTGTGCAAGCCAGGGTCTTCCGATGAATGAATAGAAGTTGCGAAGGTGCGTAGTTCGGGCCGAAGCGCACGGCATTACACCATTTGAGGCTGACAGACATGTCATAATGCCCGCGTAGTAAGAACTGCGGTCAAAAGTCACCGCTGAAGGCAGGCATTACCATCTGAGAGGTCGAGGCAACTGCAAGAAATAACAAGGGTCCAAAGAAACACTGGTCACCCTCTTCACCATCACGTAAAAATATAATGCCTGCGTTACGAGAGAATGGGTCTCGTACATTGAGAAGATGAGTTGTGTGGGGCATATCATACTGTGCGTGCCGGTGGAGGCTGATGGATGCGCAGGTGGAAATACATATTCGGAAACTGGAGGCAGTAACGGAAAAGTGAAACAGTGGGACGCACAAGGGTGCATGGCATGAGGTCGAGCCAATGCTGACAAATGAAAGACAAATGAAGTGAATAAGGAGTCAGGTGTTCACACCAAATGACTTGAAGAGTAGAGAATGATGATGACTTCCGCTGAGCACAACAGGTGCCACTTAGTATCACCCACCTTTTTAAACAATGTACAAAGACAGGCCAGTTTGCATGCAACGGTGGAAATATGTAGTACAACCAGCGTTCGAATGGTAGCAGACAACACGTGATGTGAAGAATAACCATTTCATTGATACATACATCAAGACGTCCAGTCAGGCAAACACACACTACATGCAGACGGTGTACAACTCGAACACAGAGACAGACATAATCTACTGGAGGCGACCAAAGAACCCGCGAATGTTGACAATATCAGATTCCTCGATGTCGCAGAAGTCCGATGCAAGATCGTCACTACCTCTCATGATGACGACAGGGCCGCTCCAAGGCTGAGGCGACCCAGGGTAGTTATCAACCAGCGCTGCAATACAGGCGTTGGGATGCAACTTGTCAGCGGTGTTCTCGACATTGAAGTAGAAAGCGAGCGGCGACCGACGAGGCTGAAGGTCTTCGCCGAAAGACACAATGGTCTCGACGACATTCGTGCGACCGACAAACGGTGCGACCAATGCGACCAACGCCGTGGCCGGGCCGACGCGGTATCGGTAGTCAGCAATGACGGGGACGTTGACCACAGACAGACAATCTACGGCAGGAGTCAGACGGAGTACCGTTCAAGAGCTTCATTGGGTACGTACCAGCGTCCGGGTTCGCATACAGTCCTTGCACAGTACGATGGCAGCCGTAGGCAACAGTGGGGGTGGCGGCGCGCTCTGCAGCGTAGTGCTTGTCGATGGACAATGTTGCGAGGGACGACACCCAGTCGTCGTCGGACACCATCGAATACAACCCAGTGTCGGTGACCGTGAGCACGTCTGACGTCTCGCACTTGCGACCGTGTTTGTCCCAGTCCTGTGCTCAACTGGATCAGTCACCGACCGGGGGCTGCGGCTCCTAACACGTACCTCCAGCATGTGGTCAGGCTTGCAGTAGAAAGCAAACTGGGTGCACGCCGAACAGACATAGTACGTTGTCGCTCCGCACTTGAGGCACTTGCCGTTGCGCGATGACCGAGAGAGAGCGGTCATAGGGTGAGGAGCAGGGAGGGTGGATACGACTTCGATGCGGGATTGAGCGGGCATTGTAGCGGAAAGGCGGGGGGGAAGGGTGAAAGAGCGGCGAGGAATAGGCTCCGAGAGCGTGCAGGAGGACGTCTTTATATGAGATGTTCTACACACCTCACGTGCGGTGGTGTTCTAAATGCAGTGGGTCACACGGAGCTACGTTTGACCGTCTAGGAAGGAGGGCACATACTGTACTGATCAATCGTTAGCGGCGCGTCACGCGTCACAAGGCACTTTTCTGCTGCTATTCTTGGGCCCTGTCACAGGTCACTGCGGCTCCCACTGCTTGTGACAGGCCAAAATCCGGTGTTTAATGGCCATAAATAGCAATTTTGCGGTGCCTACGGCACCGTTTGACCCTCTGTCACACGTCATGCGGCCGTCTGCCGCCCTGCCACTACGGAACAGCCGTGTCACATGCCAAACCCTCCGCTGCTAACGATTGATCACTACAGTATATGTTTAGTGGCACAAGTGTTCGGTCTTCTCGAGTTTCCGGGGAATGTGGAAGAAACGACGGCCACGTAGGGGGGGGGGAGGTGTTGTATGCAGAATCCGTGAGCACGCTGTGCATGAGCGACTGTGCGTTGCTGGTGTCGTTGGTGAGCATTTGGAACGTGATTCTTCGGCAGTGTCGAGCACATACCCAGGTAGATGCCATACTTGCAGGCAGTGCGACCGCTGTGCGGCGTAGATGGTTTCGTCATGCGGAAGTCCAGCTTCTCCCTTCAGGGTGCATATGTCTTTCTCGGGTACGCACACATGATGGCCTCGCAGTATTACAACTGTTCAGACCCCGTAAGATCGAAGCAGACATATCAGCAGAGCTGCACGCAGAATTTGACTGACTCAATCAGCTGGGCGAAGCAACCGCCATGAGCTGGTGTCGAGACCACGAAGTGTAGGGGCAGTGCGCTTAATGCACAGCCCCTCAAGGGGAACTTGAAGGAGCAATGTTAATCGTTTCTTACAAGCCCAAAGCCCCGACAACGTGCGTGACACTGTATGTGACCACTGATCGCGAGGTTGTTACATTGTACATACTTATATGCAACTGCTACTTGACAACAGACTTCGGAGATTAACAGCGTAAGGGACCCATGATGAGACAGCTGGTCGCGAACATGTACAACACAAATCTGCGTCCATGTTCTGTTGTAGCATAGCCGCAATGTAAGATGTAATGGTGTACTTGGTAGCACCCTGCTGTATGTATGTGGTTGTGGGGGTGTGCGTTCGAGACAATTACCCTTTCACGGAGACCAACGGACAGTTATTTCTCGCGCAGTCAAATGCCTGTGCCGGGCCACTAACACAAGAGTTGCAGATTATTGCAGATTACGAGCGCAAAACAGAAGAGCACGCTGCACATGCATCGTGCGAGACATATACCCCATTGAGCGACCCAAAACACAGAAGGCGGACCCACGTGGCCTTTCCCACCCCATTTTGATGCGTCATTTGTCAAGTACAGACCTGATCCACTTTAGTGGCCAGGAACAACTGACTACTTCCTACTGATTCGCCTACTTATTGCCACTCTCGCATGGGCTCCGCCGAAAGGGCGTATGGAAACTGTTGCGACTGTGGCAGCATGCTCCCAACCTCGGACAGTACTTTGAGGCAGAAAAACGCGCAAGTCATCAGAAGAGCTTCTGCACCAATTCAGTCATATTTGTACATAGAGCGCTTTTCGAATGGACAGCGTACACACAACACTATATATCCTGTCATGCAACGAGGCATATAAGTGCCGCCCGTTTCTATGCTTCGACGTAAATGTTTCCCACTGCTTATCACGCTAGGCCAGAAATTCGTGAATCTTCGTAGTTATGAACGCGACATCCGCAGCGTTGGCGCCTCCGCCAGCTAGAAAGAGAGGTCCAAAGTGTCCACATGAGCGCGTCCTTGACAAATCCGTGGCTCGGACATACCAGCATGGCCCCACACGCTGTCAATGACAGCGAGCTCGGCGTCCCGGAGCTGCGAGACTTCATTGACGCTGTCTTCAGGCTGGTGCCCCCGAAACCCAAGGACATGAACAGTCGCGGAGACATACGACGCGAAAGCGTTGCATCGAACGCAATCATTGCAAGAGACGGAAGTTTTCCAACAACGGTGATACGACGGCGTGCCGGTGCCGATGGCCATCCGCGAGAAAGAACCCAAATAAACCCCAGCGTCAGTGGCCAATGACAGTGACGGGCAGATGGAACGCAAGAATCACGTACGCAGAAATAGAGGTCAGTCTTGCAAGGCATAATCAGTGCCTTGGCCTTGATCGCCCGCAGAGAACCCGCAAAATCCCCTCCGTCTCGGACGATCGAGATGTCTCCGCGTTGCCAGGTTTCGAGCAGCGCGAGCATGTCGTTGGCGTCCCAGTTCGTCACGAACCTGCCTTCCCATGCCTCGCGAAGAAAGGATTCCAGCGTAGGATATCTGTTGCCGTTAGAACAGTCAGTATGTCACGGTCAGAAATGGTCAGAAGAGCGACAAGAACAGCGACGTTTCAAAGTGTCGTAACGGAGGCGTAGACGCCGCTGAGCGATTCGACTTACAGACCGTCCATCCGGTACAGATGTTGGCGGAACCACTGTCAATTTGACTTGTGAGATCTCATGGAAGACGAACTTGCGAAGCAGTCGGTCTCAGTCTCTCACCGTCTGTCCGTACGCCCAGGCGCTGTATGCCCGCGCGAAAGCCCGGATGCCAACCTGGGGCGGAGAAGTGTAATGCCCATTCTCGAAGTCACGCGCAGCTTTCAGAGCAGCCTTCGGACCCTCGAGGAAGCTGTTGAGATGTCATAATTTATCAACTCGTGCTGCCCGTTACATATCGAGGAATCTGACCATATGTTGTGTGGACTCGTGCGCGCCGATGAACAGATGGCGACGAATTTGTCCACGAAGTCAGGGTATACGGCGGCCCAGTGGTAAGCCTATTGTCTCGCAATAATCATCTCATCCTGAGTCGGATAGCATGATGAGCGCCACGCACCTGCTGCCCTCCCATAGAGAACCCGACTACACACAGAACTCTCGTGACACCAAGGTGTTGCAGAACGGCGTATTGGGCACGGCTGCCGATACGTCAGCCATGTCATGGTCGCAATATGACCTTCAATGCTTACATATTATCTTCATACGAGATAGCTGGGAAATACGGGCCATTGTACGGCGCCGGCTATCATCACAAGTGATGAGCCATGGTTTGCACTGGCGGCGGAAAATCGCAAAAGGCAGAGATGAAGACACTTACTGTATTCGAAGGCGATGACGACTAGAGGCCGGGACAGATGTAAACATGGCCGTCAGATCGGTTGACTTGAGTATGACAAGGGGAAGTGAGACAACCGGCATACCTCCCCGTTGCAAAACAGCGCGAAGGTAACCACGAAGTACCGTGTCGGGTCGAGAGCCTGTACGTGTGTTCGAACGGCCAGACACGTCCCGAATTCTGTCAACACAGGACACGATGGTGACAATGCCGTACCTTATTCTCCCCGACGAGGTAAGATTGACCTTCAGACGTTCTAATTGTCAGCGGTAGCGATAGGCGAGACACGAGAGCACCCACTGACTTCCTAATCCCAGCTTGGCTCCGTAACACGTCGGAAACACGATGCACGGGTTCGATCGGTCGCCGTACGTCTGATACGCCGTGACAGCGTCAGGCAAGTCGCCACCTAACACCTTGAATCGGCCGTGGTGGTGATATTGTATTGACTGGTCAGCCATCTGTCGTCTCTGGTGTCGGTGAATGAGCTGATGATGGTATGTAGCAGCTTCAGGCAGGATGAGGGGGGTGATAAGACCACCTATATCAACCGCGCCACATTCCCACCGCTCGAAACTTGGTTGAACGTTGCAAACTTAGATCGCCCAGAGGGTCCGGCCTCCGCAAGTGGCACTGCAAATGCACACATCTAGCGGGCCGAGAACAGAATTCGTGGGACAAGGCATAGAGCCGGCCATGTGAACGACAGGAACGATGTGAAGGCGAGCCACCGCGGTACCACAGGTGTGCGATACTGCGTGAGACATCGTCAGCATACACGCAGACCTGGGGCTCCATCCATACCGTGCAGAGGTATACATCGAAGGGCTCTTCACACATGACTGAATGTGCCAATACAGCGAACCACGAATAATCTGTCATAGACATTGTGACTACGGTAATTTTGATCAAGGTGGAGCAGACTCCTCCCTCATTCAACACGACGAAGGAGGGGCAACCAAGACGTATAGTCGGCGCTTTGACAACTTTACTTGCCAATGGAGAGCAGCTTGACCTCTGCGCTTTGTCAGTCTCTATACTGGGGTTCGTATCACCGCAGAACTCACCGAAGACAAGAGTCGAGTTGGCAGGAATGCCGGGCTGCGCCTTCTTGCCGTATGCCATGGGCGCAGGGATGGTGATCTTCCGCTCGCCACCGACGTGCATGCCCTCAATGCCCACATCCCAACCTGGATATCAAGTCAGTCGATAATTGGCCCCAGTATAAACGATAGTCACATACCCTTGATCACTTCGCCACTGCCAAGTCGGAACGTGAACTACAGCAGCTCTCAGACCTCGCTCATGGCCGTTATCGATGATTACCACTCACCGGCTTGCCATTGGTGTTTTTATCGAAAACCTTGCCGTTCGTGAGCTTTCCGACGTACCGCACGGTGACATGGTTGCCACGCTTGGCTGCAGGGCCGTTTCCGGCCTTGTGGTCTTCGACTTGCACACCACCAGCAAGCGTCTTGGTCTCGACGCTCTTCGCCTTTTCACCCTTCTCCTTTTCACCCTTCTCCTTCTTCTCCTTCTTGCCCTTCTCCTCACCCTTCTTCTCGCTCTTCTCCGGAGAAGGCGCCTCCGCGGCCTCGCCGTTAGCGGCCTTCAGCTTCTTCAACTGTTTCTTCTGCGACTTGGAAAGCTTGCCCTCCTGCTCGTCGGTCTCCATAGTGTCTGACTCACGAGGACGCTTCTTGGACTTGTCCTTTGAGGCTTCCTGAGGGGCCTCCTCCTCATCGACAATCTCCTCGAACCGTCTACAGACGCCGGTGAGACAGGTCTCAGCTCGGACAAGGAGCTGTGACTTACCCCTCGTCATCACTGAGCATGTCCAACTCATGAGGATCAATCTCCACATCCGAGCTGACGTCGCGCAGGTCGTAGTCGTCTTCCGATTCGTCCTCGGAGTCGTAGGGGGGTCGGTCATATCCTTGCTGGTCTGCAGAGTGTCGATATGATCATGAGACTCAATACGACACCAGGACAAGCGGCGAACACGCACCAATGTAGTTACCAGACAAGTAGACCGTGCTGTGCTAGATGAGGACGAGTTTCACAAGAGCTGAATGTGAAGACGCACTTCTTGCCGACGACCTCGATCAAGTACTCCTCCTCCTCGCCCAAAACGAGGTCGATGGAGGCTTGCTCAATCTTGGAGTACACTGTTAGACAGCGTTTGAGAGCTCGAGAGGGGAAACATACCTTGCCGGGGGTGAGTGAGCCAAGCACAGCAGAAGCGACCGCGGGCTCTTCCTCGTCCTCCTCGTCCTCTTCGTCCTCGTCCTCGGCGCCGGGGGACGGTAGATGAGCTTCACTGTAGTCCGGCTCTTCTCGTCCGCGATTTCATCCCCGAGCGCCATGTTCGTAATCCTGAGGTCGGCGGCAGGGACGAAGGGGGTAGCCTCTCCAGGCTTAACCTCGAGACTCCTGCACGTCACAAGGCAAATGGCCGCGATCAGAAGCTAGCAAGACGCGTCGCAGACGGCCTAGACATACCAGACATGAATAGCGGCGGCCATTTTTTGTTTTGTGTGTTGGTGCGGTAAGAAAGTCGAACACAAGGAAAAGTTGTGAGTGCGCGTACGCGAGACGCGTTGCGGGAAATTTAAGCGCGCGCTCCACGTGTCGCACGGGCGATCTCCGCCTGAATCTGGCCCCGTCCCTGTCCTCGACTGCGACGACTGTACCAGCTCGGCCACTCCCTCGTCATGGTGCGCGTCGCGGAGACATACGTTTGCAGGCTACACACTGACAGCCGCCTTAGTCTAACGTACTTCGTCCATACCTCGCGGCCGTCAGATCGACGCTCACCGCTGCGCTCACGCTCGAGGACTTCTCGTCTCAAGTATGTCCGTTACGTAGCTCGTCGCTCTGTGGGTGCTGCAGTCTCATATGGTGCGATAGGTGGTCGAGCGACACAACAAGCCTGAAGTCGAGGTCGGGTACGTGCAGCCCTGCTGCTCTTGTCCGCGCGCAGCATGCTGAGACCGGTGCAGCACCTCGAAGGAGGTCCTGCTGAACCCTCTTACGATCTCACGAAACGAGAATGAACGCGTTCTTGTCGAGCCATCCGTCAACTCTGTGCGGATAAGCATCAAGATCAAGCAGGCGGACGAGATCGAGCGGATACTTTGCCACAAGTTCACGCGATTCATGATGCAGCGGGCGGAAAGCTTCATTGTGCTGAGGAGGAAGCCAGTCAAGGTGCGTGCCCTACATGCCTTCACCAGTGCAGTCCCCGAACGTCTGTTTCCTGTAGGGTTACGACATCTCGTTCCTCATCACCAACAACCATACGGATACCATGCTGAAGCACAAGATCGTGGACTTCATCATCCAGTGCGTACTCCCCGATTACCCCCTACACGCTGTTCACACTGGCATAGATTTATGGAGGAGGTCGACAAGGAGATCAGCGAGATGAAGCTGAGTCTGAACGCACGAGCTCGTGTCGTTGCGGAGTCTTACCTGACCGCGGTACGTACCCCCGAGATGACGCTTCGTCTGTCGTCCTCACGTTTCGGATCACTAGTTCAATGTTTGAGGCAACTGGACAATGTTTGGATGGAGTTGCAGGCGATTGCGGACCTGCATGAGGCGAGGCAACAGTGTCGCCTCCCGCAACGGCGGCAAGAGTTTACACGGCTCGCCGAACTTGTGTAAAGTAGAGCTTACAGGAGGACAATAATGTAATACCAGCGACAGATCATCGGGCATGTGTGCGCTGTACGTCGAGGAGCCCGCTCTCCCGAGCGTGCTGCGCGTCGGGATTTGCCTGTCTTGGACATAGCTGCGTAGCGCCGAAGCAATGACGTACGTGGCCAGCTCGAGGCATGCTCCGCTGTGCACTCGCATCTTGTCCTCTGTCCCCGATGCCCTCCCCATCCAACGTCCGTCTGGTTGCTGTCGCGGCGACTGCATCCATCTTGATCTTCGGCACGCTCTACTCCGTCGTCAACAACACGTACCTCGACACATCCAATCCCCTCATCACCGCCCTCCCGCATCACCTACATGCGACCGACTACTTTGCGTCCAAGAAGAACCCCTTGAACGTGTACTTCACGAAGAAGCTCTGGGGCTGGACGACCGCGACGTTCCTCGTCCACTTCCTCACGAGTCCAAACTCAACCCGCGCCCCAGTCCGCGTCGCGCAGTACATCCTTGCGACCAGCATATGGCTCGCGTTCACAGGCTGGTTCTTCGGCCCGCCTGTGTTCGACCGCCTCACCGCCTCAACAGGCGGCGAATGTGTCCTCCACCTCCCCTCCGGCGCGAGCATTTCCGTCCCCACGGATTACTGCTACACCGGCACGCCGGTATCCCCAGCTACGCACCCCGCGCTCTTCCCCGCGTCGCTCCTGTTGCCTGACGGCGAGTGGGTCGCGAGGCCTCGCCTGCGCAGGGGCCATGATGTATCCGGGCATATGTTCCTATTGACATTGTCGACTCTGTTCCTGGTGGACCAGCTGCGGTGGTCATTCGCGAAGCTCCCCGGGTCCCGTACGTGGACGGCGGGCCACCGGTACGCGGTCGCCTTTGCTGGAGTCGTGACGTGCGTATCCCTCTTTGCGTTGTACACGACCAGTGTGTACTTCCACACACCGTTTGAAAAGTTCACTGGATACGGTCAGTGCAGTTCCCCAACTGCGTGCATGTGTTATCCCAGCTCATACGTTCTGCAGTCCTTGGACTCGCCGCCTTCGGAGCCACTCAGCTGCCCTTATACCTCACGGGCTCCGACGTACCTGTCGGACAGCCCGTACGCACCCCGGCTCCTAGCAAGAGCCTCGCCTCATGATAGCCACGATGTAAGTAGTAAGTTGCACCCGCGTACCATTGCCCCATTAACCCCTCATTCTCGGCCAGCCAAACATGAAGGACTCACTGTAGCATACGACAATGTCTGTGTGACGTGCTGTACTAGTACATCGCCACTTAGTTGAGCAAGTTCAGAGTTTATTCCAGAAGGGATGGGTACATATTATACTGTTACACCCTTTTGTCAACTTATAATTATAACCGTCCCAGTTCCGTTCACTCGTCCAACCAATCGAGGAACTGGGGCGTGAAGTACGTCAAGATGAGTGTACACCCTGCGAGGACGGCATTAGTATATGTATGCTGTGCTGGAAGGGATCTTATGTACCTGCACGAACCATGCTCTCGACAGTCTCGAAAGCCATCACCTTGAGGTCATACACCCCAGCGCGTGCGCCAGCCACAACCATAGCGTATTCACCACTGACTTGATAGCACGCAATGGGGTGGTCCTCCGCAAGCTGCTTAGCGTCCTGAATAACATCCAGGTATGGAAGCGCGGGCTTGACCATGATGATGTCCGCACCCTCAACGACGTCGCGTTTCTACAACCTCTGTCAGCACGCATACATCGCCTTTCCAACTACGACACTCACAATCGCGCGACGCGCAAGCCCCTTCGCAGTCGGCGGCAGCTGGTAGCACTTCCTGTCCCCAAACGCAGGCGCGCTCCCCGCAGCATCCCTGAACGGCCCGTAGAGCGCACTCGCGAACTTGGCAGAGTACGACATGAGCGTGCACTGGTTCCCGTAGCCTCCGTCGATGAGCGCACGCTTGATTGCCTTGATGCGGCCGTCCATCATGTCGCTGGGGGCGACGCAGTGCGCGCCCGCGCGAGCATACGCAAGCGCGACCTCCGCGATGCGCTGCGCGGATGGTGCCTGGTCGATGGCGCCGTCCTGGCGGAAGAGGCCACAGTGCCCGTGCGAGGTGTACTCGCACAGGCAGACGTCCGCCGCGATGTAAAGCTCGGGGAAGAGTTTGCGGAGGAGGCGAATGGAGGCGATGACGGGGCCGTTCGGGTCGTCCGCGGGGGTGCCTCGCTCGTCCTGCGCTTGCCGTTCAGCAGGCGCGGTCTGGATACGGCGCCGCATGTAGACGCACCTTTTCGCAGTGCAAGGGGACACCGAAGAGGATGACGCTCCGGAGGCCCTTCTTGACGAGGGGCTCAAGGAACTCCTGGAGCTTGTTCACGCCCCACCTGCACTGGCCCGGGAGACTCGGGATCTCGACGCGCGCATCCGGCTCGTCGGTGATGAAGATGGGGTACATGAGCATGGACTTTGTGAGGGTGCGCTGCGCCTGCCATGAGCGCGAGAGGGCGTGCTGGTACCCGCCCTGGAGAACAGAGCTGTCGGGGTACGCTCAGCACGAGTCGCGCTCGGAGCAGTCAAGGTACGCACGAGATTTCCATGGGTGCGAGCTCGACTTGGGGAGGCGGAGATGGGGCAGCGGAGGTCCTCGAGGCAGCCACGTTGTGTTAGAGACGAGAAGTGCACGAACAGGCTTTATGGGCCGCTGTGGTGAGAGCGAGACGTGTCCGGGGCAGTGGAGGTGAGAGACGAGGCCTCCTCCGACCGACACCGTCCACACCCGGGCGTCTCGTCGCGCTCGCTCCTGGGTTTGTTCCTCCCACCATCCACCATGGCTACGTGTCCTTCTCTCGACCGATACCAGGGTCATGCACTTGCATATGCCACGAGAGGAGTTGTGTCCTTGCATCGCTGATACTGACCTTCTTTCACACATCGGAACACTCGAGCCTCAATCATAATCATCGCCCACTGCGGCACAAATCTAGTGCTCTTCTGGTCTATGAATTCTCCAGCCCCGAGCATGTAGGAGCGCGTACGTCGCCGCTACATGCATGTCCACGGTGCGTGCTATGCGGTCATGGACTCCTCCACTGCCACCGCTGAATGTATCTTCGAGATTAGGAACTAAAGGTGGTGCTTGGACACATACACGGTAGTGCCGATGCACAGACAAGGCACAGCACCGTCAAATGCGTTGCGATCACAGGAATCCCCCGCCCAAATCGGTCAACCTCTAGTCAACTGATGGGCCTCCGCCTCCTCCTCCAAGTCGGCATGATGGCGGCTACCACTCTTCGAGCCTTCTATAGCGCCCTCGTGCAATATAAGGGCTGTACCGGTCACTGGCCAGCCTCCCCGTGCTCCAAGATTCAAGTATGCCCTCCGACAACATACGTACGCCTACCGAACGCCCAAATTCACCAAGCCCTCACTCACGACACACAGCTCGTATAATGCTGCCGGATGGAATGCCAGTCACGGAGGAGCCTGCCCAGCTACGGTTGTCGCGCTCGCCGACCAACATCCTGTTCGGTGGTCGAGGACTTCTCTCAGCCCCACCGCAACGAGATCAGGAGCCTCCTGTGTATGTCCCACTAGTGCCTACCGACAACCTTTCAAATATATCACGAAAATGTAAGTTCACACTGCAGATCTATCCTTGGGACCAATCATACCATCCGCTACATCCAGGGACACAGGAGGATCAGGACGAAACCGACGAGAAAGCACGGAGGAAGGCCATGAACGAGCTCGTGGCATCTTGGATGGACCGTTTGCAGCTCATCAGCGTCATCGTTCGTCGTCCGCCATGACTGCAACATTGACGATCTCAGCGCTCACCACGTCGGACAGACAACCTTCTTTGCTGCTATGGAGTCGCAGCTTCTCGGCACCACAGCGCCAGACCCTGGTGATCAAACCGGCGAGTCTGCAGCGAGCCAGCTCGCGAACGCCGCCCTGACGGGTGCGCTGGTCGTGCACGTCTTCGCCGCTATCCTCTCCTTCCTTGCTGCCTTTTTCCTCATCCGGTACAAGCTGACTGTCGCCAAGCGAGAAGAACGCAAAGTCGAGTCCGGGCTCGCAGGCAGCGCGACCAACGCTCACCCTGGCGCTGGGTCTGAGACTGCTGATGCGAACGCGTCTCGCACCACCACCGCGAGCAGTAACCAGCCCATCTGGTCGTCGAACCCGCATCTCGAGCAAGTGGGTCCCTTCCGGCGTGGGCAACCGCCCACTCACTTGCTGGACCACCTCCACTCGGTCTGCATGTGGCTGTCTATCGCGGGCTTCGTCCTCGCGCTCGTTGGAGTGTTGTGCTTTGCTTGGTCGAGGCTGGCGTTGAGCGGTGTGTCTTTGCGTCGGCGTGCATGGCCGTGTGCCTCGTCACTGGGGTCACCGCGGTGTTCTGGCCGGCGTCATCTGCACACCAGTGAAGATGCCCGTGCTCGCTCAGGCCTCAGGATCAACTTGTCTCTTCGCCCCAGCCGTTTGTCGCTCAAACAAGACAACTACGTCTTGATGGCTAACGTTCATGTTCTGCCATACCTCATTACTTATATCGCGCGAACGATCGTGTAGCACCTATACCATCATTGTAGATACCTCGAGAACTTGTACCGACAACTAATACTGCATACGTATCAATAGTGAAATGCTCGCCAGGCCTGCACTTTGTGTCCCAGCTGTGTTCCTTTGGACTCGCCGATACAGGTTCATTCCCGACCACCACCATCACCGTCACTGCCCTCCACGATGTCTGTGTGACACAGACAAGTCCGAGTACACACAGATAAGCTGAGCTGTACCGCAGCTGTAAAATGTCTTCAATGACTCTACGTCCACTACTGAGTGCGGTCCCCCGGTACCGGACCGGCATAACCAGTCTCAGCTGCAGCACACGCAAGGCCGTTTCGCGAGTCATCTGTCCCTTCGCACTTTGCTCCTACACCACATCCTACCAACAGAGACCCGCGCGCAAGATGGGCAAGAAGTCCAAGTCCTCCACCCCCGCCGAGGAGCACCTCATCCTCCCGCAACACCCATCGCGCGTCGCTGGCGGGACCCCGATCGTGGACACGCACACGCACCTCATCTCCACATTCTCTGCCTACCGCAGCAAGTACAAGGCCGGCAAGCACGCGACGGTGTACGACTTTGTGCGCGAGGTCTATCGCGGGCATGGCGTCGAAGCGATCGTGGATGTGTACTGCGAGGCTCCCGAGCAAAAGACGTGGAAGGAGATCGCGGACTCGGCTCTGACGGAGCAGGACCGGAAGGAAAAGTGGGGTGGACTGGAGTATTGGTTCGTTATGGGTACGTTCGCAGTGTTTCGTCGAATCGCGGTGCGAATGAATGACATGTCCGTGCACGCGCAGGTGTACATCCGTGAGCACTAAGTACCAGCAGTCATATGCGGCAAGGGGGGCCTGAAACCTGTCTTCAGACACGAAGCGAAGAACTACACAGACGAAGTCGAACGCACCATGTACGCTCGAGCTGTCTTCCACTGTGCGCGCAGTATCCGACTATGTGCCCCTGCAGATTGGAGGCCATGTCGCACCCACGCTGCGTCGGGTGGGGCGAGATGGGACTAGACTACCATTATGACAACTCTCCACGTCAAATCCAGCAAGAGGTCTTCATCCGACAACTCAAGCACGCGGTTCGTCTAGGGAAGCCGCTAACCATCCACACGCGAGAAGCAGAAGAGGACACTGAGCGCATCCTTAAGGAGCATGTCCCCAAAGACCACCGGGTCCGTACCGCTCACCGCGGTACCGCGCAGTAGATGACTGAACCCCCGGTGCTCAGATACACATCCACTGCTACACCGATACCCCGGAATGGGCCGCCCGCATGCTCAAACACTTTCCCAATCTATACATCGGGATCACCGGTTCGTATATCCCACTCTCTCGCGCCATCTTTCCGTGTGACACACATTCTAACCGAATCTGCCTTTCCGCTTGCATGCGCACACAGGCGTCATCACCTACTCGACGAACCTCAATACCTCCGAGGTCATCCGCCGCATGGCCGCCCTCTCCGACAGCGACCCGGACGCGCGGCTGCGCATCATCCTCGAGACCGACGCACCCTTCATGACCCCCTCCAACATCTATGGCGCTCTCAAGGACTTCAAGGGCCGGCTGCCGCTCTCACACTCCGCCATGATTCCGTGGACCGCGGAGTGGACAGCTAACGTCGCAAACGAACGCATCGGCGAGCCGCGGTGGGACACCGAGCGGGTCATGCGCGAGAGCAGAGAGAACGCCAGGAAGATGTATGGCGTCTGAGCATGGTACGATCTGTTCATGTGGTCCGCGGGACGCGCGCGAGGTGTGTCTGGGAGCGTCGGCGGCATGGATCTGGGGCTCGCGCCTTCGAGCTCCCTGGTCGTGAGCGCGCCGTCGACGGCCGTATGCTAGCTTCGCTAGTACCGCCTTGTGGTCATGTATTGAATCCTCAGCAAGGCTGATCGTCTCATCCTCCGCGTTCAGACGCGATGAAGTCCAGACCACATGTGGAAGCTGTTCCGACAGATGCAACCAGTCCAGTCTGGGACCTACTTATATCCGCCCATGAAAGTACTATTTGATTTGGGGGTTTGAGTCGAAACCGATTTCCTCCTCTACAGACTAACAGCGCGGTGCTAAGAGGGACTTGGGATCTCGCAACAAAACGAGGAGCAAGCAATTTCGTGACAAGAAGGTTCAATTGCCGCCCGTCCAGCTACAAGCGACCGACTGTCAGTAAGCAAACACTCGAGCAAGTTGAAATGCGTTGAAACGTACACAGCGGGGCCAGGGATGGGGTACGGAAGGGTAGGGTCGGCGTAGATGTCAAAGACAATGCCGGGACTATCACGCAGTTGTCAGCGGCGCGAAGGATATCACAGACAGATCGATACCGGTGACTTACGTGCTCTCAGTGTACGCGCCAGGGAAGGCCACCAATCCAGAGGTCGGGAGCGCGTTGCCAGACCCGGTGACCTCAATCTGAATGCAGGATGGATAGAACTGAGCACCGAATTGGTCGAAGGCACTGTGCAGCGCGATGCTACATAGACCATATGAGACAGTCAGCGTTCACGGCACGACACACGGACCACAAAAGACGCGAGGTATGGTACAGTCAAAGCGCTCACATCTCGTGCCGAATGATGTATTGGCCTGCCTTCAGCTTCGGCGGAATGGTGAAGGTGTAGATAGAGTTCGACGCCGCGAGGAGGTCCGTCGCGGCCCATTTGCCATCTGCAGTCTTGCCGGACTCGTCGACCTTGAACCAGACTGCACTGGTGGTCGACGAGTTGCCCATGAGTATCTCGCTCCGGAAAGGAAGGGTTGGGGATTACGCGCTCACCTGGTACCAGGCTGCCACTTGGTGATGTCGCTCGGAGCGCGGGCGAGATAAGTGATTATCGGCCCCTTGTGGCTAATTATTCGGCCATATGCATGTAAGCGAGGGCTGAGCGATACTATCAAGTAAACATACGAGTCGGGCCAAGTCGTCCAGTTCAGATGGACCTGAGACCCAGCGGGCACGGGACTCGCAAAAATGGGGGCAGGCTTCGAACCTATAACACCGCCTTCGGTATAACCATTGCACTGGATGCTGAAAATGAGAGCTGTGTATCAGTAGATCCAGCAATAGCCCTCAAAATACTTACTCAATCAGAGTCAAGTTGGTGACAGGACCTGCGAGGACGCATGAGTAGTGGCGCCGAATGTACCACTTTGCAGGTAGGTGGACGCACCATTTCCGGGGATAGGACGAATGATCCTCTCAGGAGGAGTCGGATAGTAGGGGTCGGAATACGGCAGATACCCAGTGTAGTGCGTGGAGCCGATGACTACGTCCTGGACATAGCCATGAGCCTTGACGGAGGTTGCGGCAAGGGCACTGAGGACGAATGCAGAGACGAGTCCGAACATGGTGGGCAATGGCGTCGCTTGCGCTGTGTCAGAATTCAGTACGGTGAGGCTTTTATACAAGCCTCAAGATCCTGACCGGTCATGGTCACGGATTTACTGTCAAATCAATCAACGCGTTCACCGGGACGTTGTGGACGACGGCGGGCCGGGCAGAGCGCACTAGGAAGCCGTCATGGCAAGTGAGCTGGTACGACCAGGTGGCTCAGCTTGGACAGGCCAGTCCCAGAGAAGACATCGCAAAGAGACGGATGACCAGGACGGCAGCAGGCCGTCGGAGGATTTTCGTCGGTTCCGAGAGCTAGGATGGGAGGTCATCTGCAACTGTGTCATCCTTGGCCGTAATGGCACAAGAAGGATTGACATTTCCGAGCGATATTGAACCGAGGATGAACAGACCTACAGGAGGTACTGAAGATGATGGCATAACTAGCACTAGTGATATGCGACCCCCGCGGGTACATCAGGTTGAGAATGCTGTGGTCAAGCCGGGCCAGCCTGACGTTAAGAATTCTGGTGGCTGTTTCATTGACTGAACATGTATCTGCACTAGAAGTGTTCATTAAGATTCTGCTGGCCGCGACTGTGACGGACGTACCATGGAAAAACAAGCGTTTCGCCCGTGCATGTGGTGTCTCCCATGACATGCGCATGAGAACTTGGGCTACTGGAGCCTAATTACTCTACGCGGCATGTTAGAGACTTCCGAGGTTGAGGCTGTGTGTGTAGGAGGACTAAGCAAGTATGTACGTGCAATGATGATGAGCAGTCTCAGCAGCTGGGAGCCTTCCGAGCGCTTCCCACAAGGCAAATGCCGAGCGCCGCCGTTGCAAACTCAAACTTGAACTTGGCCACAACTAGAGTGGGAGTAGCCTGCCAGTGGCTGACCGTCAACACGCGTGGTACTTACTGGCACAACCTGCGGTTTTCGGCTCGTTACCGACTTCTACCGGTCCCCGTATGAGCATGGTGAGACATGCTCTAAGTACGGTTCAACTTGGTGAGCGCTCACAGCGAGTAGTATACAGCGAGTACTCAATATTTACCATGGCATGCCACTCACCGACACCGTGAAGGATTGCACCCGGATCGGAACAGGTCCGCGCAGCGTTTGTGGGTACTCTCAGTCCCATGAGGTATACTTATGAAATGCATAGGTTCCATCGCACTGTCCCTCGTGCCAGAGACGCGCTGTCCTTGTTCCGACTGGGCGTGGTCGCCAACCGGGAGGTCTCGTAGCCTCTGATGCGGCGGCATACCATGGAATTTGTTATGGGGAGAATTACGCTGGCAGTCGAACGAAGCGGCTGGGTGTGAACATAGCCGGATGCTGCATCCTATTACACCGGTATCAGCGGTCCGTCCACTCGGAATTTCTCCAGGCGTTACTTTGTGTCAGTAGTCGCATCCCGTCGTGTCCGGCTTCTCAGAGCGTTGTATACTGACCTTTTGTGGCCCAGATGGTCAGTGAACTGCAAGTTTATCTTGCACGCTCGGACGCTCCGTCCGATCGTGACCTTCTACCTCCGTCCGAAGCCTATATCGCTAGTAGCGCTCCAGCAGAAACCTTTGTCCAGAAGGTCACGCTCGGGCCTCCTCTAACCGCGCTAGGCTTCGCAGCACTTCATCCATTCTGACGTGTCTCCGCCTTAGCCCACCGAAATCCATCGTCAACGCAGCTCCATCGTCGCTTCTGTACATGTCTCGCCCCCCGTCCGACCGGACCAGCCCGCTCCCACTCGGCATGCCTCAGGCTCTGCATGGCTAACAAGATGCATCCGCGAAGTCGCCCGTGGACGAAATAAAAGCTGGGACGTGCTCGATGGAACGGCAGGACATCCAAGCCTATCCAACAACCCCCTCGAACACAACAGCCTCGCCAGCTCCTCTGCTATACACTTCTGCCACGATGATGTCGTTTAAGGCTATCTTCATTGCTGCTCTCGCTGCCGTCGCCGTCCAGGGTGCCCCTCGCGCCGCTGACATCTCCGGTGACGGTGAGTCCCGGTGTCCTCTGCCGCGTTGGACACTAACCGATACCATATGGAACAGCTACCTACTACCTGCCTAATGGCGGGTTCGGTGCTTGCGGCTCTCCCATCCAGAACAGTGACTTCGCTGTTGCCCTCAGTTCTGCGCAGTACTCTGGCGGATCCAACTGCGGACGCCGCATCAGCGTGCAGTGTGAGCCAGTCCAGTCAAGGGAGTTTCTCAGATAGTCACCTTGACTCCTATGATTTCATCAGACCAAGGCAAATCCGTACAAGCCACCGTCCGCGACCTGTGCCCGGGATGCGCCTCCGGGAGCATTGACCTTACGTCGAGTGCCTTCCAACAGCTGGCGAGCCTCGATGCCGGTCGCATCCAGGTTACTTGGAATTTCGTGTAAATACGGCTACGCTGTCATCGACATCCCTACGCACAGCTAGTAGACTTGTTCATGTAATGCATACATGTTACCACCGATGTGAAGCGCGCTGCAGCCAGATGAATTCGAATCACTTTCAACTCTGGTTAGGGTTGCGTTGAAAGAGACTTGTGAGAGTTGAACTCGAAGTACTTAGAATGACTTGGTGGAGTACCGCCGCGACCTCCGCACTCGAACACAAATTCTGACCACCTTTTGCTGTCATAACCTCTACCAAGATGTACGGCGCCCGAATTTTGACCATCACACTCGCAGTAAGCGTGCGCCTCGTCCTTCGACGATGAAACACTTACTCAGACACGCACAGCTTAGGCTCTCGCGCCGAGTCGAAGCAAACGATAAGTCAGTGCTCGAAGTCTGCGAGTGCCGGAGCTTCCTTCAAGGTAGGCACGCGGTGTCTCAAGAGGTCGGCGGAGCCTCCCGGGCGTCCGGGGTTTACTGACTTTTCGCAGCGATTGTGGCCAAATGAGTCATGACCCAACCTGATCTGCAGCATCTTCACCATCGTGAGCTCCGGCCGGCTCGCTCGGCGTAGATGGCTGTGACGCCTGCTGGATGAATTACGCTAAATAGCCTTCGGATGGAGGCGTGTGCCATGCTAAGACGCCACACGAGTACTTATCGCCCGTAGGACCAATTTCCTTGACGATCAAATAACGATCCGATCGTGGCATCCTCCGTATGCGGCCTTGCACGGCTGCTGAAATCCGACCAGCCTCTCAACATTTGACTTCCAACACTGTGCGTGAGTATCACCTTTGGCCGGACGCTCATCTAAAGTTCATCAGGTCACGTCGTACACGCTGCTTGGTCAACATCTACTACATTCATCGCTTTCCGTTTAGCGGGGTCGGTCTACAAATTAATGTCACGTCCGGAGGTCCAAGGTGCCAGGAGGCTGTAGTATGTACGCGCCGGATGCGAACGCGGCAGGTAAGCACTAGGGCCCGGTGAATCATGGCGAGCTGTTCTGACGCTGCGACTTGGACATGGGTGCCTGCAAGGAGCCCTTACTGTCTTAGCTTGCCCACTGTCTTCTGCCGCTTGGACTCCAGGTGCGCTTCATGGCTTGGACCATGATACTATCATGGTCACGGAACAAAAATGTCACTGCAGACTGCTGAAGCACTATACGACTCCAGAGTGATGAGCTCTGCTGGCAGGGCAATGTCCGGTGGAGCGGAGTAGGACAGTGCATGCGCGCCGTAAACGTTGACGACAATATGCAAAGGATAATGCTCGCTCCTGGACCTCAGACAAGTGTCTCAAGGGGTATGTCGTCTCCTTCAGCCAAGCGTCTGCACTGGCTCTCCACCCCGGCCAGACTGCCAGTGGCGACCAGTCACCCCAGAGCAGGCTAGGCTGAGGCAACAACGCCCGAGGCTGGTATATAACCTCGCGGTACTCCTCTGACTATCCGTCAGTCACCTCTGCTACTCGACAACCATCGACAGACTCCTTCCCTTTTCTGCACTTATCCTCAAGATGTTTTTCAAGGCCACGATTATTGCACTCACTGCGTAAATAGGAGAATATGATCGTTAGGAAATAGCCTGTTCGACGCGTAAAATGCGAAGATCATACATACCTTGCGATCCAAGATCGGATACCGCGTCGACCACGTACTTGCGTCACGTTTCCTTGCGGCTGAACGATTCGTTCGACGGTGAGTCTCCCGGGGTGTTCGACCACGCTCGACGCCAGGTAGATGGTGCGGGAGATCTTGGTGACCACCGGTAGATCGTAGGCGGACTATAGACCGATGCTTCGAGAGACTCTGGGCGACGTGTTCTCGAACAGGCTGTGCGACTAAGCCTTGACCGATCCTAACCGAGATCTGTTTCCAGATTTAGCCACAATTCTGCTGGCCACCACACATTCGATTCTCGCTCTACTCGCTCGATATAAGTACTTGGACAATCATGCAACTGGAGTACATGTATATGTAGAGGACTGCGTAAGACATTAGTGTGGATTGACGAGATCCGGTGTCCCCAGCAACGCGACCACAAAACCATACACCCACAGGTAGAAACAAATGAACATGCGCTCCCACACGACATCGTTCTCCTGCACCATACTGCGCAGTCAAAGCGGCGCGCCAGGAGCCTCTACATCGTCGCCGGTCCAACTGTCGAGCTCCACGGTCACGGGCCTGATGAACAGGACCGGCGCGACGGTGAGCTTGAAGTGGTACGTCGGAGGTTCCTGAAACCAGGACTTCTCCTCTTCCTTGACCTGTAAGAAGTCAGCATCCTGCTCCGGGAGAGAGAGAGAAAGCGACGCACTGTAGTCACGTCGACCGAGAACTTCAGCTCGACAGTCAGACGAATGTCCGGGCCATCCTCTCCCCAGCCCCTACCGAGTCCTTCCTCAACTCCACATTGAGTACGAGCTCAGCTGGAGTCCAGGGTCCCCGCGGTAGGTAGAACCTCTTCGTCTCGAGGTCTTTTGGACGAGGAGGTGCAATGGCCGCGGTGGGCCAAGTGGTGGAAGTCGTCTTGCGACCGGAGTGCTTAAGAGCAGACGTGGACCGAGGCATTGCTGAGCAGGATGAGATAAGAACTGCAGAACGAGAAAGCGAGAAAGCCCAAGACATGAGTTTTATGAAGCAAAGCTAGATCGAACATATCGGGGGCGACCATGACGAATGGGAGTAGACGAAGGTCGGATGCGCGGCTTATTCTTGGTCGCCCGCAGTGCCACCGCGTCTATCTTCCGTCGCGCATGGTCCAACCGCCCGTCAGACCTCAAGTCGCTACCATTCTGTTCGAGCTGCGCTACTCACAGAATGTTCTAGGTACTACTAAAGACACTTTTTGTCTCACAGCCCGTGAGGGCTCAAGTTGCACACATCTCTGCGCGATCTTCACGATCTGACACCGGCCGCGGTCCGACTTACACGACTTCGCGTGCGACCTGCGCAACTCCGACCCGTATCCTCAGCTCCTCCGAACCTGGTCTATTTCAGCAACAACGCAGTGACTGGTCTCTGCCGCCTTCACCCTCTGCGTGAACGCGGGAACTGGTGAGTTTAGGCAGTTACCAGGGTGACTGTGACGAGCTCAATGTGCGGCACAGCGACTTATTACCAGCCCAACGGCGGTTTCGGAGCCTGTGGAGCCCCCAGCCAGAACAGCGACTTTGTCGTCGCTCTCAGCCCCTCCGAGTACGCAGGCGGCGCGAACTGCTGGCGCCACATCGGCGTGTGGCGTATGTCTACCTTTTACGGTTTGTTTGACCTGACGAACTCATGCTACTTTTTAGATCAGGGCAGGTTCGTCGACGTGACTGTCGTCGATGAGTGTCCCGGCTGCGAGCCCGGCCATATCGATCTCTCCGAGGGTGCATTCCAGCAACTTTCCGACCTCGGCGCCGGCCTTATCCAGGTCGACTACAACTACGAGTAGAGAGTGATTATGTACGCAAGGTGTTCTACCGAGCCAAGATCATGTAACGGGTGCTTCGGAGAGAATCTCGGCATGGTGTCTATCTGGAATACAATAACCTTTCTTCGAGCCACACATTCATGCTTATTGAAGTACAAGAGCTCTGGCTCCTCGCTCGTCCGCAACCACTTCCGGTACATTCATGCATAATCATGCGACGCAGTTACCGATGCGAACCACAACACTTGCCAATTCGGGCACCGCACAAAGAAGCGCTCTGGCGTCATGATCCTTGATTGGCGCACCGGGTCTCTGTAACTTGAACACTCATGTCAAATCGCAGATTACAACAACGGATACTTCGCTGAACTTGAGCTCGATTGCTACTGGCACAGGGACTTGGGGTGTACAAGGTATTCCCGGGCCTCCGAGTCCTGAGCTATAGGGTCAGCGCCAGGCGGTTAGTGCCAGATCCTACAGCACCCGTCTAACAGGATCCAGATCAAAAGAAACCCGTAAGGTAACTCAAACCTTCTGTCGATTTGTCTGTATTTTACCTCTTGCACAGGAAGTGGCAGGTGCATGTCCCGGGGCCGGGGTTGAGTTGATTTGACAACAGGCCACAATAACGCCGACCATACGTTCCGGTCTAACTTGCAGTCACAAAGCCGCATGTCGGCGAACGTGCATGACCGGCGGTCCGCCGCAGCGGACATATGCAGGCGTTACATCAATGTGTTCCTCCAATGAGGTTCTACCCGTCGGCGGTACGCACAATCACTCGGCCGTGCCGGCGGAGCGCAGCCACTAGTAGTACGAGTGGTACGCGACGTACGCCGCCATCCCACTTGGAGGCTCTGACATGGTGCTGACTATCTCGGAAAACAAGTTCGCAATGCCAGGGCGACAATGTCACGGTCCGTGGTCCGCGTGGTCTGTGAAACTCATTCTGACCTACGTAGCGACAGTGGCGCGTTGTGTCAAGGGCAATCGACCGGAGGCAGACGGATACCAATCCATATGCGCATACTTCACATGAACGAGCCGCGATCAGAGCTTTCTCGGTCTTCCCTGGAAGACTGGAAGGAGACGGGTCCAGGACTGAGAGCGGTCAGCTCTGCACACCATCGCGCCCTTTGCACATCAGTTGAAATGTTGCATTCCGAAAGGCGGGCGAATACATACGAAACACAAGTGGAGACACTGCAAACGATCGGGCTCGAGGAATGGATATTGCAAACAGCGCCGCAGTGCTCAAGCCTCGCTCTTAGTGCAGGGAATTCGGCGCTGCCATACCCGTCGGTCGGATCCCATAACCGTGTCGCTCCGCGGCTGCGCTTGCTTCGGGCTCGCTAGCGGCCGATCGGATGGGTGGCCTTCAGTGTAGATGTGCTGCCGTTGGCGCGATATGGAGGCAAGTCTAGAGGAAGCGTCGTCGTCCTGCGTATAAAAGATGGCTAGCTGCCTGGTTGAACGGCAGGATCTCCACTCCTACTGCTCTACCAGCCCTCGCAGCTCTCGAACTCACCCTCTTCTTCACCCTCACCACCGACATCTTCGTCATGTTCAAGTTCATTCTCGCCGTTGCCCTCGCCGCTGTCGCAGTCAACGCAGCCCCTTCTGCTGCCAACTTCGCCGGAGATGGTAGGTCATCGGTCTAGTGACTGTTCCTCGCCTCTGACATGCTCTACAACAGCTACCTGGTACACGCCTAACGGCGGCCTCGGTGCTTGCGGCGCCCCGAGCCAGAACAGCGACCTCGTCGTCGCTCTCAGTGCCGACCAGTACGCAGGCGGTTCGAACTGCTGGCGCCACATTGGAGTCCACTGTAAGTCTTGGAAGGGTAGTTGATCTGAAGCTATAGACTGACATTGCGTCTCTCTAGACCAGGGTCGATTCGTCGACGCCACAGTTGTCGACCTGTGCCCCGGCTGTGCTTCGGGCAGCATCGACCTGTCTCCCGGTGCCTTCCAGCAGCTCGCCAGCCTCGATGCCGGTCGCATCCAGGTCACCTGGAATTACGAGTGATTGTACTCATTTGTAGTCCACGCTGTGACGTCGAGTTACAATAACTAGCTAGTCCTCTGAACGTTTGCGTTGAACGAGTGGGTATCGACATTGCCCAAATTTCAACGATCTTAGCCGTGCCGGAGAGGCCCGGGGTTAGGGCTGGGCTGTCAATCCTCGTCTCCACTCTTCTTCGCCGTTCACCCTTCAGTACTTCAGTAAGTATGTAAAAACATCGGAGGTTACAGAGATGCGCTTTCTCGGGATGGTTGCAATTCCACCGCATCGAGCGGACAGACCGCGCCGGCTCGCTACTGAAGTTGGCCCCCACCAGCTCTTGACTTGACTCACCTTCAGCCTTCTAGCGTCCGCGCTCGCTGTACTCTCAGTTGGCCTAGCCTTTCTGGCCGCATGCCCCTTGCGGCGGCGCACCGCTCATGGCTCGAAGGTTCCGCGTCGCCATAAGTAATCTCTGACCGCAGCGTGCATGCGCTGGATGTCATGATCCAACAGAATGCAACGCGGCAGTTTCCTCCAGCTATACACTAATGCAATCAAGGTCTCGAGGGTCTCTGTGGGGCCAATCTATTCACACTCTCGCGAACACGGGGACTGCATGTACCCCGACTGCGTGCATTATATAGTGAGTGAGTACATCCGCGCCTGAAAGTCGCCACGCTGCGCATAACGTCCAGCTCGGCTATGCAGATGGAGATGTGCGGAATCCTTGTTGGCCTCTTGAAGCCTGCGCCCCGGCTGGTTCTGGCTATTGTACAGCTTTGCACATGGATCAATGCACCAGGTGGCACCTTCAACCCCAGCCCGGGAGCTCAACCAGTCCAGCCGTAAGCCGCACCATGGTCTCTGGTGCGAGGTCTATATACTTACTCAACAACGCATGTGCATCTGTCAACCAGCCCATCTCACTCGAGACTTGCCATACGGACCGTAGCCGCTTTGGAAAGACATAAAAGGTCCAATGTCTATGGGACGGACCGTCACTGACACCTGCCACACGGGAACCCATCTCGACTGATAAACCATCCCCACAATCCCATCCGAATGTTGTATTCTCAAGTCTCCGCTGTCGTCATCATGTCTGCTGTTTTTGCTCGCGGCGTGAACGCGAACAAGGGTGAGCCCTCAAACGCGACGCCGAGACTGACGACGCTGACCATGATGTGACAGTTACCTGGTACCAACCCGGCGGCGCATACGGAGCCTGCGGTTCTATCAACCAGAACAGCGACTTTGTCGCTGCCCTCAGCCCGTCCGAATACGCCGGCGGCGCGAACTGCTGGCGCCGGATCGGCGTGCAGTGTACTCACATCTCGACCATCACTCTTCGCACAGCGCTGACTGACGCGACGATACAGACCAGGGCAGATCAGTCGATGTGACCGTCGTAGACCTCTGTCCCGGTTGCGAAGCGGGCCATATCGACCTCTCCGAAGGCGCGTTCGAACAACTTGCCAGCCTGGACGTCGGTGTCCTCCAAGGCGCCACCTACCAATACGAGTAGACAAAGCCATAGGGTCTGCCCGGACTACTATGCGGAAGTTTAATGAGCGGGGAGGGAAGAGCCCTGTCGGGTCGATGTGTAGAGAATACTACCTGCTTGTTCTCGATCTTCAAATGTGTGCATCCAAAGGAAATTCAGTCGACGCCCATTACGGTTCGCGGACTTGGGTCGGCGTTGAAGAGACCTTGTGGGTCCCATTGACAAAGGCACCGTTGGATGCAACGCGCTCAGGAACTAGTTCCGGTCAAGTCCGCCTGGATCTGTCGGCAAACCATCAGTAGATGCATTGTAATGCATGCGTACCGTTACGGTACATGCTGAGAATGATTCTGGCACTTGTGTTGCCAGTGGGACAGTACTACAGGACGACAGCTCACCCTTCTTCATACCGCCGTACAGATGAACCATCGGCCATGGAGGGAACAGAACGGTGGTCATCATGCACACATTGTGACTGCGCAGTTGCCACCGAATCTGTTGCTCAGTCTAGCGTTCCATGACTGACTGAACATCGCCCTCCATAACAGCCGTGACAACAATTATTGTCTATCTCTAGGGCGCAGTTTGAGCCTGGACACAGTTGCCATTCATCTGGAGAATGGAGCGAAGGTAGCGAGGTATAAGAACTAGAGAAAGGTCGCTACTGACCTCACAAATTTCCTCCACTGTTCTTCTCGAGTCACTTCACGATGCATATCCACCGTTTTGCAGGTGTTCTAACTACCGTCGCTCTTACCATGGCGGAACTGATAACGGGAGCTATCGGAGGATCGGGTCAGTGACCTTAATGCTGTCCTTGTTCATTATGTGGGTAGTCGACTCACCACGTTTCTGTCCCCAGCCACATATTTCGAGCCCGGGATGGGTGCTTGCGGAGTGGAGAGTGGAGCGAACGACATGGTCGTTGCAATAAGTGCGCAAATCTACGACAATGGCAAACACTGTCACGAACGCATGAAAGTGCAATGTGAGTATGCCATTACTTATCGTATTCTCAGAGAGTGGAACCTTTGATCCACCTTTTGCGTAGACAAGAGTAAGACCATCGAAGTCACGGTGCTGGATGAATGCCCTAGTTGTGACGCCACCCACATTGACCTGGGCCAGGCCGCCTTCGAGAAACTGGCCGACAAAAACCTTGGTCTCATTCCAGTAACTTGGGAGTTTATTTAGAGTTCGTGTTCGGAAGAATGCAAACATGAGGGTCTGTGGCGGACAGGGAGGCAAGAGGGAGGCGACGCTTGTTGACCAGAGAGAGCAATATTATCTTTTGAGGGAATCGATATATGTTCCGAGACGTAGTGCTCTAGCCGGGTGCGACTGACAGTTCTGTTGGGTAGCAACGGCAGAAGGGAGCTTGTGGACGCTGTGGTTAAGCGTTTCATCCGTGGACTCGCTACGCCACAGAGCATCTTGGTGATGCTGTATGTGACGTATCGACTCCCAGCGCCCTCCACACGCATTGCAAGAGTTGAGTAGAGGTACTTACTGTGGTTACTTGCGAAGGTCGCTTCTGCCGGCGGTAGGTCGTGAGAGGAGAACACGTCGCGAGGGTCGCGTGCACCCAAAGAAGCGACCGGATCCGGTGGTTCTCCCGAGACATACGGACAGAGAAGGGGTCAGAAGAGATCGCTGCCCCGGGGACCCTATGGTGTCATAGTGCATGCGGGGAAAGAGCGAGAGCAGCGAAGGCCAATCGGAGGCTGGCCGTGCAGGACACCATAACCTTCTGCCTCTTCTGCGATAGCGATAAATACCGATAACGGAAATACAAGCATCGCAGCGCGACGTGCACCGCCGGGTATCCAATCAGAGCGCGGCCTCTGAGCCAGTCTATAGCTACTTGCACCTCCGCACGATGCAGAGCTCTATTTCCTCGCACGCGCACGCCAGGCGCCGTCGAGCCTGTCCAACAACGCTTGCACCTCCTTGACCGCTGCCTTCCTCTCGCTCCGGGCTGCGTCCCATTCTCCCTCTGAGTTCATTGCATCGAGCCGCAGGAGGCTCTGCAGAAGCAGCTCCCCGAGCCGGGTATGCTCCTGCGCGAGATCCGCTGGTCGCCGCGCCCCCGACCCTGCTGCGGACGCTGGCTTGGGTGGCAATGCCGTCGTCGTTGGCTCGGGGCCGACATGCGCAGCCGCACTCGCGGGTGCGAGGGCGCTCAGGAAGGAGTCGACGTCTGGCCGGAGGGTGGAGCGAACCTTGTCTAGCTCAGAGCGTATCTGCGAGATGGTACTCTCCTCCGTACGAGGTGCCTTCTCAGAAGGTTTTGAGGGCGTCTTGATGGGTTCGCCGCCACCCACGAGGGCGATGGTAGAACCCCCTTTGATCCCATACGCAGAGACTACAGAGATGAATGACGTCAGTTGCAGCGCAGGTCATAGGGCAGACAACGGCTCGTTCTAAGTGTGGAGGTGACGGCATGGTGATGCCTCGGACACATACGAGGGCCATCAGCGTGGAAGAAAGTCGGGCAGGCAGTCCGGGGCGCTAAGTCCTGCACGAACAAGAGCCCGACTACACGAGCTCGTGGATCGATCGACGCTCGTTCCGCGCGGGAGCGCAGGCACACCATCGTCACTCGACTGGAGACACATACGTACCTGGCGCATTATCGTCTTTCATCACAGCACCGGCGTGGATGAGCTTGAACGAATGTGCTGGCAGCTGAGTGTATTCGGCGATCTCCTGGCGCAGCTGGCCTAGTTTCGCGTCCGGAGGGGGACGGGGAAGTGCAGCCTGCAGAAGGGAGGGGGTGCAGCGCGAACATAGGTCGCCGGAGAGGAAGGAACGCGTCGGCCGCGTGGTGGCGCAGTTTGGGAGGAGGTTTGGATGATACGTCAGAGGACAGATGAAGGGTCTGGGAACGCGTGGCTGCGACATACCTCTCCCTCCCCCATTTTACGACGACGCTCATGTGCTTGTCCTTCCCGCTGCGTGATCCGAGGACGTGCTTCGCCTGTACGTATACGATGCTGGCTAGGATGAGGAGAATGGGTACGATCGCTGGGCAAGGGTGAGCTCCAGTATGCATGGATCGACGACGGACGACTCACCGATGTGGGTGGAGGAGAACAGGATGGGCGACGATGGCGCAGCGGTGCGCTTGGAAGAGAACACGTTCAGAAGGTTAACCGGTTAATAGCCACAGCTGCAGACAAGTGTGAGCGCAAGCATGCGCCCCGATAGGCGTGGGGACCACCTGCCCCATCCGGCCCATTAGCTGGCGATATTAAGTGCGAATGTTAGCTGCATTAGCACCAAGAATAACCATTACGGCTTACCTGGGGATGATGTCATTGCCCGCGCCGCTATAATGAATCCGAGCCTCACCGCAAATTTGAATTGATCTTGCGCACTGATTCTAGTTGCAACCCGCTTTATAACGCCTTTCACCTCCTCCTCGTCCCCGTACCCGGCCCTCTTTCCTCCCGCCCTCTCCCTCCGCCTCCTCCGCCATGTCCAATCCGTCCCAGCAAGATGGCGGAGTCGCCCGCCCTCCCCCCGTCCCCATCCCCGCCCGCACCGCCCCGGGGAACCCGAACCGTACCATCACCGGTCTTCTCAACAACAGGAACAGAAACGTTGGGTCTACCCCGATACCTCCCTCATTGCAGGCCAAAATGGCGGCAGTGAGTACATTTTCGTTTGATTGTCTCTTATCGTCCCTCATCTCCTGTCTTATTTTCTCCGTGCGTGTCGGCTGTGCGCCAATTCCTCGTTGTCCTAGTTCGCGAGCCGAGCTCCAAGCAGCCCCGTCTCCGTTGATGCTGCGACCGCCGCCCTCAGGAATGTGGGTATCTCAGACCGAGCACATCCCCCGCCATCCCTCCGCGCCCCGGCATCTGCTCCTGCACCAGGTCGCCCTGGCGCTCCCGGCCTCGGAGGTCTCGCAGCTCGCCGGATGGGCAAGCCTGTTCCGAAGTTGAGTGGGATAGATATGGGTGGTCTTCAGAATGCAGGTTTGGGGAGCGGTCGGCCGAATCAGGAGCAGGACGAGCATCCGCGACGACCCGGGCAGCCGAGCTCCTTCTCCACGCCGTTTGCGAACTTCGGCAAGATAGTGTGAGTACCCCGGTTGATTCCCTTCTCACATATTCCTCAAATTCTGGCGCAGGGATCCTTCGGGCGCGCTCAACTTCAATGGAAAGGCGGTGTTGCATGCTCAGGGCGTAGATTTCTCGAATGGCTCTTCATTTGCGATCAACATGGATCAGCTGCAGTTGGACGAGGAGCTCGGTAAGGGCAACTACGGAACTGTCAAGAAGGTCCTGCATAAGCCCACCAAAGTCGCAATGGCCATGAAGGTTGGTTAAGGTCTATCACACTCGTCACGTTCTCGCTCAAGCGATTACTTGGCTTTCAGGAGATCCGCCTTGAGCTGGACGAGGCGAAACTGAACGCCATCATCATGGAGCTTGACATCCTCCATCGTGCTGTTGCGCCTGAGATAGTCGAGTTCTATGGGGCGTTTTTCATCGAATCGTGAGTGCAAAAGCATGGTCCATCGCTCCCTCTCTCATTCCCTATAGCTGCGTGTACTACTGCATGGAGTACATGGATGCCGGATCATTAGACAAGCTGCAAGGCGATGGTATCCCTGAAGACGTACTCGCTCGCATCACTGGCAGCATGGTACGGGGACTGAAGTTCCTGAAAGACGAGTTGCAGATCATCCATCGAGGTATGTTGGAGCACTCCCGTACATGCGGCGGCGCCTAATTGTTACATTGATGACAGACGTGAAGCCCACGAACGTCCTGGTGAACAAGAAAGGTCAAGTCAAGCTTTGTGACTTCGGCGTTTCCGGTCAACTGGAGAAGTCGCTCGCGAAGACGAACATTGGCTGTCAGAGCTATATGGCTGTACGTATCTGCGCCTGGTGCTTGGTGACACATAAGCTCATTCATGATCAGCCGGAGCGCATACGTGGCGAATCCCAGAACAACGTTGGGACCTACACAGTTTCGTCCGACGTGTGGTCGCTTGGGCTATCCCTCATTGAGATGGCTCTGGGGCACTACCCATACCCTCCGGAGACATATGCGAACGTTTTCGCGCAGCTCACTGCCATCGTGGATGGTGACCCTCCGGAACTTCCGGAGCATTTCTCGGATGTATCCAGGGACTTCGTGGGGCGTTGCCTGCACAAAATCCCAAGCAGACGTGCAAGTTATGCGGAATTGCTGGTAAGTCAAGCGCTACCGCCGATCATCTTCTCTTGTTCATTGTCTGCCCGACGCAGGCACATCCGTTCTTGGTCGAAGACAGCAAACGAGAGGTCGATATGCCCGGTTGGGTTACGAAGGCAGTTGAGGCTCGGCAAGCACGACTCCGCGATCACCACGAGCAACAACAGGCAGCACACAGCGGCCAGCCGTGAAAGCGGCGCACTGGAGGCGTCCATCGTTATCTTACACGCATCCATCTGCTGGCGGGCTGCGTTGGAATGCCTATGTCCGCCGCGCAGTACCGGAACCGCCGCCGCCGCCAGGAGGTCCACTCGGGGCCCCTCATCGCACCATACCCTACACCTCTTCTCTCCCCAGACCGATCTCGATGTCACCTAGGAAGTCCATCAATCACGAGGGCCCGCCGGCATATCTCCTCTCTCCCCCGTTATACACCCCGCCATATGCGGTCCCGCCCAGGTCATCATCCACCCCGGACATGCCTCCGCGTCTTTCTCCATTTCCCTGGGCTTAGGTGAAGGATGGCCATGCGGCGGGCGGATGGGCTGCGCATCTGTCTGGTGCGCGTACATGGTGCAGGTCACACGCGAGGAGGGGGTGCGGTCGCCAGGTTGTCTGGCGTCCCGGGCAGGCAGGAATATGTGGGCACACGCCCTCGGCTTGTAGGAGGCACGCCGAGTCGGAGTAGGGGACGCACTCTATATCGAACGCTTCTTGGACGCTGTGTTGTTTGGCCGTGGTAGCGACTACCTTGCGCACAGGCGGCGAGAGCGGCGGTGTGAGACACAAGTAGTGCAGTGTAGCGCACGCATGTATATGTATTGTATTATAGTCGTACCCATAACCTGCAGAGTCTGCACTCGCCGGCCGGTGCAGCTCTGCTTCATAATGCATATGTCTTATAGCACGCATCCCTTCTGAATCATTCGCTCCCTGCTTGACGAGGCGACTCGGCGACCTGCAGCAGAACTGTGGTTCAAGGACCTTTCTCACGTGACATGCAGTGACACGTCCATCCGACGTGTATGCGCGGCAACTCTACCTCTTGCGTCTCGTCCTTCGTCACTGCGCCCCTTCGTTCGACACACTGGCAGTTTCTCTGCCCTGCCTTGCACGACCAATTTGTTTCTGGCGGCTTTGCGTCCTTGGCTATAGCAGCAACCACTGATCAGCAAAATGTGGCTTACGGACGGTCAAAGTGCGTTCGCGTTCCAGCCCTTGGTGTCACAGAACGCAAGCTCACGCTCCGCATATCACTCCTCCTGTAGAGATTGGGGTCGCGCTGACGTCGTTCGGGGCTCTGTTCATGCTCCTTGGCGTGATCCTCTTCTTCGACGGTGCACTACTCGCACTGGGCAACGTACGTTTGGATCCCTGTATCTCAGAATACGCGCGCACATACTCACGCGGGCTCACCTCTGTCCTGCTTGACGTGTTCCTCTCACACCTCCATGTGTTCTGCGATACTTCTGTGCCGACCACTGCCTGCCGCTGACCATGAACGCGAAATCTGAACGCCTCATGTGAACTCTACTCCCGCGCGTACGAAACGCGACACGGATGACGCACGCGCAGATCCTGTTCATCTCAGGACTCACGCTCATCATTGGGCCCCACAAGACGTTCTATTTCTTCGCGCGGAAACAGAAGCTGCGGGGAACGGTATGCTTCATTGGGGGCATCCTCCTCGTGTTCTTCAAGTGGCCATTCATCGGCGTCATCGTCGAGACGTTTGGGTTCTTGAACCTCTTCGGGTGCGTCATCTCGTTCAGTCCTCCCTCTATCACCCCCGGGTGCCGCGTCTCGTCCTGCTATGACTGCGACATTGCACCGGTCAGGCTCATCCCGGCTCCACGTCGTCTACGCTACTCTTCGCTCACGACTTGGCGGCGATTCCTCGTATCGTCTCCCTTATCCCAACCGACCGACCCTTCTTCGCCTCCCTCCGATCGCGCGTCCACTCTTCCTGGTTTCCATCTGCCAACGAAAGACCACGTACCCTCTTTCTGTACCGAGCTCACCGCTGACGTTCGACATATCTTCCAGGGACTTCTTCCCCGTGATCCTCACCTTCCTGCGCCAACTACCCGTGATTGGCCACCTATTGACACTACCATATATCCGGGATGTGAGTATCTTGTTCTTGCGCAGCGCGCCTGCGCACTTCCCCGGTTAATCCCTGATCGTGCTAACCTCGGTCTTGCTCGGCAGGTGGCGGATCGCGTTGCCGGCTCACGAACGTCCATTGTATGATGACAGCTGGTCTGAGTCAAATATACTCTATCTCTCATCTCGAGCACTTGGAAGAGTGTCTGTTCTCGGCAGTGGCTTGCGTCGCTCCTTCGGCACTTCGGCAGCAGTGCCCAGTTCGCGGTGGCACCTCTCACACTTATGGCAGGTTGCGCAGACACCTGTGGACTGTGGACTGCGCAATGTCGTCCTGACTCCTCCGCATGCCGGACAGGAATTGCCGTCAACGCGGACATCTGTTTAACCATTCCGAGGCCATCAGTACTTGCGGACCGCGCAGGGCGCATACATTTGACACCGACAGAATCATGCTCTAGATCTCCGGCGCCGGGCTTCGCAGCATCGTACTGTAAGCTCTCGACCGAGTAAGGAGTCGTAGGCGCCACAGCTCGAGTCCGACGGTCGTACTTATGCCTTTCGAGCAAAGGCCCCTCGACCGGCCTACGAGAACCAATCAAACGGGCATCAGGTGTGCATGTAAGTACGCAACCGCTGCGGCAATGTACAGATTACCGGCGAGACTCACACCGGGTGTTCCTTCACTACTTGCTGCCATCTTGCGGCGGTATACAGTATGCTTGTATCCTCAAAACTTGGCCAAGTGTGTATGTGAAAGGCGGCAACGAGGAGGAACCTATGGCACGATGTGGAGCGCCAAGCCGTGCGCACTACGGCCTAATTCACACCTGGAGGGTCGACGCGAAAGCAGCTGACTCGGGACACGCCGTCTGCCGTGGCCCGTCCGCGTCAGCCGTGGTTCGACGCGAGACGGCAGGTGAGTCAGTGCTACATAGTCAATCATGTTCTGTCATGTCGATCCACTTAACCTGGTGTATCGATTGTCTGAGCGCAATATTAAATACTTCGTGATACTTTTGTTGTCCGGATATGTTGTGTTGTGCGGGATCTGTGCTACGGGGAAGGTTGGAAAGTGCGGAAACCTTGGAAACGCAGCCGCGATTCAGAAGTGGCTAAGCGAGAGCGGGACAGTTACGCGGGCGCATCGGCAATGCGCTTTAAATTGAGAGGGCCGCGGAAGCATCTCGACATGCGTTGGTTATGTGGCAGCAGCTCTGGAGCATGAGCGAGGTATACGTGGACTATCAATCACAGTGTCCACGTCGACTCGGGCTGGGAGGGTATGTACTATGTACGTAGAACCTGGACTGGAAGGGACGGAGCGGAGGCAGATGGCCTCGTGGCATAGAGGTGGAAAGTGGTCGATGCCAAAAGAGGCAAGCTGGGCCGAGGCGCTGGAGAAGATTGGGGCGGAGCTGATAGGCGCGGTCACATGACAATGTTGACTATGGGTTCGCACGCGTTTGGCCAGCGAGTGAAATCCTCCGCCACGCCCGTCTCACAACGTGTTCGGTCCCTCGTGTTCCTCTACTTATCCCCCCGTCGTCCGCCTCGACGACGACGCTCTCTCGCTGCTCTGGCCACGGCGACCCTCGACAATTGTGCTCGCCGCTACGACCACGCACCGCCAGACATCTTGTATCATATCCTACCTTCTTTTGTCCTCCTCCCGTCATGCTCCTCTCTCCGAACTCCGACTACGTCTCGTTCAGACAATCAAAACGGGACTCAAGTATGTCGCCCTGTCGAGCATCGTCTCCCTTATTCCACCGCACTCCTCCAACCGCCAAATCATCCCTGCTCACCTACGACACACCTATGCTCTCTCCATCTCCCCTCAGGCGACAGGCGCTCCCTACGCCCGGCCCAGGAGACCCAGACGACGTCTTTCAGTCTCCTCTCCGCGCATATAGTCTCTTCGTGCAACGCTCGCCCCAACTGCCACCCGATTCCTCCATGGCAATTGATGATGAGGACGATCTCTTCCTGGGTCCGTCTCCCTCGTCCCCCTCACACTTCATCCCACCATCATCACCGGCTCTACGAACGCCCGTGAAGGATTTCTCCATAGATTCCCTTGGCTTCTCGCCAGATCGCTCTGCTTTGTCGGTCAAGCATCTCAACGTAGCCGCGACCCTGTTCTCGACCGTCAGCGCTGGGACGAAGCGCAAACCAACGCCCATATGTACAACGCCCTCTCGTACCCATACGATGACACCACTGAGCGTCACTTCAGCCGCTGCCAACTCCCAGGATTCCGCAGCACTCTGCTTCGACCGTCTCGCCCCACTCACTGCCCCCCGCTTCGACGGTCGCACTTCCCATACCAGGGCTGAGACCGACCTCCATCTCAGGAGACAGGCAGAGACGATGACCATGCTTAGCATCCGCGATCTTGAGCGCTCTGGTGACGAGAGCGGATATGACTCTGACCCGGAAGCGAATGGGACAATAGAGAAGCCGTCACGACTCTTTATGGGAAGTGCGGGCGGCTCTACCGCACCGTTCTCTTCCATAAAAGCCCGGTCCAGGACAAAGGCTGCTGCGAAGGGCAAGTCTCCTGGTCTTGAGATTTTCACGCGAGCAGGCTTGGTGAACGACGACGAAGTTGCAGAGGTTATCTCACCCGGTGGGCACATTACCAAGCGTCGAGCGCGCTCGCGCCCTCTGTCTTCCGAGTTGCTGGAGTCCGTGCAGAGTACGCCGCTTGCGTCCCATGGTCAGGTGAGTCACGCCCTTTGTGGTGTCCTAGCCACATCGGTACTGATAGCCGCGGAACTTAAGGCCACGGCCACTCCACGCATAAATGAAAGTCAGCACGCAAGCACAGTCGCTTTCCCTTCTGCTCGCACCATGCGTACGCGGACAACATCCAACTCCTCAACCACCTCATCCGAGGCGGGCTCCCCTCAACGTCGCCTGAATGCTTCTGGCGCCACTCGGACGCGCACGCAGTCGCACACTAGTCGCACCTTGAACCGCCTAGAAAGCTCCAGCTCTGCGACATTGTTCTTTGGTCCCGCAATTAGCACCAGCGCGAAGAAGGGCGGAAAGTCAGGCAGGACTTCGTCAACGAGGAATACCCCTGCCCCACCAATGTTCCTCCGACCCGAACCACCATCAAATCAACGACCTCAGTTCCTCAATCGCCACAGCTACGCTGGTAGTGACGGTTCATCTACTTGGGCCAGCCGCTCGCCTCCACCCGCAATGTCGTCTCCTGGTCCGGTTAATGCTCGCAAACGGATGGAGTCGGATTCTTCGGAGGATGAGGTGGATCTTTTCTTTGGTAGTGGCCCTACATCCTCGTCCTTCGCCATGAGCCTGCAGCGAGGCGGCATCCCTAGTCCCAAGAAGAAACAGAAACGCGAGAGCGTCGATCCACTGCCGAAGAAGTTCCGCCCTCGCGACTCTGGCGTTGCCCTCTCCGACAGCGAGGAGGAGCTCGACCTGCCTATCGACGGTGGGAAGAACCTCCTGATGGCTGCCATGCCACGGGCTTCTACGTCCGTGAGCACGGTGGCGTCCTGGAACGACGACACGGAGTTGGTTACGCCTGGTTGCGCCCCTTCTGCAGCTTCTGGCTGGCCAAGCGTCGGCATCGTCAGTTTCGACGACGACCATGACCACTTCAGCACGTCACACTCCAGCTCATACATGGGCATGGACCGCAGCGTCGATGCCTTCATTCTTCGAACCCTCGCCGCGGGTGGCTCCGTGGCGACTCGTGGCGACGCAGAGCCGAAGCGCGTTCCCGGTACGCCGGTGAAGAAGGTCAAGACTGCTCACCTTATGGGTGGCGTCACGCGCCCATGGCAGAGTGCCGTAGCCCACAAGATCGGGTTCAAGGACTTCGAGGACAGTGGGAAGGGCAAGGGTAAGCCTCGGAAGAGCTTGCCTGCGGCCTTCCCTGGGCTCGGTAGGGCGAAGGAGAACAAGACAGTGAAGAAGGAGCGACAAGGCGGGTTTAGTGAGCGGGAGACCGATATCGATCTCGATGAAGCGGAAAGTCCGACCGTGAGGAAGGATGGGAAGTACGATGGTTTGGGACTGGGCCGACCCGCAACGGGTTTGCCACCCTTCGCTCGACCAACGTCCGATGGCAGGGGAGGGAAGGCGCCGCATTGGCTGATGCGTCGGAGTAGCAGTGGTGCGTTCTCGACCTCAAGTGATGCGTCTTCTGTGAACGCCACGCCGACACGGCTCTCACCTAAAGGTACGTGTCTATTGATCATGGTACGCGTCGGGCTCTGACACGCGCTGTCTGTCGACCAGAATGGATGCTGCCGCCCGCGCGAGTGCCCACCCCGGCTTCACCACTGAAGAACAACATTGAAGGGTCGAGCCGATCAACGTCGGAATCTTCGTCAACGACCTCAACCGCCACGAACTCGCCAACAGTGAGTGCGGTGGCACGAAACCCCCTGGCTCCCCTTCCACAACGCGAGGGACGCGTTAGCCAGAACCTTACGGCACTGCGCACCCCCGCCTCGGGGCTGTTCGCCGCTCTTCATGCCCAGCGACCACATACTCACGCCCATCCCGCACGGCAGCAACAGCCACAGTCTGCGGTCCGCAACGGACGGCTTCCTGAGCCTTCGGACGAAGAGAAGCCAGGCCGTTTTGCACAGGAGTTCGTCGAGATTGATGAGCTTGGGAGCGGGGAGTTTGGGCGTGCGATGAAGGTTCGCTACAAGGACCCGGCCCGGGGGGACGACGTCTTCGCAGTGAAGAAGTCGAAGCGGTTCGAGGGCGTCAAGCACCGGTGAGTGACTGTCTTGTATCTTGCATCTGTCTATACCCGGTTGTGCACGAGATTGGTGAGGTCACTGGACGGTCGAGTGGTGACCAAGTGCGGTCAGCTGAAGTCGGGTCGTTGTCCCACGGTGTCGGCGCAAAGTCGTCTTCTCGGAGATCTCTCCCCTTTCGTCCATACGTTCCCCGACCGAACTGAATGACTGACGTCTTTGTCGTATAGACTCCGGCTACGGGAGGAGGTCGAAATACTCAAGCACCTCTCAGAGGCGGTCTCGCGCTCCCTGGATCCCGCGGTACGTGAGGCCGGCCGACACCCCAACATCCTCGGATACATCGACAGCTGGGAGGAGGACGAGACGCTCTACATCCAAACGGAGCTGTGCGAGCTCGGCAACTTCGCGCACTTCCTATGGGAGTACGGTCGCGCATTTCCCCGGCTCGACGAGGCGCGGGTGTGGAAGATCATGGCGGAGCTCGCGTCGGGCCTCCGCTTCATTCACGACGCCAACGTGATCCACCTGGACCTGAAGCCCGCTAACATCTTTCTCACTGGCGAAGGCCGGCTGAAGATCGGCGACTTCGGTATGGCCTCTGTTTGGCCACGGCCCACGCCGCCCGGGGAGACGCAGTTGATCTCCGGCGCCAAGCCGGCAGGCTTCGAGCGCGAAGGCGATAAGCTGTACCTTGCTCCGGAGGTCCTCCAGGGCCGTTATGGCAAGGCTGCGGACGTGTTCAGCCTGGGTTTGACTATGCTCGAGACCGCGTCGAACATAGTGGTTCCAGACCAGTACGTGTGTCCGTATCCTTTGATGTGGTATAGTTACTGACTCTCATGTATGCAGGGGCGAAGCATGGCATCGGCTCCGTTGTGAAGACTTCAGCCAGGTCGAGCTCGAAGCCAGCCCGGAGCTGTGGGAGCTGCTGAGGAGCATGATGCGGGCTGCGCCCGCACTACGCATCGGCATGGCCCTCGTGGACACCCATCCAGTTGTGGTGCGTGCTCGCCAGGCGATGGAGCGCATGCGGCTCCAGTACGGGTCTGTCTTCGGCGCCTCCCCGCTGGGTGCTGTCCCCGACGGTTTCTTGGATGAGATCCTCGCCCGCGGCGGAAATGGTCGGGACGACGATGACTGGGACATGGAACTCGGTGCATGACGCGCTCGTCATCGAGGTCTACGTCTCCGGATGTGTGTGCTGTGAGCTATGCTTTACTCTTTATCTTGATTCGAAATGCCGCCGCCTTCTATTTGTTTAACCTATCCGCTTATGCCTGTGCTCCTCATCCTCGATCTTTATCTGCGACTCTCGCGGCTGCGTCTGCACGGACGAGTCCGGTCTTGGTTATGATAGTGTTAATGACGTGTAATAACAGTCCAATGCCCCTTCCCCTTCTATCCAATGCGCCTCCCATGCACCAACCCATCCATATTCCTATTCTATTCTCGATGTCGAGTCCTATGGCCGTCTTCCGTTCTCGGGTATCTCGGTTCTCCTCTCTCATCCTCATCCTCTCATCTCAGTCGCACGTACAGTCCTGTCGCAAGCATCATGGATCAGCTATCCCTGCATCTCCCCTTCCTCCATCCTCCTTCCTCGTCGCTCCTCGTCATCGTCGTCCACCCTCCCAACTGCTGCGGACCATTACTATACCCTCGCTGTCGGTACCCGTCGCGCCGTCTCCCCTAATGCTGGGCAGTCCTCGAGTCGGCCGAGTGCAGCTTCCCAGTCAGTTCTGTTGTTCCGTCGAGTTGTCGCCGCTGTCCCGTCCATGTCCATGTCCATGTCCTTCTTGTCTCTCGCGCCCATCTTGCCATCTTGCGTTTCATGTTGGTACACTAGACGATTGGTTTACTGTCATTCCCCCCATCCCATCTTACAGTTTCCTGCATACCACCTCTTCACGCGTACGGTTCTGTGTTTCTGTGTGTGGAAAGATTCGAGTCTGTCTGGAGTTGCGATTTATGTCTGTATGTCTACCGTTCCTGTCCCCGTTGCCGTTGCCGTCGTTGCGAGTCATGAACTTCCTTGACACGATACTTTGCCCATCCGCTGTCTAGCTATGATACATACGTATACGTCCTCGTCTCTTGTGTCTTGTCTTGTCCACGTTACGCGCTCCTCGCAATGTTCGATGCAGTGTCAGTAGTTAGTTAGGGTCCTCGCCGCGTGGATTCTCATATGCATGAGTTTCTAGTCGGAGCGACTGCGCGTGCGGAGTATGATCTGACAGGACTCCTGTTGAGATTGGTTTTCAGAGGGGTGCTCCCTATCCCAAGCAATCACAAATGGTGCACGATGATAAATAAACAAACGTAAACACGTGTTCTCGAGCATGATGTGGTTAAGTGGGTGCATTCTGCGTCATGTTCCACTTGGCCTCACTTGGCCCACCGGACAAAGGCCGTCAGTTGGTTCCGTTTGCGTGACGGAGTCGAGACGCGGTGAAGTTTTCTATCAAAAACGACAGGAGTTACTAACGGGAAGAGGCTAGGCTCAGGGACCTGACTGATTCGGAGCAAGGTTTGCTTGCCGGCGTTGAAGCTACGGGTGCTTTTGCAGCCAATGGGAGGCGGGATGAGGGGCGGACCGGCGCGCCGCGAGAGTTGGGACAGGGTCGCGTGTGATCGAGAGGATCGGAGGGGGAGCGGGGCTGACGTCGGAGGGGACGGGCTGAGTGCCGAGCTGTGTTCCGTCGAGAGCCCGTGCAGCAGCGGGCTCTCTTGTGCGCGGGCCAAGTGCTCGTCCTATGCCGTGTCGTAACATACGCGCGCCGGGCGGGCTCGTCGCCGCTCCTGCCCACGCTATGAACGCGGGTGTCAGGGTTGGACGTCTGAGCACGGTTCCGGGACCGGGGGCGGGGAATGCGGCGAGAGGATTGCGATGGCAATGATTGCCAGCTGGGGCGACAGGGAAGGAGGGCTTGAGGGAGGCGTCGCGGTGGCCCGAGCTGTGTCTTCATCCGGGCATGGAGACCGAGGAGCGCGTCCAGAAGTCTCCCCAACGAGGCCGCCGGGCACGCCACGAGCACGGCCGGCATATGCCCATACACGGCGGCGAGCATGCACGGCGCGCGACCGACGGCGGGAGACGGCCACGAAGGGGCCGGGTGCTGGTCTGGGACCCCGGTGCGCGAAGCTGCCCAGGCAGCGGTCATGGGGCGAGCCATACGCTGGCATACGCTGGCAAGCTCAGCGAACACGGCCGCGGCCGTGAGAGGCGACGGCTGGGCGAAGAGGATAAGAAAATGCCGATTTGCGGTCGGTGAGAATCTGTGCTTGACACCTCCGGTTCGAGTCGCACTCGTCGCCTCCTGCCTCCCCCATCGCGTCCCCGCCCCCCGCCTGCCTGCGCGCAGCCATCCGCGACGCGCGCGAGCCAGGCGAGCAGAGATTCGCTTCGCGGCTGTGCAGAGAGCATCGCAGTCGAGTGATAGGAATCCGGTCATCTGCTGCATCAAACAGACGCCAGCGCTGCTTTGGGCGTACCTGACAACTTGTCAATCTCTCCCGCCAACATTTCTCCCTCTATCTCTCTTCCCTCCACTCGCTCTCTTCTCCGTCGTCCTTCTCTCCTCCGTCGCCAGCATCTCCTCCTGGCCCCCGTACAAATGCTCTCCCACTCCCGCCCCCTCCCCGACATCCCACCCCACGATCTTTCAGCCATCCAGAGCCCCTCCCAGCCCGCTCTCTACCACGTCGTCTCCCAGCATATCCCCAGAACTCTATTCACCACCATCCCTTTCCCATTCCCGCCCCAACTACGACCCAAGACTCCACCTCGACCACCCGCACGACCTACACCTCCAGAATCACAACCAGACTTGCGTCCGGGGCTCATCCCCCAGGCATGGACCCCAACCAGGTCGACATCCGCACTTTCTATCCCTACACTCCCAACGAGGTCAAGCACAGAAAGCGCACCACCCGTGCCCAGCTCAAGGTTCTCGAGGGCGTGTACAAGTATGACACAAAGCCAAACGCGTCCCTCCGCAAGAAGCTTGCGGCAGAGCTCGACATGACCCCCGCGGCGTACAGGTACTTACCCCTTCCCTCGCGCCTGTCTCCAGTCCCCTTCCGCCATGACGCGCCATGGCTTTCATACTTGCCGTCGCGTCGTGCTCGCTGTCTCACCTTTCACTCCTAGGTTTGGTTCCAGAATCGCCGTGCCAAAACCAAGCAGCAAGCGAAGAAGGCAGAGGCCGCCGGGGGCAAGCCTTCTGCAGAGTCCACGTCAGCCGCCGCGTTGTCGTCCGACCCGCGCGCGATCGCGCCGCGCATGGATGGAGATGAGGAGGACGAGACCAAGGACGAGGACGCGCTGTCTCCGGCGCTCTCACCTTCCCCACTGCCGCCCCACTCCTCGGAGGATTCAATCCCGGAGGAGACTGCGATTCCCGTTCCGTCGGATGGCTCCCACTCAAACGCAAACGCAAACGCGGACGAATTGCCAAACTCTGCGCCTGATAGTCGCCGTGGATCCATCGCCCATCCTGTTCCCCTCCCCAGTTGGGCCTCCTCGTCGCCCTCGACACCGTCTGCGCCTGCCACCGCCCCTCCACCACAATCTGCTGCGACTTCACTGGGCAGCCCAGACTTGTCAGGCCATGTCAACGCGCACGTCCGTCTGTCTACCCACCCGCCATCTACCCACTCCTACTCTCAGCAGCATCTCACCGTTCCAGACTCTGCGTTCCTCCGCCGCGGCTCGCTCCCTGCCTCTGCCCTCTCCTCGGGTCTTGGGCATGGACGCATGGGTCCTGCGGGCCTTCTGCAGAAGCGCGGGTTTGACCCTTCAGCGCGTCGACGCTCAACTGACATGGGCGGACACCGCCTGATGGCACATCCGTATGCCCATGTTGCTGCTAGTGCGAACAGTCAGGGCATGAGCGCACACGGTCCCTTCGACGAGGGCGACGAGTTGATGCATGCTCAGCAACCCATAAGACGTCCACAGCTCGCGCCCCGCTTGAGCGCGCCATTCCCTCACCAGGCCAATCAATCAATGGCAGGGCACGCGCACTCGATGCCAGTCGTACCCTCTCAGCGTCACCAGCTGTCGTCTCAGCGGCCGTATGACATGTCCCCCATACCCGTCGTTTCGCCGCATTCTCCGGTATACCACCAGAATGCGTCCGGACAGGGCTACGACATGTTCCCGCCGCGCCATTCGATTGACGGCAGCGCGCTGAGCCTGGTGCAGGCGCAGGCGCAGATGAACATGGGCATGCACGGGCAGATGCACGGCCGGATGGACAACGGCGACGCGTTCAGCATGGGCATGGGCGCGCACGACGGACGCTACGCGATCTCACAGCGGCCCATCGCCCCGCCCGTCCCCGGCCCGCTCCCTTCTCCCAACTTCTCCTTCGGGAACCCGTTCGTACCTGGTTCTTCCTCCAACTCTTCGAACAACTCGGCTTCTGGGACGCCGCCGAACGCGTCGTCGCCTTCATTACTCTCGTTACCTAGGCGCCATAGCGAAGGCGGCGTGTCGGACGCGGACACGGAGGAGAGCAGCGCGGGGCCGTTGTCGAGGTTCGGGAGCGTCGCGAGTCTGGGTGGGAGCGAGGTCAGTTGGACAAGCGCCTACACGTCGGAGGGACCAGGCGAAGGAGATGACGCGAACATCTGCGCGAGTCGACGGGAGAGCTGGTGAGTGGATGTTCACTCCTCGTTCTTATATTTTTCGCGTGTTTCGAAGCAGGCGTTCTCTCGAGCCACGCGCCCTGCTCGTGCTCCCTTTTGCTCCCTTGTAGGGCTGCGATGGAGGTATAGACGCTGACTACTCTCATTCTTGTTCTGCAGCGCGTCCAATGGTCATTTCCTCGAAATGTTCAGTGACCTCGACGTCGGCAGCAACGGCGGTACGCCTGCGCCCCCAGTGATGCATGAGCAGCATCAGCTGCATCATGTCTCCTCGAATGCGCATCTCTCGCCCAATGGCTATCATCATGTGCAGCCGCAGTCTCCAGACGGCCAACAACAGTCTTTGGAGGACGGAGGATACCCCTCGCCGTCGTCGACATCTACCATATCCGCGGGGAGCACTCACAGCCCACATACCCACGATACCACTGGACAACATACCTCTATGACGGGCGGGAACGCGCGGCCACAAGCGCACGTGAGGACGAACACGTCTAGCGAGCTCGCATACGCGCTGTCGGGCGACGATTCGTATACGCAGGGCAATTCGAGCAAGGACAACATTGGGCAGCTACAGTACCCAGTGTACAGCCCAGAGCAACGAGAAGCGACGACCAGCGACTACCACTATGCGCAGGAGCAAGTCCACCATCCGCACCAGGACTACTCGAAAGGACAGATGGCGCACTTCCCCACACTGTACGAAGGCTACGTCTACCCACCGGATAACCAGGTTCCCGGAGAGGGGACAGGTGGGATGAACGAGGCGTACGCGGCAGGTGCGATCGAGCTGTCGCACATGTGCGTGCCGGCGTCCCAGTTCATGGGCGGGTACATGCAGTATTCATAGTACGAGAAAGGCTCTAGCCTGCATCGTCTCCGTGCGCGCGGCGACATGTCGCCGCCCTGCGTCGATTCCAAGTTCTTGAGCTGGTCGCTCTCCTCGGCGCATCGCGCTTCGGGCCCGCTGAAGAGCGTGTCTGTGCCCCTGCTTGTACCACCACCCCGCACCGCCCGCTATCGTATCTCCGTGTACTCTGTCGCGTGTGCGATGTTGTTGTCCGTCCGTCGTCTGGTCTGTCTGTCTGTCTGTCTGTACGCCCGCCGTCGTCCCTCTTGGTCTCGCATGCACTCTACGTCTAGTCCTCGCATAGCTACATTTGCTCTTAATTGTCGTCGCTCTCGCCACTGCACGCCCTCTCCATCCCACGGCCGCTCGTTTGGAGCACATCTCGTCCCCATCCCCACACTGGCCTTGCACTCTATTCAACCGTCTCTACCTTTCCTTTCCCGCGGTATACGGCCTTCGCACAATCACACGGACCTCTCTTTCTACGGCGTGCTTCTCGCCCCGTATCCGTAGCTTCATCTCATTTTCGCTATTTACATCCGTAACATATCCTTTTCCATACGATACACCTTCTCACTCCGTGTACACCTAGTATCACCCATCATGGTCGTTCGCTACGTTCCCCTGGTTCCGGTCCCGGCTCGTGCAATCGCCCTACACTTATTCTTCATTAGTAGTTCGCGTCTCCGGCTGTCATGTTTCGGTGGCTCTGTCCGCCCCCGACCGTCGCTCGTTCGCCCGTTCGAATTCGTTCGTTGCCCGGCATGCTGTTGTGACTGTCGTCGCCCGCAACCCCGTCCCCGTCCTGCCTGCTGCTCAGGTGATACGATCATGTCGTCGCCAATGCGTTAACATACTGTAGGATCTGTATAGTGTCCGCTGCCCACTGCCTCATCCGTCGATCCCCTCCCACCCATCCCTCTCCCTCCCGACGGTCGTTCCCATCCGTCCGTCGATCAGGCGTTCGCCATCTCCCATCTCCCCATCGACTGCCAGCACTGCGCACCTGGCAGTCTGCCACCCTCTTTGGCCTGCACCGCCCAGGGATCGCCGTTCGTATCTGTCGATCCTGGTTCCTATCCTTCAGAACCCCTCCCTCCTTGGCTCGGTTCCCCCTGATCTTCATATTTGACCTTGCAACCTTATCCCTGGTCTCGACTCTCCTTGGCACGATGGTGCTTCGTACTGTCCATATACACGCCGGGCGACATGATGTCCCCGTGTCCATAATTCCCCGCTCCTCCCGCAAACCCCGCACCCCGCCCTGCCTCGCAGATTATGGTGGCTGGTGCCGGTCAAGGCTCGCGCGGACGCGGCTCCCTCTGTACATACACTGTATCCCCGGGTCCTGTACATAGTGTACATTCGACGTTATCAATCAGAACTGCAGCAGTTTGGCTGGATTCTTCTGCGCGTGACATGCTTGAGAGCTTGGCATTCTTATGTCGACATCCGAGCAACAACATAGCGACTCGCGGCGAGCGCCCCGGATTGCGCAACCGCTGCTCTAGACTCTGTATACAACCATTGCATCCGTCGGGCCACAGTAGAGCACCGTAACGTACAACCCCACCCTTCCTGAGTCCTGACCCCGCATGCACCCAGAGCTTCTCAGTAGCGACACGAGCGTCGAGCGTCGAGCGACCGACACTGACAGCGACAGGAGGAAGGGGAATCGACGAATGACGTGCGGGATCTGCGTCCGTGCGCGCGACGGTGCATTGCCTTCCGCGATCAAAAACTCCGTCGAGGGCGAGCGCCGCCGCGCAAACCTTCGCGCACATTGAAAAACACAAAAATGATCAGCAAGGCGCGGAGCGAGGCGGATGATAGAGTTGGTGGCAGTTGCCAATTTGCAGACGAACGCACTGGCTCAGGCTTCAGCTTCAGGCCCAGGCACGACGGGGAGTACCGCGGGGCTTAAGCTGGCACGTTTGATGACGGTCCTGCAGGCTGCAGAGCAGCCCGTCTCTCGCCGCCTGGGACCGCGACGGACATGGCGGTGCCGCGACCACCTAGGACCACTGCCCGTCCCAGTGACCCGCAGTTCTGTCGTCACCGGATGTGGTGCCCACTGCCAGCTGAAACGTATGGGGAGGGCAGGCAGCCGCGAGGTCCGCAGATATCGGACGGCACCCACCTCCGGACATGCGTTCTAACTTCTCGAATCCAGCGAACGAGCGTGTTGCGGGGAAGGCGTCGAGCAGGCTCAGGAGCACCGGGATGATGCGGCCATGGACACGGGTACACTTTAGGGCTTTTCGGACATCAGGCGAGGGACTCATGGGGGTTAGACGGGCGCAGAGAGCACGAGAAAGGACGCTAGCCTTCTCAGGGCTCCAGCTGGCGTATCACAATCAAGCTGGAGAAGTAGAGTCTGACCTGACGTGCGCACGGGGCGAAGAGGGCCGGAGCCAGATTGCGAGGTGTGATAAATGAAGGTGAAGCGGGCGGCCTGTGGGCGCTGGTGTCTGAGTGTCTGAATTGCTAGGGGAGCCATCGCGCTGGTCGTGGAGATAATGGATATGCGTGGGTTTCGTGAGGTCTGCGTGGGCCTCGTGAACGATCGTATGAGGTGCGGGATATTTGTCCATAAGGGATGCTGCGGCTACCCGTCGCCGCGATTGATATGTATGTGTTTGACGGACAGGCTCTCTCACAGCTTCGGGGTGTTCGTGGGAGGCGGAGCGTGGGGTATGCCGAATGGACCAGAGGTAGGGGCGTGCACTGACGATGTACCGTACGGACGCGAGCCGTAGCCGAACCATCCAGGTCCGTTCAGATTGAACGTTGGAGTATCGCTGCTATCTCCGTGGCCGTTCCCTGACGTCCCTGATGTACCTGCCAGATGTGTGCGAGACGTGAGAATGTCGTGAACCTGGGCAAGTATTTATCAGTGTCGTCATCAACAGTCAGAACTCACATACAACAAACACTCGATAGATAGAGTGACAAGGCGTACCTGCATGCGTAACCCGTGCATGGCTCCGCGCAGACCTCTCAGCTCCTCAGTCGTCCGCAGTGATTCTGCGCCTCGGGTGGCAGCCAGCGCGCCCAAGGCGCCTGCGAGCGTGACGAGGGATGAATGCAGCGAGGCAAGGGTATCGGGAAGAGGCGTTGTTGGATCTAGAGGAGGGATGGAGATAGCCGGAGAGGTTGTGGGGAGTGATGATCCTGCTGTCACGTATGGCATGCCTGAGGATTGACCGGGTGGGATGAAACTACTCGAAGGGTATAGCGGAGTCTGCGATGGGTTGGCATATGGTGCTTGGACAGATGGTCCCAATGGAGATACCGGTCCATGGACCTGAGGTGACGGTTGCGATGGCTGTATGCGTGGTACACTTGAGGTATGACCATGTCGAGTCTGTCGAGGAGGTAAGGCAGGAATGACTTCCTCGGGAGGTGGGAAATAGGACGCAATGTCCGTAGGATCTCGGGATGTCGTGGACGATGGATTGTCTGACAGGGACCCGGGAGGGTGTGCAGCAAGTTCTTCTGCCAACTGACGTTCGAAGGCTTCCGAGGACGCTTCGTCGTCTACGGCCTGATCCTCTGGAAGCAGCTGTGGGTGCACGTCGGGCTGGTACCACGGTCCCAACGCATGTTTCACTGCGAACATCTCGCTGCGAAGGATGTGGACGACGCTCTCAAGAGCCGACAGCCTGAGGCGTAACATGGCGTTCTCCGCAGTGAGGTCTACGGTCAAACTCGCTGGCTCTGCTGTCACGCCGGAGGTAGCAACAGATGGGTGATCCTAAAAAAAGATTGCGATGTGAGAAGAGGATCCTCGGATGCCAGAAGAACGTACCCTCTTCTTGTCAGCATCCACGTTAGGCCGAGTTTGCTCCCTGGTACTGGCAGATGCTTGCACATCCTCCGATAGATCCTCCGCACAGTAGTGTTCCTTGACGTCCTTCCTCAACACCTGTTCGTTGCACCGTCTCTTTGGACAGCCGACTTCTACATATGAACAAGATTCGCTTAGGTGAATGGGGAGAAGCAAGCGTTGACAGGTGTAGGAACAGCCTAGATGCTCTTGAGGACAGCGTACGATTAACTCGTCGACCAGCTGCCGGAGATATCATGAGCTATGAACGGGTGATTGACAGGTTCACAACTGAGACATACGTTGCGGATGACGGGGTCTGCTGGTACCAAGTCATGCAGTGTTAGGGGTGTTCGGTCAATGGGACACTGGCGGTTGATCGCAATAGCCTGTGCGATGCACTCGTAGCAGAATGTGTGACAACACGTCCGCGTGGTGCATGGTTCCACAAACGGAGATCTAGAGCATGGTCAGCACGGCTATCGAACAACCTGAAGCTCGCGGGCACATACCGGCAGATGCAACAACTCTGGATGCATGTCCTTGATGAGAAGACTGTTGCGCGCCGGAAGATCAAGGACTTACGAGGTTCACATTGGGTGTGTCCACATAGATGTACGATGCCATGTCAGGCAGTCAGGCTGTGGGTGCCGGCGGACGGAGGGTGGGCAGGAGCAAGTCGATTGCCAAGTCCGTGTGGGCTCCCTCGGACCGGTGATTGCCGGTGCACCCACAAGCGTATACTCACCGCCTCCCTTTGGCGCCTGAGGGTGGATGCCATGTACTTACTTACTCTCGACGCTTCCAGGCTTGCGAGTCGACGCAGGACTTGTAAACATGCGACCGCCAAGCCGATATCTGTGCCGGTGATGATCTGCTTTCCTGCACCAGGATCGATAAAGCGTGCCGGAGACATCTCGGACCGTTCTTGCAATAGGTCGCGGTCCGGTCGCTCGAGCTCCTGACCGCCTCTCTATGCCTTATAACTCGCGAACGATGGCGGAACCTGTATACTCCTTGTTGCACCGCGATGTCGTCCTTCGCATACACTACACCCTTCGCCTCCAACCCGATCGAGACCAAGGCGGACCTCGCGCAATATCTCGTCGGTCTCCTCGACCCTCTCGCTCCACACACTTCTCCCGGAGGCGCTCGCATTCACCTTGGATTCACCGGCACCCACTTCGATGAGACCGCGGCGCACCTTGAAGGGTTTTCACGGCCTATATGGGGGCTCGCCTCGTTACTCGCCGGGGGAGGCTCATATCCGGGTGTCGAGAGATGGATACGAGGATTCGACAATGGCACAAATCCAGATCACGAAGAGTTTTGGGGCGACATGCGTGACAAGGACCAACGTATGGTCGAGTGCTCCGCGATCGGCTTCGCTCTCTCCGTGGCTCGCGAGCACCTGTGGGACCCTCTCCCGGACGAAGGCAAGCGTCACCTCGAGGCGTGGCTGGGCGGCATGAACGACAAGGAAATGCCCAATACTAATTGGCTGTGGTTCCGCGTAAGTTCGCCAATTGCCATGATCTCGCATGCGACACCCATGACGTGGACACTGACAGAAGACTCAAGGTCTTCGCCAACCTTGGTCTGTCCAAAGTAGGCTCTCCGAAGGCCGACCTCAAGCGCATGAAAGCGGATATGGATCATCTCGATACGTTCTACATCGGGGACGGTTGGTCGCGGGATGGGCCTGAGGGCGTCGTCCAACTCGACTACTACTCTTCTTCGTTTGCCATCCAGTTCGCTCAGCTGGCATATTCCAAGTTGGCGCAGAAAGAAGACCCTACTCGGTGCGAGGAGTTCAGGAACCGTGCGCGCCAGTTCGCCTTGGACTTTGTCCATTACTTCGACGAGGAAGGTGAGACACTTGCCCCTCGACAGATCTCAGTATATCGCTTACAGTTCACAGGTCGTGCCATCCCCTTTGGCAGAAGCTTGACTTATCGCGCCGCTATGTCGTCCTTCTGGGGCGCCCTCGCCTTCGCCGACGTTGAACCCCCGGCCCCTTTGACATGGGGCGCCGTCAAGGGCCTTCAGCTCCGAAACCTACGCTACTGGGCTCGCCAGCCCGGCGCATACAACAACGACGGCACCTTCACTATCGGATACTGCTACCCCAACCACAACATGACGGAGAACTACAACTCTCCCGGCAGCCCGTATTGGTTCTGCAAATCCTTCGTCGCGCTCGCTCTGCCCGAGACGCACCCCTTCTGGGCGTCACCAGAAGAGCCATATCCCGTCGTACTCCGGAATACTGTCAAACCGCTCTACAAACCGCTGCACATCGCGACGAATCTGGGCGGGCACACGTACATCCTGTCCTCGGGCCAGCAGTGCTCGTACCCGGTCAAGCAGAGTGCGGCCAAGTACGGCAAGTTTGCGTACTCGTCCGCGTTCGGATACAGCGTCCCCGTTGGCTCGCTCACGCTCGAGGAACTTGGTGGCGACAGCGCGCTCGCGCTGAGCGAAGACAATGGGGAGACCTGGAAGCTGCGCCGCGAGACCAAGGAGGCGCGGATCGAGGATGGCAAGTGGTTGCACTCGATGTGGTATCCGTGGTCAGACGTTTCCGTCGAGACATGGCTCGTCCCGCCCACCCCGGACGTGCCCCTCTGGCATCTTCGCATTCACCGCATCAAGTCTGGCAGGAAGTTGCTTTCGGCAGAGGGTGGTTGGGCGATTTACGGCCAACGGAAGGACGACCGCGCGCTTGAACCATCTACGGGCGAGGAGTACGGCACGCTCGAGAATGGGAGCGAGGCTCGCGCAGCGTCCAAGGCAGGAGTGTCGGGTATTGTAGAGCTGCGTGAGCGGCCGAGCAGGAAGGGTCGGGCCATGCGTACGGACGCGAACACGAACCTGATGGTGCCGCGCGCTGTCATGCCTGCGCTTCTGGATGAGCACGAGGTGCAGCAGGGCGATATTTGGCTGGTGACGGCGGTGTTCGGTCTTCCTGCCATCGCTGGACAGGAGGGTGCTGCTCCTGGATGGGAGGCAGAGTGGAAGAAGCGACCCACCATTCCGAATGAGATCGCCGCACTCATTTCCTAGGTTGAGGAGGGGCACCATGCTTGTTGTTTGTGAAGCGGCTGTAACCCTGTCATGTAGTATCTATAAGGACTTTATAAGCGTATGAAGACACGGAATCTTTGACGTGTCGTCTAGAGCAAGCACTCGCACAGGGGACTAGAGTCGCGGAATCTGGTGCATCAAGCGTACAGTGCTACATAGCGATACAGGGCTGGAAAGCTAGAGAATCATGGAAACACACTAGAGGTCCGTCTAATCATGCACCGCGAGAATAGCATCGTCATCGTCTTCATCATCGTCATCACCGTCCTCCTCGTGGCCATCCGCCCCGTCCTCCCCAGCCGCGCCAGCACCGTCCTTGTCTGCCGCTGACTTCGACGCGTCCTCCATGGAGACATCCGTCTGGCCCTCCTTGATGTCCTCCGGTATTGACGGCAGTGTTGGAGAGCCGGACTTCTCTTTGACGCCCTCCCCGCCCGGGGCAGGCTCCTCCACCTGTAGCGACACGCCCGCCGTGAACGCCTCGCTCAACGAGCTGACGGTCGAGACGGCCATGTCTAACACAGCCTCGACGCGCCGCCTCAGCGACTCGCTCGAGCTTGTTACGGTCTGTTCGCCGTCGCACGTCAGACTTGCTGGCTAGCTCAGCACTGGAGACTCACCATTGAGAGGAGGTTGATGACAGCGTCCGCCTCGTCCAGCGTGACAAGCAGCGATGGCTCATGCGCATCCTCGCCCTGCTCCATCTCGTCTCCTTCCTCGGGCATGTGTAGCTCGACTTCACCGAAGTGCGCTTCAAGGAACCACGCTAGCCGTTGTATCCGCATCCGTTCAGCACACTCGTCCGCGAGGTCCGCGTGTGGGTGTGGGTGCTTCGGGACGTGGTCATGTGTGTGTGGATGCGTTGTCACTGTGGACGAACATCAGTCAGAGGGTCTTTGACAACAAGTGATCTGAGGACTTACGTTTTACGGAGGCAGGGCTTTTGTCGATGCCGTTGATCAAGGCCAGGGTGGAGTCTGCAATCATGTCGTTACTCGCACTCGAGTCCCATTCCAGCGTGAGTTCTTGCTCCTCGGATAGCTTGATGTCCACTGCGCCCATCACCTGCGCAGATAGTGAGTAGCGCTGCCATCATCGTGCAATACCAGTACGTACCCTCATGGTAGGAATACCATCCTTGTCGAGGCCCTCTTCGATCTGCCCGAACATACCCTCCAGGTGCCACCTCACAAGATCCCAGCCGACACCAAGCGCGACCTTCTGCCGCTGGGTGACCACACACGTCGTCAAGCCCGCAAAGTCACGGAGGTCTCGCGGATCCAGCAACGTGTACGAATAGTCCTTCGACACCAGCAGGCCGGAGATTACATCGTTCGGCTGGGGAGGCTTCGCCGCAAGAGTACCGATCGCCTTTGCGTTGTGTGCGGCGTAAGAATAACATCTAGCGCTGCAACCGAGGATGGGACGCACCTTCGCCACGCGCTCGCTCCGGAACGTCAACTCTAGCGTCTCCAGGTTTCGCGGCGTATGGATCTTGACTTCTTCGTCACGACTCTTATACCGGTCCTGCATGGCTGCTTTTAGCCGACCCATGCCAGTCGCCTCGCCGTGCACAAGCACCTGGGATATCGTGAGCGGTCGAGTCAATGTTCAGATGAGTGGGTAGAACTCACGATGTGTTGTGGCTTGACGAGCTCCATAAACTCAGAGTTTTGCGAGTAGTCGACGTGCGCGCTGAACGAGATGTAGTCGACTGAGATCTTTCTCGGTATCGTGTTGCCCTTCACACCAGTGATCTCTTCCGGCTCGATGAGGATTTCCTAAGGGAAAAGAGGGAAAAGGTATGAACATCAACTCACTCTCACAAGTAGACGGACCATGCGGACGAGAGGAGTGAGAGAAAAGGAGATGACCATTGCTTCGCATTGTACATACAACACGGACAGATGGGTACACGACGAATACCGGTAGGTCCTGATGGTATTGACTCACCCTCGCCATCGTGCCCTCGACGGAATATCCTGTCACAATAAGACCATTTCTAGAGTCTGGCGCCCAGAGTTCCAGGAGTTCTCGACTAGGCCCGTTGTTCATGAAGCCTGGTGATGCCAGGACAACACACGGAGGACCATCAGCGATTTTGCGCTCCCAACCTCGTGTAGAAGGAACATTGGTGATGTGCCTGGGCGACCGATGTCAGTCTACACTAAGGCATGACGGACAGGGACATACTGGAATACGAAGGGGTTGTCGCGCTTGGCGAAACGTGTCCTGACATTTGCGTTCATTGTGTGGATGTACGTCTGATACACAGCCATGCACTTGCGAGCCAGACTAGATGCATAGTATATAGGCACGTTGTGGAGGTCGGGATGCTTCGACCAGTATTCATCCAAAATGAGTAGGAGTTCCTGCGCTCGTCCTAGGGCAAACGTCGGCAGCAGGACGTGGCCTCCGCGCCGGATGATGGAGTGAACCAAACTAGTGAAACGTGCCTCCTTGTCGTCTCTTGGCTCATGGCTCTGTACTCCGTACGTGCTTTCCACAATGAGGACGTCCGGGTGCACAGGGGGCACCTCAGCCTTGACAAGGTGCCGATCTTCCTCCCGAGAGTAGTCGCCAGTGTACAAGATCTTCAAGCCAGCGATGTCGATGAGAAACATACAGGCACCCAGAACGTGACCTGCATGATAGGGAGTGAAGGTCACACCGGGGCAAGGAGTGATTACTTGATGGGCGGATACCGGGATGATGGAGGCGAGCGACATGGACATCTCGAGTGGGGTGAACAGCGTGTCGGAGGAAGACCCGCTGAAACACCGCTCAGACGAAGTGTTCGGTCATAAGTGCATGCACGCACCTCATGCGGACGAAGTCCTGCATCATGAACTTGTGTAAGGCTTTCGTAGGGTGCGTCATGTAAACTTTGCCCTTGCCATCCCGGAAGTTCGTCTTATACCAATGAGCACTCCTGAGTTGAGCTTCACTCTCGGAATAACGTACCTTCTCCATGATGTACGTCAGCGCTGCGGCATGGTCGAGGTGGAAACTGGAGGCCGGTCAATGTTATGCAGTATCGAGATGTCGACAAGACGTACTGAGTAATTAGCAGAACGTCCACCGTACTCCAGTCCAGGTCATCCACGAATGGAAGGGATGCAATTCCACTGTACGCCGGGTGCACTCCAGCATCGCACACGATTGTCCGACCACGGTACTGCAAAACGCAACAAGACCGTCCGACCTCCTGTCCGGCCCCAAGAAGCGTGATGCGCAGCTTTGGTACGTCAGACATAGCAGCAGAACCAGCAGGTCGACACCCAGACCAGAGAAAGCAGCCGTTAGTAGGGTGGTAACGAGGTGAAGGGAGAGGACAAGTTACGACCGCCTGCGTATGCCTCAGCGCAGCGCCTTGGGTCCGGGAAGCGCCCACTGGCTTCTTCCGTCCTCCGAGTCCGCATCTTGAAGTTTTTATCATATCACGCACTACATAGACTTCTCAGCCACCGCCCGAGCCCTCAGATGCTCTGAAGCCACGTACATATGCCAAAGCAACAGAAGAAACGCTCCAAGTCTAATGGGGCCCCGAAAGACGCCCGCCAGGCTTCCGCAAAGCAGGCTGCGAAGAAGATGGTAAAAGCGCGACAGCGTATAACGAGAGAACAAGCTGCGGACGTCACCGCGCGAATTAACGATGAATTCGCAAAGGTGCAGATGCTGGACCAGCAGGTACGCGTTCGTCGTTGAAGTCGCGCGGATTCCGATGCCGACCTATCCTTTAAATTGTTCAGCGCGCGGGAACCAAGCTCAACACGTTTTCTGGGACAGTACCAGAAGGCACTGTGCAAGAGCTCGCAGACGTAATGCAGGCGCTGTAACCAGTGTGCATGGAGTCTGTCTTCTGACTACTCGTGAGCACAATCACGCCCATCACAGTATTCGCGAGCGTGTTGGCCGTTACTGAACCCCCTCACTTGCAGGCAATTGCCCCCCCCCCCCCGCCGATCCTCCATAGTAGGAACAGCCTTCCTGCGCAGCCTTTGTTGCAGGCTAATACAAGGCTGCATGGATAATTCGTTACTCGGAAGGGGAATATGCAGAGGTGTGTCACGATCGACTGGATGGATGATGGCAGCGATTTGCTGACCTTGTCGTTCTCGCGGCACATGTGTCTCTACGATTCCTGTCAGGCAGGCATCATAGCTGTATCCTATACAAATGGCACCGTCACAGCATGTGAACACTGGATAGTCTACCAGGACTGCGCTTGGAGATCATCAAAGCGTATGAAACATGGACAGTCAGCAAAACTTGAAGAACCCACTGTTACTAACAGCTGGCGGTCAGTCGAAGGCACCCTCGGTCAAGTTGCGGTGTTTCCACTGCTAGCAGACATGACTGACCAGGTCGGCGACACAAATTCTTCAAACGGAGATAATATCTGACCCAGTGAGCCTGCAAGTCCAGTGGGGGACTCTGTTCGCCGTCCTCCCGCCGCATTCGCCAGCAGTTCGCTTGCACAGTCACCGAGTCATGCTTATGAACACCTTTCAGCTGACCAAAGGTAGTACAGAATGCGAATAATCTTGGCCATCAGGATGGAAGAACTTGATGGTCTTGCTGGTCGTAGAGAATCACCGCGACCGGTGTCTCGTATATATCGCGAGAAAGAGCCAGGAATAGCAAGCACACCCGATACATAAACCACAATGCGGAGCTACTCAACGAAGCCACGATGTTCTGACTACGTGCACGATGCAATCTACCTAGTCTTTCACAATGGATCGAGGTCTCTGATAGTCCATACTTTATACGGCACATAGAAACTGATTCCGAGGCCCGTCCGTAGTGTACTCAACAGCCGCTTTCTCGTGGCCACTATAACCTTTGTTGATGGCCATGTAATCCATTCCGAAGTCTACAATTCAGTCTGTAGATGTCATCGAGTGCGGTGTTGAATGACCTGCGGCAGGGTGACCCGGGCGAGCGCGAGCGCGGCTCAGCCGGGTCATGACCGACGATGAGAATGTCGACGGTTTGGTCTCGAGAAATGATGCTCGTTCACAATAAACAGTGGCTAGATATCACAGACGGTGCGGTACAATCACTCGTAATTCCAGGTGACTCGGATGCGACCGGCATCGAGGCTGGCGAGCTGCTGGAAGGCACCGGGAGACAGGTCGATGCTGCCCGAAGCGCACCCGGGCACAGGTCGACAACGGTGGCGTCGACGAATCGACCCTGGTCTGGAGAGACGCAATGTCAGTCTACAGCTTCAGATCAACTACCCTTTCAAGACTTACAGTGGACTCCAATGTGGCGCCAGCAGTTCGAACCGCCTGCGTACTGGTCGGCACTGAGAGCGACGACGAGGTCGCTGTTCTGGCTCGGTGCGCCGCAAGCACCGAGGCCGCCGTTAGGCGTGTACCAGGTAGCTGTTGCAGAGCATGTCAGAGGCGAGGAACAGTCACTAGACCGATTACCTACCATCTCCGGCGAAGTTGGCAGCAGAAGGGGCTGCGTTGACTGCGACAGCGGCGAGGGCAACGGCGAGAATGACCTTGAACATGGCGAAGAGGTTGGTGGTAATGTAAAGGAAGAGGACGAGTTTTTGAGCCGCGAGGGCTGGTAGACTGGTAGAAGTGGGTATCCTGCCGTTCAACCACGCAGGTAGACACTTTTTATACGCAGGACGGCGGCGCTGCCGTTGGACTTGCCTCCACATCGCGCCAACGACAGCACGGAAAGTCCACCCATCCGATCGGCTGCTAGCAAGCTCGAAGCAAGCGCAGCCCCGGAGCGACACGGTCATGGGATTCCACCGACGGGTATGGCAGCGCCGAATTTTCTGCACCAAGAGCGAGCTTGAGCATTGCGGCGCTGTTTGCAATATACATTCATCGAGCTAGCCTGAGATCGTTAAGAATGTCTCCGATTGTGCCTCGTATGTATTGGCCCGTCGTTCGGAATGCGACCATAACTCGTTCCACACAACTGATTTGGTGCCAAGGGCGCGATGGTGAGAAGAGCTCACCGCTCCGAGTCGTGGACCCTTCCAGACCTTCGCCTTCCAATTCTCCAAGAAGACCTAGCTCTGCTCACGCCTCTTTCATGTGAAGTATGCGCATATGGATTGGTATCCGTCTTCCTCCGGTCGATTGCCTGCGAAACAACGCGCTATTGTCGCTCCGTAGGTTAGGATGAGTCTCGCGGACCACGCGGACTACGGACCGTGGTTTGATCGCCCTGGCATTGCAATCATGTTCTCTGAGACAGTCAGCACCATGTCAGAGCCTCCAAGCGGCATAGCGTACGTCGTGTACCACTCGTACTAATGGCTGCGCTCCGCCAGCGGGGCCGAGTGAATGTGCGTGCCGCCGACAGGTCGAACTTCATTGGAGGACCACATAGATGTAACGCCTGCATATGTCCGCTGCGGCGGACCGCCGGTCCTGCACGTTCGTCGACATGCGGCTATGTGACTGCAGGCTAGACCGGAACGTATGGTCGGCGTTATTGTGGCCAGTTGTCAAATCAACTCGATCCCGGGGCATGCACCTGCCATTCCCTGTGCAAGAGGTAAGATACAGACAAATATACAGAAGGATTGAATCACCTCACGGGTTTCTTTTGATCTGGACCCTGTTACTTAGACGGGTGCTGTAGGATCTGACACGAACCGTCTGGCGTTTACCCTGAAGCGTAAGACTCGGACGCCCGGGGATGCCTTGTACAAGCTCAAATCCTGAATCAGTAACAGTCAAGCTCAGTCCAGCGAAGTATCCAAGTATCCAGTTGTAACAATATGGGGTTGAACAAGTTACGGAGACCCGTCATTGCAAGGATCATAACGCCAGAGCGCTTCTTTGTGCGGTGCCCGAATTGGCAAGTGTTGTGGTTCGCACCGGAAACTGCGTCGGGAGGCGCCGGAACTGGTTGAGGATGAGTGACGAGCAGGAACTGTTGTATCTCAATAAGCATGATGTTCAGACAGACACCATGCCAAGATCCTCTCCAAAGCAGCCCACTGGCGGCATGCATCATGTTACATATGACTCTCTCTCTACTCGTAGTTATAATCGACCTGGATAAGACCGGCGCCGAGATCGGCTAGTTGCTGGAATGCACCCTCGGAGAGATCGATATGGCCGGGCTCGCAGCCGGGACACTCGTCGACGACGGTCACGTCGACGAACCTGCCCTGGTCTACGAAGTAAGTAGCATGAGTTTATCAGGTCAAAAAAAGGTTGTTAAAGGTAGACTTACGCCACACGCCGATGTGGCGCCAACAGTTCGCGCCGCCTGCGTACTCGGAGGGGCTGAGAGCGACGACAAAGTCGCTGTTCTGGCTGGGGGCTCCACACGCTCCGAAACCGCCGTTGGGCTGGTAGTAAGTCGCTGTGCCGCAAAGTGAGCTCGTCACAGTCACCTTGGTAACTGCATAGACTCACCAGTTCCCGCGTTCACGCCGAGGGTGAAGGCGGCAGAGACAAGTGCAATAATAGTGGCCTTGGTAAACATCTTGGAGATAAGTGCAGAAACGGGAAGGAGTCTGTCGATGGTTGTCGAGTAGCAGAGGTGACTGACGGATAGTCAGAGAGTACCGCGAGGTTATATACCAGTCCCGGGCGTCGTTGCCTCAGCCTAGTCTGCCCTGGGGTGACTGGTCGCCAGCAGTCTGGCCGGGGTGGACAGCCAGTGCAGACGCTTGGCTGAAGGAGACGACATACCCCTTGAGACACTTGTCTGAAGTCCTGGAGCGACCACTTTCCTTCGCATATCGTCGTCAACGTTTGGGGCGCACATGCACTGTGCCTACTCCGCTGCACCGGACATTGCCCTGCCAGCAGAGCTCATCACTCTTGAATCGTACCGTGCTTCGGATTCTGCAGTGGCATGTTTGTTCCGTGACCTGATAGTATCATGGTCCAAGCCATGAAGCGCACCTGGAGTCCAAGCGGCAAAAGAGAGTGGGCAAGCTAAGACAGTAAGGGCTCCTTGCAGGCAACCATGTCCAAGTCGCAGCGTCAGAACAGCTCGCCATGATTGTACTCACTGGGCCCTAGTGCTTACCTGCCGCGTTCGCATCCGGCGCGTACATACTACAGCCTCCTGGCACCTTGGACCTCGGGACGTGACATTTGTAGACCGACTCCCGCTCAACGGAAAGCGATGAATGTAGTAGATGTTGACCAAGCAGCGTGTACGACGTGACCTGATGAACTTCAGATGAGCGTCCGGCCAAAAGTGATACTCACGCACAGTGTTGGAAGTCAAATGTTGAGAGGCTGGTCGGATTTCAGCAGCCGTGCAAGGCCGCATACGGAGGATGCCACGATCGGATCGTTATTTGATCGTCAAGGAAATTGGTCCTACGGGCGATAAGTACTCGTGTGGCGTCTTAGCACGGCACACGCCTCCATCCGAAGGCTATTTGGCGTATTTCATCCAGCAGGCGTCACAGCCATCTACGCCGAGCGAGCCGGCCGGAGCTCACAATGGTGAAGATGCTGCAGATCAGGTTGGGTCATGACTCATTTGGCCACAATCGCTGCGAAAAGTCAGTAAACCCCGGACGCCCGGGGGCTCCGCAGACCTCTTGAGACACCGCGTGCCTACCTTGAAGTAAGCTCCGGCACTCGCAGACTTCGAGCACTGACTTATCGTTTGCTTCGACTCGGCGCGAGAGCCTAAGCTGTGCGTGTCTGAGTAAGTGTTTCATCGTCGAAGGACGAGGCGCACGCTTACTGCGAGTGTGAGGGTCAAAATTCGGGCGCCGTACATCTTGGTAGAGGTTGTGACAGCAAAAGGTGGTCAGAATTTGTGCTCGAGCGCGGTGGTTGCAGCGGTACTCCACCAAGTCATTCTAAGTACTTCGAGTTCAACTCTCACAAGTCTCAATCAACGCAACCCTAACCAGAGTTAAAAGTGATTCGAATTCATCTGGCTGCAGCGCGCTTCACATCGGTGGTAACTTGTATGCATTACATGAACAAGTCTACTAGCTGTGCGTAGGGATGTCGATGACAGCGTAGCCGTATTTACACGAAATTCCAAGTAACCTGGATGCGACCGGCATCGAGGCTCGCCAGCTGTTGGAAGGCACTCGACGTAAGGTCAATGCTCCCGGAGGCGCATCCCGGGCACAGGTCGCGGACGGTGGCTTGTACGGATTTGCCTTGGTCTGATGAGATCATAGGAGTCAAGGTGAGTATCTGAGAAACTCCCTTGACTGGACTGGCTCACACTGCACGCTGATGCGGCGTCCGCAGTTGGATCCGCCAGAGTACTGGCTGGAGCTGAGGGCAACAGCGAAGTCGCTGTTCTGGATGGGAGAGCCGCAAGCACCGAGTCCGCCATTAGGGAGGTAGTAGGTAGCTGTTCCATATGGTACCGGTTAAGTAGTGTTCAACGCGGCAGAGGACACCGGGACTCACCATCACCGGAGATGTCAGCGGCGCGAGGGGCACCATGGACGGCGACGGCAGCGAGAGCAGCAATGATGATAGCCTTGAATGACATCATGGTGGCAGAATTGTATAGCAGAGGAGCTGGTGAGGCTGTTGTGTTCGAGTGGGTTGTTGGGTGACCTTGGATGTCCTGCCGTTCCATCCAGCACGCCCCAGCTTTTATTTCGTTCGCCGGCGACTTCGCGCATGCATCTTGCTAGCCACCCAGAGCCTGAGGCTTGCCGAGTGGGAGCGTGCTGGTCCGGTCGGACGGGGGCCGAGACATGTAGAGAAGCGACGATGGAGCTGCGTTGACGATGGATTTCGGTGGGCTGAGGCGGAGACACGTCAGAATGGATGAAGTGCCGTGAAGTCAAGCGGTTAATCAGTTGCGCATCTCGCAGAGATCAGTCTTCCCAACTGGACCGGTTCGACTTGAGCTTCGAGCGACGTAGTACGAGGAGGCCCGAGCATGACCTTCTGGACAGAGGTTTCTGCTGGAGCGCTAGCGCTATAGGTCTCGGATGGAGGCAGGAGCTCGCCATCCGACGGAGCGTCCGAGCGTGCGAGATAGACGTGCAGCTCACTGACCAGCTAGGCCAAAGAAGGTCAGTATACAACGCTATGAGAAGCCGGACACGACGGGATGCGACCTACTGACACAAAGAAACGCCTGGAGAAATCCCGAGCGGACGGACCGCTGGTACCGGTGCAATAGGATGCAGCATCCGGTTATGTTCACACCCAGCCGCTTCGTTCGACTACCAGCGTAATTGTCCCGATGACAAGTTCTATGGTCTGCCGCATTAGAGGCGACGAGACCTCCAAGTTGGCGACCACGACCAATCGGAACAAGGACAGCGCGTCTCTGGCACGAGGCTACCGCTGGTGAGGGACAATGCGATGAAGCCTTTCCATTTCATAAGTATACCCCATCGTACTTGGATCACCAACGAAACGCTGGAGTGAACACACACCCTGTTCCGATCCGGATCATGATGCAATCCTTCACTCGGAAGTCGGTGAGTGGCATGGCATGAAAAATGTTTTTGCTGAACTTGAAGTACTCACCAATCTAACTTGAACCGTACTAGCTGGCTATTGATTGTGACGTGTCATCATACAGCCACTCCCAGGTCAGTCAAGAGCAGTTGAGTGCAAACGGACTCTTTTTCGAGCCCCAGTGTTTCCCCGGGCCTGCAGTCTGTACGACCTAAAATATGTCATCCGGCGGGCGTGACCTATACACACTCGCCTCTCTCATGCTGCAGAGCCCCGAGGCCGAACCCCGAACGCTATATCCGCATTTGTCCTTGCGGATGTCACATCAGGTCTTCACATCGCCAACTTGCGACCAAGCGTCATGACAAAACGCACCGATGGCTGACATGGTGGGTGGATGTGACGTCGATGAGTCTATAGCGACGCATGTATCGCTGTGCTGTACGTTCGGGAGCCGGGATGCGGTGAGTCAGAGCGAGGCCCAACGTAGTTTCACAACGTCTTCAACGCGCGCCACTGTGTTCATCGCCTGTTCTATCTGCAGATTGCGGCGGACGCAATGAGGCTCGGGCTAGATGACGTCCTACAATAACAACCAACTCACCAGTGTCTTCGTTTTCTATTATTCCCATTACAATTGCACTATAGTTTGGATAGATGCGGGTTCAGGCCGAGGACATCGTGCACGGCGTTTGAGGAGTACTAAGCACCCCGAAGCCCGAGCGTGATGCTGTTGTGCCGACTCTCTGAAGAGCAACCTTCAAATTACACCAGACTATACCTGACAACGCAAGCAGACGGGCCCGCCTATATACATGCGGATGCTCGTCAGTACGTCAAGGCTAGGAGTAAGCATCTGATGACAAACTGACGAGAGATCACCGAGTGTGGGTAACGGAGTGGTCTGCAAGGGGACGCCGTGCGCTGTTATAAGAGGCCGTCAGACAAAAATGACCTCTACATACCACTTCACTGCTCACAATTTTCGGTTCAATGCGGTTGCTACCCACTATCGTCGCGGCACTTGCCGCAGCGGCAACCATTCCAGCGGGGGCCGACGCTCAACCCTCTGCTCCCCCTCAGTTCGAGACCATGTTCTATGGAATTCTAGAGTTCGGGACGATTGGAACACTGAATGCAACCTTTGGCACGCGCGTCAACTTTCCGGTCAAGGGGTGAGGCCTGAGGAACCAAAGCATGCAAACACTGCAAAGCACTCACCACGATTTTTAGCCTCAACTTGACAGACACTTCGGGAAATCTGGTTGCCACTCTCGCCAACCCCACGGCGGATACAGGTGTGATCGACAACACGGGAATTTTCTTTCCACAGGCCCACCCCGTCATACGGTGGGAGGTGGATCAGAAGTTGGCGTACTTGGCTTTGAACGGTGTGGGGTGAGCGCCCTCCTGTGCAGCTATTTCGTTCGCGGAGTCATGAGGCTGATTTGGCGTTGTTTTGCTGTGCACTTTCAGGGAAGCCTTCGGTTCCAGTCTGGCCTACATGTGAGTCCCCACGATGTTAGTTGAGGATGACCTGGGTACTCACGATGACGCATCCGATGTACAGTCATCTGGAGACCGACTCTGAAACCTATAGCTCGCTCAACGGCCGATTTATTGTAGCCAACATCAGCTCCCCTGAAGGGATGGGCGGGGACGTGACGATCACGTTCTTTGGTGCCCTATAGGGGGATGTCATAGGACGTACCCTCTGTCATCTAGAAGTTGATTTGAGCGAACATCCGAGTAGTAGTCTCTGTATGAACAAGCTTGTCATTGACAAACAAGATGTCCGCTGCTAGGGAGCTGGAATAAGTACTGCGTACCCGTATAACACAGTCGACAGGATTCAACTCCCTGCGTAAGTAATACCTGCCCCCTGTTCTGAGTCAAGACTGATAGTACAAGTTTCAAGATGCCCGGGGAGCGACGTACAGTAAGTATCATTGAATCTTCGAGCGACATGCAGCTTTGCTTTAACTCTACTACGTCGTCATATAAGCCCTTAAGCAAGTTGAGTCAACTGAGAGTCAAGATTTTCTGAATCAGCGTGGGTGCGGCTTCGAAGAGACGGATGGGTACATACGTACGAGACCAACGGAGTCCTGCTACTGTGCCAGCGCTTGCTAGCGCTGATCGTGTGACTCGTGACTGACGCGTTACGAGACGCGTTTGCAACGCCGGCTCGGCGACGGACAGCGCGCCGCGTCTCTCACCATTACCACTACCACCACTAGCCCCTGGCCTATCTCTGTGCTTTCACTATCGCGTCCTCTTCGACTTTGAGTTCTATCCTGAATCTGGTATGGCAGGCAAGACGCTAGTGAACCCGGCTCATGCACCAGGAACCACATGTCTAGCGTTCGCAAGAGATGGCTCGTCAGTCATACCGCATTCACCCATTCGCATCGTACTCACCACATAGTACAGACGTTTGTACACTGGTGGAGCAGACAGCTTGGTTAGGCTATGGGACCCAGAGTTGGGTGAAGATCAGGAGCCACCAAGTGCGGCGGAGGCAACGGACGAGGTTACAGCTTTAGCTTCTGGGGTATGTGAGCTCGCATCTCCATCTTTCATCCGCCCATGATATTTTGTAGGCCGATTGCTGGTTATCAGGCAGCAAAGACGGAGAAGTCAGGAAGTATGAACTCCACCGGCCAGCGCAGGAGTCCGCGCCGGTTCTAGAAGGATTTGTGACCAGTTCTCATGGGATCCCAATCCGCTGTGTCGCTGTCGACCCGACAGGGACCCGAGTTGTGATTACATCCGAGTGAGTGTCTTGCTGCTATGGTACTTCAAGACCGTCCAGAGCCATGGCAGACCCGTGCTCACGTTGCTCCAGCGAACCCGACGTGAAGCTCATAAATCTCGCCGACACTACTAAGATCACCATGCTGAAGGGACATACCAAGGCTGTACGCAAGGCGACCTGGCATCCGTCAGGAACTATCCTTGTACGAATCCTACCATAGTCCCGACGCATATTCTAACGACAGCCTAGACAACGTGCGGAGCAGACGGAAAGATCATCGTATGGGACGTTTCCGAGGACACTGCGAAGGAAGAGAAAGTCATTGATGGGGTCATTCCTGCAGTGCCAGACACGGAGTTAGTATTACATTTACGTTTTGGACGTCCAGCTTGTTGAAAGGTATACAGATCACCGGAGTTCGGCCATGACTGCTCCGCAATCTGGCATACTTCTGGCCAATATTTCTTCGTCGCCACCCGCACACATGGTAAGCAAACATATGTCGTATGCGCTTTCTCCCTGAGGTGCTGACCTCAGATCAGACATCGTGACTATTTCGCGGAATGACTGGTCAAAGTCGTCCACACTATCCGACGATGCATGCTCCGGCGCTATAACAGCACTGGCCCTTTCGAAGAATGGTGTTTACCTTGCTGCAGCTGCTAAGTCCGGAGTTTTCATTTGGTCTACGCAGAATCGGCGTATGCTGTTCAGGTGAGTTTGAATTTTAGAGTGGGGCACGAGTCCGCTGAGTGTAGTTGCCAGATTCCAAAACGCACTCAACTCGCCGATTACTCAGATGGCGTTTTCGCCCACAAAGAATCTCCTGGTGTGGACTGATACGACAGGCGATCTCACCCGCTGGCGGGAGCCTATACCAGCCTCAGCGCCAGATCCGGTGAAATTGTCTGCAGGTACTTCGTCCGTCACAGTACCCGTCAAGCGCAAGGGCACCCCTACCCTGTTCGACGACGATATGCACATTGGATCCAATGCTGACATGGGCAAAGCAAAGGACACTGAGGTCGAAGAGGACCTTGGTATCGATTTGGACAACGATGACTGGATTCTGGACGACGTCGGCACCTTGGATGATGACGACGGCGAAGCCAGGCGACTAGCGGCGGAAGGAGGCATTCGCGAAATGGGTGAGCTCGGACGCGGTGGTGTCATCATACCAGCTGATAATCAGACCAGTGAGCGTGACGAAGGCGCAGCCTGCATTCCAGCCTGGCTCGACTCCTATGGAGAATAAGAAACGATACCTGGGTGCGTATGTAGTATTTCACTTCGGATTGATCTCTGACGGGTGTTCACTGCAGCATACAATATGATTGGCGTCATTGAAGTGACGGACCAAGATACACACCACATTGTCAACGTCGAGTTCCATGACAGATCAGCCCGAAAGAGTTATCACTTCACAGATCATTCCCGCTACGATCTTGCTTCTCTAGGTACGCCGCAAACTCGTCCACCGTCTGACCTAACCGACCCTTCGTTCAGGCGAACGCGGAGCGCTTTACGCCTGCCAGCCGGAAGGAGAGCACACGGCGCATGTCGTGTACAAGCCATATGGCACCTGGGCTTCTCAATCTGAGTGGACATACCAGCTACCACCAGGGACGCGCGTACTGGGAGTGGCAGCCGGCGGTCCTCCACCCACCAAGTCAATGCGCGACAAGAGCGAAGTAGATATCGCTGGACAGGGTAACGTTGTGGTGGCCACTAGCCAGGGCGAGCTGCTGTTCCTGACTGGTAGCGGGATTGAGCGGGCTTGTGTGAGTCTACCCGGCGACTACGTGACGATGGTCGCGGGCACAGAATGGGTGTTCATCGTCACTCGCGATGGTAGCACGACGATGGATGGTGAGCTTCATAGCGTAGCCACCTGCTGGCTAACTGCTTATAATGTGGATATACAGGATCGCAAAACCTCACTGGCAGACTGATCAAATTTGACGACTTCTGCATACTACAACAGAGTACGTTGCCGATCGCCAAACGGCAGACACTGAAGTGGATCGGGATCACAGAGGAAGGGGTAAGTTGGCCTTCTTCCTGTCAGTGTATGGACGTTCCCCACCTCATTCCTCAACTCTCGCGCAGGCACCAGCTATCTACGATTCGGCAGGTATCTTGAACGTAATGCCTCGCTTCCGCATACCGCTGTCGGCCACATGGATGCGTGTCCTTGATACAAATAAGCTCGAACGACGGGAGGGCAAGGACGAGTCGTATTGGCCCGTTGGGGTTGTCGGCGACAACTTCATGTGCCTCATCCTCAAGGGGCGGCAGGAGCATCCTGGCTTCCCTCGACCTCTCATCCAGGAACTGCCCATCCGCCTACCTTTCAAGCGCACAGATTCGAAGGAAGCTCCCCTAGAGGAACAGTTCGCCCGAGAAAGCATGCAACTCGAGATCATCCGGGACGGACTGGGCGAAGAGCTCACCACCGACACGCTTGCTGCTCGCGAACTTGTGCTGGACAAGGCGCTCATCCAGCTCATCCAGCACGCCTGCAAAACTGACCGTCTCGCACGCGCCCTCGACCTTACCCGCATGCTGCATCATACGCCCTCGTTCGACGCAGCCATCAAGATCGCGAACTTCTACCACCTCATCGGTTTGAAGGAGAAGATGGAGGCTCTGAAGGAGGAACGCGAAGACTCGGACCGACTCGAGGGGCTTCGCGACCGCCGCCGGCAAATAGACAGCGATTTCGCCCCCGTTCCTGCGATGCGTCTCCCTACGGCTGGTGGACACGGACAGGACTACATGAAGCCAAAGCCATTCCAGGACTTCGGCCCACCTCCGCCTATGCACAGACCGGGATTGGAGCGAGCCATGCCTGCTCCGGATGTGCGTAACAACGGCATCTCATCAAGCCAGATGACCGAGGACAGCACGGTGTTCGGCACGTCGTACGCCGACAGCACGCAAGACAACGACGCGTCTCACGCATCGCCGGAGGGGAAGCGCAAACGGCCTGCGGATGACGAGCCGATGCCTGACATTCGTTCCCCTGGTGTTGATTCCGGGGCGAAGCGTCGGGCGTTTGGTGGCGACTCTGCGTCTGCAGCGAGGATGCCACCGCCTGTCGCAGTTCCCAGTGGGTGGTGCTCATCTGTAACATCCGGGTCCCGTACTGACTCGTATTCAGGGAGCAATCCATTTGCCCGCAAGCCTGCCGCAGACAACAACAACAACCGCAATCCCTTCTCCCGTACTGCCGACGCGAACATGTCTCTCCACAAGAGCGAAAGCTTCTTCGCCAAGGTCGACGCTGCAGAGGCAGAAAAGGGCAAACGTTTGTCGCATCGAGTCTTCTTTTTTGGTTAGTACTGATGCGCTCCTTCTCACAGGTCCGACGCAGAAGAGCAAGGGCAAGGAGAAGAAAGACGGTGGCAAACAGACCACTCTCTTCGGCTTCCAGCCTACCGAGAAGGACAAGAAGGTTCCTGCCGCCGCTGCCCGCAAGAAGAAAAACAGTCCCGCAGAAGAGTCTCAGGACTCCACGACCGCAGATACGCAGATCGAGACGCAGCAGACCGACGTCGTCATGGTGGATAGCCAGCCAGATGATCTCGCTGGAGAAGACACGCAGACAGACAGCCAGCTGGATGGGGGCGACACTCAGGTCGATACCCAGATCGAAGAGACGCAATTAGACGACGAGGTAGTGTCCCCCATCAGTTTAGTTCGCGAGCTCTCATTGACCCACTAGCGTCGTGTGCAGGAGCCTATTGACTGGCCTGACTCCCCGGAGCCTCAACGAAGGGCGCTGCCTGCTGAAGCTTGATACGCCCTTTACCAACCTGTACCTCTAGTGTAGTTTCCTTGCTTACTGCTGTCGCTTTCATCCGCACGCTTGCTGGCTCGAGACGTATAGATTGCCCAGTGATTATATATTCCACCGTGGAATCTGAAGGGGCACTTAGCCATCATTGGTCAAGTTTAACCCTCGAGATTGGAGTCCTCCGTACTCTGCACGCAGTACTTATCAGTCCGGCGAGTCTGTTCATCGCTCGTAGCGCATCCGGAGTCAGACGATACGTCCGGGCATAATAACTGACGCTAGAGGCGACCAGGTCTCATAAGTAAGACTTGAGCTACGTACTGTACTTTCAAGGTCGCGGAACTCGATGACAGCTGGAAGGAGGTGATCAACCGCAGATAAGCCCGCGGACCCTGCGCTCGCTCCGGAACACCGGCAGGTCCGTACGTTGACCTTAGCCGATTCTTCCTCGAGGCCCTCAGGGCTGCAGCTTCATCTCTAGCACTTATACATGATCAGTTCGACTTTGTCCTTCGACGGAAATTCAATCAGCCCTTTTCGAGCCCATCCCCTCTTCAAAGTCGATGGTGAGTATTCAACCTCGAATGCGTCTGCCGCAATGCATAGAAGAGGAATCGAAAGAGACGACTTTGTGTGGTAATGCGGTATCGGGGAGGCACCGTTGGTAACTGGTGGTTTCGGCCATGGAGGACAGGAGTCCCAAAGAGTACAACCGGGCTGGGGACAAGTCCGAGAATGTAAGGATGTGTGACGTGCGCACCTTTGTCATCTCTTCCGCGCCCGACTCTCCCATGGGCCTTGAGATTCTTCAGGGCCGTGTCTAGTCCTTTGAGACGGCAAGACACATTCTGTCTCGCTCGGGGGAGGTGGACAGGCTCGGAGGGAGGGGAGATCTCGGATGGAAGATAAATATTGCTAGATTAGTAGCAACTAAGGTAGCAAGGCGCTCCGGCCGCCCACAGCAGGGAGTGGTCCGTATAGATGTACGGTATACGCAACATCAGTCATACTCGCTCATGAAAGCGTCGGTGATCATCAATTCCTGTGGTGCGATTCAACGCCGTGAACCGAAGAGAGAAACAAGGGTACGTACCTGGGGCTTGAACGGCCAGTTGTTGAACGCGCGCATGAGGAGTGCCCAGTCGGAGATGTTCAACGCCCCGACCTTTTTGTTGACGTTGACACGCTGTTCTCGAGGTACAGTCGGGGACGTCAGTGCGTCAATCAATGTTTTCGCTCCGGGGGCGAGCGAGCTACGTATACGATGCGAGGTTAGGCCAGTTAAATCCCAGTGAGAAAGGACGGGAGGGTGACGCACTTCAGTGCGTCCGCGAGCTTTGTGCTCTTCAGGACGAAGAGTCTCCGCAAGCAGTAGTCCCACTGATCCGTCATGCCCCTCTGTATAATCTGCTCGGCGTAGGGTATTGAAGTGATAGCGTGCATGGGCTGTCCTACTTTCCTCGTCGACGTAGACCCCTTCCCAACAGGGCCAGGTGGGTGAAAGTGATCATCGTATGGAGCAAGGTAGTCGGGGTCGACGGCCTCCCTGATGTCCGCCGTCGCCTCCCCAACGACTGCCAGTTTACATCGTCGCACGCTGCCGGGTGGGGCAGATAATCGCTGTTATCACTGTGAGCACGTTTCCTTGAATCCTGAGTTGTGTGATCGCACCGTCCAAACCCAGTCGCTCATGAGGATGCTCATCGGTACCCGCCCATATTGGAACAGCCATGAGCGCTCTGGAATACAGCGGAATAGTTGCGCTATCAATTGTTCGCCTTTAACGTTGTGGTTCAGGTGAGCGACGAAGTGCAGGTTGGGGACTACGAAACTTCGTGAGCGACAGTCGCGGAAGGAGATGAACCATAGATATGATGCACACTCACGTGAGTTCTCTTCCCATGGGGCGATCTCGACGTCCTTCAGCAGACCTTGCTCTTGAATGTGCGCGTACGTATCCCAGTCGTGGCCGGACATCGGGACGACAGTTACGCGCGGGTCCGCTTCTTCCAATGGCTATGATTCTGAGTACTTCGCCTGGTAAGTTCCAAGTACACAACTTACCTTGAGATGTTTGAGGAACAGCTCGTCATCCTCGAGGATGATAAGCTTGCGGAGGGATGAAGATGGCAACTCAAGCATGGCGCGTGACAGCGCGCCGGGTCCTACAGAGGTTGAGTAGACGGATCATGCGCGCAGATAGTCCATGCTTACCAGGAAATGCCTCAACAACAACCCTGCCCCGATCATTTGTGCTTGTGTTATTTGGGAGGAACGCGCGAGCTAATGCTCGTGCGGTGTCAGGATTCTTGACGACCGCACGTTCCCGGCGAGTGAGGGTGACCCAGGGAAATTGTTTGCGCCATTCTGGAGGTGGCGGTAAAGATGGGAGCGAAGTAGGGGAGGATGAGAAAGCGCGGGCAAGAGGTCGCCTGAGACAGAGTCGCGGGGAGAACATGATCGTGGGCTAGCACGGACTGCAAACGACTTTGCCACCACTGAACAGAAACTCGATCTAATCTAATCTTGAAAGGCGTCCTAGCCGATAAGATTAGGTTAAGCTGACGTCCACCGCGCGCGCGAAGGCGCGCGACCGCTCCTCCGACCTCGGACTTGCTCTGATCTCTGCCCGCTCTGTCGACTACTCGAGGCCCCAAGCTCTGTATACTAGCCAGGTGGGGGTACGCAAGCTTATTCCCTCCGCAGAACGAGGGTCTTACACGACATAGGCCCCGCCATGCCGCAAGTTTCGCGGTCTCCCAAGCGGAAACGCGTCCGTCGCTACTTCTCTGCCTCAGCTGCAACTGGTGCCAGGTGGAATCCAAAGCTACTTGGAACGCTAGCTACCTCCTCCTCCTCGACCAAGCGCCGTCGACGAGAGTCGTCTGTCTCTAGTAACGAGACGTTCGATTTCTCCCCGAATCACACACACGAGGAGTATCACTCGGAAGACGAGAATGTGTTCAGGTTCCCAGAGGTGTCCCATTCATTTGGTGCCCGCGACAGCCCCTCCTCATCCTTGGACCAGTCACGACCTCCCCTGACATATGCATCCCTACCTCCCACGCCTATACTTCCGTCTCCTCCCTCGCAACCGACAACGCCCTTGTCAGCACCTCTTCCATCCTTTCCGAGCCTTGACTCTGGTCACGAACCTCCGTTCTCAATATGGGACTACTTGCAAGAGGAGCTCCTTGCGACAGACTTCGACTCGCACCAGGAGCTTAAATGGGAACGAGTCAGCAACTTCCTCAGCATGCCCATAGCACTAGAGAAGGTGAGTTGCATGTGCTTAATGCTGTTTCCCGATCGATGACAGCGTTACCTGCTTAGATATTTCTGTTTGGGTTCATAGTGTGTCTAGACTCGTTCATGTATACGTTCACCATCCTGCCGATCCGCTTCGCGCTTGCGTTCTGGCGACTCCTCTTGAATACCTTGTCTCGTAGCTCCCAACCTCTCCCACCTTCGCAGAAGGCGGACATCCTCCGAGGGATGCTACTAGTCGTCTCTATTGTCATTCTGGCCCCTTTGACGGACGCCAGCAAGCTATACCATTTCATACGAGGACAAGACACGATCAAATTGTATGTGATCTTCAACGCACTAGAAGTACGCTTGCGTTCACCAACACGTGTCAGTGTCTGTTTGTTGGGACTGACATGTCATGCATTCCGCATAGATTGCGGATCGTCTATGCGCTTCAATAGGGCAGGATATCATTGACTCTCTGTTCTCTCGGTCTACCCTAGAGTACATATCCCATCGAAAGCGACCCACCTCACATACCCTCCGACCGTTCCTCTACTTCCTGCTGGCTGTCTCGTATACTGGTAAGTGCATGATGCTTGCATACTCCACTGCTAATGCCACCTATAGTTGCGCATGCTCTGGTGATGATCTACCAGATGATTTCCCTCAACGTCGCTGTCAATTCCTATGATAACGCGCTGTTGTCGCTTCTGGTGTCAAATCAGTTTGTCGAGATCAAGGGTAGCGTTTTCAAGAAGTTCGAGAAGGATAGCCTCTTCCAGATCACTTGCGCAGGTACTGCCCCCAACCCGTTGGCTCCCTCACCTTTAGCTCATCCCGTGCATAGATATCGTGGAGCGTTTCACCCTTGCTCTGATGCTACTCGTAGTTGCCTTTCGCAACTTGATCGAGCTCTCCGGCTCTACATTCAACTTCAGTGAGGGGTTCGCCCTGCCGAAGAGTTTTGGCTGGTTCCGCGGCAATAATGTCCTCTGGACGATCTCGTATGTGCGTAGCCACTTGTTCGTTTTCACCTGAAAATGTACCGATGGACTGACTACTTACCTTCCAGCCTGTCCTGACCGTGATGGCTTCGGAGACTGTCGTAGACTGGCTCAAACACGCCTTCATTACCAAGTTCAATCACATCCGGCCTTCAGTATACGAGCGGTACACAGATGTGCTCTGCCGCGACCTTGCAAGCGGTAGCGCAGTCGGACGACGTGGCGCCAGAAAGGTAAGCCGCGATCCGAAGCGTCCGTGCACGGAAGGCTGCAACTGATCAACCTTGTTCATAGCACACATACGTTGATCAGGCACCCCTGGTCGCGCGGCGTCTGGGATTTGCCTCACTGCCTCTCGCAGTCCTAGCCGTCCTGATAGGCTCGCAGTCCATAGGACTGCTTATCTCCATGCACGCAGACGAATCGCCGCTCTGGACACGGTCGTGGCAAGAGTACACGCCTGATGATTGGATGAACGTTGCCAAGTGGAGCGCACTCGCGTTGTTGTTCTGGGGGTGGTCAGTCGCTCCCGTTCCAGTTTTTGAAAGGTACCGTGTTACTCACTCGCGTATTTCAACAGCCTCCTCGTCGTCAAAATCATTCTAGGAGTGCGCCTCCTCACGTACGCGACGCAGCGTCGGGCAGGCATGGAGGCACGCGAGCAGGCCGATCGCGTGAACGACTTCGGGCGAGATCCCATCGGAGAAGGGAAAGAGGAGCAGGTGTGTAGTCTCCACATGACTAATGCATGGAGGCCGCTCAACGTCGATACTACTCTCACAGCAATACAACAAGGAGCTCAAGACTCTGCTCGACAGCAAGCGCGACGATGTGACTCCTGTGGCCGAGATAGGCGAGCGGAACGGGGAGAATGATGGCGGGAAGAGGAAGAGGTTGCCCCTAGAAGAGATCACCCGATTCACGATGGTCAAGCGTATCTGGTGATCACCATGCTCTTCGTCTGCGAGATGCAGCTATGTCATACCTTTGAGCTGCATCCGAAATGGGCACGCCTGCGAGCAGTGCCCGCATGACATCAAACCGCATATATATTATAGTAAGTGAACACGGACGTTAGTCTACAGAGGACTCTATGGTAAGTACAGATGAGGGAAGCGATACGGATACATATGTATGCACTATGCGAGGAGGAGTATACATAAATAGGTGGAACAAGGAGGGTGATGGTCGCGACAAGGCGACTGGCGGATAATCTGACTACAAATACAACAAAAATGTGAATAAATACGCACGGCGACACCGAGTCTGCCTGTGTTGAATGTGATGACGGGGTGAGCAAATAAACGAGACAGGGTAGAAAAATAAGGACAAAAGTGAGTGTGTGGGTGCGCATCCTAGGACGGCAGCGCAGAGTAACGGGATGCCAACCTGCGCAAACGAAGATGGCGTGAAGAGATATAGACAGCAAGCCAAGGTATGACGCATGAAGAGGGACGACATTGTCTGTTACCGCGTGTCATGATATCGGCCTTGAACGTTGAACATTCAGTTCTGGTACCTGTCAGCCTGAGCCTCGGGCCCCTGGCCCTTCCGCTTGCGCAGTTCCAGAGGCTTCGTACCGTAGTCCTTCCCATTGGCGACGAACTGGCTCCAGTCAATGGGCAGAGGCACCACCTCCTCCGGCTCCGCGAGCGCACGAACAATCTCCCAAGAGACGGACTCGCCCATGCCATACCAGTCGACCGTGCGCCCAGCCTTCTCCTTCTCGCGACGCCGTTTCTGGCGGTCGCTCTCCGGCTGTGGCTCTGGGCGATGGGCGGGGTGGATGGCCTGCGGCGCGCGCTCGCGTTGTCGCTGAATGACGGGGCGCTCCCCCTCCCTCGACCTGCGGGGCGTAGGCAGCCCTTGCGGATTGTCCGGCGAGACGTCGCGTGGTACGTCCGGATCGCGCGGCTTCGACCTCGATCCTACGCGTCCCAGGTGTACAGCAGGGTGCGCAGGAAGTCCAGGAGCAGCAGCCGGATGGACAGGCCTCACGTTGGGCTTGAACGCGTCCAGCGGCGTCGACCTGACGGTACGTAGCTCTTGCTCCTCCGTGCGGGAGTTTAGCGCCTCGTTCTCGTCTCGCAACTGGTACCGCGCATGCTGAGGCGGGAGATGCACGTCCCCAGACGAAGAGGTCTTGCGCACACCATCTTGCCGGCGCATCTGCGACGGGACCGGGGACCGGGTCTGCGCGCTTGGGCCCAACCACTTGGAGTCTTTCGGCGGAGGCGTCGGCACGTGTTCCCTATCGAGAAGCCGCTGTGTCGACGAGCTGGCCTGCGCGAGGTGAGAAGGTCCATCTGCATGACCTGCGTTGCGGCTCGACGTTGCATCGTACTGTGGCCGATCGCGCGGCGAGATGGGCGCAAATGGCGTGTAGACCTTCGCATGAGCCGGGGCCGGTGGTTGATGCGGCCCCATCGCTTTGGTGGCCCCATTGGCATGACGGGCGCGCACAGTGTCCTCCCCATGAGTGTTCACGCGGTGGTTCGACGGGAACGGTACAGTGTTCGAACGCGCCAGATACTGCTTCCTGGCGATCGGACCCCGAACAGCGGCAGCGGGTGGGGGTGGCCTCTCCTCTTTGACGAGCACGCGCGGGATGCTCCCCTCCGCGCCGTACGGCAGGTCCTGCTCGCGTGGCCGCTCCGGTCGCTTTGCACTGTTCAGGTTCCTATACACTTTCTGTTCCTCCATCCGCAGCTGTGGGTCGCGCACGACAGGCGGGCGCTGATCCAAGCTTGGGCGTGGGGGACGCTCTGGCAATATGTCCGATGTCGTCGTGCTTTCGACCGGATCGGGTGTGGCCTCGAGGTGGTGGAGGAGAGGGTACCTGATTTCCTCCTTCGAGACCTTGCGGTGACGTTGGGAGAGGCCACGGTAGCGGAGACCGGAGTCGGGTGGCCGACGACGTTTGGGCTGCCAGTCTTTCGTCTCATCGTGATCGAAGTACGACTCGTCTGGTGCCTTCTTCGTCTTGCCGCCGGAGAGAAATTCGCTGCGTGTACGAGAAAGAAGCATCGGAGAAGCGGTGGTCAGTGATCTCCCCGGGGAGGAAACGGTGGCCACTCACATAGCAGGATCCGACCGCGTGCGCATCCGCTGGAACATCTGAGAGAGAGACGATCGTCGTTGCATGGTTGGAGGAGAAAAGGAACGATAAGGCGAAGATCGAAGGCTGAAGGTCGAAGTAATGTAGGCTCCTGGAGGAGTGAGATGAACGAAGCGTAGAGCGGGCGTGGTTTGCCCAAGGTGTCTGTTGGTTTAAAACCAAAGCTGTACCTCCAGAGCGCCTTCTTATACGATCACCGAAGCGTGCTTTGCCTAAGCGTGGCCAACAAAGCGTATGAGCCGACCAATGACACACGAGCCGAGCCAAGGGACGTCAAGGTCAATGCTGCCTTCAATGCCAGTGATAAGAGACAAGGAGTGGCGGCGGGACGCGGAGCAAGCGTTGTGCATCATTTGTATGGCGGACACGGGCATTTTGAGCAAACGGCATGGGTGAATGAGAAGTGGACAATTGTGGACCGAACGCTGACTTAGCATACGGCCCTTGCCAGCTGCGCACGCATAGGCATCGCGAGACCCGGTGAATGGCTCGCGGCGACTGAAACGGGGGAGAATGCATGCTGGGTCTTTCCACATTATGCCGCGGCTGAGGCGCCGCACAAAGGAGGTTCGACACGGGCAAGCAACGAAGTCTGTGGCTGGAGAGAAGGACCGGGGGTGGCTCGCCAGCCCAAGGATGTGCGGCAGTGTGACGTGCAAGGATCGCTGCGAGATTAAGTCGAACGCCTCGAGGTGACCAGACGGTGGATTTAGAGTATGAGTGCTCTTCACTACGGGAAGTAAATACAATGATTCGAAGTGGTCTGTACAATGATTGATCAGTGTACGGCACAATAGTTAAAAGTGTGCAGTACCATCGTTATGAGCGTAGCGTACAGCTATTATCATTGTATGGCACACCGATAATGGTTGTGTCTAACACCTCGGTAGGACAGATCGCGGCGTATTGTACAATGATCATCAGTGTTTGCGACAATGATGACTAGCGTGCGCCGCACGCTTTAGGACTGTTTCGGACACTTAAGGGAGGCGCTGTATGCAGTCATTACAAGCGTCCTGTTGCATTCTAGTACCTGCGATTCAAATCGTGCAGGCGCACACATACCTGGTACCAGAATATGACATATATTGACAGACGAACAGCGAGGTATATACATGTCCTGTAAGGACGCGGTATTCAAGCATACGAGGGGGTAGGAGAGAGAATGGGGAGCGAAGCGATGAACTTACGAGTGTCGCGCACCACCTCTCACGGTCCTCGAGTCCTCGAGTCGCTTGAGTCTTCCCTGCGTCGTTCTCGACCGCCACATTGACGTTGGACGTCGCACGCGAAGTTGCTGATCCCGCTGTGTCCGGTTTGCGTCCCGCTGCATCCGCGCCCTGACTTGCATTGGCCCTTTGTCGACATCGTCAGCAAGCTACTCGTGTACACGCGCGGTACTCACCTGCCGGTAGACCGTAGTCTCTTGTTCACCCCGTCTCGACCCACTTGCGTTGTCTCGTACCGTCGTCATGCGTCCTCGCTTCATCTCTTCCGTCAACCATCCCCGTCCTTTGCTCAGCCTCCCTATCGCGCGCCGTCGCGCTGATCTCCGGTCCACCTATCCTCCATCTCGGCGTGACCGACCGGCTGATGTGAATTGTTACGCCTGCTGCATCGTCCCTCCGTCACCACCCGCGCTCTCCCATGCACCGATGTCACTCATCTACCCTGCCTTCGCTCTGCAGTCACAAAACTGTTCCACTCACCGGTGTTACGTGTGCGCCTCACGCCCGCTCTCTGCTAGCCTCATCCCTGATACAGCGCGCACACAGAAGACACGTACCTGAAGGCCCGCACCTCGCTTCTCTGGCGTCCGAAAACCCCTGCTCACTTTCAGACCTGACTATATGCGCATATACTCACCTAGAACGCAACCCTACAGTTAGCTGCTACGTCCTGTACTCGACTTCACAACATACCTGAGGGCTTTATGGTCTACACCTGTGCGTGCGTGCGAGCACCGAGCTGCCGGTGATGTCCCGTGTCCCGCGCATCCGTGGACTTTGATATGCGCGTCCATGTGCGTGTCGGCGGGAGCTGTGCGTCGTCAATGCGCTCTTCACTCGCAGACTACCGGAGTTTATGTTCGGCAGGTGAGACAGATATGATGCACCGCGAGGGAGATGGTGGTGGTAGAAGGTCAAGAGCAGCGACTCCGGCGAGAGGTCAAGCGCTCAGAAGTTACGGCCCATGACATCATCATCGACCTTCATCCGTAAACGGCAACCCCAGCGCCAATCGGCCTTTAAGTACCAGTAAGTACAGGTTACTTACTGTTACTTACTTGCACTTCCCTTCGAAAATCGCACATCTAGCTACGTGCATGGTCGATCCAGTATTTGCAGAAGCTACACACTAGAACAACACCGTAAGTAGTCTCATTGAGACATTGCATCGGTCACGCCGTGTGCTTAGTTCGCAGTTGTTTTAAACACTTGAAATGATTGTATTCGAATTGTAGTGTGCCATACAATGATTCACTAGTGTACAATACACTGATTCTATTAACACTTTTAGAAGCTGTGTTATACAGCGCTAATAAGTGAACACTGATTAAAAGTGTGACTACAAACAGTGTATCATACAATGTTATCGGGCTTCGAATTGTACCATACACTGATTACAAGTGTGTTTACTTCCCGTAGTGTCTTGGTGCCGGCGTCCTACGGACTATCCGACGCTATCGCCTGAGACAAAGGTCCACAAGGCGCCTTCAACTTGAGATCTGGCACGGTAATCGGGTCAAGGATCAACGAGCAGAAACGGCGTCCACCGGAGAGGTATATGATGAGTCCTACCATGAGGCCGAATGTAGCGTTTGCTTTTGCACTTCACCGCGTTGCGCAAAACGTGTGTTACGAGATACCGAAGCCCTGCTGCAGAATGATGCGTTGTCACGGGCAGATCACTGTTGTAGGGCGCAAAGGAAGACATGAGCTCGGGGACGTACACCATGAGGAACTTGCCCGCTTACTTGCCCAGAGACGTGCATGTCGATCGGATATAGCTCCCGATCTCAGCGCTATCCCTTGAGGGCCCTCCACATAGGTAGATGCCGGAATTTCCGGGACTGCGTGGGACAAAGAAGATCTCATGGGCTCTCAGCCAGCTCATCTCGAGACCCGAATGACAGCGCACCCCGAAATCGAGAACAGTACAGTAGTGTACTGGGACTTCAAGGGATCGGCGGAAGATTCGAGGTCCTTTTTTGCAGCATTGGCCAAAGAGTCCGGTGCGAGAACCTCTGAAGGCCTCATGTACAAGTTTTTCTTCTCTTGGCTACTTGGGATATTCTGTAGAGCAGACTGCGGTATGGCCAGGACAAGCCGTGGACTCCGTAGGGAATCTTGCACTGTTAGTGCGGCGATATGCGCAGCGGTCGGAGAAATGTACCGACCGTGAAGCGATAGAAAAAGATCGGCTAGAATTCACAGCCCTCCCTGCTTTGCCTCTGCGTTAGACACACATGCGCAGCAACGGATGATGGGTTTGGCAGCTGCGGAAGCCTCGTTATGGCCAAGGATGACATCGCATTCCGCACGAGAGGCAACACGGCGGGGATCTCAGTGTTTCAGACGGGCGAAAAGTCGAGGTAAATACGCCGTCCGAGGTTTCCTTTTGTCTCGTTGTGCTCGAAACGGGACAAAAGGCGGTTGAAAGGTTACCTCACGCGGCAATAGCACGCCTTTTGGCCCGTCCGAAACGCCGAGATCCCTGCCGTGCAATGAGGTGCACTGAAGACAAGTTGCGCAGACATCCGAGTCGGTGTATCCGCGGAAGGTCAAGTATGGTCCACGTGTGCGTTGTGGAGTTGTCGTGGATGGTGAGAGCAGGGCGGCCAGGACCCGCAGACGGTTCCTGTGAGGTCAGCGACGGGCGCTTGCCAGGGCGTTGAGTGGGCAGTGACGTATATGGAAGGAGGGGCTGGATGCGGCGAGGCTGACGTCAAGCCCCGCAATGCAATAAAGTCTCGAGTGCAGCCTGTCTCATCCGCCATCCGCTGCACTTCGCTCGCCCACAACCCCCTCCTCGTGCGTATCTCGTGCTCCCCCTCCCCGGTCCGCATCTCTTGCTTACACCCTCTTACAGCTTCAAGACCAACCTCTAACGACCTTACGACCACCATGGCTGCCGGCGCTGCTGTCCCAGGCCTCTTCTTCATCTTTGCCGCGATGGTGCTCCTCATCTTCGTACGTGATCCTCATACAGCCCAAGGTCACGTCAACTGACATACCTACGCCCTAGGCATCTGTCTCGTCACCAACATGGGAGCGTATATCCTACCTCGATGTACCAAACGGAGGTTCGACAACCCATTTCGGTGTGTTCGGGTACACCGGTTCCAAAACCCACGTCGGTTGGTTCTTCCCAAACGGTCTTGGGTATGTATCTTCCTCATAATGATCGCCACGATCTCCTCTGACCCTCGCTGCAGTGATGACCGTCTCAATGGCCATCTATTCCACAATCTCACCGCGGTTCTCATCCTCATCCCTATCGGTGAGTACTTCCGTCTTCTGAAAGTTTCGCTTGTGTATTCATCATACTTTCACAGCGGCCGGTCTCTCTGGACTCGCCTTCCTCTTCGGTCTCTGCGGTGCCGCATACCACCGTGCGGGCACTATCTTCATGACTCTCATCAGCGCACTTGCGTTCCTCATAACGCTCGTCGCCTGGGTCATCGAGATGGTTCTCTTCGGCGTTGCGCACAGCCACTTGCGCGACCGCGGCATCAACGCGACTTGGGGCAACGCCAACTGGCTCGTTCTCGGCGCACTCGTGTCCCTCTTCATCGGCTTCTTCGCCGCCCTCTGCGGCTCCTTCGGTCGCTACGGCCGTCGCAGGAACGCCTACTAAACACTCCCGTGCCCGTGTCGATACGATGCTGCCCCATTCCGCGTTTCTCGTTGATTTTGTTGGACTTGAGCAAAAACGTTGGATACCATCTACCCTTCGCCCTTCCCCACTGCGATTATAGGACCTTTTACGACCGCGATGCTCCTTAATGCCTTCTCTATCATCCCACCCCCTGTCGTACCCCTTGTATCATACACCACCCGAACGTTCGTTGCTCGGGCACTATCCTGTACTCGGCCTATGCTATCGACTGTACTATGCATCCTGTGTACCGATAGATATCTTCGTAGTCAATTCGATCACTGTGCTACTTTGTGCTATCGCTCATTCTGCGTGTGCATGAATGTTTCGGGCTGAGTATGACGTCGTCTGCGCAGAGTACAGCCACGGACTCGTTTGCCGCTTGACCCGCCATCAGCGGATTCAGGAAGGCAGACTCAGTAGAGCGTGAGTACTTAAGTAAACGTCTCTAACATCCATGCACTTGCAGTTTGATTGAACACAGTTCGTACGCCATACTACCACGCACGATAGTACTCAATGCACAGGCGTCAACTTTCCAGTCAGCCATGCTGACGACCCAGTGCAGACATACCGAACGGCGCTCCGAGTTGTGAATTCAAAGTGTTCGCAAGACATCCTTGTCGCTCAGCCTGACGCCCTTTCCCCACCTGGGCGCATCTACTACAACGAAGTGGTACCACGCCCAATGCAAAAAGAACGCCACCGATCTCCGTCAGCGGCGGGTGTTGCAGACCGGGGCATGTCCACCAAGGACCATCTCCGATAGCGGTCAGTGCGTCTCGCTGATCGGCCAGGTTGTATCTTGAACGGCACTTCTCCAGGCTCCCGTCTGGCTGGCGACAACTCTTGTCCACCACGGTCGATCCCCGAACTTCCTCGGACGGCGGCTCGCGTTCACGGTTTCACCTATCCTCTAGAGGCCATACAGGGTCACCTCCGCGCCATGGCTTTCCTCTCCCTCCGACGAGACTTTGGCGATGACCAGGCTCTCCCACCGCAGCTCCCGCTTATCCCTTCTCCTGTTGGCGGGACCCCATCCCCGATAGACTATGCGCCTTCATGCCTCTTCGTCGCGCTGTACGCGCTGCTGGTCCCTCTGGCCCTGTACCGCATATGTGCAAGGTCCTCGCGGAACCTGATCGTAGTGTTCACGCTCGGTCTCATCGTAGAAAGGTAAGCCACCTCATCCGTGTGTCCATTCTCCATGCCATGCGTCTCTTCCTCCTAGCACTCGTGGACAACTGACCACTCCCCGCACTGTCGCTTACAGGATAGTGTTCTTCGTAATCCGCGCCTGGGAAGCGCACGCCCCGATTCTCAACGCACGTCCCCCGTCTTCCTCGCGTACGCCCAGAGCACACTCGCAGCGGGCTTCGTCTCGGTGGGCAAAGACCTCGTCGCCGCAGTCCGCTGTCTCCTCGTGCGCGCTGCCACTACTCGAGCTTCAAAGTCAGAGTCAGAGGCGGCGAACGCGCTCGAGGCTGAGGCAGAGCTAGCGTCCGAAAAGAGCCCCTCCAGTGCGTTCATTGGAACCGCGACCTTCGCCGACGAACCTCCGAAAACGGCACGCATATCTACCCTCCCGCTGGCAGTGCCTTTCGCGTTGGGACCTAGCACTCAACCGACACGCGCAAGTGGTGGGTGGTGGCGGTGGATGACAGCCAAGCGCGAGCGGACGTTGTACGACATCGCATGCGTCTGCATGTCCGTCGCGTTCGTCATCGTGATCGCGCTCTCCCTGGGATCGGGCGGGGTGTACGCGAAGGGCATGTATGTCGAGAGCTGGGCGAGCAGAACTCTGCAGCTGAGGTGTGTTGTTTACTCCTTACCCGTCACTCGTCAAAGACGATACCGGGGCTGACCCCACAGATCTTGCAGGTACATCAGCTGTGGGCTCGCGCTCGTGCTCATATCTATCGTGCACATGGGCGCATTCTGGGCATGGGCTCGCAACCCAACTATGGGGTATGGGTCAGTGACGATCATGTCTGCGATTTGCACTCTCTTGGTGAGTACCTCTCGTGCTCTCTCGGTCTCGCTGGTTGCTCATACGCGCGACTGCAGACGGTCGTCGGAGTGTATCGGCTGATAGTGATGGATTCCGAGACGGAGAATCTCCTCGCATCAATGGGCGGTCTGAATAGCAATCAGTCAAAGGCTGCGTTTTACGTCTTCCATATCGCACCAGAGTGGCTGGCCATTGCGATAGTGCTCGGGGTCAACGTGCGAGAACGCTTTGTCCTTGGAGGCAGGATTGATGCTACGGATACTGCAGCGGCGACAATGATTGCGATAGCGTCAATTGCAGTATGAGGGTACCAGTAGCGTCTGTATGTATCATAGTAGCTAGGAGGGTATTGTCTAGGTTTAATATTACACCACGGGATAGACTGCTTTGACGGCGCGAGTGTGCGTCACAGCTCCACATGCCGGTACGCACCCTGATACAATGCCGTCGTAATCGGGTTGACCACAGCCTGTACCTCTGCAAGCCTATCCTCGATGTCTTCTGTCGACGCCGACTGGCCAAACTCCTCAATCCAAGCGTTCACGCTCTTCAGCGCATCCCTGATCGACGCCTTCTCCTCCGTGCCGAGCTTCCCGCCCAGACCCTGAGGGTCGGACGCCTGCGCCTTGAGCTGCCAAGAGAAGGTAGAAAGCTGGTGGAGCGCGTCGACTCGCCGCTTGTTCTCCGCGTCCTCCGCGGCGAATGTCTCAGCTTCCCTGATCATGCCGTCGATTTCGTCTTGCGTAAGGCGTTCACGAACGTCAGAGATCGTGATGGTCTGCGACTTCCCGCTAAGCAAACACGTTATGCAGTCATTCATTATGAACAATTCATCGACAGTACCTCACTCACGTCGCCGCGTCTTCCGCATGAATCTTCAAGATGCCATTCACATCGATGTCGAACGTGACCTGGATTTGCGGCACGCCGCGCGGCGCCGGCGGGATGCCCGTCAGCTCAAACTCGCCAAGCAGGTGGTTGTCCTTCGTAAGCGGCCGCTCGCCCTCAAACACCTTGATGAGCACCGTCTGCTGATTGTCGGCCGCGGTCGAGAACATCTTGGTCTGGTGCGTCGGGATAACCTGGTTGCGGCGTACAACGGGAGTCATGACGCCTCCAGTTGTCTCAATCCCGAGCGTGAGCGAGTTGACGTCGATGATCGTGTAGCCGCATAAGATATCGTCGGTGTCTCCGCTGAGGATGGCACCTTGGATCGCTGCGCCAATTGCGACCGCCTCGTCGGGATTGATATCCTTGGAAGGCTCCTTCCCAAAGTAGTCCTTGAGGAGCTCCTGTACTTTGGGTATCCGCGTCGACCCGCCGACGAGGACAATCTACGACTGCAGGTCAGTACAGCAGTGAGGACATACAAAGAACCACCCACATCAGCTATATCTTCTTTCCTGACGTTCGCGTCCTTGAGCACCTGCTCCACAGGTTGCATCGTCTTCCGGAATAGGTCCATGTTGAGCTCTTCAAACTTGGCCCGCGTAAGCGTCTCCGAAAAGTTGTTCCCGCCCTCGAAGCTCTCGATGTCAATGCGCGCGGACTGTCGGTTCGACAGCGTGCGCTTCGCCTCCTCGACCTCCCGCTTGAGCTTGCCCATTGCACGAAGGTTGGAAGAGACGTCGGTGCCCGTGCGCGTCTTGTAGCGCTCGACGAGGTGCTCCATGACGCGGTTGTCAAAGTCCTCGCCGCCGAGGTGCGTGTCTCCAGCGGTAGCCAGGACCTCAAAGACGCCATCTTCAATGGAGAGCAGAGAGACGTCGAAGGTGCCGCCGCCGAGGTCGTAGACGATGACCTGGAATTCGCCGTCCTTCTTGTCCAGACCGTAGGCAATGGCAGCCGCAGTGGGCTCGTTGATGATACGGAGGACCTCTAGACCAGCGATAGCGCCCGCGTCCTTGGTAGCCTGGCGTTGCGCATCGTTGAAATCTGTTCGTACCATACCAGTTCAGAGAGCCGAGAAGGCCGAAGAACGTCATGCAGCTTACATGCTGGGACAGTGATCACCGCTTGCGTGACTTGCTGCCCAAGGTAGGCCTCTGCCGTCTCCTTCACTTTGGTGAGAACCATGGCTGAGATTTCTTCCGGTACCTAAGCGACGCGTTCAGCGTACAAAGAGCAGAGACAGGATGGTGGTCGTGCACTGACGAATGTCCGGAGGGATCTGCCATGCTGGACCTGGATCACAGGTTTATCGCCCTTCTCGGTGACTTTAAACGGCCTGGAGAAGGACTATGAGGAGATCAACGGGCTGAATATGTAGAAACATACCAATGCTTCATGTCCCTCTGGACGTCTGGGTCGCTGTACTTGCGGCCGATCAGTCGCTTAGCGTCGAACACGGTATTCGCAGGATTGTCATGCAGAGCGTTCTTCGCGCTGTCGCCGACACTTCGTTGCGAGAACAACAGATGAGTATGAACCATATCAGTGGAGAGTTTATGACGCACAGTCGCTCGCCGTCTTTTGTGAAGCTGACCCATGACGGGGTGAACCGATGACCTTGGTCGTTGGCGATGATCTCTATGGTGCCACCGTGTTTTACGCCTACACAGGAGTATGTCGTGCCAAGGTCTAGACACGAAGTTAGTCTGTCACTTCCTTGAGCATCAAGGTCCTGAAACTCACCTATGCCGATGACGGGGGCGGCTCGGGATTTGGAGTCGCTGGCGTTGTCCGCCTTCACTGCTACGGGACACAGTAGAACGAGAGCTAAGAACAGCAGGAAGATGAAGGACAGCGACCAGAGGAGCCGCTCAGTTCGTGTTCGTGTAGGTCGTGGCATGGTGCTGCTGTTTGGTGGAGGGCAGTGATGAGAGTTCGGCCAGGCTTGCAGCCTTATATCGAGCACTCTTCACCAGGCCACGTCACTAGCAGTCTGTGTAACTGCGAGGAAGTCGTGTCACTGGCGCTTGCGACTCTGGACTATGCCTGGGGTACGCACAGCTCGATCAGTGGCGTTTGCTTCCGTTGGAGGTGTTTGCGGAGCACTTGTTGGTGACAACCAACTTGGATTGACGGGGAGAACACGTGTACGGTTGAATTGCCAAGCTTAAGACTAAGTTAAGACAGCGAAGACGACGTGGAGGCGGCGTCTAGGGAGTTGCCTGGGGTCAATGCATCAGTGACTCTGCCAGCCGGTACCGAAAGGGTAAGGTCTGCTACCTTGTACTACCGCGCTTCCTCGCTGGTTAGACCAGAATTTGAAGCAATGGGTGGTGGCAAGCTCTGACCCGACAATGGTGGGTGGCAGGCGGTTATGGCTCAGAGTACTTGAGTAGTGGGCGGTGCGGTGGCAATAGCGTTACCGCATCTTCATCAAGACCTCAGCAGGTGTCGATGTCGTGGAGCTTCTCATTTTCAACGAGTTGTCGGGGCCAGCTTCATGGCCAATGATCCCTCGCTCCCATTCTTGCATCTCGCGCCCCCCATGAAGGTGACACGATTGGTCCGCAACTTAAAGGGCACTGTTTGACCACAGATGAGGCAACTCCGATACCGTGGAGAGTGAGCCAGCACAAGCCTAATCACGAGAACGAGAAACAACACACACGTCGTCGTCAGAGCAAGAGGCAAGACGCAGCGATTCCTGAGCCCGTGGCTTCTGCCGATTAGTACGCCGCCATCATAGGCTCAAGTCGCATGCTCGTCTCGAGGTAAATCCGATACATCAATCTGTCTGCGACTCATGCTGGCATGCAGAAAATGCGCCATTCGAGGCCAGTCACCGGCACCGGCTTTCCACCTGGAGCATGATTCTGCGTTCAGCTGTATCGCATACTTCGGCGCCCAAAGAAAAACCCAGCGTAGTGACACACCTGCTCAACACCTGCTCATGCAGCCTTAGGTATCACAGATTATAGCTCATATTACGTCCATACTTACCTCATCATGAGCGACGACGTCGTCCACCTGGCATCAACTTTCCGCGCCATAATGTGCCATCGGTAATAAAGTAGTTCGAGGCAAAGACGTATCGCTTCACGAACTGCCGTATGACCGTAGTCTGCGTGGATCTGATGGGAGGGGAACCGGGGAGGTCGCAGTAGAGTACAGCAACAGGGGTCGCAAGCAGTGCCAAGCACTCGTCACGAGCGCCTATGTGCCATGTTCGGAGTCAGTTAGATCTATCATCTAGCTCACGACGAACCTCTCCCACCTTCCTCGAATCTTCTGTCACCTCGAGTGACTGAAAGATGTCTGCGTGTACAATATCCATTGAATAGCACCCGTCTCATGTCGATCTTTGCCTTGGTCCAACTTAAACGAGAAGGCCAAGGGAAACCGATTCGATGACGTGATTGGCCCGAATCAAGTCTTTGAAACTGGGGTCCGGGTCGAGTCGGGTCGAGTTTGGTCTCCGCAACACTTTTCTTCTCGTATTCTGCCATTCCCAGAGGCCAATAACGTCCGGGATTCCAGGCGAACCACAATGACTGTGCAAAAGCCAGCTGTGGATTATTCTCTGTATCTTGTGACCGGGAGGGAGCTGCTCCCGGAGGGAAAGGTCATTCTCAGTTCATCTCTATGTTCTCTGGCGATGCTGATTAGGGTTTACAGGATTATCTGGAGTCTTTGGAAGAGGTACTTTCCATTTGATTATCGTACGAAGCAAATCTTCTCCTGACGCACACTGCAGTCGATCAAAGGGGGTGTAACGCTTGTCCAGGTTCGCGAGAAACACGCAGAGACCGGAGAGGCGAGTCAGTGCTGCTTTCCTCCTCATGATCGTGCTAATGCGACCTTCCTGCCTAGTTTCTGCGAATCGCGCAAGCGTCCAAAGACATATGTCGCAAATATAATGTCCCTATCCTCATCAACGACCGTATCGACATCGCACTCGCGATCCAGGCAGATGGAGTCCATATTGGCCAATCAGACATGCCAGTGGAGACGGCGCGCAAGCTCCTACCACCAAACGCCATCATCGGTATGACGTGTAACACTGTAGAGCATGTCCGAAAAGCTGTACAAGACGGCGTCGATTACGTTGGTTTGGGCCCAGTATGGGGCACGCAGACCAAGAAGCTCACCAGTCCAATCGTCGGTGTAAGAGGCATCGGACCCTTGCTAGACGCGTTGGAGGGAACAGATGTCAAGGCCGTTTCCATCGGTACGTCCGGGCATCCGCAGGAGAGTCGTTAACCAACATAAGACCCAGCCGGTATCAAGTCGACCAATGCACTGCATTGCTTGCATGGGTCGGTCTCCATGTCGGGCCGTAGCCTGGATGGGCTTGCTGTTGTCAGCGACATCGTGGCTTCGAAGGACCCGTACACTGCGGCTAAGAAGATCGCTACGATCATCAAAGCATGCAAGGCGAACCCCATCATATGCTTCTCGACATTCCCTCCTTCCTACGCTCCCGACGCTATCAAGCACAGTGTCGGCAAGCTTTTGGAAGCAGTGAAGCAGCACTCACCCATTGTCCACCAGGTACGCCGCTTTTCTCCGATGACTTGCACGTCTTCTCAGAGATTGACCGCCACTGGAAGATCACGAATAATGTCGTGACCACGCAATCTGCCAATGCCACCATAGCCCTCGGCGCGTCCCCCATCATGGCCACAGCCCCAGAGGAAATGACAGACCTTGCCGCAGTGTCCGGAGGTCTGCTTGTGAACTTTGGTACCATCCAGAACCTCGACGGCATGGTTGCCGCTGGTGAGTGACACTGCTCTGTGCTCTAAAATATTCCATACCGCTGCCAACTGCTAAATCGCCATGCACAGGCTTCAATTACAACCAGAACCGCAAGCCGGTGGTCTTTGATCCAGTCGGCGTCGGAGCTACGGGTTATCGTCGGGCATCGGCCGCGACGCTATTGAACGCCTGGCAGGCAACTGTCATCAAAGGGAACTCCGGAGAGCTCGCGGCCCTTGCGAACTCGAATGAAGTAGGCGTCTGGATCCGAATTGGCTCCTGCGGTGCCTCGCTGATCAATGACCTCTGTCGCGCAGGTTCAGGCCAAAGGTGTGGACAGCGTCGGGCAAGGCTTCGCCGACCCCGCCACATTTGTGCGCAACCTCGCGAGGAAAGAGCGTATGTCTGCTTTGCACACGACCATGTGCCTCAGACCCCGCTGATCGAATCCGCAATGCAGGTGCCATCATCGTGCTGACCGGGGTGACCGACTATGTATCGGACGGCACGACCGTCGTTCGGCTTTCTAACGGCCATCCTCTGCTCGGCGAGATAACTGGGTCAGGTTGCATGGTCGGCACGGCTGTCGCGACCTTCTGCGCGGGAGCCAGTACAGCGGAAAGTAGCAAGCGGTCACCCGACGAAGCGGAAGACGCGAAGCTTGTGCGTGGAGATATGCTCGTTGCCGCTGTGGGAGGGTGCGTCTTCCCATCTCTGCTTATCAACTTTATACGGCTTTCCCTGGTGCTCTATCCCCTGTATCGTTTCCCGTGTACTTTCTGCGAATACGGGACAACGGGCGCGTGCTGATGATGCTTCTGTTCCCAGGGTTCTCGCCATCACCGTAGCATCTGAGCTCGCTGCGGCGCGGGCGGATGTCAAGGGCAGCGGGACGTTCCTCCCGGCCCTCATCGATGAGCTCGGCGCCTTGACTCCTGAGAAGATAGCGACGTATGGGAAGGTTGAAGTGATCTAAAGACACCATAGCTTCGGAATGTCCTGTAGATACAGGTTGTTCCAGACTTTGCCGATTTGGAGCCCAGCTGAAAGTGACCCATCCTTGCATACAATAATACAACATGCATAGCTTCCGAGACATACACTAAACTGCGTCTCCCAGCATGCCACATCCCAACCCCAACAATTCAAGCACCGACAGGGACCACCGTGGGGTTGGGCGTGTCCAGAATGTGAGGGAACGGCGTCTCCGGCGTTGGCTGCAGCCAGTTCTTGGCGTCGTACTCTGCGTGTGGAGGTGACTCGATCATGTGAAACGTATACGCGAATCGAGTGTGAGAGCTGGTGTTTCTCTCCGATTTGTGCAGCACGCTTCCGTGAATGAGCACCAAGTCCCCTGGCATGATCTGTCAATGTACATCCGAAACCTGGAATACAAGCAACGCACCAGGCATGCAAGCCTCAAGGATGTACTTCCCCTGTGGGTTGGGAGGGGCCTCTTCCGGAGGCACAAGGTGCTCAAAACCGGTGCCTCCACCGGGCATGCGCACGAAGCGCTTCGTGATGGGCGCAGTCAGGTGCGAACCAGGGAGGAAGGAGAGCGCGCCGTTCTCGGGTGTGCACTTCTCAAGCGGGATCCAGAAACCGAGGGCAGAGGGAGGGTTGGTGTACTGTATGCGAGCGTTACCATGAGTCGTCGGTATCTTGAGAAAAGCACGATACTCACCAGAAACGTCCTGCGATACAAAGGATCGGGCGTTACAGTTATGACCAGATCTCGTGGAACCAAGCAAGTAGACTATGATACACTCACGAATCATTGTGCTCGGGTACTTCGTGAGTAAGTCAGGTTTCGGTTCACCTCTTAGTGATGAGCAACGGGAAAAGGGCGTACCTTCGCCTCCTATGTGAGGTTGTTTGCATATAACCATTGACTGGAGCGCTGTGTTGACCAGTTGACTGCTTCATTGCAAAGTCTGGATCTCGGAGACTCACCGACAGGATCATGGTGGAACTTGAGGTCGCGTACCACAGCCTTCATCTTCTCATTCTCGAGAGTGACCTTCCGGAAGACGGCGTCCTGCTCGTGCAGACCTGGAGGCCAGACATTGACGTCCGCTTCGCAGGTCACTGGTTAACAAAAGACCCATACCATGACCTATCTTGTTCACGGCCTTCTGTTTCTCCCTGTTGAGCTTTCCGTCCGGACCGATTGCGTCTTCCTCCAGGAAGAAGCGGATCTTGTCGCCAGAGGTTAGGAAGTACTCATCTCCTACATGGTTGTCATCTCCGGTGGTGAACTTGGTCTACTATCATTAGGACAGCTTTCAGACGAGAGGGGGTAACTGGCGGCACTTACAAGGGGATGCTCCTCGATGCTGAAGTTATCCAGTAACTGTTTAGAGCGGAGGAGGAGTGCCTCTACTTCGTCCGGTTCTAGAAAGTTGGGCAGTCTCAGATACCTGTAGAAGCCGACTCAACCAAGTAACTCCTCAGAGTCGTGTCTGTGGCTAACCCGTCCGTTCGAAACTGGCATGAAAGATGGTCGTTACCAGCCTGAGGAGGTAGCGCTGATTAGGACCTCGGGCTCCCATGTACGTACCTGGTCCACTTGCTCCTGCGTCAAATAGTCTAGCTTGCTTTCTGCCATATCCTCGATTGCGGCTTATTTGACCTTAGGTAGTGGCCACTTCTGCGATACAAGCTCCAAACAAGCTCAAGGTGACTGACGAGGACGAGGGTCACTGGAGATAAGAGGCACTGCGTGGCTGTGCGACCCCTCCGAAAATGGCAAACGATGGACGCTGAGACTTCGGAAGCCGACAAATTTCCGCCTACCTCGAACATCGCTTGGCGGTATGAGGGGCGCCAGCGGACAAAAAGACTCGACTTCAGGTCTGGGTTTGGACTTCGAGTTTGGAGTTCGGCAACTGATCTGAGCTTCGGATTTGAACCTGTCACGTGATAGGTTCAACTTGAATTTGTGATTTCGTTTTCGCGCCGGCGTCTCTACTTCCGCTTTGGGTTTCGCTCGCGCCTCCTCGACTTCTCGACTCCGCACCGCGACTTCGCCCTGTACGACACGGTCACTATGCTGCGCGGCTGATCGAAGCCTCCGGCACGTGCCGCCGTTAAATCCGCGACGCCTCGCAGCGCGCCCAATGACCGAAGCTGCGCATATTCGCCGTCCGGTGTCCGTGGCAGCAACTCGGGCCCTCGCCGGGCCTGTAGAGGCGGCCGGTGTAGCTCTGTGCTTCAGCGAGAAGGCTCCGAAAAGGATTGAGAGGGGATACGACGCAGGTGTCAGGGCTAGCCAGAGCTGTACGAGTTGGTAGGACATGAGAACAGGAAGGTGGACATCGTGCACCCTCTGCTGTTTACTGGCACTGTACTAGTACTACTGACTTCTGTCATTTCCGCTCGTCCTGAGGCCTGAGGCTCGAAATTATGGCATGTAGAATGATGTGCAAGGCATGTCAGTAATGCTGAATATGTCACACATGCGCTGTGCGTCCAGCGACAACTGTATGAATTGACTATGTGTATTCAACTATGCATCGGGACCTAGGTAGACCCACCGTGACAGCAACTTGAACAGTGAACTTCCCGAAACACGTCGCACATCCCCATGAATGACAGTCTTGAGGAGCATTGTTCCGCCGCTCTATGTGTGTCTTCCACGCTCAAGTTGCAACCTCTACCGGCCGCGGGTTTCCCCGAACGCGCTGCTGCCAAGCTTGCCCTTGGCTCTCATGTGCACGCATCTGTGCTCCTGTGGCTCCAAGGCACACGTATGTATGCTCTGGTGCGCCTATTAGGAGAGGTGAGGAACTGTGAGCAACCTCGCCAACTTCCACCCCTCATTAGTAGCCGGGAGAGTCATGCTTCCCATGTCACAAGCTGTCTGCCGCACGCAATGTACCTCTAATATGCGGAGATGAGCAGGCGGCTGTACTACCGAGTGCTACTTGGCATGCGCTGTATGTACAACCTCTAGCTACCCATCTGGCAATGTATACCGTTCCTCCGCCCTCGAGCTCGACATTGACCTATTCACCAGTCCTGCCAGTGGCCGCAACGGACAACCAAGTGCAGCTGCTTGCTCAGCTCGACGAGACTGTAAATATGTCAGTCCGCCGCGCGTGTTCTACATGTATGTTCTCGAAGCCCTCCTGCTCACCTTCACGACGACGCCTGCGGTGTCCTTCCTGTACCCGCCAGATGCGGGTCCGTGCATCCGCGACCGGATCTAACTTCGCGAATGTACACGACGGCATGCAAGGAGGCGAAGCAGGAGTGCACGAGCGTACCGGCACGGACGTCGATGACAAGAGGACGTGTTTCGCAGCCCAGTCGGCACGTCCCAGTCTCAGAAACGCCCGCAACTTGTATTACAATGTGCCCTTTCGGTCTGATGGCTTCGGGCGAGGACTTGTAGGCTGAAGTGGTCTTGAGATTTCGTCTGTTGAGTCCGGGCTGCAGATCTGCTGTCAACGCGTGGTACGGTCAGTCAAACAGTGATGACATACCGATATGCTCGCGATAAGCACTCAAGAAGCCGTGTTCTGAACATGGCTGTATGCAATGCGGCACCTGGGATGGCAGGAGAGATGTACCGTCGAGAGATGGCCGATTAGCTCGCTTTCCTCTGCAGAGAGGTACTGAGGAGTTGTCAGCTACGCTGTACATCACAAACTCTTCGGCCTATGAGCAGAACTTGAACAAGGCTGCGAGTAAAGGGAGGGAATGTCAGTACTGATAGCCATGCCAGTGGATCGTGTGGGGCGCACCCTGCTGAAACTTAGAGTCCTCGGATCCCAGAAGCTTAAGGCTGAGCATAATTCAACTATACTGCATCTTCTATTAACTCCTTCTCGGGACCTCCTCGTCCGAGCGCAAGGCTTTGATGCCCGCTTTCGACACGTCCAGGAACTTGCTGCTCCGGACACCGGACAGTAAGAAGGGTAAGCTCAGCTCCTGCATGTGGACTCGTGAGGTGTCGCGGATTTAACGGCGGCACGTGCCGGAGGCTTCGATCAGCCGCGCAGCATAGTGACCGTGTCGTACAGGGCGAAGTCGCGGTGCGGAGTCGAGAAGTCGAGGAGGCGCGAGCGAAACCCAAAGCGGAAGTAGAGACGCCGGCGCGAAAACGAAATCACAAATTCAAGTTGAACCTATCACGTGACAGGTTCAAATCCGAAGCTCAGATCAGTTGCCGAACTCCAAACTCGAAGTCCAAACCCAGACCTGAAGTCGAGTCTTTTTGTCCCCTGGCGCCCCTCATATGGCGGCCCATTGACATGTCCTAGGTTTCGCACTGCGCAGACGAGGCGAATATGTAATGACATCGTTTCCTCATCGTGGAAGCAAAAGCGTGCCCTGCATATAGAAGTGGACTCTCAGCAAGAGATACCATCGGTCCCTGTCGATTAGTGGTTAGATCATCACGTTGTGGTATCGGGTTTCGAACGTCCGTTCTTACTCGAGTACAAGCCGTGGGGACGCAGGCTCGAATCCTGCCAGGGACATTTTTTTGATTTACAGTATGTTCGAATTTGCTGTAGAGTGCGGTGTTCAACTTTGACGTCGTAGGACCTCCCACATTGATTCAGCACATTTTTTGCGACACATGAATATATTTCCTCACCCGTACCACGATCCGGTGATGATACTCTTGGTCTTGAAAGACTTCCGCAATCTTCTCCATGGTCTCGGCTTCAAGACAGCCATGCCCATGAACGGAGGAGGCTCGTATCTCGGGATCATCGCCGACATAGCCGCGGTATACTTCGCGTCGAAGTGAGACTAGCAACGGTGTGCACGATTGCGAGTGTCAGTCACTCCGTCGTAAGCAGTCCACAAGTAAGCGAACTCATCTGCTCATACTTCAGCAGGTTGCGTTTCACAATGGCTATCGAGGAGAAGACTTTGGAGTGCGTGTTGAGCGCTGCGACAATCGTCCGCTGACAGACCAGGCTTGGGAGAGATGAGAATGGCGAGACGAACGCGAGTGCCAGGTCCGGCAGTGCTCATGTCGATGAGGATCGCGTTCAGTATGTGAAGGAATGGATGCTAGTTGCGGGAGGGCACCCGCCTATTTGTACGTTCAAGTGTTGCCTTGTGCGATGACGACGATACGCGATCTGGCACAATCAAGGACGTCACGGCGACTTCAAAGTACAACAACATGGTATATGCTACAGGCCCAGGAAAGTTAAAAGGGGTACTACTAATCGGCAATGCCGTCGATGTTCTCGCCAACGGACAGTCGCTGGATGAGATGGTCGATGCTGGGTTTGTGTATTCGATGATGCTCCTGCCACCCTTTCCAAGGATGGTGAGGATGCTGCGTGACACGCATAAGTCAACTGCCATGATCATACGATGATACATGCGAACCCACCTGTCGAGCGAACTGCTGGAAGATCTTGTCCGACGTGCCTTCAGGTTTGCCATAGAAAAACTTCGCCAGCAGGATGTCATCCTGCTTGCTGTACCGCATCTTCTTCTCGGGTGGCGCAGGAAGAGGTTCGTCTTCCGATGTGTGATGAAACTCGTGCTTATGTCGCCTGTAGAACTTCATCCACGACGCACGCGAGTGATGTGGAGCCTACAAGGAGAGGCGTGGGATAAGCGAAGGAGAACATCAACGTAGGAACATCACCCTACCTTGGCCGCGACTTCCTTCCAAAACGAGACCATGTCCAGCTTGCCCTCCTGTTGTTTCGTCCGGTACTCCAGAAAGCGGATGAGGAAGATAACATCCGCGTCTGTGAAAGCGACCCCCTTCCCCGTTGTACTTCGAAAGAGGGCGCGAGGAGGTGTTGGAGACCGCCCACGGCCAACGTCCGCTGCCACAGCTCGATAAGCGGCGGTGACAGCACCAGGACCGTACCCGGAGGGTGGCGCAGGGGTCTCCTGTTCTTCCTCCTGTTGTTCGCTAGGACCAGCTTCATGCTCAGGTGGAGGGGTGGGCTGTGCCTCATCCCCTTCATCACCGACGTCCATAGCGTAACCCCCGAGCCGGATCTTGTGCTTGTTGCAGTATCGACGCCAAGAGTAAAATCTGGATCAGAACTGTGTCAGAGGAACATCGCGCACGCCTCTGACGGATGACATACGTGTGATGTGGTGCCTAAGGCACGAGGATCAGCACGAAGACCCGACACAGTTCGCGGTAGTATACATACCTTGATCGCTATTCGTTCGCAGATCTCACGCAAGCTATATGCGCACCGTCAGCTTCGTCGTAACGCTCGCCCACTCGTGCGGTCATACCTCAAGACCAAACCCTGCTCCTGGCAGTAATCAATATACCGCTTGAGGTAGTCGATATCGTCCGCCGTGAACAGGTTGCCTCCATATGTGCTCTTGATAACGCGCGTTGGAGGCGTCGGTGATCGCGCAGGAGGATTATGTCGATTCGCGACCAACGTAGAAGCTGGAGGGGCAGGTTGTGGCTATATGCGGGCGAAGATGGGTTAGCGCGACTCAACGACACTGCCCAACGTCCACGCACATGAAGCTTGGTACGTTTGCGACCTCTGATCACCTTCGAAGTGGGCTCAGGCGCAGGTACTGATGGCGGTGCCGGTGCCGAGACTGGCACCGCTGCTGGAACTGGTGGCTCAGGAGGTGCATTCGACGGGCCAGCTTCCTCCATGTACTGATCCGGCGGTTCCGAGTAGGGCTGTTCATACTGACAGAACCCGTCAGCCGACAGTAGAAGGAAGCGAACATGTACTATTGCACGTACATGCTGATGATAATACGCGTCTGGAGCAGGTACCCAACCAGCTGCTTGGTCATCCCGATACCCCCTATATGCGTACTCGGGCGCGGGCGGTGGTTGTACCATCCCCGGCGGAGGCTGCTGCATAGGATGGTATGCGCCGTTCCACGCCGCCTGTTCCTCAGCATATCCTGGTTGCCTCTCCATCATATGATGCTCGGGCTGGGGAGGAGGAGGTGCCGGGATCGGTTGTGGCGGGGGTGCAATATGCGTTTGCGCAGGAGGGGCAAGGTGTGTCTGCGACGGCGCAATGCCATTCGCAGCTTGCCAGGTCTGGGGTGGACCCGGCGTTGGGGGCTGCATCCCTCGAGCCGCAACTTCCATCGGGGAGCTGTACACGAACGCGAAGCTGTTCGGGTGGGCGACTATGGGACCAGGATGACCCATGAGCGGAGGTGGATGTCCCATTGCTTGCCCGTGCGCATGAGCGGAAACCTGCTGATGCTGGGGATGCTGCGGTGGAGGTTCCTGCTGTTGCTGGAAGTGCTCTGGCTGAAGTTGGTGTTGCATCATCTGCTCATGCGTCGGTGGGGGGAGGTGCTGCATTGACGGTCCCGCCTCGGGTTGCTGTGGCGGAGGAGGGGGAAGATGGTGTACTGTCGGAATGACTCTGACGATGCACATCACTTGTTATAGAGTCTCTGTACGAGTGTCAATGGGACGACTCACTCCTCCATCCCGGTCACCTTGCATCCGCCGAAATTCGTATGATAGGTCTGTAGCGCTCCGGCCTCCACACTCCGGATGACCCACTGAGCATTGAGCACCAATTTGCCCTTCTTCCCAACATACTGGCGGTAAAGACTCTGCCCTGATTCCTTGTGAGGGTCGACTAGGAAACGCGTATGGGGAGGGAAAGGATCGGGTATGAGCAAAACGTTGAGAGCACGGACGGAACACACAACCGCCCCGGTACTATATGCCAAAAGATGTCATGCAATACAACTCACCTAGGATATATGAGACACCACTGTAGCCAGGGGATACAATCCCGCCATGTTTCTGTAATCCAGAGACAGACATTTCTTAGTAAACATTCGAAAGGTGGTAAACCGCACGACAGCAAGCAATGCGCGTCGTCGTCGACCACGGCACGTATTCCGCTGACGAGCAATGTCCGTATTTCGCCAAAAGACGCGTCGGAGCATAGAATATGCGCGAGGGTGACATACCGATACTAGCTCTACTATTTCGTCCCGGTTTTCGACGTCTTTCTCCACATAGATAGCAAGAGGTGTGCCCATCAAGGGGTCCAAGAAGAGTTCATCCTCCGAATTCTGTTCGTCGAGCGGCGGTGAGACATTCTGCGGTTGCGGAGGATGCTGAGTCTGGTCGCGTCGGGCGCGGTTAACGGAAGAGCGTGCTGGTGCCATGGGTCTTGCCCGCGGTGGTCTTGGGCGAGGGAGTGCTCAGGGGGCTCCGGCGCCTCTCACGCCTTCCCTTTGCGGAGTTTCAATGTGTATACTCAACGCCAGCCTCGACATCACCCAATCACCATAGAGAACAATGTACAGCTCCCAATCTACATACTAGAGTGATGAATACAGAACTGATACATGGAACGACGTAGTAGGAGCCACTCAAAATTGACAAATCGACGTTACATGGAGTGCAAAAGCCGTCAGTGCTCGACATTGATCAACGACTTCCTCCTACCAAGTTGCTTCAAATTCCCAACCCTTCGTGGCACAAACACAGAACAATGGATGGAGAAGATTCGAATAAGATAATATATTCCATGAAGGCCAGCCTAAGCAAACGATCGACTCTAGTAGATGATACACATAGTAGCCTGCACAACACGATACTACGGCGAGCCAGGGGCATCCCACATCCCTGCCGCCCGTCCGCGGTGCACGCTCCACAATATTTGCGATGCAGGAGACCAACCACGCGATGACTAGATGGCAGAGATAGTGGTACGAGGGCGTCGAGGGGACGTTCAAGGGTGACGTTGACGTTGACATTGACGTTGACATTTCGGACAGTGGTGGGGGACGTGACATTCGGTGGTTGACGGCAACGGGGGACATTCAAGACGCACGTCGCAGAGAGAGGAGGGCGGGTGGAGGGGAGGGCGCAGTGGGAGGGGGTAGGGGGCGGAGACCCGGCATGTGGTGGCGTGGGGACCAGCGGAGGAAATCAGGAAGCGAAAGGAGCGGCGGTGGACGGTTGCCTCAGCCACGGACGAGGACGCGTCCAGGCACGGAGACCAGACAAGACGAGATGTGGAGGCGACAGCAGAGCGCGGTCGAATAACAATGTACGCGTGCACGACATCGGAATGCAGTAATGTAAGAGAACACGAACGAAGACGCCAGAGACGAAATGATCGTACAGGTCATGAGACAGAAACAGAAAGGAATGTGTGCATATGATGACGAAGGTCCCCAGATATAAAGATAATGCCGGATGTCAGGATAGTGATGATGGGATGAGTATGCGCTACAGACGGAGCGGGCACAGGGCATGAGCAGCAGCGGAAGAAGCCATATGAGTGTGAGTGGAAGGGCGGTGATGTGGTCGGTGTGGACGCAGGGCGTGGAGGGCGAGAGGCGGTGATCCGGGATGAGACGTACTCATTGTACGTAGAGCGTGACCTGGTTGCCAGGCCGGAACGACTCGAACGCCATCTGCACGTCCTCCGTAGACCCCAACGACACCAGATCCCCGTCTTCGTCCTTGTACTTGACGCGTAGGGGCCCGTCGTCACGCCTGGGCCCACAGAGACGGATCTTCTTACCCACCTTGTCGACGAGTTCGGCATACTCGGTTGTCCGCGGCACCTGGATGACAAAGATGTCTTCATGGAAGTGCACCTTGATCTTCACAGGTGGCGACAGCCGAAGCTCGTCCTTCATCGGCGGTGGCGGCAAGGTAGGATCCATGTGTGATCGCATGGAGCGACCGTTCGACATGCCCGCAAGTGACGACTCGCTAGAGCCGTACGGCGTGATGGGCGAACTGCTAGTATGTGGTGAGTAGTCGGCGCTGTCGGTCGACTGACTGGACCCGCTCCCACGTTTGCTGGATGCCATGGAACCTTGCGCCCACTCTGCACGCGTCGACGTGGGAAGCGGCGGCGGTGGCTGTTGTGGCGGAGGGTTGTACGCCTGCGGCTGACTCGCACTTCGTGACCGCATCGGCTGATGCCCCGTCGGGGTAGGCATCGGACTCGCTCCCCTAGAATCTGGCTGCTCGTATGTCGAACGTAACCGTGTAGAGCTGAACTGACTGCGAAGCGCAGGTCTGCCCGGCGGTGCATGGCCGAAGCTGGCTTCCGATCCGAAGCTTGTCGTGTTGCGCGACATGATGGGGCGTGCAGACGCTGGTCCCTGGAATCCGCCAATGCCTCCAGACATGATGGGCGACGTCGCGTGTCCGCTGTGACGCGCGCTCTGAGGGTACGGGAAGTCCGGTCGGCGTGGTTGACCCATAGGCGTTCCACGACCGGATGGAGAGCTAGCGCTGGTTGGCGGATAGTCTTCGTAGTCATCCTCCACATCTGGATCGAACCCATCGTGTGACGGGTAATCCTGGGGACCGTGAGGATAACCATTACTGAAGTGGGAGGAAGAGGGTATGGCGTGGTCTCCGTTGGCGTACGGATGGCGCATGCGGCCGTTGATCGACGCCGTTTGCGGGACACCCGAGTTGTAAGCGGATGAGCCGTTCGAGAACATTGAACTGCGCTCCTGTGCGAACGAAGAGTGCGCGGAACGAATCTGAGGCGATTTGGCACCATTAGCGACCTGTGCGAGGCGGCCAACGTTGCGATCGGACGCGCGACGATTCGCTGTCTCTTTGATGAGGCGGTTGAGCTGATTCTCCCAGAGCTTCAGCTGCTCCTCGTTTCTGCAGCGGAGAGTGAAGAACTCGAGGTCGTCATCTCCTCGCCACCACACAGCGAGAGAATATTGCCCTGCGAGATTGTGCGAACTGAGTTTCTGGCTCCGGAAGTCATGGGAAGATGACTGACCTTGTGAGACCTTGGGAACGGCCTGTGTCACATTGTTCAAAAAGATACGTCCCTTGAGCAGCAGAGGCGTGTTCTTCTTCTTGTTAGATGGGCCAGCGCCGGGAAGGTTGAGACCGGTAGATGGCGAAGATGGCTTCTTCAGGATGGAGTTGCTCTTGCCCACCTTCTTACCGTTACCAGGCTGTGGGATGTACTCCTTGCAACACAGAATAATCTTCTCGAACAGGAAGACGTGGTACTCCCGGTCGACCTCGGACTTGGTGACACTGAAGATGTCGTCAAGGAGGAGTGCCCCGAAGTTGGAAATGTGGTGGCCCTTCCAGTCCTCAACACGTCCCTCGAGGTTCTTGACCGTGGAGTCATTCTCCGCCCGTCGCTGCGCCTCGTTGATCTTATCAGTGATGCGCTTTGCAGCGGCGACGCCGGATTGGAGTTCCTCGATGTAAGGGTAGTCGGTACTAGCGACTGCCTTCAACAGCGACTATCATGAGATGCACATGAGCACGTCAACTTGACATCAAAGAGGGCCAGTCTGTAATTACCTCCAATAGCAGCGGATATTTGCAAATCCGCTGTACGGGCTTGATTAGGAAGGCGGGAAGTTCGCCCTTCACATTGATGATACTGTTAAGCGCCTATAACCATATCTGGTCAGGCGGGCAACGGTCAGAACAGCCCATGAGCGAAGCTTACCGCGAGGTTGTGCTCCTCCTGGAGCATGATCTCAGACGCCATGGTATAGTTGGCGCAGTATGGTTCATAGACTGCAAACTCTTCCTCCTATTGTTCCACATCGAGGAATTAGTTTGTCGTCGGACACAATAGGCACGAGGAAGCGATAATCGCAATTCCAGAATGAGTATCGGCCTCGGAGCCCGAATGTCTGGATCGACTCACGTTCTCGGTGAAAGGAAGGCCCCATCGTTGTTCGTGCCAAGGCAGCTCAGCGATGCTCTCCACCTTGATGAGGAACTTTCTCTGAAAGTTCAGGAGTTTGTTCAGACCGGGGAACAGCAGGTGGAGCGTATCCCGATCGAGGACTTGGACCGCTTCGTCGCAATATTTCTGAAAGCAAACAAGGCAGGCGTTGTTGTTAGAACGCCCGCGTGTTGTCACTTTGTGAGAAGGGCGCACCTGCATGACTTCCAAGTCCTGCACATACTTGCGCTCCGTGTCGACAAGCTCCTTGATGATGTTCGCCCGAGCGCCGCCGGGCTCAATTGAAGGTGCGGCAAGCGAGGGATCGGAATTGAGGGACTCGGTGGATGTGAGCGCGGATGGCATGGTCGGAGACGATGGCGCAGACTCGAGAAAGAGGTCCTCCGGCAGTTGCTGGACGAGGTTGATCACATTGCTGACGACCTGCACGCTCTCTTGTGAAGGCGGACTGGACGCAGAGGACCGAGAATACGTACCTTGACGAAGCCGTCCGTGGAATTACGGTCCCAGAGGTCCCTGACAGTGAAGCCCTCACAATTCGGGACCTGCTTGATATTCATGGAGAAGAGGGCGATGGCATGCTTCTTTGCGCGCTCGTTGGAGGAATCAAAGGCAGTGACGTCTGTGTTGACGGCAAGAGGGGCGGCGGCGGAGGGGAGGAGATTGTAGAGGTAGCAGAGAGGTACGCCAAGCGCGAATACGTCCCAGAGTTGTGTTACGGGGTCAGTGGAGCGCCTTGAGGAGTCTGGCGGGGCGGCTACAGAGAACCAGTCCTGAAAGCCCTGTAGATGCATGAGACGGGTGCGGAGGGACGAGCATTGCTGATAGAGGGAGGTAGACTGGGAGGCAGCCTTGTTGAGGAGGGTATGATTGGCGACCGGGGAGTCGATGTTGGGCGGGAGAGGTGCGACGAGCGACTTTTTGCGGCCTGCGGCAGAGGCCATGGCGGGGAGAAGGAGAGGAGTAGTATCGGACGAGCAGGATTGCGGGAGAACTAAGGTAAGAGCACGGTTGCTTGAGAGATGGGGGTAGAGACGGGATCCTGGCCTGCGACCGCTGGGGAGACGCCCGCCCCGTTCGCACAAACAATCAACTCCGCACCCTGTATGCTCGTGTTTGCCCCCCATCACACTCCCCCTTTTGTTTTCCCACCCGCCCAGATCCCATCTGTCTCCGCCCGCCCCGCCGCCCGCCGCCGCCCACCGCCGCCATTCCGCCGCCCGCCGCCGCCATTCCTCCGCCCTGTCCGCCGTCCGCGACGTGGATCGCCTCTTCCCCGCCGCGCCCGACGCCGACCGCACCGCCGCCCGCCGCCCGCGCCTCTACCTCCCCGTCGCGCAAGTCAATGTCTTCCCAGCCATCGCCCGTCGATGAATGGGACGCGCACTCAGACAGCCCGCATCATCTTCTTGATCGCTGCGTTGGCCACCTCCCGAATCCACCTAAAGGGCGCGACTCCCCTTCCATCCGGATGTTTGCTCCGTTCTCGCACCCTGCACTGGTCACGCACGCCACACAGAGTTCCTTCATCGCACTCTCAGTACCCTCCGCCAGCCTCCGAGCCAAACGCAATCATCGCTGTCAAGCTCACCCCACCTAGGTCACTTCGCCACCGTCCTCGCTCATCGTCCGTGCGGGCAGCAGTTGCATCACTCAAGCTTTAGGCTCAGTTCACCGGTCTACTATCCCCACCGGAGGCTTCCTGCACAACCTGCGCACGCAATGCCGTCCTGGGACCCAACTGCATCTGCCCGCAGCCCAGCGAAGTCGAAGAGCGCGGAGGCATCTCCCGAGAAGCTTCTTCGCTGGGAACTTCATGCGGATGACGGCCCACCGCTTCTCCTGCGATGCCGTGCACAGTGCACTCTGTCACCAGCCTGTCAATGTCAACCACTGCATGCACCGCGGCAAAGCCCTACCACCCACCTACCCGCCCTCAATCCTCTGCTGCAGAAGCGCGAAGTGCCAGATTCAGTGCAAGCGAACGGACGTCGATCCACATACGCCCACTCACATGCGGCAGCTTCCTCGGTCCTCTGACCGGCGGCCCCCGTCCCAGGCGCAGACGGGCGCAGCTCCATAACGTACGCCTTTCCCTGCACTAGAAGCGTGGAATAAGTGGCTGTGGCTTCCCGCGCACACGGGCCTACACGGGCCTGCGACCTCATAGTACCGCAACGAACGCAGATCGCCTTGGCTACCGAGTCTGGCTACCGGGTTCCAGAACACGGACATACGGTATACTGGCTACCGGCAGGCTCGAAGCAATGACTGGGACCTGTCGCGCAAGCCCTGGTGCCCCTGCGTACCTGGCACGAAGCAGCACGCGATACAGACCATGATTATCTGGCACTGCGCAAGTGCTGTCACGGTCAGACTGAGACTGTGCCGGCAGGGACACCTGCCCAGATGAGCCGTCTCAGCTTCGACGCCCTGTCTCAGGCCGGCTCTCCCCCACGCCCCGGGCTTCCGCTTCTCCTCTTCTTCGTCTTCGTGGCGTCCCGGATGCAGTGCCTACATACAGACGTATCCGCACGACACAACCCTATATAATGAGGTTTCACCGGCTCACGTCCAGCAACGGCATCCGGATACGCTTCGGGCACCGGATGCGGCTGCAGGCAGCACTGCTGCACATGCCCCCGACTTGGTGAGTCCGTTGCCCGGATACTGAATTCGTCCCAACGGAGCGTCCCACGGAGTTCTCGAAGGACGCACGCGTGCCCTCGTCGCTCCGGCCCACCAGGCTGCTTTGCAAACAGTGAACTGTAAAAAAAAAACTGCCGACCGCCCATTCCGCACACAGGCAGATGTCGCGAAGTGCGCCGCACTGTGGGCGATTCAATATACAAACGCGGCAGCGGCACGGAGGAAGCTCGAGTAATCCGCATCTGGAAAATCCGTACAAACCGCTGCCGTACAACGTCTGGGCGGAGCGCTGCGCAGGCTCCCAGGCCAGGCTCGGCGTTCAATAGTATACTTACGCGCGCACGGTGGGTCGCAAGCTCGCCGTCGGGAGGGATGAACTCGACGCAGCTGCAGGACGGTTGACTCTTGAGGACACCCTGACCTCTGAGCGTGAATGCCACATCCAGACAATGCCACAGGAACAGGAAGGGGTGCGCATGGGCGTAGATCACCCGTGCGTCCCTCTGGATCGCAGTCCAGCGAGGGACTAGGCCATCTCAGGACCAGCGAGATCTTTCGCAAGGATTGAGGCACACGCCGCTTCGTATGATGAACCATGAGGGCATCCCGACGCGAGACCGAGCAGATGCAGACGCAACGTTGCGGGATAGCCTTGAGCAAGACAGCTGCAGCCACCGGGCAGAAAGATAACGCTGCATGGACAGGGAACAGGCGGGACCGCGAGCTCGAGCGTCATGATCAGTGCATCTCTGGTTCATCATGATTAGTGTTCGAGGGCTGACATGTTGACAGCGATTCTCCATTCAAGGCGTCGCGAAGCCATATGGTGCACGCCGTGCGGACATGACACGGCCTGGGAGGAAGAAGTGCGACATGATTTCGGAGGAGGGCGGATCCGTTCCGAGTACGCAGCATTCACTATCCGCATCCTTAACCTTCGCCTGCGTCTCATCGGCATGGCTGCGATCTTCAGAATGGCCCAGACGATACATGATGATCCACTTCAAGTTGTACGCGACAGGTCAGAACATACGCCGCTCTACAGCCCCCAACGCTACTTGGCTGCAATGCGGACGAGGATCACCCTCGGAGCGCGTATGTCCACCGCCCAACACCAAACCAACACCTTCACGCGAAAGGCAAGTGTATGGAAGCAACCTCGTTCCCGCCTCCCTGGCATAACTTGATACTTTGGCGGAGACGTCATCATTCTTCATGCAATAGACTCGGGACAGCATCGAACGCGAAGGAGCTAACCGCTGTCATTATGTAGAGCGCGAGGCGAAGCAAATGTGCCTCGACTCGGATGCAGGAAGGTTGCCGGCGACACGAACAGTCCACCGTCTGCCAGTGACATCTGCCACTTGCGACATGTTCTGGCTAGCCGTGTGTGCAGTATCGAGTCGGCCAGCTGGCAAGCGAGGAAAGCCGCCTGCAATCGCGAAGCCGGGACAGCACTGTTCGGATCCGTTTGAGCTTGCCTGCACTCGCGACTCTGACAGGTGGTGAGGACCGTGAAGTGGTGCATTGAGCCGCGACGCTTATGGGCTATGCTCACCAACTATTGGGAGTTGTCGCGGTGTTCCTCGCGGCTCCGTGGCTCCAAGGACCAAGAAGCTCAGTACGCACCGGCCGGCACAGTACGTCAAAGTCAGTACAGCGTCAAGCATAATGACGCCATACCTCATATGCACAGACTGCCGACCGTTCCAAGTGTCATATGTATTCGGTTGACTGTCAACAAACGAATGAAACTCTTCGCAAGGCTCACGCATGCTTGCCAGGATTAATCTACGCACCGCGGCGGCAGAAAGCTGCCCGGCCATGCCCATGTACTAGTCCTCTACATCGCCCCGCTGAGCGACCGACTTACTCAGCGGGTGGATCCAATCGGGCTCAGCTGAGGTCCGACATCGCCATATGCGCTGCACTTCGAAACCTGCAGGCTGCGGTGCGGCCCGCACCTGGCCTCATACGTACGTATGGGCGCAAGTCCCCGCCTCGCTCCCTGAACTCAGCTATGGTGACACCAGCGGACACCGGTACATCTGCTTACGGGACAAGACAACTCACCTTTGCCGCCGCAGACCGACTCAAAGTCGGCGGTGGGAGGGTCGCAACCCCATCATGATCCGTAGTCCGGTGGTAAGCAATATCGTTCTGGACTCGGTTTGGCGGTGCCGGTCAGCGTTCGTCGGCGGAGGTACGCAGGCTTGTCGTGGTGGGCGCATTTTAAGCCGGACATCCTCATTGGCGGTCCGCGCGGGTATCATCGCGCGGTCTTGTAGTACTTGTCTTGTTGTGCCACAACGGCTCCTTGAGTCCGAACGAAGGGGTCCCTCTGAGAAGAGGACATGTTCGCGTCCAATCATAATCAACAGTCTCGCATATGTAGAAGACGTGTCGGTGACAGCAGGAACAGTCGACTTGGAACAAGCCAGTCTTGGCCAGGACATACTGAGGCGCTAGAGCCTGTGCAGTTCCGATACCGGATCCTGGAGCCTTGATCGTCGCCTTGCTGCTACTGCACTGAACCTTGCTTGAGGCATGGCGGCTTGCGCCGCTGATGCCTGGCCAATGGTGGCAAGGTTTCCTGCAGTTCGAGCTGGAGTTTCATCGCCTAATCACGTACGTAGGCTTGGGAAGATCGCGTACCTGCTATGAGACGGGACTTCACCGGAAACATATACGGCCGGGAGGAGTTCTACCTTGTTTGCATGGAACTGTCGCAGAAAAGCCCAGATTGACGTGGTTGAACGCAAGGTTATGCACATGCACGGTCTGCGCGAAGTGGTCGGTAAGTTCAGTAGGCAAACAGACATCGAAGGCATTCACCTCTCCCACCGTTTGCTAGGTAGTAGGTTGTTCGCGTTCAAATTTCCATTATTAAGGTGGGTATGGTTGGGATGCAGATGTCGAAGATAGACATGAGAAAGATGCGTGAGTCGTGAATTGGATAGTGACCGAAAGGAGCGAGAGCCATACGGTTCAGGACGTCAACCTTGTTGACCTTCCCGTTCGCCTGTGCGTCCCGCCAGAGGATGTACCGTGAGCACCTGAGACAGCAGCGCAAAGTGAGCCCGGTTTACACTAACGCACCGTGAGGTTTCCCTTCGTTATGGCCCTTCATCGTGCCCACTGCGCTCAACCTCGAAAATACCCTCCGCAAGTTTCGCCACATCCCCACCAAGAGCCTTGACCTTCCCCACGATCTCTTGCACAACACGCGCAGGAACTCCCTGGGCGGCGCGCGAATAGATGTCGAGCCCGGCGGGCGTGAACAGGGTCTTCTCGAAATAGGTCACCGCCCACGCCGCGCTGTTCTCGGGCGATAGATCCCTGCTACACCCCAGGAGCTGCCACCGTGAGGACGCAATCATGAGCCAGCCTTTTCCACGCCATTTGTATCGAGTCTGGGCAGGTTTAGAAGCAGTGGGCGTTGTGTCGTGAGTGGCAAGGACGGGCGTGTCGAAGGCAGATTTCGATGATCCGGAGCCAGGAGTGCCTGTAAGTGTGTTGGCATCCGGGGCAGCCATGAGAGTATCGATGCCGACAACCCGGCTGCGTATGGAGGACGGCGAGTCCAATTTCGAGCGGTACTCGACGACATCATCGAATTTGACAGTCTCGTCCGAGGGAGACGTCTTCAATGCATAGGTGATTGTGACATCTTTCCTAGACTAACCGTTGCTCTGCGTTAGTAGCTGGCTATATGTCGAAAGATGTGCGGGCTGCTCGCCTTCCAGAGCGGTAAAGTCGAATGTGTGACGTGCCTGCAAGCGCATCATATTCAGACGATTCGAACATAGAAGGCCGCGAAACGGAGCCTGACCAAGTTCCCATGAACTTCTCTAAATTCAAGTCGATGGGTGGATTGTGAGAGTCCGGCGGGAACAGAATGATCGTTTCCGTTGCCTCCGACATGATGGTAGTTGCACTGGAACAGTGTAGACCTTTAGCGTCTATGGCGTGGGGCAGTGCGCTTCGAAGGACTCCGAGGAGTAGAATCGCTCGAACAGCCACAATTCCCTCGTAATCCTCAATATATTGAAAGCTGAGACTGCTACAATCCACATTGATACAACAAACATGATGAGAATAATGAGAATGTCCGAGAAAACATGCAGGATGACCCGAAGACATATGCTCTACGATCTATCTAGAAACTCTCGTGTATGCGATGATCTGCAGGAAAAGACACACACCCGTACACCTACGCATGACATGCGCTGCAATAGTGATTCACAACGCGTCCGGCGATATATCGCCAAGAGTGTTCATGTCCGCCGCGCTGTACGCGCTGTGCAACGATTGGGCCTCGTCGCCGTATTCTGATTGAGGGTCAATGCTCTCCTGTTATGTGATCTTGTTAGCGTATGTAATCGTAATATGAACAGTGAGACGTACATCAAAGTAATGATGAGCCAGGCTGCGAGGAGCTATAAATGATGCATGAGCAACATCCGGGAGAAAGTACGAGGCTGATACATACTCTTCGGTGTCCTAGGGAGTCTGCAAGTCGCACCGCTCTGCAGAATGTGATACGCCACTAGCCCGGACCTATCGAAGAGTGAGTGGGTATGTACAGAACGTATTGCAGGTAGTCGTACCAGCCAGTCTGATGCGATGCACCGAGACCCCGTCCGTCATCAGCATGGAAGAACTGTGCAGGAATTAGCACGAACGTCCCGCAGTGTCAAAAGTCAGACACCAACGCACCTCGTAAAACCATACGTAATCCCTGAAGTGAGGATCATGGTCAAGTTTTGGGTTACCTCCGTTCGTGGCGCGTTTGCCCTCCAAATCGCGACCGAAGATATGAATGATGCGGTGCTGAATCTCTTCGGCAACCTCGACGAGATTCATATAATCTCCGCTTCCGGTGGGACACTCCACCTGTAGTGTGATCGTGAGCAATCTCATGCACTGCCCACCAGATAGCTCGAACGAACCTGAACCTCATCACCATAGAACTGGTGGAAACGCTGCAAGCTCTCGATGAGGAGGAAGTTGACAGCAAGCCCTGAAAAGTTGTCACGATAAGATCAAGCCGGAGAGATTCTGACTTCGCGGCTCACAGATGGGTCCACGCCAGTTGGAATTACCGCCAAACATGCCTGACTTCGAATCACCGGGCCAGTAGGCGACTTCGTAACGTTCTCCATGCACATCCATGCCCCAGGGTTGGTCCTTGTGCTTCTTCGACAGCCTAACCAGTTGCACTCAGTATCGATACAATCTATGGCGAACGACGTCTACTCACGATCGGATGCCATGCTCGCTGAAGAACTCATCCTCGTCGAGCATCTTCTCCAAGATTTTGACTAAGCGCTCCTTGCTTGCCAAGGCTAAGAGCCGACGCTCGCCGCGACCACGAGCTGCCATGCACAACTGTCAATCGTAACTCTGCGAAGTGGACGATGACAGTCCTCACCTTTCATATTTGCCATGGTCCGCTCTGACATCTCCGGCCTGTTGTCGATGAACCATTCCATGCGCTTCTTGAAGCCTGGGAAGCGGTTGACGGTCGCAGGCTCCAACACAAGGGTGGCATATAGCGGGATCAAGCCGACCAGACTCCGCACGGGCAGCTGCATCGAGTGTCCGTCATCGAACTGGATGGCGTCGTAGTACAGCCCATCCTCCTCGTTCCACAGGCTGAGTTCATTGTCGTCTTGCCCCCGGTACGTCATAGCGTCAGAGATGAAGATGAAGTGCTGTTGAGGTATGTGGGTGAGCGTCCCCAGGCAGCAGGCCTAGAACAAAGTTCACCTCAAAGAACTTGGACGCAATGTCCTCGTACGTAGGGTTGTGCTTCGCAAGCTCAAGCGCAATGCTCAACCTGTATGGCACGTTAGTGACAGTCACGCGCATACATGCATGTCAGCCCACATGTTCAAGCAATAGAAGGCCATCCACGCAGTGCCGTCCGCTTGACGCAGCGAGCCACCAGTCGGAAGAGGCTCCGAGCGGTTGAAGGCACCGATGTTGTCCAAACCAAGGAAGCCACCCTCGAATACGTTATTACCGCCTTGATCCTTGCGGTTGACCCACCTGAGACTCTATTAGACTCTGCGTAAGAGGGACACTACAGCGACTCACCAAGTGAAATTTATGAGGAGCTTCTGGAACACTCTCTCCAGGAACTGCAGGTCTTCACGGCCGTAGAGCTTCCGTTCGATCTTGAAGATACGGAATGTTGCCCTGCAGAGCCCATGAGTATGGGTCACGAATCAAGACCGATAAAACACTCGCCAAGCATGCACGGGCGGGTTGACGTCGCTGAAGTTCCATTCGTATGCCGGGATCTGACCATCAGGCTTCATGTACCACTCGCGCGTGAGCAAGTCGAGCTGCTTCTTTGCAAATGCTGGGTCGACCACCGCAAGCGGAATGCAGTGAAAGGCAGTGTCCCAAGCGGCAAAGAATGGGTATTCCCACCTGCTAATATGAGCATACAGCATAATTGAAGCGAATGCCTTCACTCACTTGTCCGGCATCGACAGAATGTCTGCGATGTGGAGGTGTTTCCAGTCCTACGAACGAATGAGATTGAGTACGCGGATTTAGTCGAGGAACACACCTTGTTCCTAATCCATTTTCGCTCCGGAGGCGGCGGCGGTTGAGCTGAATCGCCCTTCAACCAGTCCTTTTGGATGAACTGGTAGAATTGCTTGGTCCAAAGCATACCACCGAGGGCCTGGCGCATGATCTGCTTGAGATCGTCGCTGATGGGGCCCATGACAAGATGCGAGTAAAACTCGTTCGCCTCCTCACGCCGCTCTTCGAGTGTGTCATCGAAGATGCCCTCGTCCTCAATACTAGGATCCTGAGCCGGAGTACGGGGCGTCAGCTTCAGACGCACAACCGCGCAACCGCCTTGCGGCGGCACGTCACGGAAGACGAAGTGGGCAGCAGACTTAGTGCCGCGCTTGGAGGGGTTGACGAACGAGGGTGTGGCAGGGAAAGGCGTGCGAGGGCCTAGCTCCTCCTCTGAACTTGGAGTTTCGTCTCCGCCACTGTGGCTCGCATAGCCCGTATGGATCTTGGTCGAGAAGAATCCAGGGTGACCATCCTCAGTCTGATGGGGACGATGGGAAGGTATGATGTGGTCATGGAATGCGTCCTTGACGTAGGGGGTTTCGTTTTGACCGCCATACAGACGGTGATAGTTGGTGTTGTTCTCCGTGAACAGCAGGTCCGCTTCCACCGCCTCCGGCTCGCCACTTTCGCCAACGACGAATTCACCCTTGTTGTTGACAGGCGGCGGGGAAGGCAAGCAGTATAGATGGTACTTTCCGAGGGTAGGGTGAACAGCGGTGATGATACCGTCCCCGGACGCCCACATAGTGGGCTTCGGGGGAGGGTCGTTCGACCACGACCACGTGTTCGGGAACCAGAACTGGGGGATGATATGCAGAGTCGCCGGCTCAGGACCGCGGTTGTATGCCGTGATACGGACGTAGACGCTGTCAGGATCTTGCTCGTCTTTGGCGTACTGAATAGAGATGAGCACGCATACATTGAGCTGAGCCAAGACTGCGCACCTCCATGAACACATCCCAATACCTATCCTCGTCGAAGATACCAGTGTCCATAATCTCGTACTCGGACACGTTGCGGTCACGGTTGATGTTCTCGCGCACGAGTTCTTCGTAGGGATACGCAGCCTGAGGGTATTTGTACAGGTACTTCATGTACGAGTGCGTGGGCGTCGAGTCGAGATAGTAGTACAGCTCCTTGACATCCTCGCCATGGTTCCCCTGGTGTCCAGTAACACCAAAGAGACGCTCCTTGAGGATGCGATCCTCTCCGTTCCAGAGCGAGAGCGAGAAGCAGAGACGCTGATGGTTGTCGGAGATACCACCGAGACCGTCCTCGCCCCAGCGGTAGACACGAGAACGTGCATGCTCATGAGGAAAGTGGCTCCAGGCATCCCCGTTCGCAGAGTAGTCCTCGCGGACGGTAGCCTATATGCGCGTCGATAAGCGCGCTATCGCTGCGAAAAGGAGGACCGCGTACCCATTGTCGATCGCTAAGGTAGGGACCCCAACGCTTCCAGTGGCGTTCTCTCTTGTCGTCCTGCTCCAAACGAAAGCGCTCCGTACCATGGTAGTCCGGTCCCAGCTTGTCTGCCAACCTCACGCGGAAGGGCCGCCCATCAACGTCCTCATCATCCCGGTTGGTGGTGTTGGTGTCGGTCTTCGTCATCTTGGGCGGGACGGGACCATTCTGGGACGAATCGGTGAGAACGGGGTTGGGGATGTTGATGTTGAGGTTTCGGTCCGTCGAAGAGCGGACGGGCTTGCCATCCTCTTTGTCGTCGGTGCTCTGGCCACGGAAGATTTTGGCATGCAGTTTCTTTAAGTGGCCGCTCTGCTGTGCCATGGCGGGCAACGGCAGAGGAAGAGAGGAGATGGTGGGGGAGAAAGGAGGGCGGAGGGTTCCTACTTCATGCAGACCTTTAATGATCTTGCTCGGCGTCTCCGTTTCCCCAGAATTCGATGAAGAGACGCGTCGCGTCCCGTCAGGCCTGTCACGTCTACCCGTGACGTCATGAGAAATCATCCTTACTCCATAGCCCAGGCCGAGGGAGGGATAGGCTCGAGCCAGCAAAACAACTGGCGGTGGCCATGCTTGATTGCGAGATAGAATGTTATATTAGTTAATGTCATAAGGCTGCACGCTGCACAGACGTTACGCTAGATGGGATGCAAAGTTGCTCAATGGGCTCGGACAGGCGATGTGTTGCTGAATGGCTTATGTACGTACTGAAGAACGCGAGCGAGACTATGGGAACGGTGAGGAGAGTATGTAGGAGACGGACGAGCGCAAGGAGACAACAGTGCGACACGGATGAGACTGACGGTAAGCAAAAGAACGACTGTCCGTATGCATGGCAATGCATGGGGCCCAAAGCGGATGTACATGCGGGCGGGTTCCCCGGCCCCGCGCCGGAGGAAGCGAAGCAAGAAGGGATGCAGCGCGCGGTGCGACCGTACGCGCGATTGCAGGACCAGCCACAAAGTGTGCATCGTGTGTGCTATCTGTATAACTCCGCTGCGACGCGGACGCGGTCAGGACGATGAGCCCTGCCCCGCCTCCGCCGCGAGCAAAACACTCTGCGTCCAGTCGTCCTGCTGCGTGTCGGCAACATCAACGTCGATCGAAGGCGTGTCCGACATCTGCGACGCTGATCGCGCCCGCAAAGGCGGAGCCACCTCGCCAGGGGTGTCAGGCAGGAAGAGGGACGTCGCTCGGCCGCGATAGAAGTCAGCGATTGGAGTCGACTGCGGCGTGGAGAAGAGGGAGGATCCACCGGAGTCAGACCGAACGTTGAGAATAGGAGCGTCGAGCTGCATTGGTGACACCATAGCTGGTGCGGAGCGGACAGTGTTAGAGTCCTTGCCTCGTAAGTGATTCACGCTGGCGTCGAAGCCAAAGTGGATGGGAGACGACGAGATGGTAGTGTCCAGCCGGGGAGGCGAGCTGGCAAAATGCTGCGCGTTGAGCCGCCCGTTAGTGGTGGTAGTCCCGCTGACAGCGCTCAAGGCGACAGCAGAAGTGTTTCCAGCTCCCGCAGACGGCAACGAGGAGCTAGATTTCTTCGAGAACAGAAGGTGCAGGGAAGGTCGCTTGGGACGCTTGTACTGACCAAGCTCGTCGCGCGATGCCTCAGCTGGGCTGGAGTCAGAACGCAAGTGGGGAAGGAAAGCAGAGTGTACGACTTGCGGTGGGAGAGGGGGGATGGGTGACTGGCGAGTGAGGGACACTACCAGCATTGGAGGGGAATGGGACGGGGGCAGTCGGTCGTGGAGAGACGACTGAGATGGACGTCACGTCCGGAATGGTCAGTGAATTGGCGGATGCGAAATGAGACTTGCTGTCAACCACCCCGCTGCAAGACGGAGGATCTGGGGAGACCAACTCCTCAGAGACTAACGATGAGTCCAAGGAATCGGACGACGAAAGAGGTGGCATGGTAGTGCCATAGATCAGAGGGCTCGGATTACGGGTAGGGCCATTCGAATGTTCCAAGGCGGAAACAAACGACGCCCCATCATCCGGGCTGTCACGCTGGTGATCAGAGGCATCATCCAATTCGATCACGGGAAAGCGCAAGTCGGTCGACGGGGGGATCCTGGCGGCCGACCGCGGGTGCTCAACGTCGCGTGGACCGAGAGAACCGACACTTGCCCGCGCCGCCTCTGCAACAGTCTCATGGACAGGCTGAGCTGGAGGGCCATCCCAGATTCCATCGGCCTCGCAGAGCATCCGGAGCAAAGATGGGCTCATGTTCAAACTGGGGCAGAACACGAGCAGGAGGTTCCCAAGCGGCATCTTTGTCTCCTTGCTGCGAGCAGCGGTGATCTTGACAAGCTCAACGACAGTGTAGAGCAAGTCTCGATTCTCCTGGGGGAGTTGAGAGACCAGATACGAGAACATCGCGAGCTGAGCATCCGAGATGGCACGAGCTCCCGCGAAGCTAGGCATGGCGAGCGTCGACAACGATGGGGGTTTCCGAAGAGGAAGGGCGGAACCGTTCCTCGGAATGGCGTGCTTCTGTGTCACATCTTCACTCCGTCTGCCTTGGTCATCTGCCAATGCAGACTCAAAGACGTGCAGCAGACCCCTCGTCAGCACCGGCTCTGGCACTGCGAGATGTCAGCTAGTGGTAATTTTCGCTATATGCGCCTCAGACTCACGTTCTCGCAAGAAAGTCTTGAAGATGGAAGAGACGGCATGAGGATCAAGGTCGCCAGGTTCGCACTCGACGAGATTGTAGTCTGCACCAGCATCGAACTCTGCTCGGAGCTTCGCCACGTGGGACGACCGACCACTTATCCTGTGGGTACATCAGTCATTGAGATGCCGCAATTGTCGACACAACGACGTACCTGAACAAACCCTCTTCCTGCACACCCCATCGCAAGATGTGCTGAGCACAGCGAAGGACGAGCGCTGGCAACAGTCTTGACTCCAACGGCTTGAAACCGAATGAGACGCCCTCCTGATGACCAGCCAATCGCCTCAGGACATCGTCAGCCGCGGTCTCGTACACACAGGTCCGCAAGTCCCGTCTGAACACCAATCCCCCGACGATGCTCAGACCAGAGCTCGATAGCTTGGGTCCCCGGAGGCACGAGCCGAGTTGCGGCCCAGATGGAACGAAGTGATCTTCGGAAGACGAGGAAGCTAGAGACGATATGCTAGATGCGTTCGAGAACGCATGCGGAGCCTTTCGTCTTGCCTTCCTACCGGTCGGGCCGGAATGGTGCGACGACGCATAGCCTGAAGCGCTGTCGGACAAGCCCGTGGAAGACGACGACGAATATCCGGAGTGATTCGATGCGCTAGAAGTGAGCCCGCCCAGGCACGTCCGACCTTCTCGACGGCCCGTTTCCCGAAGCCCATAGCGATACCAGCGGCAGGTGCAAGGCTGCCGGTCATGCTGACAGCAGTCTGACGGAACGTCGGGTTGACAGGCGGGGGCTCAGCGTACCGGGCGGTCGCCGGGGTTGTGGCGGAGGGAGGTCAGGCACAGGACGCTCAACCTGCATCTGAGCAGAGGATGCCTGCACTGCCGTCCAGGCCGCGAGGCGGCCACGTATGTTGTCACCTGTAGGATCTCCAGCATTCACGGGAGAAATGATGCCCGCTGCTGCAGTACGGGTGAGAGTAGGGGTATCGCGAGCATGCGAGAGGGGGTTCTCGCTGAAGTTCCGGGCAGGGGGCGACGGCATGCTGGAGGGTGGAGATGTCTTCCCTGACGTCCGAAGGTGGCCCAGCGTCAACGATGCAGAACGACGGTTCCGAGCTTTCAATGAACTAGTAGGAGATGGGCGGCCTGATGCAGGAGGGCGGGGAGTGGCCTCATGTTCCGAGACAGAGTCATCTGTTTCCTCGAACATCGTGAACTCAGCGTCAGTGATGAGTGCGCTCAATCGCTTGTTGACAGGCGGTACGATCGTGTTTCCGGAGTGCGAGGACTCCGCCAGGGACACAGGTCGTGGGGACCTATTACCCGAGAGTGCGCCAGGTCGGATGGTGCTGTGACTAGCCATCGTGGAATCACTCTTGCGCCAATCTTCCTTCGCCTTCTCTCCAGCGTTGGAAACACTTGCATCGCCTCCGTCTAATGGGTGCCTGGAGCGTTCGACGGATTGAGCGGGTTGAGCTGGCTGAGTAGATTGAACGGGCTGAGCACGTTGAGGGCTCGGCCTCGGCGCCTGCACGGCGGCAGGGAAGTGGGCGTCCTTCGCGGGGGTCTGTGGAGGCGATGTAGAGGGAGTACGTCGCCCTGTGGAAGCAGGTTTCGGCGGAGGTGGAGGCGGCAGCGCAGCGCTGACCTCGCTAGAGGACTTCTGCTGACTCGCCTTCCTGCCACCACCGAACACACTTTGCAGAATCTTCGGGCCTCCCAAACCACGCGATGGCGGTCGCTCCAACCTGAGGTCGTTCAGATCAGGCATCGCTGACGGGGGTGGTGGTTTGGCCGCGCCCCCATCTCGCCCATTGCCCTTCCCGCCTCTCTCCGTGCTTGAGAACAGTGCGGTGATGTCTTCGGACTTCTTCCTGCGACCTGCCCATGCGCGCTTGAGCCGGTTGCCGGCACTTGATGCAGTACTCGGCGTCGGCGAGAGGGGTGGTGGGCTCGGTGCTATGGGCCGCGCATGACTCTGCCCCATGTGAGCGAGCGAAGCGACGCGCGGGGGTACCGACGCGGATGCAAGGGCGAGGGGGAAGAACCGGGGCTTGGTGGTTGAGGAGAGTGAGGAAACGGAGCGATCGCAGGTTATGATATCGGACTGGCTGGAACTGGACGGCGGGGCTGCGGGGAGCAGATCGGAAGACGCCCTTGAAGAGGAAAGGGAAGACGAGAGAGAAGTAGAGGAGAGGGAAGTGGGCACATTGCGGGAAGGTGCATGGGTATCCGTGGTCCGGGGCTTAAACGAAGGCATGGCGAGCGTTTTGGTTGTCTTGGGCCGAGAATAGGGCGAAGGAAACGATAATGATATGCGGTTCGGATGCACTGCGAAGGAACAGCTGGGTGCACAAGGCCGCCAACGCCAAAAGCTGGAGGTTTCATGTAAGATAACTGACGGAAGTGGGGCCAGCGCAACGAGGCCACAGCGAGGTGATCCTTCGCTGCCAAATCAGTTAAGGAACACTCACCACCACCACTTAAGCTGGTATAAAGATCATCAAGCTTGGAGGACAGGGTATGCAGGTCGTTCGTGGGCGCGCAGGAGAGATGAGCGTGCGCAGCAGACGGGAGGAGATGGGGGGAGGAGCCAAGTGGGTGCCTGCCGCTGCCGCGGGCGGCACTACCTTTCTCGGATAATTTAAATCAATCAATCCAGCCTAACACATCATGCCGTGCAAGTCCATTGTCCTCGGTATGTATAATCTACAAAACTAGAGCTGTATGCAAGTGCCAGAGCGAAAGTAGAGCATGTACTAGTCTATCTACAGTAGTGAGCTTCATCTGACAGCGCTCCCACGCGCCCTGCCATCACCGACCCGCGTTGCATGGTCATGAGGCTCCGAGCAGCTCCTTCACGAGTTCGTAAGTGAAGAAGGACGTGGCGATACTGGGGGCGACTTTCACTGCGAGCAACACCCATCAGAATCGTGTTCTCTGTCCATGACGCAATCGGCGAGCGGTCACTTACGAAGGTTAGGCCATAAGCCTCGATATAGACCCTGGATTCCCTCAGTCCGGAGGATGCTCTGGAGCGCGTCCAAAGCACCGTTGTACTTCTGGCCGAGAGCTCCCATCCCGGCCACTTGCATCTTCCTTCGAAGAACATCGAATGGGTAGGTGAGGGTCTGGGACACTGAGCCTGCCAACGCCCCGCATAGAAGTTTCCGATGAACGCCGCTCTTGCCGGGAGGCGTGATGATTCCTCTCAGGGCTTCATATGCAGCGAAGTTGATGCCTATAGTCAGGGAGGTCAGACCGTGGCAAGAATTGCGTCTTCCGTGACAAGATTAGCTTACCGACGTATGGTGCGACGCCCATAGCGGTGGGTACCAGTCCACGGTAGAGAGCCCAGAAGCCTCCCTCTTCCCTCATAACTCGCATGGTCATTCCCCACATAGTCAAGTCTTGCGGACTGAATACAGAAGAAGCCGCCTTGCGCGCCGCGGCAGAAGCAGACGCAGACGCAGTGTGGTATCCGGACGCGAGCGTAGGTTGCACTGCACTTGGAGAAGATGACGCCGGTAACGCTTGCATGGGTATGGAGGCTGTGGCGATAGATAGTCGTGAACGCACGAGATCCAACGGGTAGGTTGTGCCTGTTGAGTAATTAATTTCTTCAGCTCAGAACATGATCCGCACGGAAGCACGGACTCCGAGGAAGTATACGTACAGACGGACGTCACACCCGCGAGTGCGCCAGCGCACAATCGTGTCGGGGTATCCAGTTGCTTGGCCCCGTATCCGGTGAAACACTGTTGAGCTCGAGTTAATCGTGAGCGGAGCGAAACCCCAACGTGTGGACAACTCACTCTCTTCAACTGCTCATATGTAGTGAACTGGACCGCGCTGAACAAAGTGGTGATCAGCACCAATTTTTGACGTCGAGTGAATGGACATGGGCGGATGCCGAGATAGACATCAACGAAGGTACCAAGACGTGCAGTGCTCAGCCGCATCGGTTGAGCACTGCGAGTAACAGACCGCGCATAATGCCGCTGTAGTTTCCGACTGACTATGATAGCGTGCTGTTGTTGTCTCCTCGAGGCAGACGGCTGACAGGTGTGTTAAGTGTGGCGACGGCCACAAGCATAACAAGTAGACGCCCATAAAACTGATTGCAGCAAATGACAGAGGTATAGTCCTTTTGAGACCGCTGGGCAAACGCCATCTTCTCGTAGCACAAGCATGAAGTTCGAGAGCATGAACTCACCTGTATGGTATGATACGCAGGCAGTTGATCCCGTTCCCCCTCATATATCCCTTGAAACCCTCCTCTCGCCACATGCGGACAAGACTTGACCATACACCCTTGTATTGCTTGTCGGAGGAAAGGGGTTGTACTTGCCTATAAGTTCCCAACTTGACATGAGCAGCAGTGCAGGTAGATGAGATGTGCCTACTGACTGGATGATCTTCAGCCTTTCCAACGGGCTGACGACTGTCCGCGAAGCAGCACCCGCGACACCTCCGGCGATGAAGTACGACGAGAGCTGAGGACTCAACCAGGAGACTATCTGCTTCTTCTCCTGTACCCTCTCTTGCTCAGCCATCTTTACTGTATGTGCGGGGGCATCCAATCGCTGCTTGGGCTGGATGGATTGTTGCGGTGATGTCATGACGTGAGAACCGAGTCGGAGGAACTGAACAGCATTCACAGGTGAGTTCAGAGACGGATCTGCACGGCGGGAAGCGATCGTGATGGGACAAGGGAGACAAGACAGGAAGAGAGAGTTGCGACCGCGATGGTCGAGGTGGTGACCGAGGTAAGAGTGTGCTGGTATAGTGGAGGAGAGCGTGCTGCAGAAGGGCAGCAAGCGGATCAAGTTGAGGTAGATTGGACACGTGACTATTTCCGGACATTGAATGACGGAACACTGTCGGAGATACAGCAGACACGGTGAACGGCGGGCATTCTGTACGACTACACATGCACGGAAAAGCACAGCAAGAGATGGGAGCATATGAGGAGCAGTACGCGCTATAGAGTAACAGGAGTCCGATCAAGAATGATACTGCTAACCTCGCTCTTTTCAGAAACATCCTGACGTCAGCTCATGCCGCAGCGGCAGGCGCAGCACCGCGTCCGTCATGGAAGCCTGCACGACGAACGAGTTGAGGAATCAGCTCGTGTAGGGGGAGGTCCAAGACGGGCTCACCTCGTCCTCGACCCCTACCGCCGCGTCCGCCACGCCATTCACCGTCTGCCCTTCCGCGGAAACCTGGCGGAAGAAAAATAAGCACTGATCTTCGCTCACAGGAATGTCCGGTTACGTACCACCACGGTCGCCGCCCCGGAAACCGCCACGACCACCGCGACCACCGCGACCACCTTCGTGATCACCACGGAAGCCGCCACGGAAGCCACCGCGCTCACCTTCATGATCACCTCGGAAACCGCCACGGTAACCGCCGCGCTCCCCTCCCCTGCCTCCGCGGCCCCGACCACGACCCCTTTGCTGCACAAAGCCTTCCTCGTCGACGAAGCGACCCGGACCATTCAGCTGAGGAGTGCTTGGAGTCTCCGGAAGGGATGATTCAAGTTCGGGAGCTGGCGAACCTTCGGCAGAGGTGCCGTAGTGAGCCTGCAAGTTCGCGAGTGATGGGAGTTCGCCATGGTCCTCATCAGCCCAGTTAAGCTGACTGGCGGCAACCTGCGGAAGCGTGAGTGCAATCGGATTAACCATGCGTGTGCAACTGACCTCAGTCGTTGTGCTCATTATGATGGACTCCTCGATAACAGCCTGACCATTGATCTCTGCTTCGACCACTGTTTCCGAAATCTCGACCTGGGCGGGAGGTTCAGCTTCAACCGCGGCCTCGACAGCGACCCAGTCGCCGCTGTCAGCCTGAGCCTCCGTCTCCAGCTCCGCTTCCTCCTCAGCGAGCTCGTCAGTCATGATGAAGTGAATGCCTCCCGATGTGCCCACAGTAGGTGGCAAACCGATGACGGATGGCAACGTGTCCTCCGCTGCAGGGGCCTGTGCGGGAGCTTCAGCCGCCACCACCGTGGAGGGGTGCAAGAATTGCTGCTGAATCTCGCGAACACGAGAGTCTGCAGGGTTTATGAGTGAGGGTGCCACCTACACGCCAGGTCGATACGTACATGGAACACCGTGATGCTCTCCTTCTCCAGTGAATATGGAACGAATCATATCACCCTTATTGTGGACGATGTGGTGGAGGAGTGTCTCCGTGATCGAATAAATGGCGATCCTTTCCTGTTCGTCTAAGTTGAGGGCCAACGCTTCGGGGTGTCGGTTGGTGAGCATAGGATGTAAACGTAGGAAAGTCACAAGCTCAGCGGTCTTCGTCAAGTACTCTTCCTGAGAGCAACATGAGCGTACTGGAAGAGCGCTACCTCAAACAAGCGAACGGACCTCTTTAGCGGCAACAGCTTCACGAATCCGTTCTGCTTCGGCCCTTGCAGCTTCAGCTTTCAGGAAAGCGATCTCCTGGGCAATCTCCGATTCATGGACCTATAGAGTACATGAGAACCATCGCTTAGAACACAAGTATTGAAACTGACCTCGATAGCCTTCTTGACTTCTTCTAGTTCTCTACTGACGGCCTCCAGCACTGGTAGGGTCTTGAGAAGTCGCTTCTGATCTTCATTCAGCTTCTCTGGAGGTTCGTTCTGATAGACTTGGATCCGACTCTGTATGGCGGGATCGTGTTAGCTAGGGCGCGAGAGTGCTGCACACGCACAAGGCCACCGGGCGATGACGTATACCTGGGCACGACAGAATTGAGGGCCGCGTGCACGTCCCGGCTAGCCCTGGCGTGGTGAACGCACTCACAATCTTCTTTCCGTTAGTCCTCAACCTCTTGTTCAACATTTCAACGACGGGACTGGGCTTGACATCGTTAGTTGGCGTCTGCGCATCCTCCGACGGTTGGGCGACAAGCTGAGGTGCCACCACGCCCTCCTTGATATCGGCCTCCTCTGGGGCCTTTTCAATCAGGGCGGCAGAAGTGGTGTCCGGAAGAACGACATGGGAGCCCGCGTCGCTGCCTTCCTTCGTTTTCGGGCCCTTTCGTTTCTTCTTCTGCGACTTCGTCACCGGAGCAGGCGGAGGAGCCCCTGGGACGATGCGCGGAGTCAGAGGAGCAGGTGTATCGGGCATTTTGGACTGTGAGGAGGTCAAGGATGCAGACGATGAGCTGGCAGAGCGAGAGCGGGAAACGAGGAGGGATGAGAGTTTGCAGCGGAGAAGATGTCGAAGTCACCGTCCAGATCACTGACCTAGAGTCGGGCCCGTTTCCCACGAACTTGTCCGCGCTTCTGTCGCGCTCGAGTCGAGGGCATGCTCAGCGCTCAGCTCTATGTACCCTGGCTACAGCTATCTTGACTTCGCATCTTCGGTCCTCCAGTCTCGGTTCAGCGACATGCCAAACAATGCAGCAATATGATTCCAGGCCCGATGCGCTCTGTTCGGTCCCATCTACTCAGTATTGCTGGTGCTGGTCAGCCACTCATTCATACCTGTCGAAGCAAAATGCAGAGGCTAACACCGCGTGTCATCTCGAGTTACGACTTGGCCTGGGGCAGCGGGAAGCGGCTGACGATGATAGTGGAATCCCTTATTGACCCTCCACTGTGGATTGTAGAAACCAGCCGCGGCCCATCAGCTTCACTCGCTCCCCTTCCCTATCTTGACGCAACGACACGACACGCCTCTCGATGGACGCCGACTTCAGCTCAAACCGATGCATCACCCCCCTTGTCGACTACGAGGTGCCTACTCGACACACTGATCTCTACTTCGACGACGGTAACCTCTGCATTGTAACTGGGCAGCAGTACTTCATCGTACACCGTGGTCTTCTCTGCCGGCATTCCGCGCCCCTGAAGGAACGCATCGAGGCTGTCAAGGACGACGAGTGTTTGGTGGAGGGCGTTTCTGTGCTGTATCTGGATGATGAGCCTGCAGACTTCGCTCACTTCTTGAGAGCGCTATACGGGTATGTCTTTACTCTCGATCTCGAGCACCGGACGCACGCTCATGCTCGGCAGATTGGCCTACGACACCACCGCGGAGGTCTTCGCTGTCACCGCCGCGATCCTCCGTCTCGCCACAAAGTACGCTGTCGATGCGCTCCGCGAAGTCACCCTGCGAAATTTGTCTCTCTCGTGGCCCACCACTCTGCAGATGTGGGAGGCTCGCGAGAGGGCTGCTACTAGTCCGGACGGCGTCTATACTCCCCGCCCCGTCTTGCCGAATCCTCTGTATGTTCTGCATCATTCCGAAGTCCCACTCATATCTAACCCATGTTTCTCAGCCTCGTGATCGAGCTTGCGCGAGAAGTAGGCGCCCCTCAACTCCTCCCTTCCGCGTTTTACGACCTCTCCCGTTACCTTCCCACCCAACTCATGGATGGACATGTTAGCCCCGACGGGAAGCACCATCGCCTCGACATCGACGATCTGTGCCGCGTCCTACGAGGGAAGGAACAGGCGGCCCGCTTCTTCTCCACCTTCATCGTCACCGAGCTCGAAGGCCGCCCACCGTCGCAACTCTGCATGTATCGGAACGAAGTTCAGCCCTCCCGGAAGCGCGCCTGTCAGATGGCTTACGAGGCGGTCACCTTCGAGCTCATCCGCGATGTCAACGGCATGGTTTACAACCGGAACAGCGACCCCCTCTTCTCTGTCGCGGAGAGTATGGCGATGCAGACTCGCGGCGATCAGGCTGGTGTGGAGAACAAGGTGGCTTACCGAGCGTGCGAGGCGTGTCGGTTGGAGTACGGTGTGATCGTCGAGGTTGCACGGGATGAGTTCTGGCGACACGTCCCGGCTTGGTTCGAACTCGAGGTGAAGAACTGGGCGTAAATCTGTTAATTTTGGTTGTTGTTCGTGGCTCTTGTTCTTGGCTTGTTCTTGGCTTGTTCTTGTCAATTGACATGGGTTACGTATCCTCACCTGCGACTCCGAGGCCATGCGCGAACTGATCTTAGCGTGACTCACCGCGGGAGGTCACAGCGTGACGCTACGCGTCGTCGGTCGACGATTCAAGTTGCCTGCCATTCCTTGGATTCCGTCCACGATCCGCCAACTGAACTTGTAATCGCCACCGATTCTTGGGTACGTATTCTTGCTGGGCCTATGGCAATGAATTGTCGAGAGTCACCGGTCATGACTGAGTCGACTTCCAGGTGCTAGACATCAAGTATGTCCTTAGATCCCAAACACGAAGACCTCCATATCTGGAGTGACTTCGACGACTATGAGGTTCAGCTAGCGATGTCAGACGACGAAGATATCGACGTTGAAGCTTCGTCACATGACTCAATTGATATGACAATGGCAGACGACTCGTCGACAGTGGTGGAAGAGAACACTTCCGAGTCAGATGAAGAATTTGGTGTGGGGTACGTGTATTCACACTCGGCGTACGGACCGTGAGCTCAGATATGGCATACTAGAGACGAGGCTTTAGAGAATGTCGAGGACCTGGTGCTGTCCTTCCTCACCCAGTTGTCGGAGGCGCTCCCAGACGCATATAGTCATTCCGACGTCGACCTGAGGACGGCAAGCGGCAAGAAAGTCGTGCTCCGCCTCGCTGACAGGACCAAAGAGTACTGCGAAGGGTATGTCATTCGGTTACGCCGCGAATCATTAGACTGACTTCTGCCGTGCGTCAGCAATACGCCCCAGCGACAACTAGTGTTCCCAAGGCAAACAAGAGGACCTAGCGCGAGGCCTTTTGGTTCGTCCCGATTCTGACCACTTCACTCGATGACCATATGCGAGACCTTCACAGCTCAACTATTCCGGGTCGCCGATCTCATCCACGAGGCATTACTCGACGATATCCCGACCACAAAACGGTCAGCCATATAGGGTTGCATTCCGTCAGAAGGCTGAGTCTTCCCCAGTGACATGTACTACAAGGACGTCCAGTTGTTCCGATCGCAATCGACTGTAGACAGGGTATGCCGGCCCCCTCTGGCCACGGCATTGTGCGTGTACTGAAAGCTCCGACCCATCGCAGCTGGTGGACGACCTCGCCGCGACCTTCCAACTCAGCCGGGCGGATCTGAACGTGGTACGTCCCTGTTGGCACTGTGCCCCTTCACATACAGCTGATCTGAGGCATCTGCAGCGAGCATCCTCGAAGGGATTAATTTGTGGCTCTGGCTTATTCATACACTTGAAAAGCGGAGACGTCCTGAACATCAGCGACAGCGAAGTCACTTCTGCTCGTTCTCCGCGTCTTCACATCGGAGCGACTGACCCCTCAAACAGGCCTCGCTGATTCCGCAAGCTGAAGACATCGAGCGTTTCCAGGTAGGAGAAGATCTCGCTTGGGTTCTGCTGGTGGAAAAGGAGGTATGGCAGCGCAGTATGCCGGGCTCGCTTCTGGTTCTCCAGCTGATCGCCCGCCAAACCTCATTCTCGCCAGGCTGTCTTCCAGACACTCTGCAGACTTCGATTTGCGATCCACGAAGCTCTTCCGGGTCCCGGTCTGATCATGACCGTAAGCGCACTGTTCCCTGTTGTGTGGTTCACTCACTGACAGTGTACGCTCAGGGTAAAGGATATCCTGATGTTGCTACTCGCCAACTCGTCAGGACCCTCTCGGACAACCTCCCAGCTCAGTGAGTTATCTTCACATGCTCTGTACATGCTTCGTCTCACCGCTTGAGCATTCTAAGCGTACCGATTCTTGCTTTGGTTGACGGCGACGCGTATGGGATCGACATCCTTTCCGTGTACAAACATGGAAGCACGCGCATGCAGCACGAGAACGAGCATCTTGCCGCAGCGCGGATCGAGTGGCTCGGCCTCTGGGCCAGTGAGCTGTCCTCGTACGTATCGGTCGTTGGTCAGCCTGTCTAGTCCGATCCGAGCGACCCTCTCCTACAGACTAGGCATTGACAAGGAGGCCCTCCTCCCGATCACCAAGCACGACGAGAAGAAGGCATGTACATTGGCCATCAAAGCGACTCCTGTCCTGTAGAAACTCTCTCATACTGTACCACAGGCGCGTTCGATGCTGAAGCGCAGATGGTTGCCGGCGCAGTGGAGGTGAGCAGCACGCATGTCTGCCCCTCCTCTCCCATACTCAACATGAATGGAAATCCTGTTCAATACCTTGCGATCGCACCCAGGAGAGAACTGCAGCACATGCTCTTCTCCAGGCGCAAGGCAGAGATTGAGGTGCTGGGAGCTGTCCGGGCTTCTCGGGATGCGGACCCGGTGCTCGGACGCGATCGTCCTGCCGTAGGAGGTCAAGCCGGAATACCTCTGGTCCGATATCTCGTGGCGAAGATATGTGCAGCATGTGCGGATCCGGACCATGAGCTCTTGTGACATGTCTTGAGACCTGATGGAAGACGCGTCGTGGTATCGCCTGTGAGTGCCTCACATGCTGTATCCTCGTTGTTTCGATGTGCCTAAGACAGTGCATAGGCAGATAATTAGTCATCCAGCGCAATGATCCAAAAGTTGTTCATAACACGAGACGTATAGGTGTCTCGAAAGGGTCATCGCAGTCCGAAGGTCTGTCCGTATCAAGGCACTACGTCGCCAGGTACATATCCACCTCGCTACCTCTCCTCCGAAGGACTGTACACCGGAGGCGGATCAGCAGGGACCCTAGAGCCCTCTCCAAGCTGCTGGCGGACCGCATCCTCCTCCTCCTTCCGGTGGTGAGCCTCCAATCGTTTCTGATATCCCGAGAGCTCGTCGTGAAGGCTGGAAGAGGTCGAGACACGAGACGCGTGTGTGGCCCCACGCGACAGGAGCGCCTCGCCGCTCCCTTCGTGCGTCCAAGCAGATGGCGCCGTCGATAGTCTGTTTGAGCTATACAGTGAACTGCTGTTCAAAGACGCATATCGTGACACGGGTGACACCGGGGAGGTGGGAGAGGCGAGTTCGTCGCGTGGAGGCGGTTGCGGGGGCGTGTCGCCATCGTACGGGTTTGGCAGGGGCGTCGTGTCTAATACATCGGGTGCGAGGTTTCGCAACTCTTGAGTGCCAGTGCTCCGTTGTCCTGTGGAGTCGACGAAGAGTATGCTCCTGGGAATGGAGTCAGTCGGGCTGGCGGTGACTGGGGACCGTGGTTGGAGATTTGCGGGATGTTGCACCAGCAACGGTGCTGTTGAATTTTCCTTCATGGAGGGGGACGCAACGGCTGCGAGCACCGCTGCACGCTCCACACGGGCACGTCTTCTCCTGCGCAAGTACCAGCAACCGATAATGAGAAGCACGAGCAGGAGCACTGGTCGAGGTGAGTGCCTAGTTCTTGTCTCCAGTATATGGTCACTCACAGACTCCGATCACTATGCCAGCGATTGCTCCTCCACTGATACGGTGCTCGGTGAGGGTACTACTCCCGTTCCCCTTCGAGCCCGCACGATGGCGCTGGCTCCCGTCCCCATCTCCGTCGCTGTCATCTCCGCTGTCGTCGTCGTCATCGCTATCGTCGCCTCTGACGCAACAACATGAGCATGAATCGCCGAAGATGCTCAAGAATCCGTTCACGCCTACCGAGCTGTCAACCTTGTTGAAATGGTCGCCGATCTGCCTGTGCAGGCCAGGAGGGCGTAGAGCAGCGCGAGCAAGTACCACTTGGGAACGCAGAACCGCATGGAGGATTTGGAGAGACGTGCGAGGGGGTCTCGATGCCCGTGCCATCCGCGACATATCGTATTATGGGGTGTACCACGACACCGCCTCGATGAGAAGGGGCCATAAGCAGGAAATTGGCCAATCCACCACCTGTCGGCACGTCGGCCGGGGTATGTATTCGCATGAGGAAGCGAGCTGGTGGGTGTGCGAAGCCGTAAGCATAACAGAGAATGCGAGTCGCACGGCCGCACTAATTCCGCGGGAGGACTCGCACGGGAGGCGTGCGTTGTCGCGCGACGCGTCGATCACGTGCCTGCGCGCCGACGCGTCTCGTTTACTGGGCGGAGTTTGAAAGCGCGTCGCCGCGGTCATAAGCGCGTGGTCTGCGCGCCTGGCTCTGCCTTCCACCACCCCCATCCTCGACTCCCCGCCCCGTCGCTGCAGACGGTCCAGTCGCCTGGCAACACTCGGTATCAGGTCTTTGTGGTAGTATACTGTTACTGAGATGGCTTCGCCACGCGAAAATGCGGGATCCGTCCTCGGAAAGCGGTCTCACCAGACTGCCCAGGTCGAGGCATCCGAGGCATCATGCGACTTCGACGGTCTTCACGCCCTCCCCTCCCCCGACTCGACGCCGAATCCAAAACGCACGAAGACCACAGGTAGTGTGCTCGATGGCGATCACAACAAGGAAAATATTCCCCCGTTCCTCCTCGAGGCGATCAACGCATCGCCGACCACAATTCGTCGCACGCGTTCACTGCGGCGCACAAGTACTCTGACATACGATGTCTCGTCGCGTCCCAGTAGTGAGTTGGCCTCTTTGGCGTGCGCGACTGTTGCTGACGTGGTCATCAGCGCCTCGGCGGTATGCGTCGACGTCGGACCTACGTCAAGCGGCACCTTCCACGCCGGCTACTTCACTTTCGCAGCTCTCCTTGGCGACCCCTCCCCCCACTCCGCCGTCGGCCATCCTCCCTTTGCATGTTCGTGCGAAGGCCCTGCTTCGCCCTACCTGCAACGACGGTCCGCAATTGGCCGGTCGTGAGCAGGAGAAGGCCACCATCGAGGCCTTCATCCTCGGCTTCATCTTCGGGTCTGCGCTTTCGGAGGACATCTCCGCACTGTATATTTCGGGTTCGCCTGGCACGGGCAAGACGGCCATGGTCAACGCCGTCCTCGCGGCGGTCGCAAAGCAACTCCAAGCACAGAGCACCGATGTCCTCGCTGTCAATTGCATGGCCCTCGATGGCGTGGACGCTGTCTGGCAAAGGCTGGCCGAGCTGCTCGGTACCGCCAAGAAGACCTCGGGGCGCGGAAGGAAAACCAAGGACACTCCCCAGCGAATCGTGGAGAAATTCCTGGCTGTCAGCGATCGGAAATGGTGCGTATCAACCTTCACATCGTGATGGGGTCCGGGCTGATCGGCGCTTGTGACAGTATTGTTGTGTTAGACGAGTTAGACCACATCGCCTCATCGACACACGTCCTCGCTCCCCTGTTTACGCTGGCGCATACGTTCTCCAAGAGCTTGCGTCTGGTCGGGATCGCGAACACGCATACCCTCACTTCGTCTTCTAGCACAACGGTCTCCATGCAGTCCCTCGCTGGTGTTCAGACGCTGCATTTCGCTCCGTACACGTCTGAGCAATTACTAGCCATTCTCCGAGCTAGGCTCGCGCCCCTCTCCGAAAATGAGGATGCTGCTTGCAAGGAGCGTGTCAAGAAGTTCCTGCCAATTCCGCCCTTGACGTTGTTGTCGAAGAAGATCGCGGCCCAGACCGGGGATGTCCGTGCCGTGTTCGAGGTTCTCCGCGGGGCGATCGACATCGCCGTGAACGCCATCACGCCGTCGGATCCGTTGAATCCTCCGACGCCGACTGTAACCCCCGCTCACGTTCTCGCCGCCTTCAAGGCCTACGCTCCGGCTGGCAAAACCACCCCGGTACAGTCTTCGGCAACGTCCACGGCCTCTCCTGTGTCACGAAAGGCCAGCGATAGTGAGACGGTTATGAAGACCCGTGAGCTTGGCCTGCAGCAAAGGCTCGTGCTCATGTCTGCGTTGCTCGCCGCGAAGTCCGCCGAAGTCGGTGTTCCTTTCAATGGCTCGTCAGTGGCCTCGTCTCCTGGTCGTTCGCCCGTCAAACGGACCCAGTCGGCTTCGGCCGTCCAACCCTCAGCATTGAAGGCCACGACTTTTGACGTCGCGCAATTGTACGCCTTCTATACGACCATCCTCGGTCGGGCCGAGAGCGGAGTTTTCACCGCTGTTTCCCGCAGCGAGTTCGGCGACCTTGCAGGTGTCCTTGAGGTTGTCGGTCTCATCTCGCTCTCTAGCAGCGCCGGCCTCCTTTCCACTCCGCGCAAGTCTAGCAAGAAGTCCTTCGGTCGTTCAATGTCCTTCTCCGCTGGCGCCTCCAGTGCGCAGGAAGCTCGCTTCGTCGATGGCGTCCGTCTCGACGAGGTTGTTCGAGGCCTTGGCTTGGGTGTGGACGATACTCCTGCGGATGCGCGCGAAGAGGAGCTTCGTGCAATCTACCACCGCGAGCAGGCTCGCATCGCCCGGGAGGCGAAAGCGCGTGGCCAGCGCAGCCACGCTGAAACCGTTGCGTTCGAGGACGCCATGGAAGACTAAGCCCTCCATTGTTGGTCCACAGTCAGTCGCCATGATTACATCGGCACACGGATGGTCTAGGAAGCCCCACACATCCACATCTTTATCAGTCTCATTATTCCCTGCTCTTTCTCTTCTCGCTCCTCTTGCCTCATCACTGTCCATATGCTTGCCATCCTATCCTCATGCTCTACATACATATCGTGCTGTTTCGCGTCTGGTTTCCGTCATGCCACATGTCTCCGCATTGTTTTGTCATCGCATCCATCGCCTCGCCTCATGTCACACTCGCACTCCAAGTTCATATCCCGGGACCCACACACATGCAGCAGTGCTCCTGTCGCAGGATTCATACTTTCCAGCCTTCAATCATTCACACCCTCGTCAATGTAGTATATCTCGTAGCTAGTAAGTAGTCTTAGTTTTGTCACAACATGGTTTTGTCCGTACCACGATATGCGATGAATGCGATGAATCAATGAAGTTGACGTAGTATGAAGACCTAGGGAAGCAGGACATATGATTTCACAGCGGGCAGCGGGCAGATCAAGTCGGACGTGAAAGTTCCTTCCGGGTCCACCAGTCCGACATGTTCAGCCTCAAGAGCAGTTGGTGCAGATTGGCCGTCGTCCCTGACACACGTCGGTGCCCTTGCATCATGTGGAGCGGGATGTCGCTCAACACAAGACCAGACGCGTCGGCCTCCTTCTCAACCAGCGCCTTCAGTACCTTGACCTACGTGTGAAGCCGCATCAGCAAAGAACCCATGCCCATGATCGACAGAACCAAGAAGCTCACGAATGTGGACATCTTCGCGCGGAACCTGCCCCAGAGCTCCTCCAATATCGGCGCGGCCTCGTACTCCTCCAGGTTCCCGTCTCTGATCTCGCCCGCAAATACGCCGAGTTCGAGCACGAGTTCCATGCACCCGCGCAGGATATCCCCGACGGCCTTCTGCCCCGAGCGGAGGAGGCACGAGCTGAGGATGTCGTCTAGGACTCTCGAGTGGAACTCAGCAAGGCTGAAAACGTCCGCGAACGCTGCACGTTCATGAGTCGGGCGATCTGAGCTGGTGCTCGCGGCCAACCCCGCGTCACGGGAATCAGAATCGACACTGGATGCGGCCGCGAGACGGTCGAGGAACGCGTCCATGTTGCTCCCGATGGCGATATCGTAGACGTATGAGGACAATGTCATGACGAACGAGTGCGCCGTGAAGCGGAAGTGCAACAGGAGCTTATTGGAGGGGGTGAGCGTCGGGAAGAGAGGCGCACTCGCTTTGCGGGTGAGGCGGAAGAGCGTGCGGACAACATTCTCCACTATGGCGACACGTCAGCGGGGAAGGGTTGTACAGGGTAGCAAGAACATACCTCGCATCAGACGGAGGTTGAACGCGAACATGCGGTGGTACTTGGAGAGGATAGCCGGGGTAATCAACACGTCCAGCGGAGGCGGGGGTTGGTAGTGCATGTACAGAAAGTCAAGAGCTCTACCGCGCGGTTAGCTTCGTTTCAGAATCGTTATGTCGAGTATAGACGTACTCGATGGCTGCAAGATTTCAGGTCAGCGAGAGGTCACTGATACTCTGGGTGCGACACACTCACATAGCGGATTGAGCCACTTCTCTCTTCCCGTCCCCACAGGCAAGTCGCGGATCGCAAAGCCAAGCCTCCACCCGGCCTCCTCAACAATTCTCTTCTGCGCTGCCGCGATGTCATCGACTACGGACCGTTCGTCATCCTCCTCTTCCCGAAAAGCACGACCTTCCTCCAACGCATCTACGATGACTGTCCTCAGGAGGAAGTTCAGATCGGAACCTAGCGGAGGCCACTTGTCGCCAATAATCAGCGAAGGCGACAGCCCCACAGCTCTCCTCGGCTTCTTCTCTTTCGATTTCTCCTTGTTCACTTGCACGTCTTGGTTCCAGCCGCTAGCAGCCCGGCTGTGGCCGCGGCTCTGTCCGCTTTTCGTTCTGGTCCTCTGCCGATCTCGGTGCGCGTTCTCAACCTCGCTCGCAGCGTACGTCCGCGATCCTACGACGGCTGCGCTTACATCCTCCGCGTCGTAGAAAAGCGCATCCTGCAGACGCGACTTGAACGAATGCGCAGTGATGAGGATGTAACCGCGCAAGAGCACGAGATGCGTGTGGAGGTGGAGATGCGTGCTCGGTGTGAGGAACCGCGCGACGAGTGCGCCGGACAGCGTTTGGGCGTGAATGATGAGTGGTGAGAGAACGCGTGCTGATAAGTGTGCGAGAGTGGGGGTAGACGAAGGAAGCGTGGGCGGGAAGGAGGTCAGAAAAGCATGGAGGGCCGAGGTGGACTGTGTGCCAGAGAGAAGACTCGTAACATTGGGGCAGACAGCGGGATGAGCGGACGTTCTGGTTTCGCCGGGAAGCAGGTCAAAGACCTTGAACGCGTGCATCACGTCTTCGGGGTCCCGTGGCCTCGACCAGAAGGGGCTCTCTCCATCTGTCGCAGTAGTCGTTTGAATCGTACTCGTCGAACCACTAAACGCGAGCGCCTCGTCCATGTTCTCTAGTTGCTCCTCTGTCCAGAGCCATTCGATTTCTGGATGGAGATGCTTGCCGGTGAGCAGCGGATGCTCCGGATCTGCCGCACAAAGAAGCACCAGTGACTTGCGTGCGCGAGAGAACACTTCCGCCATCTCTGCGGTAATGAACTCCGGGAACCCATCTGCCTCGTCGTCGTCCCCATTTGTGGCAACGATCTCCTCGTCGTCCATCAACCCAACCTCCAGCCGGTCCCGGTCTTCCTGACGTGTCCGCCCATGGGCCATGGTCGGTCGGAAATGTGCGCTCCGGGTGGTGTAGCCTACAGAGGTGCACAGGATCTGAATATAGCTGCGAGATGTGGTAGTGAGTATGAACGCGAGCATCGCTGTGACGACTCGGGGAGAGGAGCGTTCGATGTGATCCGCAAGGTGCCTGTACACCAGGGAGAGCAAACCTGTCGGGGTTGCTGGAATCGGATTGTAGTCTGGCGGCTCCACATGTTCTTCCTGCTTGGTCTTACGATCAGTAATCTCGTGAACATGTAGAAAGTACACACCCTACTACATAACGCTGCGAGAGCCAAGAGGATATGCTCCATATCTTCGAATCTAGTCCACAACGCAGTCAATAGTGCGCCGGCGCCGAGATCAGCATGCAGCTCAGGCGATGCCCTATCCGCCATTTGGCGCAGATAGGCTAGTATAGACGATATAGCATGGGTGAATGCGTGTACAATGGGCGTCGAACGGCTGACGGAATGCCTGCTCCCCTCAAAGCTTCAGCGCACTGCGATTCATCGCAACGTCCAAGCGACGCACCGTGACTGCGGTGACTCCGTCACCAACTCTAATCGCCTCATCAGGTTGCCAATGGTAAGGAAACGCTTGAACAGACTAGCCACGGTAGTTAGGCGAGCACGCATCTCAACGAGGATAGAACTCACCTCGCGCTCACGACCTCATCTTTCCCCACAATCACAATTTGACCATCTTTCCGTCCTTTTAAACCCCTCAGAAGGAACTTCTGTTGCGCTTGGTCCCATATGTGCAGATATGAGGACGTCCCACTGACGGTCAGGAGCAGCGACCGGTATAGGTCCGGGACGTGCACATATACGATTTGAACGTCGGGATGATATATAGGTGGTCGAACGCTGAGACCACGTTAGGACACTGTGTCTTCCGATCATTATCTACTCACTGGTATCGCGCCGACGCAAAAGTCTCGCTGGACTGTTCGGAAAGGAAGGGCGAGGGGACGGCATTGACATTGAAGGATGATCGGAGGGCGTCCCACGACAATAGTTGATTCTATCATATATTCTACCTCTTTATCAAGACAGATGTCGCGCGTACGTTGGTCTGCGTACCATCGACCCATGTCTCCTTGATACAGCCCGCGTCCAAATCGACTCCAACTGATCCCTCTTCGCCTGTTCGAACTTGATGACGTCCTCGGACAACAGTTGCAGTTCCGGAGGTAGCATGTGACTCTGCGCAACAAGGTCCACTTGTAGCCGCGAGCGATTCTTCCAGAGTCGCAGGGTATCCATGATGGGGTTTTGAGGCTTCTCTTCGAGGCGAGGGATGAAGAACTGGGGCCGCAGCTCGGGGAGTGAGCACATAGTCGGATCTGCATCATCTAGATCCTCAAATGTCGGTGCTAAAGAAGTAGCCATGATGCGCGAGATGGAAATGAAGTTGGACGTTGAGGAGGACACGGCAAAGGGGGCAAGACAGAGATGCATCGCGTCACGTCGCGAAGCGGTCACATACACGATCACGTGGGTCGTGAGATGTTTAGTTTGCATGAGCGCTCCGATACATCCGGTGCACCTCTGGAATTACCCAGTTCTTGAAGCAAAACTTGCTCTGGAACAGAGAAGTTATGATCGTGTACGTGTGCAAGTGGCTTGAGAAGTAGACGGCGTCTTGCTGTGAGGTGGTCTGGCCAGCTGAGTATCCCGGAAAACGCGCTACCCACGCGTGTTTCGCCTTAAACTTCTGTAAAATGTCAGGCATCCCCACCGAGTGTGTGCGACGAGGATTTCCAGTAGAATGCATGAGAGCGAGCGTAAGCAGAGGGGAAGCAAGCGGGCGCGACGCCGCGTCGGAAACACGCGTTATTTGTTTGGATAATGATGAACCTGTCGTCACGCGTGCCTTCAACACCACCCAACCTCACTCCAGCGTCGTCTCTCCTTCCACCACGCAGTGTGTCTGCTTTCCCCCTCTTTCGTCTTCTTGCATACTTCTCCTCCCTGCGGGGCCAGAGCAGGCACCCATCATCCGAATGGCCACAGCCGCTGCTTTTCCCCGCGACCCGTTGGCCACACGACCTCAGTCGCACAACGCCGGCATGTCCATATCCCCATGTCGGACCACCCTGAGGAGGGCCTCTGCTGCGATCAAGCGACCACACTCTCCGGAGCCTATGGCCGACAGGGACGATACGAGCTCTAAGAGAGTCAAGACCACCATCGTCGCCCGCGTCGCCCAGGAGTCGCCCACCCTATCGGTGGTCAGCCGTGTGGAGGCGAAGAAGGAGAGGGACCGGAAGAGGGAGCTAGAGTTCAAGGCCAAGTACAGTCGTGCGTTTCCCGGCTTCGTCTTCTACTTTGACCTCGACACTGGCAACCCCGAGATCGAGGCGACCAGAGCGAACCTTGTGGACAGGGTCAAGTATATGAAAGCGGTGAGTAGAATGGCAGACTCTCAGGAGTCACTTCCTCAGACATTCGATTCCTCGCATGCAGGAGGTCCATGATTTCTTCTCGAAAGACGTCACGCATTTCATCACACTGCACGATGTGGACGAGAAGGAGAACAAAGAGAAGGAGGCGAAGGGCTCGGCACTAGGAAGCCCCATCAGACTCCGGGGACGGTGCGTGTCGGTCATCATCGTCGTCGTCTCCTCGACTGACGGTCATCTCAGGAATACCATGGGAGAGTCTCTGTTGCAGAAAGCGCGTACCTTCGACATAAAGTTTTGGTCGGTTGCGAAGCTCCACACTGTCCTCGATCGCTGTGACACGCCTCGCGTTACCTCCGCCATTGGAGCTCTCTCGACACGCGCTCAGAGGCCCTCTCGAGACCGCAATCTTGCCCGCCTACTGGAAACGGAACGACTGCACGGCACGACAGAGCGCGATCCGAGCCAACGACGTCACGACTACATTTATTTCTCGAAGGATAGCTACTTCGTCCTCGTCGAGGACATCCGTGGTGAGCTAGCCACCATCACCGCTACCGAGTATCCGATACAGCGGACGAAGGACGGCAAGGAAAAGGGAAGCTGGCCCGTCCTTCACCTGCACCCGTTGGCCCGGGGTCCGTTCCTGGAGTACGATGACAAAGAGGAGCGACGCCGCCAGAAGACGGACAAGGCGGAGCAGGACCGGCAGGCCGAGCGGGCGCGTCGAAAGGCGCGTTTGCAACACGAGCGGAAGCAGCATGCTCAGCTGGTTCGCCGGCGTTCCGTGCAGCAACCGGACCTGCGACGATGTGCATCCATGAATAACCTGCAGCGACGTGCAACATTCCCTGCAACTGCGCTCAACGGCTATGTAGACCTTGACGAGGGCTTCGGGGAGGACATTGAGTCCGCGAACGCGTCCGGCTACCTTGCCTCGGCAGCGTACATGGCGGCATCGGGCAACAGCGTCAGTATCACCTCCACGACGGGTACCACGTCAGCCGCTGGCGGGCTCCTGCGGACTCTGCAGTTGCCTCCCCATCTCAAGGAGAAGATGCAGCAGCAAGTCACGATGCAAAGACGTGCCTCTGCTTTGCCGCCTCCTGCCGAGAGAAACAAGGAGAACGTGATGGGGCCCCCTACGACTATCCCCGATCGCGCCAAGTTCCTTCGGAAGAGCAAGAGCACGAACACGCTGAAGCTCCCGAAGCGCGACGAGCAGTCGAAGCCTGGCTACTGCGAGTGCTGTCGCGTGAAGTTCGAGAACTTCAAAGACGTACGTGTCCTGTTGTCAAATGTCCTGCGCATGTAAGCGCGTTTGCTGATCCATCACTACTCTATCTAGCACATCGTGGGCCGTAAGCACCGCAAGTTTGCCATGGACGACAACAACTTCAAGCATCTTGATGCTGTCCTGTCCCGCGTCAAGCGTCGGACCGTCGAGGAGGTCGAGGAGGCGAACGAACGTTTCCTCGCAGAGGCTCTAGCGGTTCCGTCGTCCACTGCCGACGTGGACGAGCACATGTTGCCGCAGCCTGAAGACGAGGATATCGCCGACGATGTGCACTGGGACGAGTGGGTAGATGCGGCCAAGTGCGAGAGCGAGATCGAAGCCTGACGGACGTCGTGATCGCTTCGTACCCCGCATGCTACGTTTTTGCGCGCGAGGCATATTGCGAGGACTCTGTCGAACTCTTGACCTTGACTTTGAGAGTATGACACATTGTTTATATTCCCCATCCCCACCCTCTCCATCATCTTCCCATTTGGATTGACTATACAATACATCACACACTGTACAACACCACATTTCCGAATATCGTTTGTCGCACCATGCAACACAACCGTTCTGGTATACCTCTACATTCATGTAGAATCATCTCAGCAAGTAATCCATGCACGTTCTTGAGTCATAAGATTTAGAAGAGACGTCGTTACTGCGCCCCCTGGCTTACGACCTCCAAGTTCCGTCCACGTTATCTCTGAAGAGCATATGATGACGCGATGTACAAGAAGACATATCCTCGTGTTTCTTTTCTGAGTCTGCCTTGGCCCTCGGATGTCCGAGCCTCGAGCTGCCTCGAGGTTGTCTTGAGGTCGTCGTCCGTCGTCCGAGTCCCCTCAGGACCTGGTTCCATCTTATCTTATCTAGCCGATTCCAAGCAGTCACTTCTTGAGCTTATGGGACGTTACAATCATTTCCGAGACTCCTTGTCCACCCATCGACGAACCGCGATTTTTGTCTCCGTGGGTCCGCACGGTCCCCGAAAGTCCCCGAAGCTTGCCAAGCGTGATAGCACGTACAAGCGTAAGTCTAACCTGCATTGTGGTTCCAATGCATCATAGCTCAAGTTGACGTTCCATCTGCTTCAAGATCGAGTGATACAATCCGTCCCCGCTGTAGACGAGACGCCGATTACACCACATTGGTCCAGATTGATCCACGCCCATCCTAGCGCGTCTGGCTCTCAAGCGTTACGGTCGAGATGAGCATGTTTGATGCACAAAACGGTCCCAAAGGTGGGTGGTAGGAGGCGTTAGGTTAGGCCTTAAGATCCATCCTTCATCGACTGACTCTTGCGAAGACAGACTCCTGCATCTTCCCCTCGAACTCCTCCACATCGTAGCCGATCACACCGACCAACACACCCTCACAAAGCTGTGCCTTGTCAACAGTGCTGTCCGGAATGTGGCAGCTTCTCGGCTGTATACGGACGTGTGTCTCATGCGACCTGCAGCCGCGGTCAAATGTCTGAGGACGATGAGCAAGCATCCCGAGCTGGCAAAATATGCACGCATCTTCACCATGCATCTGGCCGCGGACACTTTGCCCCACCTCACCGATGCGTTTGGGAGACTCTTGAGGTGTGCGCTACGCAACATGCCACTTCTCGTGTCTCTCGAGTTGAACCTCGGCGAAGATGCCCCCGGACGGTATCTTCGTGGTAGCCCTGTGGGCATCACCCATCTAGCGCTGGTTTGCCAGTGGGATGCCGACCTTTCCATCTGGCTCGGAGAGCAACTCGCCATCCACAGGTTTATGTTCTACGGGGAACCTGTTTTGCCAATTTCCCTGGACCCTTCTGCGCTCCCGAACCTTCAGTCCATATACGCGACGGCCGCTGTGATTAGCAGCCTTGTACCCGGTCGTCCTGTCGAACGGGTGTTCGTCACTGCGTATGCTCAGCGGGTATTTACCGAGTTGACCGTGGAGCACATGGCGCGCTCCTGCAAGTCGTCCACGGGACCGGTCAGTGCCGTCCACGTCATGCACCGCATGCACCATACTCCCAGTCCTCCTGAAGAGACCTTCAGGATCCTCTCCGCCATTCCGCGACATCTTCCGGGGCTGACCAAATTCTCAATGCAAGCCTATTCGTACTCCTTTGACGAGGTGAATTTCATATCCAAGTTACCAGTCTCTGAGACCGCATGCTAACATCACGCCGCTTACAGCCTCTCTGTGAGATGTTCCTTCAATTTGTCACCGGATTTCGGCGACTGCTATATCTCGACTTCTTGACAAAGGATCGAACAGGATTGTCCACGAGCAACCTCCCCCAGCTCGCCCGGTCTCTTGGAGAACGCTGCCCCTCGCTTCGCTCAATCCGGTTCTCACCGGCTTGGTTCTATGCGCACTACTCAGACGGTGAATGGGTCAGCGTACAGGATATCCAAGGCTTGTACAAGGAATTTGCGACCTGTATGCTGGCTCAGGCTCAATCATCCGAGAATCGGGGTCGCGCGATACTCGGTGTCAGCACAGCGGAGCAGTCCGCCGTGTTGTCAGACCCGGCAGTCGCACCACACTTCAAGATTCCATCGTTTCGAGAGTACCAAGAGATGAACAGTGCCTTCGTGAAGCTGCACGCTCTTCGCCCACGGGGGTCAGCAGCAGGCCGGCTCTTGGACCTGATCGCATCGCCGGAAGTGGACGCGGACTGGGTTTCCTCTATGAACCATGCGTATCGAATGGGCTCCCGTGTCTTGCGGAGCGCTCAGGGGCGTGGGGATAGTGGATAGACGGAGTCGATTTGTCCTCCGCTTCAGGAGGAGGATGTAGACACTCTAGTTCACATGGCACCGTTGTGTGTACGCAGAGCGTTCGAATAAGAAACCGGTCTAAATCTCCCCGACGCTAGTCTGTGTCTCGGAGGTCGCTTTGTGTGTCAGAGTAGTTAATTGCTTCACACTTCACGGATACCGGCCTGTCGCCTTGCGCCTATAGACTTCCCGGAAGTCCATAGTGCACGACTAGAGGTGGATCCATCTGCGAAGCGTTACTGGCGGAACTATCTGTTCGCCGCTCTGTGCACCGCGATACCGCCGCCCCCGCATGGTCTCAAACCTGTGTTGCGTCCACGCGGCACTGTGGATGACAGCTGGAACTATGTTCGCATGTTGATGTTTCCATACCGGCGAACCCGAATAGAAGTACAAGGATATACATATGTACATGCACATGCAGCGAAGTCGTGATGTCATCTGTTGCGAAGACACATGCACCAATATCTCTCTGACCGATGGAATCGAAGCGGGTGGGTTGCGGAGCAGAAATTGATGTGCATTCAATGTCTACACCTCCCCTTACTGGATCACTGGACGGTGACCGTGAGAAGCGTGACAATGCCATCGACAGCGATGCCTGTCATAAAGCGAGTGTCAGCGAAGCTCGACGTCGGAGAGAACAGCAATGAACGCACCATGGTTCACCCCTTGCGAGCCTACGGCCATGAGGCCGGTGATGTTTTCGGCGGCAGTGACGTACGTCTTACCGCCAAAGTCATGCGTACCCACTGCCGCTGACACAAGGGCATCACGGCCTATGTCATACCCGTCGGTGACAATGTCGTGGTGGTCTGAGACAGACTTCTCTTTCGAGACGCTGGTCGCCCGAACGTGAGCCAGTAGTCCAGTAGACGCAACCAGAAGTAGTGCTCACGCGAGGAAGGCCGCACCAGTGTTCGCAGAGGGGCCGTTCTGGAAGTATACGCGGAAGTGGTTGCCTCCGATAAGAGACTCGAGGCAGGTGCCGACCCCGGAGCTGCCAAAGTCTTGCCGAAGCTCGACCGTCTGATTCACCGGGCCATGGCCGTCACCAAGGTTGGCAGGGAAGGGGTCCCCAAGATGGATTCCAAAGCATTCCGTCGAGCTGAAAGGGGATAGCTTTGACCATGTGCTCAATGCGCTAGATGATCCGCACTAGTAGACTCACAATCCAATGGCCTTCGCGTAGTTGATGAGGCCATCCTCGTTCAAGACTTCGGGAGAGCTCAAGCCTGAGATGATCACCTGGTGTGGCAAGCATAGGTCAGTAGGCTGAGTTGGGCATGCGAGACAAGGCTTGCGGCCGATTCACGTTGAGAGGTTCTCCAAGCCCGTTCAATGTGTTGACGAACATGGAGCCACCCCCGGACGCTGGGTTAGCGAACGCAGCGGCACGCTTCTGCGCAATTGCTCCATAGACAGCTGAAGAAGCGGCAAAAACCCCAGCAAGAAGGACCGCAGATATCGTGGTGAACATGGTTTTTCGCTACGGCTGGTGGGAAGACGCGCTCGAGAGGAGGGGGCCTGAGAAGCAAACGGCTGAGAACCCTCAGCACAAACCTTTTCGTGCTTTATAGCTACCCGGTATCGCTTCGACCACACTCACGGCGGTGTGAACGAGAAGCGACATGTATGTCCACCCCGGAGCACATGCTTCGGCAGGCAGCAACCAGAAGCCATGCCCGGCGTATGGACGGCTGTTACGCTGATGCAGGCTACTTTGAACGACACAACCATGTGATGCAAGCTCGGAATGGGGGAAGTCTGACGGGGAACCATCCTAGAGGGCGACGAGGAAGCGTTGAGATTTGCAGACCTGCGATGGGCGGGCAGAGATGCAGTATCCGAGCGCCGCCTCTACGGCGTTTGGGTCCACAATTGGCTTGATCTCGAGTAGACGCCAGTCGTGTGGGCGAGCACCTTCCTTGTGAGGGTGTTCGCCACGTTACTAGCTCTGCTTCCTGACAGTTTCCACATGAATACTCCCTTCTCGCCGGACCACGTTCGTACCATGCGAAGTTCTGTCCCTGGCTCGCCCACGTTCATTGTTAACGTTCATCACTGACATGCTCACGTCGCCAGTCGTCGCTGCCGGCTGCCAATAGAGGAGATGTTAGTGATTCCAGCGTTGTCGCGACCGTCAGGCTGGTTCATCCATGCATGATGACGGAGGGAGGGAGTTATAACGGCAAGACTCGTCAGGGCGCTATGAATATCTTGTTGCACGTTCGACAAACTTGATGGCGCACGAACGGTGTCTACTCAGCGTATAGGTGAGCACGCCATCGTAGGTCCAGCTCACAGCGCACTCATCACAGTTACGTCGTTTTCCGGGAAGGTGGGGGAGCGATGAAGGCAGCCAACTGCTGTGTACGTGCGACGCTGCTCTGATCTCTCCACCCGCCCAGGTTTCTGATGAGCGGGAATCTGCGAGATGGGAGGCAGCATCAGCATGAGAGTCGGGCCAGACTGACGGCGAAATGCCGCATGAGGGATTCATACTTCAAGTACATAAGTAATCCGGTTCCAAGTCGACTACAGCTTAGTTGCTGGTCTATGACCCGATCCTTAGACTATCTACAGGCATTGTCGGCCGTTAGCAGCCGATGGGTATTCGGTTGGCAGAGAAATTGGGCTGCGGGCGAATTGTTCCGACAATGTATGTATCGGTACAGTAACATGGGAGACAAAAGTAAGTACCCATATATGGTAAGAAGAATCAATATAACCCGGCGGCCGGCGGCTCCCATTGGCATCACCTGTGCAAGCCCTTACTTAGCCTGTGTGCACCATACGTATTTCGGTCTGTCTCACTTTCTGTGGCTAGAGTTGGCGTCGAAGGAGGCGCACTCGTGATATCGGGCACAGTAGAACATGGAGGAGGCATCTGTCGCGCTGAACAGACTGTATGCAGCTGTATGCGCAGCTGAGCGATGGCGTGAGCACCAGCGGATCTAAGTGTGACATCGTATGGGGTCACAAGTCACTGCGCTGACTAGGTTCGTTTGACCGGATTTGGTTTCTTGTCTATACAAACTCACGTCGGCACGGCTTCGCATCGTTCCTTCTTGCCTGCCTCGTCTTTCCTCTCCGGCACTCCCCTCCCCCATATCTCGCCTGTCCTCGACAATCCAGCCTCTTCGACGGTCTTCAGCCGTTGAATGCTTAGTTCTTCGGGGCTGCTTTATCCCATCTACTGCTTTGTCGGTGACGGTTCCACACCCAACTACTTAACATCCTGGGTACGTGTACACACATCGTGGTTTACCCCACCTTCTGTCGTCGAAAATAACGGTCAGACTTGGATAGGTATATCGCAACATCCCCTATGGCTGATTCTCCGGACGGCAGCGAATCCGGGAACGAGTCTGGCGACGACGGTCAGCTCAAAATTCGTATACCCAACCCGAAGATGTATATGGCAAGACAATCGCAATGGAAAGGGAGGAGAGGGAAGCCACGATGTGACCACTGTCGATTAAATAACCTCAAGGTGTGTCTTCTCCGCTCGTTTAGTTTCCCCTTCCTCAACCTGGTCAGTGCGACCGAGTCCTGCCGACCTGCAACCACTGTGCGTGGTCCACCGGACGAGAGTGCAAATATACCCCGCTTCCTACCCCTGCTCACCGCGGCATTCCGAGATGCGACCGCTGCCGATTGAAGAACCTTAAGGTATGCCCCTGCACGTGCCCTATTTCCCTCACCCTCAAATTCGCGCTGTCTTAGTGCGACAGAAATCTTCCTGTGTGCAATCACTGCACAGAAGACAACGAGACAGATTGCAATTATACTCCCAAGAAGAGGCACAAGGTCCCTACCGATCACGGTCCGGTCGGCAACCGTCCAGTGGCGCCCTACGCTTCCAAGACGGCATCGTTCCTAGTCAATGATCAGGATGAGGATTCACCACCGGTCGGTTCGCCGGAAGGGCCCTCTGCAGGGCCTGCATACGAGGGTGAGAGTCGCACCGAAGCTCAGCTCAGACGATATGTACCTCCACATCCACCACCTCCAGGGGGTGCACCGATCGATGAAGACGCGCCAATGGAACAAGACCCGGATGGATCGTTCCAGCAAACAGGGTCCGATGGCTCGTTTGCATGGGTACGGACCCATTATCACTTTGGCGACATCACTCTTACTAATTGTTCATCACCCTGTCTGTAGGGAATGATTGTCACTACACCACACATCGACCCGTGGATGCACCCGTCCTTTGTGCCCTTGCCGGAGATCGTCGTGCGCGGTCTGCGCGCCGTGAACGCCATCGAGATGCCTTCACGACACCACTACGATGACACGCTCTCCAAGTTCCTTGCCGGACTCACTCCCGAACTACGGGAAACAGCCACATTCACCACCGAGACGTACGCAGAAGTTGCGCGTGCGATCGCCGAGGGCCGAATAACGTCGTTGGCGAACCGACTGCAGCTTTGGGCGACTTGTCACCATGCGCGCTCGGGTTCGGCCAAGCGACATCTTATCTTGCTTCCACGTGACGCGTTCTATCACATGAACCGCGAGGACGAGGAGAAGCTGCGGCTAAACTACATCATGCAGGCCGATGGCGAGGAGAACAGCGAGAGCGCGAAGAAGCTCGCGGAGAACGGGCTGAGCCCAGCCCAATCCGCGGCCGTCTTCGAGCGTGTCCCGGTGCAGAACCAGATCTATGATGTCCTCGTGTATACTCACAGGAATCACGGATCGTCGTCGACCATGCTGTTTGAGGCCCGTAGAATTGGGGTGGTGAGTGGCTCTCCCGCTGGCATCATCGTTGCTCCATGCCGTAAACCCTATTGGTGCCTGATACTTGTCTCGTTATCTAGGCAACGATTACCTGGCCGATGGTGGAGATGTTCATCCGTCTTTGCCCTCTGTGCAAGCTTCGCGCGAAGGGCGGCGCGACAAGAGGTCCCTCCGAAGAGGAGTCGGGATCGTATCGTGGGCCTTCCCTCCCGCCTCCTCCTCCGCCCATCCCAGGTGGCATAAAGCGGTAGCATGTCACCTCAACTCACGCGATCCGCTTCATCGATTGTGTCTTCAGTGCGAATCGTAGCTGCTTTGTTAAGTCTCTGTTTTTGCTCGTGTGCTTGTACGTAATAGGCCCATCATTTCGTGTTCTCCACTACTTATCTGCAGGGGACTAGGTTATGTCGGCGTCTATGCCGGCTTTGCGACTTGGGTTTATGGCGAATCGTGTATCAATGTACTCATACTGTACATCGCTCTCATCACAGACGCGTGAATTATATGCTGGCGTACATAAGTAGTAATGTCCGATGTCAGCTCACTATAGCGTCAAACACGCACGGTACAACGACCTAAGGGTATCCAAAGCAACGCCGTCCATAAGCACTATGGAAGGCGCTGCACAAGTATGGTGGTATCGTCCATCCACCGCTCCTCCATCTCCACCGTCAAATTTCGTGACACCAATTGGGCATCCGACCCACCAATGGCCTCTCGCAGAAGCGATAGCGCCAGATTACCCGGGCCGGATGGCGAGTCCAGCTCTCGACCTATGTGCTCAATCCATTCGTCGGCCATCTCCTGGAAACTGTATCCGTTATACAGATCTGACAGCCCATCGGAGCAGAGGATCAACACTCGCTGAGCGGCGCTGCCTTGGCGGGCTCCGGCGCCGAGCTCGAGGTGATACACATCCGGCGTATTGGATAGGTATGGCGGTGTGCGGATCCGCGGGACGTGTGACTCCATTATCTCGGCGGAAAGCCAGTCCGAGTCGAGGTGCTTGAACACCAGCTCGGCATAAATAGCGGGGAGCTTCAGCCATGCGTCGCCTATAGCTAAACGGAGCACATCGGAAGTCGAAGGCGGACCACGAGTATAGAGAACGGCGCCACTCACCTCGGGTAGGCGCAAGGAAGCCAAGAACGCGGTCATTCCATACGCAGTCCGCCTCTTCTGGATGCTCTGACCGAATTCTGGCCAATTCCCCGGGGTTGCTCCCATTGTGAATAGAGTTGACGACCCTGCTCCGCCACTTTCCGGATCGATCCTTCTCGCCTAGGACTAACTCCGTTTGTCAGCGGCGGGCGCGAACGCAAAATTAGGGCAGCAGCGTGGAGACCTACCCGCGACGCAGTCGCCTACGTTCGCCACCCATAAATGGCTTCTTGTAGGATCCACGAGGGTGACCAGCGCGGTGGTGCCGCCAAACGCTCGTGCGGTTTTACTGTATCCTGAACTCTCCCCCTTTTTCTCATTTACCAGGCGTCTGGCACGCGCAGGATCGAGTCGCGTGAGCGCATTGGGTTCGCGGGGAAAGAGGGCGAGGAATTCAGAGATCATGGCACCGTCGATATGCTCCAGCGAGTGTTTCAGAATATCGGAGACGAGTTTGGGGAGAGCGGACGGTGATGGTCGTGACCGAAGAGCGGAGTCGAGCCGGCTCTTCAGGTAGGGCCCGAAGTGAGTCGAGACGTGGTCCGCCGTGTCATGGTTCATATGACCTGTATCGAGGCAATCAGATCGGACTGGGTCTTCGGAATAGAAGGAGGGACCGAACACTCGCACCATCGAACACCGCGGAGTACGTCCAAGTGCCGCCGGGGAGAGTCCACTCCTCAATCCTATACCGGTCTTGGCTGCGATAATGCCAAGTCCTACACGGCTGGAAGGAGACGCTGTCGACGCGGTTCGACGCAGAGGTGCAAGGGCCCGCGAACCTCTTGAGCTCCTCCGACAGCGCTGGCTCCTGGAGCATACGATACGTCCAGCGCGCCTGTCCGCCGCGGTCCATATCTGTCAAGGCAAAGTCCTTGACCTCATCGAGTGCGCGCTCCTGTTCTGTGCTGGTAGCCGGGGTAAGATTTATGACCCGGAGGTCCATGAGTAGCTTCAAATCCGGGTGAGGAGGAACAAGCAGGCGAACGGGCGGAGTGACGGGCTCGGGGCTGCTAGCAGGCACCAAGCCGCTGAACCCTCGCCCGTGCAGATATATGGCCACAGGGAGATTGATCTGGCAGCGCAAGAAGGACAGAAAGGTGGGCAGGTCGTCGCCACACGCAGGGCACCCCGGACCCGCCGTTCTGAGGAATTCGCCGTCTGTTTCTGCTCTGCCTGCAGATCGGAGCGCTGGCTGTTATGACATTGAGTGACTGCGCTCATGATGCAAGAAGTCGAAGATGAGTTGATTGACATCAAACTCCGGCCCTCGAGGCATTTGAGGCGTTTCTGGGGACCCTGCACGACAGTTTCGCACCGTACATGCCACGTCCGGTTACTGAATACCAGGCTTCTTCCGGGACATTATGACGCACTGTCAAAGTCTGTCAGCATGCCCCGCGGAGCGTGTGGGTGTCCAGCAGGCGTGGGGGTACCTAGGTTGCCGGAGAGCCTGGGTAAATGCTCTCTGCAGCAGAGCAGAAGTCGAAAGAGACCGGGCGAAGTTCTCAGCCCGGGCGCATGGCAACTGGAGTCCGTGGGCGTCCGTCGCTCGCCTAAGTACAACGTCCAACACCACGACTTCCATACTGGGAATGTCGCACCCTCCGCCAGCCACTGCGTCCCTGTTACCACTCCCATAAACGCATCGGAGGGCCTCAAGCCAGCTCATCGTCACCGCATGCCGTGAGGTATCCACTCATCAGGCACCTGCCTGTCTGCGTTGCCAGAGAATCATATTTCCGAGCTAACCCAGTCGGGCTGCACGGCATTGCCGCGTCAAGAAGAAGAGACTCTGCGCAGAGCATATCTGATCTGTCAAGAGATACCGCAGAATATTGTCCGCTGACCGCACTCTGCCAGCTCGCAACTCAATATCTTCACGGTCCTCCCTTCCAAAAGGCTCAAATTCGGGGAGCGAGGATCGATGACCCCCGAGCGCGAAAGATGGCGTCCGACAGGGATGATGGAGTGCGCATGGTCCTTTATTCTATCTTCTGTCAGGTATGCATATGCACCGATAGTCGATATTCAGAACTATCAATGGCGGAGCTCATGACCGTGTTGCAGCAGGCGCGCATGCGCCGACTCGCTTCATGGAAGCTCGACACATGATATCAGCGAAGACGGGACGTCGTGCCCTAAGAAGCTCGCGCAGGCTCCGGTACGTAATTGCTCCCTTTCACGGAACGGCATTGGAATGACCTCCCGCCCGTCCCAACGCCTCGGCGGTCCGGGAGAAATGCCATAACTCTATTCCTCGGGGCTGGGTGCGCCACCGACTCCCGTCATGAGGTGGTGGCTCAATAATCGGGGTCAATAAGTACGCCATGCTACGCAACTCGAGGACAGAAAGGCAGCGGCCCAGACTGCTCAGAATAAGAGAACAAGAGAACAAGGTGGGCCTGCGCGTCGGCTAGCGGCCGCGCGACGTCTGGAGAAAAGAGGCCCCTTCGAGGGCGGCAAGATCAACTGCATGTCCTATCGCCCACGACAATTTCCTGCGGGCGAGTGGACGGTGTGCTTACCTCAACTGCTCTTCGCGGCAACGTGCCAGTGTGCGTGTGCCATCCATGCCTAGACGTGACGCGGATTCTAGCGTGCCCGCATGAAGCCCGGGGCTTCGATCGATGGCTTCCCGTTGCCTCGAGGATTGCGCATCCACCTTCTTAGCCGGCGCGGACCGCATGCGACTGCACGGCTGCGACCCTGAAAGAGCCCGCTCTGCAGAGCTGACCGACGTGCAGCCTGTTGCTTGCACCGTCAGCAATGCACACCCGTCAGCAATGCAGAGACGAATCTCCGTCCACCGCCGCCGTGCAGGCGAGCGAGCATCCTCAGACACCCGCACGCGTTGCGTTACAGATGTCATGCAGGCGACCAGGTACGGTCTGATCCAACCCTCCCTTCCAAACGAGACGGACGCTCATTGCTGCTCCCCTGAATGGACGTCCGACAGTGATCGCATTAGACGGCGCCGAAGACGACGAATGAAACACTTCTTGAACAGCAAGAGCTTGTCTGCACCGAGCACAACCCGGATCGTATACATACATGCATGCGTGCGCGGCGCTCGGCCGCTCTGCTTCTCCCGGACAACCGCCCCGACGTTGCTGGCGTAAGCCAACGACCCACTCTTCTATCATCTCTATCCTGGGGTCACTTGCACCAAGGCTGTACGGCATTCGATGATCGGCAAGAGATGCAGCGGACGAAAAGCGGGGAGTAAGAATGCGTGGCCTATGCTGATGATGGCGAACGCAGCTCGAAGCTTGCGAAGGCGAGGTCGTAGCCGCCAAATTCGTAGTTGATCTTGTCCGTGCGCTTGTACAGCCCTGCGGACGAGGCGGGTTCCTCGCACCCCGTCCGCCTAGCGGGGTACATCAACGCCGACTTGAAGGCCCGCTGGGCGGTCTCCACGGTAGACTCCCCTTCCTCCTCCTCCGCAGCGTCGTTGTCCTTGCTCGAGATGAAGAGCGTAAGGGTAATCTTTCCCGGACGGAAGATGTCCACCACACGGCGAATGAGCGTCTTGAGGTCCGGGACGCTCGTCGACTTGTCCGTGGGCCTGGTCGGGAGGGGCACGTTGCACTCGAAAGACGCGTACGACCACCCCTCCTCGGGGGTGACGTGAATGGTGTAGTAGCCTTCTCCGGAGCGAGCAGGGTTTTCTCCGGCATCGGGACGCCACTTCAGCAACGCGTTGCATGAGTAGCCGCAAGGGTGGAAGGAGTATGCGTCGAGTGTCGTGATGTGGGAGGGGAAGATGTCGGTGATTCCGATCTCGGAGGAGATGGCCAGAGCATCAGCACCGGCGGTGTCGTGCGTTTCATCTGGAGGAGCCTTGCTGAAGAAGGGAGAACGCCCTTCCTCAGATAGATGCGTCATCAGGATCTCGATGGTGTAGTCAGACGCGATGGCGTCGTCGTCGTCCGCGCTGGCTGGAGGGTCGTCTGCAGGGGACTCGGCAGGTGCATCCAATGCATCCGCATCGGCGTCGGCGTCCTGAGGAAGCACCTGAGGGGAACTCGGTGCAGTCCCGCCGTTGGAAGAACTGTTATCGCCGGGGGCAGTGAGGTAGAGTAGCCAGTGGTCGCCATTGACCTTGCCCACCGTGTATGCCGATCCGTTCGGAAAGAGGTTGTCGAGGAACTCGATCTCAGCCCTCCATTCTCGATGGGACCCAACTGTCTCTCGGGGAACATGAAGGCCTTGCGCGAGTAGAAGAGGCGATAGACGGAAGGAAAGTCGGCATGCTCGCGGGCTATTTCGAGGATCCGGGGAACCCCAAGAAGGTTCAAAGTGGTACCGCACGTCTTCAGGATGAGACGATGTGGCGAGACGAAGAACGAGGATTCACTGTCACGACGATGGTTTGGTGAGCATACATTACTTTGACCACGCCGTCCACAGCACTCTTACGCCACTTAAGAGGCGATCGAACGTGAACAGACAGACTAACCTGAGAAGGTAGGCATCCATCTCCATTCCTTCTACGACGGACAGAATTTTGCACTTGACGATGTCAAGCATCTCCTCCCAGACTGCTCGGGGAACCTTCCGGAGGCCAAACTTGCCGCCGTCTGGGCCAGGAGTCCCGGGTGCAGGGGCATCGGGGCAGTCCGCGGGGAGGGCGCGAACCAGATTTCGAGGAGCTTCTCGGGACCTTCGAAGGGGCCGCTTGCAGGGGGTTGGTCGTCGGTGGACATGGCGAGGGACGCTATCTGGGCGGGTGGTGGAGGGCGGCGGACGCGCGGGACTCTGGATGCATGAAAGGAGAGGGCGCGACGGCAGAGGACGCGGAGAAACCGTGGCTGAGGCAAATCCTGCAAACTGATCGATAACTTTCAGCCACCCACGCGCAAGTGGCGGTGCCCTCCCATATCGGGCCCTGCGGCAACCGCCGGTCCGCCGCTGGCATGACGCCTCTCTCGCCGACGCGCCCGACGCCAGCTCGGCCACCGCCTGCGTCCTCCTCCTCCTCCTCCTCCCGACAGCCACAACAGCGAGCATGGTCCGCAGCTTCATCCTCCGCATCCCCGCCGTCCGCGCCATCACCGCCCGCGTCTCCCAACCACTCCTCCCCCTCACCACACGCCTCGCGACCCGCAGTGCCCCCTCGCTCCCCGGCTCGCGACCATTCTCCCACTTCCCCGCCCGCCTCACCTCCTCCCCACCACCGTCTCCCGGACATTCATCACACGAGTCGGAGTCCAGCCACAGTCTTCCGCCCAACGCCTCCCTGTCACAACGCCTCAAACACCTCATTAAGTCCTACGGCTGGTATGCACTCGGCGTGTACCTCATCCTGTCCGCCCTTGACTTTTCGGTCGCGTTTGCCGCCGTCAACGTCCTCGGTGCCGAGCACGTCTCAAAAGTCGCATCCGAGGTCAAGGACTATCTCGCCTCCCTCATCCACTCCACACCGCCCGAGCCCGGGCGGGAGGAGATGGACCGCGCTGCAGCGCAAGCCAACTCCGGCGGCTCCGAGGGCCTCATGGCCATGATCGTCCTCGCATACACCATCCACAAGACCCTCTTCTTGCCTGTTCGCGTTGGGCTGACTGCGGCAGTCACCCCAAACTCGTCCACTGGCTTCGCGCGAGGGGCTGGGCTGGCAGTGCCGGAGCGCGGAGGGCAGCACATGAAGTTAGGGAGAAGATCAGGGAGAGGCGCGAGCGCGATTAAGCATCGGTGCTTTTTGATTTCTTGAGTTGCGGCAGGCGGGTACGTCAATACTGATATCCATAATTCCTCCGCTAAATGAACCCGGTATGTAGGGTCATCGGCCTTACTCGTACACATTCATTATTCCCTACAGCGGAACCCCTATTAATCCTTGACGACGACTTGAAACCTCAGACTGGAGGCACATCCGTGTCTGTTCCGGTGAGAAGTTTTCGGTCAATACGAGAAGGGTGCGTTCGCTATAGTGCGTACCCTTGAGAATGCCCTCCTTCACCAGCTCTTCGGGCTTCGGACGCGCCTGAAGGGCATGCTCCAACTTGTCCTGTGCATCGTAGCATGTCAACACGATCACCCCTTCTGAGAGACTCCGATGCTCACCTCGAGCTGGGACCGCTGCAACTTCTCCTTCGCCGCCTGCAGCGCAGGTGCTACAGTGTCATCTGCATTTCATACTCAGCGGTGCCCCTATACACCCCAGCGCGGTGCCCACCCTTCAGGATGTTCCGCTCGACGAGATCGTGCTTCTCTGGACGGCGTGCAAGGCTCTTCTCCAGCTGAGCCGCCGTGGCGGGATCCACAGACTGCTTGCGCTCGGCCTTTGGCCTCGTGGAAACGGGCGCTTCGTTGCTAGCTACAGCATTAGGGCCATGATCAGCATCGAGGTGGGTCAATCCGAGCGTGCTACGTACACATAACGGGTTAGGTAGTTGAGGGTATGAAGTATAGGAGGAGATGGAGGTAGGATGAGAACGTGGTGGTGAGCGCCCCGCCGACCTTGTTTCTATAGTACTGCTCATAGGTCCAGATCGGGAAGGATGTTATCTCGTGATCGTCGCGAGAAGGCCCATCGAGCCCTTACCGCGGCAGTCGACTGTCGGGAGTGCAACCACACTACTGCTGGGTTACAGCCGCCAACCGACCTGGAAACGCATTGCGCGACGACGAGGAGGGGTTGTATAAGTCTGAGGTGAGCACGATCACGCAGTCTGTTCCGACCCATGACTTGCGCTCATCACGGATTTGTATCCGTTCTGATATTCCCAAGGTTGATGCACATTACATCCGTACTAACCCACGCAGATACTTGCAAAGGCGCAACGTGGTGCAGATTGCGCAACAGATGTCGCTGTGTTGGGTCGTTTGCCGTCAGAACTGGTGACGAGCTAGCCCACGCCTGTATCTACCCAGATGTCGAATCTGGAGGCAGACGAATGACTAGTGGAGAAATGGGCGACGGTGCAAATTTTTGCAAGTATCTGCGTGGGTTAGTATACCCGACCGAATACATTTCAGACTTCTGAATCTTTGAGCGATATGTCGGTGCATACTCACCCGGCATACAATGCGGTCGCCGTACTAAGCTCACATGTCCATTAACCACGTAAACTTGTGTGTGTATCGCCATCTCACCGACCAGCCCTCTCATCCTCTTCAGAACGCCTCCTGCGACGATATCGTGCCCGGACATGATGCCGTATGTACTCATCCAGACCAAACCTCGCCCTGCCCACAGTTGCGCTAGCACCCTCTGGCTACTGAACATTTCTATCGTTCCTGGCCGGCTTCTCGTCTTCTGTATCATCGAATACTGTCAGGTAGCACGCCGCCCATGATATCGATTTGTGGGCGTAGCGCACGCCGAATTGACCCTTAAGTCTGCCCGAGCCGACCTGGGGCACAGTGCATAGGCCCTCACTCACACCTATCCTCACCTACAGCCAACACTCTCACCTCACGTATACAGCATGACAGCCAATCTGACTGCGGAGAAGTTCGCGTCGACAGCGTTCGACTACATCATCGTCGGTGGGGGGACTGCAGGCCTCGTCGTCGCTGCTCGGTACGTCTGACGTTCACCCTTCTCCTCCTCGGAAAGCAGTGTTTCACCGAGCCTTCCGACTTGGGGTGCCAGGCTCTCCGATGACCCTGCGATCAAGGTTGGGGTTCTTGAAGCCGGCGATTGGGAGCCAGATCTCGCAGCAGCTACTATACCCGGTGAGCGTGCGACAGTCCTTAGCCTCAGGTCTGAAGTGTGTTCGTGCACAGGGCTGACTACGTGCACCTTCGTAGGACTCGGCGGGACTCTCATCGGGAACCCGAAGTATGACTGGGGCTTCACTTCGGTCCCTCAGAAGCATGTCAACGGGCGTGTGATGCTCCACACACGGTATGGATTGCGTTGGTAGTAAAGGAGCGATGGCTGATGGTGTCATTGTGTAGCGGCAAGGGCCTTGGGGGCTCGTCCCTGGTGAGAATTCTAATTGACTGTCTCTGTTGCATGTGCCTGAAAGCCTTCGTTTGCCTTGTTCGCCATAGATCAATTTCGGCTTGTTAGATCGGTCGGTCGCGTACTTTGGTGCCACTGTATTCCTGTGCTGACGTCTCAAAAGAGGATCCGCGGCGGAGTATGATGGTAAGGCATTCTCCTAAGTACAAGGCCAGACAAGGCCATCCCGAGAGGATGATGTCTGATTTGCACCTGGTGCGCTGTAGCCATTGAGGCCTTGGGAAATCCCGGGTGGAACTGGAATGAATTTCTGAAATACTTCAAGAAGGTGCGTCCGCCTCCTCATGCACAGTCAACTTTCGATTATACTCAAGGGGTTCCCACTGCAGTCGGAGACGACCCTGCCTACGGATCCGGATCACGCGAAGAAATACCATCTGGCCGAGGCAGACCCGCAGTGGCATGGGGACTCTGGGCCAATCGCCAAGAGCTACGCTCTCTACTTCGGTTGGGGTTCACTGAACGACCGTGTGATCAGCGCGGTGAAGGAGCTTGGTGTGTCCCATTATCCTGACACGGTATGCCGTCGCACTGTATATCCTGCCGATGTGCGTTCAACTGAAGGATGCGCGTGCCGCCCCCATAGAATGACGGCAATAAGATCGGACTCTCTACTATGTTCACCTCGATCGATTCGCGGAGCGCCACTCGCAGCTATGCTGCAAACGTACGCTTCGATCTGACGGTCAAAGTCCCGGGATGCTGACCATGTAATGTTACAGGCGTACTTCAAGGCGAACGCCAGCCGAGAGAATCTCGTCGTCCTCACGGGAGCGACGGTGACAAAGATCACGTTCCGCGCTGGATCATCTCCTCTGCAGGCAACCGGAGTTGACTTTCTGAACGGCGGCCAGAAATATCACGCAGCAGTCAGCAGGGAGGTGATTGTCTCTGCAGGTGAGTCTCACGGGCAGCCAGGCGAGCAGCACCGATTGAGCGATGTCTTGCAGGTGCCCTACAAACCCCTCAGATACTTGAGCTGTCCGGAATTGGCAATAAAGAAATCCTCAGCAAGCATGGAATCGAGGCCCTCGTCGATCTTCCGGGCGTCGGAGAGAACTTGCGTACGTCGAATATTTTACGCTTTGCATCTACCGATAGAGGTGCTAATATTTCTTAAAGAGGTGCTCTTTGTTCCAATTTCATCCTTTGCTTGACACTGACCGTGCTTAGGAGCACATATTCGTGCCCACGCTCACTGAGATTGATCCCAGCTGTGAGACGCTGGATGCTCTCCGAGAACCTGAATACGCAGCAAAGCTTCCGGAGTTGTAGTAAGTCTGCACCTTTCTGCTCCACCGATTCTGCAGCTGTAGCCTCACCATGCCACTCTTATTAGCGCGAAGCGCGAGGGTCCTCTGACATCCCTCCCAGCAACAACATACGCCTTCATCTCATCCAAGACCTTCATGTCGGAGGAAGAGCAGAAGAAGTGGAAGGAAGGAGCGCTATCGGCAGCGAAGAACGCTCCAGCCGGTCTGCGGAAGCAATACGAGTCTCAGATCGAGCGTTTCTTGGACCCATCCTCTGCAGAGGGAGAGTGCGTGATCAGGGAAGGATTCGTTGCAAGCCTATGTTGCTGAACACTTCTGTCGTAGGGTCTTCCCTTTCCCTGGTCTGCTGCCGACCCTCGCCATCGAGCCCGAGCCCAAAGCCCGGTACTTATCCGTCGTCGCTGCAGTGATGCATCCGCTCTCGCGCGGCAGCGTTCACATCGCATCTGCTGATCCCACAGTAGCACCGGCTATTGATCCAAGTATGTCTTCCCCCTCACAGCCTCGAGTCACTTTTCAATAGATGCTCACACTGTACAGACTATCTGTCCAGACCCGAAGACCTCGACGTCCTGCTGGCCGCGGTCAAGTTCGGCCTGAAGCTGCCAAAGACGGCCCTGCTCGCCGACCTCGTGCGCAAACAGATCGCTCCTACCCCGGAGGAGGCTGCTTCGGACGACAAGCTGCGAGAGTACATCAAGGCGCGATGCGCATGCGTCTTCCACCCCATAGGGACGGCCTCTATGCTTCCCAAGGAGGACGGCGGTGTCGTCGATCCTGGCTTGAAGGTGTATGGGACAGCGAACGTCCGCGTGGTGAGTTATTATATCCTCCCGTCGGAACGGTCCCTGATGTTAGTACCTTGGGATGGTTCTGTATAGGTGGACGCGTCGATACTGCCCTTGGTGAGCGATCGAAAGCTGTGCATGTGCTGTGAGCTCGATGTTGACGAACACTCTCCAGCAAATCGCCGCTCATACACAGGCGACGGTGTATGCTATCGCAGAGAAGGTATATAAGCGTCGTTCGTCTGGAACTGCGTCCAGGTGTTGACCAAATGTTTCAGGCGTCCGACATCTTGCGTTCACTTTAAGCCCCTGGTATACAGTCCAACCCTCAGCGGAACATAACGATAGTGTTAGCGTTGTAGATGCAGATTGCCAATTACGAGGTAGTTCAGGATGCCTTTTCGACTATGTACAAACATGTAGAGTATACTATCGCCTTATTCTGTAGACACATACAGAGATAAGTATACTCATCACAGAGAACCTGCGGACACATCATCAACACGTCCCCCGATTGCGCGCAGGATACCGGAGCATGCTTCAAACGCAAGGCTGATAGAGGAAGACAATTCCGCGTCCAACACCGGTGACATCGCGTCCAAGCTGCGTACTAGTGTCGTGCCTTCGCCAAGGAATTCCATCCCAGCCTCCAGGTTGCCAAGGGTGCTCTTCAGATTCTTCAGGCTGGTGCTTATATCTCGCAATACTCGGAGCGTTGATACACTGAACTCTAGGGAGTCTGTCAAGGTGGACCCTTCCGCACATAGGGGTTGTGTAGCCAGCGCAAACAACGACATCGCCTCCTTGAACCGTTGGTGAAGGCCCTGGAGGCTGACCCAATTTCCGGATGGGCAGTATGCGTGGAAGGAACTGGGGGAGAACCTGATAGAACGGAGTGAGGGGCAATGTTCGCCAAAAGTCCGGGCCACGTCGGGACCATTGCTCATGGACACAGCGGTTTGCTCTTTCATAAAGAGGTCGAGGGACTGTAGGTGACGAAATCGGGTTATGTATTGGTAGAGCATCGCACAGAGGGGCTGAAACGGGGTCATGTCAAATTACGCTCCCAGAAACTTGATGTGAACGTCACCTCATCTAACGCGTACGAGTCCGCTTGCATTGAGAGTTTGACCAGCCCCGGAAGATGCAAGGGAATGAAGGAAAGAATATTGAAGGTCTCTTCAGGGTGAATGCGAGCGCCTTGCATCATCACGTAGACGGCACTGACCGGTCCTGTGGACAACATGCAGGACCGCGCCATGCGCTCGACAGTTCGCTCGGAAAACACGTCCCGGGTATATGCAACGACAAACACCTGTTTGACAGGACGACCGGGCGCAACAACGCTAATGACCGCGGGTGTCGCATAGATGGACTGGAGCTTCGGGAGGGCAGAAGGGGCGAGAGAAATCGACGAACGAGGATGGTCGTGGAAGATGAATCTGAGAATGGCGGGTTGCTCTCCTAGCCACGCAGCAAGGTCGTCGTCCCATGCGCAACGCAATGATAGATTCGTGATGCGGAAGGGGCAACCACGAAGATATCGGCCGAGGGCGTCTTCGTAGAGTTCCAACTCAAGAGACACAAGATGTGGCATATTGCGTAGCGCACGCCTCAAGAGTCTCCCAAATGCATCGGTGAGACAACGCCCAAATTTGACGACAAGATGGATGGTGAAGACATGAGTATGTTTCGCCAGCTCGGGGTGTTCGCTCATCGTCCTGAGGCATCTGACCACCGATGGAGGCTTGGCGACACGGACGTCTGTGTAAAGATGCGAAGCTGCCACATCTCTCACAACACTGTTGACAAGACACAGCTGCTTCAGTGTGGGTTGGTCCGCGTAAGTAGCGACGAGGTGAACGAGTTCGAGGGGAAGCTGCGGGAGTATGCCTTCGCAAAAGTCATGATCAGTCGATAGATCTAAGCCATAGGGTACTCTCCCGCCATGCACCTTTGGGCCCGTGCTGTGCACCGTATACACTCATCCAGATGACAAGCCTCAGGCGTGACAAGTGATGGGCTGCGTATGAAGATCAAGATGTCGCGTGTCGTCTCGGCCCACTGTTTGACTTCAGGATGAAGGACTTTTGGAGCGGCGTGAGTCAAGGCAAGTGACAACGCTGGTGCAATAACAAACAGATCGACTCACCCTTTGTCCGTGCTTTGGTTTGCCTTGTAGACGTACTGTAATTTACGCGGTCATGGGCGTGGACAACCCAAAAGTACTCCTCAATGAGTTGCCACTCGCTGAGTGCATCAAGGTGCATCATCATAGAGAGAGCAGCCACCGGCTAGATAAGATTAGATGGAGCCGGTACAGTAATGAGATAAGATTGGATGTAAGCAAGCCCTTAGTAAACCCTGAGTAAACCCGAATACTTTTCCAAGTTCTTCTCTTCGTCACCCCAGCCATCTCATACTCCCCTCACCACACTCTCGATATCATGGCAGAGGTTCTTGTCGCACAGCCTGTCTCGCAGGCAAACCTTTACACGTGTATCTCATGCACGATCGCATTTCATACTGCGCAGGATCAAAGTGAGTATTTTCCAGCCTACCGCAGAACGTTGGGCTGAGATGGATGGCAGGGGAGCACTACCGCTCCGATCACCATAGATACAACATGAAGCGGCGTGTGGCTGGCCTACCGCCAGTCAGCGCTGCGTTGTTCGACCAGAAAGTATTGGAGAGGAGGGCGGAGACGGCGGTCATGGCATCTCCGAAAGGCACGTCTTGCGAGATCTGCGGGTACGTTTCTTTTCTCCCTGATCTTTTTGCCCTGTGCATTAACAATCCGCATAGCAAGAGTTACACCACCGAAAATGCGTACAGGTCCCATCTTGCCTCGAAAAAGCACAAGGAGAACGAGCTCCGTGCAGCGGCAAAGGCCAAGGCTTTCGCAGAAGCCCCTCCATCATCCGAAGAGATCACCGAACCCGCATCTGAAGCAGGTCCTTCTTCTCAGCCTGCTATCGAGCAAGCCAACGTGGAGCAGGTGACCTCGCAGATGCAAGGAGTCGCACTGCAGGTAGATGAGGATGCCACGGAGGAGCAGGTCAACCAGACCATTGACGAGAAGATCGCTGCTGCTCGTTCCCGTCTCTCTCCTACCAACTGTCTCTTCTGCACATCGTCTACCGCCTCCACCCTTGAAGAGAACCTTACCCACATGTCCAGCGCACACTCATTCTTCATTCCCGATGCCGACTTCCTTGTCGACCTAGTCGGTCTCGTCACATACCTGGGAGAGAAGATCGCCGTCGGGAACACGTGCATATACTGTAACAGCGAGTTCCGCACGCTCGACGCCGTCCGGAAGCACATGCAGGACAAGGGCCACTGCAAGGTTGCATATGATACCGACTTGGAGCGCCTGGAGATTTCCGACTACTACGACTTCTCCGCGTCGTACCCCGATGCCGAACAGCGCAGGGCCCGCAAGGCGGCGCGTGCAGCGCGGAAAGCGCAGAAAGAGGAGGAGCGCCGGAAGAAGGCCGAAGCCGAGCAGAACGAGGGATGGGAAGATGTCTCGGAGGAGGAAGTCGACGACGGCGAGGTAGACGAGATCGTGGAGGAGGATGCCTCTGACAGCGACGAAGACATGTCCGACGAGGACGAGCTGCCGGACAACCAGATCACATACGGCGATTCGGGCTACGAGCTTGTCCTGCCGTCCGGTGCACGCATTGGCCATCGTACCATGAAACGGTACTACGCTCAATCCTTCCCTGGCGGGCCGAGAGGCGGCAAGCCCGAGGACCCGAACTCCGGTGCCGCACTAGTACGCCGGCTGCTTGCCGACAAGAACTCTGCGCTGGTGCCCAGGAGGGGAGGCTTTGGTGCATTCGGCGGCGGAACCGACGTCGTGAAAGCGAGGAACGCCGGAGAAGCGCGGGAGGCAGGACGTCATATCCGCGAGCACCGCGACCAGCGCCGCAAGGAAGACTTCAAGACCAAGGTCGGATTCATCCACAATTCGCAGAAGCACTTCCGCGCACAGATTCTGTAGTTGCACTCTCTCGGTCTATTGTCTCATGCATGTGTTGTGTACTCCACGATGTATCCGCTATTTTCTTGCGTATTATCCGCGCTCGTACGTAATGTATACCATACGATAAACATAGGCAAGATGGAACCGGTAGACAGCTGTAGGAGACAATGCATCGACATGACAGAGGGTATCTTACGCCCAAGACTACAAGATGAAGGGAGATGGGAATATACGAGAAAGAGAACGAACGACCTTGAGGTCGATCTTGTCATGGGATAGAGACCACTAGTGCTGCATATACGGACGATGCGACGAAAGCAAGCTGAATTGCAAACCGAGAAGAGTTCATGGGGATGGGGAAAATAAGCTAATACACATATGCTGCTGGCACAACACCTTCCTGCCCTGTACGCGCGTCCCGTGCGTACCACCATCTGCACAAACAAGTGTCAGCATCGTGTAGATCATCAGGACCAACGAAGTGCTCACGCAGCGTCTCTATCGTCTAGGATTTCCAGCTCTTGACCCGCTCTCACGGCCAACTCACCGTCGCCCTTGCCGTCGAACGAATACCGGGCCACCGCCGGCCTGCTCGGCTCGTCGCCATCCATAGCACCACCGAGAGCGTCGGATGGCGTCTCTGCCCGTACGTAGTTGCTCGCGTCAGGGCCACTGAACGGATCATCGTGCGGCGAGCCAGGTACGGTAGCAAAGCCGGCTTCCTTCTCGGAGTGGGGCCCGAATGGACTGGTCGCGCCCATGATCGTTGAGCGGGTGGCTGCGTTGATGTGCTCGAGGAGGGAGGACGGACGGTGCGTGGAGTCGTCATCCGCGTCCATCTCGGCGCCGTCGAACTGGTTCAACCCCTTGTCATCACGGCGGGCGAATAGCGTCCAGAGGATCTCAATCAGCGCGAGCAGGAAGACAATGCCCGCAGCAATGGCGATCGAGATGAGGATGACTACGCCGGTCGCAAGGAAGTCTAGGATACGTATTAGCTGGGCTCGTACCGACGCCAGAAACATACTCACGCTTCTGGGTAAAGCTGAAGGTCTTGAACGAGTGGAACAAGGACGAGACAGTGCCTGGAGCGCCCAACTGCGACGTTGACACGATGTACGGGATGAAAGACTGGCCATCGAAGAGTGCGGAAGATGCGTTCCCGAAGGATGACCCGGAGAGTGCGCCAGACACCATCAGCACGCGGTCGGGCTCAATGACTCCATTGCCATCGTGCGTGTTCTGAAGGGGCACCATTGTCAACTGCGAGACCTCCGTCGTTCCCTCGAGGGTAGAGCCTATCCAAACGTCAATATCTCACATCGCAGGTCGCACTGGAGAACAAGGCCAAACTCACCAACTGAGTGCCACGACTGGCCATCCCAGTAGTACAGGAACGAGGACGAGTTATCCGAAGCACTATCACGAGGGTCAGGAGGCGAACAGAAGCGAGGACTAAGAGACTCACCGGCCTGCGGCGAAAACGCTGCTGATGTCGTTGTTGTTGATCTCCAGAGCAGTGACAGGACCAGGAAGGTCACTCCCCTTGCCAACAGAGGACCAGCTGCTGTTCGCGAACGAGTAGGCGGCAACATTGGCGCTGGTGCTATCCGCAAGGGCGACAGATCCAGCCGCGATGAGCGAGTCAGACTGCTCCAACAAATACTGTCAGCACGAGAGTGTGAAGAGGTCATGGAATGATGACTTACTCCGGCATATACGACTGTAGATACATCTCCCTGAATGCCATTGCCGAGCGCACTCCACTTCCTGGAGATAGTGTCCAACGAACAGATCGCGCGGCACGGGTTGGAACCAGCCTGCGCGAACGAGCCCGCGACAATGACAGTATGGTCATCCTTCGTAGACTCCGTGACCGACCTGACCAAGACTTTTGATCCCGAGCCGGCTTGAAGCGCGTCAACGCCGGAGAGGTCCCAACGCTGGTTCGCCAGGTCGTAGATCGCAAAGCCGTTGCTTGTGAGACCCTGTACAGAAAACTCGCCACCGACGTAGAGGCTGTCCCCCTTCACAAGCAAGGCGCGGATAGTGCCGTTGGGCTGGTTGCCCTTGAGCGCCGTCACCGTCTTGCTGTCCGGGTCGTAGATGGCGAGGTTCTGGGCAGACACACCACCAGCGGTGTAAGTGAAGTTACCGCCGATGATGGCGACTTCCTTCGATGACGAGCTGTTTGTCCAGAAGGCACCTGCGAGGACGGCAGGTGCAGGTGCAGGTGCGGGGTCGGGAAGAGGTGCAAGGGTGGTGGCGTCGGACGCCTGACGTTTGAACAACGATAGGACGTGCAGTGTCGGCATCCAACCAGCAGCCGTACGACGGTTGTGGTTACGACGGGTCTTCGAGGACGGAGAGCTCGTGGAGCTGCCCGAGGTGAGCTGAACGCTAAGCGGGGTGACCTCAGGCTCGCCATTGTTCCCATTCTGCAGCGTCACGAAACCGGATGCGCCGAACTTCAACGAAGACGCGACGTTGCCGGCAACATACTGGGAGTCGCTGGACGTGCCGTTGCCAACAAAGGTCAAGGAACCGACCAAGAAGCCGCCGCTGTTCACCCAGCTACTGCTGGAAACGTCCCAGGCAGCGAAACCGGCCGCGTTCTGGCCCGCGCTACTGCCACTCGACGTCAACAGCTGGGTGAAGTTGCCCGCGACCAGGATTTGGCCGTTTGCGATATCCAATGAAGTGACCGCTCCCTCAACACCGCCCTCCATGGTCGACCACTTGTTACCCGACACCGAGTAGACAGCGACACCCTTCAATGCACTGTTCGAAGACTGTGCCGTGTCAGAGAACGACCCTCCGACATAGAGGTCGTCGCCATCGACGACCAGGGAGGTGACAGGTCCGTTGAGTCCATTACTGGGCAAGGTCGCGAGTGCGCCGTTCTTGAAGACGACGATGTTCTTCGCGCCGGAGGCAGACCCAGACGTCAAAGTGAATTGGCCACCAAGGAACAAGGCGCCGGACGGATGTTGGGCGACAGCTGCGATGGTAGCGTCTGTGGACGCAACAGAGTCGGTCCCACCGAGCGCGGTTAAGAGGTCGAAACCAGCACTGTCGAACCCGGTAAGGGCAGAGGTCGGGATAGCAGCCAACGAGCTGATCGTTGATGAAGCGCTCGAAGAGCTCAACGGCCACTCGAGGAAGCCGAAGCCACGCTCGGTAATCGTACCAGTGGAGTTACCGCTGGAAGACGAGTTGGAAGAGGTGACATTCGGACTGGTCAAGACGAGCTGAACACGATCCGCAACAAGCTCGTATTTGCCGTTCTGACCCGAGCCTTCCGGCTTATCTGCGAGCACCATGGTAACAGTTGTGACGAAGTTGGGGGTTGAAGGAACGATGGGGCCGCGATAGACGAGGGTCGTGGAATCCGCGGTGTTCCGCTGGGAGACCGTGGTAACCCAAGGGTCGAGGCCACCACCCGGGAACACTGTGACCTTGACACTAGTGCGCAGGTCGCAGTCCTGGAAATTGGTGCAACCGGGGACGAGCAAATTGATGTCGTACTGACCAGACGCGGAAACGTAGGGCATCCAGGTGAAGCTAGGGCCATCCGCGGGAGACGTCCCCACATTCACGGTAGAAACCAAGACCGCCTGGGTGGTACCGGCGATGGCAGTATCCGCATCCTTCTCGGTCCATGTCCCCGTGTGTGTTGCATTAGACGGACCAGGAGCAAAACATGATGGCAGGTTCTCTGAGTCGATCGCCGACGCAAATGCGCCAGATGAGAGGAGCTGGAGTAGATGCAGGCCAGGACCATCGCCCTTCCAGCCCGACAATGTGAGCTGGAAACCGGTGATAGCCATGTCTTCGCGGAATAGGAAATCCTGGTACGGGATGCTGGGGTCCGTGAGGAGGGGGCAGTTGTTGGTGCAGGTCTTGTTCTGGTTATCCGTGGGGTCTAGATAGCGCAATTCCTGAACAGCGTTGTCGGGAATTGTGGCGACGCTGGATGAACCATTCAGTTATAGCTACTAATTGTGTAGATTGTTACTCCCACCTGAAAGCCGTCGTCCCACGACCGTTCAAGAACGTGTTGCCTATGCGAATACCGTTGGCGGTCAAGTACGAGAACTTCCTCACAGTAATGACAGCGCTGCTACCATCGCGAGCAAACCATGTGTTTCCCGGCCCATCTGCGCCTGCAGGGCAAAGGATGTTCTTGATGTCTCCGAAGTCGCCCCCTGAAGACGAGGGGTCGATCTGCGCATCTTGCAGGGGAACGGGGACGAGGGAGGATGAGAAAGGCGTGGCACCAGACGAGAAGGGGACATTAGGGTTGTTGGTGCCGTTGATGACAACGGACCCATTGCCAAAAGATGCGAGAAATGAGCCGGAGATGTAAAGACTGGACTGGGACGAGTTGGACGTGATAGACAAGACTTCAGCGGCCGCGCCTGTCAGCCCGCCGAAGGGAGCTGCAGACCAGGACGACGACGCGGTATCCCAGACCGCGATGGACGCGCCTGGAGAGCTGAAGAGACCGCCTGCCCACACCTGCTTCCTCGATGCGTCACAGTACAGCGCACGCACAGCTCCATTCGGGGAGTTGCTGCCCAGAGTGGAGATCGCACCTGAGGACGCGGAGTACGATGCGATGTTGTTCGCGGACGTGCTACCGACCGACGAGAAGCTCCCTGCAAAGTAGAAGACGTCGCCGAGGGCGCAACCTGCGAGGATGCTACCGCCTGCATTTGTTGACGCGATTTTGGAGAGAGAACCGTCGGAGGAGCGAGAGAGGAGAGAGGCGGTGGTGGGGTCAAATGTTACGGAAGAAGTGGAGTTGTCGACGACATCGAGACCTGCGAAGGCACCTGCGAGGCCGACCTTGCCCATACGATCGAAGTCGACAAGAGGGGTGCTGGCGAGGGCGGCATTAGCGAAGAGGGCGAGGAGGGCTACCTGCCATGTTCGACGTCGAGACTTGCACGCCATGGTAAATGGCCGGGCGTGCTGGCGAGGGGTATACTGCACGTAATGGTGGTGGAGAACAGAGCCGTTCAGCCGACCAGATCCAGGTTGGCGTTCAAGTTGTCGACGGCGCGTGCACAAAACGCGTTGACAACGCGACATCAACAGCCTACTCAACACCCGCTTATATCAGCAGAATTGCCGTTCTGGGCATCATCTTCGCGGGTTTGCATCGAACCTATTTCGTGCCCTCGTTTGAGGCGGAGCCTTATAGCAGGCATGACGCTGCGCGGTCACGACAAGTACGCTAAAATCTGGGTGGAGGTAGACTGATCAGGGTAGGCCCAGTGGACAACGCTGCTTCAGCGCTGAGACTCCTTAGACTCCCTCCACGATGTCGCCTCTCAGGTGTGCCTGCCGTGACGCCCGAGATAGTGTGGTACTGACTGCAGATGTCTCCCAGTAACGCGATGTTTGTCGAGGATGTGGCCATTCTCATTGCCACTCAATGTCTCAAGTTGCAACAACAATCCCTCGTCAGCCTTGCCTCCTGCTCCCGACAACTCCGTCTCATCTGCATGCCCCTTATATTCTCTACCTGCTCGACGAAGTCTTTCCGTTCATGTACTACCCCGTACCGCCCCCAGGGCTTCGTCCTTATGTTCGGTAAGTCCCCTCCTCATCCCGTCATTCAGAAGAATCAGAACCCAACATTCGCTGTAGACGTCTCGTACATATCGGAGTGCCCGATCCCCTGTCCTTTGAGAAAGGGTTGGAGCAGCTCCCAGAACTTCGGGCAGTCGTCTTCAAGCATGCGGAGGCAGGGGTCCCGTTTGCCGTAGTCGAACAGTGCTTGCGACATCCTCGCATCACATCGCTCTCCTTCGCAGAGAATTCGGACTGGTCCGCTTGGGCATATACCGCTATTCCCCGGCGTCCAGCTGAGGAGTCGTATCCTAACTCACTGGAACAACTCTCATACGCTTCCTTTCCCTGGAAAATAGCACGCGCGAGCTATCTCCACCTGGACTACCGCAAGGAGGACGTAGCCGAGGCCAGTGTTCTGGTCCCCCTCATTTTCGGGATGCATCTGTCGGCGGTGTCACTATCCTTCCCCGCCGAGCTTGTTCCCCTTGCGCGTATGGCGGAGCTCCCCTGGCCCCGTCTCAGGGATCTGACGCTCACAGGTCGTTACTCGCATGCTTCGCAAGCCTCCTCCGTTACATGGCTTGTCAACGTCATGCAAAGTCCACGCTCCCTGTCCATACAAGTTGGTCAGTTGGAGGATTGCCCGAGGCCGGCGGTCCTCCTTGAGTCAGGGTCCACCGCCATGCGTGCCCTGGAGTCGCTCACACTGGCCTATCCCGATCCGGACGACGCTATCTTCACTGTCGCAGGGACGTCTCTTAAACACCTCTCACTCCGCGACTACCCCCGTCACTATGTCAGACACTTGTTATCACACGTGTCCCTAATCCGAGGACTGGCCATGCCAATCCTATCCTCGTCCGAGTGCTTGCGGATCCTCTCGCGCATGTCGATGCCGCGTCTAGAGCATCTGGAGCTTGTGTACGAAGGCGACGATTCGGAGGAGGAGCTTTTGATACATATCACCTCTGCGTACCCTCACTTGGCTTCCCTCGAGCTGCACCAGTATGGGTGCAGGCCTCATGGACCTGCAACCTTGCGCTTCGTGAGTATTGCATCTTATGTCACGTCGTGTATCCTGACATATACACAGGACCGCATTTCGGAGATCATACGGTCGCTGAAGACATTACTCACCCTCCACCTCCACCTTGACTACGATTACCAGGACACCAAACCAGGCGAGCCTCGGGACGATGACGACGGCGAAGATGACCCTCCTAGGACCCGTCGATATTCCGCCCGGGAGCTTGTTCGGTACGGGCATGAGATCCTTACGATTCTGGAGCGACCCCATGGATGTTATGTGCTGGAGGAACTGTACCTCCTCTATCTCAACCGGGACGATTCCAGACATCATTGGGTGCGATTTCTCCCATCGCGATACCCAGGCACAGAGGCGGAGCGCGTTGATTGGGATGAGGACTTCGAACGTCTGTACGTTGTCGATCTCGATCGCATGCTGCTGCGTTTCGGACATCTGGATGCTCGCTGAATTGTCGTTCCTGCTATGGCCTTAGCGACTCCCCATAACCCGACTCCCCGAGGCTGGGGAGGATGCTTGGTAGAAGGATGAGCAGAAGGCCCCAAGACAAACTCCGCGGTTGATCACGCCGGATTCTCGCTGGATATTCTCGCGTATCGCACCAGTGGTGAGTGTGCTTCCGGCTGGAGGCATCTTGCAATAACTGACCAATGCTTAGAAGGGGCGGAAGGGTAACATGCGAGTAGGTAAGTTCAGTTAGTGACGGTCCCAGATAGTACACATCGACGCACCTCTCACGAGCCGTCGTTGTGCGATGTCGAGCGGAAGCCTGATTTTGAAAGTCTACCATCAGGAGTGACTCTGCTGTCTTCACAACACCACCGCAGTGTCCTACCAGCCATAAATACTGTCATGTAAGTAGCGGCTCAGTACTGACTCGGTAAGCAGCGCACTACGAGGCACTACGTCGCCCATATCCTAGATCTGTCTTCAGAGGCATCGGAAGCATGCAGGAGGTCAACATCAACGTCAAATTCATTCTTGCATTCAATCATAGTCGTGCTGCAGGCTTGCTTCTTTGCTCAATACCCCTTGCGCGGACTACCTGAAAATGTCCTGTTCTGTTCGTCTCGCTAGGCCTGGTCTCCCTGCATACCACTGTGCATAACCAATTTCCCTGCCATGATCGCATAAGTACCACCGCCACGAGATCACCATCCAGGCTGCGGTGCCGCGGGTAAGTATGCATAAACGATTCAACCGCTCGAAGCTGCCTCGCGCTGCTCGCGACCCGCACCGTGCACCAACCGTGCACGATGACCGGCAGCGGCGCATCGAGTCTGTTCCAGCTTCAGGACAGGAGGTCACAGGATGTGCTCGCGTGAGACCTCCGGAGCCCGGCGTGCACCTTCTCCTGACCCATCGCGGCCCAACATGATTCAGCTTGGCGTTCTCTTCACCCACGCATCTCTCTCGGAAGACACGCCGACGGCGGGCGAAGATAGACCAGGCGACATCTACATATCCGCTCGTTTCATCTCGTATCACGGCCGCCGCTCGCTAGTGCTCGACCTCCAACCTCTATATAAGCCTGCAATACCGCGACACGGATTGGCAGAGCATCACGCGCACGCGCCCTACCCCGATCGAACGCAAGAACGCAAACGTCTACCAATATGGCCTCCGAACAACAGATGAAGAACCCGCTCCTTGTGGGACGCGCCATCCGCGCCCAGCTCGAGAACGAGGTCCCGCAGGACCTCCCGCTAGAGCGCGACTTCCGCGAGGACTCGGACTACACCATCACTGACCAGTACGTGTCTATTGCGCTGTCCATCTCCGAGGTGCCTGAGCATTCGTTCACAACCCCGGTCACCTCACAGCGTCCAGGAACTCCACAAGAGCCTCAGCACTGATCCACGCACGCTCGAGCTCATCAGCTCGCTCGTCACCCACCTCCACGCGTTCGCGCGTGAGACGCAGCTTACGCACGAAGAATGGACCAACGCCGTCAAATTCCTCACGCGCGCCGGAAAGGAGAGCACGGAGTACAAGAATGAGTTCGTGCTCCTGAGCGACTGCCTAGGGTTGAGCGCGCTCGTCGACGAGATCAACCACCCGAAGCCTCCGGTACGCGTCTGACTGTGCTGTCCTTGCCGCGATGCGTGTCTGAGCGATTTTAATTCTAGGGCGCCACCGACGGATGCGAACCCGGTCCGTTCTACACCCAGGATGCGCCAACGGTTCCATCTGGTTCGTCGCTTGCCAAGCCCAACACGCAGGGGGAGTCGATGTACTTCTTCGGCACCATCAAGAATTTAAAGGGCGAGGAGGTCAAGAATGCTACCGTGGATGTGGTGAGTTATAACAGTTGGCACCAAGGATGTGGCAGTTTACTCACGAACTCAACAGTGGCAAGCCGACGGAGACGGTGTCTACGACATCCAGTACCCCGATCGTGAAGAGCCCAACGACCGAGGAAAGATCTTGGCCAACCCCGATGGGACTTTCAACTACCGCGGTATTTTGCCCACTGCATATCCAATTGTACGTGTCTCTGCTCGATCTTGTAGCTGCGTGCGCCTGAATCCCGGTACTCTAGCCCAGCGACGGGCCCACGGGAGATCTCTTGCGTGCATTGGGTGAGCAGCTGCGCATTGCTGACCCTTGGTCGCCACTTGCTGACCATATGCTCGCAGGTCGTCATCCTCACAGAGCATCGCACATCCACTTCACCGTGAAAGCACCTGGATACGACGAGTGCGTCATCTACACTGAACCCTTCAGCGGCGTACTAAACCCCACTTTACGAACAGTCTCACCTCAGCGCTCTACCCCTCGCATTCACCATTCCTCGGCACAGACCCTGTCTTCGCGACGAAGAAGTCGCTTATCTGCCAGCTCACGGAGGAGCTCGATCCCAAACGCTGGGCGGAGTTGGGTTTCAAGGAGGGCGAGGTTCACGGTGGGCGGGTGTGGATCTGGAAGTACGACTTCGTGCTCCCGACCGTCGAGGAAGTCGCGGAGCTCAGGAAGGTTCGCGCGAAGAAGTCCAAGGCGTGATTGCGTAGCGGCGCAGAATAATAGAGGAATGTATCTTGTTCAACCAAACCGCTTCCACTCCGGAGTACGATATAGCCTGGATCTCTGTTATATAGCTCGGATATTGAAAACGTACCTGTATCGTTGCATTCTCTTGTGAACGGGGAGACCAAGGAGTTGGGGCGGCGAGACGGAAAGGATGAACATATCAAGTGTATTCGCGCACAATCTAATCTCGCTTTACAACGACGTCGCCCACACTGACTTTGAGGCCGACCGGCTGCAAGTGAGGAGAGTACTGCTCAAAGCGCCTGGAGGCACGGCAACGGTGATGAGAAAAGGTATGTCTCCTCGTCATCACAGGAGTTATACGCACTGAGGGTACCGGTAACGGTGCACGACCGGAGGCTTCGCGTCCACCATAAGCTTTGTGTCGTCCGAAATCTGCGCAGACCCAATAAGGTGCTTGAAGGACACGTCTTGGTACACCTTGGCGGGGGTCATGGTGCTGGAGATGTACTTCGCAATGGGGTTCTCGTTTCCTGGTGCGGGCGCATACTTGTAGAACGCGACGATCCCGACTGCAGCGATCGCAGCTCTACGCCAGAAAGGGGTGTTGAACACTAACAAGTTGACCGACGAGAAACCTGTGAACATGAGGCACTTCGTGAAGGTGATGCCGGACGCACCTTCAGGCTCGTAGACGTTCGTATCGTGGTACTCCTCGTGGTGGTGCTCGTCGTGAGCATGAGAAGATGCGGCTCTGCGCTGAAGCAGGGTAGTGCCAGCTCGCTTGGAGGGCCCTACAACGGCCCCAGCAGCCCTGGCCAGAGACATTGGTCGCGAGTTTCGAAGGATGGTGAGGGGAGACTGTGGTCGGCGACAAGCTCGCCCAGCGCGTCTTCGGATGCTCTCGCGTTACGTAATCAAACCGCTCGGGCGCTGTCACCGTCGCGCACAAGTCGCGCCAGGCTCCTGCCCATCCGCCGCTTCGGGTTGAGGCCAGAATCTCACAGGCGGGAGGTACAGTGAGGCGCAATCCGAGGAGCGAGCACTTGCTGTATCCTCCGAGCGGGGTCACGTGCTTTGTAGTTGTTGGGCCTCAACCCTCAGCGACGGCTGGCACCAATCACAAACAAACATCGGGATCGGCTGATTCGCGCCCAAGCCTTCCTCCATTTAGTAGTGGTCCGGGGAGATGCAGGAACTTCCCCTTGGACGTAAACCCGCAATGGCTTTCCTGAGGAGGCTCTCGGTGCTGCTGGCTAGGCAGTCGCAAAGCTTTCGGCGGCCATGGATGAGATTGTCGGCATTCTCTGCCAACTCCCGCTGACGGGAGGATGCCATATATGGGGCTTTCCCGAGCGGCTATCAGCCCGAGACCGATGCTTGTTCGTGTTTGGTGCCAGCCGTCGCTGAGGGTTGAGGCCAACAATGCACTATTCACGTGATCCGGCGCTATGAACCACTTGAAGCGCTCCTCCCCTGTAGAGATTCCACCTTGCCCCCGCCTTGGAGAATCTGCCTCAACCCGAAGCGGCGGATGGGCAGGAGCCTGAAGTCGCGCGTGTTCCCAGCTCGCTGCGAACTTCCATCTTCCCGGATCCCTGTGACTTGTTCTGTGCGTCCCGAGATGTCTTCTAGCTGCTCTCTGTTGGCTCTCTCGAGCCGTTATCGTGGTTCGACAAATCTGCACTCGTCCTCGATCGCTCCGGTGACTTCCACGCTCTCCAGAAGGCTTCACTGGTGACGGACCCGATTGGCAAGCTGGCTTCTTCGGTAGACTGCTGTGTATATAAACCGCCCCAAGACGAACATGGGCCGCCAGCACTCTAGCATACCGCCCTTCTACTAGTCCCCCTTCTGCCCCCGCAGACTATCCGCCACTCTAAGCCTGCACATACCCTCGTTCAAACACACTACCTGCACCTACTGCAATGCGTGGCCCTGCTCCGATGCTCCCGGTCGACATCTCCCAGTCCCCTCTCCTCTCGGGAGGCCTCCTCCCATTCCCAAGCGACCTCTTCGCAACCCTCGCCGGTCCCCTTCCTACAATTACCATCGGGCCCTGCCCGCCAAGTTCGCCCTCTCCGCGTCCTGGGGCAGCACGCCTGGGCGCCGTTCGCCAGCCCAGCAAGCCTCGGTCAAAGCTATCTTCTTCACGCACTCCCTCCGCGCCGATACCGCCAAAGCACATCACGTCCCTGTTCGAGCTGCTTGAGAACATGGAGCACGACATGGCCTCGGAGGTGCGCCGTGTTCGCCTCGGCATCCAGGAGACGCGCCTGTTGGTGCAGGCCTGCCGCGAGGATTCTGTTGCGCGCGAGATCGCGAGGCAGCGCAAGCTGGAGAGGCAGAGGGAGCGAGACGAAAACCTCCAGAGTTTGTGACGGACGTACTTATATCTGCCTGTCCATGACACTGTCGATAGTAAGTCTCCCCCGCATCATCTTGTTCTCATTCATACTAAGCGTGATTGTCTACTCAGTACCCTGTTGTATGACCTATCACACACCCGATACCCTCGTGTACTCAGCTGCGTCGGCTTGCAGGAGACCAATGCTACGTCCTGCCTCAGGCATATGTCCCCGTTCGGTCTGTTCACACATATAGAAGCTAGCCATGGTACAAGTACATCATATACTGAGAATCCGTGAATGATACCCGCAGCCTGGACACATGCATCGATCAATACATGTCATTCATGTCGTGGGCAGTTAGCGAGACAGACTCAACGCCGCTTCTCCGCCAGAGTATACATCGCCTGCGTGTGCGCCGCGATTTGCAGCGGCAGAACGGAGGCAGTCACCTTGTGATCATCCCACAAATAAACACAGAAAGCGGTAGTACTCGCCACATTCTCCGTACCGTAGAGTCAAGACCTTCAAGTGGGGTCCACGACGCCTCCGTCGAGCTTCCTGGGCAGCATAGAAGCCGGGCCCACAGGACGATAGACAGCACAGTTGGTCTTGATGCATTCCTTCATCGCGTCGTCCGAAGCGATCTCTTCCGGGATAATGGCAAGTTGCACCCGTACAACCTTCCCAAGCAGCACCGTCTTCTGCAGGCTTGAGAGCGAATTGTCACTGCCACCAGGAGGGAGGTCCATGTCTTCCGTTGCGGCGAAGTGATTTGCAGCACACACAGCCAGTTCAGGAATCCCAGTCCCCCGGCTGGCCTCGATGACCCAACCTTGACTGCAGGATCTTCAGACCGCATGTCGCAATTGGTCAGTGTCTCGCGGATAGTGAGATATACTCATTTCAAGTTGGTAGAGGATCGCTACGTACCGGGCTGCCAGCCGCCACGAGCGCTGAGCGCCAAGTCCTGGGGTTAAGTCGCGTTTACAGCCATCGGTGTTGGCCGGCTGGCCTCCGACCATCGCGGGCACAATTGCGACCTTTCATCTCCACCACGAACCTGCGCACGGACGATGAAGAGCCTCTATATAGTCGTAGTATGTGACATCCCCCTGCATGAGTAGGACGATCATCGATCATCATGAGCAACTGTACATCAACGCACCTCATGTTCCGTACTCAACGGGCACGATGCACGCAATCGAGCGAGAACGAAGACTAACCAAAAAATTGGGGCTTAGATTCAATGCACAACTACCGAGAAAAAAGCACATGAGGTACGGTACGGAACGATCTGGCGAGTAGAGATCTAGTATGGTTTTGTTGTTACACTTCACACGAGGCCGTTAAGGACCCGGACTCTATAAGACGAGGACGAGGATGAGATTGGGCATGGGGCCTGACTGCGAGGACGAGTTGGGACACCGACACATATAATTCGCGACGAGGCGGAGGAGAACAGAAATGATAGCAAACTTAACGAGATAAGTAAACCCGAGAACACAATCATGGCCGGAAGCACCTGTCCCACACCTAACGTACATTCGACAACAGCTTGGTCGTTTCCCCTGGGGCATATGTACGTATGTGCATATGTACCGGGAGCCATGTCTATTTTGCGTTGGACGCGTTCCCGAAGCGCATCATGTCGCTTCCCCGACGCTGCATATCGCCCTTGATCCCCTCCGCGGAGATGTTCACGACGTTGTGGTCGGCGCTCGTGTACAACCGCTCCGACCTGTTCATGAGCGACACATGATGACGTGCGTGCGCATGAGGATGGGGAACATGGTGCATCTGCATAGCAGCGTGGTACGGGGTACGGAGCGCCATGGGAGGCTGGTTGGCCTGCGGGGGCGGGGACTGGGCCGCCGCCGCTACACCCGGCGGCCCGCCATGCATATGAGCGGTGTGTCCGGGCTGACCAGCATGTCCATGGGTGTGCGTGGCTTGCCCGGGCTGACCGGCATGGCTGTGGGTATGCATGCCCGGCATCGCACGCGCCGGAGTCGGGCGCGAGTAGATATCAGGGGTGGGCACGTGATCGAATGGATTCATAGCATCGGAATGGGGCGATAGAGGCGCAGGCGTCGCCGGATGAGACATGGAGGGCGGGAAGCCTACGTTCAACAGATTGACAGTTCCTGGGCTGTGACCGAGCTGCAGATAGGGGGAGTGCGCGGGTTGCGGAGGGTGTGGAGATTGAACGGGTGCAGGGAGCATCGTTGAACCCTGGGGTTTTGGATGCGGCGTGGGCTGCGGCTGCGTCACCATAGGCGTCGGTGCGTGAGCCTGGATCGAAGCCTGGGGCTGTAGCTGAGGTTGTGGCTGCAGAGCCGAGCCAGCAGCCTGAGGCCGCGGCTGCAAGAGCGGCTGCCCCGGCGCGGCGGTGGGAGGCCGGATCTCAGGCTGTTGACTTTGATGCAGAGGCGGCCCCTGGACTGGAGCGGACGCGGTCGCGGGTTTAGTGGGCTCGATGGGACTGCCAAAAGACATGTCGGCATCCTTGCCAGCCATAGCGTCGTCGTCGTCTTCGCCCTCGCCGTCGACAGAGGCCGAGCCAGAAGGGACAACCTCGGCTTCCTGTTGCGCCTTCTGCGCAGCGATTTCCTCCGCGGTGAGGAAACGGCCACCGGGCCCACGGGGCCGCCGCATAGCATGCTTGTGACGCGATTCGTGCAGATACGGCTGCAGCGCAGATCGAATGCGGATATGGGGAGCAAAGGTCGACCGGAGGGCAGATGGGAGACAAGGGAATGCGACGCACCTTTCTCTGCTTGGCAAGCTTGTGCACCTCGTCCAGACGGGCTCTGGCGACCCGCCGTTTGAGAATGCGGTAGTACTGCTTGGCGTTCACGTAGAGAGGCTCCTCATCCATGGGAGTGTCATCCTGGATCTGGTCCACCGGCTGATCTGGCTCTCGCGGCTGGGGCTGGGGGTCTGGCTGTCCTGCGGAAGGGAGATGGTGCTGGAGGAAGAGATGGGGCGAGTGCGGGATGGGTGTGCCTGCGGACGAGGGGCCGGGTGACGGGTGACGGGAGGCATGGGTGTGCGGGTGGGAGTGGGGATGGGGGTGGGGGTGTGCGTGGGGGTGCTGCTGGTGCTGGAACTGGGGGTGCTGGGGTGTTGCTGGTGCGGGTGCTGCGGCTGGGCGTAGAGGCTGTAGAGGGAGCCGTTCTCTGCGCGGGGTGAGCGGGGGACGCGGGCGCGGGGGACAGGCGGGGAACACGTACGGTAGTCGTGATAAGGGTTGGAATTGAAGAGGTGATTGACGGGGTCCATGATTACAGGAATGAGTATGTGATTGGCCGAGCTGAGCCTTTGCTGCACTGGCCAACCAGCTGCAACCCACCTCGCCCAGTAAGATGTCGCAGCCCTCCGCCATCCCGATTGGTCACTGTCACGCCTTCCCCGCGCCTGCCTAATCCGGAACCGCTCCTCGCCACCTGCCACCACCATGGAGTCCAAGCTGCACGTCCCTCCTCCTCCTCTGCCCCCCGCTGCTCACCTCTCCCAACAGGAAATCCCTCAAGGTCGTCGACCTCAAGGACATCCTCGCAAAGGCAAACGTCGCCATCACCGGCAAGGCGAACAAGCAGGATCTCATTGCCAAGATCCTCGCTTCGCCCGAGGCCGTCGACGTCTACAACAAGTCCCATGGCCCTACGCCTCCATTGACGTCGCAGAGCGCGTCGGCTGCACCAGAGAGCCCACCAGAGACGTCAGAAGCAGTGCGTGTTTCATTGTTCCCATCGTCCAACATTCGCTCAACCGACGCGTCGCGACGCGTCTCCGCCACAGTCCCCAAAAGCGTACGTCCGCTAGTCATCTTGCATATTCGGTGCACTGACATCTGCGCAGCTCCGCCCCATCATCTACTGCTGCTCCTGCCTCAAAGAAACCGCCGTCGCATGCGGCGCCTAAAGCGGTATGTGCCACTCTGATCGCTGTATGTGCATGTCAGCGGTCACAGTTCGAGGACGATTGCCTGGAGCTCCTCATAACGCCAGGGTCGACGTTTCACTTCTCATATGGCTCGCACCCGTTCGCGCATACACCAGTAATGTCCAACCGTCATCAGAGGACCAGGTTTTGTCCAGCAACTAGACCTACACAAAGGTCAAAGCCTGGCTCGACTTGTGCTCTCTGGACCCGGACCAATCGTCCGTGCAGCGGACCGTGACTTGCAGTACCACTCCGGCAACGTCGTATTGACACATTGTACCTAGGCTCCAGCTCCCTCAAGTCCCGCTAAGTCTGAGCAGCCTTCAGCTGACGGAGACGCGGTGACGACTCCTGAGGACGCGGAGGCCGCAAAGCGGAGGGCACGCGCGGAGCGGTTCGGCATCCCTCTCGTAGAACCGAAGGCTGCGCCAGCTCAAACGAAGAAGGGAAGGCCTGCAACTAACGGCAAGGCTGCGAAGGCCACGATGCCAGATGTACGTCGCAGTCATGCCCGCCCGCCCGCCCAAGTTCGCTCATCGTTCCTCGTACTCTGCTACCCGCAGGATCCCGAAAAGCTGGCCGCCCGCCAAGCACGATTCGGCCTTCAGGACCAACCTCAGGCACCGACGGGCAAGACAAACGGCAAGAAGCGAGGTGCTCCCGTTGAGGAGTCCGTCGATGCGGAGGAGCTCGAACGCAGGAAGAAGCGTGCAGAGCGGTTCGGGACTGCGAAGTAGCCGCGACGGTGAGTTTGCGCTCTTCCTCGCCACACTCGCATGTTCAACTGAGTCAGCTCTCGCTAGATGCTTGAGGCTTTCGTAGATATACGCATGTTATGAGACTACTGTCTATGCTGTCGTTCTTGCTCCGCTTGTAACCTACGTTTATCGTGTTCCCTAGGATGTCCTATCACCCTGCCTAGCGGACGCTCGTTGAAGACTGGCGACAGGTATCAAGACGCACGCATCAGTCCGTTCACGGTCGTCCGTCCATTGACCGTGGCCGCACACCAGCCGTTCGCTTGCCCTCTGAATAAGTGACATGTGTGCTAAAGGCAAGCCGCGCCTTTGGTGAACAACCGTTATGAATTTTCCCTGCCACTGGCCAGCGAGAAAGTATAGCTATCGTTTCTCCTCTCGGGCATATTTTCTCTCGCCCACACGAGAGATCCATTTCGTGGAACTGAAGCACTTTTGCATCGACAAACGCTGATGAACGCTCATAAGTTGCGCGCCCATCCCTGGTATGTACTTAATTGAATACTTAAAGGTGCCACCGCACGCTGCTATCTTGACCTTCCCGTCTTGCTGATGCTCTCCGGCATATGTAGTGATGCGAAACCCAACCAACTCAATCGGCATGCACCCACATGAAGCAACGGCGCGCAAATGGCTGCTGTACACCCTCCTCGGGATTATAGCAGATACATTGGACACCGTCCTCACGGCCATAGCACCACCTAAGAGGCCTCAGGAGAGCGTCCTCGTAAGCAGCTCCAGCATTTTTTTACTGTATGTTTCACTGAGAGACAATCATGTGTAACTGTTTTACACAGCCATCTGACATAGACCACTTGAGCAACGCAGAGCTCCTCGTTCTCAGCAAAAATGCACCCAGAGTGCATCCAGCGGCCGGTATCGTCAGACTGACGTCCGGCACCGTCGCAAAGCCGTCGCAGGACTTGGACGAGGACGCGCCGGACCCTTCCGAGGCGAACGCGCTCGACCTCGTATTCTCAGAGACGACGATACCCGTCCCACGCGTGCGCCGCGTCGTCAGGTGCGAATGGGACTTCCTGATCGTCATGGACTACATCGACGGCCCTACGCTCGCCCACGTCTGGTCCACGCTGCCCAAATGGCGCAAATGCCTGGTCGCGTTCACGCTGCGGCGCTACGTGCGCCAGCTCCGCCGCCTGCGAGCATCCCCTGGGGCGCCGCCAGGCCCTCTGTCCGCCCAAGGACCGGCACGAAAATGCGAGTCGCCTGTGTTTGGGCCAGTGCAGTCGCACCGCGGGCCGTTCGCGTCGTACGCTGAGTTGTCCACGTTTTTCAACGACCGACACCGCAGGGCGCTGGACTCGCGGAACGTGCCACAGGACGATCCCGCGCGGAAAGACCTGTTCGACGACTCCATGCCGCTCGTTCTGACGCACCAGGACCTTAATCTGCGAAACATCGTCGTGGGCGAGGGCGGCCGTCTTTGGCTCATCGACTTCGCGTGGGCGGGCTACTACCCGCCGTGGTTCGAGTACGTGGCGACGCAGAGGCAGAGCGAGGACGCACGTGTTAGCGGGACGGACGATGAGTTTTGGAAGGTGTTGATCCCTTTCATCTGTGGACCGTACTTCAAGCAGGAAAGGTGGCTATCGAGAATGGCGCGAGCGTTGAACTGGATATGATAGGACTATATAAGTAGCCTGACTGCGGCGAGATCGAGGTGGAACATACTACTCTCAGTGTCGCGTGCGACCGCCGGTGCGACCTGTAGATGGATTCGGGCAAGACAACCATGGCCCATGGCGGGACTTATAGGAAGTCAGCGCGTTGCCCACTCTTGCCCGCCTCAACTTCAGGCCTCAGGCTAGCCGTGGGCTGCCTAGGGGAGACAAGGCTAGCCTCAGGCTCCGTGGCTTTGTTGGGCGTTCCACACCCACGCCAGTAAGTCGTATGCGGATTGAACTACATGCAACATGTCAATATGTCGGATTTATAAGTACAATAGTCTACGTAAGAAGGTCGTCGAGTGAGCACACAGTCCATCTACACGGTGATGATTGGCTAGTCAGAGCATCTCGATGTCCATTGGCTCGTCAACAGGTTCGTCTACCGGCTCTAATACCATTGGCGTACATGGGCGCGTGTCCTCCATCGGCACCTCCGAGTCCTCTCCCATTGGCTCCAGCACCTCCCCCGATGTCCCAGGAACCGCGCCGAGCAGTTCCTTCTCTCCTGGCGAAGCGTCCGCGTCTTGCGATTCGTCCGGCACCACCGCCAGCGGACGGTACAGCACGAGCGCGGTGCTGGGGCTTGGCTCCGGCGCGAGCGGGCCGAGCGCATGCGGCTTCGGAAGACGGTCGAGCAGCGCGTTCGAGATCTTGAAAGCGGGTGTGTTGCCTGAACTTTGCGTGGGTGGGCTGCTCTCGTCTTCCGTGTCGGAGTCTTCCAGGTCGGTAATGACGATGCCTGTATCACGATCGGGCACGTCAACAACAGTCGGGCGAGGAGGGTGGCGAAAGAGCGGCTTTCGCGTCGTACGGGGTGGAGAGGGGGTACGACGAACGCCGAGAGACGTAGAGGAAGTGGGAATGGTGGTGGTGGAAGAGAATGCGGAGGGGGTTAGGGAAACAGACGTACGGTCTTTCTCGATTTCATACCAGGACGGGGTCTTCATCGACACGTCCTGCACGTCCGCATCCTCCGCTTCCTCCGAGACCGTCTCTGATGACGTCGGCTCCTCGACGGACCCAGGCAGTACGACCGTTGCTGCCGCGTTGGTGGGTATTTGCGTGACGTATGGCCCAGACGCGTGCGACGCGTCCGCCCATAGTGGTGGTGGGTGTGACGCGACGGCAGGGGTATCGGGGAAGAGGACGGTGGGGTAGCTCGTGCTACCGAGGTTTGCTGATGGTGGGATGGCCAGTCCGTCCAACGTCAGCTGCGACATACCATTTTCGAGAACGTCGCACCTGCGCCGTTTTGGACTTGGGGCGGGTGAAAGTGATCGTCGGGGCTCGTAGAAGGTGGAGGGTGCGTCCTCGTCGTCGCTGAGTCCCTTGCGCTTTTGAGACGGCATTCGAAACCAAGGGTGCAGTGAATACGGGTTCGCCCAGGCAGCAGTTGTGGTCATGTTGGATATCCTCGGCGTCGTGGTTGGCGTTGAGATATAAGAGGCGCAAGCGCACGAACTTTCCCAGAACGTTCTAGTTCCCAGTACCGAATTCGGTATCCTTCCCACACAACCACTTCAGGCAAGTACTCCACTTCCAAAGGCGACAAGGACTAACAGCACACAGAGAAAGACGAGGAAAGACGGCATGTCATGGTGGTTGGCATTACTGCATGGAAATGATACATCACATAGTGAACATAATACCGCCGCCGATAATGAGATAGTGCAACGAAAGCAAGAGATCCTCCAGAAACGCTTAACCGCGCTTCTTCGACACACCGACGGTCTTGCCCCGACGGCCTGTCCATACACATGAGCGACCATCATGACATTGCAGATCCAGATACACATACCAGTCGTCTTGGTGTGTTGACCCCTGACACGGAGACCCCAGAAGTGACGGAGACCACGGTGCGCACGAATCTTCTTCAGCCTCTCCAGGTCGTCACGGAGCTTCGAGTCGACACCGTTCGACAAGATCTGCGAGTTCTTGCCGTCGACAATGTCCCGCTGCCTGTTCAGGAACCACGTCGGGATCTTGAACTGCGTGGGGTTTTGGATGATGGTGACGATACGCTCAAGCTCATCCGAGTTAAGCTCGCCGGCGCTGTACGTCCGTCCATGAAATCAGCCGTGTGCTAATACCAAGATGGCTTGACATAAAACGCACCGCTTGTTCAGGTCAACATCGGCCTTTTTGCAGACAAGGTTGGCGTAACGACGGCCGACACCCTTGATCTCCGTCAGGGCGTACATGATCTTGCGCTTTCCATCAACGTTCGTGTTGAGGAGACGCAAGATGTGCTATGTCTCAGAATCAGAACTTCGACCTCCCGGCGATAAGAGCTGCATGACGGACCTGGAATTGCTGGTGGGCCTCGGGGACAACGAGAGACATGGTGGGCGACGGAGATAACCTGGGAGGAACACGCAAGAGGTCAGTCTCAATTGTACTCACAAGGGTTCATCCAAGTCCGAGCTGTCCCATCCATCCTCTGAATCCATCCTTCTCCCATCCATTCCTCCAGCATTCCATCCTCCTGTCGTCGTCTTCCGTCCTGGCAGCACGATAGGGATCTACTCACCGGTTGTCTTGACGGCCTGTGTCTTGTGCGATGCGGCAGCGAGAGGGTCCTCTGAGCTGTGTGCCCCCGGCGCTCGGCAATGTGCGGGTGCCCATCCAAATTGGGTAACGTAGTTTCGGGCGCTACGTTGTCTTCACTCCCTCTCAGAGTCTCACCACGAGTCGCCTTCCGTATTCTCCGCAATTCCGTCACGAGTTCTGCCTGCGATAATGCTAGTGGATGCTTTTGGATTGCTAGCTTTACAAGCTGGATCTAGACACCTGGGATCCCATTCATAAGAGGAGGGACCCACTTCGGTCTCGATATCCAATGTCCGAGTCGACGAAAACCATTGCCAGAATGGCACAACATGGTAAGCTGCCGCTCAGAGAGCAGCGGCTCTCAACGAGAGTGTTGATATACTCCGTAGTCCGCTATCTATGCTGGTACCCGTATGGGGCACAGAACGTACTTACTCCAGCGACTCCTGCTCAACGCTTAATCTATATGAGCAATGAGAATGAGAAGTCTTGCACAACCGAGGGAGGCGTCGTCGTGCTTCTACCGGGTGTTGAGCAGCGGTAAGCTGCCCTGACTCCTACTGACTTCTGACATGGTTCGTTCATAGCGGCTACACAACGGTGTACGACTATGCGCGTCGACTTGCTCTCTCGATCCTAAGTACGAGAACCATGCTCAGATGACTATCGTTTCAGTCATGATCAACTCGCACACCATACATAGCCTGCGACAAATATCCATGTCATGTCTTCAGGGTGGCGACATTCCAGGAAAATAGGATGAGACTGAATATTGTGCTTTATGATAGAATGATGCGCTGAGGCTATCGCGCTGATCACCTGCCTCCAGAGTACTATACACACCGCACCGACCTGACCGAGGCTTGATTGACCTCCGTGCCACCAAGGTGTAAGAGGTTGGACGTCCAACAACCCGAGCGCGTAGGCCCCAAGGACAGTGGAGAGACTCAGAGGGTCATGCTGTAGCGACTGCCGAGTCCACCAGTTCGTCCGGGAGGGTGAGTGCGATCACATCTATTTCGTCATACTACTCATAAGTGACCTAAATTGTCGGGTGATACGCCACTGATCCGTTTTAATGGAAGGCACATCCGTAATAGGCCTTTATATCGTTGGATTTGGAGTCGGTGCTACTACTGCTGAAGCCAGGAAGGACGTCTGATCCGTTCATTATCTTGTGGCTGACACTGGACCACAGGGACACTCTGCCTTGATCATCGCCAAAACAGCTGAGCCCCGTACTGAGCCGCGGGGGCGTCTTCGTACGTAGTATGTACTCCGGAATGGATGTGATCGATGTTTACTCCGGATGAAAGCCACTCCATGAGCATGAGAACTCCTCACTGGCACGATCACGAAGTGCGACCGTGCGTTCCATAACAGCTACATCTATATCTATAGATACAGAAATCATCTCAAGGGAGGGACCATGACGCGCACACCATGCACTCTCGCTTCCAAGGGAAGGTCAGTCACCGAAGTACTTACCATTCGCATGATGTGGTACTAAACAGGACTAGATCTTGCGCCACAGCCTGGTAATACTATCAAGTTGCGACGAAAAGGGATGTGCGGCAGCTCAGCTCTGTGTCGCTTGGGTCGTCTCGCTTGGATGGAAGTTGGAAGGTCTTCGTACGTCAACCGTCATCATATATCCGTTCCAGTCCCGGAATTCACTCACGTCTAGTTCTAAATTCTGGTTATGTCTTGCTGCGCTTTTGCGCCCTAAAACACGCTAGCGGGCCTTTGACCCTTGAGAATCTTGCCGGCGGTGATGTCGCCCTCACCGCTGAGGAGAAGCAAGCGGTTGAGCGCATCATCCAGGAGCACCTGGTCAAAGGGCGGCTGCTGCTAGCTGCCGCTTCGAAGTTCGGCGAGCAGGTAGACGTCATGCATGCCCTGGGACTTGGCAATGGGAGGTGCGTCCTGGGGCTAAACATCGCCGGCTCCCGGTTATTCGAATGCTTCGTTCCTCGGATAGGTTTAAAATGTCCCCAGATTACATACTTACGGTGACACCGTTCACCCTCGTTCACCAGTATCCGATCCATGCGGGATTTGATGCCGAGGATGCCCAACCAAGCTTGTCCCGACGAATACTTAGATACCGGGTCAGCAGAAGTCAGCAACAGCGAGAACTGAAGACCCTTGCAGTCGAACAGTGCCGCAGAACGGCAAGTATGTAGTTTTCTGATCAGACCTCCCGGAACCTCTGCAAACAACACGGTCCAGCTCCAGAGGGACTCCTGAGGTGCATAATTTCGCGCACGTTGCTTGTGTGGTGACTGGTCTAACAGAGGCCCGGGGTAATGTCTCCGTCGAGCGCTTTCTGCAAGATTGGCATCTGAGATTGGGTACGTACCAGCGTCCAATATATCTTTTTGGAGCCAGGTCCAATCACGGCGCGGATGCATACCAAACGCCTTCTTTCAAGTTCGCGACGGTGAGTAGCTCATGTCCGTCTGTTCTGAAGCTCACCGCGTTCCAAGGTCCCGGCCGGCTACGAGCTCTCGCAGGCCGGCGGGAGCTACGGACGAAGATCGAGCGTCGGGGACACCGACTGGCCAACCACCTCCTCGCGGGTTGCTACCGATCGGGTACGAGGCGCAATAAGCGAGCCCTGGAAAGGCGAAACGGCGAATGGTAACTGCGCAACGTGGGCTAATCAGGCCTCACTGCTCAGGGCTCGTGAAACGCGGGACCCGCGTCGCGTCGCGCGCGCGACGCCACACATCGATACAATACAGCATCTGAGCATGGTCCCGTCATACTAAACTTTTCTCCCTGCATCCCCCGGGCCCTGGCTCAAGCTCGTTCTGGTCTGCTTCCCGGTGCTCCGCGTCTCTCGCCCGTCTTCGCTCCGCTTTCTAGTAGTCCATATCTGCACTAATCCCGCTCGCGTCCCAACTCGGCGTCCTTCCCTCGTCCTTCTCGCGCTCCCCTCTTTGCCAGCGCACCCCGCTCTCCTGCCCCGGACCACCCACACATGTCGAACAACGTCTGGCCGCCCGTACCCACCAACGAGGACGATCATGGCCGCGAGGCACGGCTGGCGGCTGAACGGGAGGCGAAGAGGATCAGGTGCGCTAGCATTGAGCTGTCAAACAGCGTTGTATGTATATGGCTGCTGACGACACACAAGCGATGAGATCGACCGCGCGCTCGAGCAGGAGCGGCAGGATTTGCGAAAAAATCGGCCACAGACGAAGATTCTTCTGCTAGGTACGCCGACATCATGTCATGTCGATGCTCAGCAACGAAATTGTCTGACCCGCTGACGGTACGTCTTGTTCTATGCCATCGACAGGCCAAGCCGAGTCTGGCAAGTCGACCATGATCAAGAACTTCCAGATTTTTTTCTGTCCATCCCAGTTCGCGGCGGAGACGGACGCATGGCGGACTGTCATTCACCTTAACCTCGCGCGGTTCGTCAACTATGTCTTGCAGCTGCTCTCGACGACAGGCGGCAAGGCCGACCCGAATGCCCGCATGCTCCAGATGCGCCTCTCACCGCTGAAGCAGGTCGAGTTGATTTTGAGTCGCGCAATCAACGCCGAGAGTCCTTCGCAGTTGTCGTCGCCCACGGAAGATAGCACCAGGCCGACATGGCGCCCACGTCCTGCACCCGAAGTCTCCATTCGTGGCGGGACCGGGTGGAAAGGTCTCATGAGGCGGCGGAGGGGGTCTTCAGCGGTCAAATCGCCCGCTATCTCGGACGAACTGGAAAACGCACGACAGATCCTGGACGCTTGCAAGGATGACATTGTGGCACTCTGGCAGAGTCCTACCCTTCGTGCCCTGGAGGACGATGGCATGGATTTGCATCACCACGCCCGCTAGTGCGTTGTAGCTTTCATCTCTAGCGGACTTTGGCTCATGTTATCGCGCAGTTTCCTTGACAATGCTGCTCGTGTAGCGGACAAGTCGTACACCCCAACGACCGACGACATCTTACGGGCACGGTTACGTACTCTTGGAGTCGAGGAGTACCGTATGACAATGGAAACCGGTACGATTACCACGCCCATACATGCTGGACACGCCATTGACTGACGAGGTACAGCTGCGGAGAAAGGCGCGGATTGGGTCTTCTATGATGTTGGCGGCTCCCGTAACCAGCGCGGTAGGTCCACGAATCAGTCACCGCTTCAGGCACGCTAAACCTTGACTCTCCCTTAGCTGCGTGGGCGTCTTACTTTGACGACGTGAACGCGGTCATCTTCCTGTGCCCCATGAGTGGTTTCAATCAGAGGCTCCAAGAGGACAGCTCTGTTAACCGACTGGTGCGTATGCCCTTCCCTTTGCAATGCGTCAAAATTCTGACCCATCGAGCCGCAGTTCGACTCGATGGAGCTATGGGAAACCGTTTGCAAGAGCAAGCTACTCGGGAACGCCATGTTCATCCTTCTGCTGAACAAGGCTGATCTCCTGTACGCCAAGCTTAAGGCGGGAGTCAAGTTCGAAGACTACGTAGCAAGCTACCACGGCCGCCCGAACAAGGCAGAATACGTTGCTGACTGTGAGTTGTCTCCTCCGGGCAAGTCTGTTCTGACGTAGTGCTGACACGTCCAAAGACCTCCGGGAGCAGATGATTCTCACGCATCGCACGTGTTCCCCGAAACGGAGACAGCTACATGCACACGTTACGTGTGCCATTGATACGAATGTGATGGGCGCTGTGTTGAACAGCAGTAAGTCCCTTTTCCCGTTGCAAAGTCGACCCTCTCCCGACGCTAACATCGTACGCAGTCCGAGATAGCATCCTCGTAGTCATCCTCAAGCAAACGACACTCTTGTGATCTCCCGTCCCGGCTATGCCTCGCGGATGCACGGTATTGTACATACTTCACGTCCCGACCCACGAAGACGACTCGACGTCGATCATCACGTTCTCTTCTCCATTTCGCTCTGACGCACGCCCCGCTCCTTACCTCACGACCTCTCTTGTTTTATTGCTCTACTCATCTGCAGTCCCCCTTGCTCATCCCCGTACCGCTGCTTGCTTGACGACTGGTTTTGCTGTACCATAGTCGCACCGTTGCTCTGCTTAGTTCGCACATAGCACGCTGCACCAGGCTCAAAAAGTATTGTGCCTGCTTCTCTACATAGGCCCGTTTACTGTACCATATCATCTCTCTACATTCCGACACGGCATTAGACATGTCCATGATACCTCATTCTCAAGCAATTGTTACATTCAACATGCCCGATTGCCCCGCAAGTGTGAAGTGTAGGTCATACTAGCGTGCGCCTACATAACCTGACATGCGAATGGTTGCGAGTGTCGAGCAGTGGGTCCGGGTGGCGCCGAGCCTGAGGCCTGCAGACCGATGAGACGTAGGTGAGTGGGGTCATCGTTCTCCATTAAGAGTCTAAGTGGAAAAGCTGATCATCAACAAACTACCCTAAACTACCCAAGGAACCAAGCGGATGGAGAGCACGGGCATACAACCCGTTTAGTCGGAGGTGTGCTTCTCCTTCTCCGTCTTCTCCGAGGCGTGGTCCGCATCATTTTCGAATCCAATAACAACCTTATCCTCGATAGCGTTCTGCCTGCTGTCAAGGTGGAAACTAAAGGAGGTGCCGGTCAGCTTTCGAGTTACACCAGCGGCGTGCAAGACGTACTTGCTAGCGAGGAGACCTGCAATGATGGCGACAAAAGATATGAACAGAGCGGGTAGATAGAGACGGAAGACGGTGTCGTTATACGCCTTGATGACGCCCGTCCGAATGTTGTCGGGTTGATCGCGCGCAGTGGTGATAGAGCCGTAGATCGCCTCAATCTGTTCAGCAGAGAGAATGCCACCGAGTTCCTTGGTGAGGTTCTTCGGCATCTCATGACCCCAGACAGCAGCAGCGACAGCGCTGCCGATAGCACCGCCAAGATTGGTGAGCATCCCGAGAAGCGAGATTGCCGTGGCCATGTCCTGCGGAGGTATGAGTGATGCCCGATACAGATCTGGTGAGGGGCCGTACAGTATGCGGTACGGACGCCTGCGAGGCAACTTGCGAACCAACGACAGAGAAGGCTCCACCCATCTGATCCCAGCGCGGTGAGTAGTGTCCTATACCACAGGTCGACATAGGTACGTACCGAGATGAGGATCTGCGTCATAACCAGTTCTGCAGTAGGGTTCCCCTTGATACTGGTGTGAAGCCTGAGGCCAAGGCCCAGGCTCCGAATGCACAGACCGGTGACCTGGATGTACTTGCTGGAGAAGTCAGAGGAGTGACAGTGAAGTGATATGGAGAGAGGATGGAGAGATGAGAGCGAAAAGATCAGACATGGTGATGAAATGACGAGGGACAGCAAGCTCACTAGCGATGGGTAATCCGCATAAGAAGACCTGCAACGATACCGAAGAAGCAAAGTCCAACAGTGAGGGTGTTATTGCTACAGAGCCGTGTTGAGTGGGAAGTCTTCGTCTCGCCGTCACGGACTGAGACTCACAAGAAGGTATAGTCCCTAAAGCTCCAGTCTTTGACCACTGCGAGGATACGGTCAAAGAACCATCCACGGATGGGATGCCAGACTACAAAAGCGGACACGTACCATAGACCCAGGAGGAGAAGTACGTGTCGCCGAGGTAGCCGCCGAAGTAGTACAGTGCGTCTATGATCACACACATGATCTGGATCGAGCATTTAGTCATGAGCACAACCACGTCGAACAACATGACGCTACAAGACTTACAAAGGTGCGGTTCCAGATGCGCTTCGGCATGATTGGATGGGCAGTGACGTAGATCTAGCAGAGGAGGTGGGGTGGATTGAGTACACGTACCACAACGATAGGTACAGGCTTGAGAATCCACGCACCTCCCAGTACGTGTAAGCAATTAAGACAATGCCGCCAACAACGAACATGGCAATGAGCGAGGCTGGACAACCAGCTCTGATCAACACACCATTCCCACATTGAGATATGGACAAACTCACGATTGCGCCAACCGTCCTTGGCCGTCGTGTAGAGGGTGAAAGGAAGGAGGACGAGGGAGAAGCCAACGCCGAGGAGCACAAGACCAAATGCGTCGATAACGACAAGCATATCCCAAACAAGTCGATGCCAACTCTTGCGCTCCTCTGTGCCAGCGCGTACGCGAGCGGTGTAGTCTGAAGCGGCAAGTGATAGTTCGCCCAACTTCTTCGCCTTGAGGTCCGCCCAGAAGAGGATCATGATGGCAGGAGCCATGCAGGCAGGCACGCTATCGCGAGAGACGATGTGAGTGTTCACCCCATACTAAGAGGAAAAGGGCCCAACATTATGCAGAACATGCCATAGCCCCAACGCCAGCCACCAGTACCGAGGTCGGCAGTGATGTAGCCAGCTGCAGACCAAGTGAGTTGGTAGGCTCACGACATTATCATGATTGTGAGCTGCACGCACCAACAAAGGAATTGATTATCCATGGAGCGGCTATCATAGAAGTGAACAGTTAGAGCGTAGTGTGATCATGAGGTAGGGAGGTACGGACAGGCCAAGCCTTGGAACAGGCCACGCCATTCGAGAGGCGAGACATCACCGATGATGATGGTCGTAACGAGATCGAGACCTACGTTTCCGACCTTATAGATGACCTAAGAAAGGAGGAGCGGGCTCAGAGCGGTCGAAATCGAGGTGGCAGTTGCTTTAGTCCCCACCTGGCCTGCCGCGAAAGCGTTGACCGTCTTGCTCGACGCGATGATGATGTATCCCAGGACATAGAAGAAGAGGGAAAACAGGTATGCCCAAGGACGCGAGACGTGGTCTGCAATCTGCACGCGTTGGGCACATCAGTAGTACGTACAATATGCAGCGGGACTGAATGCGCGGACCTTGGCGATGAAGGGTCTACAGACCGAGCCCATGATCGAGACAGCAACGTCGATGGCTCCCAACAGGGAGTGTGCTAAGGATATTTAGCAATATAAGCGTCGCGAAAGATCCACATTCACAGATTGAGGCGTACCAGAGAATGCGGAGGTTGCGATCGCATAGAACGTATACGCGACACTGCTGTCAAGGGATGTGGCATAACAAATGAGGAGGATTGAACTGACAACAATTTGGCAGTCAGCCGCAGACTTCGCAAGAACGATACAGACGTAGGGCATACATGTATAGCGTCCAGATCTTAGCGCCACCGGAGCCGAAGACACGGTCTGTGAATGCATGAGCGATGTCATCGCGCGAGAGATAGCCTGCTGCAAACAACCAAGTGAAGAGACTCACACAGCGCTTCGATACGAGCGACACCGGGGTCCTCCTCCTGCTTAACCACTTCCTGTGGCTGAGTCTCGACGTCATGAGCAGACTTCACGTCGTCCTTGTAGTCGTCACTAATCCGCGAGCCGGGCACTGCAGCAAGCGAAGAAGTCACAGCCAAGGCGGTAGGACGCGTAGCCATTTTGACAGGATCTCGCAAGAGCCGGGCGGGGACGATGGGAGGGCGGGGACGCAGGAAGGCAGGAAGGTAGCCTTTTATCTTATCTGATAAGATTTGATATGGACTGAGGCGCCGAAGCCTTCTGCATCTGATAAGATGAGCCTAAAGTGTGCCGATCAGCGCCTACGCACCGGGATGCTATGGCCGAGGACCCAACAAGAGGCAAAGCGAAAGGGAACGCGAGGGCTCGCCATGCTGGCGGTGGGTAGACCAGGCACCGATGACACCGATGACCGGACGACCAGTCGGACCACGAGAGTCGAGCTTTGGGCCAGGCACAAGAGACCGGTGAGATTGGCTGAACGAGCGGGTATACACTTACATGTACTTATACTTGCGTCATGTCTACTCCTTCTCTCCCGCGGACATCGGCGATCGATGCTGGTCAGTGGTCGTGCATCTCAGTAACTAGTACGCAGAGCGTGGCGTAGAACACGCGGTTGTTCACGAAGTACAGAATTCCGGCAACTTGAGGGCAGAGGTGGTGACGAACATCGACATTACGAAAGGCAATGATACCCTCATGGTCACGTACGCCATCTGGCTGTACGTCGAAAGGGGCACAATTCCATCTGACACGCCCACGGGTGGAGGGATTTGGCAACGGGCAAGTGACACGCACCTCCTTGGACGTCGATACCCATGTTGAGTGACCGAGCATACTCTCGTCGAGATGCAGACGCCCCACAGAGCACAAGGACATATAACAGAATGTATTTCGCGCACTCTTTCAATGATGTTCTGAGTGATCCGCCTCGTGGCCATGGTGAGCGTGGTCATGGCCCTCCCATGGGTGTTTGAGGCCCTAGACAAGTCGTCAGCAGTCGCATAGCGTTCCAGACACTTTGGCATTACCAGAAGTTTAGCACCGTCCTTCCTGCAACAGATCATAAATGACCACTCGAGATGATTGACTAGTAGAGTAGACGTACCTGGCGCGGTAGAAGATGAAGAACCACATCGTCGCGCCCAACGTCGTAGCAAGGAACCTGTGAGTGAAGCCAGGCAGATGCGGGTGGAACCCGGTACCTATACTCACAGTCGTTGAATCTAGGCTGTCAAGGCCGCTGCAAGAGAGTACATACCGTGTTGGCCGGCCATGTCGGTGGGAGTTGGGAGAGGGATGCTGTTCCTTTGACGCCTGCGGCTCGAACAGCGGAGAGCGCCGTGCCGGAGACTCACGAGCGCCTGTCTCTCTTGAAATCCCATACGCGAAGAACTTAAGTCTGTACTCTTGCCTTGGACCACTTCGCGTCGCGCCGCGTCATCCCCACGCCCTGCTCATGGACGGCCACAAGCGCAAACGAGACGATGAGGGAACAGTAGTCACGTTCTATGCGCCGAACAGGACGTTTGCGCGAGTGTACAAGGGTGCGTGAAGCTTCCGTTCGCGCGACTAAACGCGACTTCTCGTTACTCATGAACACCTTCTCTTAAAGGACAATCACTAAGCGAGACAAGAGAAATTGTACGAAGAAAACTGGGGCTCTCAGATGACACGTCTATCCGTTTCGCCAGGTTGCATGAGGGGAAGGTCATCGAGTTGGATGATGGTGCGCTCTCCACTCCCTGTCCCTAATCATCATTCTCACAGCCTGTGCACAGACGACGATTTTGAAGCCTTCCGCCACCTTGCACGATATGTAACATCTCTTGACGTATCTGTGTTCGTGGGTCAAGATGGTCCGCCCATATTCACCGGGCAGCGGTCGCGGGAGTCTTCCGCAAATCCTGTATGGTCGTTGCTTTGTTATATATGAAACGCTCAGTGTTGACGTGACCCCTCACAGCGAAGCAGCAAGAAGCGGACTAAAACAGCACACCTGCCGATCTCGTCGTCTGTCAATTCCCTCGACCTTGTATCCAGTCCGAAGTCGTCCATTGCAGATCAATCGACTCGTCTACCAGCTGCGGCCTCTACTGTAGATGCGAACGGCGTGCCAAAGAAGAAGCGGCGAAAGAAACTCGCGTCTCGTGACAGCACTGTGCTGGGAGAGCCTAGCGCAGGGCCAACAGGTCCGTCATACTCAGTAGGCCCTCCCTTGTCTTCGTACTCAGAACCCCTCTAGTCGCATCCCCTAGCCATTCGGCGGAGCCCTCCCCGCAACTGGTCGCGAAGTATCATCGGCACTCGTCTCAGCCAGCGTCTGTACCGTCTACTGTTGCTTTGCTGCCATCCTCGCCCGACGATGTAGCACCCTCTCCGGCGGATGCAGCGGCTGCCCCTCGGGGCTCCAAGCGGAAGCGTCGTGATTCTCCAGAACCTAGCCGTCCATTCCCCGATGTCCCATCTCCCCCACGCTTGCCTTCCAAGAAGAAGCATAAGGACACAACCGTCGAAGATGCAATCGCTCCGATTGATGTCCCTACGCCCGGTCAGGGTGTGAAGTCGGGCAAGAAGGGCAAGCGGAAAGGACGCGATATGTCTGAGACGGCCGAGCCTCTCTTGAACGTTCAGCGCACTTCTCCCGTAGTGGGCGGCGAGACGTCTGAGGCCAGGAAGGCTTCAAAGAAGGCAAAGAAGGCAAAGAAGGACGTTCACAAAAACGAAGGGGCACAGCGCCATACAGTCGACATTGAGCCGGCATTCTCAGCGACCGTGAATGAGCCTGGGAATCGCAAACATAAGGCCCTCGACCAAGGAACTACTGAGAATATTAGAGGTAATCGCCGCTCGATGGTCATGCACACATAATCGCTGACAAGGATGGTCCCAGCCCTTCCGCCTGACTCTGCGCAGGATTTCATCCCGCGCCCAGCGTCCGGTAGGTTTCACGCACCTGTGATGTTCACTGAATGACTGATAATCTGATCCCTAGTGTGTGAGGACGTAGCGCACGATGTCTCCTCTGTGACAAACTTCCCCGTGGAAGCTACGTCGAGCAATAGGAAGGCAGGGAAGCAGCCAAAGTCCAAAATTCACCAGATGGAACAGGTTGCCTCAGCATACACCATGGACACGGTTAGTAGTCAAGGTACGACAACTTGCCGAGCTGCTTCGCCGCTGGAATGACAACAATACAATTTAGAACGCGCAACCAATCCTCCTGTCGTCATTGCACCGGCGCAATCAAGCGCAGCTGGTAGGTGTCATATGCGTGGCTTACTTCCTGCCTTCTCATCCCGAGTCATTTCTAGGCAAGAAGTCCAAGCGAAGACAGACCATCCAAAACCCGATTGTAGCTGGAGAGTTAACACCACACGGTAGGTCATCACAATCACATTACAAACAAATTTGCCATTCTGATGAACCTCAGGCGAGAACACCCCTCATGCTGAACCAGTGGCGTCATCAGAGAAGGAAGAACTGGATCGCAAGAAGAGTGTGCCCGTGTCGTCTGAAGGTAGCGGTGCAGTCAGAAGGAGTCGCAGGCATTGTTGACATGTGTGTGCGCACCTTCAGATCATCAAGATTCGCCTCTCGATACGATGGCCGCGGTGCATGCGGCATTTCAAGCAATCGTGGCTCGCGAGTCTGCTGCGAGCACTCCTGGCTCGAGCGCTCCCAAACCTATCCCCTTGCTCCCGTCACCTGTTCCCGCTCGCAAGCGTAATGCCGGAAAATCCAAGCTGAGCAAGGTCTGGGGTCCGGATGACTTGGCCAATGACCAGCAACCCTCTGCCTCGGCACCTCCCTTCGCCGCTGCTAACAGCGTTTCTACAGCCAGTGAGCCCACCAGTGAGCCTGACGTTTTAGCTAAGACGAAGAGGGCGAACGTCAAGAAAGCACGCCCGTCTAGCGCAGCTTCGTGTCCAGTGTGCGAGAAGGCCGCGGTACATCCACGTTCGGAATGTCCTGTTGTAGCATCGGGCACAAAATCTCTGCGCATACGGATCTCACAGCTCCAGAAGCGTGGGGGCGACCATGATCTTATCGAGGAGCTGCTAATCCTATTGAAGGAAATGCAGAGGCGGAGGAAGACTACGACGAATGCACGGTCTGCGTCCCCCGTACAGATGTCGACCGCCTCAGCTGGCGATGTTCCACCGTCTTCCCCGGAACTACCCCTACGATCCTTGTCGACGACTGCCAACAAGAGACCGTCTCTTCCTCACCGCCCACTTTCCAGTCCACGCCTTCCAGCTGGCTCTGAGATTTCAGAAGTGGCTGTAGAGAGCAAAGACGAGGGCAGCAGCAACGAGAGTTCCTCCAGCGACGACGAGCACGAAGCACCTGCACCTTCCGTCCCGGCCAGCTCCGCAATGCCTGACCAAATAGACTTTGAATCGCTGCTCTGGGGTCCAGCCAAGCCACGAACCAGTATCCTTGCTCAGATCCCTTCCTCCTCTGAGTCCGACTCCGATGACGAAAGCGAGGACTCGAAGGACGAGGTTGTGGATCTGGAGGAAGAGGAGAAGAACGACCGGGCGTTCCGTCGCATGTCCCGCAGGTTCGAACGCGCAGCGTCTTCTTCGGACGACGAGCGAGAGCCTGAACCGGAGCCTGCCGCGCTTGACATGGACGTGGACGACATCGTGATTCCTCCCACGGTCATGGACCCTGATCCCAATAACAGCGTGGAGGTGCGTTCTTTACTCCAAGGTCCTCGACGAGGGAGCTCATTGATGGTGTAGGATGCGCGCGAGGTTGAGGCAGATGTCTTCGCTCGCTCAGACTCCGAACTCCTCCGAGAAAGAGCTGCTTCGGACAAGCAGGAGAGCGACGAGGAGAAGGATGGGTATAAACTCACGGAGGAGGAGGAGAGGGAGATGCGGGATGATCCCGATGCGGACGACGACGATTCCGACGAAGAGGATGCGGGTCGAGCCAAGCCAGCTTCCGAGCGGGAAGCAAGCCCAGATAGTGAGTCTGGCGAGTCTCATGCAGGGTCAGGTCCGGATACTTCGTCCGCAGACCGCGGTGGTCTCGATCGCGTCGAGCGCACTGCTGAGGATGATCCTCTTGTCTCGCAGGAGACTCTGAACGTCGCCGCCGAGGACCCGGAGTCGGCGCAACTCAAGGACGCGGACGCTGAGCAGGATGAGTCCGATGACGACGACGCGTTAGGAGAGGGCGAGCTGGCCGCAAAAAACTCCGTCCATGTCAACGCTTCGGAAGAAGGCCACGCTAAGACTGCCCCTGATGATCCCGTCACGGAAGTGGACGGCGATACCAATGAGCATCACGAGCGAGAGCTTTCCCCTAAGCTCGATGGTCGTGGCCCTTCACCTCCTGTACAGACTCCGCCGCGAGCGGAGGAAGACGACGATGCAACTGTTGTGCAAGCGGACGTTGTCGAGCCGCACTCTGAGGATCCAGATGAGCCCATTGGCTCCTTCAGCACCGCCGGCGACCAGGAACGTCGCAATCCCCAGGATGCAGCCTTTACTGACGCCCCGCAACGCGAAGTCGAGGCTTGGACACAGACGCCGCCTCCAGCGACCCCCCGCACCCCTCGAACGGTGTCTCGCATGAAGGACCGCTACGGGCGTCTTCCACAAGCTCGGGCCAAGGACAATGCTCCTCCTTTGTCTCGGCAGTTCCTCGGAGATCTCGTCCTCCCTGAGGCAGAGTTGACACTACCCCCCAGCGAGGACTCTGGCCAGCCGCAACACGGACACGAGCCAAAAGGCTCCCTTGGGAAGGAAGCCGGATCTGGTGGGACGGACGAGGATTCTCATCCGGTGGATCATGAGGATGAAGAGCTCCTCGAACCCGAGCCGGAGATGAGTCAGGACGCGAGAGAGTTATCTCGACCTCAGCAGGATGCAGAGGAGTCCGACGGGAGACCACGCCGTACGACACGTGCGGCACGACAGGGCTCTACCATGCCTCCACCCTCGTCACTCCCAGAGCCGACGTCCACACCCACGCCCGCTCCCCCACAACGCGGCAGAAGGCGACTCACCGAAGAGGAGAAGGCGCAACGAGAGGCAGAGAAGCTTGAGAAGAAGGCACAGCGCGAACGCAAGGCGGCGGAGAAGAAGGCAGAGCGGGAGGCGAAGGCGGCCGCGAAGCGGGCAGAGACCGAAGCGAGGAAGGCTGCCAAAGTCGCGGAAAAGGAGGCAAAGGATGCGGCGCAGCGTGCCCTCCAAGAGGAGGTCGTAAAGCGGGGAGCTCGTGCGGCAAGGGGAAGACCTAGGGGAAGAGGCGGGAAGCCAGTATCGACTCGATCTCAGCGTTCCTCCACACCTATCGACGACCCAGAGGAAGAGGAGGGCGTGAACCAACCAAGTACGCGAGAGGGCCAGCCTCAGGCGTCTGAGACGGTCTCCGAGACACCAGCTGTTGGGAAGATATCCTGGGCAACATTGTCACAGACCGGCCCTAGGACGCAGACCGAGTCGGTGGGCGATGTTGATTCATCCATGATCGACGAGCTTCAGCCGAGCAGTCCTGAGCTTGCCCCACAGGGGTTCACCTCCCGTGGCCGGAAGAAGACAGCCAACAAGGAGGACACTGTCGTCGAAGAACCCGTCGAGGAATCACTGGAACAAGGCGGGACCCTCGACGCTGCTACGCCCAAGCCGAAGGCTGCCAAGGAGCCACTCTTCATTCCATCTGACAGCCAGGTTGCGACGCGGTTTGGGCTACCCGACGCGGAGAGCACCCCATTCGCTGGGGACGCTCACCATGAGAGCGGAAGCGAGGCCGAACAGGATCAGGAGAAGACTCTCAAGGGACCGTCGCGTCCACGTCCTAGCTGGTTTGCGCAGGCTATGTACCCTACCCTGACGGACCTCGCAAGCCAGCAGCTGTTCCCGGCCACTCAAATCCCCTCGCCCGCGCTCTTCTCGCAAACGTCGAGCACCAACGCCAGCCGGAGGCTTGCCCCTGCTCAGTACGGCAAGGGTGGAGAGGAGGGTGACGTGACGAGCGACGATGACGATGATGATGACTCGTCAGACTCGGATGGAGAGAAGGGTACGAAGAAATCGCACATCCCGCAGAATAGACGAGCCGGCGCGGCGGTGCAGACAAAGAAAAAGACCGGACTTTTATCTGCGTATAAGTAGATACCTTTGCATCTGTTTCTTGCCTTGTCTTCTTGCACGTTCCCAACGAATCCCCTGCATCTCGTTTTGCACATCTTTCGCATACTCTGCATCATCTTGCCTACTGAATAGCACATATTTTCGCTGCATCATCGCATAGCTATCGCTTACTACCAAGGATCTTGCTGAGACTGCAAACCTCGGGACACAATACATCGAAAGCAGCGCCCTCGTCCGCCCAGTCAGCGCGCTCAGCTCCGAGTTCGACTTCCTCCTTGTTGTCACGTAGAGTTAACTGTATAGACTACTGTCGTGACGTCATTTCCTGCCTGAGCGCTATCGCTAACGACCTCTGTTTCTTCAACTTGTTCCCCCACGGTCCAAACGGAAGTAGAGGCTGGTAAGCGACCCTGCATACGGTATGTCCTCATGCCTGTCAATCCTGCAGCTTTGATTCATACTGCGTCGTGACGGCATTGGCTTCACATCCTCTCTAGATCTAAGTTAAAGTACTCACAGCACGCTGCGCCAGCGCCGCGTGACAAATTCATCCGTTGGTAAGACGGTGATCTAGTAGCTGCCTATAACCTTGCGTGCAGGCCTACCATGGAAAACTCCGAGGGGGTCGGTTAGTGGGAAAGCCAAGGAGGAAGATGAACAAACGGCAGCAAATGCTTGAATCGAGGGAGACTAGGGAAGGACTCGATACGCCCTCAGGGTGTGCTACCCCTCAGAAATCCATAGCAATTCCCTCGCGCCCGCAGGCCACCCAAGCCGCCCTTCTCTCTAGTCTTTCCGGCCGGCCGTTCGAAGACATGAAGTTCTTCGCATTCTCCCGCCGCTCGCGTTCCAAGACCGTCGATACACCGCGTCCCATCCTTGTGAATAGCATGTTGCTGCGCAGCACTCCAACTCACTTTGAATACGGTGAGTGGTACTGTCCAATTGCTGCATTGACACATGCATACTACATGGAGGCATTAGGTTGTATGGGAGGATTCTCCGAAAGCGATATCGCTAACTTAGATGCACCATACCCCTCTGACCGGTCGGATAAGTCCTTGGACTATGGCTACGAGTCTGACAGCGACCTGGAGGACGAGGACGAGCAAGTACAGGCTCTTAGTCAGGAGTCAACTCTGGGCATACATTCAATTCACCGCGGTGAGAGGTCCATCTCTGACACAATCGCCCGCGGAGCTAAAGTGTGCATGCCTCGTTAGCCTCGACTGCTGAAACACCTGCGGTGCCTACCAGAAAGGAACATTCTCCATGCCGATACGGACGAGTCATATACGTGGACAACGTCGCTCATGCTACGTGCGTTCCCACCGGACTTTCTATGCTTTACTTCTCCCTCACACACAACTTCAGGCTGAAGTCGTTTGTCTTCTACGCGTACACCGGCGGTATCACATTCGCCCGTTTGAAATCACAGGGATCCCAGATTTCGGGACATACCGAGCCAGCATCCGTACCAATATGCTCGCCAAAGTCGATGTATCGTCTGGCAGACCTGGTACGCAACCTTACGCGCAGTCGCTGACAACGTCTAATCCTGTGCTAGTACGACATTCCTATGCTCAAGAACTTGGCCAAAAACGACATCAAGATGAAGCTTTCCCCGAACAACATCCTCGATGAGCTCTTCTCCACTTTTACAAGCCTGTGAGTGAATACATTCCTTTGATATCTCACAATTTCTGACACTCACTACTGTTGACAGATACCCGGAAATTGAGGCCTTCGAGCGAGAATATCTGATCAGAAATATCGATCATCCTGTCATACAGCAGAAACTACCGGACTGGATCGATGCTCTGGCCGAGGGGCGCCTCCCCCAAGGGGCAGCTAAGACCGTCAGCAAACTTATCTTAAGGGAAAGTCGCACTCCGGCCTCGCGACCGGTCTCAGCTTTCGGACTGTTTGACTGAATGATAACGTTGTTTACGTGCTCAATTCAAAATCGCCCGGGGCTGTCGTCAATCACTGAGTGGCTGAGGGTCATGCGAGTCTAAAATAGATATGTACGAAGTACGCCCTCTTCAAACGCAATAATTGGGAGGAAAAATAGATGACAAGAGTGGGATTTGAACCCACGCCTGGATACCCAGATGAGAAACCCGCTGTTGCAGGCAAGCTTTCGCTTGAGTCACACGCCTTGGACCGCTCGGCCATCTTGCCATACAAAACCAATGAGCAATGGATGTCATAACGCGACCCAGGGAGACATCACAATTTTAAGGCAACGGAAACCTGATTAGAGCTGGCAGTCTCAATCCCTAGAGAATGCGAACATTCGCGATATAGATGCGGAATCAACACAGAACACATCGATTTACAAGGCTACATAACAGGGTTGAGCATGAACCCTCAATGTCCATGAAGGATCCAGGCCTCAAGCAGCCACAGCGACACGCTGAGGCGTCTCGAAACCGAGTTGAGGTACCACCCGTGCCGCGTCCATCGGTTGCGAGGTAGGAATGTTCAACTGCAGTTTGTGAGCACGGCACTCAGCGAGGAAGTCGGTAAACATCTGGGGCGTGGGTGGGCGAAGCCGTCAGCGCGGGACACAAAAGAAGGAAAGCAAAACGCACCTCGATGGTGTCAAGAGGACCCCCAGCACTTTCCGGGTGGAACTGCACGCCCCACACCTTCTTGCCAGATTCTGGAGTAGACTTGATACCTTCCACAGAAGAGTCGTTGCAGTTGATGAAGAACGGCTCCCACCCGGCGGGGAAGGGGTCCTGCAACTTGAGAGCGTATTGGTGGTTCTGGCTGGTGACGTAGACACGGCCGGCCTTGATCGAACCCGACGAAGCCAGCGCGAGGACAGGCTGGTTGTGACCGCGGTTGCCGAACGTCATGCGGTACGCTTCGAGACCTGCCGCCATCCCGATGACCTGGTGACCCATACAGATACCGAATACGGGCTTGTCCCACTCCTGCAAAGTCTTGCGCAAGTGCATCGCAGCCTCCATACAGTGGTTGGGATCACCGGGGCCGTTGCTGAGGAACAGCCCGTCGTATTGGTCGCGGATCTTGTTGAAGTCGAAGTTCCATGGGAGGACGGTGACTGCGGCACCGCGACGGACGAGGGAGCGGAGGATATTCGCCTTCGCGCCGAAGTCGAGCACAGCGATCTTCACGTCACCGCTGGGGTTGAGATCGTACGGAGCATTGGTCGAAGCCTGGGCGACGAGGTTCTCCGTAGTAGGATCCCAGTACTCCTCGGGGCGCGGAGGCGCAAGGCACGCGTCAGGTCCGACAGCAAGGCGACCGAGGGTCGTACCCTGATCCCGCAGAAGCCGGGTGATCGCGCGAGTGTCGACACCGGTGATGCCAGGAACGTTGTTGCGCTGGCACCAGGCCGCAAGGGACTCGACGGCGGTGTAGTGGGAGAACTTCTCTGCGACGTCCGCGACGACGACAGCAGAGCATTGAATCTTCTCCGACTCCAGAGTGACTCCCACGTCATGGCTATTTACGGGCGTCTTGTTGTTGGGCACGCCATAGTTGCCAATGAGGGGAGTGGTGAAGACGAGGATTTGGCCCCGGTACGACGGGTCGGTCATAGACTCCGTGTCTGGACCAGCAGTGAGCAAGGAACCCGGTGAAAAGCGTGTGTCTCGACTCACAAGATGTGATAGAGGTCGAGAACACGGTCTCTCCAAAGATGCTTCGTGGGGCGCCGAAGGAGCGGCCTGCGAAGGACTGGCCAGTTTTCAGGTGGAGAACCGCAGGGGGCATGGTGGTAGAGGACGACGCATGGCTAGCGAAGCCTCGAGAGAGACGAGCGATACGAGTGAAGTTGCGGACCAACATCTTGTCAAGGTTGCTTTTAATGGCTGAGGAGCGAGAAAACGAGGTCGCTGAGGTAACTGTTTACGAATGCACGTCAGTCCGACTTGCTCGTGTGCTGCTGGAGAAGGCGTGAACTCACTCGTCGCGAGTGTTCTGAGTGAAAATCATCAACGAGCGGAGTCGCTCAGGATAAGCAGAGGTTTGGGATGCTCAAGGTAGGCAGGTCGCGGTGCGTGGCAGAGATTTTTGGTGACTCGCGTCGCGCGTACGTCAGAACTTATCAGGATCCCGCCGTGGGAACGTCGGCGTGATACAGACGTAATTACCGTGAGATCATTGGTTATCCCTATCTTATCGTAATTGAACGGGTAGATAGCTACTAAAGTACACACGTAAGTTATTACTTACAGTACCACAATGTCACAAAGGTTGACGAAATCTTATAAGCACACTGATTTTGTAAGATACCACATTAGGGGCTTAGAAACCAGATACGGGACGAATTCTCACTGGGCGCTTAATAGCTTTCTTTTGGGTCTGTGACAATTCAGTACGCTTCAGCGTACCCAACTCCGACCTCCGACTCCGTAGGACGCATTACTTCAACTTGACCGCCGCTCTTATGACCATCTACCCGCCTCTGCAATGAATTTCTTTGACGCTTACGATGCCCCTGGGACGACCACCCCGCCTTCGAATCCACCTCAGCAGAGTCTGAATGAGGAGGTTACCCAGGTTGTTGGGCAGCTGTCACGGTTCTGGGGAGGTTTCAGGAAACAAGTACGCTGCTGTGCCATTCCAAGTAAACCTGTACTAAGGCGCAAACGCGTCTGCTGTAGAGCCAGGTCGCCTTTGAGACCGCACGTAAAGACCTCGGAGATGTCGTGCAGCAGGCGCAGAAGGAACTCACGAAACTCACGTTGGAGGCGTCTACTCCTGCTGAGGCTTCAGAACCCTCTGCTTCCTCTGCTGAGCAGGCAGAAACTATACCATCTGAAGCCGAGAAGTCTGCCTCGTCCCCCTCTACATCCACCGTTCCTCATGATACTCCCACCGCCGACAAAGCCCCTCCCGAGACCTCTGTGTCTCAGCCTCAAACCCTGTTTGCCCGACTACAGTCCTCATTGCCCCCGTCACTAGTCAACACCGTCCAAACGCAATTACCGGAGTCTCTCAAGGAGACATTGAAGCACGCGCGCGTCGGGAGTGCGAACCTCACCGCCTTGGATTTCGCACAGCTCCGCAGCACGATCACCACGGAGTTACATCGCGTACAGGGCGCGACCGAAGAATACGTCCACCGCAGCGAGGAGTTCTTGCGCGAGGCTGGCGAGTTCCTCAAAGATGCTGTGAAGGTCGTGCCGCCGGAGGAGGGCGACTCCGGGTACCCCGGGCTCATCTGGGACGGTACGGATGTGTGGATGCTACCCTCCGTGGGCGCTGCGGAGTCCCCTGCCCCGGAAGCAGCAAGGGCAAGGGCAAGGAGAGGGAGTCGCCGACAGGCTCCGCACGGCCCACGGTGGACACGCTACGGGCGGTGGCGACGCGCGCCGAGTCGATGCTGAAGCAGCTGCGACACGATCCTGCGGTGATCCAGGTGGACCCGAAGGATGATGAGAGTGTGCGGGATATCTACACGAACTGGCTTGCCACGGAGGCCGCTTCAGAGGATCGCGGATTGGGCACGACTGCATGGCAGAACAAGGTTGAGCGTGCTCTGGCGGACCCGGTGGATGGCAGCGCGTTGAAGGCAACGTTGGATACCCTAGGTGCGCTGACCTCGAGCTGCGTGTTCGTGTCTGACGTTTGTTAACATCATACTAGTGCCAGAGGCGCTTACCCAGGAGGAGTTCTGGACACGTTATTTCTTCCGCGTATATCAGGTGGAGCGGGAGGAGGCACACAGGAGAGCTATCATACAGGGTAACGCACCATCACACTGATCATAAGACGTGTCTAATGTTGTTCATAGGTACGGCTGCCGTGAACGACGAGGATTTCAGCTGGGAAGACGATGATGACGATCCGACGTCGCCGACGACGAATATCGCACCTACGCAAACACCTGAAGACGCTCCTTCGAAACAGGAGGCGTCGTCGGCCCTGCTCAGCGCACCCCCTACAGAGGCGAAGTCTCGAGTTTCAACACCAGGGCATCTCAGTCCGCGCCAGAGCAGCGAAGAGAGCTACGATGTCGTGTCTTCGCAGGTCAGCAGCAATGGCGCGGCTGAGACGGCCACTTTGAAGCCCAAGAAGACGGATGAAGAAGACGGTGACGGCGACGGTGACGATAGTGACGATGAAGACGAGGATGAAGACGAGGACGAGGACGAGGACGAAGAAGAAGAAGGTGAAGAGAAGGAAGGTGAAGATAACGGGGAGGATAGTGACTGGGAGTAGACTCTTCGGCCTCTCGCTCCAGTGCCTGTACGTTGCATTGATGATGTGTAGGAACCATGTACTCTATGGACGAACCACGGGCAAGTACTGCTCGATGTTCGTACTATCGTCGGACACACGCTGTCAGCGGAAGCTGCGAACCGAGGGAGTGGCGGTGTTCGATGTTGTCATCCCGGCGCCGGCGGAACGAACAGGATCGGCGTCTGCTGCGGCTGTGCACCGTAACTTTGACCTGACCGGTCATGCACGTCTCGTCCTTCTCGCGCCCGGCAAAAACTAGCTATCATCGCCTTTCGCAGCGTAAGGATCGTATAGATAGCCCGTCCTTCTCTCTGGCTGGCCCCCACCATCTCGCTGTCGGCTTGCGTGCTAACCACCTGCTGTGACTCTCTCCACTTGGCGTCGAGCTCCTAGAGGTGTCTGCCATCATGACTTCTGCCATTGATTACTCGCTTGACCTCGACACCACAGAACTTGAGACCATTTTGGGTATCTCTCCGTCTCCTTCACACACAGGGACCACCTCTACTTCCCCAGGAACATACGGGGTCTCAGAACCATCCCCAACGGAATACGGCGTGGAGCAGGCCGGTCCCAGCAGCAGCCGCAGTTCATCATCTGCTCCACCCCGCACATCCAAGGCCTCTCGGAAGAGGGTTCGTCCAAAGCTCGACCTCGCTCCCGGGCAACCTCCTACGGCCCGAGGCAACGCTCGCATCCGCGTGTTTGTCGCTTGCTACCAATGGTAAGAATGAACGTCATGTTGACGTGGTCTATGGCCGAATGAACACAGCAAGAGCCCTGACTCCAGCAGTGTGCCCAGCACCCACGGTGGCGGATATGGGTGCACTGCAGGAACAGAGCTCGTTCTTGGGTCCGATGCGGCCGGTCACCGTGAAGCCACAGCGCCACGCCGTGGTTACGTCGGAGAGGCTGCTTGGGCTGCTCTCAGTATATGTCCTCTCGTAAGTTGATAGTGGCTCGGTGGCGACCTTTAGACGGTACGGATGGAACTGCCACGGACCATGTACGCTCCTCACGTCGGCCTGCTGTTCCATGTCGATATGACGAAGTCAAGTGCTGGGAGTTCGCTAACAGCTCTCACCACAGCCGTGCGCGCAAAATACGCTGTGACGGCGCGAAGCCCATATGTCATAACTGTCAGAAGCGACCCTCCGAGGCAGAGGAATGTAGCTATGACTCGGGGCCTAATCGGCGTGGACGGGAAAGGGGCGATGCTCGAAATCCCACTTCCCAGCAAGGATCGACGGCGAAGAAGCCGCCGACGCGCAGGCGGAGTGCGGGCCGAAGTCGCAATCGACGCAGCACAAATCCCAGCGAAGACACGTCCGACCACACAGAAACGCTCAACGAGGAGGTTTCCATCACCCAGGCGCAGGAGCCACCGTCTGTGCAGAATGACTTCTTCGAGCTCCCCGACGTATGTCGTTGCAATGCACCTCTTCGCTATATCTGACCGTCAGCGCTCATAGACGATTATGTGGGAGTTCGACACAGACCCCCTGCTTTACGATGTGACAACATCAACAGATATCTCGCAGTTCCAGGTCCCAGGCATCCTGGTCACCCCTCCCCAACGAGGCAACAGGGATAGCGAACAGGAGCAACAAGAAGACTCCATTCCTTCCCGCCCAGGCACCAAGTTTGCCCGCGACACCTGGTGGGACGCCCTGCTCAGCTTTTACGCCACTGAGCGCGACCCCAACGACACGGCAATCGTCTCGCTATCCCTGGCTCAGCGGAGCGCCGCCATGAAGACCATTATGGCAGACCTGAGAGCGCTCCTCCAGGCGTCGCCATGCTGGGTCAGCTTTCTGCACCTCCCCCGTTTCTTTGATGCTCTTTTCAACCCCGTCCGCCGGAGCTCTCTCCAGCCGAGCCTGCTACTGAGTGCGCTCGCTCTCGGGGCGTTTGCGCAAGGTTCCGAAGTCGAGAATGGGGCGCAAGGAAGACAGAAGGCGCTGAAGCTCCTGGAAATGGCGCACGGCGCCCTCGAGGGCGCCCTTGCCACCGGTTGGGTGGACATCGGACTCGCGCAAGCAGCACTGGTGCGTGCATTTGGCCGGGCAGATATATCCCACTGTCAACTGAGCATAATTATTTAGCTCATCGTCTACTTCGAGATGCAGTCGCACCCAGCACAATCTATCGAACGCTCTCGGTCTGCGATACTACTGCTGGATTCGCTGACGAGAATGTTCTCCCTGGCGACCGTCGACGAAGGCATCAAGCCTAGAGGTAGATCGCCCTTCACGCATCTACGGCCCACAGCGACCTATACTGGATTCAATCCCGCCGCGCAGTTGGGCTTCTTCACTCCTCAGATGGCCATGAATAATCACCACCCCCAAATGCAAACTCCAGTAGGACCTGGTCTCGGTGCCACCATTGCTGCGACTCTGTCGCCAGCGAGCAGCTACAACAGTAGCACCAGCAGTTCGTTGTCGTCGTCGCCCACACCCAGCGACCCACAGCGAGGATGCAATTGTCGTGCCCTCTCACTCGGTACGAATTGGCCGTCGGTGCATAACATCGCACCGGCGTTCGCTTCGTCAATCATGTGGCCCGAGGGACTCGCTGAGGGGGACTTCAGACGAGAGGAAAGCCGGAGGCTCGTCTGGGCCACCGTCATGGTGATCGCGAACCTCCACGCATACATTGCTTCGATCCCAGGTTCCAGCGCATTTGAGACCGGGACCTTGTTCGTCCGAGAGCCTGAAAATGTATGTGTACTTTCTGCTCCTCCGGCGCGTCCCTATCCCGTACCGATGTTGATGCTGACGTGTATCCTTTGGCTGCATAGTTCGCGTTGATGCTTCCAGGGGAGGCGCTCGCGGCAACAGGCACGACGGTCGAGCCGGATGACATGTGGACGCTGAGCATACGCACGATGCTCCTCGTGCACGTCTGCATGCGCGTACGGGAGAGCAAGGGCACCAGCCAGGCGGACCGCGCGCAGCTCGCGGTGCAGGCCTGGCTGGAGATCGAGGATCTCGAGCAGCGAATTGCCCGGCATACGTGCGACCTCGACGCCTCTTTTGGTTTCCAGTCGAAGGAGCTGCTCTTCGGGTGAGTCCTCAGTCCCGTTCCCCGTTATCTTCTCCGCAAGGCACAAGGAGCCAGTCCCGATAGATAGGCCGTGAAGAGTGGTCATGCTAATGTGTTCCGTCTGTGACAGATTGCGCATGTTGACCTCTTACGAGTTTCGGAACTTTATCCCGCTGGTCACGACGTAAGTGCTCCTCCCCATGTGTTGGCAGAACATACCCTCATGCGCCCTTCTCACCCGCGCACATCGAATCTCGACAGAACCGGAAGCCAGCTGTTCTACCGCGACAAAGCCGAAGACTGGTGTAAGTCCTTCTCAGATTTCTGCATCCGCAGTCACCGTGGTCCGCTCACCAAGCCTCATGTAGTGCGAGATCTCAATGAGCACTGTGACAGGTGGATCGCGAACAACTTGAGGATGGCCACTGCGTCGCCTTCGCAGGACCACCGCAAGTCGATCCTCATCTTCTGGTTCATGGCCAATATCCGGAGGTCAGTTTCGCCCTTCCCACACGGAAACGCGGTAATTGATGCTGATCGTCGTACCTTTCCTCCCCCAGAGCACTCATGTTGTGGCAGAATGACCCCGATCTGACATTTGCCCTCGAAGTATCCAAGCGTTTCGCAGAACACACCGAGCGCCTGATGTTGTTCTGGCCGAACATGCGTAAGTCGTGTACCCGCTAGGCCCTTCCTCTGGGTTGTCGCAGTTATAGTCAAAGCTGACGTGCGTGCACGCGTTTCAGGGTTGCGAGAGGTATGGCAGAACCTTCGTATGCAACTGGTGGCGGCGTGTCTCAAGGCTGGGATACCACCGCCATCTCACAACATCCCTCGGTGGCCCCAGATCCCGCCCGTAGCATAGCTACTGTCTATCTTGCTTGCATCTCTCTCAGACCTCGTCCGCGTCCCTTGCGACTGGCTCATCATGGTAGATGGTTATTCTAGGTATCATACATTCCGAACTTCTGTACAACAGGATTTATCATACAACACGTGAAGTAGTGGCCGACGCCTTCGCATGCAATGCCAGTCGCCAGCTTAGATCTCAGAGCGAATGTACTTGAGAGCAGCGAAGTCGCTGCGGCCCTCTTCCTCCATGGCGTGGGTGAGTGGTGTGATAACCTCATCGTAATGGGGGAGATGCCAGTGCATGATATTCGTGTCGTTCCTCTGTCGTAGTCCTATCATACCCAGTACAACGCTGGCGACATCCTCGATAGCCACCTTTCCTGCCTGAAGTACGGTCCACAAATGAAAGGGATCAACACCTTCCAAAACTCATCGTCTGTCCCGCTAACACGTGCGTTCTCGCTCTGCCTCTGCGTCGTCACATACTCGAACCACGGAGGGTAGTAGCCCGCCCACGCGAAGTCGATGAGCCAAAGACGGCCGCCCTCGCCCACGACGATGTTCCGGAGGTTGAGGTCCTGATGCGTCAGAACGAGCGGCTTGGAGTCGTCGAACAGGTCTTTCCGCGCAGGATCGTCCTGAGGCACGTTCCGCCAGTACTCGTCCAGCGCCCTGGTGCCTGTCGTTGAAAAACGCGGACAGCTCGGCGTACGACGCAAACGGCCCGCGGTCCGACTGCACTGTCCCGAAGACAGGCGACTCGCATATCCGCGTCGGTCCTTGTACGGCCAGAGGACCCGGCGGCACCCCAGGGGGTGCCTGCAGGCGGCGGAGCCTGGCGCACGTAGCGCCGCAGCGCGAATGCGACCAGGCATTTGCGCCATGTAGACAGCGTGGGCCAGACGTGGGCGAGCGTGGGGCCCTCGATATAGTCCATGACGATTAGGAAGGCCCATTTGTACTTGACGACGCGGCGTACGCGTGGGACGGGAATTGTCGTTTTTGAGAATACGAGGTCGAGCGCGTTCGCCTCGGAAGGGTCCGGCGTGTTATCGTCCATGTCCTGCGACGGCTTTGCGACGGTGCCGGACGTCAATCTGACGACACCGGCTTCTGGATGCACTCTGGTTCCGTTTTTGCAGAGCTCGAGGAGTTCTGCGTTGCTCAAGTGGTCTATGTCAGATGGCTGCGTAGAATGGTTGGATACAGCTGTCTTTCAATGAAAGGTACACTAGGAAGCATGTTGGAGCTGCTTACGAGGACGCTCTCCTGGGGTCTCTTAGGCGGTGCTATAGCCGTGAGGACGGTGTCCAATGCATCTGCTATAATCCCGAGGAGGGTGTAGAGCAGCCATTTACGCGTTTCTTTGGATAGGTACATGGGTCGATTGAAGAAGTTGGGTGTTGCAGTACTTATGCCGAGAATTGAGCATCATCAAATTGGGGAGATTCAGGATAGTGTGCGGTGGCAGCCTGCCAGTGGTTACCCAGGGATTGCCCAGGGATGAGCGCCGCGCACGGTACATATCAAGCGTCCATCGGCAAACGCCGACTCTGAGTCGGTGTTGAGTACGTTGAGTCCTCGCCATATGCTCCCATACGACGATGACAATGCATAGACCCACCACGCATATGTGAAGTATCCTGGCAGCATTCATGTCGTGTATGCTTGGGTCAGCCGCCATACATAACGCAATGTCTCATCCCGTTCGATTCCCAACTTGAATAAAGTCACTCAATGTCTTTCGGATGTCGGGCCACTGTCTACCATATCCACCTTGCCGAAATTCTACTTAGTCGCACGACAATTTGACATGTCACAGATGGACTAGGATGCGAAACCGACCGCGACTGGCGCATAGCCGTAGATCTAAGTAGAATTCACAACCCAGCCCGCCGGATGTCATACAAACGCTCTCTTTCGCTGACTGCTCTCTCCAATGGTGTCCCTCCATGACGCAAGCCAGTATTGTCATGCGAAGCAGGCCGCGCAAAACAATAGGTACCCAGATGGCCGGTGAGTTTCTCCTCTCATACCTCCTTCGCTTCGTCGCTCATATCTGCCCAGGATACGCCCCTGCTTGATGCAGTTTCTGCTTCAATAGGAAGTTCGAGTCTATGTACGAACCCTCGTCGCATTCTATGTCTTCTCCCCTTCGCACCTCTGTGTCTTCCAGCATACCGAGTGCCTAGCAGTGCTCGCCAATGCAAATGTGAGTGTTATGCGTTACGCTTGTGTGCGTGTGGCGCGCAGTTCGTACTCAAAATAAGGATGAAGGCGAATCCTTCGGAACTTCCGGCTACCCAGATGATAAGGACGGTACATAAAGATACTATAACGATGCTCGACCAAGTCCCAGATAGTCCGATAGCTAACACACAGACAGAGTCTACCACAATCCACCACTCTAAGTAGGGTTTCCCAGCTATATGTATGACCAAGTACGATCCCGGTCCATCGCCTCGTGACAAATGTCGGTCGAGACACTATCAACCAGGGTAATGTGCGTCCAAACCACTCACTTCAACTCACCAGCCACGCCAACACGGCCCACAGCAGCACCGCAGGCCACATAGTATACACAAGGTCCTTCGCCACCCTCTTCGCGAACGCCCACTTGCCCCGCCTCCGTCCCGAGAACGTCGCACGGCCGCTCCGGCTCAGCAGCGGGATCCACAGCGATATCCGCCGTCGGCGCCCGTACAGCGTGAACGTGAACGCGAACTCGTCCGCATCCGCAGGACCGCCGTCTGCGTCTCCGCGCTCGAGCTTGACCCGGAGCGGCTGCCGCTGGTCGTACCGAGCGTACGCGAACTCGTCGTCCAGCTCGTCGACGTCGAGGTGTGCGGGGCCCATCGGGAGGTGCTGCGGGAGACCGTCGTCGTCGGTGCGTGGGATGGCCGTCGCGCGGAATGTCGGGGTACTTGGCAGGCGGAGGTGCTGGCCGTCGCCGCTGAGGGCGATGACGTTGGCGTGCGAGGCGGATCGGGATATGGGGGCGCGAAGGGAGTCCGTCGGAAACGAGTCTTGCGGGCTGTCGTCAGGCGATCGCGGGTGAGGGGCGGAGAATCCGGGGGTATACGGGGACCAGTCTGGGGAGAACGGAGTGGCAGGATGGGGTTTCGGAGACCATGGTGCGGTCGGGAGACTATTCAGCGAGAATGACTTGCGGAGACCAGACTCGGTGAGATGAGTGGGGAGGGGTGGAGAACGTAATTTCCGACGGCGGAGGAAGATGAGGGTCAGAATCGTCAGGAAGAGCAGCGGGAGGTACCGCCATAAATAGGCGGAAGGATAGTCGGGGAAGAAGCAGGGGGTCGTTGCCAGTGAAGGGCTCCCTTCGGAGGAGGGGTATGTGACGGACAGGAGTTGAAACCCGGGGTGACGAATCTCCGAGGTTGGGGAAAACGTTTTGACCGTGATTTCTCGGACATTTCGCGGCTTTGCGACGGTCGTGGCATTCGGAGAGGTCGCGTCCGTAAGAACCGATCGCGGGGGAACATGGACATAGTCGCAGTAGTCCTTGTCGTCCGCACTGTGGATGTGGAGAAGGTTGTGTCAGATACTGGCCACGGCGTCGATGGGAATCGGAGGACATACCTAAAGACGATCTCCGGGGTCACGCTTTTCAGCACAAACGTCGTGGTCTTCTTTCCCAAGGTGTTCTGATAACTAGGACCAACCCCACGGCGAATGGTTCCTCTCTCACGGAGCGGGCCGCACGACGCAGTATCAGGGCGATGCAAAGGTATATGCGTGAACAGAATGGCGGGGTGGGCTTGGTCCGCTGGTCATGATATAAGCTCAGATTACACCGTTGCGACGCCCATACGTAACATACCTTCTTCTTTCAGAGAGTGCACAAACTCCACCGCACCCCGGGGCAGTGGCGTCCAATGATCGTAATCGACGTATTTTGCAGATCTCTGGTAGTCCTCCTCAACCAGACCGGCCGCATCTAGCATTACAAGGGTGTGATTTCGGACACTAACGTGCTGGTTCAGCGGCCCGAAGTGGCTCGTGAATCGCTGGCGGGCTCGACGAGCGGAGGCGGAGTCGATGTTCACTCTGGTCAAGGACGGAGATAAGTACATATTATGCATGATAGGCAGTATCCTCGGTCACATTGACTAGAGGACGTACCCAACATCATTGTTCCCGGGGACGAAGTACGAAGGAATCCTCCGATCGAGCCGGAAGACATCCAAAAACTTGTTATAGCTGCGCTCGTATCTGTGAGCCAAACAACGGATCGCATTGGCATTGGCCCGGACATAACGCATGTAGAACCGCAGATAGACACTCACTCCTCGTCCGTTTTAATCGACCGCCACGAGGCAAGGATATCTCCCAGGAATACCACGACATCGGGGCTCCTGCGTGATGCAAAGTACCAATGTCTCTTCAGGGTGAGATCGAGGAGGTATTGGCGAGCAGCCGCGATGCCGGTCGCTTTTGACGTTGACAGATCGCGTACTTGAGGATCCGCTACCAATAGAAGGTGGGCAGGCCGTTCGCGTGCCTATTCATACAAAAAGGGAGAGGGGACAGGTTACTTTACAGGCGAAGAGAAGAGAAGGGGCATGTGCACATACCGGCGATAGACCGCTGTCCGGCCACGAACACCAACGGAGCGACCACACGTAGGAGGCGACCTCATACCAGAGCACGGCTGCGCACCAGAACAGCCTCAGCCAATCTAGTATGCCCCAACGGGCAAGCCAAGCGTCGAGGAGGACGGGTCTGCGGGCGGATGCCGTTAACATGGCAAAGAAGCTCAGCCGGGAGAGAGGATGCGCTGTGCCCGCGGTGGGCGATGATATGGGCGCCGCTACCGCTTATTGCGCGGTGTGCTGGTGGGAGCGCAGACAATGAGAAGAGAAGGAGCAGGCAGCAGCTGAGCCTCGAGGCGGACGGCCGTCGATGATGTCGTTCCAAGTCCAACTCGGCCTGTGGCCAGTCCAGCCTAGCAGATGTCCGGCGTTCCCACGCGTCTCTCCTCGCCGCACTCGCCGCGCACGTCGTTCTTGTCGTCCATAACGCGTTCTGCGACGAGACGGCGTAGCAGTAGAGAGTGGCAAGGTACAGAGGTGGGTACGCGGGTGTGTACTCTGATCCTTTCATTATGTGGATCGATCTTGCAGATCTGAGAGTGACCTCATGACCCCGCGAGCCAGCATGGTTACCCTTGCTGTGCCGCTGCCGGTTGTCCGTGAAATCCAGCATGCTGGCCAGAAGGCTCAGCACATATCACAAGATCATCCCGACGCGAAATGCGAAGCATAATATTGCACCCGCGAACAAAGGATGAAGCCCAATCATATGGCCATGGGACTCTCAGCGTCCTTCTATTTGGCCGATGCATCCAGGTACCGTAGACGAGTCTACCTCCTACTGCCCAGGTCGTTATACGTCTGAATGCGTTGCAAATGATACACCAAAATATCGGCGTGAATCAGGATGCGAGAGGATGAGAGCTACTGCACAGTTCGGTCGCATGACGTCAGTGATACATGACTAGCACATATCCCTAGACCCTGCGCAGAGGAAATATTACGGCGATAATATCTTTATACTGATGCTCGAGTTAACGTCGGACGTTTTGGATAGACGTGTTGAGGTGAGGCCAACGTGCTGGCCACTTATGAGATATCACTCACCTCGGATTCTCCAGGCAGCACTCAGATCACCCAAGCAAGATAGCGCAGCATAACAGATAGATTGACAAGACTGCTGCACGCGCATAGACGACAACCTAGGTCGTCGCAGGATGTCCTGGGGTATTTGATTTGATCCACGGCACTTGCACGTTACTTGCGGAAGGACAACGCCAACCACTAGTCTTCATGCGGACCGGAGCGGCGAATTAGCCGCATCAGGCTCTACGAGCCAGGCGCGATGCAAAGCCAATGCCCGACGGAATTCGAACAGGCCGCAGCGATGCTTCGCTAGTGCCGCTGCAGCCAGCACATATCAGCACCCTCACACGAGGTGTAGCTGTAGCTGAAGTACTCACACAAAGGAACCCCAGATCGCCCAGCTGCCCTGCATACAACGTCCAACTGTCCACGGGGTCACGAACCCACTGTGCGCGCAGACGCCATATACTTTTCTCTCCGCTGCCGCCCGGGTTCGCCGGTGCGACATGCACGGCAGAGTGGACAGCCTTCCTATCTGGCTTTGCTAAAAAAACGGCCGGGATGATGTGAGTGCCCCTGTTCGTCAAGAAACGAGGTAAGTGCTCACTCGACGCCCTTAACCATCCAAAAACAGCGAGCACAGCGTATGACGCAGTGGACGCACTTCTTTGGCTATGAGGGGACATGGACACCATGTGAGATGGATCATCGTGTATTCAGCAATAATACTCACCGGCCGTCCTGGGTAACCTCTGGCAACAAGCTCTGACCACCGCACGACAGGGCAATGTCAATCAGCAGCAGTCGGCGTGCTATGAGTCCATTAAAGTGTGTCAATCCGTGCTGAGCGGTATATATGGGACGCGTCTGGGGGTTCAGGGCAGGCGCAGAAGCTTAATTCAAACTCCGAAGTGAGGTAAGTATTGAGTCAATATAGGAAGCTAATGGTAGAACGTTCGTGCTTAATGCCTTCCGTTTGTACCACCAAGTCCCTATGCTCTGTTACTAGAATGCCTGCAGAGTGTGCCCTGGTCCGTCGAAACCGTGGAGATCGAAGATGACATGCCGCTTGCATGCCGCGCAGGACTAGTTGTGGCGCGACGAGAGGACGCGTATGCACGTGATCAGAGCGCGGACGCGTTAGACCCTCGAACGCGTGAATCGGAACCACTTCCTCTGCTGCCTCTTCGACGCGTCTTCACTGCTACTTCTTCCATCTCATGCCCGCGCCTGCAAAGAGGACTCGAAGTCGCAAAGTCGTGAAGGACGCTGTGGTTGGTACCCTCAACTCCAGGCCTGTGTCGCTGGCACTCACATCACCATCTGTATGTGGCAGTCAGCGCGTCAGACGTCTTTGCTCGACGTGTTCTCGGTACGGCCATCCTCAAAGAAGAATACGCCCTCGACTTCTGCGGCAGTCTCTGAGAATGGATCCGTCGCGGGAGATGAGGTGATCGACATACTGTCGTCCGATGTGGAACCTCTGGAGGAGAGGCCCGCGGATTCTTCGAGTCCAATGACTGCCGAAGATGGGAGTGAAGGAAGTGGCTTGTCTAGGCTGGTAAACGTGACACCTTGTGAGTCTTAGTTGGGGCTTGGAACCGTCTTGTACCGTCAGTCCGAGGGAGCATAAGCCCTAAGGACTTTCCGCCCGACGAAGAGTGCAAAACTGACTTTCTGGCCGTCACCCTGCAGGTTCCCCCCATCATCCGGGTGGCAGTTGGGAAGCACCCATAGTCATCGTTGACAGCAGTCCCATCGCACCCGCCAGAACATCATCCAACGCCGGTCCCGCGGCTTCTCGAGTCCTCGTCCCGCCAAAGCCTGTATATTCAATCTTCGCACCGCGGAAGCGTCCTGGCCAACGCGCGTCCTCACAGGGACACGACGGCAAGCACTCTGCGAAGCTATCCGCCCCCTATCCTGACGATGCCAGTCAACATGTACGAGGACCACAGACAGTGTACGATGCACCCCTCACCCATTTCTCTCGTCGTCACCGCCGGCATACCGCTGCATCCAATGTGGACGTGACTGCACCTCTCTATTCTCGGCGATCTCTCGGGCTTTCTCAGGAAGACTCTAATCCGAGTGCCGTTGCGTTCATTGGTGAGCCCACTCCAGTGGACGCTTCAGCTCGTGAGGACATCATCAACGGCATCCCCCAAGTCACCGAAGCTACCCCGCCATTGCCCGCTTGTTGGAGTCTTCTCCTGCTCCCGGCGAGCTTACGGACGCGCACTCCCTCTGGAGTAACAAATGGCGCCCAAAGTGCGCCGACCAGGTTCTGGGAAACGAGCAATCCGCGCTCTATCTGCGAGAGTGGTTGCTCGCGCTGAAGCTTCACATCAGCGGAACGGGGGAAACGTCGACGGACAGCCCAGCCGTCGTCCCCAAGAATGGCAAACAGAAGGCGGCGAAACCGAGGAAGGCGAAGGGACCTCGAGGTACCAAGCGGCCTCGCATCGTTCGTGATGTCGAACGGAAGCGTCGGCGAGTAGACTCTGAGGAACCCGAGGGCTCCTGGATCGCCGACGACTCGGACGACGACGATCCGTTGGATGTCATCGGATTATCTGACGACGATGCCTTCTCTCCGCGGTTGTCCAGGCTCAAGCGTGCTACCGGCGATGACTTTCCGGAGACAGGCTCCAGAGAGTCTGTTCTTGAGGAGCTTCCTGAACATCTAGTCACAGACGACATCCCACCATTCTCATACACGCCGCCCAAGTTCGGCGATACCGTCTGCAACACCTTACTACTCGCAGGTCCGTCTGGCTGTGGCAAGACCGCGGCTGTCTACGCCTGCGCCGACGAGCTAGGTTGGGAGGTCTTCGAAGTATACCCCGGTATTGGGGAGCGCAGCGGCTCAGCGATGCAGAAGCTCATTGGCGAGGTTGGCAAGAACCACTTAGTCACGCAGAACCAGCACCAGAAAGGCGACACGAAGGCGCGCGCTAAGGCCAAGTCGAACTTCTTCGCGAAACGCGTGGTTTCCGATGACGAGAGGGACCCTCCGGAACCCCACGCACCGCCCACAGAGACTGCAGAAACCGAGGACGTTGCTCAGCATGCTCAGCTGCCAACAGAGGTAAGCCAGTCGATCGTCTTGATAGAGGAAGTGGACGTGCTCTACCGAGAGGATACGAACTTCTGGCCGACTTTGGTCAAAATTATTAAGGAGTGTCGGCGACCTGTCGTTATGACTTGTAACGGTGGGCCTTCATACTGATCATGATGGGACCTGCTGACTTACGCTTAGGCAGATATTTCCTTGGTGCCTCTCAACGACCTGCCTCTACAGACGGTGCTGCATCTCACTCCCTGTCCGGCCGGCCTTGCGACATCTTACTTGCAATTGCTGTGCCTTGCGGAGGGCCACGCTCTGGACCCCGTCTCTTTGCGAGTTTTGTACGAGACCTTGCATCCGGATGGGAGGCTGGAACGACGAGAGGACCAATTTCTACACCCTCTTCACATACCTCCGGCGCAGCCCGACCTACGCCGATGCCTGGCTCAGTTGCAGCTAGGCGCAGCCATCTCTGCTCCTAGCGAGACACGCAATCCTGAAAGCACCGATGACCTATCTACAGATCCGTTCAAGCGCATGGTCAAGGTCGTAGAAACCAGGTCATTCGTGGACAGCGGGCTCCGCCGACCGGGCTCCGAAGTCCTTCGGGTCAGTCGTTACTGTTCCGAATGCTTCAATCTGCTGACGCCCTGGTAGGATTTGATGGCCAATATTCCAACACCCTCATCCGACGACGTGGTCGGACTGCAGTATTTCGTGGCGGAGCCCGACGACTTCGACTCTCCCCTCCCAGTGACTTTCTCAAATTACGACCGCGATGACACCATAGAGCATGACCTCCTTACGTTCTGCAAGCACCACTTTCCATCCCTTGATGACACTCTTGGCGACACTCCAGATCTCCCTCCCGTCCGCACTTCTCACTGTGGGACTCTTCTCCCCATCCTCGACCGCCTGCGCGTGCCTCGTGAGCACCTCGTCCGTGACTCAGGAACAATATTCGTTGATTACGAGCCATGGGTCCGATACATGGTCAAGGCCGACGACGCGCGCATCTCGGCATACCTGGCGAGCGGAGCGATAGAGAATACAACGCGCTGGACGCGTAATTCTCAGCGAAGCCAGTGGGAGCGCGAACGTTGGGTCCCGCTTGATGATCATGAGCGCAATACTCTCATGCTGACCGCATTCGATCGAGATGCCGTTGACGGTGTTGCGAACGCGGCGGCGATGGACCCTGAGCCGTTGGACTCTCTGTAGCCCTAGAACATCTGCACTATGTCTTTAACCCAGCCCGGTATGTGAATGTGCCAGCTGCGCGCAGTGGGAACGATACTCTGAAGATCCGTAGGTTGGAACGGCCATAGCCCCGCGCGGCGGGACGGCGCGCCCGAGTGCGTCGGGAATTGTCTCAGGATTCCCGCCCACCATCCAGTCCTGGCATGGCAACACTCCACTCTTATTCGTTGTATGCACTGGTTGCCGCAGCATAATTGGCAGATCGTGAGTAATCCTCTGTCCTCATTGGTTCCAAGAGAAAGGTCGAAGATCTTGAGCTTGTCCCGAGCCCGTACTTCTTTTGCGGTGCAGCGGACCTGGCTGCGGTTGTGGGAGCGCGCATGGTGGGAGGTGGTTACATCGCAGGAGGATGCACCCGACTTTCTGTTCAGTATTCCCTGCGGTGTACGTACACCTCTCACTGCGGTCATGTTCTTGCCTGAGATCAGGACATACGCAAGGTCTTGGGCCCGATGGAACGGATACTAGGACGGAAGACGAACAGCTTCCGCGCGTTTCAGGTCTCTAACGATCATCTGCCCCGAGCGAGGTGTATCCGTCTGTTCTATGAGCGCATACCGGCTCAGTGGCAGTCTGCCTAGTCATGAAGAGGACTACTATCATCATCAAGCCGAATGCGCATCATTGCAAGAGTGAAATAAAGCGCAGCACCGGAAGCGACACTGCATGTTTTGGCGAAGCAGCCACGAACCCCCTTGGATGGGCTTGGCAGTCCCAAGAAAGCCTGCGTATCTTCATCCTGGCCCGGGGAGATTGTGGTCGATGCTCCATGTATAACTGATACCTGCTGGTCAGGCTGAAGGCAGCGTGATTGCTATGCTTGTCGTCCGTCGTCGACATGAGTGCTTCGGCTGATTCGTCATCCCTGCGTCCCCTGCGGTGCGGTCGGTGCGCTTAACGACGCCTCTTTGTTATCGACATATTCTCATCTGTTCAGGTCAGCTTTCACCAAGGGAACTGCATGGATGCAAGCCGATCTCGCGGGACTCGAAAGGCGGGGAGAAATCCGCTACGTGGGACATACTTGCAGGCCTGCATAACCGAGTCGCAACGCAATCTGCCAGTGCGCTGCGGTTATTTCTAAGACACAAATGCGGTGTCGTGCCGGCCGTCTAAGCACGCTAGCATAATGGCGGGGATGTGAATGTGATCCTTCTGAGGCTGTCATTTCCCGGCCATGGGCTTCGCATCGGCTAGGATGTGACTCCAGGCTGATATCACGCAGTTTCGGATGTACTCCCGCTGGGCGTCGTTGTATAGGTCTACAGCGGTGGGTTGTGGGATATAAGACATGGATGCCCTGCCAGTCCTCATCACTCACCTTCACCTGTTTCCCTCTTCCTCTTCGTTTCAACTCGACCTTTCTTTCAGCTCTTCTACCCCTTCGCTACTGCCTTCTGCATTTTCATTACAATTTCTGTGCAGATGGTTTCCAAGAGTTTGTTGTCTTTGCTTGCACTCTCCGCGGTCGTCAGTGCGGCTCCCTCGAAGAGGGCTGCGTGCAGTAACGGCAGGGCAGCTAACGATGAGAGGGTAGGCTTCCTCAGCATTATGACCGTTGGCAAGTCTTGATCCTCATTCACAGTGTTGCATCTGGTTCGATGTCCTCGACGACATCAACGGCGATGGTGGACTGTGAGTAGGACGTCCATGGGACTTTGTACCGTTTCGCTCACTGTTGCTTTCAGCTTCGATGGTGGGGAATGTGGTGAGTAGACCCGTTCCTGACCTATATATGCCACTCAAGTTGCACTCATGCTTCCTGTTCTAGGCGAGGAGGCCCACGAGTCGCTCCGTGTATGTTGCGACCTATCGTCATGCACCTGCTTGAATTAACATCAGCGCATACACAGCTGACGTTCCACGACGCAATCAGCATTTCTAATGAGTTGATCAAGGAGGGCCAGTTTGGGTAAGCATTGCATGTGCACTTTACCATGTCCGTGGTCCTGATGCTGGCTTATAGCGGCGGCGGCGCTGGTAAGTTTCACCACCCATACAGTGTGAGCAAGGATGCGCGGCTTATTGTTACCAAGACGGCTCTATCATGGCATTCGCCGACATTGAGACCAACTTCAAGGCGAGCGTCGGTCTTGACGAGATCGTCGAAGAGCAGCGTCCGATCGCGCTCCGCCACAATGTTTCCTTCGGTGATTTGTACGAAATCTGGCCTCTCGCGCACTTAGTAGTCCGTTGACGTACCCATCTTAGCATCCAATTTGCGGGCGCCGTGGCAGTGAGCAATTGTGCCGGCGGCCCTCGCCTGCAGTTCCTTGCCGGCCGGTCAAATGACTCTCAGGTCTCTCCTGACGGCTTGATCCCCCTGCCGACTGACTCCGTCGACAAGATCCTTGCGCGGATGGCCGACGCTGGCTTCAGCGCGGCGGAGACCGTCGACCTCCTCGCGTCCCATAGTGTCGCTGCCCAGGATCACATCGACCCGGTGAGATCACACGGTCTGTCCACCCTTCAATCATTTACACCTACTCCTTAGAGCATCCACGGGAGCCCATTCGACTCAACGCCGTCTAGCTTCGATGCTCAATTCTATGTCGAGGTGTGCTGATTCTGGACTGGTGATCGCAAGAAGAGGAACCTTCTCACCTTCCCACCTTCAGACTCTCCTCAAGGGTACGCTGTTCCCTGGCAATGGATCCAACCCCGGCGAAGTCGAGTCTGCCCTGGCTGGGGAGCTCAGACTCCAGTCCGACGCCGCCATCGCCAGGTCAGTCGGTGCATACCACTGGACGTCTACAGACGTAGCTGACCAGACCCGTCATCACAGGGACCCCCGTACTGCATGCGAATGGCAGTCCTTCGTCAGTGAGTACCCCTTGACGTGCACTTCCACATCCACATCTCAACCCGCACCCCACAGCCGATCAAGCCTCCATGGTCGCTAAGTTCACCGCCGCCATGGCCAAGATGGCAGTTCTCGGCCAGGACCCGAAGACCTTGGTTGACTGCTCCGAGGTCATCCCCGTCCCTGCCAAGGCTCTAACACAGGTCGCCCACTTGCCCGCGGGCAAGAATCTCGCCGACATCGAGGCCGCCTGCCAGGCCACTCCGTTCCCTACGATTAGTGCTGATCCTGGTCCGTTGTTCTCTCAATGGTGTGTCTGTTGCGCGGACTGACGAGTTTTCGCTGCCGACAGGTCCGGCAACCACTGTGGCCCCCGTGTAAGTCCCTGCACTAGACAGTTTGCTGGCCGAAGCTGATAAAATTATGTAGCCCTCCTTCGTGAACTAAGTACTCTCGTCCTTGTTGTGTTGATGGTTAATATTTACTTTGCATGTAATGGTCGTCCTACTACCGCTATTTATGGAAATCCCTTTGCTCGCATGAGATCACTTCACTTACGTCGACGCTCTGTGTCCTCTCTCACCGCTTTCGGTGTGCTGTCGGGTCCGTACTTCAATCATCGTGATGCTCGCGTGCCCTTCGAAATAGTATCGCCGAAGGCCAACATTGCATGTGCGTAGCAAATAGGATACTGAAGTATTGGCCCTACAATAATGGTCCGAGTCGTAGAGAGCAAGCTATAAGTACACATCAAGAATTACAGAAGACTAGCGGAGTACGACTGCCTCCGAGGCAGAAGAGGCATGGCTGTAGAGAAGTCGAGCATTGACTCTGCAGCAGGCCGTCAGCGGAGGTATAATGTGGGAGTCGCCATGATCATACCGCTTAGGAGTGCGAGAACTGGAGCTTGTAGGGCTGGTCGCCGAACGCGACGTTGCACTTGGCGGGCTCCAGGTAGCCACCGACGCGGCCCCCAGACGAGCAGTCGTTGAGGATAGTCTGCAGGTACCCGCCACAGTTGACTCCGCTCTCGATCTCGGCGCCGGGGAAGCCGCAGACGTCGATCTTGCAGGTCCCGACGGTGACCATGCTGGTGCAGAACGAGCCGACGTTGTTGTACTGGTGGCACTGTCCGCTGAGCTGCTTCAGCGCGGCGACGCAGTCGTCCTGGTTCGGGCTGCCGTCGGTGGTCTGGCAGACGGGCGCGGTCTCGTCGGGAGACGAACAGGCTGAAAGGCCCACACGGTCAGCTCATGGCGTGGCAGAGAAGGAAACAGTGCCCACGCACCCCTCTCGGCGAGCGACGCCCCTTGGACAGCGGTAGCGGCGAAGAGGGTGGCGTAAAGAGCGAAGGCAGCGGCGAGCTTGAACATGGCGTGTGAGGGGTAGTGAAGAGCGAGTATAACGAGTAGGAGAGCAGTGGTTGTGGATGGGTGGATGGGAGTTGAGTTCCTGCTGGACTAGGGTTGCTCAGACCGGTATATATGTCGCTGAGAGTCCTCCATGACGTCGCAAGGCGAGTCGGAGGCAACCACAGACTCCAGCATAGAGACAAGTCCTAGGACCGCACACATGCGACCCCGTCGGCCGCAGTGGTCACTCCACCAAGCTGAAACCAATTGATGAGTCTACGGGCATTGAGATTGTGACATGGTGGAGTCGGACTGACAGCAACGCAGTGAACTCTTCACGTCGCCAATGGGCTATGTCCCAGTGGGTCCAGGACGGCCTGCCGATGCTACAATGTCCTTGGACAATAATGGTGGCTTCCTGGACGGCCTAAGTCAAATACATGCATGCATGTCCTGCAGAGTCGGCAGCATCGACTATTGTGCACCTCGACCCTCGGTGTTCCTTCGCAAATTGCGCCACGGGAATGCACTGTACCATCATGGAGCGGCCATTGCAATATTGCTGGACGCAGCTGCGCTTGACCGCCTCTTCGATCACAAGCAGTCAGCTGAACGAGTGCCGTCCCGACTGCTGTTGCCGAACCTCTGGACGGTCTCAACTCAACGCCTGTGGAGTCCCAGTCAGGAGCGCAGCGACAGCCTGAATGTCAGACTCACCGTGAGTTGGAGAGGCCAACGATTGATGTAGTGGCATATCAAACCCTCTTTCACGTAAAACAACGCGTGTTAATAGCCTTCCACTCCACTCACAGTGTCGCAGCCTTGACATGCTTGATGCTGCACAGCAATTGCGATACACCGCAGTGTCGCTTCAAGCGGTGGATTGTCAGGGATGCAGTGTGTAAGGTTGCCTCAGAACACAGTCGTGCCATGACCGTCTGCCTGTTGAAACGTTGACGCATCTGTGGCAGAGCTTGCCTGACGCGCACAGTGGGAGCGACTTGCCTCCAACGTCCGAACGGTTGTAACGCCTTCACTGGCTACAGAGAATTCGTGCTTCGCCTACAGATAACATGAGTGTTCATGCTACATAGGAGAGCACATAATGAGACTTCGTACGCCTCACACATAAACGCCCGCGAACTTCGCGTTGGGCCTTGATTCGGCCCTAGAGTTGACCTCTTCCTGGGCGGAATTTCTTGTGCTTTCTCTTCTTGAGTGGAATGTCATATGCAAGATCGGAGGTTGAACGTCTGGAATGAAGTAGCTATATGTACAGTTCATTTTGATTCGACCTCAGAACCTCCCCGTGAATCTATGCAGGACTATGCTAATTCAGATCATCAAAGACGGCCAGTCGTAGAAAAGAAAACAGTGGTATAGCTAGCGTGGAAGACCGTAGGTCCTCGTAAGGAAGGTCGCGACGGGCGCTGGAACAAACGGGGGAGTAGTGTATGAGAGCGTCCATCGTCCGTAGCGGAAAAAGCAAGGCCCATAAGCGGAGCGGGCTCGACAAGCAAGGTGTGTGTTGAGGACGGGGTTGATCATAGTTCCTGTACGAATGAGACGGTGAGTATCTTTGAGACGTGTCATAGACGTCAAGGACGTACGATCATGTTGAGGTTTCCAGAGAGCAACCGGTTCTCAAGGATGCAGCCGTCAGGAATGTCGATGCGCTGGCCCTCGTTCGCGACGACGATGACTGTGCCGCGGAGCGTGACGTTGCGACCAAAGTAGACGTCGCCAGTGACCGTCAAATGGTCGAGCTCGATGATCTTGGGGATCTTCTTGAAGCGCTTCTGGAACTGCTGGATCTTCTTGAAGTGGTCGCCGAGCTTGATGACGGGTGTCGTCTCGAACATGCGCTGGGGGTTGATGACGAGCTGCCCGTGCTCGAGCGAGTAGATGTCGCTCTTGATGAGGAGCAGGTCTGAGCAGCTCTTCACGGGCAAGAAGCGGCTACGAGGGACGTTGACACCGTGCGCGTTGTTGAAGTGCTTGATGGCGTCACCAGCAGCAGTCTCCAGCTGGATCACAGCTTGACCGTCATCGGTCGTCTTAGGATTGACGATGATGTCGAGTTCCATTCCCTCATTCTCCATGATACGCTTAAGCGCTGCACGACCGGGTTATTAGACGCTCAATCACAAGGCAAACGATTGAATAACAAACCTCGGAGGTTGATCCACAAGTTGTTCGTGTTGAAGATCTTGAACTTGCGAACTGAAGAAGACGTGAGGTTACGTATTTGCATGACTATGGATTGACTTACCAGACTTGAAGTCTTCGACATGCTCGTTGGGTACTTGTGCAACCTCGAGGAGACGGATCGAGCCCTCGTAGTCGATGAGAGTACCACCCTGCGCAAAGCGTCAGCACGATACTACACGTCATCTCATCGCTCGTTCGCACCTTGATATCAGCCTTCGTCTTGTCCGTCACCTCCATGATGAACTCCGCCTGAGAGTCGATCATGTGCTGCAGGATCTTGTCATCGACACTGAGGGTACGCTGTCAGCTGAAGACATTAGACCATAAGGGTAGTCACGCACACAGCACCCAAGTTGTCGGAGTTCGACACGAAGAGGTATTCCTTGCCCTCCGCAAGCAGCTGGTCGAGCACGCCAGAGTGAAGAAGAGCGTTGTAGAGATCACCGTGACCGGGAGGGTACCAGTTCGACTTGTCATCGTCCGCAGAGCGCGGGCAGGGAAGGAGGGTCTCCTTGAAGATACGCGGGTAGCGCGACTGGTTGAAAGTCGTGATGCGCAGTTGCTGGTTTGCGTACTTCTTGATGATGCGGAGGGTGTCTTCATGCGTGTTGAATGACGTCATCAGGATGAGAGGGACGTCGACGCGGTGTGTCGTGTTAAGATGCTCGATTTGGCGAACAGTGAGGTCGAGGAAAGTCATGTCATCCTTGACTTCGAGCGCAGACTTCGCGCCGGTCATACCTGCGCGACGTCAGCCGAGAGGGTGATTGGGGCAAAGAAGAGGACGTACCCATGGAGGTTCCAAGACCGCCATTGACCTTGAGCACGGCGAGCTTGTTGAGGTTCTGTGATGAGCCCGGGGAAAGCTTTGCATAGGGAACGATCTTGTCCTCAGCCGGGGACTTGATGCGATCCCAGTCACTGAATGCGTCAATTTGAGTATAGAGACGCGCAGATATAGAGGAAAGTGACGCACAGCTCCTGGCGGCGTGCGCGGTCGGCAAGGTAGCGGGTGAAGAGGTAGAAGAAGGATTGCATCTCGGTGTCGAAGGCCTTTCATGGGGGCGATCTCAACGATCGAGGAAAATGATGAGAGCGCGAAGACGACGCGTACCTTCTTGGTCTCCGGGTCCTTGACTGTGTTGACGAGCGCGCTGAGCTCGTTGCGCATGGCCTTCGCGGCGACGCCAGTGGTGGAGGTCTTGAAGTCGATGTGACTTGCGCCGCGGACGCGGTTGTTAACGGAGTCGCTCCGGGGCATGAGGGAATCCATGGCACTGGCAGAAGGCTGAGGCTGAGGCGGGGAGGGAGAGGAGGAAACGCGCGGACTCACGGCTGGTTGATGTGGACGGGCTTGGTGGTGGTGGTCGAGATGAGAGGAAGAAGGGGGGCAGAGAGGGAGCGGACTGGGGGAGCTCGTGGCCGGTGATGACGTTTATATACGTCGAGGGCGATGTCCGAATTGGGCCTGAGTGCGTATATCGATGCGAAGTGCTCGGAGGGGCTGGACGGGAGGGAGCGCGAGTCTCTGCTGGGAGAATCGTCTCTCGCCTCTTCCCGGATAGGCTCGCAGATCGATCGCCGGAGCTGCTCGCGCATCGTCCCCAACGAGCTGCTCCCCGTGGCCCCCGCCCCCGCGCCTCCGCTCCCCCCAGCGACAGCCGGCCAATCGCAGACGAGCTCCCCGCCTCCGCCCACGTCCCCGCCCCCGCTCCTCCGCGCACCCCGACAAACGTGCGTGCATCCCCTGCGTCTTCGAGCGATCTGCGCGCCGTCTTCTGTCCGTCTTCCGAGGTCCCTCCGATGCAGCGAGCAGCAGAGATAAAGCAGCGCAGCGCAGGAACCAGGCGAGCGTCCGCCACCTTATGTACTCGTCCTCGCCAGTCTGTCCGCCCACGTCAGTATCCGTCCCCGTCGAATATATCGGGCCCCCCTTCGAACATGTTGCCTCAGATCGCGATCCGGACTCTAGGCCCGCTGATGCACTGCCGGTCCTTTTTGGCTTCACCATCTTGTCGGCCTTCTTTCCCCTTATCCACGTCCGTTCCTGCCAGGACCCATCCAAGCCACTCTCTTGCCCCGCGACGCCGACCTGCCCTCCTCGCCGACGTCGCGCATGGCGCCCTCGAGGTGCCCACCGTGTCCGACGTCCATCATGTTCCATATGCTGCTCGTCGCGACGCATGCTTCTCACTCCACTTTGGCCCTAAGGTTTACGCAGTCGTGCGCGTGCATACTGCTCAGCCGGACGTCTTCGGGTCGTCCGTCGCTTCCACTTCCCGGTCCCGTGGCGAACCCGAAGCACGAATTCATGCATCATGCCCTCTCGCCGCCCAAACCAAGCCCTCGTCTCCCTGGCCCCCCCGGCGTTGCAGGTCCGTTCACCGACCGTTTGAAGTCTTGACTCTTCACCCATGGCCCGCAAGCTTTGTGGAGACTCGTCAAGGGAATCCCGACTACCTGGAGGCCCTGCAACGATTGACTCACACAGTGGCCGTCTTCCCAGTGCTTCCTGAAGTAAGTTCGTATCCTTCCTCCTGACCCTGACCCTCACGTCAGTGCCACGCTGTGTGCGCTTTGTGCGGTGCGCCGACTTATCAAAGTTGTGTCCGAAGTCCCTGGCTTTGATGGAGGCCTGCTGTGTACTCTGCTACCGGTACGTTCTGTGTGCCCGAATTACTGACTACTGTTCCCGTAAGATCCGGGACCAACACCTCGCTGCCGAATGCATTCCATTCACTAGCAACGCCCGGCGTCGGAGCGTGTAAGCTGGGCGATTCAATCTTATATGTACGCTGATGTGATGACTGTAGCGGCGAGTATAAGTGCGAGCACAATGATGACATAGCCGCTGTGAACGGAGGCCTGCGTACGAGCGCCCACGTCAATCTCGTGCAGGAACACCAAGCAAGGATCAAGGGCACAGGTACATAGTACATCCCACCCATCGAAGTCTGCCACCCCCGCAACATGCTTGACAAGGCACACAATCTGTCCCTGTCCCTCCGGATTCCGAGTGCATCTACCGGTCGAAGTCGAAGCATCCGGGCACATTGTGCTGTCTCGGTGTGTGTTTGCGCACGCTCCACGGATTGCGGATGTCTGATCCCGTGTTGTGAGATCTGACATCCTTCCGGGAGATGCGTTGTCTAGAGCGTGCCCCCACGAGCGGGAGTGCGCTTGTACCGGGGACGGCGAGACAAGCACTAACACCGACTGTGCCTGTCGAGGAATACCCCCTGCGAGCGCTGCGCCGTCTGAGCAGGGCGCAACATCGCACGTACAGGCGGTTGCTTTCGTGGTTCCTATCGGACGCGCGTGTACCCGCCAGAACGATTCGGGTGCGGAAAGTTAAAAGACAGGGCAAAACTTCAGTTGGGCCAGAAAGATGGCGCTTGTCACCACCGAGGGCCTGCGATCGCCGCCGTCGCCGACGTACATGTACTAGTACTTATACCCTGCTGCATATACAAGTTTCGTCAGACGTAGCCAGCGATGGAGCACCTGCAATTCCGATTATGATTCCCTGCTGTGGCACAACTTTCCGGCAATGGCGAGGTGGAGACGTTGTGTAGTGACCGCCGCTAAGGACACTCTGTACATAGGAGAGCGACTGGTTGAGGAGTCGCATGGCAGAATGATGATCGAGTACAGACGCACTTCGTCCACGATTCAGGAGGACAACTTGAAAAAGAGTACAAGTACCTGGCTAAGTTGCAACAACCCGCAGTCTGGCCGAGAGACCGGTCCGAACTTCCGGTGGTTCAAACTGCTGTGCCCCGCCACAATCGCGCTTGTCCTGGTCCCAACGGCATGTACTGACTGGCGAACTTCAAGTCTCAGGCCTTCAGGACGGGTCACCGACATACACGAACACCTCGAAAGCTGTCTTAGACGCGCTAGTGATCAATCCATGCCGAGCCAACAAGTCCAACCAGCAACTGCTACCCGACTGTCCAGCATTTCGGCCCGCTTGATCGCACGCAAACTGAGAGTGGCAGGATGGTAGGCTCACATATATAAACTTCGTAGAGTAACATGCGCTATACTGAAGACCCTCTGCGTACGCAGGTTATTACATGACAGCAGCGCTTCGTCTATCATCATGATACACGACGGGGAGGACGCGCTCCTAGTCGACATCGCGCTCTGCCTGAGTGCCTTCAAGACCTCCTTGTGGCTCCGCGAGAGCAAGTCGCTCGTCATGGTCCTTGGGTACCTCGAGCACTGTCCGGTACGTCGACGCCCTGTACGATAGGGAGAGACTGAAGAGCTGACTCCTTGTGGGTGGGTGCGACAGACAGCGTTACCCGTGCCCGTCTTGCACGCACACGCACCCGATGTAGCCGTCAACCCGCACCTCATCCTCCGTGCAATTGTCGCGGAGGAGGCGCGAGACCTGGACATGCCCCTGTGGAACCGTGCGATCCAAGCGCGAGAGGACTGTGACAGACGCCAGGAAGTTGAACCTTGAAGCCCGTGCAAGCGGATGAGCTTACGTTCAAGCCAATGCCAAGATCCAAGTGCCATTATACCACAACGCAGGCCTATACATATACGATCATGCCCGAACGACAATCCTGTCATCGTCACCAAACCCACCACGCGATGCCCACGAACAACACGAGCGGCGCCCATGCAGCCTCCCAGAAATCCCTCCCAGTCCCCTTCGCCACACCCGCCCGCATCCTCTCGTCGTCTTCTCGCTCTGCACCACTCCAAAGAAACGCAACTGCAGACCGCACCACTGAAATCCGCGGTAGCACAACCCGCCGCCGGCTCCCTGCCAGGGAGCACGTCCAGGACCACGACCCATACCGTGGAAACTCTTTATTCCGCCATGCGCTCGGCGGCGGAAGGTCGTGCTCGACCTCACCATCGGCGTTAGAGGTGGCACGTCTTACGACGACTTGACGGATGTTAGATGTGAGGAGTACCATCAGGCTAAGGACGAAGAGCGGGATGTACACGGACAGGTAGATGTGAAGCTGGTCGGGCAGCACGCATGGGCGGTGCGCGAGGGACTGGCCGTCGTACGCCGTGTGCGGAGGGATGAGGGACAGGAGCTGATAGCCTGGCCGGCGGACACCCATCGCCATCGAGAAGGACTTCACGGTGACTTCGGGTACGGCTGCGGGAGGCGACGGACGCTTGGTGTTCGATGCGGGTACGGTATGTACGTACTCGCAGTAGTCATGATCGTCCCCACTGTAAAAGCAACCTCAGAATCTCTGTGAGCCGCGCGACGATGTAAGCGGCCGGCCCACCTGAAGACGATCGCGGGACGAATGGTCTGCAGTAGGAACTGGGACGCTTGTGGGCTGAGGAGGTTCTGGTACCCAAGGCCTCTTCCCTGGCGAAGTGTGCCGCGCTCGCGGAGGGGCCCGCAGGACGCGCCCTCGGGCCGAGAGAGCGGGACATGGGTGAACAGAATCGGCCGTGTGTTCCCTGTTGCACCTTCCGGATCTGCGCCTGGGAAGGGTGCCGGATGAGGATGGTCAGCATCCACGGTCAAAAGCCGATAAGAACGAACGGAAGAGGGTGACTGAGGGTTCCATATCTTGTGCACGGAGGGACTGACGTACTTTGTGCGAGCGATTGCACGAAGGCGATCGTGCGGTCGGGCCTTGCCTCCGCCCACTGTGCGTATGACATGCCTGCGACAGCGCGTTCGCGGTCCTCGTCTACTAAGCCCGGTGCGTCTATCAGCCATACTGTGTGGTTCGCGAGGCTGATGCGTTGGTTGAGCGCCCCGAAGTGAGATGTGTACCGGTCCACTGCATGGTCGGAGAATTGATACTTCGGCGAAGAGGAGGTACCCAGCCTGGGTGATAGAAACTATGAGGGCGTGTCCAGGTCGGGTAGGTGAACAGAGACAGAGTTTACCCGATATCGTGATTCCCCGGGAGGTAGTATACGGGCGTATCTTTGTCTGCGGCGAATATGTCCTTGAATCTTCGGAAGTATGCTTCGTATCTGGCAGGCCAGTGTTGTAGGAACTAAATCGAAGACACAACAGTAGAAGGATGCTCACTCGTCGTCCGACATAGCATACCGCCCATTGTCCATCATATCCCCGAGGAAGATGACTGCATGTGGATGACGCCGTAACGCTGCGCGCCAGCTCTTGCGGATATTGAGGTCGATGATGAACTGGCTGAGTCGCTGGAGCCATGGCGGGCGGTCCGGGTACGAGTGACTGTCAGGAATCTGAGGGTCTGCAACTACGAGCACATGCGTAGGTATGTGAGGCGAGTGATCCTGAATTCATGGATGACTGTTTCAATGAGCCTTCGCTCAGAGAGGGCATTTGAAGGACGCACCCGAGTCGCGAACGCTTCGTCCGGCCATGGACAGCTGGCGGTGTGGTGGTAGAACGTTCCAAGCTCGTACCATGCAATGGCAAGCAGCCAGACAAGGCGTATCAGATTGACAAGGCGAGGATACATGGAGGGCGTGTGGTGGTACTGTGCCTGTGACGGAGCAGCTGAACGTTTTATAGCATGTCGTAGAGCAGGGAGAAGCAGGACGCAGACCAAAGCTACGCGAGCAGCGGCGAGCCCAGTCGCAGCCAAGTACAGGGCAGGGGGCGTGCAATGGATTGGAAGGTGCAGGGGCCTGTCGTGAGCTCGGACGAGAACAGAGAACGCGTCGCACTGCCCGGCCCGGGGTGATCGCGTCACCGTGGGAAAGTGAGCCATTGAATCGCGACGCGTCGGTGCCCATATGCGGCAAATCCCCGCTTTCTCTCTGACCACCACGTTCTCCGGGGTCATGTCCAAGTTCCATGTGTTCGAGGTATGCGTATATGCTGTTCTACGCGTCGCTCTGATGTTGAAAGCGTCCCTACTCCAGTACAGCAAGAGCAGTCGCGCGACGTGCCATGGCCCCGCGCCATGCAAGGGCTCTCCGATCGAATTGGGCACTCTGCGGTACGGTCAGGTCAGCGCAGGAAAGTACGGAGAGACTGTCGAATGGCGGCACTGGTGAGAAGACGAGTCTTGTCGCGCTTCGCATGACATTCAATGAAAGTGATTGACGTTTTGCCTCGCCGGCACATCACAGGGGGTGCGTGACGCCCGACATTCTCACGAAGCTCGCCGCCGTCAAGCTTGAGACTGTTCCTGGGTTCAGCAATCTTTAGTACGTATCGTTACGCTTTGGGCGCGGAGTGGCAATTTGCTGAGACGACCGTGTAGCCCTGCGGACCAGAACAAGATCAGAATAGCGGTCAGTCTCCGACGCGTCGACTCCGCCGATATCCCCTCTACAGCGAAGGATCCTGCTCTGTCGACCGCTGGCCCGAGCCAGAAGAAGCGCAGGCTGCAATCTGAAGCCTCGTTGAACGCTTCCCAGAACACGCCGCCGAGCTCCTCCCAGCCGAGTTCTTCCCAACCTAGCTCTTCTCAGCCGCTCCGACGCATCTCAGGCCCGCCTCTGTCCCAGATCACACAGACCGTCGAGGAGCCTGAAGAAGATGTACCTGAGGAGGAGAGCAAGGACGAACTTTATGTCATGATGAAGACAGCGATAGTCGGTGTGCAATACTATAAGGGTACGTGCTCTCACATCGGAGGTATCGCCATATCGAGTCGACACATGCTAGATATACGGTGAGCAATAGCCAAACATGATGAGCTGATGTCAAAAATTGGTGCCACCGAGCATCATGTTAGTCATCTCTGGCCATTGTTCTACGTGTATTCAGCGTGTAGTCACTGGCACATGAGGAACGCTGTCAGGTCTGTTGACGGAATTATCACAAGGCTTGGTTGGACCCGGAGAGGAGGTGATACTTGCGCGCCAACCGCACAACCAGTACGATAGGTACGTCGTCTACACTGTTCGTAGCAGCATGGACCCGTTGAACTAAACGTTGGTGTAGGAATGCCATCCAAGTGAAGAATATCGGAGGCACGCAGGTGCGTCGACTGGCCTCTATACGCTCCGACACTTGTACAAATACGGGAACCAGGTTGGCCACATACCACGCAACGTTGCCGCCAAGCTTGCGCCTCTCATAGACAGCGGCTTGATCACAGTTGAAGGGGTCATGCACGAAGGCAACCGTAAGACTCATTCCGCTCCTATGTGAAGTGCTTTTCTGACCTTGTCCAAGTGGGCGGTAGCCATGCGTTCTCGCTCAGCATGTGAGCCAATATCCTGTCGTTACTCTGTACGATTCTAACCTCTGCGCAGGACCTTGAAGATTTACGGTCCAGCAGACAAGCGCGAGATCTTGGAGCCCAAGCTCATTTGGGCTACTCCGGGGCAGCGCGGTTTCAAGAAGCCCACTGCTAACGGTGTCCATGCTGTACCTGGCGCGCCTGCACCTCGAACTACGCCTGCACCTGTCCCTTCATATTCTCAGGCATACAAGCCGACTCCTGTACCGACCAAACAACGGCAAGCTGGCAACGCGGCAGCGCAGCAGGAAGCCCTACGGAAGCAGCAGGAAGCAGCGCGGAAGCAGCAGGAACAGTTTGCTAAGGCCCAGGAGCTGAAGCAAATTCTCGACAACTTGGAGAAAGTCAACGATGAGGGTCGACGGGCTTCGCTATTGGATACGTTATGTTCCGTCGACGATGTTCTTGGTTTACCCGTGCACCCGAACCCTCCCAGCATCGCAACTGGGGAGCTCACGGTCAACTTGCTCAAGCATCAGGTTTGTATGCCACGAAACGGGTATATGCATGCTCCTGACCCTGTGCGTGCAGAGCCAAGCCCTTCAGTGGTGTGTCGAACGCGAGTACCCCGTCTTACCGAAGCAAGAGAGCGACAAACCAGTCCAATTCTGGCAATATCGCGTAGGAACGAAGGTAGCATTTATGCGGCTCGACTGCTCTCGAAACATTGCTGATCTGGTTGGTTTGTACAGCCATACTATTACAACAGTAAGGAGAGGCTCCATGATAGCAAGGTATGCCGTTGACCGAGCTCTGTAGTCGCTACCAAGACGCCGCAGGAAGCTGCGCCCGTGCTCGGACGAGGAGCCCTGTGTGCCGATAGTATGGGTCTAGGGAAGACCTTGACCATGCTCGCGTTGATCTTGGCTACCAAGTCTGATACACCGCTCGATCACTCCAACTCGACTCTTATCGGTACGTCGCCCATCCCTTCTGTGCCGGGGTGTCGTCTCATAGACACGCCGAACCTTCTGCAGTCGTTCCTCTCTCCGTCATGTCCAATTGGGAGAAGCAAATCGAGGACCATGTCAAGCCTGGTGCACTCAGTTACTGCGTTTATTATGGGAAGAACCGAGATATGACTCCGGCGGAGCTGAAGAGATACGACATCGTGATTACTACGTACCAGACGGTCGCAGGGGAACATACCTCGAGCTCGTCCGGGACAGGTGGCCCACCCGCGGCGAAGAAGCAGAAGATGGATAAGGGCCTGTTCGACGTGGCATGGAAGGTACAAGAAATTCATCCTGCCCGGTTGACAATATCTCACAGCAAATTGCCGCAAATAGCGTATAATCCTTGACGAGGGTCATAACATTCGGAACCCCAGGACGAAGATGGCAAAGGCGGTCTGCGCCCTCACTGCTCAGCGTCGTTGGGTGTTGTCTGGTACTCCGATCGTGAGTGTGTTCGGCTTCTATATACCACTAGCACTGACGGCTAACCTTCTTCAACAGATAAACTCGCCGAAGGTACTGCATTGCACAACAGAACTTTCCGATTGCTGACACCACAGTCAAGGATCTGGGCTCTATCCTCACCTTCTTGAGGATTTGTCACCCTTTGGACAGCGAAGACTTCTACAAGCGTATGGTCCTGCGCCCGCTCAAGGACGGTAACCCTGCCGGTGCCGAACTTCTACGGGTGCGTCTTGCCCATGCATTGGCACACCCGCCCTTCTGAATGACGTTGCAGGCGTTGATGAGCCACATCTGTATCCGGCGTACCAAAGAGGCGAGCAGAGCTTTCCAGTCTCCGCCGTGTCATCGCTGACACACTCAAGTGTAGATGCAAGACAAGCGGGGCAATGTTCTCGTGCCTTTGCCACCTGTAGCTATCTCAACTTCAATGTGTGCCACTGTCACTCACAATTTCTACTTAGGTGGATGTAACGATTGTGCCAGTCACGTTGACGCCACAAGCAAGGGTACGCCCCGCTCTATCTGCTGTCGAATCGTCTCTGATGCACAATAGGAGCTGTACGACGCAGTGGAACAACTCTCCAAGGAGCGCGTCGGAAATCTCATACAGCAACACGGCTCTATCAACGCTGCTGCTGTATGTGCTCATTTCCTGAACAGCGGGCTCATTGCTGACCATTCCTCAGGTTCAATCTAATGTTCTCAGTTTGCTCACTCGGATGCGTCAGCTAGCTCTTCACCCTGGGCTGCTTCCTCCCAACTATCTAGAACAATTGCAATCTGCTGATCAGAACGAGGAGGGAGCCCCGGCACCGGCCCAGATCACTACACAAGACAAGATCCGTCTGCAGAATATCCTTGCTCAAGCCATCGAGGACTGCGAGGAGTGCCCTATCTGCTTCAGCGTCCTGGATGAGCCTCGTATCACGTTCTGCGGACATATGTTCTGTCTGCCTTGGTAAGTCCACCTCATGTATGCGCGATAGCCAGAGTCCTGACTGTGTGCAGCATCACGGAGGTTCTCGCTCGCGATCCCAAGTGCCCTATGGTGAGTAGAGTACGGCGTCTTGACCTCTCGTACGTCTCTGACCCTGTCGAATAGGATCGACGTCCCTTGGGACTTCTACAGCTGGTGGAACCTCCCGCTCCAACAGATCTGACACAAGCTCCCGTACGATTCGACGACGATGGAACGGAAGAGGATGATAGTGACCTTCGGACTGGCTCCTCGGCCAAGATCGATCAGCTTGTCACGCTCTTGAGGCTCACTCCGGAAACCGACAAATCACTCGTGTTTTCTCAGTTCACTTCCTTCTTGGACAAGGTCAGTACACGGACACATTGTCATTTTCGAATCGGTCGCGTAAGCTCACCCGTATGAGTAGATTGCGGAGACGCTAGACAAGGAAGGGTATGTTGGGGTATTTCGCTACCACAATCTTGTTGCTGACTATGGACTTACAGCATTCCGTACGTTCGCTTCGATGGCAAGATGTCTGCTCGTCGTCGGCAGGAGACCATCGCCCGCTTCTCCGTCCCAATCGAGGCCGATTCATCTGGGCCCGCCCTCAGCCAAGCTGCTCCCCATCGTTGAGCCAAGCTACAGCGCCGCCATCTAGTCAACCCACAGTGCCCGCCTCATCGCAGCGATCGTCGCGTCGTCGGGGCCGCGCTACCCAGTCTACAGTCATTGACGACATATTCAACGACGACAAGGACAAGGACGACGACTTCGTCATGGACGACGATGATCAGGATGATGACGATGACTTCATTGACGACGAGGATGACGACACGCCCTTCCGCACTCAGTCGAAGAAGGGTAAGGGTAAGGCGAAGTCAAAGCCCAAGGCTAAGAAGAGGGTCAACATGCCCAGCACCCCTGCGCTGGACGGTTCTCAGTTCGATGGGGTTAATCCCCGCGTCATGCTCATCTCATTGAAGGCTGGCGCATTGGGGCTGAACCTGACTGTCGCGAACAATGTCTATCTGTGAGTGAAGTGCGCTGTTATCTTGTCTGCTATTCTATTCACGCTTCCGTTGTCCAGGATGGATCCGTAAGCACATCTGCGTCTCATATGATTGTCCGTGGGCTTAGTCGAAACGTCAGATGGTGGCAGGAGGGTATCGAATCGCAAGCTATTGACCGTTGCAACCGGTGAGTCCTGTTCAGGTGATAGCAACGCTGGCATGCATTGATCGTCTTGCATGCAGTATTGGCCAGAAGAAGCCTGTGCATGTCTACCAAATGATTGCCGAGAACACAGTCGAATCGAAGGTAAGACTGCGTAGCAGCGACGTTTTCCTATCCTTCTGTTCTCATCATCGCTATAGGTCATCGAGATCCAAGAGAAGAAAAAGAAGCTCATCACCGAGGTGAGCACCCATGCAGATTGGTTGCAGTATATGTGGACTAACGTCTGCGCTCTGCAGGCGTTCTCCGGCATCAAGAGTACGGAGACTCAGCGTCAGAAGAAGGAAGCTCGTCTGCAAGGTGAGCTCATCAACTGGATGTCTGCCGTATCATCGGTCTGCTCACTGGCGCGGCAGAGCTCGTCGAGTTGTTTGGGCTCCAGAGGCAAGATGGAACTCAAGATGGCGCGAACTCATCCCAGAGTACCCTTGATGCTTGGCGTGCTTGAAAGTGCTGTGGATACGCTCAGCTGGTCCCTTCTTGTTGCACATACAGCTATTGTACATTGCTCCGTTGCTTCGGCTAGCATACCAGCCAGTGCTATATAGTGTATATCGTCTAGTTGCTTGCTGTATCATGTTAGTTTTATGACTGTTATCTTGGATTTATCATGGTCTCTGAGACTCGATATTCTACGGCGTCGGCCAATTTCCAGTAACCGCCTGGATTATACGTACGAGGGCACGATGTCCGGGGCGTCAAGAACTGGGGTGAAAACCTCAATATGCACCGAGTCAACGTTAACCTTCTTGCGGATCCAGTCAGTCGCAATCAGACGATGTAGGCTGGACAACGCCTGGCAAATGCACCGGACCGATTGCTGCCTGCCATGCCTCGGCCTGGAAGTGAGGAGAGACGTTGGCAGTACGTACGTCTCCACGATCGATGATAAACAGGACCTAGAGCTCGTACATTGCCCATTGACAACGACCGCAGGCAGCAGTACAAGCAAAGTTAACCTTCACGGGCGCGAGCACATGGTTGCCGGACTATGATTGTAAGACTCCGCGGCGGGACATCGCGCGAAGCGCAGCATACCGTACACTTTCCTTGAAACTCCACGAACTCTGATCTGCACACACCGTGTATGGCAGGGTGACAGAGTTATCGTGCACCAGACGTACACGTTGCCCGTCCGAAGCGCGCACGACCCTGCAGCGCTCCAATGCATGCCCCGACGAAGAGCGGGCTCGGATAAAAGCCGACTTCTCGGAGATGGGCACCCTGCCACGAACGACCGTCACGACGTTCGGTACTCAGCTCAACAGAACCCCGCGTCGGAAGATGCCCAACCCAAAACGGAGCTGCGGTCCATCCGACCACGCGGGACGCGGGCGTTGAGAAGACGTACCATAAATGCAGAAGCACGCCTCGCGTCGAAGTAAATCCGAAGCTGCCGGAAGCCCATGTCGAGAGCGGACGTCACAATCCGACTCGGCGGCGTTCCAGTCGTGGTCCTGCCTTGATTCTTGCCGCACAAAAGATACGCCTGTGGTGCCGTCATGCACGCAATTGAGAGCAGACAGGACTCACAGGAGTGGCAGGCCTCGCTGTGTGATCCGTGGTTCGGATGCGCGCCAGAACGTCGGAGTTCGCTCCGAGCAAACCACCCTCTTAGTGCGACTAGTGCGGCGAGGCAGCCGGGCTGGCCTGACCGTCAGTAGCCGTCAGTATGGCTGTTGCGCATTATCTGGCACGGTGGGGTGGCAGTCAATAGCCAGACATCGGTGTGGCCCATCCCACAGGACGATTGCGGCCAATGTCGCCATGGTGAGTGGTGGCAGACACATGAGCAGAGCTGGTATCGCATTCAGGTGACCTCTGCGCGATAAGGCTCAGCATACGTTCTGTCAAACTAAGTCTCCGACCTTCGTCTGCCGTTTCAGATCATATAGTGCGGGTCCAGTTTACAGTAAGTAGCGGATAAATATAAGCGAAGCAAAGCGTCGCGAGTCCGATCTAATCCATGAAACGAATTTCCGTCCTGAGAAGACCCGGCGCGTCAGAAGCGAACCTAGAAGGACTGGGACCACGGCTTGTAAGTTACTCACCAGATGCCAATCCAACAGCCTCTCGACCGACGCTTGGATGGTGGAGTGCAGCATCATCTGCGCTCTTTCGCGCGGATGACCCGGTCATATGACTCCGCGATCGGGTTCCGATATGCGAGCACGGTAAGGTGTGCGCTGAGATACGGCGGAGGAAGTAGCGGATGAATGGCCTCCGAAGCCGCGCTCTGCTCTTGCGGCGGGAAGTGTGATGTGAACGTGATGGGTGTGCGAGACGGAGATGGGGTAGACCGCAGGGCAAAGTTCGTCAGAGCGGCTATGGAAGAACTAGACGATATGGTTGAGAGCGTTCGATGCCGATCGTGGTTAGACCGGCTGGAAAGCTTCTCGCTGGCGGAAGGCAGGACGGGCATGGTCGCATTCGACGCGACGGAAGATGTAGACGTGCGCCGAAGTTGCCTGTGCGCGGGAGATGATGACGAAGGAGAGGAGAGGCTCGGTGACGCTGACACGGTTCGTATGCTGGTGGGGAGCCTGCTCGATGGCTCGTGGGCGAGGAAGATGCTGTTGACATCTGCCCCGAAGCGGCGTCCGGTAGTACAGTCGCTACAGGGGAGAGTGGGGCGGGTTTTGCCGCGAGGCCGTGGGCATACGAATGACCACGGATGAGCGGATGTGGTCTCAGAGTAGGAGAGGTGACGGAATGCGTAGACGGAGGTCGGGTCATGGACTGTCGTTTGTAGGAAGGATCAATGTCAGGAGACCGGCGAGGAGGCGAGTGTGTCTCAGAGCGCGCTTTGCTGACAGGAGGCGTCGGGGTGGAGATCTGGATTTCCACTTTCGGACGCTGCTGATCGCTCGGCCGAGGCGAGGACTCGGGGTGCAGCAGCTTCTGCTCATGTAGCGCGAAATCGCGCGCGGTCGGGACGAGAGGGAGTTGAGAGGGACGTGCGGTATCAACACGAGGCAAAGAAGGGGGGACGGCCTTCGGGGTAGCGACATCGTGACCAAGTGTGGCGTTCACCTGAGTCTGTTGGGCAGATTGTACGGGGGCAGGCTGGGCTGCAGCCCGAGGTTTGGCTTGTTCGATCGGAGTAGAGTCTGTGTCTGATTCGTTGTCTGGTGTCGCGGCGCCACTTTCGCTCGAGACCCAGTCATCGTCATCCTCGCCCTCGTCCGGACTAGAGATGGAGAAGTCGACCTTCTGTCTGGCACCGTTCTGCTTCGCGGCGGCAGTGGGGGTGGGTGCCCGACGTATGGCCGCAGGCTGGAGGTTCTCGCGCGAGTGCACGCGGATGCCACTGTTGGACCGCATGAACTGGGCACTTGCAGCTCGTGCATTGGGCTATACGTGGCGCATGAGGCGGCTGCGAGCAGATCGTCGCGCATGGAGAGGACGCACCTCGTGATGGAAGTGGGCGGACTTCTTGGTTTTATCAGCGACTCTGGGGGGCGGGGGCTCCTTCTGGGTGATCTGGAGATTGAGGCCGAGCTTGGACGAGCCTCCAGACGACGTGCGCGAGTGCGAGCGGTTGGGTCCGCTGGGTCGGTGAGCTTTCGCGGGCATTGTCGTGGTGGAGGAGGGCGAGCAGACAACGAACAGGCACAGCGCACCGCTCAGCCACGGCGCCTCTGCGCACCCGGACTCCGCATCACCGACTCCGAACGCGGCCAATCTGCGCATGTCGATTGCAACTTCAATGCGGCTGGTATTCCTGCGACTACTTGCTGCTGCTCTCGCATGTCGCTCGTCCGTGTAGCCTGCACGCAGCCACACAGTCTGAGCAGAGCGTCGGGGGGCGACCAGCGACGCGGTATTTGTGGCTCCGCACACTTCGGCTGCTCAGCAGAAGCGTTCCGTATCGGGAGCGTGCGCACGTGGGAGAAGCGCAGAAGCGCAAGAATTTGCGGAAGCGCCCACTCATACCTGCTTGCCTCTCCCCGCCGCTTGCTCTGTGGACAGTTCGGCCACCTTCTGGCCTCAAGTGCAGGATTCACTGACCAAGACACTCACCGCTACACTTTCGAGACGCGTACAAGAGAGTAATCCAAGATGGAGCGAGTACAATTCCAGCAGGAGCAGGTCCGTACTCGTTTTGCCTCGGCCTGAAAGCAGTCTAACCAGTGTTCACCAGATGCTCGCCGAGCTCAAGGACCTCGTACAGAAGGGTCTCTTCACTCAAGTACGTGCTCGTATCAGTGATTGTGTCCATATGGAAGTGTATCCGCTGCACAAAGGTCTTGCTCCCGCAATCCTGTAGTGGTGCCGTCAGGTTCACTCGGGAATGCCATACGGGTCGCTGCGACAGCGTCTCAAAGAAGCATTTCGTGGAAGCGCAGACTGCTTCACTGCACCCCATGATCTCATGCGGACGCGAGGAGCGCATGTAGACTGTGCTGGACGTACGAACTGAGTGGCAGCGGATACACTCTCATACCCACACTCAAAGAATCATGTCGTAATTGACCGACAGTACCGCGCGCACAGAAAGAGGTCAGGCAGATAATGCAAAAGCGGACAGTGTTCGAGACCGCACTCGTGCGACGCATTCCCAAGAAGAGCGACTTCCTGCGCTATGCCGCCTACGAAATGAGCCTCGAGGCCTTGCGGAGAAAAAGGGTAGAACGACTGGGTGCGTGCTTCCGTCAGATAGGGTCGCACCAAGAAGCTGAACCATGAGCAGAGATGGCCAAAGCCCCGCCGTCTATCTCGGACTATGCCCTCGTCCGCCGGCAGTTCCAGATCTTCGAACGTGCCCTCAAGAAGTTCAAGGGCGACGTCGGCCTGTGGCTACAGTACATCCAAGTCGCGAAGAAAGAGGGCGCGCGTGCACTAGTCGGACGCATTACCGCACGGTGAGCGATCCCATTCGACGGTATATCGTCCTGCCCTGACGCGTTGATAGTGCGCTCCAGCTCCATCCCAATGTTCCCGCTTTATATGTGTTCGCAGCTTCGCACGAGCTCGAGCATCTGTCACCGTCGGCGGCGCGGGCCCTGTTGCAGCGTGGTCTGCGGCTAAATGCAGACAACGTCGAGATGTGGCGGGAGTACGTGCGAATGGAGTTGGGTTTCGTGGAAAGCTTACGACGCCGATGGAATGTCCTGGGAATCGAGGTGAAGGGAAAGGGCAAACAGAAAGGGGCGAGCAAGGGCAAAGGGAAGGAGAAGGAGGGTGATGCCGAGGATCCCTACTCTGGGCTTGGTGAGGTCAACCTGGAGGAGGAAGCGGACCGCATGGAGGTGGACGGGGAAGACGTCGACGAAGACGAGGCGGCCCGGAAGGAGGTCATGGCAGGCGCGATCGTCAAGTCGGTGATATCCAGCGCTGCGAAAGGTGCGCCACCTGGCCCGTCTTATGTAGTATGCGCTCTCCTGCTTTGAGGACTGACGATTGCTCTCATAGCGATACCGAAGATCGAGCTGTTCACTTCTCTCCATGAGCTTATATCGGCATACCCTTCTCCGCCATCGCTTCGAGAATCACTTCTCGACCATCTGCATGCGCTCCTCCACAAGACGCTACCTTCACACCCCGCTGCCATCAAGCTGTCCGCGACGCGGCACCTGAAAGTAGACCTCGTGGGGGAACCGCTTGTGGATGCACTGAAGGACGCCAACGAGCAACTGTTGGCGTACATCAGAAGCACCGGCGGGCCAGTATCACCAGAGGTCGCGGCCGTGTACGCCGAGTTTGTTGAGGAATGGTGCGGGAAGGACGTCGATGACACGTTGGTGAGTTCCTGCCTGAATTCCTCTCTTTCCCTGATGTACTGCTGCCTGCGGGTCCCTGACCGGAAGGGTGGCTCCCGGTCTACGTCCGAGTATGGAGTCGCCCGTACCGAATCCATCAACCCTGTCTGCTGTTGACGTGTCTTCGCGCCGTGCGACATACGCACGTATTCAGTGTTGACAATCGCCTGCCGAGCTTGGGCCTCGATCAACTGGGCACCTTGCGGCGATTCGCGTTCTTTCTCCATCTCTCGACGTGTCCGCGTGGGGATTGTCGTGCTAATCGCCTGCCCCCCGACGAACAGAAAGCCTACCTGATCACGTCTCTCCACATCCCGATACGCCAGCTGCCCGCCCCTGTCCCACCTGGTTTGCTCGCGGCACACATACGGTTGCTCGCGTCACACCACGCTTCGCTGGGCTCCGGGCTGCTCCCCGGAAAAGCAGACTCGCCGGAGAAGATCCTGCGCACCGCACGCAAGCACACGACAAAAGCACCCACAAGCGCGGCCGTATGGTTAGCACGCCTTGGTGCAGAACGCCAGTTCGCCACGCAGAACGAGATAAACGCCGCGTGGGAGGAGGCCCGAAAGCACGTCACGGGCGATCGCATCCAGGACGTCTGGCTCTGGGGCCTCGAGCCTGCAAACCGCCGCCCGCCTAGCCCCGACGGCGCCCCCGGAACTGCCAGCGAACGCGAACATGCAGATATTGAGGCTGAGGTCGAGGTGCTCGAGGTGAGTCTGCAGGCTTACGCAACGGACGGAAGGACTGACCGGGACTGGTGCGGTCCCCGCGCATTCGCCCTGCACAGCAATTGCTTCACGAGAGCTCGCTTATCCGGGAGCCGGCGGCGACGGGCGCGCTCCATGAGGCGCTCCTGATACGGTACGCAGCGTCGTCGCACCGCGCGCTGCGGTCTCGCTTCCGGATCACGTCCCCGCCCGCCACGATTGCACAACCTCCTCCACGTCAACGCCATATTGCAAGGGGGCGGGCGAATCTTTCAGCATCCGCTGAAGCGCGACTGGCACGCGTGCGCAAGATAGGGTCAGCGTATGCGCCTTCCGCGCGGGTGTGGGCCGAAGTGTTCAGGCAGGAGGCGGGTGGCGACAGCGACGTGGCTAGCACGCCCGCGGGTGGGGCTGATGCCGCCAATGATGCCTATTTTGGGGACGCGGATGGGGACGAGCGCGTGCTGCGGGCCGTCTACGAGTTCTGGCGGCAGACAGACGGGGTGGAGGCGACGGTTGCGTGGGCCACATGGTTGCTGCGCAGCGGGAGGAGCAAGGACGCGGTGGGGGTCGTCGCGCGGGCGAGGAGCGTACTCGGGGAGGCGGCCGGGGAGACCGTCGAGCGTCGTTGGAAGAGCGTTCTGGACGGGCCCGAGGATGCAGGGGTGAACTCCGAGGAGGTTCCGTCTGCGGTATGGTTTGACGATGCGGCTGCGGAGGAGACGTTTGCGTTGTAGTGTAGGCCCAAGCGGGACTCATTGTGTCGTTATCTCCTGACGACATACGCATCCGCGGTGCGCTTGCAGGGTTCGATCATGTTATGCACAAGCACCTCAGACTTGCCTGAGATGTCTGAACGTTGGGGTGCGCAGTCAATCACCGAAATGAATGAGACTAGTGTCCAGCTGACTTTGGGTGGCCACTGGGTGGCCAGGATGTCTATTCCGAGTACACCAAGTACACATACACATATGACACGGCCCCATGTGTGAAGCTTGAAGAAGGAGAACAACAAAGACAAGCTCAGCCTGCTCGTGTGTTATGTGGAACCCATGCAGGACAGAAGGGACGGCGAAAGCTACTTAGGGTTAACGGAAGGGCGCGTTTGATAAGCTTGTCCGTAATTGCCGTGGCGTTTTCTGCGTATTTGGGTTGGTTACGGAGGCGCTGTCACTCAACGTATACGTTGCGCATGTGGAAGGTCGAGAAGCAGGGAAGCCACGATGTCGCAATCGCAGGAGCAACGACGGTGTTAGGCTCCGGAGGTGCGGATGCCAGAAAAGGGGATGCCGGCGGTGGGAAGACGGGGATCTGGATGGGCCTCCGCACGAAGGGACACGTCGGTCGTGCGCTGTCGAGAAGACGGAAACAGCGATGCTGCTCGTCATGGTAGGGCTGTCCTGGGCTGTCCGGTTCCTGGTCTTGGGGAGATCGTGCACGGCCGGGCGTGCATCAGGGAGCGCAAGTGCCTGGAGTTTGACCGGGAGCATATGGCTGCACGCGGGCGCACCCATGGCTGCGCCGCGGCGCCAGTCAGGGAGATCGAGAGCGCGTCGACAGGGAGAGGGACATACCCTTCACGGTGGCCCGGCGAATTTAGCTATGTAACGGGGAACATACCACGCCGCACTGAGGATGGGCCGGTGGGGTGTGACAGGCGCATCCGAGAGAACGGAGACTGCAGCGAACGTTCGTATGGGGTGTGAGGTGGGTGAGAGCGCGAAGACGGTGCCCCACATGGAGACCAGGGGCGGCGGAGCCAAGGGTCGCCAAGCGGGCCTCGGACGTCGGGAGAGCGGGCCTCGCGGACGACACGCACGTCGGGGGCGGCAGCGCAGACGGGGCCGGGAAAGAGACGGGGAATGGGCGGGGGTGAGGAGATACGGTCGGCACATGGGCTTGGGAGCACGCGGACGGGAATAGAGATGGGAGTCGGACGGATAGATGTGATGGGGGCTGATGGGATTGAAACGGCGAGCACCGCACTGCGAATAGGCCGGGGCAGGAATAATAATGGGCGAAATAAGGGCTGGTAGAAGAGACACGCGTGGCTCCGTGGAAGAGAAGACCATGTGCTGCGCGAGACGTGCCCATCCCCATAGACCTTAGCCTAATCTCCTCGTGTCCTTCTGTTCCTCCCCCTCTTCCTCCTCTGGCCGTCCTCGTCGCCGTGGTTGTTGTCAGCGGTGAGTCCCCCGTCTGCCCCCGAGTGCGCCGCTGACGGTGACGGCCCCCCGACCCGCGTACGCGTGCACCGCACACCGCTATCCTCGCGCGCCATATTTCAATCCCCGCTCGCTAGCTTTGCCTCCTGCTGCCATCTCCCACCAGCCTGCCTGCCTATCGCTTCCTCCAAGCCAGGCTTGCCCGCCGCTCGTAGACGTCCTGGGGCGTCCGAGTCTCCCCGTGTCTGACAGGAGCTCATTGGAGAGCACCACCCCCGTCGACTGGTCAGGTTCAGCCCTCCGCCACCTCTCTGCATGCATATCGAGCCAGCCCCCGTCCGTCTGTAGTCCACGCCCTTCTCCAAGACATCTCGCCCGACCTCTCCTCTCTCGAGAAGAACAAGAGCGCAGACCCGTCTACTTCCGGCTTACGACTTCTAGCTTGTCACCTAATGTTGCAGTATCCAGTTCAGCTCCCGCCACTCTCCCTGTCCTCCTCGAAGCGCACGCCCACCCATGGTAGAGACAGAATCCTCGACGACCGCCGTAATGGACATTCCCGCCCCGCAAAGCTCACTGTTCATGACCGCGTCGTCCCACCCCTTCCCCCCACCATGTCCGTGACTCCCCTCTCCATCCCCACTGCTCTGTCCCCACTTCGTCCGCGTCTGTCTCCACCTACCCCTCCCCACTCCCCTCCCCGGTATCAACCACCCCCGCCAAACTGATACATCGCTCTCCTCTCACTGCTTCGCCTCGGCAGCTCTCCAGTCCCGTCCCTCGTTCTCCCCACCCTCTCCGGTCCGAGATCCCCTCGTACGACGGCCGCTCTCGCTCCAGTGGCCACTCGTCGATGTCCTCAAGCATCGTCGATGTTCTCTCGCAGGGCGACTTGGTTGGAGAAGGTCTGCCTCTTCAAGGCGAGATCGTCTCACGGGTCCCGATAAGCTCATCCGAGCCGCGGGTCGACTACGATGAACCGGCGAAGGAGTTCGAGGTCGTCAGGAAGCTTGGTACAGGTAGCTACGCTGTCGTGTATCTTGTGCGCGAGGTTCTGTCGCGCCCTCTGCCTTCTGATGACGGCCATGGTATCTCTGTTGGACGCATGGACTTGGACGACGGGTACTTCGGTAACCAGTCTACGGAATACGGTCGCGAATACGCTATCAAAGTGTTGTCGAAAGCAAACCTTGACGAGGAGGCGCTTTCGGCTCAGCTGTTTGAGGTGCGTATGCGTATACGCCTTGTTATGCTGTGTCAACTAACAGTCTGGATACCTACCCTCAGGCCACCATTCAACAGTCCCTTCCGGCCCACCCCAACATCGTCACCCTTCACCGCACCCTCGAGAGCCCTTCTTTCTTGCTTCTTCTTCTCGAGTTCGTGCCTGGTGAAGACCTTTTCTATTTCCTCGAACAAGCCCGCGACCACTACGAAATTGACCCCGCCACCATGGACTTGTCGACGTCGCCTTCGGTATCGGACTCAAGCTGCGCCTCTCGAACTCCGCCAACGCCCAGTCTTCTGTCCTCCCTCAACCCTGCGCAGCTGCTCTCGCGCACTCGCCTCCGCCTCATCGCATCTATGTTCTCGCAGATGTGCGAGGCTGTTGCAACCTGCCACGACAACTCCGTGTTCCACCGCGACATCAAGCCCGAGAACTTCATTGTCACGGACGGTTGGACGACGCTCCCCGATGGGCGGTCTGAGCGTAAGGTCATCGTCAAGCTCAGTGACTTCGGCTTGTCCACTACCGATGTCGAATCGGCGGATATGGACTGTGGCAGTGCCCCCTACATGAGTTTCGGTATGTTTGAATTGCATGCCGTTACTACTCATGCGCCGTGCTGACACCACGTTGGTATAGAATGCCGTAATAACATACATCCTACTTATTCACCGCGAGCAGCCGACGTCTGGTCACTTGGTATCGTGCTTATCAATATGTGAGTTGGCGCATACAGCCTGCTCCCTGGAAACCTCGACTTATGTTCTACGTCAGGTTGTACCATTATAACCCCTGGACGGACACCACGCTAGGCGTGTGCTCGTCGTTCGAGCTCTACCGCCAACAGCCCGTCAACTTCTTCATGCAGCGCTTTACTGGCATGACGCTCCCCGTTGCTGAGTTCCTGGCCAACAACGTCTTCTGCATCCTGGACGACCCGAAGGACGACTCCAAGCGGATCTCCGCCCGTGACTTCGGGCTTTGGATCAAGGACCTGCCCACCCTTCTCGGTGGTCCTTCGCACAGTCACACTCGCACGGTCTCCATTTCCTCCGTGCAGGGTCACCGCCTTGCGTCTATCCCTCACTCCCGTCGTCCCTCGTTGCGCAACTCCATGGTTGCAGGAGAGACGATCTCTCGTCGTGCCTCTCGCAACTTCTCGCGCCCGCCTTCCTTCGCGCCGGCGTACGAGCACAAGCGTGAGAACTCGACCATGCTCGCGCCTGTCCCCGACGGCGAGATCGAACAGGAGAGCGTGCTTGCGGAGCATCTTAATGACATTCACGACCAACACGAACACGACGGCGAGATGGAAGGTGAAGCTGGTTCGCGCTCTGCGTCTACGCACAAGCGACGCAAACGTGGCGCTAGGAAGGGCAAGGGCGCAACGTCGGCGACGTCTCCGACGAGTCCTGCGTCGGTGCACGACGTTACACTCGAGACCCTTGCGCAGGCATCTCAGACTCTGGCGCGCGAGATCTCTCGTACATCACGTACTTCCTCCCAGCCTCCCTCGGACGTTCGTCCCAGCCAGTATCCCCTCCCCGGCATGGCATTGCCGCCACTGACCCTCCTTAACTCTTCCGTTCCTCTTTCTCTTGTGTCTCCAAGTTCTGCCACTCCCTCCATCTCCAAGAAGTCGTCGAAGTGGAAGCTGTCTTTCGGCAAAGGCAGTGCCAGCGCCGCTGCCAGTGCGAAGCTCTCCCCTGCTACAGAGGATATCCCCAGTGTTCCTGAGCCAGTCACGCCGGGTGGCAAGCACATGTCCGCGACTGCCAGCAACGTCACTAACTTGCTGATGAGCCTCAACGCACCGCCAGTGCCTTCGGCCAAGTTGTCCCAACCGCCTGCTGCGCCCTCGGCTGGTCGCGACAGAGACCGCGACGACGACGTCGGTTCGTGGAACCGTGGCCGGCGCCCCAACCATTCGCCCTACTCTGTTAGCCCGTCGGGAAGCGCGACATGGGGTCCCTCCTCTGGGTCCCCGTTCCGCTCGCCGCAGCCCCGCAGCAGTCCCGAGCGACGATATGGCGGCCCCTACGGCAACAACGGGGACAAGAGATCCGAGCGCGCAATCTCGCCGTCAAGCACACGTAGTGGGCGCCCGCTTGCATCGAGCGCGAGTTCGATGGCGTCGAGCAACTGGCGGAGCTCGATGTCTAGCGCCGGAACGTCGACCTCTGCGTTCACGCGCTACAGCAACAATAGCAGTCGTAGTGTGGCGACGGCGGCGACGAGCGTGTCGTCGCAGAGCTGGCGCAGTCAAGGCAGCAAGTACACGCAGGACTCCACCCAGTCGCAGATGCCCGCGAATGTCAAGTGTAGGTTGCTGTTTTGCTACACCAATCTGTTCTCTTCTAATTTTCCTACTTTAGTCGTCACTGGCACTCCTTGGGACCTGCACCAGCTGCCGCGCCAGATGTATCCCAACCCTGACGACGCCAAGTTCGGTGGTCCGCCCGTGCGCAACAGGCGAGCGAAGAAGCCGACGGACCTGACTTTGGACACGATCAACGAACGCCCGCAGCACCCAAAGTCACCCCTCGGTCAGCGTGCGGATGCGGCGACGAGCACGAGTGACCTGGATCATGTTGGCCGTGGCGACGGTGGCAGCAAAGACCGGGAGGGAGGCGAGTCGCTCGACGGTTCGCCGCGGAAGGTGCAGAAGGGACAGATCAACGCTCTCGCGAAGATGCTGTCTGCTCTTCGCCGCTGAGCGTCCTGCTTGTGACGCTCCCACACGTCAGAAGAGACCCGCGGTTGGGTTCGTTCTTTCCGTCTATGCTCGTCGGTAGACGTTGTTCCGCATGCGCACCTGCTCCCCGCTGCTCGTTGCGGGGGCTGGCGCGTTGTATTAGTATTCGTCGCCGCGGGCCCCCTCCCGCGGATGGAAAAACGAGATCGCCCTTCCTTGTCGTGATGTGCACACTCGGCCCCGCTCATCGTCAATCAACCTTCTCCGCTATGTCCTTCCTTGCAATTCCCAACTCACCTGCCCCGCTCATCAAACAATGCCCCTCGCACGTGTATCATTGCCGTAATCCACTCCCCTTCCACCCCTCGCTGCGTCCCTCGCCTGCGCAGCCTCCCTGGTGCGCGGTGTGGGATATTTGCACGGACTGTTGCCCTTCACCCTCCCCGCTTAGACGACATGCCGCTTGCCGTAGCGTACTTGCCCGAGCCACCAATGTCTCATCTGCCTGTACGATACCCCTGTCGTCGTCGAGAATAACATTGGCTGGACATAGTTGGGCTTACGAGGAAGTGCGTAGCATCGTCGTCTTCGCTGGTACAGGATGTGTATAGTATCGTTGCTACCCGCATCCACCACCACCACCACCCATCACTCCCTCGTTCTGCTCTCGCACACACGTACGTACGCATCACAATGTTCTCGGATAGGTACATATTCAGTTAGCTCGTATCGGACTGTGGAACCTTGCCCACTTCCATCCGCTCGTTTAGCACGCCCTGTCGCACGTCGGTAGTAGGATCGGAGGATCGTCGGACACTCTTTTGCAGCCCGTTGTTATTTACTTCGTTTCTCTTGACACTCTCTCGGAAGGTCGGTGTGATATACTGGCCACACGTCGCAGGCCCCGCGTGTGGCTAGATATCGATCGTGTTGTCTTACAGTATAAGCACTGCTAGTGAAAACAGGCGAGTATTGGCTAGATCTAATTTAATACCGCTCTTCTACACATGATCCCGTACCCTGCGTCATTCCCGGCAGACATTCAATTACCGGTCATGTCCACGCTAGTGGAGCCGAAGAGCAAACCATCCACGGATGATTATCGCGCTGTGTCCATGTCCGACTCGGACTCGAGCTCCTGCGCATGCTCTTGCTGGAGCGCCGCGAAGGCCATGTTCTGCTCCAGCGTGGGAGGCTGCGGTGCTTCCGGTGCGAGGGTGGCCGTGTCGATGAGAAAGGTCGAGGGTTCGCGCCTCGAGGTGGAGGGCACGTTGCCGGAACTGTGTGGGTGCAAAGTTTGCATGACGGGCTGTGGGGTGGGAGCGGGCGATGAGGTGGGGGAGAACTCGGTGTCCATGTCACTGTCGGATGACAGGCTGCTGTACGACTGGGCATCCGAGATGACATAGCCGCCCTTGCTGAATTGACGAACGAGATTGACGTAGTATTCCTGCAGGACTTCCCCAGTGCACTGCATCGGAAACCCAGGCGGATCACGACAAGCGATATTGGGGCGGATAGTCAGGACACCGGTATACAGTATACATGAGCCGCAGTCAGAAGGAACAGATGCTGACCGTGAGGTTCCAGTCAATGATGCGCAGGAATTCGCGCTCGAGAACGTTGAGTTCTGCCACAGGAATTCCGCCGACCTTGGCGTAGACGCTATTGCTACAGAAAGCGTCACAAAGACACTTGCTGGAGACGCAAATGGCCGCGATGACGAAGCGATGGCAGGTGAGAGACGAGAGGACGAAGGCAGGCATCCGCGCGGAGATCTGATCGATGTAGTGCAAGGTTATCAAGAGACATGCCCGCTGGCCCCTCTGCGTAAGTGACCTGTAGCAGTGCAACAGGAGAAGAGTGGCCGACGTACCTCAGCTTTGGTGAACCTGACTATACGCCGCAGGTAGTCTAGGATGGAGATCCCGGGGGCAGTGCGGGAGTGGAAGCGTGTGAGACTTTCGCTGTACGTTTGTGAAGTGTCATTCGACAGCACTCCCTGCTGTACGTGCAGGGTTCGACGCACGGAGAGAGAGGGATCTGGTCGTTGTGGGCCATCACGCGTTCCATCATGTCGGCTGCCGAGGAGGTCAGCGTTGGACTCGACGAGCATCGCGGGATGGAGACGCACCGATGAGTTGGACGAGGACGTCTACATCGGCGTCCTCGAAGGCAGCCGGCAGTTCAACCCTCTCTGGAGATTCCATCCACCCATTGCGGCAGCCTAGCCCGCCAACCGCCAAGTGTCGTGCTCGCTGTTCCCGACGATGAGCGCGAACGCAGGAATGTGGGGAAGCAGAGTCGACTCAGGCCCGGACGACCGCGCGCCCAATCAACCTCCTCGCGTAGATCATCTCGATAACTGCCGCCCAGTCCCCCGTCAGCGTCTGGTGTAGCCTCGGCACATGCCGCACCACCTATACAGCTCTTCAGCCGCGCCCAAACCTTATTCTAGACCACACGCTCCGGTACGGGACTGGGATAATCTATCCGGTCGTTCTGTGTATACTCGCCGCCGTTCCTTCCCTCCCCCTCGACATCCGCCATGGCCCCCAAGATCGTGCGTCGCAACGTTCTGGTTGTCTTTCTATCTGCGCTCACGACGAATCTCGTTTCCTAGGACCCCAACGAAATCAAGATCATCTACCTGCGGGCGACGGGAGGTGAAGTCGGTGCCTCCTCGGCACTTGCCCCCAAAATCGGTCCTCTGGGTCTCGTACGTCGCTATGTGCTACTGGGACATTGAATGCAGATGCTCAATGGTCGTGCAATGCAGTCACCGAAGAAGGTCGGTGAAGATATCGCCAAGGCGACCTCTGCGTGGAAGGGCCTCCGCGTAACCGTCCAACTCACCATCCAAAACCGTCAAGCCAAGGTCGACGTTGTTCCCTCCGCCTCCTCCCTCGTTATCAAGGCTCTCAAGGGTGGGTAGAGACCGTTGTATGACGGCGGAAAACGTATGTTCATACTTCTTCGTGTCCCTAGAGCCCCCACGCGACCGCAAGAAGGAGAAGAACATCAAGCACACTGGCAACGTCACCTTCGACGAGATTCTTGACATCGCACGTACCATGCGGTCAAAATCCCTCGCGAGGACCCTTGCAAACGGCGCGAAGGAGATTCTCGGCACGGCGCAGAGTGTCGGTTGCACGGTTGACGGCCAGCCTGCCCACGACATTATCGACCAGATCAACAGCGGGGAGATCGAGGTGCCGGATGAGTAGACGATGTACATGTACGGCATGCTTTCTATCACACTTTTTGGCTCTTCGTCCAGCATGGCCCGCGCTTGACAGCCCGGTTGCCTGACGAGTATGCAGGTTATGCGTGTATGTACGCAATGTATGACTACTGAAACCGCGCACACGTCTCCATCGCTGCTGCACGTCCTTGCCGTCCACAATGTAGTTTTTCTGCGTCGCTCTCCAACCTGAACGTCGTCTTCTGCTACCTTGGCTATGATGCAACCTTCCCGAACCAAGCGGCATGTCGGACCGGGCTCCTGCATGCATAGTAACTCTCCGCGAAGCGAAAGATAGCAACTCAGGCTGAAAAGTTCGGCGACTTCAAACCACTTCAAGTTCCACCGTGGACGCAGACGTTGAGTACCCTTGCTGGCGGACCGTTTTGCGGGCCGAGAGCTGAGCGATTAGATCTGAGATCATCCGATCGTGCAGTCAACAGGGCGTTTATCTGCCAGGAGAAAGTTACTTTAGCAGACTTGACTCGAGTGCTCATTCAGCTTCACCTCACACCTCCATCCTCTCTGGTACTCGGGGGCAAGAGCCTCTCAAGGCCCACAACATGTCTTTCCCTGCGCATAACTGTGAGCTCAGTATCTCTTGCACTGGAACGAGGGCTAGAGGCTGATGTCGGCAAAATATAGTATCTGCACCATTCAACTTCGCGAAGGAAGAGGAGAAAGTCATCGCGTACTGGAGAGAGATCGATGCCTTCCAGACGAGTCTGAAGCTCTCTGAGGGAAAGCCTACCTACACGTTCTTCGACGGCCCTCCATTCGCCACAGGACTCCCGCACTACGGACATCTGCTTGCAGGAACTATCAAGGTACGTTCATACGCTTGTTGATTATCAGAGACGCCTCGCATTCGCTTTGGAGTCGGCGATGCAGCAGACCCAAGGATGTACTCTTTCAGAAGCCCGAGGCTTACTGCACACGCACCAAAGAGCTTGGATGTCTCAGACTCAGCTAAGAAGGGGGTCGTCGCACAGTTCGATGGTGCCGAGAATGCATCAAGTGGCGATCTCTGAGGCCAGAGATGCGGCAAGGAGACAGCCTGAGACACGCAACGAGGGCCGTTGGAAGTGGTGGAAGTGGAAATCGGTGGCCAACCCCTCCTCTGCCCGTCTAGGCCACACCCAGTGGCCGCGAAAGTGCGGGGATTGCAGTGAGACCGTGCACTCCCAGCCACACTCACGGCGGACAACAGCAAAAGTAACTCATTTCCGAGAACGAGAGTCAGCGGTGCTATCTATGACAGTTGCTTTGCGGCAGGCTTGTACCACCGTCGGCTCATAGTCACTTCCAGCCGTGACTCGTTTGGCACTTGCATAGCGCGGAAATAATGAGCCTTCTGAGGGACTGACATCGCAACTTTCATGACTGACATTGAATCGTTTCCCTTGACAGGATATCGTCACACGACATGCGCATGTCACCGGCCATCATGTCATTCGTCGATTCGGTTGGGATACCCACGGCCTGCCCGTCGAGCACGAGATCGACAAGAAACTCGGGATCACCAGCCGGGACGACGTGATGAAAATGGGTATTGCGCAGTACAACGCCGAGTGCCGTGCCATCGTCATGAGGTACGCGTCGGATTGGCGTCGAACCGTTGAGCGCATGGGTCGTTGGATCGATTTCGACAACGATTACAAGACCCTCAACACGCCATACATGGAGAGTGTCTGGTGGGCGTTCAAGACGCTCTACGACAAGGGCCAAGTGTATCGCGGGCTGAAGGTCATGCCATATTCCACCGGCTGCACAACACCGTTGTCGAATTTCGAGGCTGGTCTCGCCTACAAGGATGTGAACGACCCTGCTATCACCGTTGCATTCCCTCTCGTTGACGACCGCACGACCTCCCTTCTCGCCTGGACGACGACTCCATGGACCCTTCCCTCTAACCTTGCTCTCTGTGTTCACCCTAACTTCACTTATGTCAAAATTCATGACGACGAGCGTGATCAAAACTTCATCTTGCACGAGGGCCTCCTCAAGACCTTGTACAAGGACCCGAAGAAGGCCAAGTTCAAGAAGCTTGCCACCTTCAAGGGTTCGGACCTGAAAGGCTGGAGATACGTCCCGTTGTTTGAGTACTTCACGGAGCAGGTAAGCTTCTGCACGGTATCGCCAGGGTTCACATTGAGACTGACCCGATCCGTGGGATAGTTCGAGGACAGGGCTTTCCGTGTCGTAACTGACACCTACGTCACAGACGAGGATGGTACCGGTATCGTCCACCAAGCCCCGGCATTTGGTGAGGACGATCACCGTATCGCTCTCGAGCATGGTATCGTGCGTCCGGAGGATATGCCCCCTTGCCCGATCGACGATGCCGGTCGCTTCACCTCCGAAGTCACGGACTTCGCTGGCCAATACGTGAAGGTGCGTATCGCAGGGATCTAGCTATCTATCAGCACTGACAATCTCATTCGCCAGGCTGCAGACAAGGAGATCCAGAAGGTGCTCAAGAACAAGGGTCGACTGATCGTTCAGTCCACCATCAACCACTCGTATCCCTTCTGTTGGAGGTCTGTACGGCGCAAGGTCTTCAGCAGTCATAATCCTGACAGACTTCCGCAGATCTGGGACTCCTCTGATCTACCGTGCTATTCCCGCGTGGTTCGTGCGTGTTGCTCCCATCACGGACGAGCTCGTAGCAAACAACAAGGAGACCCGGTGGGTGCCGCAGAATGTGGGAGAAGGTCGATTCGGTAACTGGATTGCGAACGCGCGAGACTGGAACGTCTCGCGGAATCGCTATTGGGGCACGCCCATCCCGCTATGGGCCAGCGAGGACTACTCGGAGGTGCGTTTGACTTCTTGCAACAGGATGTTGGGCTATGCTCGACCGACAAGAGGCTCATTTGTATTGATCAGATCGTACCGATTGGATCCATTGAGGAGTTGGAGAGGTTATCCGGTGTCACTGGCATCACCGACCTGCACCGTGACAAAATCGACCACATCACTATCCCCTCGAAGACCGGCAAGGGCCAGCTCAAGCGTGTCGAGGAGGTATTCGATTGCTGGTTTGAGTCTGGCAGGTATGTGCTCCTTGCTTGACATCTATAGGCATGGGCTCACCTCATACCGCTACGTAGCATGCCGTACGCTCAACAACACTATCCGTTCGAGAACAAGGATAAGTTCGAGAACGGCTTCCCCGCTGACTTCGTGTCGGAGGGTATCGACCAGACGCGTGGTTGGTTCTACACTCTGCTCGTCCTGGGTACACATCTGTTTGGCAAGGCTCCGTGGAAGAACCTCATTGTCACTGGTCTCGTCTTGGCAGAGTAAGTGAGTTGCCTCGACCCTTGATATATACATTAACGCTTGCTGCAGGGACGGCAAGAAGATGAGTAAGAGTTTGAAGAACTACCCGGACCCGAACAACATCATCGACCAGTACGGTGCCGACGCTACGAGGTACGTTTGACAGAAATTTCCTCGCAGTCCGTGGAACTGATATTGTCGTTCGCAGGATGTTCCTTGTGAACTCCCCCATTGTACGAGGCGACAACCTGCGTTTCCGGGAAGCCGGTGTTCGCGAAGTCGTCTCCCGCGTCCTTCTCCCTTGGCTCAATGCCTTCCGCTTCTTCCTCGGCCAGGCGGCTCTTCTGCAGAAGACGACCGGCCGCAAGTTCGTCTACCACGCACACGCACCTGTCTCGCAGAACGTGATGGACCGCTGGATCCTCGCTCGGTGTCAGTCGCTTATCCGCCTTGTGCGTGAGGAGATGGCGGCGTATCGGCTGTATACCATCATCCCGCGCCTGCTCGACCTCATTGACGAGCTGACGAACTGGTACATTCGCTTCAACCGGAGACGGCTCAAGGGTGAGGACGGCGAGGAGGATACCGTGGCGGCTCTGAACACGCTCTTCGAGACGCTGCTCACGCTGTGTCAGACGATGGTATGTACGATGAGTCCAAGGAGTCATTCTTCCTGCTGAGCATCTTCTTGACCGCAGTCCTCGTACACTCCCTTCCTCACTGAGAACATCTACCAAGGCTTGCGGCCGTTCATCCCTGAACAGACCGGGGTCGATGTTCGCTCCATCCACTTCTTGCCTTTCCCTGACGTCAAGGAGGAGTACTTCGACGAGGTCATCGAGCGGAAGGTGAAACGCATGCAGACCGTCATCGAGCTCACCCGCAACGTTCGTGAACGTCACAACCTTTCACTCAAGGTATGCAGTCATTCTTCGTCCCACTTGACGTTGCTGATCGCGTTCTTTCTGTGCAGACACCTCTCCAAGAACTCCTGGTCTTCCACGCCGACCCACAGTACCTGGAGGATGTGAAGGAGCTCCAGCGCTACGTCCAGTCCGAGCTGAACCTACGCGACATTGTCTTCACCTCCGATGAGGCTGCGGCAGGTGTCAAGTACCGCGCAGTGGCGGACTGGGCCGTCCTCGGGCGCAAGCTGCGGAAAGACCTCGGCAAGGTCAAGAACGCGCTCCCATCCGTCTCCAGCGACGATGTGCGCAAGTACGTCGAAACCGGCAAGCTCACCGTCGCAGGCATCGAGCTTGTCACCGGCGACCTCGCCGTGCAGCGGTACATCGAGCTGCCGGAGCAGCAGGGCGGCGGGTCTGCCCACTATGCCACAAATACGGACAACGAGGTGGTTGTGCGGCTCGACATCACTGTACACCCGGAGCTGCAGACGGAGTACCTCGCGCGCGAGTTCATCAACCGCGTGCAGAAGCTCCGGAAACGCGCTGGACTGCAGGCGACGGACGACGTCGACGTGTACCACTCGTTCGAGCAGGGCAGCGGGGATGACTTGCGCACTGCCGTCGAGGCGTACACTGAGACCATTGAGAAGACGGTGCGCAGCGTTCCGAGGGACGTAAGCGAGCGGGGTGAGGGCCGTAAGATTCTCGTCGAGGAGGAGCAGGAGATCGCAGAGGTGAAGTTCACGCTTTCCTTGGCCTGGAGGTAGAGGGTATACACCAGATGGAACCCAGACGGAGTCGGCAGTGTAATACAGTAGTGTGCATCTAGAATACAAGTGTAACCATGTCCCGATCGTGTAAAACGTACTGTGAAGGCAGTGTCCTGACGCGAAGTCGCATCACTTCTTCGTCGTACCAAACCCAGCGAAACCCATCATGGACATCATGCCGTCATCGTCTTGCTTGGCTTGTGGTGCCGCGGCGGTGTCTTTCGCAAGCTCGACGCGTGCGCGTTCACGCAGAGCTTTCTTTGCCTGCTTCTTCTCTTCTCGTACGGCAGCCTCGCGTGCGCGGACCTCTGCAAGCCGCTTCTCAAAGTCGAACTCCTTTGCTGATGATGCCTCACGCGTCTTCTCGCGCAGGTACGCTATTCGCGCCCGGACTTGCTCGACAGTAGAACGCTCGATTTTGGTTGTCTGGCCCAACGCACGTAGATCTGTATGACGGTAGTAAGAACGCGTTCAGCATGCAGAGGGCGTCGAGTCTCTAGTTCGCGACAGCCATGGAGCACATGCAGGGTGTTGGCAGATGTAGATACACGTGGAGTGCGCCAGTCCAAGCAAGGACACCCAAAGCACGAAGAAGGGAGATATGAGAGGGTATGTGAGAGGAACAAGTGACTTACGTGCACGGCCGTTGATGTGATCCAGGTATCCAGCACTGTCCTTGTATGTTCGATTACAAGTCTCGCAGTAGAAACCAGGCACTCCCGGGCCCCGGTTTCCCGCACTCTGCACGACCATCGTCTTCCCGAGGTTCTTCTCGAGTTCAAGCGAGCCCTCGCGCCGCTTCATGAGCTCCGTCGGTTTGGGCAGGTCATCCTTCCGCGACTTTCTCGGCTTCTTTCCTTGACATGCAGCAATGAGAGTTTGTCACGTAGGTCTGAAAACACACTGGCGTACCTTGCTTCAACCGCTCCTCGTTCTCCTGCATCCGCTCCTTCTCCTCCTGGTCGCGCTGGCGCGCCTTCTCCGCGTACTCCTCTTTGTCCCATTTCTTCCGGAAGTCGGTGTCTCCTGCGCGCGCGCCATACGCCCCTTGTTTGCCGGACATCGTGGTTACCGCTGAGATCTGTAGAGAGAGGGACTGATCTGAGCGGAGTGTGTACAGGGTATTATTATGGAATCCGCGCGTGGTGTGGCGGTGGTAACAAGTTTGTTTGGTCTTGTTAGGATCAGAGGCTATTGGCCTCAACTCTGCTACCAAAATAGGACTCGGTCATCGTTACTCATCCGCCCGAACGCATATGATCTCGCATTTGAAATCTGCGCTTGAGCCATCAACTAACATCTCATCTTGATCTCAAAACGGACAGTACCACCCTCAGACGTTCGGCGTAGCTGAATCATCTCCCCGAAGAGGTTCACCGAACGCACACGGAGTACTTAATTCGGTATGTGTCCACTATTTTTGGCTTATGACCTCGCTCAGCCTGCACGTGAGTAGCCTGGATGTTCCTAGTAGTTGTCATCGGTAGAGCACTGTGTGACCATGGGATGGACCCCGCGGTGCCTCTCCTCGGAGTGGGCCTATCATGACCGCCGCAATCAGCCAACACACTGCAAGCCGCCCACAGAAGGAAGGTATAAAGGCGAGCGGGAGCAAGTGTAGGCTCAGCCAGTGCCATCTTGACTCCTAGCACTTCTCCCACTACTAGTACTCCCGGTAAGAAGACGGCATGCCTGGTCACCACTTCACCTTCTACAGCGCGCAAGGGCGCGCCCCGAACGGATGGCACGTTGACGACTCCCCTCCGCTCAATCCATGGGGCTGACCGCTTCCAACCGTAGGAAAGTAATGATTGTGCTTGAGGAGCTCGGCCTCGACTATGAGACCGTCTACCTCAACTTATCCACGAACGAGATCAAGGACGAGAAGTATACGAAGTACAACCCCAACGGACGCATCCCAACTTTGGTGGACCACAAGAACAACGACTTCGTTGTCTGGTACGACCCACGCCGCGTCGGATCTCGCGCTGTGGGCCCATCTTGAGGTGTGGAGGCTGACATGTATCGATGCAGGGAGTCGGGTGCTATCATTAGCTATGTCACCGAAAAGTACGACCCGACTCGCACCATCTCGTTCGAGAAGTTCGAGGACAAGATGCATATGCTCCAGTGGCTGTTCTTCCAGGCCTCCGGGCAAGGGTCGGTCTCCCCACATCTTCCAGAGGCGACACTGCAACTGACGCGGAAGATTAGCCCGTACTATGGTCAGGCTTCCTGGTTCATGCTGTTCGCTTCCGAGAAGATTCCCAGTGCAATCGTCCGGTACCAGCAGGAGATCATCCGTATCCTTGGGGTTCTCGAGAGCGTCCTCTCCAAGCAGCGTTGGCTGGTCGGCGAGAAGTTCAGCGCTGCCGATGTCTCGTTCATCACGTCCGTTCTTCTTATCAAGCTCATGTAGACGGGTCAGTACTCATGCACGCTGTTCCCGGATCTCTAGTTGGAACCATGCCGCGTTCCGTGCGCTGGTCAAGGACTTCGAGGGGTTCAACTTAGAGAAGGACTTCCCGTCAGTCAACAGGTCAGTTGAGGAGGCTATTGCAACCCGATGCCGCTCTGACCCGCTGTCGCCAGGTGGCACAACGAGATGTTGAGCCGTCCCGCTGTCGACAAGGTGTTTGCCAAGTGGCAGGCGTGGTGAACAGAGGCTCTTCGCCGTGACGGCTACATGCACTCATGTAAATCGGGGATATAGTTATCGATCAACCGGTAACAGCAGTTTTACTATGTACGCCCAGCCTGAGCGTCGTAGACTGGGGTTATGACCTTCGTATGATCGCATACACACTGGGGCAGCCAGCTTGCTGGTCACACTACGAGCCGCAAGGCCAGCCAAGTATTGGCTTAGTATATCTCGCTTGGTCTGCAGAGGGAACTCGGGAACCGAATATGGGCGACGCCACGACGGAGCCTAGCTTGACGTCACTGGGGCACCTCCCCAGTTGTGTCGTCACCGACGCGTCTCCATAGGCCGTTGGACTGTTGACGCGTCAGTCGCGCGACGGTATAAGTACTCAAGTACTCTGCGCCTGGGCCGAGCACACCCATACCCATACACACATTCCCCAGTACTCTCATCCTTCCTTGCCTCACCCTTATACATCACAACATGAACGCCTCTGCAGCCCTCCGTCTGTCGACTAGAACGACCCGCACCAAACACGCCCTTGCCGCGCATCGCGTCGCTGGAAGAAGAACCTTCCAGAGGTTCCAGACGACGTCTTCGTCGAGCTCGAGCTCCTCCGGAGCGTCGTATGGTTCGTCGCATATAGCAGCTGGTGTCGCCGGCGGCACCGTCGTCCTCCTCGGTGGTAAGTCGCGCAGTCAACACGCATACATCTAGTCGAATAGATTCGCTCACTGTCAATGCAGGTTACATGTACTATTACTTCTCCGGTGCGAAGGCGGCAGTCGACGCGTCTCGCACCGCGTCGCAGTACTACCAGGAGACCAAGGCCGCGATCGCGTCCAAGGCACCCAAGAGCCCGAACGAGGCGCTCGACTACCTCCGCGACGTCGCGCGTTCGTACCTCGTCATCATCCCTGGTGCCCGCCCGCACGTCGACGCCGCCTTCGACACCATCGATGAGCTCCGCAGTTCGCATGGCGACGACGTGAACCGTATCATCTCCGACGGGTATGACGAGGTGCGCGTCGTCATTAAGGACTCGGGGAGCATGGACGCGGCGACGGCGATGAAGGTCCTGGATGTGCTCCGGCGACGCAGCGCGGAGCTCGAGGAGCTGGGAAAGAAGGCGGGGAAGGACGCGTTTGGGTCACTGAGCGAGAAGTATCCGCAGCTGTCGGACAAGCTCGGTGGTGGATATGAGGAGTTCAAGAGGTTGGCGGAGTCCAAGGGACCCGAGGCGAAGAAGTTATATGACGAGACGAGTGGACAGGTACGCTGGCACGTTGTATCATTGACGTATGACGGGACGCTCACCACAGCTTTGACAGATCAAGGACATCTTCTCCAAGGGCTTCACGCAGGACAACATTGACGAGGCAAGACGGCTGATCCAGTCGAAGAGCTCGGAGATCCGCAAATTCGCCCAGTCATCTTCTCAGGAAGCTTGGGACCGCGCATTGAAGGAAGCCACGCCGTATCTTGACAAGGTTCCCGAGATCAAACAGCTCTTGAACGACAATAGGGACAAGTTCATCGCGGCAGGTGCAGCAACACTCACCGGTGGCAGCTCGAGTTACCAAGAGATCTTCGCGCGGATCAAGGACGCAGCGCAGGGCGACCTCGCGAAGAACAAGGATAAGGTAGACGAGCTCCGTAAGCTTGTGGAGGAGAAGGCGCGTGAGGCCGAGACGCAGGGGAGCAAGCAGCTCGAGCGTGGGTGGGAGAGCTTGCAGGACTGGATCCGTATGATGCCCGGTGGGGATGACGCGTTGAAGCGCATGCCAGACGTGAAGGTGTTCGTGAAGGTATCACAGGAGAGGGGTGATGATGCGAAGAAGCTGGCGAGGGAGACGTACGAGGCTGTATTGCAGGTGTTGGAGGAGAAGGGGAAGAAGGCAAAGCAGCTGAGCGAGGAGGTCAAGGACGACACGAAGAAGAAGTCTTCATAGGTTGTACTTGTGTTACTTTCGTTTATTACTTGGACCCATCTCAGGGTCTCAGTCATGGTCGCGAAGAGAGCCAGAGAGCGCCGGTAATCCGGAAGGCCAAGCGCGTCAAAACTCGTCAACGTTCTGTCTTTCATGAATCACCGGTCTTGACTCTGTTGTCAGGCTAAGTATGAACGATTGAACCTCGAGGCTCCACGACGAGCTTGCGACCAACAGGAGAGTGCGTGTGCCTCCCTTAGGCGGGCGGCCATTGTACGTGAGGAGTACCTGTCCTCGTACATCCTATCATCTTGCTGGTGATGTCCCATCTTCGCTGATACGATATATTACTGATCCTTTGTGCTCCTCCTTCCTGCTCCAGTTGCATACCATCGAACATGGTGTCGAATTCTCATGAGGACTGCCCTTGTTGCTAGACGATGAGAAGACATCATGTACAGAAGATCCGATACAACCCTCATGTCAATGTCAACGTCATCCGTGTACATCGAACTGCCACCGAAGCTGTGAACGTTAACATTCGAATCCGCAGGTGTGCGCGTCAGGTCGTTCTCACCATGGCTCAGCCAAACTCTGAGCCGGGCTCTAGATTCACCATGTCATTCATGGAGAGTTCTACGAGCGGCGCGTAACGTTTCGCCTCGACTCCCTCCTGCTCCCAGGTCTCTTGCGGCACCGTCTCACATCGCTGTGGGCCTAGCAAAATAGAAGCGCTCTGGCAAGATAGGGTATATGAAGTGAGAACGGTTCCGGCAGTGGGAGCGAGGGACACAGTCCCAGCCGAGCGCGCGTACGTCTGGCAACGACCACCAGGCAAAACGGAGATCATATGTCCGCCGAGCTTCTCCAGGAGGTGCTGTCTTCCTTCCTATGCTCTCGGCACGGCCTCGCAGGCACCTCTCCAGATATGGAAACACCTGTGTCTATCCACGCTGTACTTAAGGCCCAAGGCCCAAGCAGCTGCCAAAAGCCAATCCGCCGTGTGCTCCCTCCGCCCTGAACTTGCAGCCGTAAGCGCGTCACACATATGGATTCTCTCCAGCACGCCGCTGAGTACTAGTGAGTACATGCAACATCTACCCGCGTCCCAGCTGAATTCTTCTCTTGCTGGCAGTGCTACCGCCGTGCGAGTCGATGCCGCTCTCACACTAGCGGGCTTCAGTGAGACTTTTGCGTGCAGTTTCGACTACGCTCTGATGCCTATCCCTATCCGGACAGCCATCCTCTACTACGACTACGCCCTGACGGTTGCTTCCGAGATCGAATGGTACTGGAGTCCACCTTCGTTCTCGCTTTCATCCTGCCTCTTCGCACTTATTCGCTATTACGGTCTGTTGGGTCCCATCCCCGTTTTCTTTGAGTATTTTCCAGTGTATATCTCTGAAGCTGTGAGTGTTGGTCGTTACGCCATCAATGCAAACACGCTGAATCAGGCCCTTCAGACGTACGGTACTCCTCCTTGTTGGCTCGTAGAGTCTGTCTCAATGCACACAGGTGTCGCAAGTTGCAATTGTATCACCAAACGTACGCAATCGTCAGCCAGGTGATTGTCGGATGTACGTCCATTTCTTGCTCACCCCGAGACGATGGATACTGACGGCAGGGAGCAGTCTACCTAGTTCTGCGCACATATGCGCTCTATAATCGCAGTAAGCGGGTGCTGGTCGTTCTACTAGTCTCCTACATCGGAGGAGTGATACAAGGTCTTGTACGTCGCCTCTGTCTGTCTGCTGCCGCATGCACTCACACGGCCTTTTCATGAAGGTGACCATCCTCACTAGCCCAAGTGTATTGACCAACAACACGTTATTGGGGTTCAATACCCCGGGAGGATGCAATCTGGCTCTGACGAACGAACAGTCAGTCAACACCCGCGCTGACCATGTTCCTCTCGCCAAGCTGAACGTCATACTTGCCCCAGGGGTGTCCGTATGTCCGACGTGCCCCATTCCGTGCTCTCATTCCTGATGTGACCCGCAGACCTCGCGCTCACATGGAGTGCCATGTTGTGGTACGACAGCTGCATCATCGCTCTGACATTCTGGAAGGCCGTTCAAGTGCGAAGAGACGTAGCTGGTGGGCTGCTGGCGGTGATATTGCGCGATGGTATGTGATCACACGTGTTGGCTTCCTACTGCGCGCTCATGACATCGCCATGCTTAGGAACTCTGTACTATGCGTACGTTCTACACCATGCGCCTAGGGAAGTGCACTGAGCGTTCGATATGATGCAGCATCCTGGTCGCGGTCACCGTGGCGAGCATCTTGACGTTCTTGGTACGTCGACTCCGCCGTAGTAGTGCGCAAATCCGGACTGATCATTGTGCAAGTCCAGCTTACTCCAGTGAGTCTAGTCTCATTTGCACTATCCGAGGCATTGACGTGTTCCCGGGACAGCCCAACTCTCCTCTGAAGGGAACGGCGACCACCTTGACAAACGTGTAAGTCCCACGTCTGTTCTCATTCATGTTGCGCTCATCAAGTCGACTGACGAAGGCTTTCCGTTACGCTCACATGCCGCCTGATGCTCAATCTCCGAGACCCGAGTCTTCTGACCAGGCGGCATGTTGATGATACCACTCGCCACGGGGCTTGGTCCACCGTGCAGTTCAGTTCAAGGATGATATCCTTCCGCGCTGAGACTCCGATGGACGTGGACACGATCGAGATGAGCTCGAGCACGGGTACAGAATCCCGCGTATAATAGCACAGGTGAGCGGTTCTTCCAGCATAATCAGGGCCCAGTAATGATGCCCATCGCTGCAGGGCACTCGAGTCAGACCGCTGTGTCATTTTGAACGTGTCGGGTTGAACAGACCAGATGGCGCTGCTCTGCTCTCCCAAGATGCTTGCCTTTAATCGTCCAAGTCAGGCCTCGAGGATTGTGTTTAGCCGTACCTGGGGCCATATCAGGTAAGTTGGCCAGGACGACGACCAGCGGGGCGTGGGATGCATCCAATCGTGCACTTCATGGACGTCATGATGTATAGTTCAGCATGAGATATGACGCGGTCGAGGTGCTGCAGTAACCACATGATTGCCGCGATATGTGCTTGAGACGATGGGTATATGGTCCTGGGCATGTGTCCAATCCACCGGTACCATACTGTAGCACCTACCGCAGCATCGCCACGCAGTGGGCTCTTCTTCTCGTAAAGTGCGACCTGACTTCGCCTTCGTGCTGACCTCGTACCTAGGATATCCAGCATTCATAACGTGGAGGTGAATGTCCTCCACCAGCACATCAGTGATCGAACCTTCTCTCTCCCACATGCCGGTATGGCGCCAGTTCCAGTGGTCATGCGAATTCATGTCAATCTGTCGATGCAGCAGACGTGCACAGACGTCAGTTGAGCATCGCATAATCACTACGCTCAAGAGATATGGTATGACACAACGTTTCGAGCGTACCGAAGAACCCGAGCAGAACTTGGGTTGTGGACGGTCATCTGTGCGTCAAGTGCTAGCCACGAGTACGTGCTTCTCCTTCTCTTCGCCTCGTGGACTCTCGCAAGTCGTGCCTTTGAACGTACCCCCCCCCTCCTTTTCGACGCAGCTGCGGTAGTTCCGTGTGTTACGCGTGAGTCTTTTGCGCATCTCGCTCGCAGAGAGCCGAAGCAAGTGGGACTTATGATCCCGAGCCGGGTTTGAAGGCTTCTCGATCTGCCCCTCTCGATGCAATTCAGAACGCGGCTGCAACGCGGCTGTGGCTTCTCATCATGACTGGTGCTGCGGTACAGAACTTACGCCAAACAAGCACATGACAAGCTGACTGGCATCATATATCTTGGTCGCGGCCTATGGAGCGCGGTACATCCCACCGTATTCGTGGACATGGAGGAAGCTGCGGTACCTTCGTCTTCGCCAGTCGCAGAAACCTTTTCCCCACCACAGAAGCTATTGCGAAAGGGCAAGAAGAAGAGCAAGAAAGCCGACGGGACCGTGACATTCACATACGTCGATGTTCGCGAAAATCGGCGACGCACTCGTCCATCACCACCGCTGGCCGATCCACTCGTGCCCATCAGCGCCATGGGCAGAGAGCAGGTATCCCAATTCGCCATGCTTGCGAGTATGACGCGAGGAAACTTCGAGGACGTGAAGTTCTACGCCTTCTCGCGCCGTTCCAGGGCTAAGTTCTACGCCTTCCCACGCCGCACCAGGGCTGGCGTGGTCGACACACCGCTTTCGCTGTATGGCAACAGCGCCTTGATTCGTAAGGCATCGACGCATTTTGATCTCGGTGAGTGACAGCCATATCACGCTTCAGGAGGCTACTCAAGTCGTTACATTTGTAGTGATAACGCAGGGGTTTGCTGAAGGCGGCATCACCGACCTGAACGCACCGTACCCTCGCGATCGCCCCTCCTATGTCGACGTGGACGATTACCGCTATGCATCAGATAGCGACCTAGATGACGAGCTTGAGGACCCAGATGACGATCCTACGGGTTCGTTCACAAAGCTGTCCTTGGAAGTGCCACCCGCTCCGGGGCCCCCGCTGCCCCAGGAAGAAGGACCCGCCGTTGAGGTACCGTTGCCATTGTTGTTGAATACTTCATCGGTATCTCAGTTATGCGGTAGGCCACCGTTGAAGACAAGGGCAAGGAGAAGGACGAGGCTCAAACTCAGAGGTTCAGTCCTGCGAGACCTGGTCGCGTCGTCTTCGTAGACGACATCGCGTATCGGACGTGAGCGTCCGTCGTATCACAAGTTGTCTCACTCCTCGCTGAGGGACCCGTGCAGTTTGCAGGCATTCATCTTCTACGCATATTTCGACCAGGTCTCCTTCGCTCCCCTCAAGTCGCAGGAACAAGCAGTCGCACAGCCTATTGCTCCATACGACCCTCCTTCATCCTCCCCGAAGTCAATGTATCGTCTTGCTGACAAGGTAAGTGTTGCATGCATGTGGACCCTCGTTTCGCTTTTACTGAGCACGTCTTTCTCACAGTACGACATCGACGCCTTGAAGGTGAAGGCTTCGGAAGACATTAAGACGAAACTCACCACGGAGAACATCCTCACCGAGCTTTTCTCTTCCTTCACCCTCACGTGCGCCCTTACACCACACGCCTCTCCTCGATCGCTAACGCCACATCTGATTACTTGTCAGGCACCCGGAGATACAACAGATGGAGTTGGAGTTTCTCTACGAGCACATCAGCGAGCCAAACCTTCTCTCGCGCTTGCCGAAATGGTTCCAGTACCTTGAGAACGGGGAGTTGCCAGCCGGAGCGGCGAATGTGTTCTCGTCTCTTGTCAACAAGCTTGTTACAGCAACTGGACGGGCAAAATGAAGTGTCCTTTGAGTCGAGGGTCCCGCATGACATACGATTGAACCGGTTGCAACCATGGGTGCCATTATGTTCCTACTCCGTGATCGCTACGGTCCGAGCCTTGCACTCATGTCTACGTGGAAGATCCCAAAATCTTCTCTCGTGTAGACCCAGCAGTCCTACAGGCCGTGACGATGACATGAGTGTCGCATATGCATGCATATGCGGACTCGGACCTTGCGTGAACGTCCGCTACCACCTCGTGGTGTCTGCTTGGGTGGGTCTACCGATAGAGTTCAAGTAGTACTGTCCGATGCGCTGCTGCGTACTTTGGATCCTCTGCAGCAGTCGGGAGAGGGTGCATCGCTTCTCAGAGATTCAGAACTTCTCAAGGCTGGTTCAACTCCGAAGCCGCACCTTCGCAACTTCGAGGGTCACGTGTATGGCAACCCTCATATGGTGCTGCGGTAACTCATGCCAGATGCGGCGTTACCTTGTGTGCAAGGTCACCCGGAGACTGAGTGTCATATTGAAGCCAGAATCATCAACGCGTGTTCCTCCGACGAGCGCTCCGAATGCTCCCGGGACTCGGGCCGTGGCCCGTGGCTCAGGGTGGCTCTCTCTCTTGAAGTTGCTCTACGGGTTCTGCAGCTGCTCTTCTACTTGCACTGAGCTGCCTTCTTACTCTCGATATAAGTACTCGATGTTGATGCTTATTGAGCCTTGGCAATCGCTGCTTGAACTCCCCTGCGCACCGCATCAGACTCCCAAATGGCCGCAATTCAGGTTATATATTGTTGCAGGCGGCCTGCTAACTAGTCTAACAATGCGGGAAGCGAGCTAGTGTATGGAGTGCGACGTATGTCACTAACGTCTACTCTGATTCGTCGACGGTCACAGCGCGACTGTGTCTAGAGACTAGCAGGTCCACGCCTGAGGTCCGTCACGCCGCAGCGGCGGCGACTCACCAGGCAAGCAGTGCACAGAACATGGTGCACTAGAGGCTACACGCAATGCAACTACGAACAGTGCGGACAGGCGATCCCCCGGTACCTTATACCGAAGGACCTCCTTGACTCAATGGGTAGTTTCTTAGACCAGTATGACATCTGCTGCCAGCTACTGAGCTTGAAACAGCGGTCCTAGCTTATAGCATTTCTAAGACACAATTCAGCGCATCGCTCGGAGCAATACTTATGACAATTGAAATTACTGCTTGTGCAGGTGTACGCAGGACTGCAAGTTCCTACAGGATATCAACCTCTTTCCAACCGTTTCGCTGTCAGGAACATAGTCACCTGCTGCGAACACTGGCAGTTCATACGACGCTGACGCCACCGCCCGGCCGCTGAGGTTCTTGCAGCCGCTTCCTCATAAGTAGTAAGTAACAGGACCCCATGGTGATGCTCGACTTGAACAACGACCTCTCTGATCTCTCGTGTCATGACTTCTACACCGAGTCTAAGCTCATCTCCGACTAATGGCCATCCACGTCACTGGTAGGAGTAGCCAGTCCGGAGTCTTGCATACTTGATATCACTGCTGTCGGCTTCTCTAGCACAGTGGTGCAGCGAAGCGTGCCGGGCTACAATCCACTGGGGTATCTTGACCCGTTCGATCGATCGGTTTGTTGTAGAGCACTTAAGTACCTTTACTTGTCAGTACTCACTAGGTGACTTATCGACTTCCTTCTACGAGAGCCGCAATGAGTTGCAACCATTTCGCTCAACGCTTAATACATGCACAGAGGCTCTTTCCGCACACAAGGTACATGCCGCCCGGCGGCGCTTCCCTAGTGTAGCCTGTAGGTCTGCACAACGTACATCGAACTTCCACCAAACTTCCACCATCCCCTATGCGAGGACGTGCAAGGCCGGCAAGGGGGGAAGGGGAAACCCCACAAGTTCAATTTCAAACACTACAAGGGCAGCTATCGACTGGTCAACCCCGACCACTGGTGCCATAAAGGCAAATATCGACAATTCGAGCTCTGAAGCTGAAGACGAGCCACTGGTCCCAGTTACGCGACACAGCATGCTGGCCAAAAACACCCAATCGGCGCTGGAGCGTTCCCTCACATCCGGTGTCTTCATTGATGCCCAGTTTTACCTGTTTTCGCGCCGGACGCGCGACGGGTCCCTGGCTTCACCGCGTCCTGTTTACGCTCACAGTACCAACCTGATACACACTTCAAGCTATTTCAAGTCCCGTGAGTCTTGGCACGGCGAGTTGGGAATGGTGACTGATCGCTTTGGCATAAGTGCTCTGTGGCGGCTTTGTCGAGGATCGTCGAAAGGAGGCCTTTGATTCTAACGATTCGCTTCGCCGAACACTTTCACCGGACGAGTACGGGTATGACTCGGACAGCGATGTGGATCAGGATGACGACGAAACTACCCCGTCTCCAGACCACGACACCACCACAGGCGGCCAGCCTTCGGATGAACGCAGCGAAGCACCGAGGCCGGCGGTGGAGGTATTAAAGGCAAGTATGTCGGGTACTCAGAGAGCATCAGCACCCTGACAATATATGAGCTTGCGTCAGGTGCCGAGCTCGTCTGGAGAAGGAGAAGCCAGCGCATCCGCTGTGACCGTAAGCCCGAATGAGAAATTTACGGTATGTGACTGCGTCTCAATCCGGGCATGCGCCGTCGTTTGGTAACTCTCGCTGAACCAGGCAACAGTTCTCGGCCCCCATCCTCAACCCGCGTTCGGATACCCATGCATTTACTTTGAATGGTGGCATACCTGTCCGATATAACGTGGTCATCGATGACATCGCATTCAGAACGTGAGCAGTCTTACATTTGACATCCAACATCCCAGAGTATGTAGCTGATCTAGGTCTCTAGGTTCAAGGCTCTTGTCTACTATTCCTACACGGGCGAAATCACATTCAGTCCTCTGCGTTCCCTTCGAAAGGCTCCGGGTATAACGACCAAGCCACTTTCATGCTCCCCGAAGTCAATCTATCGGGTCGCGGACAAAGTGAGTCTACTATGATGCTCCCTCAATATGCCTGGCGCTGAGTCCATGCCAGTATGATATCCCGTCGCTGAAGAGTTTAGCCCTGTCGAATATCAGGTCCCAACTCTCTCCTGCCATAGCTCTCAAAGAGTTGTTCTCGTTGTTTACCTCGAGGTAGGTCCATTTTGCACAGCTGGTTACTTATATCTCTGACTCCTGTCTGCAAGATATCCCGAAATCATTGACATGGAAGCAGCATATGTCCGTGACCATCGCAACGACGTGAAGTGTCTCTCCGATTTGCCTGCTTGGACGGATAGGATTGCCCGTGGAGAACTTCCCCATGCGAGTGCATCTTTGGTTGCTCTTATATCCAAGCTCGCGGGTTCATCGGCGTTCGGGTCGGGCAAGTGGTAGGATTCTGGCTGATATATATACCTCTGAACGCGTCTCGTAGTTTTCTTCTAATCCATGTACGGTATGTGAGGAAGATCGACAATGGCCGGAGGACCTGCACCTCAGGTGCGCACTCCGGCATCCTCCGGTTAAGCGCTAACAGCCAAACGCCAAGCGGGCCACCGCCCGACTATGCTCTCTGGAGCCTATAAGTAACTCAGCATCGTCGCTCTGACGTTCTGCAAGGACATTCAAGTGCGAAGAGTGGTGGCTGGCGGGCGCCTGGCGACGATCTTCCGAAGATATGTGCTCACACGGTGGCCCGAGCCACTCATGCCTGCCTCAGCCTCAGCCTCGCAGTGCCAGCCACGCTCAGGAGTACTATGTTCAACGCATGTTCTTACAAGTTCACAACCGGTCAGGCTGATGCAGCATCCTTGTCGCAATCAACGTGGTGAACATCCTTTCACCTTCTTGGTACGCCGACTCCGCTACTTACTGTGGTGCTCAGCTCGAGACTGATTGATGATCCCTTTGCGGGTCCAGCTTCCCCCAATAGATACTGTCTACAATCGCACTAGCCGAGGATGTTAACGCGTGTACGGGACAGTCAAACGCTCCTATGAAAGGAACAGCGACGCACTCAGCTGAACTCATCACGACGAATAGGAGGCTCTCCGTTACGCTCATGATGCCGCCTCCTCTCCGAGACCCGATAATTCTGACCAGGTGGCATGTCAAATTGTCAATGATACCACTCGCTATACAGGGCAGTTCAGTTCGAGGATGATGTGACCCCGATGGCCACGGACACGAGCGAGGCCACGGTATGAATCACGAGCACAGGTGAGCGGTTTGTTCAGCAAAGTCAGTCCCGCATGGTGACCCCCATGCAGGGCAATGGTGTCAGAGGGTGTCCGTTCGCTCTGACTGTTCACGATGCCGGGTCGGTCGGTCCTGTCATAGGACAGATGGAGCAGTTTTGCTCTCTCAAGAGACTTGCTTTCTCGATCGGGCCTCGAGGATTGTGTTTCGCCGGACCAGGAATGGCCTACCTGTCCAAGCTATCACTTCCCTCTGTCGAGCTCGCCCTTGTTACCCAATGAATGTTGGTTCTATGGCTAAATGCGGCCACCTCATCTCAATTGCGATGTACTCATGCCTGCCTCGTGGGAGTCACGATGCATGGTTCAACGTAAAACACGACGCGGGCGAAGGTGCTGCGGTAGTCAGATCAACGCCGCGCTATGAGTTTCAGGAGGTAAGGCAGACATCTGTCCAATCTCACCTGTAGCTTTCAACCTGCCGCAGCAACGTGGTTGTGTGACGTCTCACCTTGCAAATCATAGATAATGCACTCGCTATCCTCACATTGCTTAACCGCTACTTGGTGTCACCCATCCCCGCTCTCTCCATGTCGGACGCCGAGTCTGTCAGTGTCAATGTCAAGGTGCCGCGCAAGGGAAAGAAGGTGCCCCGATCGCGGTCCGGGGTTGTCCCGCAGCGTCCTGTGGCTGGGGCATCCGTAGTGCCGGCCGACTTACGACTCGGCGCTCAAGCAGTGCCAGTTGTCTCAAGATCTCGAGACGAAGTTCAGCGCACCGCGCTACTCGCCAGCGTCGTGGGTCAGCCCTTCGAAGACGTCAAGTTCTGGGTGTTCTCGCGGCGGACGCTAGATGGCGCAGCAGACACCCCGTTGCCATTGCTTGCGAATAGCAGCCTTATTCGCAAGGCATCATTGCATTTCGGTTTCCGTGAGTGTCATGGTTGTAGGCGGTATTCCTGTTGCTGAATATCCTGTGACCCAACACACCCCTCTCGTCCCGAGCAGTGTTCACCGCAGGATTTGCTGAGAGCGGCATCGCTGACATGGATGCGCCATACCCATCGACACGTCTCTCATTCACCGAGTTCTACGACTACGCTTCTGATAGCGACCTGGAAGATCAGGATGAGGAGGCCTCTGCGGCCCTCGAGACCGTAAGTCTCCCCGTCGGTGAAGATAGCCGCGTCCACGATGGGTCTCCAGCTCTGGCTGATGAAGAGGTATGGAGCTATTGTTTCTCTTGCTAGGTCGTCCAAGTGGCTCACTGGACTGCCACGGTAGAAGCCGCCCGAGAGCAGTGGTAAGGGAAAGCAGAGAGCAACCCCAGATAAGTCCAAGGATGAAGACCACGCGGCGAAGATCATCGCTAAGCCGGGCAAGGTGGTCTTCTTGGAGGACATCGCATACGCCACGTGAATGTCCTATCCATCCGCTATGCCTGTGGTTATGTCTGATCGGTACCGGTTGCGTGCCTTATAGCTGGAAGGCCTTCATTGTCTACGCGTATCTTGGTGAACTGAACTTCGCGCCTCTGAGGTCCGAGAACAAGACTCGCCCCAGTAGTAGCCTACACTCGCACGGGCCACCTCCTTGCTCCCCGAAGTCTATGTATCGGCTTGCGGAGAAGGTAGAACACTTCACCTTCTGTGCTCTTGCGAGCGCCTCGCTTGACGACTCACTTGCAGTATGACATCGTGGACCTCAAGCAGGAGGCACTGAAGAGCATCCAGTCGAAGCTGTCTCCTCACAATATTCTAGAAGAGATTTTCTCGACATTTACATCATTGTGCGTGTCGCTCAGCGTTACGCAGAGGTTGTATTAATGGTGCAATTTACACCAGGTACCCCGCCGTGCAAGCGATGGAGCTGGAGTACCTCCACGCCCACGGCGGTGATACCGGGATACAGGCGCGTTTGCCCAAGTGGTTAGAGGCGATGGAAGATGGACATCTGCCCAAGGGCGCGGCGGGGATAGTGGCCTCGCTACTAGCCAAGTACACCACTCCGCACAAACCGTGCCCCTATGGTTGCAACACCACCACTTCGATGTACTGCAACAGTTGCCGTAGAACGTATTGAGATGTCTCGCAGGAGGAGGTACAACCTGAGGATGACTTGGAATGCTGGGGAGAACAGTCTATTGCGATGCCTCCGAGTCCTTCGTGGCTACCAATGTTGCTCTCTGCACAACAAGACCAATTTGGGCGGCTCATGTACACTTTCCAAACAGCCATCCTGCCCAGATGCTGACAGAGTCGCATTGCGTCGTGCTTCAAGTTCGCAAGTTCCAAGACTTCGGATACAAGCCAGCATCAACACAACCTGTAACGAACATCCTGTCTTCATTCAGGTGATCGGCATTAGGTCTAGGACTTCATTTGCGACCGCTGCGACTTCGAACACACTCCATGAATACTCGTACGACTGGGGCTGAATTCTGATCAAACAGAGGTCCACGAACGACATACACGTTTGAGCCAACGAGCTTTCTTCGTATCGACACTGCTGTGTGGGTCGCGAAGAGCGGCAAACCGCCGCATGGCGAGCGAGCACGCCTCGCTTCGAAACCGCGACACCAGACGACGATGCAATTTGACCTAAGTTCATGAATGAGACCCGTGTGCAGTGTGGGTATTAAGCGAAGACTTACTGCTGTGGGATTCTCCATGACATCCGTCTCACCGCTGTCTCGGGATGACATCCAACCTTGAACTTGTTTCACTTCCACACCGCCGAAATTCGCCAGCCAGACTTGCCACAAGCACTCCTCCCAGTCGCCAGCGCGAGACATCCCAGCGAAGAAGCGTTCCGTGCACCACGTCGAGTCGTCGCGAGCAATCACCAACGGAGCGAGCTGGGCGAAGGGGAACGACATGTGGTCCTTCGAGGTGAGCACTACCGGCTTCCGCTTGCGCGCAAGTCCCGACGGCGAGAGAGCAGACGAGGAAGAGGGTTGCTGCGACAGTAGAGTTTTGTACAGTGTCTTGGGAGGCGCATATGATAGGTTTCCGGGGAAGAGGACCGCTCGAGGACTCGGAGAAAGTAGTCGTGCAAGGTTCAGGAAGGCGTTTGGTTGCAGTTCGGCTGCCGGAGCGAGATGAAGGACGTGTACCATGAACCTCGTCTTCAGAGCAGGGTGTTCGTTCTGTATATGCGCCAGCTTTGCCAGTAGTGCGATGTGCTCGGCCGAGGATGGCACAGCAAACGTTGTTACGAGGAGAGATACGGGGCCTACGGTCTTCCTTAAGACAGCTGCGATGGACGACAGGAGGGATCACGTACCTGCCCACCTCGCCGCCCAGGTAGGAACCAGTCCAACGTCACTGTCCGTCGTCCACAGGCAAGCAGATAACACTTGAGCCTCCATGGGAGTAGACAAGACGTCCGGGTCGAGCAAGACAGGCCGCAGAGATGAGACCTTCGACATGAGATGATCAGTCGGGAGAGTTGCGAAGGGAGAGACTTCTTTTATATACGTTAGCAGTATTCCACCGATCGTCACGAGAACGCACCTTGAGAGGACGTGAGAGTCTGCGAGAGTTGCACTGAGATGCCAGAAGAGAGGTAGCTGGAGAACACCACCACGCTGAAGAGGCCATAGGCGAGGAGGAACGTCGACAGAGAGGGTGTAGTCAGAATCCAAGTGCGTATTGAAGGTGGAAACGCGCCAGAAGTCCAGGCGTCGAAGCGGAACAAGAGAGATCTGCGAATACCGTGAAGTTGAGCCCGCGGCTTTCTTGAGAACGACTGCGAATCCTCCTCGGGAGAGCCTGGAATGTCAACAGATGCGTCTCGTCCTTTGGCAATCGTAGACCCATTTCTCGGCCGTCCTGAGGCTTTGTCTAGCATGGCCAGCGTGTTGCGACCTGTTGCGACGTGACGGGGTGAGCTTAGTTGCGTAGGCGCTCGAAGGCATACCACCGAAAAGGAAACTCAAGCGCCCAACATACGTCATTCAAACTTGGGAAGTTGAAACTCTCGTCCAATCTTTCGTATTCTCGACTACCCTGTTTCATCCACGATTAAAGCATCTCTTCCATCTGTGAGCCATTGCACCGTGTCTTTAGACCAGGATGCTGTCAACCCTGTTGCTATATCTATTAATATTGCTGTACTTGGCATGTGCAACCAGCATCTCGAGGCTGCTAGTGCGCATCTCTCGTGCATCCTCGATCCGTTTCGCAGCTCTGATTGCAAAAAGCCCAACTTGCAACGCTGCTGCATGTTTTACAGGTGTCACTCTTGTACCTTACGCATGCCACATCCCGATCCAATTCCCTCAATGCGGCGTACTTAGTCCTCGTTGGCGTGGAAGCGCACCCATGAATGTTCGTTGGTATCGTCGCACGGCGTAAGCAGGGAAAGATCGACCAGGAGACTTGTCGTACAATGCCGGAGGTCTACAGATATACTGCATGCAACTTCATCAGTCAAACGTGCCTCGATATCCAGGTAAAGCACTCACAGCACAACAGCATCTGACTTCGCGCACTACATGATGACACATTCGTCTTTCCTCTCCAGACTCCTCGTCAGTTCGTCTGGACCCAGGACGGGTCCGCGGCCGCTCTGTTGACCATCCAAGTTGACGATGAGAACGCCGGCGTTGTGCTCGTCCAGCTCAGCGACAAGGCCATGTCTGTGACGTCGCGCCGTGATCAGCCATATGCCTCGGCATAACCAAGCATCACACCGTAGACTGCTCACTTCTGTATCAGCTCCTCTATTGCAGGCTTCAGCTTGGCGACGTGGTTCGTAGAGTGCAGACCCTTGCCTAAGATGCGCACGGTCATGGGCATTGGACATGCGAGCGGCAAGCTGCGAGGGACGTACCGACAATGAAGTGTATCTTCGAGTCGCCGCGTGCCCGGGCCTCCTGAATAGACTGGTCCGCGTAGCGAATGGCTTCCTTCACGTACAAACCATGGAGGTCAACCTCGCCAGGCTTGCTATCCTGTTCGAGCAATAACCATGGTCATCATCCGGCGCATTCTCGTGATCCGGAAAAACCCACAGTGTTGTTCTCTACGAGGATGGAACGCACACGGCATGAGACCCGGGCAACAAACAACTTTATCGAACGCGTTCGCACCTCTGAAGATCCACGCCGCAGCCTCCTCGTTCAGCCTCTCCATCTCCTGCTGCGCAGCCTTGCCTGCGTTCGACAGCTCCTTCGCACGCGCGCCGTCCCCGCTCTCGTACGCCTTGTGTGCCTCGTCAAAGTTGCGCGCCATCTCGTCTCCCGCCGCGTTCGCGCGTGCACGGAGCCCAACATAGTGCTCATTGTGCTGGTTCACCTGGTTCGGGTCCTACGACGAGACATCCAGTCAAGACGCGTGGTACCGGGACTCGGGAAGACACAAAGGTACGCACCGGTCGACCAGGAGACCACGGACGGGACGGCGGAGAAGATGGCGGGCTCGCATGTCCAGGAGTATGTGCATTGTACGCTCCGCCTCCATTGCCATGCGGCTGCTGCTCTCCGTGCTTCTTATGTTTCTTCGGTTCATGCGGTTCATGCGGCTGATGAGTGGGCTTGTGGGGCTTCTCCGCGTGATGGGGTCGCTGTGGCTGGATTGGAGGGTAGACCGGGGTAGCAATAGGCTGCTGGGCCTGCGGCTGGTGCGGCTGGTTCGGGGGCACGTACACGTCCGCGGGCTCGCTGCCGCCACAGAGACATTTGAGGAGTCCGCCGAACAAGTCAGAGAATAGGCCCATCGTTGTTGTTCCTAGGACGTACGCGCCGTGATGCAAAGGGAGCACAGAAGGACGGTCCAGGGTCCAGCACGCCTAGTCGTTGGACGTTGAGAGCAACTCAGAAGACGCGTTGCCTGCGCGTGTTCCTCTGTGTTCGTGAAGTGGATTGCCATTATGACATCGAGGTACGAGGCGCTTATGTCCATGCGGATGGACGTCATGGCGGAAAGGAACCAGCTGGTGGTGGTAACCGATCGACCCCGCTCCCTCGCCGACGACAACTCACCGAGACACAACCTCAGAAGGAGTATAGCAGATAGTAAGATTGTACCCAAGGGTACGCATAATCGAGAATATATAAGACTATGACAAAGCCGATACTGGGAAGATGAGGAAGATACGAGGATAACTCTCCACACGGACCACGTCCGAGCTCTCCTCGAGCATGATACCACTGATACCACAGCGACTCCAACGACGCCAAAACCTTCCAACACCACTTCTCCCAACCCAAACACTAATCCAGTCTCAACTGTCGAAGCACATATGTGTCCGCCTAGATCTCCATACCCACGAGCACATAGGCAGGGTCGACGGGGAACGGAGGCTTGGTGACCACCGTGCCGCCGACGTACATGAGCGAGTGGAGGAGGTCGCCGAGTAGGGGCGACGACCGCTCGAGAGCAATCACGAGCGCGTTGCACTCGAGTTGTTCATCGGCGAGGTCGAGTAGGGCGACGATGCTGTACAGCGAACATGAGCCATGTCGGATATAAAATAAAGGAGCCGACGCACCTCTCGCGAAGGTTAACATTTGCAGCGCACTTGCCGTCCACGTAGAACGTTTTTGGCTGACCAGGAAGCGACAGCACTACGCCTTCGAAAGTAGCACCAGTGCCAGGCGTCGAGATCGAGACGCTCTTCGCGAAGGGAGCCGCACCGAGAGCGTTCCTCGGGAAGAGAAGCGAGAGGAACGCAGACTGCTTGGCACCAAGCGCCGAGAGGCTTCCCTCGCCATCGTCGGACCCTTCGTCCGGAGTGAGCGGAGGCGTGGCAAAGTCGGCAGCGTCGCCCTGCTGACGACCCTCCGGAATCGCACGTGGAGCACTGGAGTTGGGCAGCGTATCAAGCGGGAAGTGCGACGAAATGCCAGACTCCTCCGGCGGTGGGGTGGGCGGGTAGTCATATGCGCGTGTAGCGAAATTTGTGTTGAGACGGGGAGGAGTTTGAGAACCGAAAGACGATAGCGTGGAAGTAGCGGAATCAATGGAGGAACCATAGGAGGGGGTGGGCGAGGAGGAGAGTGGGGGAGTAAATGGCGCCAGACTGTCTGTCACCCAGTCTGACGACCCTCGGTCAGGAGGGCATTTCGCGGTAGGAGTGTCAAAACCGCCACTGCAGAGGGGAGATGCGATGCGAGATTCACGCGAAGAAGAGAAGACACGGGGAGACCGACGCGCGATGACCTTAGTCAGCAGACGTAACAGCGGAACGGAAGAAGGTGCTTACCCCGGGCCCGCCAGAGAACGTAGTAGAGTAGTAGTACATGGAGTTTGTGCCCTCCATGTGGCAGACTGCAATCACGCTAGGAGTCATGTCGGTTTTGAAAGCCCCATCCCCAACGGTTAGACGACCGTTGCTGTGAAGAGATATGGTCAACACCCCGCCAATAATCAAAACCCATGAGATGCGACGGCATTTCATGACGTGTCGTTGACACGGAGCGGGGCAACATGGGGAGAAGAGAACGGACGTACGTGGGGCGAATACTAGATTGTTGTTTCGACATATTGGTGAAATTCGAATTCGACATGGGGTGCCAACTTGTTCGTGGAGGTTTGATATAGATGAGGGGGAGAGGGGTTTGCAGATGAGCAAAGTGAGCAGCGAGTACGACGCGAAGAGTGGTGGTGGTCGAGATGATCGTTGTGGCTGAGCCTGACCGTGCTGTGTTATCAGCTCCATTTCTCCGGGGTCTCGGGGCCACCAGGACCCCGGCCACCGGGGCACGTGGGCACCGCGGCGCCTCATTGGGCAATGGTGGCAGCTTTGTGGCAACCGTTCACGACGAGATCCCGAAAGGTCCCTGTCAGAAGCTGAAGAAGAGACCGCACAAGATTCGAGGGGACTGCCAAGGCCGAGCCTCAATGCGTTTGACCGCTGCGGTAGGCGAGCTAGATTCTGCGTGAACACGGTCGAGGAGCTATCGGACGCCAAAACCGTCACCGGACCTCCTCAGAGTCCTCACGACAACGGCATGAAGCCATTCATTTACGGCAGAGGGGGAGAGTGTTGGGTCAGCAGCGATAGAACTGATGCGATGAGCTCACTGCATCTTCGTCATAGCAATCGAATCTTGAGGATACCCCGGTTGGAGTCTCCTTGGAGAACTCCATCTGCAACGCCCGGAGCAAGAAACCACGGGAGTCGCTATGATCAACCTCACAAGGTCGGCCACCCAAAGACCGAGGCTGTGGAGAAGGAAGTAGATAATCTTCAGCGAAAACGGCAAGCAAATGTCAATCTTGCTATCAAGTTCCGCGCGGCGGCGTCCTGGCTCCGGCCATGAGGAGGGACGAATATACACGCATCCAGCCAACGCCATTGGCCGCACAGAAAGAGCTTACACAGGAAGCCGCACATCAGTTATGGTGACGTCCAAATGGTTCGGACTCACCCACAGAACAACTGCGAGGCGACGGTGCAGTCGAGAGGATAACTAGAGCAAGCGAAGCAGCAATGAAATTATCATGAACCAACACCTATGGTACTCATAGCGATCTAGTTGCGAAGATATAAAGCAATACGATATAACGATAGAGGGGTGTGGCAAAGCGAGCACTAAAGCAAAATCTCATGATATGTGACGTTCCTCGTTTTCATCTGCCCCGGACGCAGGCGTACCTTCGCATGGCTCCGATGGCGGATGCGCGACAGCGCCGTGTACAACTGCCCATGCGAGAACACCGGACGGACCAGATCCACACCGACAACGTCAAGCGTGAGGCCCTGGCAGCTGTTGAACGTCGTGGCGTACGCCGGCGCGAGCGGGAACTGTCGCCGGACAAGCGTATGTCCCGACTCCAGCGTGGTCGTGAACGGGATGCGAGATATCAGGATGTCCTCCGTCTCCGTCGCGCCGACGCCTCCAACACCACGCAGCATGCGAACGGTGATAATTTTCTTGCCGACGTTAACGATGACGACTCGGGCGTTCTTGACGAGTCCGCGCTCTGGGGCGAAGTTGCATAGGAGACGGTAAACCCCGTGCACCTTGACTTCCAGTGCATGAGCAGGGATACCCGGAATAGCCTCGCGTTGGGCCTCCTCGAGAAGTAGTGCAGGGGCGGTGTCGTCCACGTCTTCAGGGTTCTGAAGCGAATCCGCCGCGTAGAACGTCCGGCTGTAACCCTCGATGCGCGCGAGGATGTCTGCATTGTACCCGTCCACTTGACCGTTAGTGGGAGCAAGGATGGCACGAGCGAGACAGCGAGACGGGTCTCTGAGGACGTCGTCTGGGTAGACGAACTCGATGAGCTCCTTGCGGTCACGGACTCGTTGCAGGAAGTCAAGCGGGACGTGCGGACCCGCGCCTTCGCCGATGAGATCCACGAACTCCGCATACGGCAGATCCTCAGCATTGCGGATGGGTGTGTTCAGGCGGAAAGTCGTGAACTCCTTCCACAAGGGTGAGGAGCGAATGGAAGAATCAACGACCTGGCGGCGACTCCCGTTGCGTACTACCGGGCAGGTCTGGCGGAAGTCCCCGAGCAGCACGACCACCTTACCTCCGAAAGGCAGGTTGTTGCGCATAACGCGTCGACAGGTCTCCTCGACACAGCTCAGCACAGCGCTCTTGGCCATAGGGGCTTCATCCCAGATTATCGCCGACGCTTCCCGTATGAGTTCGCCTCTAGGATCCTGAGGCTCGATAGGAGAGACTAGCTCAGCGTCGTCCTCCTCTACGACCGGGACCTGTAACAGTGCGTAGTGAGCCCTATTAAACCTGAACGATTGGGGTATGCGACGCACCTTGAAGACGGAATGTGTCGTCTTGCCGCCAGGATAGAGCTGAGCAGCAAACGCAGAAGTCGCGGTAGGGAGAACGATATGCCCCTCGGCCCTCAGCTTATTGCATATCGTGTTGACCAGAAACGTCTTCCCGCGACCAGCCTTGCCATCCACGAACGCGCACAACGGACGGCCGTTGGTTACCGCGTCCATCACTTCAGTGTAGATCCCGTACTGCTCTTCGTTGAGTTTGGAGACCGCGGTAGCCGACCGCGCCGCGAGGGTCCTCCGCTGATTGTCCCACTTATCAAGCTCAAGCTCAACTTCGCGGCAATGGAACGATGGCTGGGGAAGACCGTAGGACGCAAGAGACTTGCCGTGTTCCTCAAGGGCCCTTTCCAACTCCTGCAACGTCTCGTTCACCCCCACATTGACGTTATCGTTTTTGAGGATGAGATCATGCGCGAGCGCGTCCTGGAAGGTGTTCCACACAGCGACAGGAGACGCGACATGATCATTGACCAAGAGATGCACGAAGAAGTGACGGAGTTGTTGCGGTGTTTTGCAGGTCTGGACGGCCTCTGCAAGAGCGTGCTCGGCTTTGTGGCCGTCGCTGACGAAGAGACCTCCATTTCTTGATGGTCCTGGGACGCTACTTGCTCGAGGTCTCTGAGGGCTGAGATATGAGGGTGCTGCGGCAGAATAAGGTCGTGTAGTCGTCCGGGAGGCAGGCGCTGTCTGAGGGGACAGACCTGCATATGCACCGTCAGCAGAATAGCGAGTTGAAGTGGTCGGTAGCAGTACTCACGGGAGCGACATACTCCACACGGGAGACACCTAGAGCCCCCAACCTTGCGCAATTTTATGGCATTCTTCCACATGCGTCCTGGCGGGGCTTACTAGGTGGGGGACGAAAAGGAGTGCGTTGGTCATAGACTTCAGGCGCTGGAGTAAGTACCAGCGCTTACGCGTGTTGCACGCGTCCGGCGGCCCGCGTCCGCGACTCGGAGGACCGTGGCTCACCGAAGGAAGTTTCAGTGGTTTAACCACTCGATTCAACCCATGTTGAATGTACACAGGTGAAGAACCAGCCGTAAGAAAGCCTGCACCGGCATGCCAGGCCAGGTCACTGCCATGTTGCACATCGCCGTCGCAATCGCCTCCTGCAGATCCCGGGGTACGACACTGTCTGTAGCTGTATTACTTACAGTCACCTGCATCTTGTCTTGTCGCGAGAATAATTGATCACGCGAGGCTTGCGCGAGGCGGTCAAGTTGCTGACTTCCCGGCTTCACGCGCATGGGCGCTCAGAGCACCTTGGCTTTAACCACCGTCAATAGCGCACGGTCGCAAACGAGCACCCGAGTCCAGTGCACAAGTTTGTCTTCTCAATCATTTTTTGCTTTAGCAATGCCGGGATTCTTGCCGGAGCTCGCCCACGTCAACAGGACGATTCATGAAGCCGAGGTACCGCTTCACTGAGTACTTACTTTCAGTCGCTCGCTCACAGTCGCCAATTTAGAGGTCGAATTGGGAGCACTGTCTCCAGCACGACTGGATAGCATTCAAGGACGACTTGTGGAGTGCTGCTGGTCAGGCACGTCTCAACGACATCCTCAGAGTCACACAAAACATGATTGTTAACTTCTTCGACGTCCTCACGAAAACCGATGGCCAGATATAGGTGCGACCGGACTTCAAATTGCTGTTGAACCGCATCAGTAAGGCTCATAAGACGAAATGCGACGGCGCCATCCCGGGCCCTGGTGTCGTTATCACCGCCTCATCCGGCGTTGGTGTGTCTTTTACACTGTCCCGACGTCCGTATACTAATACATGCTAGGAAATCCACTCGCGCAATATACATCCTTCTTCGGTGCATGGCGGGTGAACAACTTGAGAAGCAGGATACGCCGGAGTACATCTTGAACCCCTGTGGAGCACTTGAGTTTGTTATGCGAGTGTCATGGCGCGCCTCCCCTTCTGCGACGCTCATATCGCCCTCTAGAATGACGACTCCCGGTATGATGTCGGCGGCCGCACATGGGGGCCTTGATCAGGTGCGGGAGGTCCGACGGAAAGTAGGCCCCTGTCCGCGCGACGTCAGGTCTTGGCTGCAAGATTCGTTGAAGTTCAATCACGACGTTCTGGCAGCTGTCCTATCGCTCAGCACGCCGGAGAGCTTCATCGAGCTTGCCCGCCCAGCGCCCGCGCCGTCATCTACAACCTCTCATGCACTCATAGCAGTGTGGAGGGCCGGTAGTCAATCCTTCTGCGTTGCTACATGATTCCGCCATTATTGTCGCGTTCAAGAACGTGTCAGTCACGGAGGCGGTGAGGGCCAGGTACAAGGAGGTCGTATCCTGGTACGCGCGATGGGTTTTCCTTGCAATGTTGCGGCGGCACCGGCACCAGGATACTCGCTGGAATCTTGTTCGAGGGCCTGGCAGTCAAGCTGCTCTGCGATGGTGCTGGCGAGCACGGCGCCCGCTTCGAAGGTTATGCTTGCATGTCCCCCGCCACGGACGACCCGCGCCTCTTCGTCTTTAAAAGTCGTCACCCATCGCTCCGCCTGCTAGTCCAAATTGATCGGGAGGTACGGCTCGTGACAGACGGACTTCCAAGGTTGAAGAAGCCTTGGCCCTTTCATCACCCCGAACACGATAGATGTCCAGACATCCCGAAGCCAATGACCCTGCAAACTTACTGCCAGTGGGATGCAACCAGGCTGAGTCTAGGGCAATGCTTTGTCTCCACCACACCCGGTGACGCTGTCTATGATGCTTACTTCGTGGACGCCAGTGCTAAGATTGCTACTCTCTGGTTCGTGCAAGTCGCGGTCAGTCGCACTCCGAGTACCTCGCCGGACGTCACTAGCAAGTCACGGACCGTCGAAGAATATAGGTCGAGCAGGCAAAGCGGAAGCTTGATGCAGTCGCCGTCCAGTACCTACTGATCGCTCCCCATCATGAAAGTCTCTCAGTGCAATGGCGTATGGCGAATGAATTGGGTGGGGCCGGGCGGAGTGATATGTTCGTCCAATTCGTCCACATGGCTCTTCCGTGCACTCAGTCGCAGACATCATCCGGCCGGGATACTCCACTACGTGATACTACTTACCTCCCCTTGACGGTGGTTATGGCCCGATTTGTGAAGTATATGAAGGGCACAGCCTTGCTTCTTCTAAAATTCGCAGATGCGGCCTCACCATCCTTACGCCCTCCTTCTCCCCTCCCCTCCCCTCCCCCCAATGGTCTGCGTCTACATGTGCACGTTACAGACCTCGGTCGTCGCTTAGTGACGCTGCGCTTAGAATGCATCGAGGAAGTGCCACCCTCTTGCGAGCTGATTGTTACTCGCCGTACAGTGGCGTTTCGACTACTCTTACATCTCCCGTGTATCGCAATGAGAATGTCTCCCTTCTTGGAGTAGTGAAGTTAGTGAACCAAAGTACACTCATTGGAACGCCGACATGTCGTGGGTCAAGATGTGGGTCAACCGCAAGACCACTGAGGCGGCTCTCCCGAGGCAATTGACAACTTGTTCTATGCCCCGCCATGCCCGATATTTCAGAACCTGAACGTCGCTACTCATTCGTCTCGTGCTGCGATCGGGACATCGTGCAAGGAGACTCCGCTCGCACGATCAATTTGAAACAGCGTGGACAACTTGGCCAAAGAATGGACAGCCGTGTATCACACTGTGATGATAAGACAACATCAAGATACAACCCCCTACATGTCATATATTCGTCCTTCTTCGAGTGAGGTGGTATGCATGTCCATCGCGCTCAGTCGTCTTCCTCGACATCACCAAACTCGAACATGCCCGCGCGGTCGCGCTTCGCCGTGGCAATCGCCTCCCGCAATTTCTTCGCCATCCCGGGATACGACGCTAGGTACTTGCAGCCCTTCTTGTCGATCGTCGCCAGACCCTCACGGACGAGGTCCACATTGACGGATGCGTACGGATCGTTCTGCGCGGATGAGTCGGTGGGGTCAATGAGGCGAAGGTGGAGAAGCTGGCCCTCCCTCTGGTCGACGTTCGCAATGAGCTTGCGGCCCTCGCAAAGTGCACGGAAGCGGTCGACCGCCTCCTCGTGATACTCGCTCTCAGGGGCGACGAGCTTCACGAAGCTTCGGGATAGCATAAAATTTAGAAGATGCCGTACACTAAAAAATGGGGGTGCCGTACCTGAGACGTGCATCGTGTGCTTGGCCGGGCAGAGAGCGGAACTTGGGATCGAGCGGACGGATGTTCGAGAACGCGACCGTGTCTTGGTTGCCATAGTCAATAAATGTGACCTCAGCTTCCTTCTTGATGGCCGATGCGCGGCGGACCTTGGCGCGGTACCATTGTCCATCGGAGAACTTCGCAGATACGAGATCGCCGCCTCTGGGGACGAAGCCCGGCGGCGAAGCGACGGTCTTGTGGTGCAGTGAAAACTCGCGCATGAGCTTCTCGAGGGACGCAATGCCTTCTGTGTTGAGAATTTGCACGGAGAAGGAGAAGTTTGGCTTCGTCCGGACGTCGCTCACGATAACATCGAGGTACTCGGTCTTGAGGGGGCCAGTAGCGTCTTCCTGCGGGACTTCCGCGGCCTGCTCCGCCTCCTCGTCGTAGTCTTTCCAGATCTGCGGGAACGTTCCCTAAGCGAATAGCACCCCGGTGAATGGAGGAAGCGACTTACGTTGCGCTTCGCCGCCTTAGCCTCGGCCTGGTAGAATGAATGACGCGATGAGGATTCATTATGGGCATCTTATGACCGCTCCCGTTGCTAGGAGCACACGCACCTCCGCATCATACAGTTGCTTGGCCCACGACAGGTTCTCCGCCGAGTACGCGTGAACAGTGGCCAGACCCTCCTTGACCAGCGTGATAGCAGCGTTCTCCGTCTTGTTCAAGTACAGTGCACCAATGAAGCCGCCAGACTTGTCCGTGTCGTGCACCTCAATCTCTACGTCACGTTGGTTGTAGCGGAGGGTGGCAAAGTCCGACGCCTCCTGTCCGAAGGGTTCGCTGGCTTCGGAGGCATTGCGTGCTGTACGTGGAGCACGTATACCGCTCAGCACCAAAGTGAGCACCTGGTTGTCCTTCGGCAGGTAGATCCTTGAGAGATTGTCAACTTGTGAGAACTTATCGCCGCACGTCCCACACACCTGTATCGTGACCCTGCTGCAACGCGGTCAACGACGGCAGGAATGCGTCCTATCCGCTTGAAGCCGTTCAGGAAAGTCGTTGCGCGGTGTGCGGACTACAACACATGCAACAATTCAGTCATGTCCAACGAGTTACTCATGGACAACTGACCTCGGAAATGTTCAATGGATCTTTCCGTGCGGGCACCTCCTTTCCTGAGTGAAGCCCGCGGCCTTCCGCTGCAGCTCTATCGGAGGCGGATGTGTTAGTACGAATGAGGCGCAATCGCACCGTGAACTTACGCCTGCTCGGCTGCCATCAGCTTGTCGTACTCGGGCGAACGGTCCTCGTCGTCACGTTTGTGGCGCACAACGGTGGCGAAGCCCTTCTCGATTAGCTGCTCGGCAATGTTCCTGTGATATTATGTCAGGGTCATTCGAAGGTAGTCTTGAGCTGCACATACGCGTTCTGACCGCCGTAACGGACGGTCGCAGCTTCCCGCTCCTCGTACTCTCCCTCCCGAGGCCGCACAAAGTCGACGTGGACCTTGACGTGCTTGCCAATGAGACGTTTACGGAGGAATTCGCGAGCTTCTTGTGCATAGTAAGCCTGCTTGGGATCCGCGAGCCTTGATGCGGCAGGATCAGTACTGGCCATGGAATTCGCAAGGTCGGACTCACCTCGGTCCGCGTGTCGAGCTGAGTTGTATCCTCCTCTCCTTGCCGGTGTCACGGTCGATGACAGAGATCTGGTCGCCGCTCCATATCCTGACTACGGTACCATCGAATTGCCGAGTGTTGCCATTGACAGCGGTGCCGTTAGACTTCGCGGAGGGTGCGGGCGCGTTTGCATACAGGCATGCACGCTTCTCCTTCGCAACCTTTTCAGCGGCGCGGAGACGCTCCATGCCGCCGCTGCTGGCGAGCATGCCTGCGTGCCAGTCGACCACGCGAGCAAGACCCGCTGCGACTAGGAACTCGGCTACATTGCCAGCCGGGTGCAGAACTACGGAGAGCACGGGTCAGCTCGTGGAGCCCAGATTATCAAGGCTGGCGTCGTACCTGATCCAATGAAGATCGACGCGGGCGGAGGTGCGGTGGCATTGGCACCTGCTTGGAATGGAGTGGCGGTCGCATTCGGTAGAGAGAGGAGTTGAACACGGACATAGCGCTGCAACAACCTCGACTCTGTGAAGAATTTGGCCTTGAATCTGTGTAAGCGACGGATGGGACCTCGCACTATAGCGCTTCTCACCTCCTCTGCCCATGGTTCCGAAGACTCGCCCGGTTTGCTCGCAACGCGAGAGCTGCGCACGCCGGCAAGCGCAAGGTTGACGAATTGGTGATCACCATCGGGCATGAGAAGACGGATGCGGAGCGTGGAGCCGTCCTTGACTTGCTCGACAAGACCTAAAGCACCCGGTGTGAACTACCTCGACGGCGCCGTTGGGCTAAAATGACGCACCATCGATCTGTTGGCCCTTCCACTCGGTGATGAAGGCTTGAGAGTCCGTGGGCATCATGTAGTGGGTCGTGCGCGCCTACAAGAACACAGTTAACGTGCGAAGAGGCGGACTAGCAGAACAGTGGAGTCCAATGAACTCCACTTCTACAGTTCTCGCTGTGGCCCACGATGTAGAGCATATCCATATGGCTTCGACAGGCAAGCTGCCTGTCAGTCCATCGGCTCGTCGAAGCGTATGCGAGGCCGCGTCTGGTACCATAGAAGATGTGCAACTTACCTTCGGACCATGCGGATTCCAGATGCCCTTGCCAGCGGAACGCGCTTCGGCCTCAAGCTCCCTCTTGCGCAAATCCTCCTCGGTCGGATCACGCTTCAGTTCCTTGAGCTTCGCCCATCCGTTCTTGAGGAGCTCCGACGCAAGGTCCACGCCGTTGACCTCAGCGGTACCAATGTCGCGCGGGACGTCGTCGCTGGGAGCGAGGGAGTGCGTGGACGTGAACGTGACCGGCTTGCCGACAACCAGCGCGCGCAGGAACTCGCGTGACTCAAATGCCCAGTCCTGGTGCGCGAGTGGGAACGTGTGTGAGTGCGTGGCATACGATGCAGCGCGACGCCTAGGTGGTACGCACCTCGTCCTCGCGCGTCGACGTGCCCATCCGCGGTGCCTGGACATCCGCGAGATGCAGCACACTGGAAAGCGCGCTCAGTGCTCTCGCACACGACCCTATGCTACACACACGACCACATACCGCTCCTTAGGAAGTTGTCCTTGAGGTCCGGGGCTTCCGCGCAATAGAAGAGAATCGCCAGAGATCACGGCTAGTTACTCCACGACATTCAGGACTGGGCTCCGGCTGATGGATGGAGCGTTGCGTACTTACATTTCACGATCTGCGTTCACCGGCACGCATTCCTCGTCAGCCTCTCTATTCCGCTTGCTACATAGCACATTCCTCTCACCGCTTTCATAGCCATGGCTGAAACAAGATATGCCGTTAGATGCAAGCCAGAGTAGATACAGGAGAAGCAAAGGAGCAGAGTGGGCGAGCTGGCAGCGGCAGCGGAAAGACATCAGATTCACTTGCTGGTCTGGCACGTGGCATTTCCCACGCTGCATTGAGCTTGCTCGTTGTCGAGCCTGACCTCCAGTTGACCTCCTTCTGCAGTCGCCACTATGCCCTTCTACCAGCTGGTATGCATCGCGGCACATTACCCAAAATATGTAAGTTCCTGTACTGTACCCAGAACTATCTCTGACTCCGCCCCATAGGAACATATAAAGGCTCTCGTTACCCGGGCGGCGACCCACGTTCTCGATAACGGCGGTGTGGTACGCGGGCTCAACTCATGGGGCACCCGCACGCTTCCACAACGCATGCGGGGATCTAACCAGTTCCATACAATCGGAGAGTGCGTGGTCTTTCACATTCTGGAAGTGCGCAAGTCGTAACACGTCCCTTTGCAGTTACTGGACCATGCAGTTCGACGCCTCACCGAATACCTTGCGTTCTCTGAACAAAATGATGCGACACGACCCCCAGGTCATCCGATGGACATCGTTGAAGATTGGCGAGAAGCTGGAGGATGTGGTCACAGTAGGGGAAAAGACTGTCACGAGGGTATGATCTCGTCCCTTTGCTCCTCGATGCCCTTGCTCCCCATATCGTATTCACCGCTGTATAACACCCTCCTTAATCGCTTTCGGATGCTATTCTGCCCGTTTCGCTCTAAACCTTGCGCTGTTGGATCAAGTCTACGACTCTAGACATCTCTGGGACGACCTGCACGCCCGTCAAGTCTTCACCCGCCTCTTTGTGTTCACCCTCACCCTCTGGACCTGGTCTCCGCACAAGCAAAGCTTTCAAGCCGCACGCCTTGGCGCCTTGGTAGTCGCTGAAAAGGGACCTGTCAACATGACCTTGTCGGATACGGGCTGCAGGTGTGTCCTCACCAGTCGAGTTCGTCTCCGACGTGCAGAGTCTCCTCGGGCTTGATACCCAATCGCTCGCATGCGCGCTGGAAGATGGCGCATGAAGGCTTCTCGACGCCTTCCTCCTCGCTCAGTAACACCGTGTCCAGGTAGGGCATCACGTCTAGGTCTTCAATAACGGCACCTACAAGGTTTATCAGCATCGAGAAGCACCTCACGGCGCGCGAAGCAACCAACGCATGCGGGCATCTGTGTTGCTGATGATACCGGTGCGAATGTTGAGTTCTCTCAGCCGCTTCACTGTGTAAACAACAACAAGCCCACGCAGATTGGGTTGCAGATGAGATGGAAGGTATGATATGCAACAGAGCAGATGCCGTACGTGTGGGGAGCGAGTCATCGAAGAGCTTGTATCCTTCGCGCGAAGAGAAGCGTTTGAGTAGCCGCGGAACGATCTCTCCCAGCGAGCTATCCACCACTACCAACCTATGAGGATCTAGACTTGTAAATGTTCAATGCACGAGACCGGTACGCACCTTTGGGATCTGCTCCGGCACCTACAGCCGTCCTCCTGATCACATCTCCCCACCATTCCTCTGCACCTCCGCGGTACACAGGCTGTTCCTGCTGCACTTGCTTCAAAGCTTATGCCCGGTGATGAACAAGCATCCAGTGTTTTCAATGGACTTCAGCGTCGATACGGATGGGAGGGCGCAAGCATCATGATGTACCAATCTTGAAGGAGCGCTTCAGCGCATCGGGGTCGAGGACGCCGAGATACGGTTCAAACGTCTGCGAGTACTGCACGTAGATGGGCAGCCGCGGAGTTATTAGAGTGTGCAGAGCGTCGAAGGTCACAAGCCTGATAGCCATGTTCGAAGCAGTCAGAACTTCAGTCGTCGGGAGTCGGGACGATCGAGGTCAAGTTCAAAGGTGCACCTCCACCTGGTCTGAGGCTGCCTCCAACGGCGCGTACCCGTTCCGGAGGGCAGGGCCCGGGCCGACTGCCAGCGGCGCGCCGTTCACTGGCGTTCAAAGACATGGAAGTCCGACGTCCATCGCTCGGTCTGCTCCCACCACCACGAACGTATCGCGAGACTTCGTTGGCTCGTTGGCTCCGCGGAGTGAATATGCGAACGGCATATACTCGTGCTGCCTATGTGTTCAAATTGTACACGGACAAGTCCTTCGCCCCGCCTGGCGAGATCCAAACCTCGCCTTGAATGTTCCCAAACACCTCCAACCTCCTGACCCCCCGGTCCTCGAACCCCAAGCTCCTGAACACGCCTCTCGAGCCCTCGTTCGTCGGATCAAACATGCCCAGCACGACGTCCATGCCCATCTCGCGCTTCACGTAGTTCAACAGCCCTTCCGACGCCTCCTTCGCGTACCCCTTCCGCATCTCCTCCGGGAGGATCGCGAACCCCAGATCGGGAATCGTGTACGCCGTCGCCGCGTCGCTCCCGCGCAGCAGCGACACGGTCCCGACGAGCGTGCAGCGTGCGAGCTTGTCCTGGAACGGCGCGTCCCCTGCCGGGGCGGCGTCCCCGTCCCCGGTCGGCTTGCGGCTCACGAGGTAGATCCCGTACCCGTTCCGCTCGTGGTCGGCGACGAAGCGTGTGGAGAGGCGGTCGCGCGCGATCTCGCGCGTCGTGACGGACAGGCGGCCGCACGTCGCGATGAACTCCGGGGTGTTGTAGAGCTTCACGAGGAAGTCGCAGTGGCTGTCGAGTGCCGGCTGGAAGTAGGAGATGTAGAGGCGTGCGGTCTCGATGTAGAAGTTTGTGTCCGTCATGGCTGCGAGGGTGTGCAGAAGGACAGGCAGCCTCTATGCAGGTATGTCGTGGCGCAGTGGAGCTATTGTCAGCCGGTGCACATGGTAGCCCACCAAGTCCCGCAGAGAAGCCTCACCTATGCGTGCCAGTAAACCTTTGAGAGTGGACGTCGTCGCAAGTTCTCTATCGTCGTCGACACCTGCGGCCCACGAAGTGACTCGTCGGCGTCAGTCACTGCGCATGCGACTGCGATCAGGTAGTATCGAGATCAGAGCTAACTCTGTTTAGAGGGCAGTATCTTGTCCTCCGGAGGTTACGATTCATCCATTGCCGGGATCCCCGACCCCTCAACGTCAACAGCCGTTCTTCACGCACGAGTACCGGAAAGCGCACTCGAGCTGCGGCGTGTCATACAGAACACCCAACATCCCGCCGACGCCCACTCCCAATGGACAGCTTCATGGCCCTCCGGGGTTCTCGCCACCCTGTTGCGACCGCAACCGAGACCAACTGAACACTGGCAACTGCAGGCTAGCGGCTGTAGGCAGCTCGATCCACCTTCCGACATCGTGATGGAGTGCGATTAAGTGGTTTTGGTCATCTATTGTCGATTGTTGAATCTCTCGAGCGCAACTGCCGTTCGCTCGACTGCTCGCGCGGACTCCTGATATGTGATATGTGGCTCATGCTCGACTGCCGCCTGTATTGCTGGACACTGGCCGCGGCGACAGATCTAGCCCAAGACAGCCCCCCTGATCATGAGCTGCACTGAGCTGACTCGTCCTTGTCGCCTGACAACGCACACCGGAGTGGATCCAGCATCTATATCTCTATCCCGTGCATCCAACAGAGATACAGTACCCACTCGGCGTCCCGTCCCAGCACCCCGCGCCTGCGAAATCACGACCACATCGTGACTCGCAGATGTCGGCGAAACGCACCGGGCGACATTTGGCACAAGACACGCTTAACTCGCATTGTCCGCGGCGCACGCTCGCTCACGAGGCCCGAGGCCTGAGGCACAGGATTGTGGTTGACGTCGAAACGCGAAGACCAGTGATAGAATGCACTGTGATCGCTCGTCACGGTGTCTTCTCCTGCAGGTCTTCTCCTTCCCTGACCCAGCCCGGACCGTCTGTGCGACGTCATGACACGACGTCCTCCGCGAACGCACCGCGCACCGCGCAACGAGCGATGTCCTGTGTCACTGTGCCCATCTATTCCTTCGATGCGTCGCGCGCGTAAGTATATGTAGCCATGTTTGCGCAAATGCAGTGGCGGTGCCTCGGATACAGTAACAATCTGACAAAGAACATGTGTGTACACAAATTCGAATTAACCGCGTCAGCGCAACACATCTGCGACGCGCTGCCGCTTGGACGCAGGAAAGGCGCCATGGAGTCCAGTCCATGCATAAGCGCAGCAACCGACACAACGAGGCATTGGCATTGCGCACGCACACGGACACGAACACGAGTCGCGACACACGCCTACGCGCTGGGCGCGCCCGAGCCAGAGGGGCGCACGTTGAATCAATGAATGTACTCGAGGACAGTGGCGGTCCGTGCGCAGCTGATGACCCTGCCAGTGTGCACAGTGCCACTGCCAGTGCACGATACAGTGTGCCCCGCCCGATATCAGGATCTCGTCCTGCACTCCGCGATGCGAGCGCATAATATGCGCCGGCGGCCGCAACATGCCGGCTGCTCGGAGTCGTCCTGATGAGGACCATGCAGCACGGTAATTCTGATGCAGGCGGGCGTCCGTCACGCGTAAGTACGGTGCTGGGGCAGGAGACTCTGACACGGACGCGGACACGGACACGTAACCGCCACAGCTCGTCGCATCTGCCGCCCGGGGCTTCGAGGCTTCGAGGCAGTCGGAGACGGTGCTCACCTGGTGACTGGCGGCGCGTCGACGCACGTCATGCCCGGGGGCTCCCGACTCGGAGCCTGTCGCGCAGGAAGGACCTGCCAGTGGGCGCAGGGGCCGCGTCGCTGACGGGAGGGCAAGTATGTATGGCTGCCGTGCGGGGAGGGAACCTGGGAAGGTGAAGGGGAGTCAGACGCGTATGTAGGTGTCGAGAAGGCGTGCGATACGGTGAATGACTCGGAGATCCACGCCCTGTGCTCTCGGGGTGGGTATACCGCCTGGGGCGCATCGAGCAGCCTGCGTGTCCTCGTGAGTCAAACCCGCGTTCATTGTGCAACGGAATGGGTTCGCACACGCACCTGCTGGCGCCGGGGGAAGCTGGGGTGTGTGATGCTCCAGGACTGGAGACGTTATACTGTACGAGGCGTTTCCGTCCAGCAACACGGCGGGCACGGAAGACGGAAGCGAGCACGCGTGTGTGCATGCGCTGGGAGAGCGCGGTTCCCTCGACGATTGCTCGCATGCGGTCTGGTTTTGCGACTCGTGCGTTCCTCGCTGGTGCCCTATTGTTCTGTGCACGTAAAAGTGGTGTTATATCGGCCGTAGGTACGTCCGTCGGGGTGCAGCTGCCGACTGGAGGAAGGGAGCAGGACAGCGAGCGAACGAGGTCGTCATACCCACACGAACAAGCTCTGGCACCTGCGTCGGTTTGAACAGACCCCGGTGTCGGCGCCCTAGAATCGCGCTGCTACCGATTAGACGTCGGACGTCCCGATCCGCGAGATATTGGCGGCGTCGTACACTAATGATCGATCTGTGTGCTTCTGCGGAGGCTCTTTCTCAGGGTCAGCGCTGCATCGACAGGGCAAGCCCGCGAGCCCTGCACTCAGGGGGCGACGCGTGCAGTTGCACGTACTAACGTGGTTCTCCCTGACGGTCGAAGGAGAAGTTTTCGTGGGCGGCCAGCCGCGAAGGAGAGGGTGGTACAGGGTCGAGGTAGAGGCCGATCAGACTGAAGCTTCTAAGGCGATTCAGAACGCTGCGGGCGACGTCCAAGGAACGGCAGATTGTCGCATCCTGTCGTGCATTGAGTGTAGGTCGGAGAAGCCCTTCACAGGCATCATCGGCAGTGCGAGAAAGGCAATGGGGCGACCCGACGGGGAAGAGAGCACGGCCGCCGGCAGATTCACGAGATGCAATTGCGAAAAGACCCTGGATGGCGGACGATGGCAGCACCGCCGCCGCCGCGGCATGCGCGAGCGACCCCGGAGAATGTAGTCTGCACGAGGACACTGGAGTCGTAGCACGTTGCGCGGAATGCAGCTGAGCATGCGACGACGGTCCGACTCGGAGGCAGTTCACCGTCGGGACAGCGACAAGGTTCGGTCGGCAAATGCCGGCGTCGTGGCGTGGGAACACTCAGGGCGTGTCCGGATACGGCAACCACAGTTCCTTCGGGGATTCCCACTTGTTCTTGACGCCTCCGCCTTTGCGCAATCTGCCTGGTCTCGCTATGAATAGACTCTGACATCTACGGAGGCCCTCGCGTGGACAGCGGCCTCTCTGTGCGTCGGCCTGGGCGCTGCACACAATCCGTCCGCCGCGAATTGAACACTCCGGAACGCAAACACCGCGGTATGGTTACACGTCGCTGCAAGCGCCGTGAACCTCGGCCTCGAGGTACGACCCGCGCACGACCTGGACGAAGGAGCTGCTTTGGCGGCGGGGACAGTCCGCTCGTCCCGGTGTCGCAGCGAATGAGCTGGCGTTGGCGCCGTGTGGACGGCGACGAAGAAGGGGCCGGATGGAGGAGTTCCCATGCCGAGACGGAGGAGGTGCATATGGCAGGGCGCGCGAAGCTGCGGGGTGGCCTGAATGCGCAGGCTCGCGTCAGGATCCGCGGACGATGGCAATATACACTCGCCTCGGTCCAGATCCATGCATCCTTCTTCGAGCCCGACGTGCTCCCCGCCTCCTCCCCCGCCAGAACTCTGATCTTCTCCCGTCGCTCGGGGCCTGTCGACGTCCGCCGCGAGCCCCGCTATAAAGCACGCCGCTGCTGCGCGGGCTGCCCCCCATCTTGCGCCCTGCACTGCTCTTGTCTCCTGCGCGGTCTTGCTTTCTCGTACGCGCCAGCCCACTCTTGTTCGGCTGCCTGTGCTGCATCTTCACACGCGTCTCCTGCTTGAGCTTGATCATTGATATTCGCGGTCCTTGTTCCTCCCTGCCCCTCCGACTCTAATGGATCTCCACGCTGTACCGTTCCCCACCACCCATCACACCGAGGATGTTCGTACCGCCCCCTTGCTCTGTACATCACAGTCCCACGCTCATGCTAACGCCCGACGCGCATACAGCCCTCCTTCGTCGACAAAAGGCCCGCGGTCCCTTCCCGCCTCCATTCCACTCCTTCGCTCCCCAACCTCTTGTGAGTAGCCTCGCTGTATGCCCGACAACGACCCGGTAACCCCGAGCTCACGCGTCGTACAGGGTGCCCCATCACTACAACTCGCCCGCCAACGTGCTTCCTCTCCAGGGCCCTGCCAGACACCGCCCTCATCTCCGCCCCCTCGATCTCGCGTCCTCCCCCGCGTCCTCCCCCTCAAAAAGGGACCGGACCACCGCGTCGCGTCGCGCTCCTCTCCTCCTCACCCCGCCGCTCACGCCGTCCTCGTCGTTCAATTCCAACGACACCCCGTCGACGCCACCCGACTCCCACTCCCCGCTGCGTTGGGTCAGCTCCTCCGACCGCGAGCGTATATTCAGTGCCGCGCACTCCACATTTACCGCTGGCCTCAAGTCTCACATGAGCGCCTCCAGCGCGACCGCCGTTCACAATGCCGGTTACCTCACCCCGACGAGCGCTCGATCCCAGTCACTGTCCTCCGATGACAGCTCTGCCGTGGCTTCGGCCCCGACCACGGTGTCGGACGTCTCTTTCATCGCATCGGGTCTCGCCAGCGTTGATATCACCCCGAGGGATGAGCGGACGTTCGCTCTCGACGGCCAGGACGACATGTCTTCGGATCTGGTTATCGAGGAGTCGTCCAGCGAGAAGCCCACGCGTCTTCTTCTGGTGAGTTTGCGGGCAGTCATTTCGGCAAGGCGCATATAGTGACCATCTCCGGCTTCCCTAGGTCCGCCATGTCCCGCGGAAGGCCTCCGGGACCACGCTGCTGGAGACCTTCGCCGGGTTGGGAGATATGAAGGGAATTCTTGCCAAGTTCCAGGCTAAGCACGGGATCATCATTATTGCTTTTTACGACACGAGACATGCCGTTCGAGCCTTGAGGCAGATCTCGGACAAGTCGTTTCCGACCCTCGACGAGGCCCGCTTAGAGTCCGCCTTCGTCTCGCCGGCCCAGGTCGAGAAGGTACAGCGGTCCATCTCACACCTCCGACATCGCCGTAGCTGACTCCACTCGTCAGCTTACTGGAAGGTCGCCTTTCCTTTCCGAACTCGACGGATCTTTCCTCGTCACGGTGGAGGACCGCGCAGTCGTGCCGCACGACGTCCAAAACGTGCTTGCGTCCTTTGGCGAGCTGGCCGCATTTGTCGGCGCCGGCACCGACCCCCACGACCAGGTAGGCAGCGGACTGCATGGTGCGATCGTTGCTGGAATTAACCATGTGCATGTCAGACCTTCCATATCGACTACTACGACTGCCGCGATGCTGCTAACGCGTACAACCACCTCAACAACCGCACCATATTCGGGGCGCGGCTCAAACTGTTCTCTAACAAGGACGTACTCGAGCATCCCGTCCTATTGATGCAAAGCGACGTGCACAGCTCAGATTCCGTAAGATAACCGCAACCCTCGATCGATTAACCATATCTGACTTTTATTCCAACAGGACAATGACCTGCAGCGCGTTGCGGAAGGTGAGAAAAGTTTTCTGTTCCGCCTAACTTCGCGGACATGGAGCGCTCATTTCCATGGACACCGATCTATCTAGGCCGCGTACGTCCCCGAAGCGTGAGTGCCAGCGAAGGCGTGGGCGCCCCTGATGGGGTCCAAAAGATAAAGAAGGTCAATGAGATCGCTCAAGACCATGGGCGTCGTTCGTCGAACGACTTGTTCTTTGACGCCGTTGGGAAGGCACGCGTCCGTCTACTGTGGCGGCTTATAAGTGACTGACCGCTCTCCCATACAGGGCTTCCACCAGTCTCACGCCGCATCTTCCCGTCCCCGCAGTATCAGTACCAGTGGAGAGGATCTTGCTGGGCCCGCCAAGATGCACGCACCTGTCAACGGCTACTACGCCACCGCTCCTTTCCCCTACTCAGACCCAGTCTATGCACCCTACGGCCATCCCGCCACTGTCCCGCCCATGTATCCAACACATCCCTATCCTTATGCTGTGTATGCTCCCGGCATGGGCATGTACGGTCCTCCTGAGGTCGAAGGTTGCGACTGGCGGTATGCTTCTCCTCACCCGCCTCATGTCGACTATTATCTGCCCCCGATTCAACGCGCTCCTCCTCCTATGTATGCTCCTCCGATTACTCCTTCCCCCTACAAACACATCCCTCGGCCGGAGATTATCGTCAGCGCACCCGGACCCGCGCACGCGCCTGCGCCTGCTCCCTTCTACTACGCTGAACGTCAATCATCCGGATCCGGAACTTCTGCATCCGACGGCGTCGAGGTCGCTCAGCACGGTCACAGGGCTCCTGGGACGAAGAACCTGCTGGACATTGCGGCGATCGAGAACGGTATGGATACGCGGACGACAGTCATGATCAAGAACATCCCCAACAAGATGAGCGACAAGGACTTGAAGAGCTTCATCGATCGAGTCTGCCCTCGGCGGATCGACTTCATGTATCTCCGGATGGACTTCCAGAACGGTGCGTAACCACCCTATCGCACCCGACGCTTGCCTGACTTCGCTTGCCCGACTTCGCGCTTCTAGGCTGCAACGTTGGCTATGCATTCGTCAACTTCATTACCGTGCAGGATCTCTTGCACTTCGCCAGGACGCAGATTGGGGTGAAGTGGTGCGTGTGTCAGCTGTTGGTCCAGTTTTCGGCCGATCCTGAATGGATCGCAGGAACATGTACTCGAGCGAGAAGACGCTCCAGATGTGCTACGCCACGTACCAGTGAGTCCCCATCGCTCGTCACGTCTACGGACACGCGTTGACTTGCGCGTCCAGGGGCAAAGAGTCTCTCGTCGAGAAGTTCAAGAACTCCTGCATCATGGACGAGAAGGAAGCCTGGCGGCCGAAAATCTACTATTCCGACGGCCCCAACGAGGGTCTTCCCGAGCCGTTCCCGCAGCCCACGCACTTGCGGCGGAAGGAGCGCAGCCAACACAACCGCGGCGCGTTGTTCGTCCCTGGCACCCATCACCAACCGTCTGGTGGTGGAGGCCTGTACCACCACCGTCCTCAGCCCCCTCGCATGACCGTGCGTTGATGCTCGCGTCTGCCACGCTCCGCATATTGTCCGCTCGAACGCGGACCTTCCCGACCAACACGTTGCATGTGCTGCTGGGTCACGCATCGCTGTCGCCGTCCGATCCTCGCCATCGGAACAATTCTCGCGTGTTGTACACGTATTATGTATTGCCTCGAATCTTCCGCAACATGCCACTACCGCTACCATCTCGCTGCTATATCATGTCTGTCAAACTGCTAACGAAGTTCGTCGCTGCTATCCCTTCGCAACTGTCCGTCGTCTACTGCACCATCTCCGTCGAAATCCACGCGTCCTTCACTGCATACATAGATTCTTTTATTTGCTGCACATGATCGGGACTTTCTGTATATGTATACTTACCCACTGTTCCTCGTGTCCGGGTCAACGGACTCTCTCCGCTGCTGTTCTGGTATCATAGTGTTCTGGTTCGGGGTATGACCGAGTTATTTCCTTCGTACATACGCGATGTCGCAACGTTTCACCTTACAGCCGTTATCTATCCTAGTCCCTCCTAACCCCCGCATTCGCCGCCACCATTGCGCGTGCACCCGGTTCCACGAAGTGTTTCCCAGCGCGAGTCTTCTCTGTGATTGAGTTGGCACCCCGCCTGGCGTACTGTATCTTCGCGGACCGCGGTATGCCCGCATATGTTATGCCAACTGCCAACGGCGCAGACGCCGGTCAGAAACGGCGGATCCCCCTCCCGCTGGGTGCCTGTGTTCGTTCATGCACGCCCTCGCTGGGCGGGAACTCTCTCCCCCTGGATCTCGGGATCTTGTGGGTCCAGGTGTCCGATGCGTGCGCTGGGAGCACACATGCCGTTTGCATTTGTCAACTGAGGCCCGACCGCCGGACGTGGAATAATTGCCAGATGGGAAGCTATACGTATGGGAAGGTCGGGTGCTCAGGGATGGATAGATGCTTGGCTGCGCAGTGATGGGTCCGGCTGTCCGGAGACCGTGCGGCAGACCAGTACACCCAGTACACCCGGCCGCCGCTAGAAGTCCTGGCAATATGTTTCGACGGCATGAGGTGCAAGTATGTACGTACGTGTGCACAATGAAGGAAGGATATACCGTGCACGCGGATACAGGATGTATGTGTATTACATGCGCGTCGGCGGAAGACTATGTACTTGCACTAAACATGTCGCCAGTGGCCAGTGGCCTCCAGTGGCACGAGGAGGAGTCTGGGGACGAGACCAGGCGGAGTCCCATTCGTGGCATTTGATCTGGCAATGGCGGAGAGGCGGCTGGGCCTACGGTGGACGCGTGTGTATGGCATGGTGCGGCGCCGGCTCGCGAGGGAGAAAGAACCCGAGGCTTACGACTCGGAACCGCGGCGGACGCGCTAGCCATACGTGTGGAGGCCGCTTCGCACCTGCCACCACGAACATACATACACGGCGCCGGCACAGTGGGGTGTCAATGCTCCGGGGATGTTCATGAAACGACAAATGATTGATTCACGTACATGTTGTCATCTGAATCTGAATGGGGATGCCACTGATACTCGAGAACGGGAAGCGCGGCGGTGTCGGCCTCCTTCTCGACGTCTAGCTCGACACGAGCTGCCGCGGCTGCGGCCGTCTTCGCGTCTTGTGCCTGCTGCGCGGCTTTCTTGCGTTTGCGGCGAAGACCGACGTTGACGACGAGGTAGAGGGAGGCGAGGGACACGATCACCATCTGGAGGAACGCCCCGCAGGCGTCTGTCAATGTGCCCAGGGGGAGGGTGTCAGAACGACACGTAGGAAGACAAGGGCGGACATACCGAGCAAGAGCCCTGTGAGACGGTGTATGTCAGCATATATTCGTGAAGGGATCTTAGATCTCTGGACTTACCGAAGCCGGGCGCGTCCACCCACAGAGCGCGCAGCGCGGGGATGGTCAGGATGACGCTGACGGGGAGGATGAGGACGCCTTCGGACATAGGGACGCCGTCGTATGCGGAGACAGCGATGTAGAGGACGACACCGGTGAGGAGCCAGTTGACGACGAAGAGGACTATGACGAAGACCTGACTCAGGGGAACGCGTTGAAAAAGATATTTGACTGCGCGGGCGTGTATGGGTTGCGAGCCGTTGAGTGAGAGCGTGTGGACGTCCTCGTCCCGCTTGAGGATTGGCTGCCAACCGCTCGTCGCATCCGCTATGCGGATGACGAGGACTGGAACGGAGACGTTTGTGCCCGAGAGGAAGGCTCTGAAGACCGTGTCGATAAAATAGTAATCGAAGGGGTATGCGAACTGCTGATCTTGGCCGTGCCATCCGCTCACTTCGAGGAGGTGCTCCGTTTGGAACTCCACAGACGCTTGGACGCTGGAAGAGGAGACAACCAAGATCAGACGCGCGCAGCGACTCAGAGAGCTGAAGCAACGTACTAGAACTCACTAACGGTGTTGTTATCGAAGCAGAGCGTGGCCGCGGGATCAAACGTTCCGCTGGAATTGGTCGCGCCATCGGCGTAGAAGTCAATCGCCACGTTCGCCGTCCCGCAGGTCTTGGAACCGTAGTATTTCCTCGTGTGCAGTGCGAGACTGCCGCAGCCAAGCATGAGCCAGGACATCTGGACTTGACGTGCCGCCACGTCGATGTTGTACGCGTGTCCCACCAGAGCGACCTGAAGTACAGAAGAACCTCAGTCAACCCTCTAAGAGCTCAACTGGGGAGAGAAAGTGGCCAGAGACCCACACCGTCTTTGCCGGAGGCCACATCATCGATCGTCCTTCCGAGGTTGACACGAAGGACACCCCACCGCAGGAAGATAGTCGTCAATGCACCACCAAGCAAGAGAGTCGCAGCAACAGCGCAGAGGAAGACTCGGGTGCGGCGAGAGGTCCGTCGGCCACAGCAAGAGAAGAACGATGGTGTGCAGAGCATGGTGGGAGAGGGTGCCCTCTCCAACGCTCGTACCCGCCCTGAGCAACAGTCACTACATATATATATGCGTCACGCGGACTGTGTGGACATGTACTAACCTGCTTTTGCTCTCGTGTCAACGCTACGATCATGCCACCCACGAGACACAGCGCTGTTGGCGCAGCTCTTGCAGCCTCTTGAGCACTACTATAATAGCTTTCGACATCATCTCGAGCTCGCAGGATTGCTCCTACCCCCGTTCGTCTGTTGGAAATGAGAGTGAGGTACTGACAGCAGTTCGCAAAACGATGGGCCCCCTCCCGATTCCCGAAGTACATATGTACATCACGTCGCTTAGCGGCGAAAGTCGTACCATTGAAACTCCTGAATCTCAACTCAACAGGCGGTGCTTTCTTACCTAACTTAATTCTTATCTAGGTTCAGATTCTGCCACCCTACTAGCACCATTACAGCAGTATGCATAACGATGGTGCTAGGGTGGCATCCGATAACTATGTTACGCACCTCTGACCCAGTTGTGGACATGGCGTTACGAATAAGACCCCGACAGTGTCAGCTTGTGAGCAAATCCCGACGATGACGATTCCGGGGTCGTGGCACAGATGGCACGGCGTAGCGGTATGAACATCTATACTTCGTTGTCGTCGGGTCTCGAGCAGCGTGTTAAGCATGTCTCGGGAGAAAGCTGTGTGTGTTCGTGGTCAAGTGAGTAGTGTGGGGCGGCGATCTGGACGTTGTAAAGCCGGACTCACCTATATGTTCCTAGCGAATGTGTTTCGCCCCTTCGCGGTGGTGCTGATCAATTTAAACGCGTCCTCGGTCGGCACTGTCACAGGCCATCCGTGTATAAGCTGCTCGATTACTAGGTAGACATCCATGATACAAATCAGTTCCATCCTAGCATACAGTGGCAAGTCCATAGCGTCGAGAGTCTTTTCCAGGGGATCGTACGTAGATCGTGAGGACATAACAAGGGCATAGAAGCATGAGGAAGCCTGTCAAGGCTCTGTCGCGGAGCGGGCGATGATGGGGACGGGGTATGGAGGGGGTAGTGGTCTAGAGCCAGAAGAAAGAAACCCAGTTAGCGAGATCGCCCAGCATCTGACAAAGCAGTGGAATGCTACTCACTCAATGGTGGTGGGTAACTGGTCGATGCACTCATGGATGACCCGCATCGTGAGCGTCTTGTCGTAAAGCGCGCGGTCGCAGTTCAGACACTTCGCGCTCCAGCACGCGAGCGCCGCGGGCCACTCGAGCAAACCGGGATTGCATACGGTGTCGCCCAGCGGCCGGCCGTCCATCTCCATGACGATGGCATATTTGAGCTCGCGCCACGTGTGGTAGTCGACTATCGAGCGGCAGTTGGAGCACGACGTGTCGCCCGAGTCATTCACGAATGGCGGGTCATCAAGTCTGTGACGGAGACCTTCGCGGCGAGTGCGATGAAGAGCGAAGAGGTTGAGAAGGGCGTCGGTGCCGAGCTTCTGGAGGGTGGGGCGGTGCTCTGGGGAGTGGAGGTTCAGTGTGAGGGTTTCTCGGGATGCCATCATCGCCTCCTCGTACCACCCGTACCGACACGTGATAGCGTAGAGACGGAGAGGGTCCGAGAGTAGAGGTGGAGTGGCGAGCAGAGCGCGGACGACGGACATAGGGCCCGGCATGTCGTACTTCTCTGCCGCATGGAGAATGGGTTCGATGACGTCGTACGAGTCGAGCCTCGGGATGACCAGTCCGCATACAATCTTTAAGAGGCCTTCGAGAGTGGTACTGTCTTCATCGACAAAGAGAGTTTCCAGAGGTTGATCTGGAGAGGAGCTGCGCTGCGGGAGAGAGTACATGGAGCGAAACCATCCCGATGTTGTCTTGAGGGTGTGCGAATGCACCCGGAAGAGCACCCCGTCCTTCGAGCCTAGAACAACATCACCGTCCGAGCTCGAGAACAGGGTGTGGTATTCACCGCGAGGTTGCGCGATAATTGAGCTGTCGGATTGATCGGCTTGCATAGATGTCGAGGACGTCACTGGCAAACCTCGTTCTGCAACACTCGCCAAGTGTTCGAAAGCGCTCCCTGGATCCAGAATGGGCTATGGTGAGTTACTATCCTGGTCTGCGACTTATGAGTTAAGAATCCCACTGACGTCGAGGTCGCACTTACCGTGTTTTGTGGTCCAGTTCAAGTCCTTCCGAAGAGTCCGAAGCCGCAGCAGACGAAAGCTGTGCGTTATTTCACACGATCCTAATATGGCTCCCTCTGAGTCTCGCGGATCAACGCTCATAGGCGCCCCGACTCGTTGTTTCCTCCCCGAGCTCGTCGTCGGCCCAATCGAGGCCTCAGCTGTGTTGTTCGTCTGTAATTGATACACACAATTTTCCGTAGCCGTGTGTTTGGACTAGTGATTATAGTATTAAGGTGATATCTCCGGACTCTCAGGCTCTTCACTCACTTACCTCATTGCAACAGGTTCAGTGATTTGCGAACGGTTGCATCATTACGCCCGATGGCATAGGTATACATACTGTACTGGTCGCCACACACTCCTCTGCAGACCACTGTAGCTGTCTGGTGTAACCTCCCCACGGTAAGCTTCGCGGTGAGTATACTTACTCCCTTACAGTCAACCTACGAGAGAAAGCAACTCGCAGTACGTAGTCAAGTCTCCACCCCATAGGCAGCGAGTTCCAGACCTCCTAGGCGATACATTCAAACTTCCTCCAGCTAGCCAGAGTACGGATCACGTCGGCTAGCTCAAGCTTAATTGATGCCCGCAGTGAAGTGACGCCCCCACTCCCCTCCTGCCTCATTTAGTGCCGCGGCGAGTGGCGTCACCTCTCAGGGATGTAGGACCGTGTGCACGGCAATATATGATATGACGAGTGGATTTCCCTTTTTTCCTGGAGGGTCCCTGCAGGACTTCAGCCACGCCTCCATTCCTTCTTGGTCCCCTTCTTCGTGTTCGTTCTGACGATGTCTGACTTGTCAGTATCGCTGTCGAGCCTTCCGGTTCAGTCGGTGTTAGGTCCGTTGGTACTGGCCGTGTGCATCAACGCGTTCTTCTATGGGTTCAGCGTCCTGCAATTTGTGCAGTACCGAACCCGCTTGTTCCGCGACAATGTGCCCACCCAGTGAGTAGGCCGTTGTTGGGCTCTTGTGATCGCACCGCTGATACACGACCTTCCCTATAGATTACTGGTTTCATGGACTTTTCTCGTCGACACTATCCACACCGTGGCACTATGCTGGATGATGTGGTCGTACCTTGTCGACAACTTCGCGAACAACACCTATCTCTTCAGCGCACCATGGCCGTTCACCGCGACGCCGACGTTCCTTGTTGTGTATGTTCATTCTTCCCACGCGCGATTGCAGACAGCCCTGATGGACAGATACTACATTCCATGTAGTCTGCAGCGTATTGACCGGTCGAAACCGTAGGGTCCCGAATCAAAATTTGTCAGCAATCATCTTGATCTCCGACGACGCGTCAAGATCTATACACCACGACGCGTCGACGCGTCGTGGACGTCTCGACGCACGCAGTGCATGGCCACCTGTGGGGAAAGTATGCGAAAGCTACTGCAAGTGCTATATAGACTTCAGCGAGGACTGTCACCAGGATGCGAGGGAATCATGAGCACTTTGAGCGTGGCAACATGGGGTGACGGCCCTGGGAGCCCTGGTGTGTATTGTACCACGACCAAAACTGCTAGCAAATGGCAGAATACCTTGACAGAGTACTTCCGAGTGATTTCAGAGGCCGCATACGGGAGCGAAAGGTGTCCAGAACGTCTTGCAGGGATCTTTGAGTGAGGCGCAGACTGGCGCAGAACCTCCTGGACGCTCGGAGTTGCCTTATAAGACAGAATTACCTTTTACGGACGACACATCTCCGTAAGGCAGGAGACCATGTGACACACATCCCAGAAAGGCGATTTCGCTTTTTTTGGTATGCCGAGCATCCGGCCGCATTAAGAATGGCCACCCTACGGTCTCGAGGGCGCGTTTGATAGCAGACCTTGTTGGGCCGTCCTCTCTGCACGTCAATAGGCCCGTCAATTTCTGCCTACGGGAGACAACATTCCATGCTAGGACGGCTGCCCCATGCCAATTCTACTTCGCTCGCCGAGTGTCGAAGCTTAGCCAGTCCCTTCCCCTCTACTGGACCATCATGGTGCTATCCGTGGCGAACACGACGATGGGGATTGTGGCGACTGCGTTTGCCTTCACCCACGCTGAGTGAGCTCCCTTGCGACTCCTGTCCATTACATCTCCCTCAAGTTTCACCTCGCAGTGTCCATGACTTCAAGCTTCTACTACCGGTCATCGACTCATGGCTCGGGCTCGGGGTTCTCTGTGATGGCTTTACTTCGTACGTATACTCACACTACTCACTATGAATGCCCCGATGACCTCCTCGCAGATGTTGTCTGATTTACTACCTCTCCCGGAACCGGACAAGGTTCCGTCATCACCAACGACTCCGAGACCGTGTGGCACAAGTGTTCATCGAGTCGTCCATCCTGACTTCCCTGTTTGCAGTACGTACATGATGCATTCTGAGTTGTCGGTATGGGAATGCTTAGGGCTGCCACATTTTCAGCTGGCAGACCTGCTTGTCTATGTAAGGATTGACGCTGTTCGTCCCTGTTCTTTCCTGCAAGATACTAAATCATATTGTGTAGAGCTCGGTACCCAACACGAATTATCACATCATTTTGGGCATACCCATGGGTCGAGTCTACACGTACGTTCGATATGCTATTCAAGTCCCCCTCACCATCTTAGCTGACGAGAACCGCAGGTGCACCCTTTTCGCTGTAGGTTGAAAACAACTATCCTTGAACTGTGGCCTGATCTCCCTACACAGATGCTGAACGCGCGGCTCAAGCTACGTGAAGACGAGGCAGATGGCATCAAGCAGAAGAGCCTCTCTTTCGAACGTCGACTGCAGTTTGCTAACGCGTTCCACCACCTGAAGTGCCCGACGGAAGTCCGGGTCAGCGTCTCGATCCGCGAGGAGACCGAGGACATCGCCACGGAGGACCGGCAGTCGATATCCAGGACCACAACGAAAATCGGCGACTGCCCGAGCACCGCGAATTCGGGACGTAGCACCGATATCGACCAGAAGGGTCACCACGGCTCGATCGTCTGAAGCATCCGGACTCTGGCCACGATCCATGCGCTAGCATAGGACATGCGGCATGGGTGGACATGAATGGTCCCGCGTGGGTATGCTAGTACTGTAATTCACCTGTCGTATCAGTCCGTCGGTTTGAATGCAAACTTGAACGTTCTTACAGGTTCTTACGGAGTTGGACCAGGAGAGGTTCGGGTCTTAGCGGACCGAAGAGGCGCTAGCACGCACGACGGGCAGTGGCGCCTGGTTAGGGTCCGGAACAGGCTTGTAACAGGACCTGAACTGGACTCCTGTTCAGGTCCTGGTTACAAGGCTGGTTCGGGTCCCGAGCGCCGGATACAAATGGGTTTAAGCTCCGAAAGACATAGTAAGTGTGTTCAACTTACTTAGCTTACCCGGCATCGCAGACCTGAACTAGCCTTGTAACCAGGACCTGAACAGGAGTCCAGTTCAGGTCCTGTTACAAGCCTGTTCCGGACCCTAACTAGGCGCCACTGCCCGTCGTGACGGACAAGGTTTCGGGGAGCACGTGACGGGATCAGGGGACGCGTTTCGGCGCGACTATAATGAGCGAGCAACAGGCGCCGGCCTTCTTGAACTGCAACCGCCACCAGCTCTGCTCGCTCAGCCTTTTCCGTGGCTTCCATACATTCTCATACGCTGAGTGCCTCGCAGACCATCCCGCATTACCCTTCGTCTACCATGCCCGCCACTCGCGCAGCAACAAGGCATGGCAGCCGGCAGCCCCAGCCTTACCCTCAGGACCTCGCCGGACCTTCGAACAATAACACAATTGTCCTTCCAGACGATGAGGGCCCACCGCGAAAGCGGTCAACAGCGGAGCGTAGAGTCTCCAAGTCGAATGTGAGGCAGAAGGCGCGCGCTCCTCTCCCGCCTGCCGCGGAGATCATTGAGATCTCGTCGGATGAGGATGAGGCTCCACCACGAAAGAAGCCGACAACCTCGTCCAGTGTTTACGAAAAGAGGATCAAGGAACTACAGGAGGTGCGTCTCCTCTGTTACTGGGTATAGGGTAAGTCTCTGACTTTCGCTCTACTTCGGTGGTTCAGGAGAACAAGAGGTTGATGGCCGCGGTCGCCGCTGCCAAAGCTGTGAGTGTGGTCCGGTCTTTGCTCGGTTCTCAGTATTCTAAAGGTCTCCATCCTGATATAGACGCATGCTAAGACACTGGCTGCACCTCCCGCTGCCCCTCCACCACCCAAGCTGCAAGCGCCGGCGGCAGACCCTAAGGCTGACAAGGTAATTGCGCCCGTTATGGCATACCCACGCTTCGCGACTCACCGTTATCATTATCATAGTTCATTTCTACTATCGAGGACCACGTCACCTGTGAAGTTTGCACGCTCAAGATGTGGCATCCATTCACGTACGTCCTTCCCTTCGCACCGTCAACCGCATCCGACACTCACGCGCCTGCGTGCGACATGCAGCCTCGCATGTGGACACACTTTTTGCAAGGATTGCTTGGTCGATTGGTTCAACACAGCACTGGTTCAGCACCTCTCGGCCCATCCGAACTACGACGCGCAGAGGGTCATCCCCGCGCGCTGGCGCGATGCCCTCGCTCAGCCCAATCTTCCGCACCATACTCGGCTTCAGTACGAACGCGAGATCGCCATCATCATGAGCACGACCGCCCAGCCCAAATACTCTTGCCCTACGTGTCGCGTTCTGGTCAAGGCCAAGCCCGCTGAGAACTTCGTTGTCAAGCACCTTGTACGCACCATCGCTGGTGTCCAAGGGGAGTCGTGCCCACAGGAGGCGCCCCTTCCGCGCATCCCAGGGCGACCTGTCGGAGGTGCTTTCGACGGGTTCTTTCCCTACTCTTGACTGGCCCGAGGACTTGACGACCAATGACGACACAGACAAATGTTCTTGTACCGCATCCGAACTCCTTGTTTTCGACCACATGGCGCCATTATCGCAACATATCCTTATTCTTCCTCACTCCGCATTGCTTCCGTATATACACTACTGGTTCGCACTGTATTCCGGTACGATATTGCTACCCGTTCCGCCGCTCGCGTTGTTACGTTGGAGGGCTTGAAGATCATGTATAGCAGTCGTCGCCACAGATGAGCGACAGAAGAAGCAGAGAATACGAACTTCCCGCACAAGATAATAAGTTACGTACAACGATTTACGACCCAACAGCGAGAAGGCTCGGGGAGAACAACCTGCTTGGACTAAAGATGTCATTTCTTCTTTGCCCTCGTTGGCTTCCCCGCGATCTTCCGCTTCTGCGACGCAGGTATGGGCCCCTCTACGAACTCTATCTCGTCATCCTCTTCCACAATCATGCTCATTGCCTTGCGCTTCTTCGTGGTCCCCGAGCCAGACGTCCCGCCATCGAGCGCGTCGACGTCGATCACCTCACCAGCGGTCGACACCGACAGTCGGCTGAGCGGGTGCGCAGGACTCTGCCGCACCGAACCGAGCGGCGCCGTCCCCGCAGACCGTACCGACGACGCAGGGGAGGGTCGACGCGAGGACGTGCGGTTATGCTCGGTCGCCCCAGCTCCGAGGACATGGCTGTGTCCGGTCAGCGCAGGCAGCGGGGGCACACTGTCTTCCTGCTCGGCCTTGGCCCGTGCGCTCGCGTCCTCGAGCCGGATCCGTGTCTCGCGCCAGTCGCGGCTGAACGCGCCCTCGGCGTAGACGTCGTCCTGGAACGAACGCAGGTTCTCTTCAGCCATCATGTCATCCGTGCCTATCCCCGAGCCCGAACCGGGGCCAGCGGGCACGATAGGCGGGATGATACGGTCGCCCGTAACACGCGCCTCGAAGAGTTCGAGCGAGAGCGCGGCGGAGTTCTTGACGTGCGGCCTGTCGTCGGGCGAGCGGTCGTCGCCGCGGGCGGGCTCGCCTGCGGGATTCTCGCCGAGGTACTCTGTCCACTCCCAGGGGCGGTTCTGTACTGGCACAATGCTGATGATGGCTCCGGAGATGTCGCGCGTGGTGTACACAAGGTCTTCGACGGCGGGGTTGAGCGCGACGTAGGGGAGGAGGGTGCGCATGCGGGTTTTGTACTCGGGTGGCATGTCGGAGGGTAGGTCGGACAGATTAAATTCAGGGTAGTTTCGGAAGGGATCATATGGGGCCGTCGCTTTGGCGTCCGCGGGTATTTCTAGGAAAGGCGGAAGTCCTAAATGAGCGCGGGCCAGGAGGAGGAAGAGCGGGATGGCCTACCGTCGAGAGTGAAGCATAGGGTATCAAGCAATAGGGGGAACGCGAGCATATTCAGGCCTTCTCCTGCTCCATGCATCTGCGGACACGGATGAGCTGGTCACAACATAGGAAAATGCGTGGCGACCTACCAAAGCCAAGCGTGCGAGGTTAAAACATAGCTCCTCAGCAAGGTCCTTCGCTTGCTGACTCCATGTGATGGAGAATCCCAGGTGGAACTGGAGCATGCGGGCCAGGAAGATGATAGTTTGTGACGCGCGAGATGCATACTCGTCCCAAGGCCGTTGCACCACCGCGGCCATGACTCCGGTCATATGCGCTATCTTCGCACAGAGGACTGTGAACAGCGCCTCCTGGACTGGGCTGTCAAGCTGCGGCAGCGACGCGTCCTTGCGGAACGGCACGACGATGTTCGCGCAGAGACGGAGAATTTCGCTCGCGCATTTCTTCAGATCTTTGTGATTCGTGTCGTCTCTCATCGGATCCCACTCTCGGAATATCTCGGCGGCACGCTTCAAGCCGGCATTCACGAACTATGATTGGAGGAAGTTTGGCCCAATTGTATGCGGTTCAGATCGAATGTACGCACCTTGCCAGCGACTGTCCTATCCACATCGGTGATCAATTCCGCGACGAAGTCCGCCTCCTCGGCCTTCTTGCAGGAGTAGAAGACTGCGCTTGCAAGCTTGTCCAGACTCGAACCAGCCACTTGACGTGTGGATTCGCGAGATAGGGCCTCTTGCAGTTGCTTGATGGCCAACCGAATCTCGATTGAAGTCGCAGCGAGTTTCCAGTGGCTCAGGAGAGACGTCACGGATCTCCAATCCGCCGCATTCACCACTCCGTCTATGATCATTCGTTGAGCCCGTTTGCATGACAGCGAATGACGAGGATTCCACGTACCTTGACTGGAGTCGTTGAGCATCAACCGCAAAGCTTCCAAAAGAGGGCCGTGTAGGTCGTCCGAGATGTGTTGGGACTCCAGAAGCCTTTCGAACGTCAAGCGAACAGCGTCCAGATCCCGGTATATCCCCTGGCGGAAGACACTGACTCGGCACATCGTCCGACGAAGAGTCGTCGAAGCTCCACGCAGCGCCTCGGAGAAACACCTATTCTGTTCAATGAGGACCAGCGCAGGGAAATTCGACACAAGCAAGGAGAAGTGAGGTTCTCGGAAGACGTCTCTGCGACGCGTCTGGAGCCCTTGCGCTTCGAAGACGTCTGCTGGAGGCATTCCTGTTCCGCACTCGTCCCTTAGGAGCAGATGCTCGAAGAGACTGTTGACGGACGTCAAGAGGGTCTCGAGAGACTGTCCCTGCTCCTCGGAAGATACGTTAGCACCCGCCTGCCAAACCTGGAAAATCAGGCTCTCGAGGATGGTCGTTGTGGCCAGTGCCCCATAACAAGCGAGGTACAGCAGGACGACGGTGACGACGTCCCAATGTTCCGGAGTCAAGGCGGCGATCTCGTTCCTCCCGGAACCCAGGAGCCACGAGCGTATCTGTTCGTCGAACCCGCGCGGGAGATGCTGGTCGACATGAAGCAGGAATGTGGCGTATCGGAGAGCGCATGCTCGGCGATCCGCTATGTCGGGGATCATGGCGGGGAGCTGCCGCAGACTTGCAATTGTGTTGTCCCAGACCTTCCAAGCCCAGTCGGGGGAGGTCATGTACTTGTACCAAAGGCTGTTTGCTAGGAGTGAGGGAGCCTCTGGCGCGGGATCCGTAGCGAGAAGCAATATCTCGGGGAGCACTTGCGGGACGCTGTCCGGATTCTCATTAGTTGGGAAAAGTGCCTGAGACAAACGCGTCAGAACAAGGAATAAGACGAGGGAAACCATCGTACATGCGTATATGCCGAAATGTCCGACAGCATCTGCTCCCGAGCAGCGGGTTCCAGGTAGCAATCATTGTCAACTTCGGCCAGGAGCTTGAGGAGGACGCGGTTCTGGGACCCACGACTGCGCCATGTCTGGTGCACGGCCCACAGAGCAGAGGCAACGTCCTTCATACGGTTCATGCAGGCCCAGACCTCCATGTGCTGCCGCAGGGTCTCGAATACTGCGGTGAGCATTGGGCTTCCGTTGACGTGTTCCAACGTGTACAAGGACATCTGTCACCGGGGTTATTGTCCACTTCCCAACGTTGGGCAATGATCACTCACATCCAGTATCGAGCCATATGATCGTACGCGTGCCATGATGATGACCGACAAGGTGAAGACGCGTAAGATGACGTTCTCACGTTCGAAGGAACCGTCCGTATTGCTGTCGGAGGGTGAGGAAACACGAGGTGCAGGTTTCATCAATGCACTCACCTAGACAGGAACTTCTTGTAAACAGGTAGAAACCACTGCTTGATCGTCTTGACCTGCTCAAACCGAGGAGCAGACAGCAGGCTACTGCACGACTGCCAGAATGTGGTCGTCAAAGCCTCTCCAGTCGACGTCCCTCCGAAGAGTTCGGGGATAAGTGACCGGAATTCCTTCCGTATCTCCTTCTCGTTGAGTTCCTCGGGCGTTTCGCGCACTCGTAAGCCATAGAGGATAGCCTTGCGCTGATTCATCAGAGATGGGCTGGCATCATGCAGTGGGATCCAGCGAAGGAAGTCGCGGTGGCGAGAGATGCTCTCCTGTACAAGGCATCAGCGACTGTCCTCGACACTCTCCCGCTTTACCTACCGACGGCTGTGTAAAGGAGAGGCCCTCCTCCCCTCTTGCAATCAGATGCTGCATATACTCCCCATATGAGAACAGGCCATGCTTGACAAGCTGACCAAAGAGAAGCGCGACGGCGGGCAGGTTACTTGACTCGCCCGCGACCTCAGAGGTGTGAAGCCACTGGAAGAGGAGACTCTGGATGGGCTCGTCTGGCGATGGTGCATCTCGCCTGACAGCGCGATCTGCCGCTTTGTTCCTCCACAGCTGGAGAAGACACGCGGCGGCGTATGGGCGATGATCGCCGTACTGGAGCGGGGTGACGCTCCATGTTAGCAGGAAGTCGAGTTTCTGGGAGAACGACTCAGAGACCTCAGACGAGTCGTCGAAGAGGGCGACGCTCGACATGTCCGTTTTCCCTGATATCGAATTGAGCAGCTATAGGTACGAATGAGAGGCAATTTCGCGAGGGTGCGAGATCGCAGTTGGTACGACGTACCTTGATATCTGACAGTGCGGAGGAGAGCGTACCGAGAACTCGTGGGGGCAAGTGATAGAAGAGCATCGCTTCGTTCCGACGCTGCACGTCGTATAGAACGTCCATGACCGTCTGATGTAGGTTCTGGAGGTACTGTGGGGGGACACCATCACCTCCTTCAGTGGCAAAATTCTCCATCAGGATCTCTTCCAGAGTGGCGCCGTGTTGTATGTGCATGCGAGGGCTAATGGCAGCATCGGGAAGAGCGAGGAAGGAACGCTGATGGATCATGTCAGGGCGGTTCTCTCGGTGTGGAGGACTACCATACGTACAGCAACGAGATTTCTGAGGATATGGGTTGTGTTTGCCAGGAACTCCTTTGCTGATGAGTCTTGTATCTACATCAGGGTTGAGGGTCATGGAAATAGTGCATACAGGGATGGGACGCGCCTCTTTAAGCTTGGCTAAAGAAGCGTCCAAAAAGGGTCGGGTGAGAGCGCGGCTAACCAACATGCCCTCAAGATACTCGTCTCCAAGCCGTGCAACGAGACCGGCTTGCGCCAGATTGCATATGCTCATCTGTTGCACCAACCAGGATAGGAAAGTTCGATTATCAACGAGGCCTTCGGCATAGAAGGTGCGTAGGAGACTCAAGCTGTGAAGGTTTGTCAGAGTTGTCAAGGTCCGGTGGCGCCAACGTTGCATGACAGCGCACCAATATGTGAACCGCGATATCCACTTCTCCCTTGTGTCGGCATCGGACAGGACGCCTTTGAATGTCTGCTTTATGTTCAGACCAGGACGAGGCGCACTAGGTAGCGCGATCTCAGCCAGCTGCTTCTTCATATACGTTGTCATGACGTTCGCCCATTCAACGCTATACTGCGTGGGGTTATAGGTTGGCTTGTTGCGCAACCCAGCCTACAGAGGAGGGTCAGAGCAGTCTCAGATGGCACAAGTAATTCAGCTCACTGAGTCATTTGCGCCAAACACTCGCAAGAACCACACTGCACGAGGGATTGCGACATTGTTGGTATGGAGCAAATCGAGCAGGTCATGTCCCTTCGCGCCATGGGGCACATTCTTGCCGAGTTTAGACAAGGGAACGTCCGGGTTCGCGAGATCCGCAAACCATGCATTCCTTTTGGCGTCGTTGAGTGTGACTCTCGACGGCAAGCGAAATGTGGAAGCCCTGGGTGGAGTCAGTAATGCGGTCTCGGCGGCTTGTGAGCCTTCACTAACGGTATAGGAGGTATAGTGTCTGCTTTGCGCGCAAAAATCTGGTTCATGAGATCCTCCAGTTCGCCGAGAGCATCTTCCTGCATCAGGCGCTTCCGCACGGAGTCCTGAGCGCTGTACGTCTCCGCCTGCACGATGTCATCAGACCATGCCCCGCGAAAGGTCTGACTGCCATGAGGTCTTACCGGAACAGCCGGAGGGAGAACGAGGCCATTCTTTACGTTCGACTCCGTGAGTGTCTCCTCGATCTGATGCGGTCGAGGTGGGTGGAAGCCGACATAACCTGCGAGCAACGAAATGAGTGAGGAGAGCCACCGCAGTGTGAGGGTCGGGTCACGCACCAAGGTCGGCAGAGGTATGTGCTCTTGGCAACCATTCTGGCGGGCGCGACTCATAGATCGTCAGAGGGTCGGATGTCTCCCTTTTCGCCATCTACGGTGTAAATTATTGACAATTAGCAGGTCATAAGGAACAGGAGTAAGTAAAGCACATACCACAGACCATGGGACAGGTTCAGAAACAACCGAATGGTTTGGGGCAAAATAGGGGACGCGCCAGAGTTTGTCTCTGGGTTCCCGGGAAGCCGATATCCTCTCGGAACGAGGTACGAGCGACAGAAGCGAGGTGTCGTAAGCGGTACCCACTAGGCCCTGGGATTTCGTCAGTCACGACTGGGCTATAGCAGGTTCTGTTCTGTACCTTTGTCTAGATGCGAGAACTTCAGTCGCGCAAGTCGTCCCACCCTCCCGCAGCGAGCATGGCTGTCGCTCACTGGCAGTGGCAGTGAGCTGCTGAGCGCCACCGCGATGCCGTGCCACGCCGCCACGTGGCATTCCCTAATCAGGAAACAACCACTACTGAACGCTTTAAGTTTCTTTCGGAGTCGAGAGCGTCCGTGCCATTGTCCAGACTCGGACCTGTTCCTTTGCTACTCCCTTGCACGAGACACAGTATGTCTCACTCATTAATACTATCCGAAAGAGGCACTGGCAAGGAACCTACTTACTTATTCTGCTCATGAGTCCTGCTCCTTCGAGTCTAGAGAGTCGACACAAATGTCGGTCTCCAGGATTGAAGTAGTCATTTCGTTTGGCAGTAACCACAGCGCCTCATATAGAAAGTTTGCATTACATAACTTCCATCACCATCACTTGGCACCCACTGACCTAATGACAACTCGGTCGCCCCAGCTTGAGGTTCTCCATACCAACGCTCTTGTTTTCCTATAGTCCCATCTGAAGCCCCACATCCTACTGCAATCTGCTACTTTTAAGGACTCCGCTAATACCTCCCATTACCGCGCACGCAACCCATTCATCCATGTTTCTAGGCAACAAATCCTTTGCCCATCGCAACCTGAAGAGAGAAAATTACACAGACCACCACGAGGGGGATGGCGATACTGAAGATACTGACGCCGCCACACCTGGCTCCTCCCTCAGATCTAGGCACACAGTCACTCATCAAGGGTCTTTACAGAGGCGTGAGGAGCGAGACACGCCCCCTGCTCACTCTGCCAAGCGCCACCGTGGCGATAGCCAGTCAGAAGCTTCGGGGTCATTGGAAGATGACTTTCTGAACTACTATGGTATGACTTGGTATATTTCGTGCAGACTTTCTTGTCTCAATCAGCACGCTTTCACAGAGGGTGCCGTTGCATCTTGCGAAACCTCAAGCGAACCGGTGAACTGGAAGCTTCACGATCGCGAATTGACGGCCATTCTCGCCCAGCTCGCATACCCAGAGGATGTGACACAGCTGACAGCGGACTTCTACGACGAGGTCCTCATGGAGGCGAAACGGCTCGTCATGCAAGACGAGACAACGCCGCCACCTTCGACTCCGAGTACATCCTCAGAGGCACAGAAGGAATCCTCCCAGAGCATCTCTAGCTCCCAGGGTACAGGCACACCAGTGCAAAGCAAACGGTCCTGGGAATGTCCCTTCGTCACCACTCGCTCTTGTCGCGTGCGCACTGCCTTCAAACGCAGCACCGACCGCGACCGCCACGTCCTCTTCACGCACCTATCCATCTTAGTCGTCTGCACAAACCCCGTGCACTCCCAACCCGCATCTATCAGCCGGCCCGACGCGGTGGCGCGCCATTTGACCATGCTGAAATGCCTCGGGCCGGTTCGGTACCACACACTGAAGCGCAAGTATACAAAAGCTGCGGCAGAGCGGCTTGGATCGTCGCCGGATGACCGGGATGGGATGCGCGCGGTGCACCAGGAGTACGTCCGAATACGGATGCCGTGCTACCAACGCCACGACGTGAAGGAGGCTATAAGTGCACTTTGGACGCCGCGTACGGTCGAGCAGCTGGAGGAGTCGTTGCGCCAGTTTGGGGAGGTCGAGCGTTGCACGTGTGGTCCATGTGGCGGGCTCCCACCGCCAGCTGGGAGTTCGAGTCCGAGTCCCGCTGCTGCGACGCGCACTGGAGGCACAAAGCGGTGGACAGACTCCGGACCCGGGAAGAAGAAGATGCGCCGGAAGGTGGCGGTGGAAGATGCAAACGGAGACGAGCGTCTTCCGCCGGAGGAGGAGGAAGGAGTGGACGAAGAGCCTGCAGGGTCATCCTCGACCGTGCATGAGTGCAACGTATCTCCCCATGCAGTGGACATGGACGGCATGGCATTTTGCGCCACCGATACGGACGCGGCTAGCGATGGCACGGATGTGACCGACCCCACCATCCCTGCAGAGGACACGGCTCCCGGTATCACACAATGGCGGCGGCCGCACACGGGACAGCGAATGAGTTTCGGGATATTCGCGACCCGAGGTCATGGAGGTGCATGAGGATGCATGCCACAGGAGCTGCGGACCTGGAGGATATGCCTGAGCGCGATCCCACCTGGGGAAGCGGCGCCGTCTATCGTGCCTGATATAATTGAATGCGGGGTCGAAGAGCTCTGAGTGTCGCGGCGATGCTTGTCCGACCAAAGTCTTCGTATTCGTCCGCAGGATGCGCATTTGCCTGTGATGCGCTGGTCCGCAGCACTTTCCGCAGTTCGATACCTATATGCCAAGTCTCCCTTGCACACGCCGTATCCGAGCAACGTCTGTACAATTTCATGTCTAGTCTCAGCAGCATTGGCATTGTGCCCACATATAATCAATGCTCATTTGCTCACCGTCCGATCCGCGAGGAAGTCTTCTGCCAAGCACCTCGGCGAAACGTCCCTACATTGCCTGTGCGTCCGTGAGGGAGCCGCATCTGTTCGCGTCAGCCAATCTGTCGCGAAGTGAACAGTGCCGAAGTCGGCAGAACATGAAGCACTTTACGCACCTGCAAACAAGCGGGCTATACTGTGTGCGCTCGCGCAACAGCAGGAAAATAGAAACGCACACCGCCCGGAAGCGACCAAAAATAACGCCTCCACAATCCGATGTGTATTGCAAATGTCCGATGATTAAGCTAAATGCGTACTTTGCAATGGGGAAATCATGCTACAACTTCTGCGTGTGCGATAGAGCAGTCCATCGAGTCCGATCAGCATCGTAAAGCAAGAACTGAAGGAAAGCGTCCGTGCGCCATAATTCCGCGGAAACGTCTATGCAAGGAGAGCGAACGCGGACGAGACCGCGAGGAGCGAGGCCGCCACGATGCCAAAGACCGGCACCGCAGCGAAGCTGGGCGCGGCGCCGTTCGGCGTCACGGTCGTGGAGGAGCCGTCCTTGGTCGCAAGCTGCGTCACGGTCGAGGGCAGTGCGCCATCTGCGGATGTCATACGGAAACAGATCCATGGTCAGCCACAGTCCGCGTTTACAACGCGTTCGCACAGAGGGCATCACTTACCGACGAACGAGGCGCCGCACGTGGAGGAGAGGTCAGAGGACACGGAGCTCGGGATGAGGTCGCCGAAGTTCTGGGAGACGATGCTGAATGCGCCCTTGACGCAGTCCGTGCAGGTGAGGTTCGTGGGGATGCTCGGAATCGCCCCGCCGCCCATGATGCTCGTGGCGATCGACTCGATGTTGGAGACGGAGAGTGCTCCGGTGTACGGCTCGATGCTCTTCAGGGCCTCGGTGACACAGAGCGTGTTGCTGTTGCTCGTGCTGCGCATGGGCGATCCGCGTGTGAGATGATGAAACAGAATGAGGACATGCGGTGCTTACTCGGCGAGGCAGAGAACCTGGCGCACGGTGGGGTACGCGGTTTGGACGATCGAGGTCAGCTCACCGGCGTCGATGTTGCTGAGGCCGAGCGACTGGAGGTCGGCCGAACAGCCGGAAGTGATGTTCGACACGACGGCCGCAAGGGTGTCGTTGGAACAGGCCGGCTTGCTGCAGAGTCCTGTCGCCCATGTGTTGACCGAGGACACGATCGAGGTGTTGGACGAGGACGAGGACGATGCAACGAGGCCGACGAGGGCCTGTGCGTTCAAGCAGGACGCGTCCGAGGACGTCACGAGAGCGGCGAGCGTAGACTGGCACTGGGAAGAAATGCTAAGGCTGGCAGAGAAGGCACAGCGAGTGTCAGGCGTTGACAGAATCTCGTACATACGCGGGGCAGACTCACGATTGCGCAGTGGTGCCAGCCAACTGCACCGCGACGGCGGCGGCGACGAGAGCGAAGTTGCGGAAAGCGGGCATGACGAACAGGACAGCGATGGGGGTGGGTGGAAAGAAAGAAAGAAAGTGCAGCCGGCTGCGGATGGGAGGCGTTATGAATGGACCGTGAGCTGACAACAGTCCGCAGACTCAGAGGAGGCTGCCCCTCGCAGGCGCCCCTGCCTATATCCGGCCATGCCGACCTCGGCAGTGCGCGGATGCGGCGTAGTCATCCCGGCCTGCTCGTATTTGTTCTTAGTCGCGACCGTATTGTCCATCTTCTTGCTGCGTACACGGCCAAGCACCTGCGGAGGAAGTCAGCCAGCCAAGAAGTCGCTCAAAACCGGCGGACGCTCACAATCACATCCCCGGCCAGGTCGTTGCGCTGGCACTGTCCGCTCCAAGGCGGAGACGGATTGGACAGCCTCCGGCGCTGCTATCGGACTCCTCTTCCGCCCCATGTCAAGGCCCGCAGTTAGCTGAGCTCACTTGGCGTGCGGCCCTCAGGATTCAGGGATGAAGGTCGAAGACGAAGCGAGTTCAACCTCTTTGAAGCCATGGACACGCGAGAACCCGTTCCCATCGGCTCCAGAAAAGGCGTCGCAATTTCCTGCTCCGTGCGTGGTTTCACTCGAGTACTCGAGCACGAGTCTGTTTATGTGGGGCCCCGTACGTTGACATACCTCGCATCATCCGCATGGATCGGGCCTGGTCGGGCTCACGCCACCACTTTTTCGCTTGCTCGCTGCCGTGTCCGGTGTGAATATCAGCATGTTCGGTACCTGCCCAGGACCACCTGCTCCTCGTGTGCACCTGGATTGTCGTTTCGACCGGGTCAAGACGGCACACTTTGCACAGCCTCTGGCTGCGGACGCGGTTAAGTCGTTCTTTGCTCCCGTCCGGCGGCCATACGCTGCGGACTTTCTTGTCGAGCATATGTCTTGAGACCAGCTTCAGGTCTGGGAGCTGGCCGCGATGCTGTATGGCAAAAACGTTCACACGGCACCCTCCACTGCTGAACCGTCCGTTTGTGCCAACCACTCCTCTCTGCAAGTGCAGTCAAAGCTGTACATACATCCGTTCTGTTCTTCAGAGATCCCTGTTGGTACTCTGGCCATCTTATGGCTTGCATAACCATCATGGCCATGATATAAGGCGAGCTTCGTGCCTGCGCGTGTTCTAGGAGGAACGCATGATCTCACGACGTGCACTCCCCAGAAAATCGGCCGGTGAAAGGGATGTGATAGTCAACCTTTCACCGTTTCGGGCCTAAGCGCTCTAGAAAACAAAGGAAAGGTATCCTCCGCCTGGACGTAACATCCCTTTCACCGACTAGGTTTTCTGGCGGTGCACGTCGTGTCTGGCCTGCAATTGACAGCGCGCGCAGCGATAGAGAGCTACCGGAGTACCTTCGGAGTGCTGACGGAGTATTAGTCTCGTTTTGTACGAACGAACGAAGCTTTGAGGCACAACAACTCACGAAGCCGTGAAGGAAGACCGAGATATGTGACCTTCAGGCTCCTATGCCCAGCGAGCTCAAGAAAGTGTCCTTTGCATGGGGCACCACCTCTCCGTCGCCTAGCTGTTGGATTGCGTCCCACTGGTCCGATACACTCGGACTCGAGAAGGGGCCACTCGGCCTCGTGTTCCATGGGCTCACTCAGCCCGGATGATTTTGACCACTGCCCGACGTTCGGTGGGTCACGCCTCAGACCTTATTGGTGTCCTCACTGCGATAGCGCACACACACGGCATACACTGGGGCCTGGCTTTGTTCACGCCTGTCACCTTCGGTAACCAGTTGGGATGCCGACTATTCACGGTGGGTGACTCTGACTGAAATCAGCTATGTACGTGGCATCTCCATGCTCGGTCTCGTGGGCCGAGCAACATAACTATAAATTTTTGCGTTGAGCGATGTGCCCATAGGACCGAGGAGCGCGGTGGACGAGACAGTTCCGCTGCACATGTCAGTCACCGGTCGCTCGACGCCATACCGAGAGGTGTCCAGTACGTGATTGACTGGTAATCCATGTCCATTGACGTTGAGGTGCCATCCATATTCCGATCTTCGGGGATAATTTATCTAGCCTCGACTTTCAAGATGGAAGGTCTATCCTGTTTTCTCCATGCTGTCATCTGCTGTCATCCTCCACGGATGAATTGACCGCCGCAGGCCCTCACAGGCCTGTCCTCACTATGACCGACCGTGCGTCGTGCCGCGTCAAGTGTATGTTCCACGCATTGAACCCGCCAGCGCGGATGCATACATAGGCGGCGCTACCAGCGAAGATTTCCAAACCCGTACGTTGTTCTTCTGTCCATGTCAAGCGCTGTTCCTCAAATCAGATATCCGGATGGGTCGAGAGAAGCGCGATTACTCACACATTGCGTTTGCATTGTATGTCGCAGCGGCTTCGGGTAACATCTGGTTACCGGGATAACCCTCGAATGGTAGCTTCGAACTTCGCAGAGCGTGCCAAGGACGCACCAGAAGCCCGAGAACGACATGTACGAGGCCCATTACAAGGCTAGTATCCATTGAAGTTCTAACATTAGCAAGCAGACATTCACGAAGCAGTCTGTATAATCCAGACTCGGGCCGAGAGAATACCTCCATGGTGGTGATCGCTGCGCCTCTCGAGTCACTAGTCCGCCTCTCCGACTTACCCATGTCACGCCGAGCCTGCATGGCACCTTCGTGCAGGTCAGCCACTGGTGATCTGTGGCACCCTTTGCTCATATACGCAGCAGCGAAGTCCACGGATGCGTACGCCATCGACTGTGATCAGCGGAGAGATATGCGACCCTGGGTTCTGAACCACGGGGTGCTCTTCACCCCTGTTTTTCGAGACATTGTAAGACAGGAGCATCCTCCGGTCACCTGAAGAGTGGCCGATATCGTACTTGGGCGCGCCGCCACTCATTGAGAATCCCTGCGGGCGTGACGGGGACGGAGGTTCCTAACCTCCGTCCCCTTCAGCTCGACATTCCCCGGTAAGCCGCTAGCTTGGACCTTGATCGTTGGTTAATGCTGCCATATGCCTACTCATGATAACTAGTCGTACCGCCCAGCGAGCGATGCTGCGCCTGTATGCAGGACGCGCAATCTGCAACTCACCGACTAGCAACTACGATGCCACCACATCAGTATGCTACGCATACAGTCGCGCCCAACCGGAACGCATGCTCACGAGACCTGTGCCACCGCTTTGCAGCCGTGCGCAGTGACTATCAGTAGACGTCTTTTCCATGCCTCGAGTGGAGGCATTCTGATCAGTCTGATCATTCCTGGGGCAGTCCAGGATGGATCGTCCTTGTGCCAGATGTGGTGAGTACACGGATCCTTACAATACGCATCCCACTAATCCCACGGACAGAGATATATTGTGGCGCCATCAGTACTGGGGTCCTTGTTACGTTCGTTCTGCTGCCGTAAAACCACATAGGTCAGCGTCGTCCTCAACTGTCGTACGGCACAACAAGAGCTATCTAGCAGAGCCTTCAATCACCATCATATGTTGCATCTGCCAGTTGCAGCAGCTCCGAAGATGCATTCTCGGGGAACTGTCCAGATGAGACAACAGCAGCGGGCAATGCGGCCATCTGCCTGCCTCAGCCGTCTTATCTGCGGCCCTTTCCAGGTGGATGAGTCACCAGGTGGGCCGATACAGCTTCAGTGAACTCTAGACATGAAGTGGTCGCCACAGGTCCGTACCCGCTAACCCGGTATCTGGAAGCGAAAATACTAGCCGCCCACTGTGACTCATCACAAGGCCCGTTGGCTGCCCTAAATCCGGAGTGGTACGGTGTTTCATTCGACAAACGGCGGACGTCCGGACCAAGGTGACTTTCGGACTTCGTGCACATAACGCGCTACAGTATGCACTACAAACTACCGGCCTAGCGACGCCTGACCCGGCTTCCACTGCTCGATGCTATCCACCGCTCGTTCGAACGGAAAGTCACCCTCCCAGGCCCCCATCGAGTCCGAACACGCCTTCAGTGCGCTGGCCATGGCTTTGTGCGTCTCGGCCTCCTCTTCAGCTCCCGTGCGTCCCGCATCCATCTCCTGACCCGCGCTGACGACCGCCTGCGAGATGTCCGCGTCTATGTACGCCAGAAGCGTTTCGAGATCGCTATCCGGCTCCCAGCGAGTGCGGCCTGTGGCCACTACGACGGCAGTCAGGACGCGAAGGCTCGCTAGGCCCATACCCGAGCCATACAGAGCCCGAGCTCGGCGCAGTACCGCCTCCAGCTTTGGGGTGGCTTCCCATTCCGAGCTTGACTTTTGAACGAAAAGCGTGTTAGGATCCGGCACCGCATTGGTCTTGCTTCTGACGAGGCGATCTCGTGCGGCCGCGGTGAACGCGGCCGCCGCGGATGGTGGCGAGGTTGCGAGGGTGCGGCGGATGGTATCTTGCAAGCTGTGGCGTTTTGTCAGTCCGACGAGATTCGGAGAAAAGACCATGCTGACTCGGTGAGTGTTGCGTTCGAGATGAACGTATCGACCATGAGATTTCTGTAGAACTGATGTCAGCAGGCAACACAATGCATCTGTTCGCCACATCTGACTAACACATGGCCGAGGACAGGACCTCTGTGAGTTGTGGTTCCATCGACTGACGGCATCTCGACGTGTGGCGAGGGGATGGAAGAGAAGAGTGATGTGGATGTGGGTGTGGGTGTGGATGTGAGCGATGCTTTGTGCTCCTGTCCGTCGTCTCCTGACTATTCTTATAGCGGACCCGGGATCCTGATGGAGACCGGCTAAGTGCACAAAGAAGGGAACGGTACGATTAAAGCGGAAACACTGTGCACATGTTGCACACTCCTGGCATCTTGCATGACTGCAGTCATCATCGCTTGCCCAGAAAGCGCAGGTCGATTACGCGGAGCATTCGACCCGCCTGCAATTTTGTCCCCAAATGGTTGCTCTGTGCTCAGATCGGACACTGATTGGGTTAAGTTGTATTTCCGCTATCCGACTGAGACCCGACGTTTCATCTGCGTGTATGGCACTCGGTTGGGAAGTGCATTGCCAACATCCTACATAGATCCTCGCAGCGACCGGGGTGTAGGGCCCCGGGCGCAGACGGCCAGGGCCCTAACTGCTCTTGGAGACAGTGTGGACGCATGTATGTACTCCAAGTGGTAGTGAGTGGCGGGGTTGATCTCGTCAGCAATAGAGCGGGCCGCACACTTACACGGACAGGACAGCATGCGTCACTCATTCGAAACACATATCGCATGCGCCGGGCGGGCTCGTCAGCTAGAGCTATGTGCCAGGACTACACGGCCCTGACACGGACCCGAGGAAGACACTTATTTTCGACATCTATTATTCCCAAGAGATGAGCGTAGGTAGTACCGCAAACTGATCCGCCACTTACCAACCTGGTTGCAGAGTGATGCGCGGCCAGTCTTGTGGTCAGTGGTCTCTTGTTTAGTTACCGGAGGCACCGGCGTGGATTGACTAGATTCGTCTTCCGCAGGCCTCCGAGTGAACCCCACCGTGAAATTTGCTCCCGCAATTGGCATAGAATTGCTATCTGTCAAAGCCATGACCACAAAGGCATGCGGGCTCGTGCATAGGATAAGGAGGCCGTTGTGCCAAGTCGACAGGATCGGCAGGAGAGCCGAGCACACTTGTTGTAAGTACATACTCGGATTGGAACACCGTGAGTCTCAGTGAGCGCCAAGGCTGGCGTTACTTATTCCACCCACCGCAGCCGATAGTTTATTTGCGCAGTGAGACTATTGACTTGCCATATTGGTGAAATGACCGTTCGCCGTTGCGGTTTGGAGTAAGTTGGTCCGAGCGGCCGAGGAGTTTCAATCTTACGTGACAGCGGTATCGTGTCACAGCCTTCCCATATCAGGATGTGGTCAGAACCGTGACACAAGGAAGGATCTCACGATGCGACGCCAGTGCGCCATCTGTCCTTCTTCAGCCCGATGTTCACCAAGACATTCACAGCCTACCAACGCACAGGTCATCGCGCCGACCGCCACTTAGTTTGGGCCACCAGGCTGCCAGCTAAGCAGCGAAAGGCAACTCCCGTACCCATAGAGCGCGGGATAACTGATACGGGTTGCCAACATCAGATGAGCTAACTGCCCCCGGTGACAAGAAAGGAGACCGTGCTCCGGCCGTCGCGCTAGACTTGCATTATCCCTTGACATTCAACGTCCAAGTAAGATGGCGCGCAAGTATATAATACATGGTCGCCGATTGCTGACGTTCAGCGATCCCGCAGAGACAGTCCCTCAAATTCGACGATCACGATGATCATGCAACCCGACATTCTTTCTAGGGAGGAAACCTTCCTGCTTGGAGAGTATGAGCTACCCCGACTCTTCAACGGGCTTTGGCAGCTCTCCAGCAACTCATGGGGCAGCGCGCCTGCCGCCAAGATCCGCCGCCAGATGGCGACGTACGCCGAGAATGGCTATACAGCTTTTGGTGAGCACAGTGCCTCTGCTGCCTTCAAGTTATGTAACGACGACTCCTTCTTCTAGACATGGTGAGGACGACTGTGTGGTCCTTCTCGAGATCTGCTGCTGACGTCGTCTTCTTGATGTCCCGACGTCTTTCAGGGTACGTATGGATGTCTATGTGTACACTGTCGTGCCTGATCTTGGTTTCCACCTCTATCAAGCCGACCATTACGGCTCCGCGGAGATATTGTTTGTGAGTACGGTGTTCCCTATTGTGACTCAGCGTGGGCGGTACTGACCTCCGGCGTTTAGGGCGAGTTCCGACAGAACTGGCCGCACCCCGAGGAGATCTTCGGCGCTACAAAGTGGTGTGTCTTCCGGACAATAGAGCCCACTAGGGCGCAAGTTGAGGCCGCGGTCAATGAGCGACGCGAGCGCATGAAGTCGGAGCGCGTCGATCTACTCCAGGTCAGTGTTGGGTGCAGAAAGTCCGACGTTTTGTCGGAGGTTTGCTGATATATGTCATGCAATAGTTTCACTGGCAGGACTATGATCATCCCGGCTATCTTACTGCGATGCACCATCTTCGGGATCTGCAGCGGGAGGGCAAGATCTCGCTGCTGGGCCTGTGTAACTTTGACACCATACACATGGATGAGATATGCACGGAGTTAGGTCCCGGCAGTATCGTGTCCAATCAAGTGCAGGCAAGTCGTGTTTCAATCGTCACTCGAGATGCTGTTGGGTCTGAAGAATGTGCTACAGTTCTCTCTCATCGACATGCGACCACTCTCAATGATGGCAGAGGTGTGCCACAAGCACAATGTCAAATTGTTGACGTACGGCACTCTCGTAAGTACCGCATCCGGTATCGCTTGTGAAATAAGTTTTCTGATGAAATCTTAAGTGCGGCGGCTTCCTCTCTGACAGCTGGCTCGGGAAAGAAGAGCCTGATCTGTATTCCGGATCCTTGACTCCATCTCAGCGCAAGGTCGGCGATATTGACTCCCGTTTCACATGCACCCACAAAAGCTAACTTGGATAATTCAGTACCTTGACATGATAGTGAAGGCGTGGGGAAGCTGGTCCCTGTTCCAATCGCTGCTCTCTCTGCTCCGGTCCATCGCTGACAAGTACGAGGGCACAAGCATCGCGAATATAGCAACCCGTTGGGTGCTAGACCATTCCTTTGTCGGCGCAGTGATCATCGGTATGCAGCTCTTCCTGTAAGCTCCAGAAGTTACGTGCTGATAGAAGCATGCAGGTGTTCGCATGGGTGTCTCAGAGCACACGGACGAAAATAGGAAGGTGTACGGGTTCAGGCTGAGCGCAGATGATCGAGCGGCCATACAAGGGGTGCTCCTGCAGTCGAACGGTCCGGAGTTGATCAGAACCATTGGTGATTGCGGAGCTGAGTATCGGTAGATTGGAATAAAGAGTCAAAAATATCCTTGCCTTTTTCTGCTAGAGTCTAGAAGCCGAGAAGTTCCAAGTGAGATGGTTTGCTGAGTAAGAAAGGTAGCCATGCAGACTCGGAGGATAGGAAAGCGCGAAGCACCAGACTCAGCACACAGTCGCAATCAGCATCTCACCGACGTGTTCGAACGACCTATTGTATTCTAGACCACTGAACAGTGCGAGTCCCGATGCCGTCGTGGTCGGTCGGCATGTACATGTAAGTAGACGCCCGCCACGGAAGTTGCCGGGACACACAAGACCATTCGCGAAGCGCCCGGAACGATCTGGACAAAAGCCACAATGTCCTATAATGTTCTCGCTATACGAAACTGCTGTGCAATGACTAGGATCGAGCAAGTATATATGGCTCGGGGACAACGACACAGATGTCCCTCGGCCGCTGACGAGTGACCCTCAGGTCTGAACAAGCCCGGGCTTTTGAACAGCTAAGTAAGTGTTCAAGACCTTTTAAGCGTGGAGACCCACTGAGTGGTACCTTTGTGGTCCACACAGGTATTGAGGTTTCCTTTGTTGTGACACGGTTTGCGCCGTTGCGGGACCGACTGTCCATTTATTTTTTATTCAATCAGCTGGTCGCGCCGGCGCGCGTGCCTTCGCGGGACGCACTGTATAAGCCCACAGTTTTCTGATACTTGATTGGACAAATACTGTGTCTGTGATACTTAGTGCGGACTTATACAGGGCTGTATAACCTCGTCACAAGTCAAGCGCGTCAGCGCAACCGATTGAAATCACGAGCTGCGATCCGCTGAAGTTTGAACGAGCACTCATTATCATTTAGCAGGAAAGGACAAGTGGTTTGCGGGCCTCGGCATCTATCTATCAACGATATCATTGGTTCCTGACCCTTGCCGTCCACGCCAGTGCCGAGAAAGCTCCCATATCGAGCGCCAGCGGGGGCAACCACTCTTTGTTTGTAGGGCGGCGTTCTTAAAGGACGCAGCTGCCTCCTGCCACAAGGCAGTCGGCCCGCTGAGGAGCAAGAAGGCGAGGACCGCAGTCTGCTACTGCCCGCTGTTGACCGCGAGGAGCTCGGGCGTCGTAAACCCGCTCATTCAGCCTTGCCCAGCCACCCAGCCGATGGATTACTCTGGATTCCCGTTCTACCCTTCGCCTGACCCATCATCGAGCGGCACAACGAGCCCTCAAGGCAGTGTCAATGCTATGAGGGGACAAGGAGATGGTTCGGATCTCTCACAGACGGCTATCCCCGTGCGTGACTACAATTTTTCCAACCGATGTCGTGGCCGCTGCAGCCTGGACACGTATACTGACCTCACCGCCCACCTACAGGCCTCCCCGCTGCTTGACCCTCCCGACGATGCGACCGTATCCATTACTTTCGGGCCCTCTCTGCGAGACGACGACCGCCTCCCCGACTCAATCATCGTCTCCTCGAACCATGTCTACTTCTACATCCACCGCCACCGCATCATCACCGCCTCGTCAAACGGGTTCGACGGCCTCTTCTACGACGTCGAGCACATTTACGGCGGGTCCCTGCCGACCATCCTCTGCCGCGAGGTCGGCGACACGCTCAATATCGTCCTACACATCATCTACGGCATGTCCTCCCTGCACTACTTCCCCGCACTGCAGACCGTCGACAACGCATTCACGGCCATGATCAAGTACGGGATCCCGATCGAGCCGCACGCCGCGCCGCACCAGCAGCTCTACCAGCTCCTGCTTTCGAATGCGCCGTACCACCCGATCGACACCTTCGCCCTGGCCGCTAGCCACGGGCTCGAGGACATCGCCGTCATCGCCTCCGGGCACCTGCTCTCGTTCGATATGTCCCGGCTCACGGACGAGCTGGTGACGAAGATAGGCCCGGTCTACCTCAAGCGACTCATCCTCCTGCACCAGGACCGGATGACTGCCCTCCGCCACATCCTCCTCCAGGCCCCGCGGACCCATTCGCCGATGCCTGGGTGCAGGGACGGCCAGCAGGGCCTGCTGATCCGGGAGTGGGCCCTGGCCACCGCCCAGCTCGCATGGGACGCGACCCCGAGTAAGGGTGGGCACGACAGCAGTATCAGAGACGCTGACGTTGAGTTCTATTCTTTCTCGTAGGCATATCCGCCAACAGCCTGAGGCTTCACCTCGAGAACATCGGAGAGAAGGTCGCCTGCGAAGGATGCCGGCGGATGTTGGTGGAGAGGATACACGGTGTGTGCTACGCCTGGTCTCTGGTGAAGGTGAGTGGCACGTGAGTCGTCTATGCCCTCGGATCGCTCACATTCCTTCAGCAAACGATCTAGTGTGAGTATCGACCACCTATGAGGGTTGTCTCGGCTTCGTGGTGAAGGTGAGTGTCCCCCAATCGTCCGCACCGCTAGCTGTGCTCATTTTTCTTCAGCGAACGATCCAGTCACTGCACGGCCCCACAAGGATTGTACTTATATCCGTCGGTTGTACCGTCTGTATAGAAGAACGAACGCATATCGTCTACGCTTTGAAGATTGGGATGTATTGGGCTTTATGTTATGTATGTGTCGATGCTCTAATTATCCATACTTCTAGCTGGACACAATGAGAGACCAGACGCGCGCTCAGGTACTGAGTAAGCAAGTACCGGGGGTCAAGTATATATCGCTCATCAAGGTCAGTGGCGAGTCCGTGAACTTCGAACTACTTTCTCTGATATGCACGACCGTGTATGTCTTCCTTTCCACCTTTATCGGAGTTCTACCTCATCACCGTCCACGGCCCTCGACTGCGCTGAAGCACCGATCCCAGCTTGCACAAGCATAGACACACAACTCTGATCAGACATTATCCATTTAACCCTGCACCGCCCCACGGATACACTTGGCAATATCCTAACCTCCTCCGGGCCTTCGAAGGTCCGCCGCCTAAAACCGGAGTAACTTGAGGTACCCATCGCCCGGGTCTGCTCTGGACCCACGACTCCCATCGCACGGCATCGATTTGCGGACTGTTCACAGACAGCCGTCACAGTGTTGTATGGCGACTAGGATCGACTCGTCGTCGTCCACGTCGTACGTCGAGATCGATCTACAGTGTATCTTGTAATTATGCCGCTAGGGCGGGTATTGAGTGACGTACAAAACGAGAAAGTGACAGATCATACATGCGAGTTATACAGCCATGGAAACATACACCGACAGAACATACACTCCCTTCCGATGTGAAAAACCCCCTATAGCTACATCCTCATCATGGTCGGCAGGTCCAGATTCTCGCCTCTCGCAGCCTTCAAGAACGTAACGCCCAGCTTCCCAAAGTACTCCCTCGTCCTCCGTTCCCGCTCCTCGCACTCCGCAATCTTCGGCTCCATAGCTGCGATCCGCTCTCGGAGCTCTTCCACTCGGCTCTCAGCCCGCCGCCGCGTCTCGACCTCGGCGCGGCACTGTTCCAGGGCGTACTCCTCACCCCGCTGCGCCCCCGCCGCCGACTTCTCGGCCTTCTCCAGCTGAGTCTCGAGCTTTCGGCGGCGGTGCTGCTCCCTGTCGAGGTCATCTTCGAGCCTCCGCTTCGCGGCGCGCGCACGCTCGAGAGAGTCGTGCTGCTTTTCGTGCTTGTCCCGGAGCGTCTGGATCTCGCGCTCGAGCATTTTGAGCTGCCCGTGTCGGGGGCCGGTTGGACTGGGGACAGCAATGGGGGTCGTGCAAGGTGTACTACCCATTGCGACAGCACGAGGCACGGGCCTGGGCGTCGACGGACCCATGAGCTTAGGCTTCGGAGTGGATGTCGCATTGGCGGCGGTAGATGCTTCCGGGCGCAGGCCGTCGCTGAACTTGACGTCCGCCGTGGTCGTAGCGTTCGCATCGGCGGCGGAGAGCACTGGTGGGTGCGCCGGAGCCGGACAAGGACCGGAAGCGCCACCATGGCTATCCACCGGCGCATACGGCGGCGGAGGCTCGTACGCGCCATACACCGTCCGAAACCCTTCGCACGCCTTGTCCATATGAGATTTGCTCGCGACGGTCTCCTCGCCCGTCTGCGTGCGCAATTGTCGCGCAAGGTCTAGATGGTAGCTCGAAAGCATCAAGACCGCCGGCCGGAGCTGCGACAAATCCATGCCAACAGCGAGCATCACTGCGAGAGACAGCGTTAGGCCGTCAGCGACTGCTTTGTAGGACGCCCAGGAAACTCGCTCGCTCACCTTGAATCATCGTGGAGATCACTGCCGCGGCGGCGTGGACGTTACCCCGACTACGATAGTGAGCGCCGACGACCGCCCACTTCCCGCACTCAGCAGGGTCGCTGGCAGCAGTCTTCAGGATAGAGATGATCTCTTCAGGCGACTCGCCGAGACTGTCAAGCCGGACCTCGATGGGGTCGCCGTACATGGGGAATGACGGAGGGTCGCAGTCGAATGAAATCCGGTGTGGGAAGAAGCCGGTCCCAAGCCCAGACGAGCTTGACGACGGCTCTGTGAAACCAGACAGAGAGGAATGGAACGACGCATCACCGTGGATGTATGCGGGCGTGAAACCAACAGAGCCCTCGGTATGATCCAACATGGAGTCATGCCAGCCGATGGGGGACCAAGGTAGGAATGATTCTCCTTGTTGAAGGATTCACGCTGTCCTCGTGCGGGGGACTCGAGCGGAGGATTTGTCGGACGGGGTTGCTTTGTGGCGGGCTCGGCGCCAAGGACGGTGTAGGTACTAGGCGGTCTGTTCTCTGTTCTCTTACCTGTCGAAATGAACGATATGAGCCACTGCAATGTACATTAGATATCAGAACAGTACTCACCGGCCTGGTGGGCATGTCGCATCTTCTTGTTGTTCTTGGGGGGATTCCTGCCGTATGGCGACCAGCGTGCGGTCTGGATGACTTCGGCATGGGGCTTCTGAGGCAAGTCCGGCGAGACGATGGTTTGGAAGCAGCCGGCGGGTTCCGTGCATGGTTCCAGCGGATGCACGGAAGTGCCGGCAAGCTGGAGGGCGCACGCGTGCTTGACTCCTCTTGTATCGCGATACTCGACGAAGTACCGGGTGCGCAGCGAGTCGTCAGCAGGTCCGGTAGTGTATACGCCACGCCTGCCGCGCATATACGGAGGTGTTAGCAAGTAGACAGGAGTTTGGCGGGCTGGACGTACACTTCACCGCACTGTCCAAATAACGTGCGCACCTCCTCGAGCGCCAGGATCGTCTCGACGTGGATGCTGCGATGCGTACGCTCTGCAATCATGATCCCGCAGAAAGAGGCTCAGGGAGAAGGGGGAGGAGGGGGATGCAAAGATTGTGCGCTGCCCGCGCCATCTTATATATGAGCGCGATCGCGAGTGAGCTCACGCAAAGCAGAGGGAAAGCGAAGGTCGATCAGGAAGGCCATCGACGACTTCCTGTCACAAAGCCTGTCATCTGCGAGGGTCAATGCGCCATAGACGGCCTTCCTCTCTTTCACAGTCACAAATTCGCACGATCCGAAAAGAAAAAGCGAGCTGAACATCATGGAGGCGTCGATGAGGCGACACAAGGCTACGTACCCGAGCGCGGCCAACGCTTCGCCAGATGGACAGAGGACAGAAGAAGAGCAACGAGTGAGCGCTAAAACGGCAAGCGTGCATCGACCTGCCTTTGCTTGTACAGAATGCCCAAATGTTGAGACATGATGCGTGACTATGTAGGACTGCTGACGATTGTGAGACCTATGACAGCGCGACAACAGATGAGCGTGGTTGCGTGCGTTCTTTCGTCGAGCGGGAGACCGACGTGGTCATGGTATTCAAGTTCAAGCCCGGCAATCCAAGGTGCAGGCCCAGGGGCTGCGACAATTGAGGACATCAGATACGAAGGTCTCCTTGGAGTATGTCAAGTGAATAGTCGAGGAGAGCCATGTACAGCTGCGAAGTCCACCGACGTCGAGGCGCAGGCGTTGAGTACGGAGCACCGGGCCGGGATGAACTGTACAGTTGCTTCGGGAGATGCCGGGGCGGGCAAACCTTGCTGGGAGTGGCGGGACAACAGGATCAAACAAGCGAGAGTCGCGTGCGCCTAACTCGTCCTCACCGTCGTCGACGTCGAACCCACGAAAAGTCCCCGCGGCACCTCAAGACTCTCGCCCTCCAAAATGGCCGCGGTTCAAACTCTCCCCAAGGACGTCTCCAAGCTCGGCCAGGATGTCAAGCTCTTCGGCAAGTGGGACACCCAGGAGTGCGTCCATCTCCGTAGCTTTTCCATCCCACCATGCTGAGACTATGCTCGTACGAACAGCGTCAACGTCGTCGACATCTCCCTCGCCGACTACATCCAGATCCGTCACGCCGTCTACCTCCCCCACACCGCTGGCCGTTATGCCAAGAAGCAGTTCAAGAAGTCGCAGATGCCCATCGTTGAGCGCTTGGTTGACAGGTACGCATCCTACTTTTTGTCGCGCAGAAGGCCGGGAGTGAACGGGTTGGCGGGTTAGCTTGATGATGAAGGGCCGTAACAACGGCAAGAAGCTCTTGGCCGTCCGCATCGTCGCACACGCGTTCGAGATCATCCACCTCCTCACCGACCAGAACCCCATCCAGGTATGTCGAGCCGTATGTTGCCGAGTTGTGCATGCATAGTGATACTGGGCCCGTAGGTCCTTGTCGATGCTATCGTCAACACTGGTCCCCGTGAAGATTCGACGCGTATCGGCTCCCAGGGTACCGTCCGTCGTCAGGCCGTCGATGTCTCTCCTCTGCGCCGGGTTAACCAGGCCGTTGCTCTCCTTACCATCGGCGTACGTCCTTGCTCTATCTGCGGCTGGGAACCATTTTCTGACACCCAGGTGTCCAGACGCGCGAGTCTGCCTTCCGCAACGTTAAGTCGATTGCGGAGTGCCTTGCTGATGAGCTCATCAACGCTGCCAAGGGCTCGTCAAACTCTTACGCCATCAAGGTTCGTTGCCTACGCAGCATATGCCATAAGACTGTCCTCACCACGCACTTGTCATACAGAAAAAGGACGAGCTCGAGCGTGTCGCCAAGTCCAACCGGTGAAAGCTCAGTTCTTGGGGGCTCGTGCTATGGCTATATGGGTGTTCTGGATTTTTTCGCAGCTGCCCTCTCTATCAATATTATCATGACGCACCATGTAACCCATATGTCTGCTTATGGCAACGTCTCTCCACGCTGCGTATTGCTCTGCTTGTATCAATTTTGGCTTGATTTTGGTGTGCTGAACTTGCAACTCCCGCCAGTGTTTGACATCGGCCGTTCCACAGCTGTGAACCCACTTCCGGCTGTAGTTTCTTCGGGAAAGCTCACGTCATAACGCGCGACGGGCGCGGGAACGCGTACATGCACCTCACAGCGGTGCCGCCGTCCATGAGAACCTCCAGCGAGCAAGAGAGTGGTACTACTCCCGCGCCTCCCGTGCAACTCCTGGCGGCCCGTTTCTGTCCCGACCAACGTGCTGTCCCCACCCCACCCCACCCATCTCTCGCCCGCCTCACAATCCCCATCTGCACACCACGGGACCTTCAAGCCACGCCCGACCAAGAGCCCCCGCCCTGAGCCAAACCTTACGCCCCAGGCGTCCTATTCTCCGACAAGCTTGCAGAACACGCGGACGTGGCCCTTACATCATTCGTCCACCCTCTGGCCTCGGTACTCATGCGCTATCTTGGGGTCGGTCCCTTGCAAGCTTCTGCGGCTTCGCGAAGAGGGCCCGAGCGAATCCTAAACGGCGGCGTATTCGCGGATTCAGATACTGCGGCCCCGGCGGGGGCTTTTGGCTGGGGCATACGTGCGCCTGATGTCATGCGCATCCTCCTCCCCGGATTTTCGCCCGTTGGGCGGGGAACCTCTCGCTCCCCAGACAGTCTCAGGCGCAAGGCAACCGCCCAGTCGCTCAGAGTCAGAGTCGTACTCCCCAAGGCTAGAATAGCCCTGCGCGTCTGTTCGGTCGACTGCAGGCTCGAGGACGACGGACGTGCGCTGGGGAGGAGTGGAGTGTGTGCTCAGGTGAGTCTATCGGTGATTGAGGCACTTTTGCGTGACATGCGTGGATGCTGGGAGGCTGAGAATGGATCTCCCTGCGTGCGGGATCCTCGGCCTCCCGTAAGCATCCCAGAGTGCGGCCGCAGACCCCGGACCACGCACGGACCACCATCGCGTTCGCATGCCGCGACCTCTGGGGCGCGCAGGAACTGCGTATGTACGTACCATCACGTACTTGCGCTCTCCATTATCGCGCGATATACTTATTATCCATGTCGTATCTTGCGTCCTCGCACGCAATAAGGCCCAAAGCTCAAGCTCAAGGCTGGCGCGGGTACGGGCCAGCGGCACGACATGCGGGATGCGCGGCGCGACATATGGAAGGCGATCGCGATGCGCGACGATGCGGGGATGGGGACGGGGGCAGACGTGACGGCACGGGCGACGATACTCTGCCTTGCGCCTTGCCCAAGACATCCCGCGCGGGAGGTCTGTTCGACTAGAAAGCTCTCTCTCTTAGCTACAGCAGTTCTAGCTGTATTGCTCCCGGGATCTGCACATACGTATCCGAGTTTGTCAGACGGGAGAACGCATGGCATGAATCTGCATCGGAAAGCGGGAGTCGCCTCGCGCCGGGGAGCATGCATGCCGAGATGGGTATTCGCCTCCCCCGAGTTGTGGCAATGCATGCGATTCCGGGCTCATGTCCGCGAGCAGCGTATGGACAGTTGCTTTGTATCTGCCTACTGGGATACGTTACGGGACCCTTGCAGTTACGCGGGCAAGGAGATCCACGGAGGAGCACATCGTCTCCGGCCAACGCCGCTGCGCCTTGGTGGACACATAGGAGGCCCAGCAGGCGTCAGCCGGAACAGAGTCTCCAGACAATGACATATGGCGGCGAACATCAAGCCACGGATGATTCCCAACGCGAACTGGACGAAGCATGAAGCATGATGTGCATGAATGCTACCAGCTAGGCTTCGGCCGACATCGCTCGTGCGTTCTGCCGTGAACGTTCAGACGAAGCCGTGCGAGGTGTGCGAGCCTCGAAGCGACAGTCGACAGGATGCCTGCATGCTAGCGACGATCGCCGCAGATTCTGAGGGTGCGGCGGGCGCCGTCAGTTGGCCGTCAGCACCACAAGGCCCAAGCTGTTGTGCAACCACCATGGAACCGCCACTCGAGTCGATGTTACTGTCGATGGCACACATATTGACAAGTACCGGCTGTCTCGAGCGAGCCTTGTGTTGGCTGATGCATTGGTGATGCACGCCGAGATGGCCATCTTCGAGATGCAGCTGCGACGCAACCGCAGCCCGCAACACGGAAGCTGCAGACCTGTCAGTGTCAGTTTGCGGAAACAGCGTGACGGCGCGACGGAACCTTTGGGCCCCGGGGCCTTGGCCGTGGCCGTGGCCACCGTCAAGCTTGCGGCAGGGTGATGTCCGCCGTCCCGACTCGTCAATCCGTGGTTGCGAGCAGCAGAACCAACACAGATTCGAACGCGGATGGATGTACTCGTACATCCCGATGTACATGCCGACCATCTCGATCGATCCTCGCAGAACCACCCACCCGGAATCACGGCGCGAAACGCGAGGCGATCGAGAGACTCGCGAGCAGCAGATAGGTCCTCAGACCCCCTGCATCTACCCCGCTGGCACACATGATGTACAGCGCAGGCACCCCCGGAAGCAAAACACTCAGACATACCGCAGTGCCGCAGACAGACCCTCGCAGGCCACAGACACCGGAAGTCGCACAGTCACACAACACACGCGCACACGCAGCCTGATCCAGAGGAAAATCCGAGAATCCGAGGAGACTCCAGCCCATCCTGTATTCCGACTACACGACGCAAACGTTAAATAAAACCAGCAACAGGCGACAGCGTCCGCGGTTCCACCGCACGTATCTGAACCCGACGCGCGCAAGTACCGTAGCTGTAACGAAGAACGGCCGATACAATACAGTGCCAAAGGGCGGCCAGGACGTACAATATATGCAGGACGCGACGGAGGATCCGCCCGGGCACCCGGACGATCCGCGACATGCAAACGCGACACCCGCGCACATGCGTCCCAGGGCCCTCGGTCGCTGCCTGGACCAGAACCTGGGCCAGCTCGACCGCGGCTTGATGGCAAGCGGTGGTGCAGCGGCGCGACCGACGAGCTGTCCATGCGTGCGCGCTCTAGGCTGTGTGCGCGGACTCGGGACTGGGGAGGGCCGGAGACGGCGGTGCTGGAGGCGCGGTGCGCAGCGAGGGAAGGAGGAAGGCAAGTGCGGGTCGAGCACTCGTATAAGTATGCAAAGATTAGACAATAAATGCGGTATGCTATATGAGGGATGGCGGATATGCAGGGTGATAACAGAGAGGATATGAATATAGCGCAGGACGTCCGCAATCCGCAAGGTCGAAGCAAGCGAGGTGAGACATGCGGATGAATCGATGACGAGGGATGAGGATGATGATGATGATGATGATGATGGGGAATAATTCCGACCATTCCGGCGCCGAAAGCTAACACGGGAGACCTGCGAGAGACAGACGAGGGAGACTAGCTAGCAGAGAGATGCGATGATGTAGGGATGGACGATGAGGCGGATGCGAGTGAGATGGATGTGATGATGGATGGTAGGCCCGTGCCCGCCTTCACGACGCCTGGTCAGCGTCGCATAGGCGGCGGAATGGTTGCGTGCTTTTGTGGCGATAGCGACAGCAAGAGACAATAATCGTACAAGCGAGGAACTACACTGTGATGAGGCGACGCGGCGACAGATAGGTATTGATGTTGCAGCCTGGGACGTGGGGCGATGATATACAAGCGGCTGGAGACGGGTAACGGCGAGCGACAGAGGATACACCAGGGGATGCAGAGGGACGACCAGTAGAGCGCACTCCGACGCCTCAGCTCAATCGCAGAGGGTCGCTCTGGAGAGCCTGACGCCAGAGCAGTGGGTACGGATACACAACGAACTGGTCCCCACAAGGTGTGGGGAAGGCGCGGCTCCGTAGTTGGCTAGGCACGACAGTGCCCTCGAGGAGGACAGCCAGACGAAGACGCTGTACGACACCGAGGAATTGTGCGCGGAAGCTGGATGAGAGATGCGCGGAACGAAGCCGACCGTACAGGGGAACGGCCCACGCTCGACTACTGCGGGTGCTGGGGGAGCGGGGGATCTTTGACGAGGCGTGGTTCGCTGTACCCGAGGTCCGGGTCACCGCTCGCCCGCGGAACAACACCGTTGAGGCCCTCGTATCCGTAGTCCCTGCCAAACTCCTTCACCATGGACATGCCCATGAGACACACCCAGCCGAGACCTTCGCCGGTGATGACTTGTCCAGGCCAATAGAGTTCGCACTCATCATCCTGGAAGTCTGGTTCGTGCTCGTCTTGGGGAGACAGAGAGGTGTTGATCATCCGCGCGAATGTCCGTGGGAAGTGTTTGAACAACACCGGCAGATTGAGCGTGGTTTGCGAGTTTCCGATGCGATCCATCGCCACGCGGAGACCCGAAGTCTGAGCCTTGTTCTCCCAGACATACGCCCAGTTCACGGGATGTTTGATGTCATTTGGTACAGGTCGTAGGGACAGCGGTGGTTGGGCCGGAGTGGCATAAAGCGCGCTGTTCGCTGTTGCTGCAGTTCCATGACCTCCCAGAGGAGTAGAGTTGGAGCTACTCGTCGAGCTCGCGGCAGGAGAGGGTAGCATTCTGGGTGACGGTTCAGTAGCCTGAGTCTGAGCTGCCTTCTTCGCCTTTGCCTGGGACCACTCAAGATGGAGACGTTGGATCTTCTCGTCGTTCAGCCTATCGACCGATCCCATCTTGTATCGTAGCTTACGCCCGTGGATGAAGGCGTACATCAAATGGCTAAGAGAGGTTAGAGTGAGGAAACCGTCGAGCATGGGGATCTACTTACATCAGCCCGACGAAAGCCTTCTCACGCTCATCAGTACTCTCCGCATGCCACTTCGCCTCCGTCTTGCTGAAAGCGTCGTCAACGGTTCGCCATGATCCGCGATAGCACGTCCGGACGCTGAACTCTCCGCACCACAGGCCGTATATGAAGTGGAGGAGGGAGTCGATCAGTTCAAGGCGAGCCATGAGCAAGCTGTGCTGCGCATAACCAGAGCCGGGGGCAGGTGGGACGCGGAGGGCCTTGTAGTCTTTGGATGTCTGTGGGTGGGCCGCAGCGACGCGCGCATATGCCGAGTACTTGAGCTTACGCGCATTCGCGAAGCACTTCTCGTATATCGCGTCCCATTCACTGGCGGGCATAGTGTTGCCACGCCGCGGCCGACGAACGGGGAAGGAGGCGGGGAGCGATACCGGGGTGAAGGTGGAAGCCGGTGCTGAGTCTTCTCGTACCTCGCCATCTTCTGCGGGTTCGTGCCTGGACGTCGAGGCGGCGGGGACAGGTACGGGACGCGACGGGAGAGGTGGCCGAGACGATGAGGAGATGGAAGACGTGCGCTGTCGCTTGCTGGAGCTCGATGCTGGGTCCGCATCGTGTCGACGCTTGAGACCGAGGGCGGGGGACGGCTCCCGGGACGCGGGAGGGGACGGTGGGAGCTCGGCGGGTAGTGGAGCGCTCACTTCACCGAGTAGCTAGGAGACGAGACGCGTTGAGGAAGAGGCGGGAGATGAATGAGAATATGAGTACGTACCTGGAGACTCTTCAAGAGCTGCTCTCGGGTGAGGTGTCTGGAAGGTGCAGTGTGAGGGCGACGAGCACGAGGTGGTGGGAGCGGGGGTGGTTCGTACCGCTTGCGTGCTCTGTGTGCGGACGACGAGGAGGACGAGGCGGAGGAGGAGGAGGAGGAAGTTGCGCGAGGCATGGCGAGCGGCGCGGGGATGGTGGTGGTATGAGGACAAGAGCTGGGGCGGGTAGGGCCGCAACGATGGCGGCAAAGACGGCGGAGGGAGAAGAGAGCTGCCCTGACCACAAGTGGCCCACCGGCCCTCCCGGCGCCTGTTGGCTCCTGACCAATCCCAGCAACCGCCTGAGCCGTTGTCCTCGCCCCCGTCCCCATCCCCGTCGCCGCCTATTGTCTCGCCGCCGTCGTCGCAGCGGCCGTCGGTGCTGCAGCGGGGCACGCCGTCGTCGTCGCGCACAGGCTGCGGGCTGCGACGCCCCGCAGGCGCCACCCCATTCGGGCGCACGGATCGATTGAATGGCTTCCAGGAGGGGCCCAGTATGGCAGGCGTGACTGGCCTCTGTCTTCCGGAACGTGCAGCCTCTGCATGTGCGCATCATCTTCCATTCTCATGACTGCATCACCTCGGACTATCTCCCGCACAAGCAACGCGCAGAGTCTCGCAACCACTCAGCCCACCGTCGCCCAGACGCGGGCCCAGGCGCAGCCACGGCCGTAGCGGACGACGGCGGACGCTACGGGCGGTGCAGGCCCGTCCTCAGCGGATCCTCGCGAACACACGGGCTGCCCGGAGTCGGACGTCCCACCGTACCGCCTGCGCCGCGCCTCCACGAGTCTCTCTCTCCGTGCTCGCCCTGCCAGTGACGTCGAGATCCCGACTGAACGCCGGCAGAGGACGCCCTCAGGGCTTCTCTTTGGAGCCACCCCGGCTCGGTGCATGCCTCCCAAAGTTCGGCACATCCTCATGTCATCTTCCCGCATTTCGGATGCATTTTCTTGGCCCTTGCACGTACAGAATGTCCGAGCCTTTGGACGTGGCCCATGTGCCGCACTTTCCTGGTTATGCCATCCACCCTTTCGTCCTCCTCCCGGCGCTCGCGTGGGGATCATCTGCAGCTCGCAGGGGTCACACACCTCCCTCACGCCGTCAGCGCTGCTCCGCTGCAGGCTCGGTCCAGTGCGGCCGGGTCCTCCCCAACGTCGGGTGCCGCCACCTGATCCCCCAGTGTCTGTCCCAGCGTAGCGGACCCTAGACTCGATCTAGGCCGCTAGCTTTCCTTCCAGATACAGTATACATTTGAGTCAAGCCCGTGAGAGCCGTCATCGACGGTTAGACAGACGGCTCAATTCAAGTTCGAGCCAATCTAACGCCGTGCTTTTCCGCATGTTCTCACCATGTCCCAAACCGTCCCAATACGTCCTCTCTGCCGGGCCCGCCAGATGGGCATGCGATGGCTAATGCGAGAATGTGTCACAGCACGACGTCGCACATGTACGTGTGTCAGCCCGGCGTGCATGTGCACCGCGTCCTCGAAAGTATAGTTCTGGGTGTAAACCTTGTTCATCGCGCCCGCGTTTCATATGGTCCTATGCCCCCGCCACACGGCTCCTCGACCGCATCCTCTCGGGCCATACGCACCGCTATCTGCATCGGCAGTGTTGGCAAGACACTCGTGCTCGCGGTAGCCGTCGGAGGACTGCAGCAGTGATTGTTGCACGATGGTCTCTCCGTGCCGCCTCATCCCGCGCACGCTTGGTTCCTGCATGCCTATTTGGGCACCTCCTCTCGGTGTCTATTGGCGCTGTGCCCCTCGGTAATTATACCTCCTCCGCTCCGCCCACCCACGCCGATTCATTCTCCTGCATCCTCGGACGCTGGGACGCCATCGTCGCCGGCGCGGAGTCGCCATTGCCTGTCAATGTATACCGTTCGGTGTACATTGCGCTCGCCCCGATAGATTGTCGTCGGTGAGCACATCTCTATATCGGCGCTACGTAATAATCCAGTGCATGCAGTAACACGATATGCGTCTGCAGCCACCGTGCACCAGCACCCGCAACCGCAGGCGTAATATCAGATGGACGCGTGTGGCCGGGTGCCCTCCTGCCCACAGCCCGTGCCGATCCCCTCATCGCCGCCGCACAAGCTGGGATATCCCGCTGCCCGACTCGGATGGCCATCCGGATATAGCATTCCAGACACCGCTCTCGACATGGACCTGCGCGCAACGCCCTGCATCCGAGGTGCCAGCCCGTTCTCGCTCGTTCTCCCCTAACCGCGCGAAGGACGCGTTCGCAGGGCCTGCCCCGCACTCCGGCTTCTGGAGGATCGGAGACTGTTCGCGAGTCTTGGTGGACCGGGAGAAGCCTAATGAACTCGGCATGGGTCCGCCACGCGATTGTGGTATGTTCCTTGATCTCCGCGAGCATCCTGCATTGTACCAAGCTCATCTCTGGATAGTGCTCGTTGAGGCTCGCCTTCCGGCCTCTCAGCGATCCTTCTGAGCGCAACTCCAAGCCTAACGCCTCCATCATCTCTGACGCCTCCAGCGCCGCTTTCGCTCCGAGCGGGAGGATTTTCGGCACCACACTTCTCAGTGTGACAGCAGGCGCGGTACGTGCTCTTACTGTGCTGCGTCTATGCCTGGCCATGCTCACATCGCGGCCTAGGTAGCTATAGCGTCGCACAGTCGCCGCTGCACACGCGCCGGGCATATCTCTAGAGGGCATCGCGCCTCTCAGGATCAGGTATGTACGTTAGACTGCGCTTCCCCGCTGGCGCCGCTCCGGCGTTCGCGTCAATGTCGCTCAGGCACGTCCGAGTCGGTCTCAGCCTCGGGCCTTCGGCTTTCTGCTCAAGAGTACTTATCGCATGGGCACTTCTAGGGAGTTACGAGAGCCGCTTACGAGTCACTCAGTGGCTCGTCTGCGCAGTCCCGGCGACTGTTTCTGTCAGCAATCTGCAGGATGACAAGGACGTTCGCAGACGGCTCCCAGGCGATCTACAGTACTCCGAGTCAGTCGGGACTGGCACCATAATATCATATGTAGCGATCAGCTGTCTCGCAGCTGTAGCCTGTCGGTCTTGGATCTGTGCTGCCGTGTTCACTTCAATCTATTCTGTATACGACGGCCATCACGAGTGACTCGGTACCGGCAGAATCGGTCATGGCTCACAGGGAAGACAGGCACTAGGATCACAAGCTCTCAAGATCTCAAGGTCAGTCTAGCCATGTTACGCTGCACGATGATCATTTCAAACCACTTTCCAGAACGCCCGGCAATTGTGGATGTCCCAAGTACAATGGATGCATCGACTCGCGAGTACAGTATGCAAACTAGCGAGTTGATCAGAACTTTCGACCAAGTACCTGCGATTGACCCGCCTTATGCCTCCCTCGTCCTTTCCATTCTTCCTGACCGACACCACAAGTTGAGTCGACGGCCATACGTGCGCGCGCACCCACCGGAACGCCGCCCCGGCCTCCAGCGGTCAAGCAAGCTCCAGCGCCGGAGGACACAACCCCCCTCCTCCGAGCCCGGTCTGAGTCTGCCTCCGCGCTCGAGCCGGCGGCTCAGCCCAGAAGGTTCACACAAGACCGTACCAGGGCGCGGGGCACGCTCCTATCCGGCGCCACCTGTACGTATCGAGCTAGTGGGTTTCCCCGATACACGTTACAAGCTCTCAGCCTCTGACAGTCGCAGGGAGGGAGTAATTGGGGTGCACGGCGCCGGACGGCGAATAGCGGACTGGCGGTCGCTCGAGCTTCAACGCCACAGTTACAACTTACGACTTACGGGAGGGGGCGGTTCGGGACCACATATGATAGCTATTGTGGTCGGTCGCGTAGCCTCGCGGAGGGTTTTCAAGGAGCTTGGTCCCTTGGCTCGAGGCTTCCGGGCGGCGCTGAGGCCCAGTGAGAGTAGCTCGGTTTTGCAACGTTTTGGACGGTTTTGCCCCACCGGAACGACAGCGAACGGCCGAAATCCAGGGCAAACAAATATTGGCCGGAGGGAACAAATAATTGCGTTTTGTAGGGATCTCCAACGATTGCAGTCATTGCAGATAGTTTTGGAAACAACGCATGTATTCAGAACGTCCCGAAACTACAAAATAGTTCTCCGTCGATTTCCAGCAATCCCCTGGGTCCCTCGCCCGCTCCCACCGTCCGGATCCATCGTACGACACCCTCCGGCCCTTCCCATCCATGGTCCACCTGCGCGACATGCCCGCTGCCCTCCTCCCCTTCCGTCCTGGCCTGCAAACACCGTGAGGAGCTGGCCAACACGTACCTCATACCACCCCCAACGCAACGCGCCTTGCATGTCCGCCGAGTCCGCACACCGTACCCACACGCCCACCATGGTCCGACGACGATCCATAAGGGCAACTGCTAGCCACTCACCTGATGCCCACGCCCGTCGTCGCCAAGCCAAGGTGCGTCCTGACTGGGTCGTGTCACGAAGGTCTAGTGCGAGCACCAGGTGTCAGTATGTCGAAGGACATGGAGCTAACAATGCATATACGTACTGATCGTTGTATGCGCGAGCACGGATGCGAATCGGCGACATGGCGCGCCAGCGGTGGTGGAGGTCTCATGCGCAGAGCCTGCTCACCGCATGTAGGCCGCAGGGCGGCAGGTCGGTAATGCGAGGCAAGGGAGGATGGTCGTCGTAGAGGAGAAGAGATGTTGTGCATGCACAAACATCTGGGACGCGTCTAAGTACGTCCCGAGAAGTAGATGACGTAATGGAGCATATTGGGGTGCGAACGAGACGAGCAGTTGGAGTGGCAGAGAGACGAGAGACGCAGTCTACGTACTGTTATTATTGCGCCCTCCTACGGCAAGTATACGGTGGACGTGGTGGATATACTTGCTTTTGCGCGGGACCATCGGCGAACTCACGATATAAGTATGCATAGGGCGACTCGACGCCCTTGTCCAGAATCCAGATCGGGTTCGACGCATCCCGGATTAGGAACATTCACGACCGATACGCGCCGCTGAACTTGGCAGAACCCTAGAAAACTTGAGGAGAACCTGCTCAAATCTTGGCAAACGTTGCAAAACCGAGCTACTCTCACTGGGGCTGAGGAGGGGCTGAATATCTGCCTCAAGGGTGGACGCCCACGGGAGAAGCACGAACGTTGTGGAGTGCACAATCGGAGCTGGGAACGCGACAAGGCGTCTGTCCGCCTTCTCCGGTGCTTCGAGGACTCGCAGGGCGACGATGTCGTGATATCGTGCGCGTTGTACGTACTGTGCGTGTTTTGTCAGGAATTGGGGCGTGCGTGCAAGCTTCCATCTGCTGCCTAGAAGACACAGGAAGCGAGGTGTGGCGGGTCCGCGGAGGGCGGTTTGCCTTGTTCGGGAAAATGACGCTGGTGCGAGCCGGGGCGATCCCGGTTCATGCCGCTATGATGAGATAGATGATTTCGTCCTTCGAAGCGGAGGCTTCCCGTCTTCTGCGTCGTGCTTCCCTATCGCGATACCGAGGTGGCTTCCCACAGCCGCTCGCGGGCGAGGTGGGACCGGATGCGTTCGGCCAGCCCGGGCGAGAGCCTCGATGTAATACAGTATCGATGTATGTCGTTCACCGCTTGCATGCATCACTATACCAAGGCCGCTTCAGTAACAAAATACAAGAGTAAATGCGCGATGAAGACCTACGGAACGCTCACCGCCGGCTTCGGAAGTCGAAAGCCAACTTCGAAGCGCGCCGGCAGCTGATATAGGTGTGTGTGTACTAGTACGCCTGAGTGTGGGGACACAAAAGACGTTGAAGCCACCACAGTCGGAACACGGCCCGTCGCCGTCTGCGCCCGCAGGGGAGCGGGACGCAGGACGGGCGACAGGAGCAGATCGCTGCACGGAACCAGTGTCAGGGCGCCGCGTCGGTCACGAGGGTCAACAGCTGGACTACTCACCTCTGCTTGCGACGCGAGGAACGAGATCAGTTGGCGTTGAAGAGGCTAGGCCGTGACATGAGCCTGAAGGCCAAGAGCGATGGCGTCGTCCGACACGGCCTCAAGTTCCTCCTCAGCGTCGATGTCCGTGCCGCTGGATCCCCTGCGCCTTCAACAGCGCGCTTGTGTGGCAGAGGTAGAGCCTCTGCTCCGGGCGAGCGGGCTTTCCGAAACTTCTTTCGTTTAGATTTGAGCACGAAGCTTGAGAGGCCCAGTGGCGGGATAGGGAACGGGAGCTGATAGGGTCTTGGACCATGTTGCAATCGACCCACATGGATGAGTGATACACGAGCTGGTGCCGTTCCAGATGCAGAAGGGCAGAGTGGTGATGTGCTAACCGAGGCCGGCATCACTGGCGAAGGCCTCGTCATGGACCCGGTGGAGAGCACTGGCAGGAGCATGTCAGTGGGATTATCTGGTGACGTTGAGGACCTCTGTGGGACTCACCTGTCAGTGTCCCTCCAAGTCCGTCGTCAGCTGAATTGCGCGTTTGGTGTACCCGCGCAATCGAGTGAAATCAACACTAGTACTGTCATCGAAATCGTGGCATTGGTCCAGAGTTACCTGCAAGACTGTATGCTGCATCATGCACGATGACGACAGCCAGTGAGTTTCGAGAGATCCTGAGCATACCAGAAGGTTACGTACCATATCCCTTGATGTCAACGAAGAAAGTGCATAAGCGTTTAGCCAGCTTTCGTCACGACTCGCACGACTGGGCAGGTCTTGAAGAAGTGATACTTACTCGAGTCGACGAACTTGTCGGTCATCTTGTCGATGTCCTACGCTCACTGGACTGCAGAGGCATCGCGAGCGATGCATCGAGCACTACTACTAGAGACAGGAGGTGAGTTAGCGATGTTACTGGCGACAATGACCATACGGATTCCGACCTTCTGAACATGTTTGCGCTTCGAAGTCGTTTGGTTCAACTTGAGCCAGGCCTCGACTCAAGCGCCCTTCTGCCAACTTTCGGGCGCCAACGAACTCCGTACGTGACCACTCCTCCTACGTCTGACAGTGCCAGTGTGATTGCCTTCGTGGAATTGGGCGAGCGTCGGCCACGAAATAAGACTACAAGACAAGGATGTATGAGGCCGTAAGTAGGCTTGCGCTTTCACCGACTAGAAAACTTGAAAGTGACGATACACAAAACTAAGCTACAGTATCATTGCCATAGGTTCGACAGACTGTCCGCTGAGGGTCCATGAGGCACGAACAGAGCAGTGAGTGCAGAACATAGGGAACTTTGGCGGTAGACGGATGTGTATCTCCTGCGTCCGCGGGATCGACACCACAGATATCTCCGGGTGTCATGTCTTCTGCATTTCTGCCATGACACGAAAGCTACTGGGAGGGAGCGTTCCTTCTTCTCAGTGCTTGCGAGTCTTCGTCCCAATCCCAGCACCCGAAGTTCTCCATACCGTCCGAGGCCCAATCTCGCCGCGCGGCTTCGCAGCACTGGCATCGAAAGATAATCTCCGCAGATTCTGCCAGCTGTGCTTCAAGTGTCTGCATGTCCGTGATCTCCTTGAACATCTTGAGGAGTGTGTATCTTTGATCGTTGCGACAATGGAGCACCCACTTGCCGTACTTACGGGTGGCCAAGTCGCTAAGCTTGGCCTCCTCGTCGTACATAGCAAGCTCATGCAACTCCTTCGCTCCCATGCATCGTCCGTCTTGCAAGTGACGGAGCAGAGTGTCCACGCGACTCTGCTTTTCCGGGGTATCGCGATGGACAGGGTGCGTGCAGTACAGCTGCACGTCAAGATGGCCCGGCTTCTTGACGGATCGGAGATGACGCTCTAGATCGTCCGCACGGCAGAAGGAGCTCAGACACTTGGGGACGGGACACTTGGTCACCTTGCCCTTTGCACGAGAGAGCTGCTTTCCCTGGCGGGGTGCAGGCTCCTGCTTCTTCCGAGGCGGCAGTGGACGCTTGGGGTTGGTCTTCCGTTTGGCCGACTGTGGCGGGAGGTACTCGTCATCATCGGCGTGACGAGCTAACTTGCGGCGGTTGCCCGACGACTGGCGTCCGGCAGAGGCATGCGGCGAGAGCAGTAGGGTCTTATCTTGCGAGTCCCGACAGAGCTTCTCTGTCTCCGAGACATCTTCTATGAAGGCAAGAGCGACGGCGCCACCGTCGAAACCGTTGTGCCCCGCTGTTGAGGACACGCATCTCGACTCCTCAGCGGAAAGGCCCAAGTCTACAGCAGGAACCTCTTCCACTCGTGCGAGGTCAGCCGCTGCGCTGGCCGGAGGACAGTCAACGGAAGTTGTACGCATCCTCTTTGGTCCACGATCGCCCGTGGACTCGGTGGATGATCGCGGTCGTTTGGCACCTCGGCTGGTGTTGTTCCTCAGCTTCACCTGGGAGGTGGCCGTAGCCTCCGTTTCTGAGGACAACGTCGCCGGCGCCATGGGGAGGGAGAGCATCAGAGGTGAGATGTGCTCCACGGGTGGTCCCTCAGCGGAATCGCTGAACGACGCCTCCGTCGTGTCAACGAAGCCATCGAAGGATACATCATCAAGACTAGTGTTGCCGAGTGAAAGCGGCATGGGGATGTCGAGTGCAAATGAGGATGGATAGGTGGAGAGAGCAGGAAAACCGGGGAGGATCTGCTGTAGGATCGGTACGTCTCTGCCTTGATATAGATCAAAGTAGGTCAGAGCCTTTGCATGTACCTGATATTCGTTGTCTCGAGAACTAGCAGGCCCTCCTTCTCTATCCGGGAGGTTGCCTTGTATGTCTTCATCCGGGAGACACTGAGTGACGTCCACATAGTGACGGAACTCCTCGGCGCCGTTGGACATGATTGGCGGATTATGCTGAAGTTGGATGGGCGGTTGAGGAGAAATCGGCAAGGTCAAGACGTTTCTAGCCGGACAGCAGTTGAAACTACGGCATGGGACGACGGTGGTGGCGGGAGCAAGCGTGGCGAGGTGGCAGCATGTTTGACTAGTTATATAGGTGTTCATTCCGGAGACGATGACTCCACGATCGTCGCATCCGATTGCGAATGATACTGGGTCGTGAGGCTGTTACATAGCTGAGCGAGTTCACTTTCTACGTGCGGAAGACCAAGCGCTCGAGAAGCGGGCGAGAGCCATAGCCCCATTGCACAGCCAGTCCTTTCGAGGAATTCAAACGAACACCGGTCAAGAACATACCAACATACAAGGCAGGGATAGGCACATACTTCTCACGAGAGGCTGACACTTTCTATTAGTATGGGTACGGGAACACGGCCCTCGAGCGGGCTAATCACACCTCCGATGAAGCCACCAGAGGCCCAACCACCCATGTAGCAGGAACGCCCTTTTGAGCATTCAAAGGTGGAGGACGTACGTCACAATTGAATCGTTCAGCAGTGGGGTATCCGCGTGTAACGGTCAAGCATATAATACAGAGTGCATGGCAGAACTACTTCCCATCATGGATCACTGCTTTCGCGTCCTCTACGAACTGCTTCAGCACAGCTACGTCCTCGTCGTCAGGCAGGGATTTCTCTATACGCTCGTAGAGGTGCGCAAATCCCTCATGAATATGTGCTTCGCCATCTCCCAGGCCGTCCCGAACGAAAGACGAAATCTCCTCCATCTCGCCTACCCAACGATATGCCTTGGGAAGCATACTGGGAATGCCCTTGGCGATGCGCTCCAGAAAGGCCGGCTGCGAGTCGTGCAGCTCGTGCATCAGCGCCTGTGCTGTGGCCGGAGACGACTTGTGTGCGGCTACGGCGTCGGAATCTCGTCAGTCGGGGCCGGTTAGGTTGTAACAACCCGGCTCACCAAGAATCATCGTGGTGATAAGGCCAGTGACGCCCTTGGTCATTCCCTGTGAAGAAGCTCAGCACAAAATGTATTATACCCCAGATTTACTCGGAAGCGACTTACAGCGTATGACATCTTGAGGGCGCTGGCATCCCCGACACCTGCGCCCTCTCCTCGCAGAGGCATCACCCGCAGTCCCCACTTTCCGAGAGCGATGAACTGGTCCAGCAGCTCCGAGTCGCCTGGCTCCACGGACGCGTAGAACGCAGGATCGTAGCGGTCCGTCGGCGGGCCACCGACGATGCCCGCGTCGACAAAGCGGACGGCACTACCGTCGAACACGCGCGCGACGCGCTTCGCGGTCTCGGGACTGACGGCGTTGCAGTCGACGAACACGAGCTTGGAATTCGTACTGGCGTCGTCGTACGCCTTCTTGAACTGCTCCGCAAATGAAAGCGCGGAGCTGGGCGGGAGGATGCTGAGGACCCAGGAGGCGCGCTGCGCGATAACGGCGAGGGAAGCGTCCTCCATCCGGGCAGCTTTGGCACGCTCGATGGTCGCAGGCGAGCGGCCTTCGAGCGTCGTCAGGACGGTGCAACCTGACTTCGTGAACCTGTGAGCGACCGCAGCGCCCATCCCGCCAGGCGCGATAATGGCGATCGTCGGGGCAGAGGAGGACATGGTGGCTAATGCGCGAGTTCGTAGAGATGTCAGGATGAAGGATCCGGACACGAAGTTCTTTGATGCGAGGTTAAGACGTGCCGAAGAGGACCTTCGCGCGATGGCTGCTGAAAAGATGAGAGCACGGACTTTCATTATCTTACAAGTTGCGCACCAACTTATAGCTGGTACGAGATAGAGCACGGCGATGGCGACTTGGTGTGAGAGCACAGTACTCCGGGTGGCCCGGGAGAACAACCGGTCCGGTGCGCTCTACTATGGATCACACAACTCTGTCAGCGTCCAGGCGAGCTTCGCAGTATCAACGCACTTGTCTGTACGGACTGTGGCATCAGGCCCAGGTCTCGACGACTCGGATATGTATCGCAGGGCACCATGTGGTAAGAGGACAACCCGGGGCGGCGCTAAGTACAGCGCGCGCTGGCAGGCTCGAACCACAAGCAGCTATCTGAAAGCCCAGGAGTGTGCGGTATAAGCTTCGATGTCAAGTACCTTTATCGCCAACATGTTGCAGGTGCCTCCGTACCTTGTCTGCGCTCTCAATTTCGCAAGCTTACCGCAGGGTGAAACTTGAGGGTAGCAACGGCACACGATCGACCTCAGGCTTCAGCCGCGCGTTCTCGTGAGCGGACGCAAGGGACCTGCAGCCAGTGCCGCATATACATGGGCGCAAGCACTCCCCGCCCTTCGTTCCAAGCAGGCTGAGAGGATGTACGCGTGATGATGCGTACAATTAGAATATATGCTCAGGCTTGACAACCTAGTCAAACACTGGGAAGACAATATCGTATCCAACGCACATAGACTGTACTCTTGCAAAGATATCGTCCCGAAGTCCCAAGCGTCCTGAATGAAGTCCTGGTGTAGAGATCCCTTACATCATCGCCCAGGTGAAGAGGGACAGCAGACCCGCAGCAGCGACGGCAACGTAGTTGCGCGTGTTGCCAACCGCGCCGTTACCCGAGCCACTGCCACTGCCAGTGGAGCTGCTGTCAGCCGCTGAGCCGGTCTTGGTGCCAGTGCCAGCGGCAGAGGTGCTCTCGGGCGCGGCGGTGGCGAGGACCGTGGTGCCGGCAGACACGGTCGCGACGAAGGTGTCCGCGGAGGAGGAGTAAGCCTTCAGGTACGAGATCTCGAAGAACGCGTCCGCGTAGTTTGTGCCATTGTTGATGACATTGTCAATGTACTGGGTTGCAGATGATCAGAGATGAAGTAGACATTAGAGACGCAATGATCACTCACGCAAGCGGTCGCAGAGCCATCTCCGTTACAGGTCTGCTGGTAAACGTTGGCCTGGCCGGCCCTACGCAGTGCAAAATGTCGGTCAATTCAGCTTAAGCGAACGATGGCTATACGATACGCACCAATCACCGCAGAGGGCAATATCGATAACGAGCTGTTGCGGCGTGAAGAATTTGCTGACATCGCAGGTCGACGTAGAGTACTGCGCCGAAGGCGTGCCCCACGATGAGGGATCGACCGAATCGGTAGTGCTGCTTAGCGACGAAGGCACATCCTTGCGCTACGACGAAGAAGCTGGCATTAGTTTCCCCTGTGGAAAGTAAGCGAAAGCTAGACGCACGCTCCAGAACCAGATGCTGCGGGCATGAAACAGCGTGAGTATTAACTCAAGGATTGATCTGAATAACGCAGACACTCACTTGATGCCGGTGGTATCAAACTGCGTAGCCCATACTCCACCGCCTGCCGAAGCGAAGGCAGAGCCATAGCTGTTGGCAGCCTTCTCGCCCACCGTGCAACCGGCACCCTGGGAGCAGTCAGTGCCGGACTGTGTGCAGCCGGTCGAAGTATGGATGGCCATCTGGTTGGCGGGCATGAGGTTGACAGCCTCAATGATGTCGATTTCACCACCCTCGGGCCAGTTGGGGCCCTTGGTCCAGAAGCTCGGCCATACCTATTCAGCCCAGTGAGCACAAGAAACACAGAAGATCGTATGGGCAGACTTACCGAGCAGCCAAAGGGAAGGTGGGTGGCGTCGAAGACAAGCACCGTGCCAAGGGGAAAGTAATCCTTGGTCTCGATCCTGACCTACAGGCCGGAAGTCAGTACGGACCCTTTCCTGCAATGCTCTACGAGCGTACCGAGTTACGCTTCTCGTTGTAGGGAACAAAGCTGGTGTCGTCAACCTTGATGATTGCATGCCCCGCGTCATTCACGAAAGCGAGCTTGGACGCGGTCGCGTTGGCCTGGTCGACATATGTAACGTCGCCTGCCGCGTGTGTCTCGTTCAATATAAAAGTGCGCCTTATGCAGAGAATCGAGCACGTACCATTGGTCAGGTTATCATAGTTTCCGTAAAACTCCCATCCATCGAAGAAGTTGGTACCGGAGTACTCCTTGACAAGGTTGTACGCTGCATAGGCTGGTGCAGCTGCGAAAAGAGCGGATGCCAGCGGGATGGCTAGGCGCATTGTGGATACAAGTCGGATGAAGAGGAGGACGGCGGGCGAAGGCAGAAGATGGCGGGAAGGAAAGAAGAGTTGCTTACGCTGCGAGGTCGGCAAATGCTAGAAAGGCACACGAGGCGCCCACACAGTCGATCGGTGGCGGTACCGCGTAAGTACTTACACAAGTTCCGCTGCCCGTTTCGGCGATAAGTACTTTCTAGTTGCCTGACGACAGCCTGACGACGACCAATGTATCATCTATAAATAAGACCCGACTTCCTCAAGTCTAAGGTATGTACCTCCGACTTCAAGTCCATCCGCATCGTCTACCACGCTGCCGGCTTAGCTTCGACCTTGAAGCGGACGCGTTGTTCCCGTGGAGCTTGTGAGTCTCGACTGGATTGGCGATAAGTCGTGTCGGAAAGTATGGAATGAGGTGCGTGATCCGGTTGGGTTCGACCCGGGGGTATGGGGAGCGCATGTCTCCAAGACTGCACACGGGCCGTACTATCTCCAGCTATGTGCTGGTGCGCCACACCAAAGGGCATATCAGGTGCCACAACTGACTCACGGTTGTCCAGGATCCTGAGCCGAGATGCAGGATGATGACTGGGAACGATGTCTTCCTCGTCCTCGTCGGAGCATTCGGTAGCCTCAGAGCTCGGCGGCGGAGGAACGAAGGCATCCCAGGAACTCAGAGGACGATGAGGTGAGGCTGTGAATCCCGGAAGGTTCTCAGCCAAGATAGCCACCGCCTCACGCTCTCGCTCGTCCCAGAGCTGAGGAGGGGTGGATTCACGGGCCCGAGTCGAAGTAGGTTCGGCCCGGCCCCAGTGGCGACCCCAGGGGTTGAATCCAACAGGAAGTGACAAACCGAGGGTCCGATTTGGGGTAGTGGGAACTATAGAGGGGCCATCCAAGCCGTGTTCTGCAGAGGAAACCCGCTGCGGCTCGGGGTAGGGGCGACCAGAAGCTATGGTATCAGCCGGCGATACCCCAGACCCCACCACTGGCATCGCCCACGATGGTGGCGGAGTCTCCCATGGAACGACGTCCCACTGAAGAGCAGGTGAGTGGGATGTCATGTCTGAGGAGGACGCGTCAAATGGGGTGGACCGTTCCCTCGCGAGCTGGTTTTCGTCAATCACCATCACGTCCATTGCGAACGCTGCTCGCGGAGAGTTTTCCACTAGACCACGATCAGCCAGTGGTGCACCTTCGAAGTACCATTCGCTGAACTTCAGCCGAATGGACTTGCCGAGGCGTTCAAATGTGAAGATCTTCTCTCCGTCCTCCCAGTCTTGTACGTGATACCGCTCACAGTCGCTGAGCGTGCGGTTGATGCCTTCCCACAGGACAGGACTAGCCAGTGGGGTCGGCTGGCTCGAACGCTGTTCGGGTAATGTCAACCATTCCATGACGGCCGCGTGCAGTGGTCTGGTGTTCAACGCAAGAGAAGGATCATCACAGAGGGATAGGCCGATCGTGATGGATTCCGGAGGGTCTCTCAACTGTTGCACGAGCTCGAGAGTATAGCGGCGACCAGAATCACGTACAGGGATGTGTGTCAAGTTGCCGAGGAGAAGAGATGGATGGGCAGAAACGTAGCCAGCGTTGCTCAGATAAGAGGAAGTGTATCGGGGATAATAACGTCGCAGCTACCGGAAAAGGTGGTACGCCTCAGAGGACGGGGAGAAGCTAGGGCAAACCGAAGGGAAAGAGCCGCTGCGGTGCCGCGCGGAGGGCGATGGAGAACGTAAACGTTCTGCCACTGAGCGACATGCGTTGGGGAAGACGTGCATAGATGGGACAGCACTGCGGGGTGCAGGAAGATGAACCTGGGATGCTTCCTCCGTCGGATAACAGGGCGCAAGGCGGATTGTTTCAAAGGAGACGCACCAGAACCAAGCTGGAAGGTGTATCCGCCAACACTGTATTGGTTCGGCTCATGAAGGGAAGATAATATGAGTGCTGGGATACTCCCATCCGGGTTCTGGCACGCCAGGGGACCAACGACTACGCCGACTTCATCTCCAGGTTCCCCTATACGGAGTTGCATGATGGGAAGCCTAACAAGCAGACCGTAACTCGTGGTGGTATACTTCGGAGGTCTAACGTCAGATACTGACAGGCGTTGAGAGAACTCCTGAAGGGCAAGTGGGGACAAGCTTGTGGGATTGGAGAAGTCGGTGGTAGAAAGCGCAAATAGGTAGGCGGTGCGTGATAGAGGACCAGAGGTGTCTGTGTCTGTTGTACTCACGAGCAGGCGATGGTGATCCGAGGGGCAGTCGAGAGATATAGCGTTGCCCCATGCGAATAGCGATTGATCTGGAATGAGCAGCTTCAGTACAGCGGATGCATCTTTCATGGTACCCCACCACGCCAAGGATGCACCCGAGATGGATGCATCCGAAACGCGCGAAATGCGACCCAATATGATTTCATTAGTGGTTGCAAGTCAGTGGGTAAGTGCGGAGTAAGTACACAGTCAGGACACAATTTGAAGGGCACGGTGAGACGATAACGGCGACGTAAGTAACGACATAAGCACACAGTAAGTCGCATAAGAAATACGTAAGTAGGACGAGTAAGTACGACCGTATATATAATCGCCGGCATGCGATGTTGCGATGTTGGCACAGAGTAGAAGGAAGCAGCAGACTAATCAGCATCTCTTCTGGGACGAGGAGAGCGGGAACACGTACAATGACGAGGTCGAAGCATCAACGGCACTATCGAACTGCATACCCACGGAGTGCGCCCTCCTTAGAAGCCTCGGATCTGCATCAGCACTTCAACATGCTCACGAACGGCGGACGACAAGATTCCTTGGTTGTGTGCTTCAATGATTCACTGTCATTGGAACATGTGGTAGGCACGGGCACCGTCTACCTGAATCAAAAGCACTAGTAGCAACAAGAAGGGGGCAAGGTGGGCACTCGATGCCGGCAACGAGTATAAGTAAAGTGGTAGAACAGATGGCGGCAGAAATCACTACGTCCTGCTGTAGCGAACAAAGGGAGTAGAACGGATAACGACAGAAGACACTACGTCCAGCTGTAGCAGATGAACAGAGGAAGGGGCCAAACAGAACTTCAAGGGGGACAAGACAACAAAGGGCGCACTTGACGCGGGGGAAAAGACACAAAAGGGATCGTAATGAGGAAGCGAGCGAGAACCTCACAAGCGAGAAGACATTGGATCGAAATGGGCCTGGGAGGACATGTTTGCGGGAAAAATTATTGTGACGGCAGGGGGCATTATAGGTGTAGCATGATATGTCCGCAGAAAGACGATATAGTAGTACTACGAAGGGGGCAAATGAAGACAATATGACTACGGACCTTTTTGGGTGAGACGAGAACGCCTCGTGGCTCCGTAGCGTGCGTCCGGACTCGTGTTTGTCAGACGGCTTCTGGTCATGGTACTGAGTGAGTTGCACGGCGAGGAACAAGACTGTCAACGCACCATGGACAACCCCGCTCACGCGTGCCCCTTAACCCATCTTCGTCGCCTTTCCCTTCCCCTTCGTTTGGCTATCAGCACGGACCGTACGGTCGGGTTCGTTCGAAGCCGCTCGGCTGGATGACGGGGTCCATGCAGTGCCCCGTCGTTCCGAGTCTAGCACGGCCGTCGCGAAGTCTGGGCAGTGTCGAACGTTCGGCAGTCGCACAAGGAGGGTGTGGCGTCGGTGCTCGCACACGAAAATTGAACGCTCTACCGGGTGAGGACGGAAGCTGGTCGTTTCCCGGTCCCAGAGCTCAACGTCGCGGATACGGAGGTTCTGCAGTAGGACCTTCAGCCGAGATCCATCCGAAAGATAGATGGCCGCCTGAGATGTGGGCACGCCCAGTTGATGAACCTTCGGAGCAGCCCCATCCTGATGCGCAATTGTTAGCTTGAAAGCGATGTGAAGTCCGCTTCGCGAGTGCTCACCATGGTCCACAGATAGATCTTCACCATCCATGCGGTGACTTGGTCGAAGTCATGCGTCCACGTCGGCCCGACTGATTCCTTCGGAGTCTCCACCACGAAAGGCGCATGGATATACGCGATCTTCGCTTCGAGAGCGTCCTGGTCGTCGTTCTCGTCCTCGGTGCTAGCGTCGCTGTCCGTGGCGTTCTCGATGTCTTGCGAGTTGACATGGTTGGTGCGCACAGCCTCATTGGAAGGAAACGGTTCGACTTGTTGTGACGCAGGAGCAGCGGGACAGCGAGCTCTGTCGTCGGGGGTAGTCGACGCTGACGCAGGCAAAGAGGAAGGAGGCAAAGGAGATGCAGGGAGGGGCAAGTCGGCGAGAGGCAGGCGGACGGCGCGGGGGTGACGTTCATCGTGGGAAGGCCGTGCGTGCTCTTCGGGCCCCTCTTTGCGGGGAGGGGCAACTTCCTCCTCCGAGTCAGAATCCAATTCCCATGGAGCTCGCTCCCTCTCGGTGTGCTCGTCTACCTTCCGGCCAGGACAGTTGCGTTCATACGCCAAAGGCATACCGCGGCCCTTGAGACCCTGCAACAAGTTGGCGACCTCCCGATCAACGATGTGGAAACGCGCTTGGGGCGCTATGGTGGTGGTTGTAGGAGGCGGGGGAGGGACGTTGACGTCGACATCGCGTCGAGCGAGTTCCGCAGCACGGCGTGTGTTGGGGCAGGAGGTGCAAGAGCAGTCGTCGTCGCCCTCGGAGTCAGAGTCCTCGCAAGGAACTAACTCCGGTAAGCTCTGGCCGTCTTCGTTCTCGTCGTCCGCCTCGTCTCTCTCCTCTTCTGCCTTCTCCCGCGCGCACCCTTCTCCCCGCGCGCGACCTTCGCGGCGTTGTCTACCTTGGCGCTGTCCTCGGCGGCGCTATCGGAGGAGTAACGACGCTCGAGGACCTCCTGCGGGGTGAAGTCGTCGTCGTCGACCTGACCCTCTGCGAAGAGGTCGAAGGACGGGCTGCGAGAACCGTCGGCGGGGCAGTCCTCTTTTGCGCGCGCAGTGTCATCGACGTGATCGAAGCCTTTGTTCTCCTTGTTGCTCGATTGCAAGGATGACTCGTCGTCGCTGGCAGGCCGGCGACGACGTCCATCGGGTACGTCCGGCAAGGATGCGATCCGAGACTGACGACGGGCAGGAGGATGGCAAGGTTCACGGGGAGCGTCGTGATCAGAACCGGGGATGTCGATAGCGTCATCGTCTGGTTCGGTCTTCACACGAACGGGACAATCGCGCTTGCTTCTGATGCGTGGTTCTTCCTCCGTGGAAGTGATGGAGATGACGCTGACGTCGGACGCAGAACGAGCACGCTTCTGGAATAACGCAGCGCGTTAGTGAACATCGTCGACATCAAGGGAGCATTGCCTAGGCGTACCTTGCTGGCCTCGGAGGCTGCCCCAGCTCCCGCCGCCTTCTTCTGTACTGGCGCGACGGTGTTTGTGTGGGTGCGTTTGACTGGGCGCGGCTTGACCTTCCAGTTCTTCATAGACCATCCCGGGGGCATGCGATAGGGACCGGCACGAGGAGACGCGGAGGCCTGGCTAATGGAGGTTGCCGACGGCAAGGCACGTTGCGAGGAAGTCGTGGTGGCTCCCGTGGCCCCCACCATTGGAGGGCGAGCAGGTTCCCCGCGTGACGGGTGAGATGACGAGAGATCCATCGGGAAAGGACGGATGTTGCCGGAGCGCGGGGCTGGCGTTGGCGTGTCGGCCATGGTCGGGGAAGACGACGCAGGGGCCTGCGCGCTCTTAACCTCAGGGCGGGTCGGCGTGCGGGTCTGAGAAGCAATCAGTATGCAGTCAATGTCAGACACGCTTGCGAACGTACAACGGCGGTCGTCTCCAGTACAGAGCCCGTCCGTGGGCTGTTGAGCACCTGCACGGGAAAGTGAGTATGAGGTCAGAGCCTGTCTTTACATAGCACGTACCGCTTCGCGTTGCAACATGGCGGCGCGACGGAGGCGGTGGTTGGTCTGCGAGATATGCGTCAGAGCGACGGGAGAGAGTATGGTTCACGAGAGTAACTTACGTCGCTCTGGGAGCGCGGTTGAGACGACGTTGGCTCAGACGATGGTGGTAGAGGAGACGGCTCATTTTGATTAACGGCATCCCGATCCGCTGACGGGTTCGACGGGACAGTGGCATGCGCTCGCGAAGCCGACGTGCGCGATTGGCACGCACGATCCTCCTTCACGTCGTTGTCAGACTCATTGAGGGCGTCTTGGAGATGCAGGGCGACAGCGTAGTCTTGGTCAAGCTGGAATTGGGAAGTAGATGTTCTCGTTGACGTGGCACTCGAAGGATCTTCATGGCTTGAGGACGCGATGGGCTGGATGCGTCTCGTCAGACGACAAGGGAGATAGACAGTTAGGTGAGAGACTTACGTTGCGAGGAGTAGTACTCGAACCCGAGGCTGTGGGAGCGTTTTGCTGGGCAGCGGTTAGTTCACGATGAGCAGAGGGTAATAAGAACGTTACTCACGGAGACCGGGGTAGAGGTCGACGCATAGGTCCCGGATTGGGCCATCTCGGGCGCGCGCGTGGTCGTGGATGTAGAATCGGCCTGCAATGCACATGAACGACCGCATGCAAGGTTTAATGATCAGACACGTACCCACAACACTGGCATGTCGTCGTCCTGTGGAGCCAGCCAACGTGAGCAACAAACAATATGAATGTGAGTCAGAGAATCCGCGCACCGTCTCGGGTTCGTGTATAGCTTCTGCCATACCGACGGCAGTAGCCATCAGCATCTCCTCGAGTTGACGCTGTTGCTCAATCTCGTCGATCTGCTCCGGCGGAGGCGGTTCCTGTTGCGGCATGTGCCAGTACGTGCACCTCACCGGGCGCCCATGCTCATCGACCGAGTTGGGGTTAGTACACTGGTAGTGACAGGGCGTTGAGCGATGACGCAAAACAGAAGGACAAAGATGAACGTACATAATGATACCAGTGCCCCGCTATATACTTCGCATAGGCCAACCTGGTCTGCACCGTCTTGCGGCCACAGTGAGGGCACGTGTGAACGGGAGGTGGCTTGCGTTGGATAGAGCCTCGGTGGCAGAGAGCTTTGAGAGCCTCGGAGTACTTCGAGCGAGACCGCTTCGCCTTCTTCGTCTTCTTTTTGGAGGGAGAACGCGAGCGAGGAGACCGAGAACGCTTGTGGGACTTCTTCGCCATGGTCTGGAGGGAGATGCTCGAGGAAGCGGCTGGACGGAGAGGCTGGACTGAGAGGGTCGCGGAGAGGGTCGCGGAGAGACAGTGATGATAAGGAGTGGAAGTGGCTTTCAGGCAAACGCAAGTTGGAGTGAGACGGAAAGGCCGAAGATTTTTTCGTGCTGACGGAGGCCTTTATATGCGAACCGGAGGACAAAAAAAGTGGGGTGTCGGCTGTGGCTTGGCCCAAACGTATGCAGCGTGGTCGGAGATCCGCGCCAACGAGGGCGACAAATAAGAGAAGTATAAGCGGACACGACCCGGTTTTCTGGGCTGTGATCTGAATCTCGGGGATCGGGATGAGTATTCAGCGATAAATGGTCAGGCGCAGTTTAACAGCTATAACGACACGACAACTAATGAAGCCTTGAAGCAGGCTCAGAGCTTGGGCTGCTCCAAACGAAACTAGTTGCTATTCTATCCACTTAGCGCCGCTTTTTGTGAGACCTTTCGTCGATCAACACCTTCTCGTCCTCCCGAGTCCTCTTGGCCGGCGCAGTCGTGTTCGCTTTGAAGTGCTTGCTCTTCGCATACTTCGCCGCAGACATATCGCTGTTTGGACTCGTTAGCGTGCTCCTATAGACGAGAGAAGGTTACGTACGGGCTAACTCCCTGGTCCCGGGCGGTACGCCTCACGACACGTCCGGTTCGAGTCTCAACGGGCTTGCGGAGGCGTTGACATCAGCGATTGCATGCGAGCTAAGGACCTCGAACGTGCTCACCTGCGCCGCCTCTTGCGCCGCTTTTGGTTTCGCAGACTTCGCGCCATTGCCCGCATTCTTCTTCTCTGTTGATCTCGTAGTCGCGGCCTGAGGGGATATCTGAAGGTCAGTCAATAGATATATCGCTTTGGCCACATGGACGTACACTCCGTGCCTTTTTGTGGAGATTTGTTGCCGACGGGAGGCTTGACAAAGGCTCTTCGACTATCGGCGATACGGCACTCGGCGCAGCAGCGGCGCCAGCGCTACTCAACTTCGACGCCGCCGCCTCTTTGGCGTGAGCGCCCGTGGTTATCTCCTTCTTGTGATTCTTGATCTTCTTCGCAACAGCCTTCGAGGCTTGCGTTCTATGAAAGATTAGTGTGCCGTGTACTGCAAAATGGTGAAGGTACGCACTTAGCCGATTTCGACGGGCGCGGTTTCGCAGGCCGACCTTGACTCGACTTCTTGCTCGTCGTCTGCGTGACTCGTGACCTACGGAATATCGGTCAGGCTGGCGGTGGAGATGCACACATGGTGGAGACACTCACACTTGCAACTGCGGCACCAAGACCGTCTTGCGCCGCGGCACCTGCTCGTTGAGCTTGTCGATATCAGGAAACTCGTCCGACCCATCGGAGCCGAAAGACGACTCGTCGACAGGAGGACGAAGTTGCTCTTGCCCCGGAGACGGACCTTGTCCTCCGCGGCCACCCGTACCCTGGTCTGCCAGCGCAGGAGACCTGGCGGGCAAAGACGTGAGAGGTCGAGACACGCCGCTGTCAGGCTGCGCACTGAGGGGCGGAGCCGCATGGATTGCTGATAGGGAGCTGTCGTTGATCGCAACAGCCTGTAAGGATGGCGCCCCAGCGGGTGAGAGGTGTGGCGCAGCATCGTCGCCTTGGCTAGTCACCACGCGGTCTTCCGACTGGCCCGTAGCTCGCGAACGATCGGGCGATAATTCCCGATTCGGTGCCTGCGTCGTAGGTAGCTCTGTGAGACAGTAAACAAGTGGATAGTCAGAACGATTGGTATTTGATCAGATGACAACGAAGGTCCTTACCCGGCGCTGCGACACCGGCAGTATCAAGCGTACCGTCGGCGCTAGCCAACGAACTCCGAGCATTGGAGCCTTCTCCGCCCAGGGGCACCGGAGCTGAAGTTTGAACGGAGATGAGGGCGGAAGTAATAAGGGATAACCAACGCGGGCACGCACCGTCAAAGATCTCACACAGCCATTTCATGAACAGCACCTCTATGTATTGAGGAGTACAGCCAAATTCCTCGGCGAGGCGTTCCTCGAAAGTCCGTCCTTGACCATCGCGGCCGGTCGGGCGGCTGTAAGACATGAATAAGTACCGACACGCTCAAGAACTGGTTAGGACGTACTGTAACGCGGCTATCTCCCCGTGCTGGTCAATACCGCCGGCGAAAATCATGCCGACCCAACCCCCTTCCTTCTGCCAAGTGTGAGCGGCACGCTTGGTGAGCGCTGGAAGGTCCTGCACATATCTAGGAGAGCAAGTCAGCTTTGCTAGCGTGCAGGCTGATGACGAGAACGTACTTCGCTCGCCGAGCTTCCTTTGCCAGGTCACCTTCCTGTTCCGCCCTCTTCGCTTCTGCCTGGGCTTGTAGCGCCGCGACATCAGCCTCCGGCAAGGAGTCGTAGGCGTTCTTGAGATTATGATTCCACTGACGCATCGCAGTGGATTTTGGGGTGTCCGGGTCACGATGCATCTTCGGCTTAGATGGGTGCTGACTGGACTGGAACTCGCGGTACGCATTCGTGGTCGCCGAGGCGACGGGCGTGCTCCGGAGTTCATTTTCAGAGTCTTCATTGCCCCGAGCGTGCTTACGACGGCTGAAGTTGTCGCTCCCCGCTTGAGGACACCCAGGATCCGCTGATACATGTACTTAGCACGTGGAAAGGAAGAGGATCGAGGGAGGGGGGGGGAGGGGGGGGGAAGGAAGACAGACGATTCAAGCGATAGAACGAGGCTCACCGAATGTGCCCTGTCCAGGCGCACCTTGCGTTCGTCCTCCGTTTCATCGTGCAGGCGTACGGCTTTTGGATTCTTGCGCCGCCGTGCGTTGTACTCCTCTTCAGTCTCTCCCGAAAGGAGACCACTAAAACGCTCGCGGTACAGTTGCTCGATACGTTTGGAAGCTGCTGCCTGCGCACCGTGAGGACCTCGGAGGATGCGGCGAATGTCGTCCGACCGTTGGGTCTGTTCGATGAACTCGAACTCGTCGTCGCGGAGCTGTCGACGACCCATGTGGGGCAAAGAGCCAAGCGGGGCGAAGGGAAGCTGCAGAGGAAAGGTGAGGTCGGAGGACATGCTGAAATACTTACCATTGGGCCTCCGCCCTCGCGGCAAAACATTTGAGTCGACTCTGATGGGCCTTGGGGGAGGGTGGGGGGCGGAAATCCTGGGCGCCGTCGGTCTGCCTGTGTCTTGTGCTGTACAGGACGAATGACTCAGAAACATGAGAGGTACATTGGGCGCAGATAAGCAATGGGAAATGTAGGGATACAGCGGGACACTTCGTTCGCGAATACAAAACGACAACGAAACTACAAGGGCGCATATCTACGCTCGATTGGCCTGCCGAAGCTGTGTGAGACGTCCGGCTCGCGTCAGGATGCAACGTGACGATGTACACGGCATGCTTACCTTCAGGTCCGTGCGAGGGACCAAGTTGAACCGCTAGCAAGTTTCGGCGGGCGAAATTGGGCCGGAGGATTCCTGGACAGGTGGGGTGGGGAGACGATCGAACTTTGACACAAAGGTGCCAACGTAGAACTCAACCGCCAGTGCCAGTGCGCGCCCATACTGCTCCTCGTTCAACTGACCGACGGCCGCCCTCACGCGAGAGAGTTCAGCTGGACAACCGGGCCAACGCACGAGGAGATCGACGAAAGCCTGGAGATGCACACGGGAGGACTCCCATCCCGCATTCGGGGCTCGTTCCAGCAGAACGGTACAGTGTCCTCCGGCTCAGGGCACAACGCTAGCCCCGATCGAGATGGCCCCCAAACCTCGGAAACATGCGACTCGCGCGTCCACCGTTCAACTTCCGGCCACGATGAAGAGCCGACCATGACAGCATCCAGGGCCATGAGCTCGCACCGCCAGTTCGTCTCGTGAGCCTCCCATACTAGACGGCGTCGAAGTCGGTTGTCGGTTGCGGCCATGGACTGAGTGACGACGGCGGCACCATGGACAGGGGTAGCACTCGGGTCATACGATGGCAAAGACGCCAGCTTTCCAAACAAAGCGCGCAAGTTTTGCTTGAGACGGTGACGGGCCTCCGAGCGTGAGTCATGTTCCCGACATGCTGCGGATTCCAAGGGGTCGTCGAGGGCGTAATCTCCCCAAAGGGCATCCCGCCACTCCGAGATTGTCAGGGGACGGCCGGCGATGGTGTGATCGAAGAGCCGTGTGCGGCAAAATGTACGGATCGTCAAAAAGTGGTGGATGTATCGAGCAACCTTGTCACCCTTGACCTCATAACCGATAAGGTCGTCAATCATCCAGGGCGGCGGGAAGAAGTACGTCACGGAAGACCGCGGTTGCGGCAACGGGCTCACAGCGCGCAGAGCACGGGCCCAGGCTGGACTGTGCTGAACCGAAGACGACGGGTAGTGGTGTCGGAAAGGATTCATGACATAGGACTTGCGACTCGCGTCGGGGCGCTGTCTGACGCGGGGAGGGGCTCGCCGATGGGATGAGGCGGATGTAAGAATCGCCGACGGACGTAGGCCGTGTCCGAGCGTCCGAGCCCGGTCAGGATGGCGCACGACGAGCGAAGATGTGGAAGGGCCGGCGGCCGAGCTCCAACTGGCAGCTCCGCAAGTGCCGTGGCGAGTTCGCTTGGACGGGGGAGACCGCGGGCTTTCCTCGATCAATAGCGTAGGGAGCCGTGAGGAACAGAGTTGGCGGCGCACTGTCGCTTCCATCGCCACTTGCCATTCGCCCGGAATGTTCAACGAACCCGACAAGTCGCGTGTTGCCAAGACCAGGCGGGGGTAGGATGGCACCTTAGAGAACAAGACGGGAACATCTGCATTGCAGACGACGGACCAGATGGAGACGTCCTTCGTCAGCGGTTGCTGGAACCACACAGGGACACCGGCCCAATGGAGTGTCTGCACAATGCCTGCGTCCCCGGAGAGCGCGCCGACGACATTGAGGACGTCGCGACGGCAGTCCGCCTGCGCCTGTATTCGATGCGATACAACTGACGCATACACCTCCAATCCGGCGAGCTCGAGGATGAGGCGCTGAGCATGAGCGGCAAGGGCAATGATCACACTGCACTCGGAGGGGAGAAGACGAAGGCGATCCACACAGTGCCGTAGACACACAGTTAGGAAATGGTGCATACGTCTGACATTGGGGCCCTCGTGCGTGACGCGCGCCACCGAAGCGATGACAGACTCCGCCGCTGCATCCAGCTCTGCAACCAAGCTGCGCAGCAACTGGCCAAAGCGAGGCACCCCGCACTCCTTCGCATTCCAGTCGCCGCGCTCCCAAGTCCTCCAAAGGATCGGCGCGGAAGGCGCGAAGGGACTGCTCTGACGGGGGATGCACGCGACGTGGATGTGGGAATGGGCGTATAGCTGCGGCCACCGCGAGTACTCGTGGTAACCCCATCTGCCGTCGGTGAACGTGGTAATCTCGTCCCTCGCCACGGCAAACTTGGGGACGAAATGTTGATTAGGCGTTGTGATGACGGAGATCTCGCTGAAGCCAGGGGCAGCAGCAAGGCCTTCGAACGAACCGATGGCGTGGAGTGGAGGCGCTGACAGAATGGTGAGACCAGGTCCAGACAGTGCAGTACGACAGGAAACTTACGCGGACCGGTACGCGTTGGGCGCAAGTTCACGGAGTACAACATGGTAACGCGGGCGTTTCAAGTCTATCGGCGGTCATGTCAGCACGACGGGTCGATGTCAGCTCCGAGCAAGGATAACTCACAAGAGATGACGGATGACGCGTTGGCCGGGCTCGCAGAGGAGAACCGCGCGCGTTCGCCGAGGGGTTGGCTGGAGGGAGAATCATGAGGGAACGCAGTGGGCAGAGAGGGAAGATGCATACAGTGGGAAAGGGAGGCAACGACTTTTGAGTTCGCGAAGGGTGACCAAGCAGATCTCACGGGGAAGCTCTTCAATCGGCACCGGGACGATCTTGTCTTGTCCAGAGGGGGTGTGAATTGCGGGGGTAGGAGACGCTGTCTCACCCGAGAAGGTATCTTGACGCCTGAGAAGATGGGACTTCTATCCCCTTCTAGGCGAACCTCGCACGCGCCGTGTCTGGAAGTTGAGCTGGAGTTCAGAAATGTCAGTAGTTGTAACCACTGGACGCAGCCCTAAAGAGCTTACCACGTATCTCCAGCGAGTACACACGCGTCTTGATGTTGCTGAGACGCAGGACGAGATGGTAGGAAGATGAAGGGAGACGATGCAGCCAGAAGAGACGCCAGTCATGTGAGCGCGTCGTGAGAACTTTGTTAAACAATGCATGTGACGAGACGCCCACGCGAGGTTCCGGCGGCAACCGACATCCACGTGTCGGGCGTCCTTCCGCTCCGCGATGATGCCCGCTGGTAAGTACGTACACCTTGCTCGCCTGGATTGTCGTTCGCACCTTACAGCCTCTTACAGGCAAGATAGGACGCCGTATCGGGGTGGAAGAAAGCTGCAACCTCGGGAATTGTGGTAGCAGTGGTGCACCGGCCACAAGGCCGCCGTGTGATCATTGTACTTGGGCTGTCTCGCAGCCTCGTCCTGGACATTGGAGCCAGCCGACGTTCAGAAGACAGGATACAGCAGGGTTACACTATGATATGTTGCAATCGCTGGGCGTAGCATGGGAGTTAGTTCTCAGGATGGCCGTGCGTAACACATCTTCGTGAGAATCGAAGACACATACACATGTACGCTGCTTCGTACTTATCCAATCCCAAACGCAACTTCCGCCCCCTCGTACTGGACGCCCTTTGTGATTCCCTTGCTACTGGGCTCGTAATCATGTTGGTTGCACCACGGCCAATATGCGTCTGGATTTGGCGCTCGCATTCTCAAGCGCATAGCTCTGCCATTGCACCCAGACCGCCTGCTGTCTCTCCGTCAGCCTCGCGCACTCCGACTCCATGAATAACCACCGCGGACGAGGCGACAAGCCCTTTGGGGTTCGGTTCCTCGACTCGACACGCGCGCGCCCTCATGCTCGTCCCCGCAACCCATGGGCGGGCATGATCAACGATCTCAAATTTTCTGCGAACCTTGACGCAGGAAGGTCTCCTACGGTCCTTAACACCCCTCTCGTCAGCTCCTCTGCGACGAGCTCGGCCGCTGGAGATGCGCTTGCAGGTATGTTCGCGATGAAACCCTCGATATCTGTTTGATGAAACTTACCTGGGCTTGTCAGGGACGTCGGAGCCTCTTTCAGAGAATATCACCCTGCGTGAACAAACGGCGGAGATGAACACTGCTAGACCCGGCCAGAAGGGCAGCCAGGCAACAGGCAAGTCTAAGTCAGAGGGCAAGGGGTCAGGAGGGACATACAAAAACAATACTGTGGTACGTCTGCTTGAAATTTCCGTGCCCTCCAGTCGTAACAGTGCATCAGCCGCCCTCCGCTCGAATGAGCCAATACCTGCAGAACTGGTCGGTCCCTGCACGCGCGGCCGTCTTGGAGCGTGAGACGGGCCCTCCCGCCGATGCGTCTTGCGAGACATGTGGCCGCGATATCCAGACCGGGGAAGAGTGCGCGTATCGCTGTTTCGACTGCTTTCACCCGTGTCTGGAGTGCCGCTCATGCGCGGTTTTGTACCACCGCCGTAATCCATTTCACCGCGTGGAACGATGGGATCGCGCGGCCGGATTTTGGGAACGCGTCTCGCTTGGTGAGCTACAGCTTACGATCAACCTCGGTCACCAGCGTGGGGTTCCGTGTCCACTTAACCCCGGCACGCGGCGAGTTACTGTGGTTCACTCCCACGGAATCCATACCTACAACCTGCGGTTCTGTCTCTGCCCGCAACCGGACACCCTATTGAAGACCCCCGAACCCATACAATTGATTCGGCATGGCATGTGGCCTGGCTCCTGGAAGCAGCCGGCGACCGCGTACACAATCTCATGTCTACGCGACCACCATCTGCTCAGCCTCCAGTCTCAGATATCGGCGCAAGACTACGTCACGTACCTGGAAAGATGCACAGACAATGTTTGTCCCAGCGACGTCACGGTAGGGTCGTTCTTAGTCCTTCATGATCTATCTCATCATCGCACACATAGGATCGTTATAGGGAATTTATGATCGCCGCGCGTGAGTTCTCGTTCATGAGAATGACAAAGCGCTTCGACGTCCAACCATCGGACGCGCTGGAAGCGGGTTGTCTCGCCGTTCTGTGTCCCGCTTGCCCGCAGCCAGGGATCAACATGGATCCCCGCTGGGACGGAGGGCGTCCTGAGGGGCAAGAGTAAGTAGCTCGAGACCACCACCCCACAACTGGGCTGACGCGACTACAGGTTTATCGACGCTCTGTTCCACACAACCGACGGCAACTTCCAGCAGAACCAGAAGATGAAGCCGCTCGATCCAGATGACGTTGCTTTGACCATGGGTGCCTGCTTCTTCGCCAACGAGAAGGACTTTGCGACGTATCAAAGCTTGCGAACGAACGTGACCAAAGAGGTACTTCCGTGACATGACATTTCCTCGCTGGTTGTACTGACAACCTTCTGCATAGTCGACGACGTGTCATAAGTTTGGAGCTATGGGATACGGGACCTACACAGGCCGAGTGTCCGGTACGGTAGGGCTGTCGTGCGCGCGACATATGTTCGTGCTGCCCACCGGCACGGTTGATCTTACGGCTGGCGAAGCGTGAGTGTCGCATAGGTTACTTCCCTTGGACGTTATCACTGACCCCCCGGCAGTTATGCCTATGTTGACTGGGTCCAGTTATGCGGCTTACAGCGCTGGATGAAGTTGCGCCTACATGTCGCAGGCTACGACATCAACTGTCAATATCGGATTAACTTCGCGTCACGCATGCAAAGTATCCGAGAGCGTTTCTCTTTCCTGTCATCTATCCCGTACACTCATTTTCCTCCCACGCTCATCGCGGTCGGGAAGTTTCATCTTGCTGCCCATATACCATCGTGTCGCTTTAAGTTCTCCTACAACTTTCTGCCCGGCGTGGGGATGACCGACGGGGAGGCTTCCGAGCGTATATGGGCGGACGGCAACGAGCTCGCTTCGAACAGCAAGGAGATGACCTCAGGTCATCGGCATGACTACCACAACGACGCATACAACGACTTCAATGTACGTAAGGTTCACAGCATGCGTAAGTGTATCCAACCAGCCGGTCTTGCACGAGTGTCTGACCATCACACCACCAGCGCGCGAGCTCACTCGCAAGTACGTTCGAGCCGAGAAGCAGCACGCCGCAGCAGAGGCGCATCTCGCGAGTGTGTCCGCCGGGATGAAGCCGGAGGACGTAGAGGTCATGAAGGCAGAAGAGAAGGCATGGCTGGCGGCCGTGGTCGATATGAAGGACCACAAAACACTCACAAATCCTTATGAACTAAGCATCGAGCGAGGTGAGAACATCATTGGACCGGAATCATCGAACGAGCTAACTCCCAGATAGCGCCAACGACCAAGGAGCTCCTTGCCAGCGCAGCCAAGACTCGGACCCATGCAGGACGGGACGCGATGGGAGTGCTGGACACTGTGTATGAAGGTGTGCAATTGCAGGCATTAAGGTGAGAGGGTCGACTCCGTTGCATTGTTCCGAGGCCTAACGGCTTCCCAGGGATGACTTGCTGGATGCGATTGAGGACAGCGACGGCACGGAGGACACTCTCCATGAGCTGACGACGGCCAAGAACGAACTGCTCGGGCGGATCGCAGATTGGACTGAAAACTACAACATGTACTTGCAGCCTGCCCTGGAACACGCGGCACAGGACGTGGTGGATAACCTCGCCGACGTTAGGCCGTCGCCATTGCATGAACGGTTCCCCCTACGAGAGCAGCCCGTACCCATGCCAGAGATAACGGGCCGCATTGCCCGCGCCGAACTCGGTCTGCCGCCGATCCGAAGCGCCACCAAGAAGGACGAAATCTGGCAAGAGGTCGTCGCTCTCGACATTCCGCTGGCGTCTTCGTTTGATGCGCGTGTGCTCGAGCAGGAAGCGGTCGAGGCGCTGGTGGGATGGGAGAAGAAGGTACGAGAGAGTCAAGCTAACGATGCTCTCAACGACCTACGCACGCATATCGTCACCACGGAGGTGTTGAAGTTGAAGAAGATCGAGGCGCCGGACACGAGAATGACCACGAGGATGGGAAAGAAGATCCGTCGCAAGCACGACGAGGTTGTAGCCGCGGCAGACGAGTATCGCCGGGCAAGGGTCGCCCTCGTAGCGCTGGGGATGGATGAGCTGGATCCTTTCTTTCGACCTCTGCGTAAGCGCGATCTAACGAAGTTCACCATGTCTAGCGAGCACCAGACTCTCGGAGAGAGTAGCAAGGGTGTCTCGTGGATATGGGAGGACTTCTCCTTTGTCGACGCAGGTTCACAGGACGAACGTCAGCAGGCCTTCATGCGGGAAGGTACGTGCATGTCACATTGGGTGACATACGACGCTGATGCAACTGGTTCGGGAGCAGTGCGACGCGTGCATTGGTTCCGGACGAGCGCATTGTATCAGCGGTGGGCGGAGGAAAAGAAGCTTGTTACCGAGGAGATGTTCCGCACGGTACGCTTCTTCCGACACTTCCGTCTCCGATGGAGTGGGACTGCGCAGGGGTACGAGGCGGCCGGGGAGAAGGCGGCGGCGGCCTATGCCAAGAAGTGAGTACTACTGCTCTCGTTCAATGGCTACACTCACGGCATGTATGTAGGCAAGCGCACCGGTATCAACGGCTCATCGAGAGTTGCCGGCGTCATTTCTCCACGACGTCCGTCGGAATGGTCAGTTATATTGATCTGCAGAAGTACCACCGCAGCCGCTGACGTGATGTGAGCAGACAGAAGCAATGTGGGTATGGGCCCTCGGTAGCAATGATCGCGCTGGCACTCCCATGGTGGCGCCAATGTAGGTATATGCTGAGCGACGTAGCTTGTCATGATGTATCATATCAATGCCGTCTACCAATCAGAGACAGCTGTGCTTCAAGCCGTACTTCTACTCGCTACTAGCTAGCACGCGATTTCGATGGGCTGTGATTCGGCGTCATGCATTTATTGACAGCGGTCGCTCGGCCCCGGTAACATGTCAAGCGGCAACTCGTCGTTCACGACTGCTATGCAGTTCGGCTCGTGTCGCAATATCGTGAGCAAGTCTGGTATCGTATTCTCCCCATACAATGATGGGTGAGTGCCGCATAATCCGTCAGACGTGTTCGCCGAGCTGCTAGCATGTACTCTTACCGCCGCGGGAATAAGTAGCTCGGGCGATGATATTGATCTGGTACCGCTCGTGTCAAGATCCCACGAACCAGCTCTGTAGTACACTTAGTCTCGTGCCCTTACGCATACCGTGTCGTAACGCGGTCAGAATCCGGAGACGTCTTGTTGCAATTTCAAAGGGGAGGGTCATATGAGTTGAGAGCCCCCGATAGTTGTGGTAGCCCTGGCAGACTTGCGAACAGTTCACTCAAATGGAATCCCCCGTCACGGCGAGGAGTATCTGAATGGACCTGGTAGTAGGCAATCTCACGCGGCATGAGTGCGCCCATAGGGAATCATAGTATTCGGTAGCCGGCGTACTCACATCAGAAGCACCTCGGGTTCTATGTGCCGAACTCACTTGAATGGAGACCCGACACCGATTCTTGCACCACGGCTCCATGTTGATGTCATGATAGGTGCTATGTCGGTCCAGCTTGAAGTAGCATCGGGTAAGCCGGCGCCGGAGTCTGTCAGTCGACTCGAAATGTCACGAACGTATGTCGCTGCGTTGACATAGAATCATACTTAGAAGCCTGCGCCGGAGTCTGTCAGTCAACTCGAAATGTCACGAACGTATGTCGCTGCGTTGACATAGAATCATACTTAGTCCTCGTTACGGATGTCGGACAACCGCGGACGCGTGAGCCCAGGTTGTACCTCAAATTCCATGCGCCTAACTCACTGCAACGAAGATCCGACTCTTGCACAACGGCTCCATTGTTCTGTCCTTCAAGCAGAGTCATGCAGGAGCGGGGTTACTTATATACTTACCGGGCTGGTAGTACTTGCGTAGTATGCCGGCTTGAAGTTCATCTATGTTGCTGTACCCTCGTGCCCGTTCATCGGCTTGAATACTTAGCGGGCTGCGAGTACTTGCTGGCTTGAAGCTCATCTGTGTTGCTGTAACCCCGCGTCCGTTGATCGGCGAGGTGTCGCGGATACCGACCTTAGCCCCACTTTCATGTTCGGAGAGGGTCCGACGCCTTGTCCCGGCTCAGCAAGTAGATACTATGTAAGTATGGAAGAGAAGGGAATGGTGCGAGGCTGGGAGCTCGTCTCTCCGTAAACCTAGCGTGACCGCAATGAGACCCAGGGCGTAGTGTTGAACCCCCAAGTCCAGCGTGCCGATGTCACCAACCGCGGAGCTCCGCAGGTGGGCGTGGGGAGACTGCATCCCATTGAAACCTCCGTGGCTCCCTGGGCGCCTGTGGCTGTGCTCGGGGCGTCTGTCTGGATGCACGCCTATGGGCCGGATGCACCCTTGGCTTGGTGGTGCATCCTAAAAGATGCATCCTCCATACTGAAGTATTACTCTGGAATGCGGCGTAGGATCTCCTCCTGGAGCCTGATAAACGCCTGTTTTCCTTCGCCATAGATTGTGGGCATGTGAATGCCGAAGATCCCCAAGAGTGAGTATGCTTCGTCTTCTATCCGGGTAGTTTGCCGCTCCGAAGCCCAGTACATCCGCTCGGCGACACTGACGGAGTCGAGAGACTCGTCATGGGTTAGGACAGCTCGACTAATGTGCGTGATCTCTTCAATGACGCGCGCATGGACTTGCTTCGTGCCGAGCACGGTCCAGTTCTTGGAGAGGAAGACGACTGAGAGCGGCGCAACCAGCTCCTGTAGAGTCCAACCTCGTTTGAACCACTTGCTTGAACGGAACTTGGACCTCTCCACGGAAGGATGCTCGTTGTCCGGAACATCATGGAGGTACGCATAGCATACGCTGGCTTGGGCGTACCACTCGAACATGGAGTTGACCGCCTCCGAGAGTTCGGCGCTGCTCATTTTGTTTATGCAGCACGTGTCGATCCAGATGTACTGGTAGCCATGGGTCCGTGCAAATGCACAGGCTCCGACAATCTTCGACCAGAAGATACGCTGGTCATGGCCCTCCAAATACGCCTGGACCTGCTCCTCGTCGGGGTCGCTGCCCAATGTGCGCCCAATCTCCGCATGCAGAGCATGAATATCCTGTATCGCAGAAGTTAGGCATGTATTCGGCGAATAAGAATAATTATACAGCACCTGAAAGGACGGTTCACCGCGTGCATCCCACACGTGCGACAGAGCGGCATACCGGTATCGCGATGGATCGTGAACCGAGCAGAGAACAAATGTCGCCGCGTCGAGAAGCCACATCTGTGCCTATCGTCAATCAAGCTAACAAGTACTCGGCACTGCTCGTGGCACTTGCCTGTAAACGGGCATGTACGCGAGACTGAGGGCAATAAGTAGAGGATTCAATCAAGGCAGGAGGAGCGTTTCGATCGATCGAGGCGTGGGTTCGGCAGTGGCTGTGTTCGCACTAAGTACTTACTCGGACTCGCTACCCCGGAGAGGACTGCTGAAGACATCTACTCAGACTCTGACCTGCGCGGCCAAGACAGACTGTTTCGGAGCTTCAGGGGCGCATATAGACGTGCCAGGCATTGAGCAGAGCAGTCGAGTAATGTGATCGAAGCTTCCTGAGTACAGACGCTCATGTAGTAGGTGCGCGTACCCTCGGCGCCGGCACTGCGACCCTACATAGGTTCCGCTCATTCCCTGGTCATGTCGAGGGCTCCTGCTTCCTTTCTGGCGGAGACAACGAGGCCAAGGGACCGTCAAAGGTATCGCTTAAGTAGACTAGACTCCGACTCGTCCCACCGTCGTGCACCGCTCCGCTCTCCCATGTTGAACCACTCCTTCACTCCGAGTCGCCTCGCTTGCCGTTCACTCACCCTACGTCCATACATGACTACAGGAAGGACCATTCCACGTCACTACTCTCAGATATCGGCAAACACTCCGTCGTCTACTCAGAGCCGCGCAATGCTCCCTTACTTCGTCGGTGGGGTGGGCGGCGTTACTGCTGTGGCTCTCGTTGGTGAGTGCGCGACCAGTGCTTGCTGTAACTCATGCCCCCGATGTTCACCTGTGATGACTGACCTCTGCATGGCACACAGGGTACGGATACTACCACTTCTCTGGAGCTAAGACCATGGTCGACGGGGTCAGGGCGGCGAAGGACCGCTACATCGACACCAAGGCCGCCGTCGCGGAGAAGAGAGAGGTCGCTCGCGACAAGATGAGCGAGGCAGCTGCGACTGCCAAAGACGTTGCGCTCCAGAAGCGGGCCGACCTGAGCGAGCGATGGGGAGCTCGCCTGTCGCGCAAGCCCGGCAAGGAAGAGAGTGAGGTGAGGCTACTCAAGTATCCCATGGGGAGTGCTCTCACCTAAATTCTGCAGGACAAATGAACTGGCAAAGCCGCATTGGCCTGTCGCCACGATGTTTTGAACCAGTTACTCTCATTGATGTCGATTTGCTATCGTGTTGTGGTATCGTTGTTGCTATCGGAATAATATTTGCCTTGAAGGGGCTGCGCCGCGCTTTTCTAGTGCACGAGGCGGTTCTTGAGTGACGTTGCGAGGAGACGGGCCGTGGTATGTAGTGGGCAGCTTGCTGCCAAACAGTATACTTCTCCTCTGCAGGTAGGGCCTCCGACGAGTGCGCCGCGTGTTTGAAGCGGTTGCTGCGATATACCTTATTGTATTGCGTACTTAGTCAGGATGTACTCAGTGCTCAGCGTCCGAGAACCGGGAGCGGATCAGCAGACTAAAAGCTGTTCGCCAATGCCTCCAAGTCCCTCTTCGCGTGTCCTCCATCCTCGTGCTCCGCGAGGATAGCTTGTCTCAGCTCGAGCAGCTTCGCACGTTTCTGCGCACCATCCTCTCCGAAGGCCTTGCTGAGGGTGTCTCGTGCCTCGTCCTTCAGAGCCTCGATGGTGCCCACAGGCACCTTCCCATTGCGGTAGACGGGCTTCAAGCCGAGGCCGCTGCGCACCTCCATAAGCTCGTAAGCGACATCGAGATTGTCTGTGAGGTGGATGGCATTGCATGGCTGGTCCACGCCGAAGGGCCACATGATTCTGAGAACGAGTCAGACGAGTCACAGAGGAGCATGAAAAGCGGAGGCACTACGCACTGAGGGACACCAGCCGCAATCGACTCTTGGACGCTGTTCTGGCCGCCGTGAGCGACAAACCAGCCCATCACCTGTGATGCGGGTGAGTATGTGGTCCCACCGAGGGTGACGCTCAGACTTACTGGATGACCGAGGATGAGTTGCTGAGGGGCCCACGGAGACAGGATGCCTTTGCCGTACGCTTGTACCTTATCCTTGACAGCGTCCGGTACGTGGGCAAACGGCGACGCATGTGTCATTATCTGTTCATGCAAAGGATCGGCCATGGATATGGCGGGAATACGGTGGAACAATCACAGACTCACAAAGTGAAGGTTCCGTTCCATCACAACGTCTAGGAAAGCCCACAGCTTCTCAGAGTCGTCGTTCATGGGCCAGTAGAGGGACCCGAAAGAGATCTGCAGGCAATCATGCAGTGAGCAAAGCGGGTACATTTCCTCGACGAGAAAGTGGTGGCTCACGTAGAGCAACGACTTCTCGCCCGACGTCTTCAACGCGTCGTCGAGGAACGTCTCAATCTGGCCAGCTTCCTTGGATTGAATCTTCTCTCCAGACGAAGCATGCGAACCGTGGGCCAGGGGCAAGCCGACGATGTACGCGGACTTCTCCATGTCGCTGTACCACTTCCGCAAAGCTGCGACGGCTGCGCGCTCATAGGACTCGGTAGTCAGCACCACGATGCCATCTGTGACGGTCAGCGTTCTGTGTGCCAATCAATTGGGATAGTCAAAGACGAGTTTCTTTGTACTTACTCGTACCAATGGGTGAACAACTCGGCCTCTAGTGCACTTGGTTTGAAGGTCTGTCGTTACAGCAATGAATACCTGCCGCCTCCCAGTGGCGGCACAAACTCACCTCTTGCGGAAACAGCTCATGGTCATAGATGGGAGGCAGACCAGGCACATAATTCACCTCCTCACTGAGTCTACACCACAACTGTGTTCCCATTCATGCTCTTGAAAGGACGTTCGCACGCGAATTGGGTTGGTCGTACCTCTACCCTGACCTCGTCAAAGGGTCTGCCCGAGCGTGTGGCCTCTTCTTGGCTCTTTAGGCGCAGGTTGCCTCTGCCGCCAAGGTGCTCCGGCCCAAACATACGCCAGAGAGCGCAGAGCTGAACGGGAAAGAACGTGTATATCTTGACATCGCACCCGCTGAGACCCCGCACATCTCCGGAAAGCTTGCCGTGCGATATCTACGGAGCAGGATGTATAAGCCTCGGAGAGTTGCCAACATGGATACCGCAAGCGATGCTTACGTCCAAGATGATAGCTCTTGGTCTGATGATGGCGGGGAAGTGCTCCCCGTTCGAGGCGCATGCAATCGGTTCCTCGGCCACGAGTTGCTTCCACGCCGCGGTGAACGCCTGATCGACTGCGTCGGAGCGCAGCAACTCGACCTCTCCAAGCGCAACGAGCCTGTAACGCGGCTCAACACAAGGCGAAAGGAGAGACACGCTCCTGACGAATCTTACCTGACTCGTTGAGCAGATGCCTCCTCGCCGTGCTCGAAGTTCCGCGACAGCTCGGCCTTGGCTCGTTCGTGCAACCCGAAAGTAGTGAACATTGTGATGACCAAGGGTCTCATCTTCACCAGACGTGCCGCGAGGGCGATCATTGGGCGATAGTGACCTGCAAGGGAAACGATGAGCTCTCGTCCCGCCAAGAAACCACTGCAACATACCCCAGGCTTCAGCCGTGAATATGACGACATGTCTTTCGACGAGTGAAGGTGTCATGGCAGGTGTCTATGGGATGAAGGACTGGCAATGCAGATATATGCTTCAAAGCCGTTGCGAGTTGCGAGGTTTATATATCTGGAGAGGGATAGCGATACACACTCACCCGAAGATTCGGGGTGGGGTGTCATGTCATATTGGCAGGCAATGGATGTTCACGCTACGACACGCCATGTTGCCAGAAATCGCGTGCATCTCACCTGAAACCGACAGGTAAGTCCGTGTGCGGTCGGCCGAGTCTTCCGCCGGTCCTTTTGAACCCTCTATCTCCAGCACATGCTGTTCTCTTCACCGACACCTTGATTGAAGCTGGTTCGCAGATGCGCTATGTCCTATTTCCGAGGACATGTACCAACCGCAAGGGCAGCAGTAGGCAGCAGTCCGCAAAGGCCCTAGTAGTAGACGTGCTTTCCGATGTCACTACCTGACCTCCCAACCCCACGGCCTCGGTTGTCTTCTCGATCGACGGGCTTGCGACACCAAACTGCGTCGTAGCGGCTGCCACATTTCGCGCGCCGTACATGACATGAAGAACAGCATTTCGACATCCTAGTTCTTATCCAGTCGGTGCGATTCCGCAAGGCTTTGAATCTCGCAGACATGGAAGAGATGACAAAAGACATGGTATGGGGTGAAGCCAAGAAGGTCAACATTTGCGTCTAGAGTCCTGGGACTCGGAGATAGCCACGCGCCTTTCCTCCTTCCAGTGCCACCCACCACACGACGCGCCTCGACCTCAGTGCTCACGACTTTGACTCCCAGATACCACTGGCGACACTTATCGACTTGATGCATATTTGAGACTTTCTGCTTTTCACGATTCGCTGCGGACTGATCTCGCTGAAGTCAATTCTCTGTACGCGACCGACCGCGATGGACGTTCCTCGCCCTTCAAGCGCCGCTCGTCGAAGCACGACGAGTATACCAGCCAAGCCGGACGCGTCGCTTGCGGAATGGACGAGCAAGATCAAGGCTATGCAGAAGCAGGTGGATGAGGATGAGGATGCGGAGACTCGAAGGCTCGAGGCGGAAATCGCTGCCTCGAGACAGGCTCGGATGCGGAGGAGTACGAATCTTGGTAGCAGAACTAACAGCATCGATTTGTGTGAGTCAAACGTCTCTGCTGAAGCATCTGAGTGCCTGAGGTTCTATGTCCTCCGTAGCCCAAAGCGGGATTGCCGCAGCAATCAAGGCCGACGACCGATCCGTGGTCCCAGACGAGCCATTGACAGCGACGAACAAGCAGAGAAACCAGGATGATGCACTGCGGAAACTCATGGGCGAAGATGCGGTCGCTAGAGCACCCAATCGCTCTCCTGCACCTACTACGGCACCAGCACCAGGCCCTGCGGCTGCACCCAGCAAGCGCCCCTCCTCTCCAATATCCCTCGCAGCCTTTATGGGCGGTCGTGCCACAGGACCAAGGCTCACCAGGCATGCCCCACAACAAGATGCACACGATCCCACGCAATTTGAGCAACGTACCAATATATCCGCCCCTCACCCAGTCTTCGGTCGCGGCGGAGTGGCTATGCCTGGCATGACCGGACATGGGAGTGCATCGGCCGTGGCTCGTGCCATTCGGGAGGAGGAAACGAGATCTTCGCCCTCGTCCAGTGTAGCCTCGCAGAGGGACCGTCGCATAAGCACGCCGACAACGGCGCCAAGTGTGCGTGCAGCGGTGGAGAAGGCGCAGGGACGCGATCGCGAGATCAGACCCAGCACTACAGACTCCTCTCAGGCTGCCATCCGACAGCGCACCATGAGTACACCCACAGGTGTCGCCCCACTCAAGCCAGTCGCGCCTGCGGAAACGTTTCCGACGAAGCCCAAGGTGGACCTGGTAACCCGACCCCTCGCACATTCCCCGAGCCCTACCATCATTCGTCCGATTACACCTCGCACTACTAGTTCGGGCTCTAAATCTCCGGCCCCTCGTCCTTCCTCCGCTGCGTTCCATACTCCACCTCCACCATCAGTCTCACCGAAACCATTACCTGGCCTCGCCCGTCCCATCCAGCCCAACCCCCGACCGTCCTTCGGCAGCCCGCAGATGCCACCATCTCATAACGCCTCGCCGGCATTTCTCAGGCCGCCTCCTGCAAAGGAGCCCACGCCCAGTCTCAGTCGGCTGCAGGGTCGCGGTTTCGTGAAGAACATGGTGGAGAAGACTGTCACAGTCACCTCACCCGAGGGGTCCCCAACCCCGGACAAGACGCACACCCCAGGACGACGGCAGAGTTCAGTGCTCGATCGCTGGCATCACACGGGGGATGGTGTATCGACACCTCCCCCAATGATCTCTCCGAAACCGATGCCGCTGCGGAAGTCGTTCACCGTGGACCCTGCGCAGACATCACCGACCGCGTCCTCGTACAGTGTACCGCTGAAACGCGATAGTACGGGACCCGTGTTAAGGTCCAAGACGTCGCTGCCTCTCTTACCGACAATGAAGACTGGAGACTCCGTCGGAGGGTTTTCGTTTGTCAGCGAGAGCGCCTACAACGGACCAAAGCTCGGCTCTGCGAAGACGGTCGTCACTTACATCCAGCCGACGAAGACAGGCGACGAGCCATCTCCACCTCTGCAGACCCATCGCACGGGAGATGTGGACGAGCTTGGGATGCGCGTACGGACTCGGACGACCAGTGGCGGTTTGGTGCAGGAGCGGGGCGCAGCGGGACTTCCCGAGGGCACCTCGGGCAAACCGCTCAGTCATGTACGTTCATTCTGGTAACATATTTGTTGGTCCTTGGGGTAGCAATTCACATTTCTGCTTTGCTTTGCTTTCGCGGTGCTACCTCTGCCCTTGCGACGGGACCTGTGGCTGACTCGGCGGTCTTCATTTCCGCACGCAGCCTACCAAGGAACGTGCTAAGAAGCCGCGCAAGGGCAAGAGCGCGCCGGCCTCCTCAAGCGCATCCAAACTAACCGCGATCCGGGAGGGGTCTCCTGTCAGGCATGACACCATGGCAATGCCGCCGTCCGGTCTCCGGGCAGACCCCGAGCGTTCCGCACCTTCGCTCACCCCGCCGCCAACAGTTACCCCTGTTCGGACAACTTCGCCCACATCACAATACCCATCACCTCCGTCTACCAACGGCCGCTCTGTCTCCTCAACTGGCAGGTCCGCGATACCCCCAAAGCCCACTTTGGACACCCTGGAAGTACAGGCGCCCACCGCTCCTGTGACCTCTGCGAAGACGAGCCCAACAAGCTCGCTTGCAGCGCCGCCTGCTGCACGCAGTCCATCCGTATCTCCTCCTGGGAGCAAGGCTCAGAAGCCGCCGTCGAGTCCGGCAAGACACACACGTATACCCAGTACCGGGAATCGCGCGACGGTCATGGATGTCGCGCAGGTCTTCACGGAGGCGCTGCAGCGCCCGCCTTCTTCGCCCGTTGTTGATTCGCCCTCAGAGGTCAAGAGCCCATCCCCACCATCCTCGCTCGGTACATCTCACGCTGATAATGCTCCGGAAGAAGAGGAAGAGTATACCCCGCCGAGCGTGAAGAACCTGGTGTCGAACTGGGGTCCGCGCACTGGCGGATCGAATGGGGCTGCAGTTAACGGAGCCAGCGGGACGAGTAGACCGAGCACTGTCAGTGCTCCACCGCTGGAGAAGCGCAAGTCGAGCTATGAGAAGTACTCTGCGTTCATCATGCCACCCCTTGCGGAGGAGCGAACGCCTGTGCCATCGCCAGCTGGGACGCTCAAGCAAGATGCTGCTCCAGACCCTGCTCTGCTCGAGGAGGAGGAGGAAGTCGAGGTTACTAAAGCGGAGAAGACGACCGACATTGCGGTTCGATTGCAAGAGGAAGTATCGATACCAGCGAAAGAAGTGCCAGCTCCCGTTGCATCCCGACCACCTCAACCGAAGGCTGCCGCTAAGGACGAGCTCGTCCGTCTAGGTCAGTAAATATACATTCCGTCAACTAATCACGGCCGCTGACAGGCATTCGCAGTGCATTCCGATGAGCCACTTCCACATGTCAATGTAGACGCACTGTATCGCGCGCCTCGCACGACATACAAACCCGATCCGGATATCGCAACTATCTCTGTCGACGTCATGACCATCGTTGGGAGCACCGCAACGGCCGTTAGTGCGAACGCGCACGTCTTCTATGACTCGGAAGTTCTCGCTGTCATTCATCGTGCAAAGGTGAAGTCGAGCGGGCTTGTGGCGACGAAGGTATGGGCGTGGCACGGGAAGCGCGCACAAACGGGCGAGAAGGAGTCGCAGAAGGTGCAGGAGCTTGCGCGGCGTTATGGAACAGCCCCAGTACGTACGGTTCCTGCGAACGTGTGTGGGCAGTCGCTGACCTGTCGGCTGCGGTATTGCAGATTGTGGTAGAGCAGGGACGGGAGCCGCCAGAGTTCGTTTCGGTACTCGGCGGCACGATTGCCACAAGACAGGGCACTCGGGCGCACTGGAGCGCGGAGAACACAGCGATGCATCTCGTGCGGTCCCTCCAGGGGTTCATCTTCATTGATGAACTCGACCTCGTGGGTTCTTTCCGTGGAGTCTCTATCCCTGTTCGCTCACGCCATTCTGCATGCAGAGTATCAAAAACCTTTGCTCGGGTTACAGCTACTGCATCTCCATCCTCGACACGTTCTATGTCTGGCACGGTCGTGGTTCGACGGCCGCCGAGCAGCGTGCCGCACTCGGCTACGCCCAATCACTGGCGCCCTCCACAGATAACGTGGTCGAGTTCACGGAGGAAGAGAGTCAGGCCGACGAGATGTTCTGGATGATCCTAGGCGAGGGCGACTACGCGAAGGCCGACTACTGGAAATGGCGGCCCACGGCACCCATCGTTGATCCGCGTGCCTGGATAGTGGATGCTACTCAGGAAGAAGTGGTGAGTGAGCATATTTCTCGGTCCCTCGGTCTCTAAACTAAATGTTGGTTACTTGGAAGTTTCGTCCAGTAGCTGCATTCCCTGGTCACCCGGAGTTCAGTCAGGCAGTATTCCTTGTCGACTGCGTCTGGGAACTCTTCGTTATCATCGGCAGTGAGGCGCGAGGCCGACGACTGGATATCAGACTTGCGGTCTCCGTCGCACATGTAAGCCATCCAGCCATTTGAGAGTGTGTCGGTGAATTGATTGCTAAACGCTCACGATAGGCGCTTGCGGCGAAGGCTTCACCAACTCTACCGTTCACTCCGACAGTGCACGCGTTGATCTTCCCGACACAGATACCCATCGACCTGCTGCTCACGTTCCGAGAGCTGGACGAGTCTGCCTTGGTCAGTGTGCTTCTCCCAAATGATAGTCGTGTCCTCGTGGTCTAATCCCGGCCCGTATGCAGAACTCTGGAGATATCCCGGACCATATGAATTTGATACCCGCCAGCGACGCCGACACGGATGTGTGTTGTCCTGGCTCTCTGTATGGAAAGAGAACTGACTCTGACGTCTCAATTGCTACAGCTGAAGTCGACTACTTGGACCTCCGCGGCTCTGCAAGACCACACGATGCTCCCGCTCGGCGTGAATCCCTCCCACCTGTGATGATTCGCGGGAGTACTCCGACATACGTGCCTTGCTTCTCACATTCATCCTCTTCGCGCATGCTAAGATAGCTTCCTCGGAGCCTCGATAGCAGGCCCTACAACTGTATTCGACCCAAGCTGACAGGGACTGAATGTACTTCGTTTCCGCATTCAACCCATCCGGACGGGGAGGCGAGTCTTCTGCCAGACACCAACGCGGTGTTCTGTGACAAGAGATCGCGTGACAAGGCGGGTGATGTAGTTCGGCTGCTTCGTCCATGTGGCGGGCTGCTGGCTGGCGGCGGCCTGGTAACGCTGATTTGTGCATCTTGCTGCCATGAATTCGTCGCAGCTGCTTCGAACTGGTCGAGAAAGCCGACCTTAGACTGCTGACCATGCTCAAGTCTCGATCAGAAAGTCTGTATCCGGCCCTCATCGGCTTCGAATTCCTGTCAGCCTCCGATCACAGCATACTCAAATCGGGTCCGTGTGTCCTGACTCCTGCACATGGAACTCACCTGGTTGAACCACGCTGGTGACCAAAGTCAGACAGGTATCGCCGACTTCGCACTTCGCCCGCTCGACAGGACCCTGCGCGCGCTGGACCTATATATACCTGCGCGCGGTCGCTGCAGGCAGCTGAACCTCGTCGCTTGTAGTTCAACCCTACATAAACCGTCGCTCGTGGCCCGATCCCCCACGTCCCCTTTGGCGGGACGCAATATGGCCCTCACTGCCGCCCTCACCGTGCTTGCTCTCTCAGGGCTCGCTCATGCCGTCCCGCTCGAGAAGGGCGTGCAGCCGCACGACTTCGGACAGGACATTGCACCGCTGTTGAGCGGTGCGAAGCCGGCGCCGCTATGCTTCCCTTCGCTCGGCTTCGCCATGCCCGCTGTCCCTCCGTCCGACAACACTAACTGGTGGTGCGACCCGGCGACGGAATACGCATTTGTTGGCTTCAGCTATGAAGTCACGGCTTGTGAGTGATCATGTGTCTGAGGTCCTTGGACGTTCTTGCTGATTAAACTTCTCTGTAGGTCAAAGTCGCGCACAGCTCCAGAAGGAGTTTTCAGACATACGCAATCACTTCCAGTCCCGCTACGTTCGCCTGTATGGTGCCTGTGATCGCAAGGGATTCTAGTGAGTATCGTGAGCCCGAATTCTGTCCGAGATAACTAACGCCCTTCTCACGCCAGTGACGACATTGTCGAAGCCGCATGGAACAATGGTGAGGACGCGTGCATAGCGACCTTTGATCTCCTCTTTTTCGCCGTCGCTGACCTCATCTCAGGACTCGGCGTACACGCGCTCATCTGGGTAAGGTTTGAATCGAGCGCACATATGTCTCCTGCTAACCATCGCAATTTGTATATCCCAGTTTGGCTTCGACGGCGATGACCTCTGGATTGGACGCCGAGACACCCTTTTCGCTGCATTGCATTCGAACCCCAAGGCCAAGTTTGTCACCCGAGTGCTGCAGTTCGGTTCGGAACCCCTCTACGACAACGTCCTGCCGCATGCCCAGCTAGCTCAGCAGGTCTTGGCGGCGAAGAAGAATCTGTCGAGCCTCCATATTCCGGTCACCGTGAGCGAGCTCGCATACGGATACCAGGAGCGGGGCGGCGCGCAAGACGTCCTTGATGCCATAGACTCCATCAATATCCACATGCTACCATTCTTTTCGCAGAACGCGTCGACTTGTATGTCCTTTTTCGAGGCTCCGGTGTATGAATCTACGCTAACCCTTGTGTCATTAGCTGACCAAGCCTGGCCACTCGTCCAGCAGGATCTCCAATGGTATATCGCTCATGGGAATGGCAAAAAGATGTACTTCGACGAGGTGCGTCGGCTATCCTTCCTGGCTATGACAGCATCCTGACATCCCATCATCTCGTCATGCAGAACGGCTGGCCCTCCGTGACCTCCGAGGGCGTCCAGCCAAATAGCCCGGATGCCGTGGCGGACATCCCGAACGAGCAAGGGTACTACACCTTGCTCGACCAGCACTGTGAGGACCTGAAGAACGTCGTAGGAGGTGGTATCGGGTGGTTCGCACACATCTACTCTGACGATCAGGAGCCGGGCTATGGCATCTACAACGAGCAAGGGAAGATGAAGTTCCCCTTCGCTCCCAGGACGCATTGCTGAGCCCGGCGCGGCCTGCCAAGTCCCGGTCCTCTGGAGTCCTGGGACTCCTGGCATGGAGACTTGCAAGTTGCCATCGGCCAAGACTCGTTCAACCCTTGTCGGCGGCGGCGGCGATGTTAGCCGACGTGCGAACGGACGTAGTCAAGGGCGAAGCGCCCGAGGCCTGAACAATACCTGCGATTTCCTGACGATCTCTTGAACGACCTTTCACGACGACCGACGATGAATGCTAGGTTCGATGTTGGGTTCAGGTGTATTTATACGGTGTGTCTGGGTTGTTGATGAGGGAATACACGTCGCATTTGTACTCATAGCACAGGGCAATCTCCATATTGATTCGAGCGGCGTTCTGGCACCGTGCGTTCCATTGTTCGCCCATGGCTGGGCTTTTGTTCAGTGCTTGGGCATCGCACCCATCTATCATTCGTCCGGAACTTTATAACTACGAGACGGGGTGCGAAGGTCGGTCCCTTTTCTCCCTCCTCCTCTTCTGGCATCGGCAAGAATCGCATCCTGCGACGACTCGACATGGCGCGCTCTCGCTGCACCCTCACTCACTTCACGCTCACTCTCTTTACGATTGCACTCGTTCTCTCGTGTCTGTCCTCCGCCGATGCGCAGCATATGCGTAGTTTGAAGCGTCCCCGCTCGTGCAGGGCCAGGCTCAACGCGGCCAGCTCCTCGGCGACTTCATCCATCTCCCACAGCACCACGCCGACCGGTTCTTCGAAGCCACCATCGCATACCGCCCAACCCGCGAGCTCCGCCTCCAACTGCTTCCCGGCGCTAGGCTTCCAGATGCCGGACGAGGTACCGCAGGATACCAATAACTGGTGGTGCGATGCCAGTACCGAATATGCCTTCCTCGGCTTCAGCTACGAGGTCTCTGCTTGTGAGTGCTGCCTCCATCCTCGTCGGTGCGCACCCCGTTGATCAGCATGGTTACGCTTGCCAGGTCAAAGCAAGAAACAACTCCAGAAGGAGTTTGCTGATATTCGCAAGACGTTCAACTCCCGCTATGTCCGCCTGTATGGAACGTGCGACAACAAGGGCTTCTAGTGAGTCCATCTCCGCCGTCGCCACAGTCGAACGCATGACGCTGATGCCCCTACCACTCAGCGACGACGTCGTCGACGCCGCTTGGGATAACGGACTGGGCGTACACGCCCTCATCTGGGTGAGCTTCAAGTCGACGTGCTACAATGTATGCGCGATCTCTGACCCTCCATGGTAGTTCGGTTTCGAGGGAGGCACTGAGTGGAAGAACCGACGCGACAACCTGTTCAAGTCTCTCAAGTCCAACCCAAAGGCCAAGTTCGTCACGCGGGTCGTCCAGTTTGGCTCGGAGCCACTCTTCGACGGCGCCATCAGTGCCAGCCAGCTCGCTCAGCAGGTGCTTGCCGCGAAGAAGGAGCTCGCGGACTTGGGCATTCCCGTCACTGTCAGCGACATGGCGTACGGGTACCAGAAGCAGGACAACAAGAAGGATGCTCAAGCCGTGCTCGACGCCATTGATTCCATCAACGCCCACATACTGCCCTTCTTTGCGGGAGACGCTTCGACAGGTGCGTGGATATCGTGACTCAGCATTGCGACCTCAGCTAAGATTGTCGATCATGCTTACAGCTAAGAAAGCCTGGCCGGATATGGAACGCGACATGAAGTTCTTCGTAGACCATGGGAAGGGCAAGAAGATATACTTCTCGGAGGTGCGCAGGACCGTCGCACCGTTCGTCGTAGTGGTGAAATCCTAACAGACAGTGATGTAGAACGGTTGGCCGTCGGTGACAGGTGGCAGTACCAAACCGAACAGTCCCAAAGCCGTGGCCAACGTGGCGAACGAGCGCGATTACTACCAGCTCCTCGAAGATCACTGCGAGGATCTCAAGGCCCAGCCCGGCGGTGGCGTCGGGTGGTTCGCGCACATCTACTCCGAGGACCAAGAGCCGGGATATGGCATCTATGGCTCCAACGGGAAGACGAAGTTCCAGTTCGCCCCAAAGACCCAGTGCTAACCCTAAGCATGCGAGGGAAGGCTCCTTCGGAGGGGACGCAAGGCACCTCCGAAACGCTGTGCGCCGGCGCACAACGCCGATACCGTTCGTTTCATCTGGATTTTCAAGGGTTGCTTCTTGTAGTTTGTTGTATGTCTTAGTTGTTGTAGGTTGTAACATGAGGGGTGTGTCCATGATTACAGATGTGTGGGGTGGACGTTCAAACGAGCGGGCGTTTTGGATTTCGATTGCGATGCCGATCCCTCGCGAGGCAGATTAGTTCGGCGACCAAACGTCTGAGGATAGTTGTGTGTGATTGCTCTGACAGTATAGACGTTGACCAGAAGTTATCTTTTGCAAGGACAGATGAGCCTAGATGACCACACTGGTGGTGCATGTGAAAACACAAGCAGAACGTTTGAGTGGAGATGGATGCTTAAGCATAGTGAACCACAGCAGTGGACACACCAACGGTACGATACGGGAAATTCAGATCATATGAGCGCGGCGGACGACGTTACGGCAGTATTCACTTCCTCAACCTGCGCAGAAGCGGGCGATCAGACAACTCGCTGACTCAAGCAGCAGCGGGACGACTGACCGCAGCCTTCTCCTTTTCTTCCTGCCCTTACCCCTCCGTTTCGAGAGAATGTCGGCAGCATTCTCAATCAGGCCCGTCTTTGTCTGGTTTGCCTGGACAACCTGTACCTTGACGCTATGTTTCTGGGTTGTCTGAGCAGTCCCTGCCTTCGCGCTCTTCGTCTGCGATGTCTGAACAGCCCCTGCCTTTGCACCCTTCATATCACGAGCGGCTTGGCTGGTCTTGCCCTTGAGCGCCTGCGCCACGACGTTCGCAGCGACAGCGAAATAGACTTCATCGTTCGAGGGGGGACTGGGAAAGAAGTGCTCTGTGCGCCGAGATGAGTTCCATCGTGCGCTTCTGCCTTGAGATATACTGACCGGTGGCAAGAAACAGTGCACATGTCACACCGAGCCCGCCCCACCAGTAGTATCGGCGCAGCTGTGCGTCTTTCCGCAGATTTTCGGGTGACAGCGAGGAAACAGGAGGCCTTCGTGGCACCTGCGATGTAGCCAACGGGGGACGGTGTACGAGGTCTTTCAACTGGGGGATGACCCGATGGATGAAGCGAGTCATCTCGCCGGGGTGGACGATAGTCGGACCGGCAACTGGCAGAGCTGACGCGGCGTCCTTATGTACGAGCAATACTTCGCCCCGCTGTCGCCGCGAGGAAGAAGACATGGTGAGGTCCATCCGTGGACGTAAGGACGCAGGGTGCGACTCGCACTGAGGAGTGTGAACCCGCCGCCGAGGGACTACGCGTCTTCCGGCACGTCTATGCTTCTGCGAGGGAAGTTCAAACCACCGGCACCGAAGAGCAGCGAGAAGACTTACCTGTTCAGCATCCGATGCATCCGGACATGCATACGGTCCACGAGCCTCCACGAGCTCGATGATCCTCGCACAATTGCGGGAAGAAAAGCACGTCCGAGTCTGCTCTCCAACAATTAGCCACGTGGCTGTCAGGAGCAACCGAGCAGGCCGCATTTGGCAACGTAGCCGCCGAGGGAAACAATACCAGTTCTTGTCTCGCACTGTTGAACACCATGCATACTAGTACTTCAGGAAATTACAGCAGTAACTCGACTCGTCTTATTTACAGTGTATAGTCCTCGCTGAGAACGAATGCCACTCACTCACGCAGCAACGCCTCAGCGGACGGTGAACGCGGCTCGATCGTACACTTGAACCCAGACGGGTACCTATGTCAAGTGATGACACATCAGGTACTGCAGCGAAATCAGCCTAGCGCAATTCCACTCACGAAAGGAATCCACTGGACATCTCGACTGCAACCTTCTGCGGTTGTCCTTTTGCGTCCAGAGGCAGGCTGATCTTGAAGGCGTGCAAAACAGAAGCGACATTGATGAACAATGACGCATCTGCGAGATGTCTGCCGAGGCATATCCTGCCAGTGGTCAGTGTTCAGCAGTGGTCTCAACATGAGCCGCATATATGTACTCACCGACGCCCATAGCCGAAGACGACATCTTCAGGATTAGGCGCGTCCTGGTTCAGGACGCCATTCTTGAGGTAACGCTCAGGCTCAAAGACATCGGGGTTTGGGTATGTTCGTGGGTCATGCATCATCGCCCTTGATTTGAACGATCCAGTTCAGCTTCAGCACTATCGACCAACGTGCATGAGACTGACCAGACGTTATAAAAGATCAGTGTTCCCTCCGGCAGGAAATAACCATTGTACTCATCATCTGCCATGGACCTGTGGACGAGGCCAAGTGGGACGACGTTCTGCCACCGCAAGGCCTCCTTGACCAGCGCGTTCATATAGGGCAGAGACTCCCTGTCGCTCATTTCCGGAAGCCTGTCAGGACCGACGACGGCGTCCAGCTCTGCCTGGGCTTTCTTTTGAACCTCGGGAAACATTGCCATCGCCATGAAGAACGACAGCAGAGTAGAGAATGTCTGGCGGGGCATGAGGCGGCTGCAGTTGAACGAAGCGCGAGCAAGGAACTCACGGTGTCTGCGCCGGCAGCGTACGCGTTTGCTGCACCAATTTTCGCGACGCGCTCCTCGTCAGCTGCCTCCGCCTCGCTGAGGTTGGCCTGGGAGATCTCCTCGAGCATCTCATGGACAGCTGAATGATAGCCTTCTCCGCGCAACTTGAGTGATGGCCACGTCAGAACTCAGAGCAAGGTGCACTGCAGATGCAGGCGTAAACGCTGCGAGAAGGCGTACCCATGCTAGCTTTGCATCAGCGAAAGGCCGATTGAGCATGTCGGCCACGAGGAGTCTCCACCGAGCGAACTTCTTCTGAAAGCCGGCGCCAGGAACCCATGCGGGGACATACTGCAAGACCGGAATGTTCTCGACAAGGAAACTGCCAGGCAGGAGTGCCTCTGTGGGTGCCTCGAGCGCGCCGTGGAGTAAAGGTACGTATTTCGGATCCTCCGGTGTGATGTCGATACCGTACATGGACTTCAGTATAATCGCAGCGAACGAACTGTCCCGCACATAGTATATCAGCAAGGCAAGGTGCAGTGCGTACAATTTAACGAAGGGTGCTCACAATTCCATCAGTTCACGGAGCCGCTCGGGTTCGGCCTTCAGAAGGCGGAGGAACCGCCGCACCTCCTGGAGAAGGATGGGGTAGTGCTTGGAGACGGTCTTCGGCGTGAAGTGCTGCCACGACGCCCGGCGTGTCCGTCTCCATTCTGCGCCGTATGGCACGAGAGGGGTGTTCCAGCTCCATCCTGTCCTGCAGTTGAACATTTTCAAGGGTCTACAGTGGCTTAAATGGATTGTATGTACGTACAATTCGACGACAAGTGACTTCGGTCGGTCCGAGTACGTAGCAGAACGCTTGTCGAGGAGGTCTATCGCCGCTTGATGGGAATGCAAGATAACGAGCAGTTGATCTCCAGGTAGCTGCAGACCGACGATGTCCCCTTGATTGGACCCTCAGCGGAAAGACGATCTGACGCAGGATAACCACTCACCATACTGCTGAGCCCAATCCCTGTATGTGACCCAGGGCTGCTCCTTGGGAATGTGGAGAAGATTGCCAATCAAAGGTAGAGGCTTCGGTCCAGGAGGGAAAGGCCCAGGACGGCGACTCGAACGACGGGAACGAAGTAGGACGATGATGAGAGCTGCAGCTACGAGGCTCACCACAAGGGAGTACGCCATCTTACAGTGGCACCGGGGGCAATCCTCTCACGTATGCGATGTATCAATTTCTTCATATATGAGAGGGCATTTGAAGGTGAAGCTCTGCGGAAAATTCAGATAGAAGCACCTCTGCGTCAAGGTTGCGGGGCATGTACGGCCACCGTGCCGACAGAAGACGCTTACGATAGCGCGCGTTTCACCCACCTAGTGGCGGAGGAAGAGCGACCACATCATATCGGGGTGCGTCTTCTGCAATGTGTGTAGCCGAGTCGTGCCTGGTGAATTGTACCCAGGACTAGCACGGGAATACTATGAAGCAAGCGCAGCAAACTCAGTGTCAGCGGATGAGACTTTGGAGTACGAAGCGCTTACCAGAGAGCACGAGGGCAATGTTCATTGGGTCAGATTTCAGGGACCAGCGACATTCGAAAGTTTCGCGCTACGGGCGACGGCAGGCGGGGTGCCCGTCCATCTCACGATAGTCCGGAGTTTGTTCGACTGAACGATGGCCACATTTCCTATACGCTATCCGCTACGCACGCCAAGTTGTTGAGACCTCCGAGCTCGACTCAGTGAGTTAGGCAGGCTTCGACTCTGTAAGCCCACGCTGTGGCGCCTGAAAAATCTCTCCCTTTGCTCCTGCTTCCGTGGACTGGGCCGCCTGGGACGTCTCTGCCTTTGTGCTCCTCACTTGGCTGGTCCGACCCTTGACGGCATCCCACGCGACCTGTGTCGCCACAGCGAGGAAGAGCGCATCGTCAGAGGGAGGCATGGGGTAGTAGTACTCTGTCCACAGAGATGAGTGATGACTGACTCCTGTCATAGAATGCTACTGACCAAGGACCGAGCATAGTGCCAATGTTATGCCGAGACCAGTCCACAAGACGGGGCGCAAGTTAGGATCCTTCCACGGATCGCTGGGTGGTGGCGTAAACGGAGGAGGCTTTCGTGTCACCACTGGCCCAGTAAACAACGGACGTTCCCTTCCGAGTGCTGATAGGTGGGGGATCACCCGACGGATGAATGGGCGGGTCATCTCGCAGGGTGCCAACCAAAGGTACAAGGAGGTTGGACCGTGACCAGGCGGTTTCCTGATGTATAAAAGCAACCGAGTAGGTATAAATGTCGCCCGAGCTTGCCTGAGTATATAGGATACACGCAGTGAGGAGCAAGTGTGGAGGATCCAGAGGATCCAGACGACCGCCGCCGAGGGTCTACGTACCCGGGCGTCTTCCGGCACGCTGGCGATGCTTCCACGAGGGAAGTTGAGCACACTAGGACTCTGAAGCCTGAGAAGACTTACCAACGGGCATTCAAAGCATCCTACGCCATGAGCTACGAGGACCTAGATCTGACGCAGACTGCAGTCGCGGAGAGAGACCAGTCCGAATAATCGACCACGTGGCTGTCGGGAGCCACGAGCGGACTGCATATGGCAACATAGCCGCCAGCTTTGAACAGGACACACCTTTTGTCTCGCGCAACGACGTCGACCGACGACGACTCATGTTCACTGCTGTCTTTTATCTACCTCGGTAGTACCACGGCTGTTACACAACCGCGTACTCTGGGATGCCGGACTCGGAGTGCGATGTCTGACAGGACTCGATGTGGCGAGCATAGCAGTGCCAAGATTGGCCAACACGACCCCCGACAGACTCTAAGTCCACTGGCGGCTTGCTTCTGTGAGTTTATATCTGTTGATAACGACCTTGAAGCTCAACAAACTCTAGAGGCTCAGATAGTATCCTTATGCTTATGATCTCGCAACGCCGCCGCAGCCTGAGGACGGTGTCGTAAGTCCGATTCACGATGAACCTTATTCACATTGTGTGGTACATCAGCACCAGCTGGGGCCTCAAGAGCAAACTACGCCCCTCAGTAGTGTATTCTCACTATGTGCTCCGTCGAGATGCTGCAGTAAGCTCTCAGTTGCGGCGTTGCGCGTTTACGACTCATAATTGTCCAACGCCCGTCGTTACTGACTTCTCAACACTGATTACCTCGACATCTATCCTGCGAGTCCTTACGCGAAATCATGTAGCCCCTTGAGCGAGAGCCTTTGCTCAGGATGACGAAAGAGAGCCTCTGGCCGAGCTGCAAGGCTCATATCGAGATCGTGCTCATCACCAATGCTCTCAATGCTGCACGGCATGCCCGCACTGTATGTTGCATCCTGCTAGTTCCAGTTACAGACTACTCACCAGCCAATTGTGTGCAGGCGGTAACTGCTTTTATGTCCAGCGCTCCTGGCAGCGCTTTTGTGAGCACACAACTCGCCGAGGGCCCTCGTGTTGCCTCCAGAAGGCGCATATATAGTGCCCATTGGGCATCCTACCCATAACTCACTCGCCTCTTTCACCGACTTCCTCGCCTCACCTACCCGAGATGAACCCATTCGACGACTTTCCGCCCCTCCCGCCTCTGGGTTCCGCTTTCTCTCCGGAACCCGCCCCATACGATTGGCAGGATACAACACCCTCCGCCGCCGTCGCCTCGGCTGGCTACCCTCTACTTCTCGCGGACAGCCCGGGGCCACCCAACGACTTCATGGAGGAGCACGACTCTATCTACGATGATGAAGCGGTCCTAGCTCTGTTCGAACAAATCATCAATTCGGACTGCATACAGCCAGAAACGTCCCGCCCAGGCTCTCCGATGCTGAGCGGCATCATTAATGACGCACTGCAAGCTGTCCAGGAGCCAGTCACTCAGCTACACACGGCGGAGCCAAATTCGCCCCACCACGATAATCTTCGACGTGCTTCTGCATCGCCACGAGCCCGCCTCACTCCAGCATCGTTCAGTCCCAGTCCCGCTCGCAGCGTTTTCGCGCATCTTGTCTCCCCACCACAAGAGCGGGCTCCTGAAGCTGCGATAGAGCACGATCATTTCTCGCCAGACGCCCTTCTTACGCCCACTGTCCTACCTGAGCCCGTCTTCCCATCGTATCCGTTCGGCCCACCATACCACTCAGCAAGCCCCACGCGCGGCTACAAGCGCGATCGTGGTCCCGAGAGCGCGCCACGTTCTGAGGACCGCACCTCGAAGAGACCGCGGGTCGCGAGCAGCAGCTCCCGAAGAGACCGCGCCGGCAGTCCGTCTGATCCCATCGCTTCCTCCTCTTCCTCCTCTCGCCTCGCCACCAGTCCTAGGGCCTCTGTCTCCAACATCGAGAACGCACGCACCTCGCCTGCACGTTCGCCACTGCGCATATGGGGCGTGCCTCCATCAACGCCAGTGCGCGAGCAAAGGAGTGTGCCCGTTGCCGTGGAAGGTGTGGCACCCCATCACCTCGGTGACCACCCCACCCGCTGACACAATACATCGTGCTTTACAGATCGCACTCCGCTTGTTGCAAGGACGAACACACCATCAGCACCAGTACGAACACCCACCAGTGCAAATCGTTCTCCGCTGGCTGCAAGAACGAACACGCCACCCTCATTGACACCAGCACCAGACCCGGGACTGGCACCATTGCCGACCGGCGCCCGAACTTACCTTGAACTCGCTGGCTACCCCGAGCATGTGCGGGATCTGCCAGAGGAGTTTTACTATGACATCCGGTGCATCGGAGCAGAGCTCGTTCCCCAAGGCCTTTCTCGTGAGTCTCATTTTTATACTGAGCTTTCTCAGTGCTGACTACATTTCCATAGCAGCTACATGGGTCGCTCCAGCCCCATCATCCGTGAAGAGCCGTAACAAGGGCAAGGGCAAAGCGCCAGCCACCACGAAAGTGACGAAGGCGAAGAAACCGCAGAAGGACAAGAAGAAACGGAACCCCAAGTACCAGTACTTTTGCCCCTTCTACACCCCTCTCGAATCCAAGATCAAGACCCGCTCCCCCAGCCACCCGGAGAGAATCTTATTCAAAGTTGCTAGTCCCAACATCCCGGGGGCCGCCACCGCCTCGCGCCTCGTCTCCTGCACCCACCGGGAGCCCTTCCCGCGCCAGGCCGACGCCCTCCGGCACGCTCTCAACAAGCACATCGAGCCGCGCACGTACTGCATCGAGCGCTTCAGTGACGCCGACAGCAGGGTCTGTTCGTCTTTCAACCGCCCCGACAGCGTCAAGCGCCACCTCAGAGACACCTGCATGGTAGAGCAGTTCCCCCTCCTCGTGCACGATACCGCTGCACGTCTCGGGCTCACGCTGGATTCCGCCTCGCCCGACCCGCGGGTGCGCACGCAGTCGAAGAGGAATTGGGCGGCGTGCGAGGCGTTGGTCGCGCGCGAGCGGACACGCATCGTCATGCCGTGCTACCAGAAGCCCGCGGTGCGCGCCGCGGTCGGCACATACCTGCGGTGGCGCGGGAAGAACCTCGAGTGGTTCGAGGAGGACCAGCGCGCGGTGGCGATCGAATTCGAGCGGTGTCCGTGTGCGGCGTGCCAGGTGCCGGAGCAGGATTGGGCGGAGGAGTGGGTGAGGGGCCGGATTGATGTGCCGGTGTGGTATGGGGAGCAGCGGGTCACTGTTGAGGCCGGTGTGTCTGGGAAGAGAGGACGGCGTCGGAAGGTGGAGGAGGCGGACGACGACGACGAGGATGATGTGGACGCAGGCGGGGATGAAGAGGAGCTCGAGGACCACGACGCGGACGAGGACAGCGCAGGACCAACTCCGCGCGCAGTCGACGCCGAGGACGATGATAGGCTCTCTCCGGAGCCAGAGGAGGGAGTCGATGAGGACGAGGACGAGGCTCCCGTTGTTCTCGCTCCTGCCCCAGCAAGGCCCGTAGAACCTGCCGAGCCGTCCATCGTCGCTTCGGAAGAACGGACGTCGTCCCACCCTGCCGCACAGCCTGGGCTGTCTGCTCATGCTCAGGCTGCCGCTCCGCCTGTGGTACAAGAGCAGCGGGGCCAGTCACGTCCAGCACTGGACTACGCGCCTTCGACCTCAACACCGAGTATACCCGTGTCCCTACACACGGGGGTCCCTTGGATGGAATCGCCCCTGGAAGTGTACCAGAGGATGTACGGAAATGTGCCCACCTTACTCGCGCCAGTATCGGCTGTTGTTGCATCGAGCTCGATGGCTCCTCCTTCACCGGACGACGGTGTCGACTGGGGGAGTCTCTTCAACTAGAATGAGGGTCCCGGTGGTTACGATGAATTCGTGCACTTACTTCCCGGACCCCCCACCCCTGTCTGAGGTGTGTACTTGCTGAGTATGTTTGCCATGCACATTTTCCATGCTGCAATCCGACTTCAGTGCTTCATGCTTCATGAAGGAGTGAGTCGCGAAGTATGATCAGTGTTTTGAGAATATGATAGTAATACAAGTTTTACATATGGCCACGAAGTCCAGCGTGCAAGTCCGTCATACCAAGCAGAATGGAGGAAGATTTCATGCGTGCTTGCCCGCCTCTTTCTCGACCTTCTGTGCGCCCTCGACCACCTTCTGTGCGCCCTCCCGCTTCGTCTCGTCAGCCTTGGCCTTGCCATAGCCAAACCAGCCCCAGAACCATTGGTTCCAGCCCTGGGCCTCTGCCTTCGTCTTTGACGCAGCAGCCTCGTAGGTCTCGCCGACCTTTTGCTCGACCTTGTGGGTCGCGTCAACGACGGTTGTTTTCGCGTTATCGAGCTGACGTGCCGCTGTACTGCGTGCGTCGTTGACAGTCTGGGAAGCCTGCGCACGTGCGGCTGCAAGCTTGTCCTGGGCATTTGCCTGACGTACGCGAACATAACATCAGCATCGCGTACGCGTTCGCACGGCACGAGTTCGAGGACACGGGTACGCACCTTGGTCTCGTCATACTTGGCCTGGCCCTCGCGGACAGCGTCATGTGCTGTGGCCTTGCCCGCGTCGCGCAGCTCGGTAGCCTTCTGCTTCACGCGCTCTTCATCTGCTTTCCTCTGCGCATGGGGGTCGGCCTCGCGGGACGTAAGATAGTAGTAGCCTCCACCAGCAGCGGCGAGACCGCCGATCACGAGGAGGGCGGTGTTGCCACCTCCACCGGACTTGGGGATGTCGTTGGGCTTCGGTGCGTCCGTGGGTTTCGTGGGATCAGGGATAGTCGCATACGTTCGTGGCCGCTGCGGAGACAGCGCGGGGTGAGCGAGGACACGGTGCATATCGCGAACGAGGGAGACATACCGAGGCAGCTGCACGAGGTGCGGCACGGAGAGCAGAGCGGATAGCCTGGGTGCGGATAACAGCAGACATGGTTGCGATGTAGATGAGCGAGTGCGATGGATGGCAGTAACAGGAGAGAACGCAGATGGGAAGACGCCGCGCACGCTCTGCCCTTTTCATGGCCCCAGGTCGGCCCGATGACGACATGCACGCTCCTCCAGACCCATGATGTCACTCCTCCCTCCACGGTCACATGATCGCGTTCCCTGGCGTGTCGCGACTCGCGACGCGTTCCTCTGTCTCCCCGACGAACGCGTCCACGAAGCTCTCGATTGACGAGCTCGAAGGAATAATCAAAGACGGCGTTCTTCGCTTGACCATACCGTCCGACAACACGACCTCGGCATTTGAAGGCGAAAAGACGATGGATACAGTGGTATGAGAGACAGCAGGACAATAGACAGAGTGTACGCTACTCGCGAAAACAAGACGATAAAGTAAGCAACGTACTATATATGATGACGACACACGAACCCTTCCTCCCAACCGCTCAGTCGCTGTACTTCAGCGCCCCCCGCTCAAAGTCGTCAACGTTATCCTTGAAGCGTACGGGTGCATAGCGCACGCTCTTGCCCTTGACCCCGCGCACGCACATGGTGATCGTCACGACGAGCAGGACGACTCCAATCAAGAGATTCGCTGCAAGGAGCCCCAACGCGATCGTGCCGTACTTCTTGCCCCAACTGTCCCCACTCGACGAGTCCTCATCGGACGAAGCGGCGGCACCGGCGACCATCCCTGTCTTGTGCAGGTCTTCGTCCGCCGCAGACTCCTGGAGTGCCTTCTCCGCCTGGATGATGGCAGCAGGGTCGATCACGGGAGGAAGCTCTGCGAGAGTCGCAGCGCGCTCATCGTGGAACTCTTGCCACATCTTGGAGGCATCCGTAGTGGGCAGCATCTGCACGAAGGGCAGGCCATTGGTGTGGTTGCCAGGGTAGTAGTCGCCGTAGTCGAAGCTGTGGCGAGATCAGTCAGACAAACATGGTACATGCGCAGGACGAGGGAGTCACGTACGATGCGTAGACGTTGCGCAGGAATGCGTCGCCGAGGATGAGGTCGAAACCGGTGAAGCTCCTGGGGTCGAGGGTGGACGCCTGGTATGTGTTGATGCACGCCGTGACGTTTGTGAGGGTGCCGTTGACCTCGAGTTCGATTGTGTTCGGGTACGTCAGGTCGATAGGGTGAACCGGGAACTCTTGACCGCTGCAGGGGAGCGTGAGTTACTGGCTGAAAATGACAGACCGCGCGACTTACGCAAAAACGAAGGTCAGGTTCGTGCTTGCGTCGCAAGGGACGAGCCAGAAACCCGAGTACGAATCGAACAGTGCACCAGGAATGGTGCTATAGATGGCGTCGACGGCAGCACCCGGAATCGGGGGGAACGAGTACCCAGTGTCGAGCGCGGCAACGACTTTCCCCGAGGGCACGCCGGAGATGCGCGACTTGTTGAACGCAAAGCTCTTGCCGTTCACCAGCATGGCGTCCATGACGATGCTCCAATGGTCCGGCGCGACACGAGGCAGCTGCGGTGCCTTCGTGACGTTCTCGAAGCCCTCCCCGTGGTCGGAGATGACGAAAACCCCATCGGCAATGTCCTCCAGCTCACTCGTGCGTCCCAGCTGGACGTCGAAGTTGTTCGGTAGAGTAGGGTCCTGGGCGAAGATGTTGGTGATCGGCGCGCGAGCTAGCGAGTTCGCAGCGTCCGTTCCCCAGGCAGATTGGATCTTCTGGTAAATGTCCGTGTTGTCGAACGCCATGCCCATGATTCCTTGGTATGTGTCGAGTTGCATGTCCGTCACCTCAGTGGCGTTGATGAAGACTACATAGTCGCGAACGCATTGAGCGACTTCCGCCGTGACTGAAAGCGATTGCACACGTACCTTGGTTTGGAATAGTAAAGTCTCCAAGCTTCAACTCGGTGAACTGGATGATACCGTCTACGGAACCGATCCCGTAGTGCAGCGAGGCATCGAGATTCGTCGTGTTTGTGAACTTTACATCCTTGCCCGCCGTGTATACCCAAAGGTCAGTCGAGCCGGTGTCCAACAGGACGGTGAAGTCTGCGCACGGGCAGCGATCAGCAAACGTCATGGGCTCGTATAACTTCGTGAGCACTTACTCTGTCCTCCCAGGGTGATATCGACGTAGTACTGAAGGCATCTAGTGAGCATCCGCAGCGAAAGGTGACCAGAGTGATTACATACCGAGAGATCGTTTGAAGTCGTCACACCGATGTCCCCGGCTGCCTGGCCCGAAGCCGCATACTGGACCCCCGTACCATGTGCCTTGATGTTGAAAGTCGAGCGAGCGTATACAGACCCCGCCCAAAAGGAAACAGGCAAGAGAGTTCGTAGAAGAGAAGAAGGAAGCATGTTGAAAGAAAGAAGACAAGGAAAACGAGGAAGGGGATAGGATGAGGACTCACCTTGTGAGACGTCTCGCATCTTATATACACGAAGTACCGGCCACCATCGGTGACGGAGAAGCAATCACAAATTGGCTGACACCGGTTGTCTGTGGGCTGTGATACGGCGTCGGCGTTTGACAATGTGAGTGGCGGTGTGCCGGTCGTGTTCTGGTACTACGCGAAGGGTTCCCCTCCGATGTCGGAACTTGAAGGCATACATCGATTATCCATGCAGGTCAATGCGTAGTGATCAATTGCCCTGAGATTGGCACTTTAGCTGCCCATAGATTGTGTTGAAAAAGCAGCTGACTCACGACTGCATGAGGTCTTTCACTCGTGCTCTTGAAAGCTGAGGGTACAAGACAGCAGTGTGCACAGCCTCGGGCTCCAACCGGTACGACCATCATGCAAATTCGGGACGCTATCCATGTTTGCTTGGCGAAGGATTGCTAAAGAGGCCTCCGAGTTCTGGGCCCGTACCCAGACCATGTACGGGATGAGGTCGCACCCCACCACCAGTACATAAGCTGGGTACGAGACCGCCGAGCTCCAGCGAAGAATTCGATGAGCGGCGGCGCGCCGCCGACAATGTAGGACTGGTATTCCAAATGTGGTCTTGCAACGGAATCCCTCACTCAACCTGCCCAGTGCTCGCGGCGGACAAGAAGTATGCCTGCATATACTGTACCATCCGCCACCGTCCATGATGACATGCGAGTGAAATATGTGAGCACTGGGCACTGCTTTTGCGAAGGCACCGCTCACCAAGATTGGCTTCTCGTACCCCAACAGCTATCGACCTGGATGCTGTAGCAGTATGGCAGTTGACTGGTGGGCAGAAGCGGCTCAGGAACTGTCTGATACTGGCTGTCAGTTGCGGTACGGCGCCGGCGTGGTACAATGTTGAACACGGTGGTACCGGCGTTGTCTGTTTAGCGGACATTCGCTCCAATTTCGGAAAGCATGTGCAGATAGGGAGACTCCTGCGCGGTCCGCCAGCGTGCAATTGAAATTGTGAGCACTGAGTTGCACTGAGCGGTACCCTGTTCCTTCGGCTTCGGGGACTACTTAAGTCTGCCGAGGCACCGATTACCATGATTGCGTTCCCAGTGTTCACTCGTTACCCGTTCGATACCGATAAAGCGCTCGACTGCAAAGGAGATGAACGTGCATGTCGTGCTATTGAAGGAATGGTTTTGCGCGACGCGCACGAGCGCTGTATCAAAGACCCAACAAGGTAACGAATTTGTCGAAGTCGGGCGTACCCAAACCAGTAACCTGCAAACGTAGGTCACGATACTGCAGACAAGTCCGACCGAGTGCAGAGGACATACCGGATCCCATCCCTGGTCGGCGGGGAAGCCGTCGGTGCCACAGCCAGGGTTACTGCCTCGTACCACATCGTCCAGCGCGGTCAGGCCAGACGAGTACAACATCGGGTTAAGGAAGCCCATCGGAGCCTGCCCGTCGGCGATGAGGCGGTCATTGAGGAGCGCGACGATGCTCGCGAAGAGTGGCGTGCTGGCGCTCGTGCCGAAGACAGGTTGCACCTCCCCCGCGATCCTCACTTGGTACGCAACGCCGACTGCGGACACATCGGGGAAGCCACGGCCGCCGGTATTGAAAAGGCCAGCGTTGAGGTCACCGAGCTTGGAGAGGTAAGATCCGACCGCATCCTGCTGATAGTCGGGCTGGGTGAAGTAGTTCGAGAAGCCACCGGAGGAGAAGTCTGCCGCGATATCAGGGGAGACACCCTGCGTCGCGCCGACAACAGTGACGAAGGGGCACCCGGATGGGAAGGTGGGCCGGAAAGTGGTGCAAGTACTGCTTTGACCATCATCAACGCCGCTGTCTCCGGACGAGAAGAAGATGGATGTGCCCCGAGCGCCGAGCTGCGCATACGCATCGCAAATGTTGTTCGCAAGGTCCTCCGGAACAAGCTCTTCTGGGAACCCGAAGCTGGTGGTGAAAACAGTGGGCGGGTTGTCTTGGGAGATGAGCTCGTTCACAAGGTCCAGGAAGCCGGTGAGGTCACCGCCGTCGCCGCTGCCGACAGTGAAGAATGTAGTAGGTACCTCCGTTGCTATGCCGACTGTATACTGAATGTCCAAGCTCTACGAACGGGTGTAAGTGAGCCTTACTGCAAGCATGGCATCAAGAGGAAGGCACTCACGCCCTCGGTACTAGGGTTAGACTCGTCGTTCTCGCCGCCATTCAGGGAGGTTACATCGAAGGAGATGTCCTTCGATATGTCGGGACGGAAGTCGCTGAGGAAGGTCGACAGATCTGCCTTACTCGCGAACGAGTCCACGAAGCTACTGACTACCATCGTGTTGGAACTTTGCGTCGCAGGTTCAGTAGGAATGTTGTAAAGCGCCTGCAGACACTGTGGCGTTATGGCTTCCGCACACGCAGGATCGGCCGTCCCCGCTCGGCGGGCCACGGTCGTGTTGCGGAAGGAACCAGCGGTGTGCGTTGTCGCGATGCCGCGAGTGGACTGGACAGGGAAGCTACAAACACGAGAATGTGGTAAGTCTATCGCGAAGTCATGGGTCAGAGTAGTGACCACTTACGCTGTGGCGGGGTAAATGAAGTCGACAAAGGGCTTCACGCTCTTGGGGAGGGAGTACGCGAGGGTGCGCACTGCGCTTATCCCTGTGTCCTTATTCTCATACACCGTGAAGTCCGCGCCGAGCATCTCATTCGCTTGTGCCACGGGAACCTGTATGTTCAGCCACTGCTTCGTAGCGCCCGGCGTCGCCGTGATCCCATTCTTCTTCAACCATGCCTTGACTGCCTTAGTCCCGACCGCGCTGGGCGCGGTCAGCTTCTCCACCTATGTCGCCAGGAGACATACGTTGGTACCACGCGCGACATGAATGCTGAACGACACGTACCTGCGCCTTGCTGAGGAAGTTCCGGTAATCCTTGCTACCCGGAGTGCTCACGTCCATCAGCTTCTGAACCAGCGCGGAGGTGTCCGTCTTGAGGGCGATGCGCAGGCTGAGCACCTCACTTGGGTCTGCAGCGGCGCTGGCCTTGTACCCCGCCGGCGCGGCCGCACGCGCGTCGTGTAGGTGAAGTGCATCGTAGATGGGCGCGCCCAGCGCGAGCATGAAGAAAGTCGACAAAGCAAGCAGACCGGCTGCGACCATTTTGGACTAGAAACGCAAAGGAAGAAGATAGGAAGAGAGGGAAGAAAGACGGCGAGCAGGAGAAGAAATAGGGCGGGACCGGCCTCTCTGAGGGTAGCTTGGCCAAGAGCGAAGGGCCAAGTGCGTACCAGTACAACGGGCAGGCATATAAGCCCGACGTGTTGCGTGATATCTGGCCCACAGCGTCGGGCTCTCTCTCATCGACAATTGTCGCCAGTACCGTATGAGTACGGGACGCTGACGGTGATGTGATGAACGAACGCATCGCTCTTGATATGCGCTGATTCGTCGAAGAGGAAAGACTTGTCCGAGACAGCCCCGGAGACGTGCCAAGGGACTCGTCCACCTAGAGACCGTCATATCCAGGGCCAAGAGGGCGGAGGACTTGCCACACGGGATGGCAATGAAGAGAGCGTCAATGGGCGACATTGATGGGACCTCGAGCAAGATCCTGTTCAGTCTTTCTCGCTCTCGGGTTTGACAATATCATAGCAAGAGTGGAACTGGGGGGCACGCGATGGGATAGTTATGGTCATGGATGGATGGCAGGAGTCCGGTGGTGGTCGATGGTCAAGATGTATGAGGCGCCCAGAGTGCCGGCGTCTTATCTCATTCTCTCCCTTTCTCCGACGGATGCAGACGTGAGTACTTTACAGGCGAAAGGCGGAGCGACCGGACTTGGTGGTCATCTGTCTCTGTTGAGGACGGGTAAAGACGGGTGCGTGTCCGCTGTTTGCGGTTGCATGTCGGGCTTCGTTGACGAGCGGGAGCAGATATATGAACGGGGACTGAAGTACTGACGGCCGTCGCAAAGGTCATCACATCGCTCAAGCCCGAAGACAGCGGTCGGCTCGTCAACTTGAGACACGACAAATATACCCTAGTGACGTGTTCCTGCACACTGCACTCGACGGGAAGGATAACCAGATCTAGAAGCATGTTTTCTGATACCTACACAGTCACCATGTAGACTGCCAACCAGCCCAATCTCCCTACTTACGTCTGCTTCTGCTGCGGCTTCGGACGCCCCTGGAAAGCCCACCCGATCTGTCGCGAGTGGTGCAGCTCGACGCCGAGGTCGTCCGCAAAAGCCCACACCAGCCCGGGATTCTTCTGGAACAGCCGCCCCACGAAGACCACGTCCGCTTTGCCCTAGCTCGCGTGCAAGTCCGTCAGCGCCCTGGGGTAACATGCAGTGAGAGATGATGCCGAGGGACAAACGGACCTCATCGAGCACGCTCTGCGCGAACTTCCCATCGCGAATGGCTCCGACTGCAGCCACGAGGATCTTGTCTCCGTGCGCCTGCTTTACGGCGGCGGCGAACGGGACCTGGTACCCGTTACTGGGTACCAAGGGAGGAGTGCGCGCCACAGCGCTGCACCCGCCGGACGAGACGTCGACGAGGTCGACGCCGTGTTCCGCGAGTATTGCAGCGAACTTGACGGTGTCTTCGGAGCGCCAGGAGGGCTCATTCGGGTAGACGTCCTCGAGCCACTCCGTGGCTGAGATTCTGCGGATGAGATTCGATATGTATAGCGAGGGAGAGTAAAGCCACAAGCCGGCTCACCTGAAGAACAGAGGCATCGTCGGAGGTATTACTCCGCGAACGGCATCGACGACCTCAAGAGGGAACCTGATCCGGTTCTCGAAGCTCCCGCCATACTCGTCCGTCCGTTTGTTGCTCGTCGGGGTCAAGAACGAGCTGATGAGAAACCCATGCGCGCCATGGATCTCCACGACGTCGAAGCCCGCCCGCACCGCATGCTTCGCGGCAACCACGAAGGCCTTGACCACCCGCTGGATGCCCTCCTTCGTCAGGGCCTTCGGTTTCGGATAGTCAGCGCTCCACGGCACCTCCGACGGCCCCCACACGTCGTCGGGCCACCCGCCAATGGCCTTGTCCGCGATCGGTCCTGCGGCGACGAACAGGGGACAGTGGATGCCTTGCGCCCGCCGTGGGCGAGCTGTACGCCAATTTTCTGCCCTTGTGAGTGTGCAAACTGCACGATGCGCGACCAGGCGCGTGCCTGCTCCTCCGTCCATATCCCCGCATCGTCGGGTGAGCTCCGGCCTTCCGGAGAGACGGCGTTGGCCTCGACAAAGGTCAGACCGGGGCCCCGTGTCACAATGCCACCGACTGCATGAATTCGCAGTCAGCGAGGTCCCGATGCGGGATGCGGAATCCATCGCAGGCAGACGTACTGTGCGCGTCCTGCCAAGGCGATATCAAGCCGTTCTCGGCGGAGTACTGAGCGAGAGGCGAGACCTTGCGACGGTCGCGCATTAGTTATGTGTCTTGTCCCTGTCAAGCGTGGACTCAAACTCACCCAGATGCGGTTCTGAAACTCTACCCCACGGATTTTGATGGGCTGGAAGAGAGTAGGAATAGGCTTGCCGTCTGTATGCGGGTTGAACGCGGTGCCTGCAGGAGGGTATTGTGCAGGTATGAAGTAGGGGACGTTCGCAGCTGGTGAGTTGTGTTGCGGGCCCATGGCGAGTGTTCCGGTGAAGACTAGGATGTCTCTCTAACTGAACTGTTGAAGATGAGCAAACGGAAGGACTGCACCAAGATATACTCGCCGTTTGCTCGCCGTTGCTGTTCCAGGGTTGCGTGATGTCTCTTCTGACAAAGCAACCATCGAACGCACGAATCATTGCACCATAACGCGCTTCGTGTATGCGTCGCTCGGTACGGGGCCGTATAACTTTAGAAGCCGCAGTAGAAGCCAACTGTTGCTGAGTAAACTGCTCAGTCAGCATATCGCACTGCTGCTGCTGAAGCGTTGTGGAGGAGAGGCACGATAACACCGGACTTAACAGAGTACTGTGGAAAGTTCCCCGATAGTCGGCAAAGCTCAGAATACGCCTGGTAGTATCAAGGTCGTGCTAGAGCCCCGAAGGTTCATGACGCAGCAACTGACTGATTCTATCGCACCTGGGGATGGAATAAGAGTGGGGCTCAGCACTCCCCGCGAGTTCCTGTGGTTTGACGTTAGCCAGTCTACTGTATCAGTACTTATAGGACGCACCATGGAACGTCTTCACCCGCACCTTCAACCCGTCCATACTTTACCGCCGTTGAAACCCTCTCCCCCATGAGGCTGCAGAACTGCCCGGGCCCGGTCCTCCGGCTTGAGTAAGAGGACCGTCTAGATACCTGCAACGCCGCGTTCTGTTCGCCCAAGACTGAACTTTTAGCTTCCACTGGCGCAACAGACGTCGCATGCACGCGAAGATAGGCGACCGTGCCCGACAACATATCACCTTGTGCCAACAGCGACTACAAGTAAGCAAGCGTCTTATCCGGGTTCCGATAATTGGTAGATACATACCTGTATATAGCTGTAGCTGGGCGGCCGGATCTTACCCTCTTTCTCCTGCTCCTGCTCTCCTGCTGATTGTGTGACATTTACACCCAGCGCACTACTGAAGCTTCGTGCCCGACTCGTCCAAAGACAGTGTGGGCAAATGTGCTCGTACCAACCACCTACGCCCCATCACCATCACCCTGCACAGATGAGTCGTCTGTCTGACGTCGACGCGTGGTGTCATCGCGGGAATCCAGCGGTCCCAGGACTCCCAGAACATTCAAACTCGCCGAATATGCATCAAGGATGCCGGGATGCACTGACGGCATCGATGTCGTACGACCTTCCCGGCGGGATCGTTCAACAGATGGAGCATGGGCTGCGAGAGTGTGGGGCCCCGCACTGGGCTCGAGAAGCCGCGGCAACGGAGGCAAAACGAAGCGCAGATGCCGCAACATCGACGGCGTTGTGGCGCATGAGACGCGGCATTTGTCTATCACATATTATGCGTGTAGGCACTATGTAGTACTCAGCACGGAGCCAGAAAAGGACAGTCCACAAGTGTAGCTGCCAGTGCTCTCGTGAAAGATTCTTCACGAGGGCGCAGCACGTATCGGCGACTCCTCGTTGCATGGCAGTCAGCACAACCGGTTCATGGCACAGCTTCCGTGCAGCCGAAGTCGCGACCCGAGCCAAGATAACCATTCTGGTACATACGCGGACGGATACGAGCAGGTCGCGAGCGAAGGCTTCGAAGAAGCACGTCGGCAATACAAATCCCTGGCTGTCCGTGCCACGCGAAGGGTGCGAACCCTGGGGAAGCTGCCAACTTGGCCAGGTTTGACGTGCCTCGAGGGGAAAGACGCAATCCGAGATCGCACTGCCCAGGACGGCGACGGACTCACGTTGATAGGACTGTAAGCGCAGTGTAGTGTGCAACCGCGTTGCAGCGCCTCGCGACTGCGTTCGCCTCGAATCCTGCCGCTGTGGTTCGCCGACGTGCTCGTCGGTGGCTGGCCCGCCGCCGCCGCCGGGGCGACGCTAGCGTGTCGTAGGGTCCGTCCACGTTCCGGGACATGCTTCAGCTCGCGTGGGAGCTTGTGCGGGCGAGGTGGAAATGCGATACGCGCAGGAGTCAGGAGACAGAAGTCAATCGTACACGCCGTGCAGCGTGCCACGGCCAAGATCCGGGAGGGCGCAGATGCCTGTGGACGACGTGGGGACGGCGGGGCGTGCGGCGAAGTCATCGCTCGGTGCATTCGACGGATCGCGACGACGGGCAGTGATTCCGGGGAAGCTGCGCTGAGCGTGGCGGAGGCACGGAGGCCAGCTACGCGTGTTTCAAGCTCAGATAAGTAGTCGCGGATAAGCCAGAGTATGCGTGGGAAACGCTGGGTAAGCCTGTAGTGGCATTGGGAGGCCGGATTGGGAGTCGGGCCTAGAACCGGGCAGGAGGACGTCAACGTCGAGAGGGCTTATATGGCGGCCCTTTTGAACATTAATTAATTTGCACACCCTACACGTAAACACCGCCACCCCACTTACCTGCGCGCCCCCCCGCGCACTCTGTACACACCCCCCCTCTCTTGCACCCTTTGTCAGAATGAGTCCGTTGGGCGAAATAACGTCGGAATATAGTAGCCTAGTATGTAAGAAGCTCAGAACAATGCGAGCGTCGTCATAGAACTCTTGTTCTGTTGGAAGAGAGAGTCAAGTTCTGGTTATCCCGGATAACGAAGGACTCTATTAGAATCAGTACTTACCATGATAAGCAATGGTTGTTATCGAGCGATTACTCTCCTCGTTATCGCAGGCGATAGATAGCAGGCGTCGGCGCTTCGTGTTCAAAAGCAGTGCAAGCATTAGCTATGGTTTCTGACCTCACTAGCTGCGTTGCTTAACGTTGGTAAGCAGATTGGTCTTACTTGATCTAATGTGGACTTCATTAATCCGCCCTTCAAGGCAAGAGCCTCCATTGGTGACAGACGGAGGAAAATATTATAAGACTAGATGCCCTCTCAAGCCACATCCATACTAAGCTACTATATTCCGACGTTATTTCGCCCAACGGACTCATTCTGACAAAGGGTGCAAGAGAGGGGGGTGTGTACAGAGTGCGCGGGGGGCGCGCAGGTAAGTGGGGTGGCGGTGTTTACGTGTAGGGTGTGCAAATTAATTAATGTTCAAAAGGGCCGCCATAGGGCTTAAGTTGTACACAGCGCCCTCTCGCCCGCATTTTCTTCCCTCTTCCCTCGCCCACATCCCCCGCTCCCGCCCCCTCGCCCCCGCCCCCGCCTCGCATGCTCAAGCTCCAGCTAACGACCCCGTCGCCGGACCCGACGCTCCCCGCAACCCCCACACTAGCCGAGCTCAGCAGGAACGCCTCCGTCATCTCCTCCTCCTCCTCCAACTCCTCCACCCAGGACATCCCCCTCCAGACCCCCTCGCGTCCACGCCCCCTTCGCAACTTCTCCGCGCCCCGCACAAATCTACGCTCCCGGAGTCCGCAGTCCCCCACTACCCCACGCGGTTCGCGCCCGCCCGCGTACTTGACGCGCGAGCTCGGACAGCCCGAAGATGAGCTCCGTCCCCCACAGTCGCGGGCGCAGTCCAAGTCCCGCAACAGCTCCGTGAACGGGAGGATGTCCGTGGACGACTTCGAGTTCAAGGAGGAGCTGGGGCAGGGCTCGTATTCCACGGTGAGCACCAGCGCGCTCTGTCCTCGCGCGTGTCGTAACGCGCCTACAGGTCTGGCTGGGGAAGCTCCTCGCGACCGGCCAAGAGTATGCCATCAAGCGCATTGACAAGGCACATCTGAAACGACACCAGAAAGAGCAGACTGCCCTTGCTGAGAAGAACACCTTGGTTCGTCTCGGTTCTGGTCACCCGGGCATAGTGCGGTTGCATTGGACGTTCCAAGACGAATGGAGTCTCTGTGAGTCATGTTATCGTTCCATATCGTCTGTCCAGCGTTTGACCTGCTCCGTTGTCCCCAGTCTTCGTGCTGGACCTCGCGAGAAATGGGGAGTTGCAGACACGTATCTCGCGTTTAGGATCCCTGTCCATTGAGTGTGTCCGCTATTATGCGGCACAGGTCGTCGACGCTTTGGGGTACATGCATTCGAAAGGCGTTATTCACCGGTGGGTTGTCTTCGCGCGTCCCGCTCCGTCGTCCGAAGATCGTCGCTGACAATTTTCGTGTCCTCAGAGATCTCAAACCTGAGAACATCCTGCTGGACGACGCCTTCCGGATAAAGATTACCGACTTCGGAACGGGCAAGCTTCTGGATTCCGGAGGTCGGGACCAGTCCATTTACCGGCATATGCCGCCGCTAACTCATCCACCTCAGGCGAACCCACTAAGACATTTGTAGGCACAGCGCAGTATGTCTCACCAGAGCTCTTAGAACACAACGAGAGCAGCAAGAGGTGCGTTGCGTAGTCGCACATAATGATGAACACAACATGACGTACCGCCTTGTCTCGTTGCACTCAGCTCTGATTTCTGGGCCCTGGGATGCATCATCTATCAGATGATCGCAGGCCGCTTTGTATTCCGCGGGCTTGCTGATTGGCAGAAGATCAAGCAGCTTGAATATTCCTTTCCTGAGGGGTTCGACGAGCAGGCTCAAGACCTTGTCCGGAAACTTCTCGTGCGTCTGCCTTTTTGCCTTTGTATGGAAGCAAATCCCGCTCAACAGCATGCGCTCTGCTGCTCAGGTCCGCGATCCCGATCAGCGTTTAGGTGCCGGGCCTCCCGGAAGCCCGTACGATATGCAGGCGCTTCGGAGCCATCCGTTCTTTGCCTCAATTAACTGGCGGACACTCTGGACGGCCCCCGCGCCGCCCATAGAAGCCGGGCTTGTCAAGAAGGACCCGCCACAGCCCTCAAATCTCAGCCTTCGTCTTGCCTGGGATGAGCTGGACGGGGATGAGAACGCATTTGAAGATGATGATGACGACCTGGAAGATGAAGGGGCTCCAAGCTGGACGTCGAACGGCCAGGGACAGTATGAGCTCAGTTCGCCACAGCCGAATGGCCACGCAAACCCCGAACCCGAAGACGTCGGCCCTTATGGAGAACGGAGGACAGGTACATTGCCTCCCCTCCCGCTGTCAAACGTCGAGGAAGAGAGCGGAAGCTCGAGCGATGGCGTCCGCTTCATCGCCCCCTCCCCACAGACTTTCCCATCAATACCGGAGGATGAGATTCGGGACACAGTGAACGACGTGTTGGACGTCTCATTTGTAGCACGGTCTTCGCCAATCGACGTCCCGCGTGCATCAGGGCCTGGCTCGCATTCTACCGGATCCGTCTCCAGTTCATCCGAGGGCAGCCCCGTGGAGAAGCTCGCAGCTGCACTGGACGAAGCCGCGCGCGGACGGAACCGCGCACAGACCCCTATACAAGGCAATGGTCACGGCGACCCGGAGCTGTATGTGGCCTTCCTCGCACTCTTCCATGTCTTCCATCTGCATGTTTCCCCGTATAAGCACGATAAGCTCACCGGGAACGCCGACCGCAGGACCTCGCTGATGATGCCGGACGAGCACGTCGTCTTCAACGCGATCGTGGAACCGGGGGGCCCGAAGCGGCGCGCGAGCCGGCTGCTCGCGATGGCGGTCACCCCGAAGAAGCACCAGCACTCGCGGCCACGGGAGCTTGTGCTCACGACGCACCGGATATTGTGCGTGAAGAACAAGCCGGGCCGGCCGCCGCAGATCCGCACGGAACTGTTCGTGAGGGCCCCGGTTGGCAAGGATCAGCGGTCGCTGGTTTTGTCGGTGGAGAAGAAGAGCGAGCGCGAGTTCGTCATCATCACGGTTCGTCGTGTTTTGGCGTCGTATCTCGTCCGGGTACTGATGGGTGGTGTGCGGGATGTTTAGCCAACGAAGTCGCATTGCTATATTGCAGCCAGTTCATCGATCGCGATGACGTGGATACGAAAAATCGAGGATGCGATTAAAGCAAATCCGCCACCACCGGCGCTGTCGTCGAGTGCGAACGGCGGGTCTGGGTCCGCGGCGACGTTTGCGAATGGGTTCGCCAGAGGATCCCCGATAGGCGGCCGCCTGCGCACCATATCACGGACATGAACTTTTCTTTTTTTCTCATTCATCCATATTTCTCCTCGGGCCTCTTCGTCCTCGTCCTTATTCGCTAACATCACGCATTATGTATCTTTACTCCTCGCTGTCCTGACTCCTCCCTTTCATCGGGCATGCTCCGCTGTTCACTAGGGTCTTTTCATCTCGGTCTCTCTTCACCGGTACTAGGACATTTATATGGGACCGCGTCGCACTCCACACACTGCACCGTTTACAGACATCTTTGCTTCACCCATTACCCATCACCCCCACACTGAGTAACACCACTACTACCCCACCCCATACCATACCACACACACAAGGCTACCCCGATCTGCCGCTACCCCCGTCCATCTCATCCGTCCATGACGACAGCCATACATGCATACACACATATATACGAAGAACGACATACTGTACTCACGCCATAAGATAGTTCGCTGCACGATGCGTGCATGCATATGATGTACGATAGATAACGTAAAGGATGAGTTCATGGCTTGCGGGTAGTAGGTACTAAGTCAGCTTGTAAGGTTCTACAAGTGCACCGCGGAAGGTGCGAAATGCCAAGGATACTTTCACGGACGGCTGTCTGTCGTTCGTCGCCGCACTGCGCCGCGATCGTGTGGCTGAGAAGGTCCTACCACAGTTAACCACCCGTCCCACATGGAGTACGTATGTAAGTATGTATGTATGTACAGAGATGCAGCGGCATGCCTCTGCCTTGTGTGCCGCGAGGTGAAGAAGTGTGAAGAGCGGGATCTGAGATTGCGCGCTAAGACGTGTGGGGGTGACTCGTCGGGTTTGAGACTCGAGTGCGGGGTGCATCTCTGTCTTCCTTGCGACCGCGGTGCCCTCCCACTCTGCTCTCTGTCGCTCTCGCTGTCTAGGACGATGTCGAACTTGGTCGCCAGCGCCGCGCGCGCCCGCGTCGCCGTCGGGAGGACACTCAGGCCTCGGTACTTCTCGAGCTCGCTGCGGAGGCTCGACGACAATGCGCCGAAACCCCCTCCGTCGGTGGATGACTCGACGTCTGCGCTCGACTACAAGCGTACGCTGAAGCACCGCCCCCCACCGCTGCCGGCGATGGACCTGCCGCGCTCGAGGTCGGCCGAGGAGGCGGTCACGAACATCCTGTACAACACCCCTCCGCCGAGCTTGCAGCCGTTCAAGAAGTACGTCCGTGTACTTACTTGACTTCGTTGCACGGGGCTGACTTGCACGGGACAGGCATGTGCTGAACTGTCTGGTGCAGAACGAGCCGGGAGTGCTCTCGCGCGTGTCGGGGATCCTCGCCGGGCGCGGGTTCAACATCGACTCGCTCGTCGTGTGCCGGACCGAGATCCGCGACCTGTCGCGGATGTGTCTCGTCCTGCGCGGACAGGACGGCGTCGTAGAGCAGGCGCGGAGACAGCTCGAGGATCTGGTGAGTGGCCCCTTCCCGTCTGCCCCTCACCTCCCGGGCACTGGAACGCAGCGTTCTGCAACAACAGGTACCCGTGTGGGCCGTCCTCGACTACACCGAGACGCACTGCATCGAGCGCGAGCTCCTCCTCGCGAAGGTGTCTATCCTGGGCCCCGAGTATCTCGAAGAACAGCTCCTCGGCGGGCCGACGCACGAGCCGCGCCGCATCCACGCCTACGCCCAGTCCCAGTCCCACTACGAGCCCGAACATGGGCACTCGAAACTGGAGCGTGAGGCCGCGCTCGCGCAGCAGTTTGAGCACTCCGCGCAGGCCGAGCCGAGCGCGGTCCCGCTGACCCCTAGCCAGGCCCTGCGGCTGAAGAGCGACAACCTGCAAGCGATCGAGACTCTCGCGGCGCAGTTTGGCGGGCGGATCGTGGACGTGAGCGAGCACAGTGTCATCGTGGAGATGAGCGGGAAGACGAAGCGCGTCGAGGCGTTCTTGGCGCTCCTCAAGCCGTTTGGCCTGCTGGAGTCTGCACGGACCGGTGAGTTGCAAAGCCATCTCGAGATATCACGGCAGGACTGTGGATGCTGAGTGCGTTGTTTGTAGGTCTCATGGTCATGCCGAGGACACCGATCAAGCAGACAGATGCGGACGAGGCGGAAGAGCAGGGTGGTGCGGTGGACGCGAGCCTGCTTCCTCCTGGCTGAGGCCATGGAGTACACAAAAGTATTCATCTCCTCCTGATTTACGAAGGATGTCATTCTTGATTACTGGTCTTCATGGGGCGTGTACCGTTACGGATAGAATTCCAGGAAAACAAAGAGCAAATGGAGGTATATACACAACATATTCCGACCTATGCAAGAGACTTCTTCTGTGCGTTGGCCAGAACTGTCCGTGCCAGCTGAACGTACTCGGCAGCTTCGCTGATATCGCCGCCCTCCGCCTCCGTGATCTTCTCCCAGTGGGTCACGTCCCCCTCGACAAGCGTCCATGCTTCCTCTTCGGAGTGCTCTTCCACCCATCGCACGTACTCCGCTTCTGCCCAGCCGTGGAGAGCATGCGGCAGCGTGATGGGCGAGCGCACGAGAATATGGTGCAGCACGATGAGGGGTGGGAGCCCCGCCGTATGCTTCGGCGACGCCAGCGAGGCGTTATCGAGGAACAGCAGCTGTCTGCGGCAACAGAGCGTTCAGCGTTCACACACTACCCCCGAAGACGTAAAGAGACAGGGACGCACCGCATAGCGCGCAGGGCTCGATAATCGTCCCCGACGCTCTCCCAGTCCGCGCCGCGCTTGCCCTGCTGCGTCTTATCACCCATGAACGCGCTCAGCGCGAACTCGAGCTCGGTCATGTCCGTCGTGAGCTGCAGCTTCCCGCTCTCGCCGAGCGGCTTCGCAATCGAGGCGTGCAGCACGAACGTCTTGATTGTGAAGCGCACGAGCGCGAGCACCCACTGTCGGCTCTCCTCGGGCACGGCGTACTGCGACAGGATCTCGGTCTTGACGAACGTGAGCTTCTCGACGAGGTCTTTCATGTACGGGCTGGGGCCGCCGCCCATCGCCGCCGCGGGATCGAAGGCCGCGCCAAAGTCCATGCGGTGCAGCTTTGCGGTTATAGCGGCCAACTCGCGTCGGATGGCGGCGAGGAGGGGGTCGACGATCTTGTCGAAGGCGTCGCGGAGTTTCTGGAGGAAGCCGCGATGAGAACGAGGGCAGGACGATGAGAACAGACGTGTCGGTACTTACGGAAGTGACTGGCTCGAGGATAGCTGAGACCTTCCCAGGGTACTCCTCTCGCAGCCTATCTAGCCGGGACCAGCAGTGGTACACGCACGTCGCCAGCTGGCCGTTCAGGACTTGCTGCGACGTCGCGACCGGACCCACCAGGCTAGTAGCAGCGCGCTCCCGGGCGACGAGAGTGTCGAGCCGGGTGAGCATCAGCTCGAGACTCCCCACGGCGTACCGCGCGACGGACTGGACGAGGAGCGGGTCGAATTTGGCGGAGTCGAGCTCGTTCGCGACGGCGCGCGCGATGTTGATGCCCTCCGGCATGCCCGGGGGTGCTCGTGCTCCCCCGGAGAAAGCCTGACCGACGGCTTCGTTCAGCCTGTTGGACGACCGGGAGAGGTAGAGTGACTCGAAGTTCGACAGGGCTCGTAGGATGAGAACGGTTTCCGTGCTGTGCATGATGTGCGATGAGAACAGAAGACGCGTTGGGAGGGCTCGAGCGAGCTTACCTCTGCTGGGTCTGTGTGTAGACGGTGTCGGTATGCACCGCGATCTTGGTGAAGAACGAGTGGAACAGTCGCAACAGCCGCGGGTAGCCTGTGCTCAGCGTCTGCTGCAGGAACGTCGAGCCTGGTAGATGCACGCCGTCAACATCTTACCACCAGTAAGAGACCATAGGAACGTACCCTTGGCCGCATCGCGAGCGTTCTTCTCGAGGGACCGCCCAAGCGACGCCCAGAACGTCGTGCTCGGCCGGTTCTCGAGCACCTTCATCGCCTCGTCGAGAAAGACGACGTCCGTCACCGGGTCCCGCTTCACCTTGAGCACCTTCTCCAGCGTGTACACCTTGACGCAGCAGTCTGCCATCTCCTCGATGAGGCTCTCGAGGCTGGCCCACAGCGCTGCCGTCCACTGGGGCGCTGTCACGCTCGTAGGCTCCGTCCGCACGCGCGACTTGTAGAGGAGGCCCTGGCCAATCGAGTTCGGTTCTGATCGGGAACAGGTCCCGTGAGTCTCTTGTCGCTGACCGGGACGCGCATATAGGGCATACCTTTGGCCATGATATCCTTGGATATCCGCGAGAGATCGAATGCAGAGCGGATGCGACTCTCGACGGCGTCGGATAGTTCGGTGATGAGGTTTTGCACCAAGTCGGGGAGGACGCGGAGATTGTGGGCAGTCTGCAGGGAGCTTGCCAGGAGGGACTGGTTCTGCGTAGGGATGGATTCAGCAGTGCTCGAGGGTGCAAGAGGCAAAGAATCCATACGAGGGTCGCCAGGCCAGTGATAACCATGGCCTCCATGTCAGTCGTGACCCGTGTCCGGGCCGCATCGACGAATGGCAGGTGCACCGCGACTGCCTTGATCGAGCTCAGTGGGATGTGCTCCCCGTTGCTTTGGTCCAGATTCGCTGACGAGTCTCCAGAGGCCTGTTCGGCGGGTGTCTCGAGAAGCGCAGCTGTGAAGCAGTCAACATCAGCCTCGGTACTGGTGGCGGGCGATTCAGGAACAGGAGCACCACTGGCTGAGGCACAGGACGCGCAGAGAAGAAACACTGACTCAACTCAGCAATTGTTAGAGCGGCCTTCGCGATGGCCCGCTCCTTGTCGTCCTCGTTGTCCCCCGGGGTGTCCGGACGCGTGCTCCCGCGGACGCTGACGCTGGCAGCGTTTTCGCCTTCGGGGTGGAGGGGTCTGTGGGAGGGGTCTCCGTCGCCTCGCTCTTGTTCATCTCTGCGAGCTGCACCTCGAGTCGTCGGGCCAGGGTGACGAACCTTGAGGTGCGCCGCAGGAGGTCGGACGCCTGCTGTTTGCGGTCGAGCTTCGTGACATGTTTCTGCAGGGACTGGTAGGGGACGCGAATCTTGACACGAAGCCTGGGGAGAGCGTGTCAGTTCGCATGATGATACAATGATATCGGACACGGTGCGGATGGGACTGCAAGAGCTAGTCTGCCGGCAGTGTCACAGTGGCCCGCAAGAGACACCGCAGAACGAGAGTACTTTGCGAACATACTACTCTTGTGTCTCTCGCACAGGTACCGCCAACGTCTCTCATTAGCAGAACAAACTGCGTACCCGATACACGGTGGGAGCCAACCCACGGTCTGTCGCTATACGACAGATCCGACATCCCGTCCGAGCCCTGTCAGTGTGGTTCACGCCTCCGCAGCGAACAACCCAGATATTGCACTGCGGCTTTGCTGACATGCGCAAGAGTTGTGTTCCGGACTCAGCGGAGACACAGACCGAACGACGCCATGCGAACGCATCGGCTCTGCCTTACGCGTCTCCTTCCGCAACGCTAGAAGACGCAGAGGGGGGAGAGGGCAGGGGTTGATATCTCTGGCGACAGCACGGCCCTCAACGACTGGTGACCATTGTATAGCCCGACGGGAACGGGATGACCGCGTATCATACAGGCTCCCTTTACGCGAAGGTATCGCGAGAGACTCGCAGTCCCTTCGTGGGACAGCACGCACAAGAAAGCGTACCAAGCTGTGCCCGTGTACGTAGTCCCAGATGTCACCGGACGGGGATGTGGTCCAAGACGCGCTCAACCTATGCGCCGCGAGAGCTGGGAGTGTGGGGCGCATATCCTCGGTGACAACATGGCGCATTCCCGTTGACACTTGGGTCAAGTAGCCGGCTAGTACCTCGCCCCCGGTCGCGTTGAATAGAGGGCATGCCTCTATACCGTTTGCTGCTGCATGCTTTGCACAGAGAGTTACAGTCCACCTCCAGCGGAGTTAAAGAGCTCTGCCAATCGACCGAACTTCACAACTGCATGCAGGGGAAACTACGGCCAGTGACATAAAGCCGAGGCAGATCCACCCGAACGCAGGGAAGAAGGGGCAGCCTTCACGTAAGCGATAGCAACACTCACTTCTCAAGAGAGGAGTCCAGCTCGTTTAAACCAGTGCGGACCGATCCTAGAGAGCCTTCGAGGTCCGATACACCGGCCGCTTGCACGAGCAGGTCCTCGTGATGCGTAGTGACCTATGGAGATGTGGGTGAGCACTGCCTGTTGACCTAACAGTGCGCAGACGCAGGCACAGGTAGGGGAGGGGAAGATAGCATGCATGGGATCCATGTAGGCAGCCGTGAGAGGGGATAGCGACGAGGTAGGAAGGGATCTTCGCTGTGGCCGCCGGAGGTAAGAGGGTGCTTACGACGTTCTTGAGCTGTTTCTCGACATCGTCCAGGCTGAAGGTGAGTTTGGAGATGGCGACAGAGACGTCCTCGCTGGCAGGAGCGAGGCCGGTGCTCTTCGCAGGCTTGCTCTTCCCGGGCTGGGGCGGATAGGGCTCTCCGGCTAGGATGGCATTGGCGTAGTCATTCGGGTCGAACTGCGGGAGGGCGAAGACAGCATAGTCTGCAGAAGTGTCAGACATAGAAGCGCGAAGAGCGTGCCAGAGACCGACCAGACATAAGAGCAGCTCATGGATGTTGCCGGCGAGCACAAAGCAGACGGTGACGAGCAGCGCGTCCATGTCCCAGACGCCCATGGAAGATCTTATCTTATCAGCGCGTTCTCCCCGAGTGTCTCCTGGACGCGTTCTAAGTTCTTGAGCCTCGAGGTGCTCTCTTCCACGCCACCATGTCCAGCACAAGTTGCCTCTTAGAGGTGAGCTATAGCATCCACCCTCTCCCTCCGCGGCTCGCCCGTGGGCCCCGGCGTCCCAGGATGGCCTCTGCTCATCGCGATATGACCCACAGACAATATATCTCTTCCCCGACCACAAAGACGCAGTTGCCACGGCCACGGCCTCGTGTCGACGCTCATCTCGAAGACGGTCGGGGCGACTTCGGCCATTGGCTTGTTGCGGCCGTTACTGGGATCGTCGCGCGAGAACAAACCAACTGGCCACGCGTGACGTCACGCAGCTGGTATAAGATGAGATGCAGATTGCTGGGCAGATGACCGCTACTTCTAGTGCGCCACCAACTCAGGCGTCCTTCTCCACTCTCACCTCCCGTCCTCGTCCTCGTCCTCGCTCTCACCACAGATCGTACAAGACGACTACGAATGGCCTACAACTACTATCAAACACAGGTGCCCGGCTGGGGAACGCCGCAGGTGCGTGTCTTTGTCGTGTCTTAACGCAGTATCCTGAGCAGTCGTGCAGTTCGAGTTCGGTGCGCCGCCCAGACCAGCCTTTCAGCCCCAACCCACTTGTGAGTACCCCTTTGTCGTCGCATTCCGACGCATTCCAACACGACAAACAGGGAGAGGATCCGACTTCTACAACGCACATGCTATGAATCCCGATCCGTGAGTCGACGAACTTGCAGATCGACGCGGCATCGTAATATCCTGATCTCCGATCGCGCGGTCCAGTGGACTCTTCGACACCGTCATGACTCGCATACGAAGTGGCCTCGGGATGGGTATTAGCCATTCACAAGCTCGCAACTGGCACAAGAAAGTGTACAGCGGACTGGTACGTCTCCTCTCCGGTGTGCTCAACTCCAAGCGCTCCGCCCCACCTGCCCACCCCGGAACGCACATGCTCACCGTGACCCGCTGCGCTTCCACAGATGCCACTTACCCAGCTTCTTCCGGAAGACATCGGCGCGGCAGCCGCATATGAGGCCTACCGCACGTGGAAGTACAACTCCTTCCTCCACGAGCCCCTCAGCGCCGAGCGCGAAGCACAGCGTGAGGGCCTCACTGGCATGGCCATCGCTGAGAGTGCGCATATCTGTTCTTGAATCTGCGGCGAGGTACTTACGCGGGAATGGTGCAGCCCAGCGACTCTGGCAGTACTCACAACGCGCATATGACACCTACGGCCTCAGAGCTGCGTGCGAGGCCGCCGCATCCACGGCTTCAGTCCTAGCTGATCGCGTACGTCCTTTGCCCTACCAATTTCCACAACTCTGTTCCTGACGCGGTCAATCTTCGCAGCTCTTCGCACAGTCCGCAGGCATGTCAGGCATGTCAGGACGCGCGTCCTCCTACGCGTCAAGCGGCGAACCCTACTACGAAGATCCATACCGCCGCAGGAGCCGCAGTCGTCACAACTCCTTCAGCACGCCCACCGTCGTGCGCGTCGGAGGCTCGCCGTTCATGGGTTCTGCTGGCTTGCCCTACGGCGGCACTCCTGGCGCAGCACCTATGCCGATCCCTGGTGTAGCGATGAGCGCCGGTTCTTATGGCGCTGGCATGCCAGGATCCTACGGCGGCGGCTCACCATACGGTGCCGGTGTTCAGGCGGGCTTGCCAGGATCGTATTCGCCCTACGGAGGCGCCTCCCCGAATCCCTACGGCGGCGCCTCCCCGAACCCCTACGTGGCTGGCGGGGTCCCTGCCACTGGCCAGTACACGTTCAACGGCGTCCCGGTAGGCGGCGCCCCAATGGGCTACGGGGCAGGTGCAACTCCCTATGCCGGCGCCGCTCCCAGCTACATCCTCCCGAACGGACAGGCCGTCCCCCAGGGGTCCACGGTCATCATCACCAAGCAGCCCAGCCGCTCTCGTCGCCACTCCACGGCTAGCCATCACCACCACCACCGCTCCGGAAGCCACTCCTCGCGCTACGACGACTACGACCGCGAGCGCGAACGTGAGCGAGAGCGGGAGAGGGAACGTGAGTTGGAGGCGCGTGATTGGGAGCGTGCGGACCGTGAGAGGCACGAGCGCGATCGGCTGCGGTGGGAGCAGCAGGAGCGCGAACGCGAGTCGTCTGTTGCTGGAGGGTATGGGGCGGACGACTATGGGAGGTATGGCAGGGTGGGGCGCAACTACGAAGCCGGCATGGGCATGGGCACCGGCGTGAACCCCGCCGGCTATGGCTATGGGGGGCGCTTCTAGGTGATAGGCCCGAAGTTTCTTCTCCCCCTCCTCCTCGACCTCCTCCGCCTCCTCGTCCTCGTCTACGTCTATGGTCAATCACGGTCTCATGGGTTTGTGCTCCGGTGTCCTCATTTCACGGTCAACGTTCATGCCCGATACCCGATACCCATCCATGCATTCCACTTTCCTGCAGATGCTATCGATGTGACTGTACTCGTCTTGCGTATCCCCGTGTTGTCTTGTTGCTATGTACCCATACTCGTGTTGATTGTACCGTGTACTCCTAGCTGTATCGTACGCTGTGGCTCTTGCTAATAGACGAAGTATATCTAGGACGCTGGCTGCTGGAGTCTTCACGACTGCTGCATGTGCACATCGTACTTGACATTCCTGGGCAACTATCTAACAACATGAATCATCCGCAACGTACAACAGTTGTTCATCTCTCCTTCCATTCCGATAAAAGGTGTTTGGCATTCTAACCCCAATCATCAAGAAACCAAGAAAGATCTAGTCGGAACGACTTCTGCACCCTCCTCTATGTAGGCGCACGGTCTCACCCAGGAGGAAGCAGGCTCGCATCGACAGCACCACCCCCGTCTTCCGCGTCGTCTTCGTCGGCGTTGTTGATGGGCGTCCGCGGCATGACCATAAGACCTATTCAATCCATAGTCCGCTCAGCACCCGACGTCCCATCCATTGCCCGCCGAAGGACGGAAACAACGTAATCCGAAATCCGAAGAGAGAGACTCACCCGTCCGCGCAGACTCGATGAGCCCAAACGGCTTGAGGAGCGACAGGAACGCCTCGACGCGCTTCGTCTTCCCGCTCATCTCCACGATCACGCTGTGCTCGCTCACGTCCACGATGCGGCCCCCAAAGCGCGCGGAGAGCACCTCGATCGCCTGCAGGTTGTCGCTCTTCATGCGAAGCGCCTCGCTCGGGGTCAGTGGGGCTGCTGTGCGTACCCCCTCGTACTCGTGGTCGTGGTCGTGGTCGGTGTCGGCGGAGTGCTCGAACTGCTGCGCGAGAGCGGCCTCGCGCTCGAGCTTGGACGGCTTAGGCTTCGGCTTCGGGTGCAGGTGGTGGCTCGGGTACGAGGTGGGGTGGGCGCTGCGGGGGGCGTGCGTCGGCCCGCCGAGGAGCTGCTCCTCGAGGTACTCGTGCCCGAGGATGGAGACTTTGGCGAGGAGGAGCTCGCGCTCGATGCAGTGTGTGTCCGTGTAGTCGAGCACGGCCCATATGGGTACCTGTGAGAGCAAGCAGTCAGACCATGTGAAAGTGTCGCCGTCATGAGCAGATTGGCGGGGCTGTGGTCCGCAGGCCCTTGAAGGCATCGAACGCATTGGCACGAGAGGGAGCCCGACTCACCAGGTCCTCGAGCTGCCTCCTGGCTTGTTCTACGATGCCGTCCTGACCGCGGAGGACGATGCACATCTTCGAGAGGTCGCGGATCTCTGTCCTGCACACGACAAGGGAGTCGATGTTGAACCCGCGTCCGGCGAGGATGCCCGAGACGCGAGAGAGGACTCCTGGCTCGTTGTGCACGAGACAGTTGAGCACATGCCTATCTCAACACCCACGTCAGCTTTGAATCTACAGGTACACTCTGATATGAAATATACGCGTACTTCTTGAAAGGTTGGAGACCAGGCGTGGGGGTGTTGTAGATGATGTTTGTCACGGCTTCCTCCGCAGACCGCAGGTGAGGACGATCGATGACCGGGAGCGGTGGCGGGCGGTGAGGCACCATACGCCTGTAAGCGACCACAGAGTCATCGACGGTCTGAGGTGGTGGCCTTGCTACCGTCGCCTCTTCGAGTCTTCGCATCGAGGTGGTGAAAATCCGTGGATGCACGTTGACTGACGACCTCGCGGCCGCGCGGACGCGCGCAGGGTTTGCGACGAGGTTGGACATCGGAAACAAGACGGTGAGACCGAAAGATGAAGTGATCTCAGGCTGGGAAGGACATCGACATGCAATGACTTCAGATATCCCAATCGCAACCTGAAGAGGAGCGTCCGGACTCGAAACCTTACGTTAACGCCACCCTCTTCTTCCGAGTGTAGGTCGGAGGATTGGCATCAGAATTGACTTGATGTAACTCGCCGCAGCGTAGAAGGATTCGCTTAACGAACCCAGACCGCAGATGACGCCCTCGGCGGCAAGGGAACATTGCAAAGTAGCGCACGATACTTGCAGAATCGAGCAGTGCAATGGAACGTAGCAGGGGTTTGTAAATCTCCGATTGGTGTATGATGGTTCTGACCGTCTACCGCCGATCCTTTTGTATCTCGAGATTCTGATGCTGCGAATGAGCCGCGCGAACGTACTTGCGGTTTCTCACCGTGTACTGCGTGTACACACAAGGCGTTGCTAATCAGGCCCCAGTCCCGGTCTTCCACGCGGCTCATCGATGAAGTCGGAGTCATCAATACAGAGCAATACAGTCTCGCAGTGCAGGTTCGCAAAGACGGCAAAGTGCTGCTGGCATGTCTCGAAGTCTCAGTCGCCAGTCGCGACCAGGTGCCATGTGCGTATGTTGAGTGCACTGCTCCCCGGCTTTCCTGGAATTTAGAACATCCCAAAAAAGACGAGGGGGAGGCATTGCCGTGCCACGGTAAATGCAACTTGTTTCAATGATGCGAGTTTGATTGCCATAAGCATGACATGACATGCGCATGCGTGCGAAAATGAGGCCAAGCTAGTTCATGTGTTGGTTTACGATGAGTCTGCGATCAATTCGTCTCCGGTGCTCATTATCGATGTCGGCGGGTGTGCAACGGCTGCGGCTCAGTGGTGGTGATTGAACACCCCAGTTCCGCCGATGAAAGTCTCGCGCTGAGATAACGCCAACGCGAACATCGAGAACACAGAAGAACACCATGTAGGTGGCGCGTCTCTCCGATAAGAGTCGCAGTAACCCACGAACGCGCAATTGCTGAACTGCTTGGAAATGGAGGACGGACAGGAACCAGATACTCACCTGCAAGTCTCTCGAAAATATCCCAGATCGGACTCAATGGCGACATCGAGCCCGGTCATGACCTAGTTCGAGGCAAAGACCTCCTCGTACTAGCTGAGTGACAGCGGCTCTTTGGAGGCCCGGCACTTTTGACCCAAACGCGACTTCTAGTCCTGTAAATGGAAGCAGCAACCCCTATCAGTGACTGTGCAACAAGAAGACCCTTCAGCGTCCCGTTGCGGATGATTCTTACGACCATTAGAACGACTAGGTGCCTGCACTGATATCAGAACGTGTCAACGTTGTTGGCTTCAGCAGACACCGAAGACCCTTGAGCAATAGTCAGCGCTGCGCTGATACCAGGATAAACGTAGGAAGTCGCTGTTGACGCCTCTGACGTTTCGCTCAGGCGCGATCGGGTGCAATCTGAGTCGAGGGTTCCCAGCGGGGTTCCAATGGGCATCTTGAGAATAAGCATCGCCGATCCGTTACGGAATTTACGGAAGACTCTGTGAGGCCGGAACCTTCGCCACCTGTATTTATGATTGACGCGTCTTCGCGTAAGACGGCCTGCAGAGCAACATCGGTATTGACCCCTTGACGTATCCATGGGAGTGTTGTTTGGCCGACGTCCCGAGCTGGCCTGTCGGTTCGTAATAAGTACCTGTGCTTCGTGGGCCAAATTAGATAGTGTGGTATCAGAAGGACTCACTAATAGGCTGACGATGACCGGGTGTGAGCGTGCATGTGGCTGCAGCGTTCGGACTAACCGTGTAGAATCTTAGACACAAATTCGAGCGTACTCTGTTTCTATCGATAATAGACAGAGTTAATGGAATCCGCATTCCAGGGGCCGGTTCCTGCCAAGTGTCTCAATTTTCATAGACAACACCTATGTATGGTCAGCTCTTCCAGAGGCACCTACACGCGATGCAAGGCACTTTGGAGGGCGGCCAATCACCATCGCTGGCCCATCTCAACAACACCTTAGCAGGCAGAGCAGATCGCTCTCTACAGAGACTCTGCCACGTCACCTCTGACCTGCCTTCGACGTGGTGTGAACCCGAAGTATCGACCGAGGCTTCTGAGCAAACGATAAGCAGTTCCGGGGTGTCCTTAACGTCAAGGAAGGTAGAGGGATGGTCGTAAACCCGAGAGGACAACGCATGGTCGTGGGCTCGTGGTGGTACAGAAGCAAACGAGATGCGTGGCGGTGTCTATTTTGAGGAACAGTTCGGTCAAGAAGCGCCGGAAGCTTGTCATCGCGCTCAGCAGCATCTCTGCGACGCATGTATTCACATAGCTGGAAGCATGAGTTCTATCGGAGTTTTGTGCAATATCGTGCTGGCCCAGGTGCGAAAGTTCTACCCACTACTTACTTGCTAAGTACCAGTTCGGCCTCCGGCCCGATGCCCCCGCGGGTTCCAAAGTAAGTAACGTAGACGCCCGTCGCCTCACGGGCAGTTCATTCAGCTGGCTGCATGCTGAAGGTGATGCTTTGTTCTGGCAGAAATCTATGTAAGACACGGCTGCATCGCGTGCAGTGACATGGCATAAATACCTGGAGCCCTATTCCCCTACTCAAAAGTCAATCGGGACAGCGAGTTCAGCCGTAGTACCAATAAATAGGTAGTACAGAGTAGGTACACTGTGCGTACAGGGGTCAGAGTGAGAATTTCTCGCTTGATTCGATGAGCGGTATACTCTAGGGCGTGATTCTGTTGTCCGAAACGGCTTCGAGGTGTCCGACCGGGAAATAGACCTCGGCCGAATGTACGGCGCCTGGACGCGTTAGCCATACAATGAAGGTAAGTATGTACAACCAGTCATCACCTATCCCGCGATCTGCTGAGAACATCTGGGAGATCGGGGAAAGCCCTGAGACAGCCCTGAGCCAACACCCTAACGCTCTGACATTAGCGATGCAGACTCGTTGCCTTTGAATTGCGTTGATTTGCATGAATGAGGCGCCTCTCGATCACGTCCTCAGGCACCTCGGAGTGCAAGTGGGTAACGTACAGCACGGAGGTTATGATGCGCCGATGAGGTTCGTAAGTACAATTCCATCGGCTGAGCGTGTCACCAAGCGCGCTATTCACCAACTTGCATCATGTTCGCAGGAACTGGGCAGCTTGCCCGACAATGCACACAAAACAGGTGCACACGGTCAGGAAGCCTTTCCATGGTGAAGACCTGAGAAAGTAGGAATTGAGACGGTAGTGACGCAGGATCGAGCTGGAGTCCGAGCTGGCCGAGCTGGCGGGTTTCGTAAGTGCGAAAACGCATGCACTCTGGCTTCACGATCGCAGTCCCTCGCTCAGCCTCAGAAAGATTGACAAGTACAATGAGCATGCAGTGACGCACCATAACAAATCGAGGCGTGCAAGAGCAATGACTCTGAGTGCTCCGCGGAGGATCTGCTTCCGCCGCGTGGTGGCGGTTGCATGATGTCGATTGCCGCTAGCTTCCGCATCTCATGATGCGACACCGATATTCAAATGCTTACCTTTGTGTGAGCTTCCGCCCTCGACGGAGCGATAGCGAAGATTGCCGAGCTCGCCGAATGCACGGAGGTCAAGTCCACAGAGACGTTTCATGTTGGTGGTAGCGCAAGAATATTTGTGGGGTACAAGGTGATACTAGCTGGGATTGAGCTAGGGATACTCGTAACTCAATATTCCGCGGGCGACCCTAGGCCTTGGGTCGATCAAAGTGATCCTGCTCCCCTTGAGCGCTTCGCAACAGTTCGCAGCTCTCACGCCCGAACTCTGCTATGAGTCCTCGGTTACTGTAAAGCCCAGCTAGTTACCTTGCAATGGTGGTTCGACACGTCTACAGCGGTATGGTGGATGATGGTGGTGAACAAAGAAACTTACTCCCGAACTCCATGTTGAACTTTACCTCTAGATGAGGTCCTGCTTCAACGGCCCCTCCCAGGCCGAGAAATGCTTGTCGCAGGCCCCGGTTCTGGGGAAGCGGCGTCGATGTCAACAACTGCGGATAGATTATCGGGCGGATTTCTTCAGGCTCCAGCTTCCGAAGCTTTCTTCCGAGCTCCGATCCGAGTCTCCCCCTCTCCTGTCTGGCTCTTCATTTTCTGGTCGTATCCGCCAGGCTCATCTCAGCGGGTCCCTCTCCACCGCAATCGACGGCGAATGGGCGCATGAATGCATATAGATGAACGCAGCATGCGAGTCCTTCAGCACGCGAGTCCTACCCCTCTCACAGGTGCAATATTCCCGCTCAAATTCATGCACGTCGCACTCGTCGCATTTGCTACCTTCGTCATCACTGCGAGTCTCGGAGTAGTCAATGGTAAGTCATATTTTTATTCGCAACTATCGCAGTGCGCCCTAGTACATAGACTGAACAGCACACTTTTGTAGCGCGCCCGAGAGTAGCCCATGCCACATCCGACTGTTCAAGATGTACCGTGACGTACGCTCCTCCAATGACCTTCACGCGGACGGTGACCGCTACGGTTACTGTGCTGCCTGAGCGCAAGCGTCTCAGCAGTCTCTTGCAATTGCATGCGTTCAATCTGCGGCAGGAGGGGGCAACCGATATGACCACGACCATGGATACTGTCACCACCACCGCAATCGATACACTTCCATAGGACGGTACTTTCGCCACGGACACCTAGGCTCGTTATGTGTGAGGGCATCCATTCATCAATCTGACTGGGCCCACCACTCCGCTATGTAGCTCCGTGTTGGATAGAACTACGGTACTCACATCCAACCCATACAACTACAATGTACGCGTTTATCAATGTACGCTGAGCAAAACGAAGTCGAAGCGCTGCTCAACTGCTCATCCGGGTATACCGCGTGTGTATTCCTGGCACTCTCCTGCTTGATATTAGTGTACGGCCCTTTGTTTTCCGTACAGAGCCCGTTGTACGCCCCGCTGAATATCCCACATGCACGGTCAGCACACTCATGTTGGAAACTGTTACAAGGCGGACCGACAAATGTACGACCCTTGAATTTGTATTTTCTCGTCCCCTCGGACTATCATGATGGCTCTCCGACCAGAATATCTTTTGATTTGGTTCGCATGGTGAGGTCAAGTGCCGCGCACCCACATCATCACGGCCTGCGTGGCATGTGGTTACTCGGTGCATCGCTCACTCATTACTCATTCCCCGATTTTACGGAATCTGGCGCGGTGATACATCGCACCACAGATTCACCCGTCTATTAGCATAAAAAAATGAGGTGCATTATATGTGCCGCAGCATTTACGATGAAGTCCAGCACGACAAGTAGGCAGATTCTCGTCATAAACGTTGTTGGGGCACATCTTGGACCGTATTGTAGCCGTAGCGACCGAACTGCGGGTGAGTCTACTATTAAAAGTCAGACAAACATTATCTGTAAAAGACCACACAGGGCGCGCAGGAATCACAGCCTGAATGTTGGGGTATCTGTGACGGAGCTCGGGAGGGAGTTACTACAATACAGACGTGAGAGCCCGAGAAGCACGGTCCCGTGCGTAATAAGTGATAAGCTGCGTAGTATACATAACTGGAGAGGGCGGCATGCCCCGCGAGCAATAAAGTGACGAGACCAGAGAAGTGGACGGCATACATCGGGAGACGCGGATTGTTCCGTGGAACAATGAGCAGCCACTAGTCATATCGGAGCAGTCACCGAGTCGTGGCCGACCGGTGTATGTCAGGTATATGTATAAGTCCTACATAGTACTGTGTGCCTGGCAAGAGTGGATGTGTCGATGCATGCATGCGGGACTGGTACGATCGGCAGCAGACCGCCACAGCCGCGGCACCAGTATGAGAATGGAGAAGTTCCCTCCCAACCGAAACGCACAATCAACACCAGGACGCTCGCGAGTTGCTACATCCGACAAAGTCGAACAACGTGTGGCGGGAGACTTCACTAGTCAAGCGCTTCGTGACGGCTGTAACCCGAGAGGCCCGCCTCCAGCGTTGCGGTCCGGTCATCAATCTCGCGGCATCGAGCTGCCGAGTCGCGGAATGGCATCCGTGGCACGTTATGAGGGAAGGCATGCTAACTGCGCAGTGGTGTCCAAGACGGCGGGGGGTGGATGTGGGCTATTCGGATTGGCGGGTGGATGGCGCAAAACTTGCGGGGTGATGCGGGTATTACGAGAATCCGCACTGGAAAGGCGCGTTTGCGGGCGATGGTATGTGCATGCCGGATGGGAACTGGAGCCTGGATGCGGGGCGACGAGAGTCCGTACGACACGACATATCACCACATAGAAGAGCGGATGGGGCCGGGTGCCGATACGTTTGAGTGGTGTAAGCGGCGAGGGGCGGTTTGGAGGGTGCCGGTGGAAAGGGCCACGAGCTCCGACGCAAGCAACGTGCGCTCGAGTAGCTGAATGCCTTCCCAAGTGGTATGAAGGAGGCGCATCCCCTGCGCGTCGGTGAGCTGCATGAGTTGTGGCAGGGTGTCATCAGAGATGCCGAGCTCTGCTGCGAGCCTTGGGACGGTCTGCGGTTTCAATCAGCACACCGAAGGAGGTTGGTGTGAATCATCTTTGACGTACTCGGGCATAGACGTTAAACATAACTTGACGGCCTCTCTTGAACTCCGCCCATGCGAGAAGCATTACGGCGTGGAGTGTATCAATGGTAGCGGGCGTGTTATCTGGTGGGACCAGACCCTGGGTGACATGTACGTTAATCCCCTCTTCTTCACATCAGGATCTGGTATGATTTACCTTCGCAATTTGGCAGTACACATCACATGCATTCGCAGGCCCAATGTGTACGATTTCTGGAAGCGTGGAGAAGCTGTGATACACGAGGTCAGCGGCGCAATTTAGGACTTGACACGTAGGGACCTACCGCGCTGCCGAAGCGGCAATAGCGTTGGCCAGTAGGGGAGGTAGTTGACGATGCAGGAAACGCTCGCAGACGATCTCAGATAAAAGGAAAGGATACGTCGACCCGAGCTTGTCAAAGAAGACATGCAGGAAACTCATCATGAGGTTTGGATGCGGCTGACTCGAGTCATGGGCATCGAACAACCCCAGTAGCGGCGCGAAGTCGCGCGGAGTATCGGATACGGAGAAGTCCATGTCAATATGCGCGTCGATTATTGGACGACGCGGTGTCCATGAGAGGGTCTCAATGGGCCCGTCCCTGGAAAGTTGGTCAGCACTCTCGTCATCCTGTGACACAATACAATGTCGAGCGGCGCGTACCATGTGGGGTGCGCAGTGGGCGCACTGAGGCCGCTGTTGAACACGGGCAGAGGGGTCGACTCCAGCGAGCCAACGCCCATGAACGAGAAGTACGATGGGGAGTTCGAGCGATCCGACGAGCTCCCACTGCTGTGAGATGACTGCGGAGGGGAGGAGCCACGCGACGGCGTAGGGGTTGATGCATTGATTGCAGAGAGATGCGCCCTGCTTTGGGCGTCGGTAGAGGCATCCCGGAGCGCCGGACCCGCGCCCGACAACATGCGAGTACGCTCAGCAAAGTACTGCTCGCGATCCCGGTACAGACAAGGCAAGTTGGCGGCAAGGCAAGCCTCGCACGTGCCCGTAGCGGGGTGTTGCACGCACTTGATTTTCTTGACGCGACTGGAGGCAACCCACAAGGGCTTAGCAGGGGCCTTCCCCATGGGACAATGGCGAGACGCACCAATGGTCGCATGAAGTGACAAGCCGCGGACGCTTCTTGTGCGTGCGAGAGACCTGAGGTGCTTCAATAACGAACTCGATGTCGGCCATGGCAAAGAGGTGCGGGCGGGGAGAGGTATGTGCAATTGCTGGCGTTAGAGGGAGAAGCCCATGGTGCCTTTATATGGCTGCGGGACGAATCGACCCAAAGGCTTCGCAAGTTCAGCGCCAGCGGGTCCGGAGTCAGGCTAATCAAGATCACTTTCAGCGCGGGGAGACGCCATAGAGACCCAGATGGTCCCCAGCATCCTTCGCGAGTGTGAAACCGGACCACAGGTTGCCCCTCGGGATGGGCAACAAAGTTCCAGCGTCAAGCGGCGGTGCCAATCCCTTGGACCACGGAGGATCCTTCGGATTGCTGTGCCGAAGGGTGCGGTAGCAGCCCGGACAAAGCCCGGGGGCGTTAGACAAGGTTGCGTTTCCTAGCGAATTGTCGTAAGTACATCACGCGCTGCAGTCGCAGCCGCCCGAGGCCGCGAGGCAAGCATGGCCGAGGACCCTGGATGTCCCCCGCGTAATACGCATTCCTGAGAGAAACTGATTATCCCACGTGTGCTGCCGGTGACGATGCACGCGTTTAAACCTCACCGCTCCGTGCCCGGACGAGTTCTCGCTACGGCGGGTTTGGACCCAAACTTGCGATACGATGACGATTGATTGGAAAACCAGCACTCCTATGCTGACAGACGTCGTCAAATGCTTGCATAAGCATGGTATCGCACTGCTAAGGACTGGATAGGATACTCCAAGCGAGAGCGATGCGGGAGGGAGGAGGAGAATGAGCTGACCGGCGGCTGTGCATGTGAACAGCATACCATAAGCGGAAAGCCCGATGCGATCTCAGGTATGCCAGCAGTGTGAGAGCAACGTGATCTCGTACTACTACGAACTTCCGTCCCATGCCCTCGCCGCCGACATGCTAAGTCCAGCTCACGCCGCCAACGGCACTGTCCGTTTCAGCTCAGCTCGGCACTCGCAAGACGGCGACGCTACGCATGGCTATGACTCTTCTATTCACGTCGCCTCGTTGGCGGAGAAGAAACGGCTATGGTGGACCAATGCACTCGTTAACTCTCTCTTCATAGCAGCCTGGTAGGCTTCTAGTATTATCGAGAAAATAGTCTATTGATGTGAATGTATCTCTCTAGGTTCTTGTTTGCGACATTACTGTCGCTGTACAACAAATGGATGTTCTCGCCCGACCGCTATGGCTTTCCATCGCCGCTTTTCGTCACGACAGCCCACATGTGGGTGCAGTTCTCGCTAGCAGCGGTACTTCGCTACGCGTTGCCTCGCCACTTTCGGCCAGAACAGATGCCAAGCCGACAGGACTACATGTAAGTATTCATCGTGTTTGCCGGATGGCGCACTCGGCATCTTGTTCTGGAACTCGGACGAGGTGCTGAGTGGGATCCATCTGTCTCCTGATGCTCTCAGGAAAAGGTCTCCGCACTTTGCGCCCGCGCAGGTTTCCAGTGAACATGCGGGACTTGCTGACTGAACTCTATGATTATAGTCGCAAAGCTGTACCCACCGGCATTACGACCGGCCTAGACATCGGACTCTCTAACCTATCACTCAAGCTAATTACGCTGTCGTTTTACAGTAAGCCATCTTTCCTGTCGTCACGTATCGCCCCGCCTCACCGTCTGCATCAGCGATGTGCAAGTCTTCATCTCTCGTATTCGTGCTCCTCTTCGCCTTCCTCCTCCGGCTCGAGAAGTTCTCGTGGAGGCTGATCGGCGTGATTTTCCTCATCTTTGCTGGTGTCCTCCTCATGGTAGCGACGGAGACCCACTTTGTGGTCGGCGGCTTCCTTCTCGTAATATCTGCTAGTGCCCTCGGCGGTCTGCGGTGGAGCCTCACGCAGCTGCTCATGCGCAACAAGAACATGGGCATGCACAATCCCGCCGCCACGCTCTTCTGGCTCGCCCCGATTATGGGAATCTCCCTGCTAGTCATCACTATCTTCGTCGACGGCTGGAGCAAGATCTTCAATAGCCCCTTTTTCGCCACCCCAGGGGAGACGTTTAAGACCCTGTTCTTCCTGTTGTGCCCCGGTATCATCGCTTTCTGCATGGTATTGAGCGAGTTCTAGTGCGTTCCAATGCTGTTCTCAGTGCGCTTGTCACGTTGACACCGTCCCAGTATCATCCAGCGAGCGGGCGTTGTGCCCATGTCAATCGCCGGTATAGCTAAGGAAGTCACGACGATCATATGCGCGGCGTGGTTCTTCGGCGACGAGCTGACACCGCTCAACATCACGGGTGTGGCGATTACAGCCTGCGGTCAGTCGCGACTTTTTTGTCGCATGTGCTACCCGCACTCACCCTGACTATTATGATAGGCATCGCTTTGTACACCTATCACAAGTACAAGAAGTCGATGCAGAAGGACGTCGCCCTGGATCCTCACGGAAATCCCCTTCTAGAAGACGACGGGGACTTATCTGACGAACCTGTGGCGTTGGAGACTGGCGATTTCGGGGAGAGGCAGAGGTTGACGCTAGACGATGAGGACGATGATCGAGCGGACGAAGAGCGGCGCGACAATAGGGTTAGTTTTGCTCCATGTTTTTTGGGATTCACAGCGACTGAATTCGACGGGCAGGGCTCCATAGCAGCGCATACCCCACATACCGACGATCAGCTGCTATTCTCGGTGGAAGACGAAGAGGAGGACGAGGAGGCGGAGCGACAAAGCCCCCAAACCGCGCATCGCCGGGGCTCGCTCCCACCCGCATACCCCGGGGAGGATTCACATGAGCTACGTAACGTATGGCAAGAGCATGATGATAGAAATGGGTGACTGGACGTAGGGCATACCGCTGGGGTTTCGAGGGTCTCTGTACACCATGTCGCTCGCTGTAATTCTGGCGTAATACGTTATCTATTGACCACGAGAATCGCCTTCATTCCGTCCTCATTGTTGGCCTTACCCGCTCCTTTCGCCTGTGTAGGTAGTCATCGACGCATCCAGCATCGTGAAACGCACGATCAAACGGTGAGATGTCGTTCAAGGCACGCTGAGCTGTGGAGGACACCGCACTGGCTCCGCTCGTATACGCGAGAGGGCGTTCGCTTGGGTATTCTAGCCTATGCATTGTACTCGAAAGTCCGTGCAGCTCTTCACACATAGATCGCCAATTACTGTGATTTCTGGATTCAAGGAACATGCGACGGCACGCCGAACCATCGCGTCACGATCATATTGTCGGACGAACACCTCCGGATTACCCCTTCTTGTGGCATACAGATCAATTGGTACTACAGCGCTGCCTCCAAAAGTGGTGAGTAGATGTACGGGATGGGCGGTGGTCCTGGGTTCGCGTGGGGACGAAACTCGCTCGAAGGGCGTCACTCGATAGTTCACCCTAGCCATGATAGGACTGAGCATACAAGGGTGAAGCGTTTCCGGAAAAGTTGGCGCAATGGTTTCTCATATTCCATTGGTGATCACGCCGTTCTGGCCGTCAGGGGGCGCCGCAGCAGCCTGAGGTTGAGCTTGGCCATCGGTCGCGGTCGTCGCTGTTTGGATCCGGCTGGGATCTCGCCTGCAATTCCGCCGCTCAATCAGTAACACATACGAGCACATCGGTGCCCGCTTACCATGTACGCCAATGATCAAATTGTTTCTGATTGAGGTATTCCCTCCATTCGTCCTTGCCAATCTCGGTCCTGAACTCGGCGTGCTGCAGGAGTTCTAGGTGATGGAGGGCATGGGGATATCTAAGCATATCCATCAGCGGCGTATTACTCATGCGCAGCCACCGTTCTCACAAGATAAAACGAGCATAGTCCTTCTCCTTCCAGTACAGCAGATATTTCAGGAAGTTGACAAAGGCTGGCTGATTCAGGACACCTTGCTGAGCGAGCGAGTGGAGGTAGAAGGGGTTGGCAAGAGACTGCACGAACTCCAGCTCGAGCTCGAAGCGCGCACGGTTGGCAGTCCGAGCATCAGAGGGCGCCTCGGCCTGGGACATGGTGGTCGCGTCCAAACACACACCACAGACGCCCGAGGTGTTTGTTTGGTCCAGAGGCTCTTGGCAAACAAACGTCCCGATTCGGACAAAAGACGCAGTCACATGACGGGCGCGACGCGTCAGTATGGAGCGTGGCAGTCTAGCAGCCTGCTCTTCTTGGTTCCGTACCACCACCAGCTACTCGAAACTTGTGCGGCAGACATGTCGGCAGACGAAGATCACAGCGGCTGGCAGCTCACAGAGTCTGACCCGGGCGTGTTCACGTACGAGATCTTCATTCGCGGATTTTTCTGGACCGGGGACTCACCAAACATTTGCAGGGAACTGCTCAAAACGCTTGGCGTTCCGCTCGTCGTAGATGATCTCTACTCCCTGGATTCTGCGTCGCTGGCGGAGCTGCAGCCGCTCCACGCGCTGATCTTCCTCTTCAAATGGGTCGCAGGGCAATCAAACGAACCGTCGAGTGGCGGCCAGTACGACCCGGACTTTCCCGGTTTCTTCGCGCATCAGGTCGTCAACAACGCCTGCGCAACGCTTGCCGTGATGAACGCCATTGCGAACGTCCCTGGACTCCAAATGGGCCCGCAGCTCTCGGAGCTTTTCAGCTTCACACAGGGCATGGATCCCCAGACGAGTGGGATGGCCATTACGAGCTCCGACTGGCTCCGTGAAGCGCATAATGCCCTGTCGCCGCCATCTGCGATTTCACTCGACGGTCTTGACCTGCCGAAGACCTCTGAGGACGCGTACCACTTCGTCGTGTACATCCCCTACGCTGGTTCGGTGTACGAGCTCGACGGTCTCAAGCAAGCACCGGTGAGACACGGCGAGTATGCCGAGAGTGGTGAAGGATGGGTGGCTAAGGCTAGGTGATGATGGGCATGCATGCTTCTCGTCTCGATATTGACGATATCCCCGTATGCACAGGGAAGTCATCGAGGCTCGCATAGCGACTTACCCGCCTGGCGCTGTGAGTACATCACCGTATCTGCGCAGAATCTGGTGGCTCATCCTCCGATGAATGTCGGTGTCGTAGCTCGAGTTCAGTCTCTTAGCTGTACACGATGACCCGCTTCCGCGCCTCCAGGAACAGCTTGCTCAGCTGCAAGCTGCCGGTCGCCAGAACGAGGCTAGTGAGCTCGTTGTGAAACTCACCACAGAGAACTCCAAGCGTGAGCGTTGGGCGGTGAGTCTGACCACTTGCCCAAACCGAGAACATGCATTGACTTACCTCTGGGGCGGCTACAGTTCGAGAACAGTCTGCGGAGGCACAACTACCTGGGCTTCATCCACGCTCTCCTCCTCGCTATGGCCAAGGCTGGCACTCTGGACGCCGCGAAGGACGGCGCGAAGAAGGCTCTCCAGGAGCGCATAGAGAAGAGGAAGAAGGGCGAAGCTATGGACGAGGATTAGTTTGTTCTGGCCATCATCAGTCGCATCGCACACCGCTATCGCGCTTTCGCATCGTTACAGCAGCATGCATGGAGTATCATGGACCCACGTCTCAAGCCGTTTGTAACCCTTTCCTCCTTGCTTCTTCCAGTTCTGGAGAGCCACGCGCCTCGCTCAACGTGCGCGCCCGGTAACTCCGAAGTCCCGACGTACTGAGGTTGTTTCGCGGCTCTATGTAAGCCAAAATCACGACGATTGGCACTGGCAGGACGCATCAGCAGTGCGATGGCTGCGCACATTCATGAACGCGCGCCCTGAGTAAGGTCTTACTGGAAGCGTGGCTGCGTATGGCAATCCTCCCGGCCTTCTACCATGGCGTCGACTCTGCTAGCCTAGCCACCGAAGATCGCGCCCGGCGTCGAAGCATCGGCTCTGCCTCGTAGACCCACCCTCGCCGGGTGAAACCCGCAATCATAGGCGCCGCTTCATGATGAGTGTTGTCGAGACCTCCGAACGGGAGAATCAGCCAGTACATGCTTTGAATTTGAATACGCTGCCGAACGAGTCCAGCTCCTGTCACGAGCTGTGCTACGTCGGGTTGCTGATCTTGTTGCTCTACTCCGCGTCCACTGGGTTCCAGGTCACAGCCCCGGCTTTGCCCTGGTCAAGTGCGTCAAGTCTTTGCATATCCTCCTTATCCAAGGAAAAATCGTATAGTTCGGTGTTCGACTGGATGCGGGCGGGTGTCGCCGACTTCGGGAGAGGTATAAACCTGTCGGCGTCGGGATCTCAGCCCGGTCGACGGCATCATAGTGTCCATAATTGTAGTGCACCTACCCATGCTGCAGGCACCATCGCAAGAGGATCTGCGCCGGGTCGCGATTGTGCTGCGGACGCCAACAATATCAGTCAATAGCATGTCAGGAATTGCCATTCATGCGCACCTTGCTGGATAGCTCTATGAACACAGGGTGGTCCAACTTGCCTCGTATCAGTGGCGAATACGCTTGGACGAGAATGCCATGCTGGCGGCAGTACGCCACGATGGGTCTCTGCTGACAAAATGGGTGCAGCTGCGATCCCAAATCCCCCCGGTACTATGAGATCTGCGCATCTCGATTGCTAGCGCTATACCACTTGCCTCGATCTGGTTCACCGAGGGCGTCTCGAGCCCAGCGGCTCGTATCTCCTCCAGATGTTTGATGCCGCTGGACGCGGAGCGATGATTGCCGTCATATGAGGACAGCGAACGGCGACGCTGAGAAAATTGCCTCACAAGTTTGAGACACCTACGGTCCGTATCTTCCCAGCCCGCTGCGCATCAAGGAGAGCGCGATATGTCTGGAGACGGAGCTCCGTGCCCTTGTAGGGATCATGTATGAGAAATAGGTCGATATATCCTGTAATGAACTGTCAGCCGCCTTCAGCGGTGTGCCTCCATGGCGTCACGCATACCTAGACCCAGTCGTTCGAGAGAGATGTCTACTGCCCGAAGTGTCTTCTCGTACCCATGGGTCTTGCTTATGCATTTTGTCGCTATATTTGGGAGGTCATTCGGACTTCGCATTTGAGGAGTAACACATAAACGTACTGATGAACACATCGGTGCGTCTTAGATCGCTTTCTCGAAAAGCAGAACCGACGTGGGCTTCGTTCCTGTACGCTTGCGCAGTATCGACATGGCTGCGAAGTTCCGAAAAGGCACGGATATTCATGTAGAGTGATGCTCACCGATAGCCTACACGGAAGGCTTCCAGTACCGACTCTTGAGTGGTGTAATTTTGGTACACGCCAAAGCCTAAGCGCGGCATGTCATATCCTGGCGTTTTCGTCGTCAATATTGTCTGAGCATGCAGAACACAGCCTGTCCCCCCAAGTGCTGTACCTGTAGACATGCGCACGGTCGATGCGGGAGTCAAACCCTCGGGGACCGCACTTTGCGACTCAGACATCAGAAAGTTCACAGATTTCCATCAATGTGGAGGAGACAAAAGCGGTTACTTACTTAACGTTAGTGACCGCCAACGGATTGCCACCGAGGGGCGCCCGGATCGAGATTCGCCACAACGGGCACTGCTCATACTTCGTTCGCTATATCATGATATTGGACACAAGTAGATCGAACGGCCATTGCACAGCTCTGGTGCTCGTGTAGATCAAATTCTGACAAAGAAATCGCCAGGCTTAGTGTGGAACAGTCATGGTATTCATAATCAATCCAGACGTGTCAGTAAGCCCGGCTTGGTGCCGCCACCTCCTCAACGTCAACAGTAGTAACTCACACTACGCACACCTTCCGAATGCGTTGAGATCGGAGGGGCACGTCACATTGTGGTTAACTTCTTCCAATTCCTTCGCCTCCTTCTACCGCTCAACGTACTTACGTGTGGAGGACAGAGATATCAACCAATAAGCGAGCAGCTCGCGGCTCGGAGCCTAGAGAACCTGGGCTAAGTACGGCCCCGAAGAGTCGTACCGAAGAACATCAGTGCACGGTCTCACTGCGGGGGAATCTTTGCAGAAGAACGTACGTGAGTTTCCATGCGCTCGCCACTGCTTGACGCTTGTCTGCTTTCCAGAATGTAAGACAGTGTTCACTTCGCATAGCAAGTATAAGGGCAGCTGCGGATAACCGCTGTACGTATGTAACGGGCGATACGACGAGCAGTCAGAATCATACCCAGTCAGCGCGACATTGCTACGTGTCAGCTATTCAGTCGGTCATTTGAACCTTGGGAAGACACCAGCTGTTACGGTACCTTCCGGTTCAGAATAGGCCCGCAGCCCGGAGGGTCAATTGCACCGCAAGAGAGAAGTAGAGGCATAATAAATCCAGCATCTCGTGACACGTACTCATACAACAGCGTAATATACTTTCCAGAACCACCGCCAGCGTCCGTGGAACTTCGCCTCCCTTTGTGTATCATCGGCGATGTCCCCCGCCGCTTCGTGGTACTCGTCCCGCCTCAAGTCGACCGTCTTGACGTCGACTTGGTCGTTGTACGTCAGCACGTTCCATACACGCCGCGGAACGCTGCGATGCTGGGGCACCGCCTCCGTCCCGGTGGGTAGGGCGGTTTGCGCAGACGAGGGGCCGGGGCGCCGGACGAGCATGTAACCGACGTACATGACGATGAGTACGGGGATCTCGATGTAGAACGAAACGAAGTCCACTGCGGAGAACTTCGGGATAACAGAGGACCATCCTTGAACTGTTGCGGCGGAAACGGTGAGACGGGCGGGAGTGCGGCGAACGTGACGAGAATACTTACTGATGATGATAACAGCAACGGAGATGACCACGAATGGCGGGCCCCAGGGCCACGTCCAGGCAGCACGGAATTTCAGTTCACTGAGAGGACGGCCCTGGCGGATCCAGGCACGCCTGAACCTCCAGCTCGCAAGCCCGATGGAGAACCACGCGATCTAGGACGGGCACGCATGAGCCGCTGACAAGAATACTTGGGCGGAGAACGGGGGCATACCTGGTTGGACACGCCAACGATATTCTGCAGCCAGCTCCACAGCGCACCGCTGCCGATGAAGCTGGACCCGAAGCAGAGGATACTGATACTGCTGGTGGCGGCAAGCGCAAAGAGCGGGACGCCATTCCGGCTCGTCCGCGCGAATATGGAGGGTGCCTGGGGTGGCTGGGTAACGGCGAGCCCATATAGCACACGTGTGCCGGCGAAGAGCGCATGATTACCCGCAGAGAGGACCGAAGTCAGGATGACTGTGTTCATAAACGATGCAGCGACCGCTGTAGAGGCCTATCGTTAGCACGATGTCACAGACTACCCAGAGGCATGGGACGTACTTGAACCGGCCATCTGGAAGACGATGGTGAACGGAGACGTGGTGGTCTCCTTGTTCGACAGATTGGGGTAAGTGTAAGGGACGTTGAGCCCCATTAACAGGATACTGAGGATATAGAACAACAAGATTCTGCAAGCGATCAAGGCTTAGTAGAGTCGAGGGAGATCAGATTCGCTGACTCACCTCCAAAATACAAACTTCACAACACGCGGCATGTTTCGTGACGGATTCTTCGTCTCGCCAGCCGTGATACCAAGAGATTCCGTTCCGCCATCTGTCAACGGGCCAGTCAGGTCAACGACACTCTCATTGCTGAACGTCTGAGATACGTACACGCGAAACTGGCCGTTACGAACACGCGCGCAAATCCTCCAAATCCACCCACGAATGGCGCTCCAGGAATATGCCAGTTCTTGCCACCAATGTACTCGTGTTGTTGGTTACCGCCCACGTTGACGGCGATACCAAGTATGATGAAGACTATGACGGTGACAACTTTGAGAGATGACAGCCAGTACTCTGCACCAGTATCAGTACAGGTATGCATTGACAGCATAAGACGTCTATACGCACCAAGTTCGCCGTATGCGCGAACGTGAATAGCGTTGACGGTCACCAGAAACACCCAGAAAATGAGACTGATGACCCATGTGTGCCAGGTTGTCCAGTACTGAAGAACAAGCTGGGCAGCGGTCAAATCGGATGCGACCGACACAGCATCGTTGAACCAGTAGTTCCAAGAGAGCGCGAAGCCGTACGAGGGGGAGAAGAAACGCGTTGCATATGCGTTGAAGGAACCTGACGACATGATAAGTATGCAGGTTGAGAAGGCTAGGAACGCGAAGAGCATGGAGGACACGAAGGATCCTCATCGAGGGGCGCTGTCATAATTCACGCCTATGCGGCGAGGTAGCCATATTATTATGGGCCTCACCATGACGTCGACCTCTTGGCCGTTCAGCGCACCAAGTGCCCGACATGGAATGCTTGTCACGGAAAAGGATGAGCTCCCGTCGCGCACGCAATGTCAGAGAAGCTCGTCTAGATAATCGCACGTAGCCTGTAGGTCTCGGGAAGAGACTGTCTCCGCCTCACCTGCCGTACTGTATCTCATTCGCGACGAGACAAAGAGCGTACTGATTTTGGCAGCTCGTGACCAGCGCAGAGCACAAGAGCTCGGGCTCAAGTAAAGATGTACTCACCAGCAACCGGGTACTGCGTGGCCATCTCTCCCAGCAAGAGAAGCGTGACGTACACAATGAACCCCACGATCCCATAGCACAGCAGCATGCTCGCCGGCCCTCCCTGAGCCAAAGACTTGCCCGTCCCTAAGAACAACCCAGTCCCGATCGTGCCTGCTATTGCGATCATAGACACCTGCCGTGCGGACAGGGCTCGATGCAGCCCCTCCCTCGGGGCAGAGGAAGTGCGCCGACGGGCGGTCCGTACTCGTCATGGTCGTGGCCGTCGTCGCTGAAAGAAGCCGCCTTAGACTTCCGAGGGGATGGGGGGAGCGGGACAGCCTCTGCGTCATGACGGTGGGAGGAAGACATGGTCCCGCGGGTTTAACCCGGAGGTTTTCGAGTCTATGGAGACGCGAGGATCCCTGGAAGCAGGAGTTTCGCCAGAAGACGATGGCCAGCACAAGAAACGTGGAACTTTCGAGCTGGAGGCATGGTTATATGGACCTGAGCAAGCAAGACAAGTTTTCTCAAGGGCGCCTGTGAGGTGGTATTGCGCACAAATGGTGCAAGTCGGCTGTGTACTCCTCCACATGGAAAGATCAACTGAAAGACTCCAGCCTCAGGCACGCTCTTCAGAGCTTCAAGTTCACCACAGTCAACTTCGACACCATCTATGATTTACGTGCCTACGAGCTTCATCCAGACATCATCGTCATGCTGAAGGCAATTCATCGAAACGCATTCCGGATGCTGATAATAGGAAGGACGTCGCGCGGAAGGCAAGTGAACATCCATTCAGTTCGAGCTGTTGACGGGGAAACATACTATGATACACATTATACATGATAGCGGCGAGTCATCAATGCTACAAGTGGGCTACAGCTGGGGAAAGGGGATGCCGCTCGTACGCCAAGAGTCAAGTCCTGTGTACTAGACTCGGAAGAGAGCCGAGTTCCCCTCCATCTTCAGGAACCGGATCCTCTCGTGGCCCTCCTGCTCGCCGACCCTGATGGATATTCGTGATCCTGTGAGTCACCTTCGCAACGGGGAGTGAGATATCAGGGCTTACGATGCCTCGGCCATGACGACCTCTGGCATGCGGTGACCGGGAGGCGTAAACTCGACTTCGGTGCTCAGCTGTGGAATCACGACCTCAGGAGTCAGCACCCATTCACATTTCAAGGCATGTATGTGATGAAGAGAAACATACCACGCTAGGCTGAAGCGGAAAGCCGTGTTTGCCACCCTCTTGGACGACTTTGATGTCCTCCGAGTTCCACCTCTTCTGGAGGTTGAGGAGACGATCCTTGAGCTCCTCTCGATCGACGGGGTGACCGCAAATGGTGCCATGCGCTTCGGGCATGAAGAATTCGTTGAAGCGGACGGTGAACATATCCACCGGACCCGGGCCCATATGCATGCCACCATGTGGGGGCATCGCGACATGCGGGGAAGACATCAGTTCGCAGAGGCAGTCGGAGAGCCAATGGCTCTGAGGTACAGCAACAGACGACATGGCTCGAGTATGAAATAGACGGGGGATGAGGCGTATGCAAGACGTGGTGAAGTGTTGTCGGGACTGAAATTGAAGTTGGAGCGCCTCACAGGCAGCATGGTTATATATGCACGCTCTGTGGTGGAGATGATGTCGGGGTATACGGTAGCATTGAGCCGCTGAGTCGGCATTCCCGCTCCAGGCGCGCCCGAGGCAAGTCCGCTCCGAGGGGCTGTCGCTGAAGGTCGGTCTGCTGACGGGCGTGAAGGTACATACTCACTACGCCTCGGGGACGAGAAAAGCCAGAGTCGGACAGACAAAGCCCACACAGCGTCCAGAGCATGATCGCGGAGACGGCCGGGAGCCTGGAGGATCCAGGTCCATTCTGGCGACCGTCCGTCGCATTATGAATCTGAAGATACGAACCAACATGGCACATCCTGTGACAAGACCTCCAGACCTTTGTGGACAAGCAGGCAGAACTCAGAACTGCCCAAGCTGCCCAACGTATCCCAGACCAAGCATATACAGTATGTATCACGTGTCGACGGTAGGTTTTCAGTCGGGAACGGCATGTGAAGCGTGTTTCAGTTGCCTCACCCTGGCCTTTCAAGTTGGCGAGTTGTTGAGTTACTAGCAGGAGCCGTCCCTGGAGAGTATTCGAGGTGTATCAAAGCGAGGCAACTGATCGCGGACTTGAAGGTGGTTCAACCTAGGTTCAACCATGAACTCGATGGCACCGCCACAATCCAGAGCGGCACACACAGAGCCTGGCATAGCCGGTGTACGCCGGGGCTCCAGTGGGAATCCGCAGCTCTCTATACTTACCTTGAAGACGGTCTCTTTCTTTAACGGCGTGCTCCCAATTTCGAGCTAGATTGTACCACTCGAAAAGGCTCGCAACGCAGTTCGCTTCTAGGTAAATATCCATCTCACGGCACCAGTCAGAGCACTAATCCAACGGGTACAGAGCTATAGTACCTGCATAGTCGGACAGGATGGTGGAGCCGCAGCCCTTTACCATTCGCCGCCAGCCCTTCAAGGGTCTCTATCTCGCTTACATTCTGGGCTCAACTGTCTTCGTGCGGCTGCCCTTCTGGACAATCACGTACCTTCCCCGCCGTAACAGACCCAGTCCAAAATGGTCCCTTCTGCGCAGCATCATTGTCGTTGCGTATCGCTCGATAATTACCAAGCGTTGAGGTTGGGTCGAAGACCAGCCACGATCCCCGGAGTCAGACGACGAGCTCAAGGACGCGAAGTTCGTGTGGATAGACGGTCTCACTGAGGAATCGGACGCCTTCTGCGGAGAAGTACGTCGTGCGGCTGGAGTAAGCGGGGTCAAGCCCAGCAGGGTTGGGGGGTATTGGTTCTTGAAACCCGGGGCCGCCCCCTCCCGACAGACATGAAGGCCAAGCCAGGCGAGGTTGTCGCCATGCATATCCATGGAGGCGCATTCCACGTAAGTGCCTCTTTCCTTGGTTAGTCCCAATCCTGTATCTGAGTCACCTCCGCTATTAGTTGGGCAGCGCGCACCCGGAGTCTGTCACTAGCAGCCTCAGCCGCGGTTTGCTCGAGCATAGCTCCAAACTCGAGAGGGTCCTAGCCGTAGAGTATCGTCTCTCTGCGGCTCATCCGGATCCTCCGGCAAACCCCTTTCCTGCAGCACTCCTGGATTGCCTCGCAGCCTACCGATATCTCATCAAGGACCTGGGCTTCGATGCTAAGAATATCACTCTCGCCGGAGACTCGGCAGGAGGCAACATCGCGTTCGCCCTGGTGCGACACCTCGTGGAGAATGCGATCCCAGGCCTTCCTCCCCCAGGCCGCCTGCTCTCATGCTCAGCGTGGCTGGACCTGTCCGAGTCACGCGACGAACCGGACTCGTCCTTGCACCGTAACCGGAGGAACGACATCCTCGGGATGGGCCCCCGTTACCCACGGGCGGCGTACCTCGGCCCGCTCGACCCCGAGGAGGCTAAGACGAACCGCTACATCTCCCCAATCTCGTCCCACTTTGACGGGACGCGGGGTCTGTTCAAGGGCTTTCCGCGCACGTACATCTCAGCTGGCGGGCTGGAGACACTCCTGGACGACTCTACTCGTGTAGCAGAGAAGCTCAAGGAAGATGGCGTGGAGGATGTGCTGGATGTGGAACCGGATTCGATCCATGACTTCACGGTGTTCGCGTGGCACGAGCCGGAACGCACGCAGGCGTTGCAGAGGTTCGCCAAGTGGTTGGACGAGTGAAGTTGGTGTAATGTTCCTGAGGTCTTGACGTCCAATGCAGGATTGCGCTTCTGTTTTCTCATGACGACACGTAAGTACTGGACTCGTATACATGTCTAGCAACTCTGCACTGGACCTTGGAAGTCAAGGAATGGTCGACTTACTGGCGATCAATGTAAATGTTTCGATGGTACCTCTATTGATTTGTCGGAGGCGGCACTGCACGCACACGAACAGACATCCTTCACGATCGCTACATCCCATTCAGCACCTCATCAAGGATTAGAGAACCGCCGACCAACGATGAGTATCGACCGGTAGCGTGAGCTCATACTCCGCCTGATCCCCCAGGAAGTACGCACGGACCGCGCAAAACATCGCCCTCGCTGCCACACCCAACACTCCCGCATGGAACGGGTCCAGGACCCGCCTCTCCGCGCCCGACTGGATCATGTACGAGCCCATGACATATGCCGCGACGACCAACGCATGAATGGACCAGCGCCGCACCCCCGCCGACGATGCCCAGCCCTTCCGCAGCTCGTTCGCCGGCGCAAACGTGCCCACGGCCTTACACTCCTTGTACCGCATCGCGAGCGGCACGACAAAGTACAGGAACCCGGCGGGCACCGTGAGCGCCATCGCGGCCATACCGATCTGCCACGTCCCGCGGCGCCACGCGAATGCGAAGTCGCCGCTCGCGTCGAAGCCTGGAAAGACCTTGGAGAGACCGGCGAAGAAGAAGTGAAGCGTGGTGAGGTAGAATGCCATCTCGAGGCCGTTGCGGCACAACTGCCCGAGGCGCATGAACGAGGGCATGATGACAGTGAACTCGGTGGGGGGCGGGGGGCAGATGAAGGGGTCGGTAGCTTGGTCCATTCTGGAAGGTAGGACTGCGTTAGTCAGAGTATGTCATGACTGGGGAGAGCGCCGTACCTTGGGGAGGCTGGCGTTGGCTGGTTTGCTTGAGATACGAGATAGGACTTATATACCTTCTTCGGATGCATGACGGGCCTGCCGAGCTGAGGCATGTACTGATTGACCTCTCGACGCACTTCGATTGCACTCGACCACGACAAAGGTATCCCGCAAAGGCATAGTTCCTTGTGTTGGGAGGACCTGTCGGACACGTTGGAAACGGCTGGCGTGTTCACCGCGCTTCTGCTACTAGCTTAAGAGACGTGAGCAAAGATATGAGAACAATAGGATCAGGAGAAGCGTACCTGTATATATCGAGTATAGAGACGAAGGGAACTGCGCCTTCGGGCTCGGTCGGGGCACGTTCTGCAGCTTCCTAGATTCCAAGCGCATCAGAAATCTGACGGACGCAGAACATAACGCGGTGGCGAGTACGGTGAGTAGTGGGGCCCGGAGACAGGATTGGCGAGCAAGTACCAATGTACCTTCGTCCACAATCTTATTGTTCTTCGGCGCTGCGTCTCGACGAGCTCCGCCGACGACCACGGTCGCAGTATGCGCTCAGAGCGTTGCCGCTCGTGAAATGCATGGGAACGGGAGGCATGGCATGGCCCACATTATGAGACTGTACTGTCACAACAATGTCTCTGCACTACTACGTCCGGCAGGCTGGAAACATGTCAGTCGTGGACACAACACTACAGATCCGCTACCGACATACCTCGTTCTCGCGCCAAACGCCATCGCCTTCATCCTCCCTCTCCATCTGCTTCTGCACCCGCTGCCATCCAGACATCGGAATACGCAAGGTGAGATTTCCGAGAACTCCCAGAGCCCCAGCATGGAAAGGGTCAAGATAATGCGAGTCGTCATCAACGAACCTCAACACCATTGACGTCCCAGCAAACGCTACCACCGTCCCAATCTGCGTGCACGCGTGCCGTACGCCTGGGGTCCAAAACGCGGGTGTCCACGACCACCGCAGCTTGTTCGCGGGCGTGAGCGTGCCCTCTGCCGCGCATGCCTTATATCGCAGTGCGAATGGCAATAAGAAAAAGCCGAAGGAGGGAATCAGGAGCGCGCAGGAGGCCATGATGCCGATGTACCATGTCTTGCGTAAGGAGCTCGATGTGAGGGCGCCGCTGGGGTCGAAGGCGGGGACGGACCGCGCGAACCAGAACAAGAGGATATGCGCGAGGAGGGTGCCCGTGGAGCGTCCTAGTGCGAGGAGGCAGAGCATGCTCAGACGCTTCATGGATATCACGAAGAGGACCGTCTTCGCGCGAATTGGGGCTGCGGGGGAGGACGCTCATCGCCGAGAAGTTGTATAGGCATACTGCACGAAACAATCAGGACCGCGGTCAGCAAAATCAAGTTACACGGAAAGACCATCACGCTCGCACCTGGGGAAGGGAAGTAGCAAGATGCTGGTCGTCCCAGTACATCAGGTCTTTGAGGTCACTGCCAACTCTATTCTTAGCCTGTTACGGCATCTTGTAAGGTCTCGTAAGGTCCCACAGAGCCCAGATGCTGTGTGAGAACGCCCGACGGCGTCTACATAGTGATGCGATGAACTAGTTATAGTGTGTGGATTAGAGGGAGAACTATGCAGCTAGAAAACAAGACGCAAAGCAGAACAAGAAACATAGCCAACAGGCAAACGAACTTCAACTCGTTCACTCGTCGTCGTCCTCGAACTCGAGGGCCTGATACTTTCTCGCCTTCTTTGTCGGGTTTGCTAAGGACGCGCCCTTCGGCCTCGCGACTGCCCCAACCTTGCTCTCTGTAGCCATCTGTTAACCACAACATAAGAGTGTACAGTTCATGGTGACGTACTTTGCGATGGGAGCAGCTTGGAGGGCTCCTTGCGCTGGGCCTTCTCGAGTTCCGCCTTGAGAGCTTCGATCTCCTCCTCGGCCTCCTCGGCCTTGCGCTTGTACCTGTCACTCCCCGCTTTGGACCGGGCTTCCTCGCGGGCCGTCTCCTTACCTCTGTCCTTGGTCTTGTGTGGACTGCTATGCTTCCTGGGGGCGGGTTCGGGGCTTGGTGTTCGTCGAGATGCGGTTTTCCTCGACGAGCTTGAGCCTAGAATACTCGATGAGCGGCCATCATAGTAGTCAGAGCATTTGAAACGCGTACCTGCCGCAGGTGCTTCCACCTTCGACGGTTCGTATGCTGATGTGGTCGGATGCAGGCGGCAGTTCCGTGACTCGGCTTGCAAGGCAATCTGTGTCGCTGGAATGAGTGGACGCGCACCGCCATTGTGGAACGGGCCATGGTTGCGGTTGGGCACTACGTGTTTCACTGTCACAAGCACGGAGCAACAAACCACCATACCCGTCTACCCAGAAGGACGCTCCGCCAGGTTAAACCGATGAAACCACGTACCTCTGTGAACACCTTCGTGGCAAAGGCAGCTGCCTCGGCCGGGTCCAGCTCGACGAGCGGTACACGGATAGGCGTCTTCGCGCTCGTACCTAGAACCAACTACGGTGCATCACCTCTAGTCGGCTTCAGCATGCACAAGCACAGGAAAGTCCATTCGCAAGCACGTACTTGGATCTCCGCGCCCTCCGACGGGCTCCAGTCGCCCATGGTAACTTGGCCCTTGACGAGCGCGTCCGCCATCTTCTCCACGGCCGACTCGAGGAGGAAGGACGACACGCCGGAACCCTTGATGGACATGCCGCGTCTTAGACATCACAGAATTTCTCCTCAGCGATGTGAGACTTACAAATTGCTTCCTGACCTCCTTGTCCGTCCACCTTCCGCGCCACCATCTGCCTCCGTCTCCAGTCAAACCGACATGCACTGTCCAACTTGCATCGTCCACAGACGACACGATGACAAAACGTGCAGAGCCTTGGTATATCACTTTGATGAGTTCATCCAGAGGCGAGAAATGTGACATAACATCCGAGTCCGACGACATGATGCTCGAAGCTGGAGGTGGTTCGCGTACAGTTCGCGTAGAGTACAGAACGAGGCTCAAGCCCGGAGTGAGCGCCCAGAGTCTATCTTATCTTATCGTCGCTCAACCGGACCGCTGCCCGGTGACTCTGTGTCCAAGTTGCTGAGATCGCGCAAGTTGACCAGCAACCGCCCGCATTACTCAGAGCTTCGCTTGTGAGACCACCACCACTTCAGACGGTACAGTGGAGTTGACGTTGAGCTGCGAGTCCATCTCACACCGAACTCTACAGGTAGCGCTCGGCGGGAAGCACCAGCATTAGCACCGTCTCACACGATGAAGACCCGGATCATCTTGGTCGGGATCGGGTGCGTTAATGCATCTTGAGCAGGGAAATCAACTTGACGCGAGAGAAAGAGGCGCAACATGCTCAGGGAAGACCACATTGGCCAAGCACCTTCGTCGCATATTGCCCAATAGCGTCATCGTTCATCAGGATGTAAGTCCTCCTACCGATCCTGTCAGAGTGTAGTACTAACGTGCACATTCTGATCCAAGGATTTTGCACCAGTTCGTGCATACCGCCTTTGCTTGTGCGAGCGGTGATCTCACGCCGTCACATCCATGTCTCTACAGCCGCAGGAGTTGGTGCCGGTGCACCCTGTGTACGGCGTGCAGGACTGGGATCGCGCTGAGGGCGCGATCGAGTGGCCGAGGATGGTGAAGGCATTGGAAGAGGTGAGTAAGCTCGTCTCCGGCAGCAAATGGCGCGTGTTAATGTTGTTCTAGGTCAAACGCACAGGAGTGATACCCCCGGAGCACGTCTCGCACGACCACCTGAACGAACAGAAGGATGTAGCAATAGATGACACAGTCTTCCAGAAGTGGAAGGCCCGCTTCGAGCGCATAGAAGAGGAACATCGAGCGATGGGCGAAGATATCAAGTGGGTCATCGTGGACGGCTTCCTCCTGTATTGGCACCCGGTAAGTGCGTGCGGACACTGACAGTGCGACTCTAACAGGAGGCATGATTAATAGGAGGTCGTGGACAAACTGGACTTCCGCATCTTCCTGCGGGTGCCCTACGAGGTACTGAAGCAGCGGAGACACGAGAGACATGGGTACCACACCGCAGGTAGGAACGCGTTTCGCCGCTGTCGCCGCATCTGAAGACACCATGTCCTGACGCTCTTCCTCCCGCTCCGTGTCCTCGCAACCCCGCCCTATGTCCGCCCTTTCGCCGTCGGCCGAAACGCGCACTTCAATACTGCGTTCTGCGTGTCCGGAGTTCAATCCGATCCAGAGGGCAGCCTGTGGCGCGACCCGCCAAACTACTGGGAGCAGATCGTGTGGCCGGCGTATGTCGAGGCGCACAAGGGCATAGTGGAGAACGGGGACGTCGAGCACGGGAAGTCGAACGGGAAGGTGGCGGGGCTGCTGCTGTTTGACGGGCTCGAGCTGAGCATGAGCGAGATGGTGTCGCGCGTGTGCGAGGTGCTCGAGGACGGGATCACGGCCTCGTCGTCAGACTCATAGACTCAGGATATGTCGTGTGCCGTAGCCCGACGCAGATGTTTTCAATACCACGGAACTAGACAAGTAGCGTGATTACGAGTGCAGACGATTTGTATTGGACGGCGTCTAGGGGGGCCGAATTCACATGCGCCCGCTGCCGTGGGCTCAGGTGACCCGGGCCGAGCGTACATAGAAAGGGCGGGGTCGGCGCGGTCGCCTTCGTCTCACCCTCGCACCCCCACCCTCTCCTCCCCATCCTCCTATCTTCGCTGCAATGGCCCAGGTTATCGTCGTCGGTGGTGGTCTCGCTGGTCTCTCGGCCGCACACACTCTCCTCGAGCGTGGCGCAAATGTCCTCTTGCTCGACAAGCAACCGTGAGTACATACCCTTTCGTGACGTAGGACCAGTCAGTTGGGTTCGCAGCGCGCGTCGAGAAGGCAGTCTGCTCTGGGTTGGAGAGGGACACACGCCGCCGCTGGTGTCTGTGCTGCCCGGTCATGCCGATGCGCGAGGACTGGTCCCCTATCCTGGCCCGCAGTCAGACTTGTCGCTGACATGCACTCCATCCAGATTCATGGGTGGTAACTCCACCAAGGCGACGTCTGGTATCAACGGTGCCGGCACGCAGGCACAACAAGAGCTCGGTATCCCAGACAATGCGAAGTTGTTCTTCGAGGACACCAAGAACTCAGTGCGTACACATCTCTTGATGCTTACGAATGTCGTATTCAACCATCTTTGCGCCGTATCAGGCTCGTGAACTTGCTCGCGACGACCTCATCCGCGTTCTCACTGGCCGTTCCGCCGATGCCGTGCACTGGCTCCAAGACAGGTTTGGCCTCGACCTTTCCAAGGTCGCCCGTCTTGGAGGTCACTCTCAGCCCCGGACACACCGTGGCAACGCGCAGTTCCCCGGTATGGTCATGACCTACGCTCAGCTGGAGCGTCTGGAAGACCTCGCGGAGAGCATCCCTGACCGTGTCAAGATCAAGAAGAAGGCGCGTGTCACGAAGCTCATCAAGGACGAGTCCGGCGCCGTCCTTGGTGCTGAGTACGAGCACAACGGCAAGACCGAGACCGCTTACGGACCCGTCATCCTTGCGACCGGTGGTTACGCTGCTGATTTCACCGCCGACTCCTTGCTCAAGAAGTACCGTCCCGAGTACTGGAACCTCCCTACGACCAACGGCGAGCACTGTACTGGTGATGGTCAGAAGATGGCGCTCGCGATTGGCGCCAGCGCCATCGACCTCGAGAAGGTCCAGGTGCACCCTACCGGTCTCGTTGACCCCAACGATCCGGATGCCAAAGTCAAGTTCTTGGCTGCTGAGGCCCTTCGCGGTGTCGGCGGTCTCCTCCTCGACAACACTGGTAGTCGTTTCGTCGACGAGCTGCAGCACCGTGACTACGTCACTGGCAAGATGTGGGAGAACGGCAAGGTATGCTTGTATGCTGCTCCAGATGCCCGTACTTCCTCTTACGATATGGTGTTCGTTGCAGTTCCCCATCCGTCTTGTCCTCAACGGCGCCGCGTCCAAGGAGATTGAGTGGCACTGCAAGCACTACGTCGGGCGTGGTCTCATGAAGCGCTTCGAGAACGGCGAGGCTCTCGCGAAGGAGATCGGCATCAAACCCGAGGTCCTCAAGAAGACCTTCGACGACTACAACAAGATCGCGAAGGCGAAGAAGGACCCCTTCGGCAAGAAGTTCTTCGCAGATTCCGAATGGTCGATGAATGACTACTTCAACGTCGCCATAATGACGCCCGTCCTCCACTACACGATGGGTGGTCTTGAGATCGACGCCGAGTCTCGCGTGCTCGACAAGTCCGGAAAGCCCATCGCCGGTCTCTTCGCCGCAGGAGAGGTTGCAGGTGGTGTCCACGGTGCCAACCGTCTCGGTGGCAGTTCATTGCTAGGCTGTGTCGTCTTCGGCCGTGTCTCTGGTGACTCCGCCGCCTCCTATCTCCTCCAGCGCATCGGTCCTCTCGCGGAGAAGGCCGCTGGTCGTCTGGGTGCTGTCGCCGGTCACCTCGGGGCCGAGAGCTCAAGCTCGAAGCAGCCCGCGACCGCTGCTGCGTCGGAAGAGAAGAAGACGGAGGCTGGTGCGAAGAGCAATGCGCCTTCTGGTGGTTCGTCGTACAGCGTGGAGGAGGTTGCTAAGCACAACAAGAAGGACGACTGCTGGGTCATCATCGATGGCAAGGTGCTCGACGTCACGAGCTTCCTGCCGGACCACCCCGGAGGAGAGAAGGCGATTCTGCTCTACGCCGGCCGCGACGCGACGGAGGAGTTCAATATGCTTCACGACCCGAAGGTATGTTCTGCTGCGGCTGGGCGTCGTTGAAATTATCACTCACAGGCTGTTCGTTGTCCAGGTCATCCCCAGGTATGCACCTGACTCGGTCATCGGTTCGGTGAAGAAGTAGAGCGTTCGGAGCTTCGCGCTTTGTGTGGATGAGCATTCGTGTCTTTAGGACCCTCTGTCGCCCTGGTATACCACATCCTCCTGCTATCGCACGTTCTGTGGTTGTAATGTATTGTAGCTCTTTATCATCTTACTGTTGTCAATGCAGATCAAGTTGCATCATTGACGGTTTGCGCTTTCCTCGAGCGACCTGGTTAGTGAGTCGGGGTGCTCGGGGTGCACGTCCTAGTACACACATGTATGTCCGGCGTGGCTAAATAGTCGTGCCAAGCTGCCGGTCCGACCACGTACATAGTTGATGGGGGTGGAAGCTTCGCGGCGAATCGCGGGGCTTTTGTGGTATGTGTCCTGAGAGTAGGTGCCACTCGTCCACATTGCCGTGCACGCCAGTTCGCGGCTTGCTGGAGCGCTCGAGCTGTATCTGTCAATGTGAACCGTATGCATACGTATACACGGCTTGCTTCCCTCACTAACCGCATCTCGCAACCATCGATGGCATCCACTCGAGATCCTTGTGTGGCGGATCTTCTGCTCGGTATCCCGCGGCGTCCATCTGTCGATGCGCTTTCCCGCCAAAGCTTGTCCCCTTGCTTGCAAGTCGACCGCTGCGGCTATATGTCGGGCGGTGAAAGCGTAAGAATTGGGCGCTACGGCACCGCATTGTGCCCCTCGACAGCGACAGCATTGTTGGAGCTAGTCTTGAAACATGGGAAGTCAAGGGCTATAAAGCAGTTCTTTCACTCGGCATTCCTTGTATTGTCTCTCACTCCCTCAGCCAAAGCGGGACCTCGTACCTATATTACGGTGCCGGCGTTGCACGTTGCATTGTTACCCTCGCCACCGATCCTCGTCACACGGGCGACGGTAGCACCTCGTTGCTGGCGCTCTCCCTCGGCTACCCCGGACTTCGCAACAGTACTCAGGTCAAAGTTAAGTACAGGACCGGCAGGGTCTCTCTCAGGAATACCTACAGCGGTTCCCGCATCAGCTCGTGAGTTTGGCCTCGCCTTGCAAATTACTGCTGATGGCTGCAACTCTCTTGTAGATCTAGCCTCTCCCTGTTCCCAACAAAGTATGCCAGTCATCTATCCTCACTATATGTGCAAGATGGAACATTCGTCTCGGTAAGCTCGATCGTCGCGATCGATACGTGAACGTCAACATAGTTTGCTAATCCCCGTACTCTCCAGGACTGACATACATCGTCGTCGCTCTGGCCGATGCGTCAATATCCATTCTCTCCCTCCAGAACTTCTCCTCAACATCTTCGAGGAGCTCGACATTGGCAGCGTGTGGTCGTGCCTCCTCACATGCCGTAGATGGCTACCCGCCGGCGAGCGAGTGATCTATTCCTCGCCGCGCATCTCCAGCGCCGCTACCATGGACCGCTTCATCTCCGTGCTCGCACAGAAGGAGCACCTTTGTGGCGTTGTCAAGCATCTACACATTCGCGGGAAGGCCAACTACTCCTCCACGCAGTCCACCGGCTGGATCCTGGAAGCGGAAGCCCCTCGCCGTCTGGGGCCTCTGCTCCCCCGTGTCCGTTCAATTACTCTTGAGAACGTCGAGAACGTCCCGTTCCGGCGGTACGAGGCCGAAAGATGTGTCTGGACGGACTTGGAGCTCTTCCGTGGCGTGACCGAGCTGCACGTCAACAACTGCCGCTTCGAATGTGCGGAGGACCTCAGGAACATCATATTCTCCTTCCCATCCCTCATCGCACTCAGCCTGTCGCACGTGCGCTGGGGGCGGCATCCGGACAAGATCTTCTCGAGCGGACAGGGACCACCCATGCAGTCGCCTCGCTGGCAGCGCATCCTCCCGCTCCGTACGCTCCGACTCGCGTACCTTGGGAGCGTCTCCGAGTACCAGGATGCATTTGCTTGGTTCGGGAACCTCAGCACCGTATGCGAGCTCGAGCTCGCACAGATACCCTTGACGGGCCTGTGGGTGACGGCGAAGTACCTCACGAGACTCGCGGACTCCGGCGGCTCACTGGAGTCATTCACCTTCTGTCCGTTGATCACGCCAGGATGCGGCTATGCGGGTGAGTGAGCGGCTCGCCGCGGCAGTATATTCACGTCACTGACACTGATCGTTCCACTTTTGCTCTTCCAGAGCACGTGTCATACCTCGGGAATGCGCTGAAGACGCAGAGGAGGCTCACAAAGCTCGATCTTCGCATAGTGAGCCTGGACGCGATGCGGTGGGTCGCGGCGGTGCTCGACGCCGCGCGGGATCTGCCTATAGTGCGGGTCACTCTGGAGTTCACGCTGGACGTCGACAACGTGTCCAGCCCGAGCCGGGCGTTCATCGAGACGAATGAGCGGCTGTGTCGGTACTGGCTGAAGACGCTCCGGCAGGTCACTTTGGTCGACCACCCGACTGGGAACTTCGTCCCGGACGCGCAAGTTCCGAGTATCCTGTCGTCTAGGTGCCCGAGTTTGGTTCAACGCGGCATCCTTGACGTGAGGATAGGAGTTCGGTATGATGATGTTTGATTGGTGATGGCTTCGGTATGAGGATGTTTGATTGGTGATGACGGCATCGCGGTCTCTTCTCTCCATGATTGCTCCGCGTCCAAGAACATGTGCTCATACTTCTGATTACATACATCTCGCGGACGTTACCTAAGTAGTAGTTTATGCTTATAGTTTATATTGCTGACCTTACGAGCAACGGCGGTCATGATTTCTCTGTCACAATCGAGAGCGACGTCCTCCGAGTCCGCGTTCTCCAGTGAGAAGCAAATCATCGCGGTATCGGAGACGTCAGCATCCTCGGCCTCGAGTTCTGAAAAGTCATCGCTAGATTCTTCCATCTCCTGGTTGTGCAGCTTTTCCAGAAAGGCCTCGCTGGGGGCCCGGGAGGTTGGGCCCGGGGGTCTGTGATCATCAGCAGAGGGGGACCGTTAGTACATAGTGAGGACAGACTTCCCTATCAACGACGCGCTTCTGCAGTACAGGTCATCGTGGACGAATAGAACACTCGCCTTGATCCAGCGGTCACGGTGCGAAGCGACTTTGACATTGTTACCGAAAACGGGGGTCTAAGTACATGGTGGCAGTGCAGGGCTTCCTTTCTGGTCTCGTACGCGTAAGCCTCCTAACCCAATCCTAACCCTCCCGGTAGCCCAAACCAAGTATGAAGATGTACATACGCGATGAGGTCGCGCCCCACCGCACGGATTGTCCCTTCCATCTGTGTGCGGATGACGACGTTGTACTCGCAACAGTACGTACTAGTGCAGTTTGAAGTTGCTCTCTTCCCCCTGCTCATACTTACTAAGTATCTGCATCGATAGCCGCAATTTTGTCATCGTGACTAGTCTCGACTGCGACGACAACGGCTAATGCAACTGACAGCCTTTTGCCGTGAGTCCACGGTCATACTGACCCTGGTCGCGACGCTGATTATTGCTGCTCCACCTAGGCACGTACCCATCGGTCTGTCTGCCCGACGCGTACCGACAGCGGCCTGAGTCGATACGTGGGATTAATCCCGCCCCTGCCGGGCATCAAGCCCGCTTCACGTGGGTTAGAATGATGATATGGTGGAAACACGCGTGCATGATCTGCGAAGAAGAAGCCATCGAAGATAGGACGCCGACGCGAACATACGAGGACCGCGGATGGATTGGACTCATCACTGAGACACGCGCGTAGTACCTAGTACGTACTGCGTGCGCGTCTCGCTCCGACGAGGGACCGGCCAGTAGATTGTGCCATCACTGTGGCCGTTGCGAGCTCGACATGGCACTGTATCGCAGACCTCGCCGAGTCTCGATTGTCCGCCAGCTATCCGCCACGACCCTCAGTACCTCTACGAACGTATCATGGCCGCCCCACTGAAGCATATTGTGACTCATACGGCCTCCGCATGGGGTAAGTTTTCATGCATCATCATCAGTCGGGTGTTCGAGCTCAGTCCTTCATTTTCTGTCAGGTCACGCCCGCCCCCTCGTCCACCTCTCCGCTCGCCTGGTCAAGCTTCGCCCGGTCAATGTGACCATTCTCACCAGCACTGCATACTATACACGCATTACAACCGAATTGGCCCGCAGCTTTGAGCCGGAAGATGAGGAACACGCCAGGCGCATCAGGTTCGTCGAACGCCGAGGGCATTTGAGCAGCAGCATAATCTATGGAATTGTGCAGGGTAATCTCGCTAAACGATGTCGCATCCCTGAGATTGGACGAAGGAGGGAGGGCCTTCGAGGAGGCCTGGAAGGCACTCGACGAGAAACGGGAGCTGGTGTGTCCGCAGACCGGCACACGCTTCCCTCCTCTCCCGAAGCCGCAGGCTGTCATTCTAGACGTACGTATGGTCTACCTATCATGGGATGTAGCTGAACAATGCACTACTCGCTCGTCCCGCTGGCCACAGCTTTTCGCTATCGACGCGTACAACTCTGTGAGGGCCATTAGCGGAAATAGCGTCAAGGTCATTACATGGCACCCGGGGTTGACGTACGCAATGTTCCACCTATTCGGTCCGGAGAGTCTAGGCGGCAGGGGGAACGTCCGTCTCAAAGCGGAAGAGATTGCACGCCAGACGGGGCGACCATTCGGTGATGTAGTGCGAGAGGTGCGTTCTCCGCGATCCTGACCATTCGCATGGCGCTAAAATTGCCGTGACAACACAGATCGCGTTCAGCCCGCCAGAAGGGGAGGTTATCCGCATCCCGGGAATGGCGCCAATGTACGCACACGAGTATTGGCCTCAGGACGTGAGTGCGGGCAACCATCATTGGCCCGCGACGCAGTGGCTGACCGCGATGTGCCGGTAGTTTGACATCCCGGATGAGATCGCCACCAACATCTTCCCTCGGGTCTTCGAGTACGTCGCCTGTTCTGTCGTTGACGAAATATACCTACTCGCCTCAGAACAGTCGAAACGGCCGACGGGGCGATCCTGTTCACACCCGAGTCTTACGAGCCCGAAGCAGTCAAAGCTTTCAAGGAATGGTTCGCTGAGACTGAACGCCCCGCATACGTATCTGGGCCGTTGTTACCCTCCGCATCCAAGAAGACAGCAAATGAGTGTGAAAAGAAGCTCTCGAAGGAGTCCGCTGAGATCCAGGAGTTCCTTGAGAAGACCCTGAAGACGTCCGGCGAGAAGTCGCTGATCTATGTATGTCTTCCAGTGCCTCATATCCTACCCACCGGGATCCTTACTGTCTTCGTCATTACAGATCTCGCTTGGCTCGATTTTCTGGCCAGTAAAGACACCGGAGAAGATGTGGGCGTTCCTCGATGTCATCATGGAATTGAAGAAGCCCTTTGTGAGTGAACGACCATATGTATGTGGTCGAAAGGCTCACCATCTATGACCCAGATTCTCAGCCACGCGTCCCCACTCGCATCCATTCCAGACGAGATCAGGGAGAAAGTGAAGGCACACGGGAAAGGCGTCCTGTCTGCTTGGACCCCTCAGCAGCTCATTCTTGACCATCCGGTATGGACTTCCGAATTGTTCTACCAGGACGCCGCTCAACTGGCAGTTTGATCGAAACAGGCGATCGGCTGGTACGTTGCTCACGGCGGCCATAACGGTGTTTTAGAAGCCATCTCTGCAGGCGTTCCCCAGTGCGTGTTCGTCAACGGAGCATCGACGATGCGATGCAGCGTGCCGCGTACTCACAGTCTGGTCTCAGAATTCTCTGGCCCTTCGGCGGCGACCAGCCCCTCAACGCGGTCCACATAGCCGACCAGCTGCACATAGGCTACGAGCTGATCGAGGTCCGCACCGGACATGGTCTGAAGCCGATTTATCGCAATGGTAGGAGGCCGGTTGGCACCATTGAGGCGTTGAAGGCCGAGGCTCGCGAGGTGCTCGGTAGGGCGTTCGGAAAGGACGGCGCCAAGAAGCGCGAGAGACTGCAAGCTCTGCGTAAGGCCGTGAACGCAGAGTGGGAGAATGGAGGGGCGTCCAAGAGGGACATGTTGGCATTCCTCGACTCTCTCTAGAGCCATCAGGTTTTTGCGGCCGACGACCGGGTTGTTCTCCGTCAATACGTCTCGGTCCGATTTTCTCTCCTCCTTCCGGGCGATTTAAAAGTTCCCCGACGCCCTCGCGAGCATTTCCCATGTGTTTTGAATCATAGATGAAAGCATGCAGCGACGAGGCTACCGTTGTGTTATCTAAACTGACAGCTGCACGCACCTGCAACGGTGTGTCATGTCCTTCTTCTGGCGGCGGAATGTCCATCGGTCCAACCATCATATCTAGAGCCACGCAAATTGGTAACATTTAGAGACCCAGATGGCCGACCTCTCAAAGATAGTCGAAGCTCCCGCTCCTAGTGCAGTCCAGCTAACGACGTGCCGGTGAAATCGCCCGCTGCCAGCATCGCGCTCACCAGAAGCTCGACCGTCAGTCTACGGAGTCGCAGCCGCCCTCATGACCACCTCCCGCCACCTCGCGTCATACGCCGCACCAAGCCCTCCCGAACGCATATCCTGGCCCGTGTACCCCGCAGGTGCGTACGTGACATACCCGTTCCCGTACCCGCCGTACGCGGGCGCACCGTAACTCCCGCTGCGGACGTGCGGGACACTGCCGTACCGCCGGATCTCCGCACCGCGGTTGTACGGGTTCGGCAGCTCGACGTCGTCGTACGGTCCGCTGCCGCCGAGACGCGCCCCCGCGCTATACGGCCGCCAGACGGGATCACTCGCCATACGCATGTGCGCGCTGGCGGGGAGGTGCATGCTGCCTTGACCTTGACCGTGAGCGACGGCGCCGGGGATGGGGTGCCCGTGCTCGTTCGTGAAGTGCAGGCTGGGCGCCATGGAGTGGATGGACGCGTTGCTCGGTGTCGCGTTGTGCATGCGCGGGGGAGGGCCGACGGGGGACGCGGCGTAGCTGATATGTGGGCCCATCGATGTCATGTATTGTAGACTGCTGCTGGCGGAACGAGAGTGAGGGTGAAAGTCTGCGAACGCGTTGGCAAGGTGCGTTACGTCCGGACGCGCGCCAGGCTGCAACTGCGGCGGGACACCTGCAGATGTAGAGGCGGAGTACGGGCCAAGGTAGCCACTGTACGCGTACGGCTGGGCGAAGGGGCTGTAGGCTGCCATGTGCCCGAGGTTGAGGTTTCCGGGAGCAGAGCTGTAGCTGACCCCAGATAAAGCCGTCTCCGGGGTGCCGTGGCGCGAAAGAGGGTCCATGAATGGGTTCGGGTTGAGCAAGAGCGGGCGGTGAGGCGCACGGAGGACGTTCTGGTATTGTCGCTGGGGAGCGATGACGGTGGCAGCCGAGCTCTGCCTGCTCAGTGTGGACATCACGGACGACTGTACGGGAGATACGGCCCTTGGGCGAGGCGAAGCGAAAGAGCGAGTGCTTGCGATGGTCGATCCGGAGAAGCGGGACTGGAGAATAGGCCCGACGGACGGTCGCGGGTGCTGCGGGCTGCCCATAGCACCGTATGATTGACCACGGCGGATCTGTTGCTCTCGGCGCACACGACCGAGAGCGTCCTCAGGGTGCGATGGCGCGCCGTTGATCGCAGTGAACATCCTCTTCGGGACTGTACGGCCGCTGGCGGAGTGCTGGGAGTACGCCGAGCGGATGGATGCAGGGCTCGATGAGCGGCCGTTGGTATCGCGAGCCAAGAGTCCCGTCCTAGAGTTGACGGAAGACATGGAGGGGCTGCGGCTGACGGAGGGTGTGCTCCCGGTGATGAGGTCATTGGGGGCGATGAGCGGGAAGGGTCGAGGGACCCGGGACATTATGCAGAGATATATCGTATAACCAAGAACTGCGAGGGAGATCAGATTGAGCAGCCTGGTATGTTTATGGAGAAGTAAGTGCTCACGGAGTCCTGTGATAGACCATGCAGTTGCGAGAAACGCGAGATCGACAATCTTGCAGGTGAGTTGGGTATCTGGGAAGATGTGTCAATGGACGGCGTGATGGCGAACTCCCGGTTGACTTACCGAATATTTTGCACGAGAAGCGGACGCCATATAGAGTGAATGGGACGGCGGTTCCTGTCGATCACATTAAGTAAGCTTCGGATTGGACTTGCATGTGCTTACCTATATGGATGGCGAGAAGGAAGACTATGCGCACGAGTTCCTTCCACATACGGAATACTACGACGATCCTACATCGCGACTGATGAGATCAAGTCGGCCAGGAAATCAGTTTCACTCACATAAGATAGAGCAGGAGAGCTGTGACACCATTTACGCCGATGAGGGAAAGGACGATAGAACCTGGTCTCGACTTCGTATGACTTTCGCATAGAGTGCGTGCTTGTCACTCACGTTGGAGAATGCTGAAGTAGTTCCATTCCTTAGACAGGTAGAGTGACAAGATGATAGCCCAGATGAGACTGGTCACTGCAGTGAACGCTATTGGTAAGGCTAATCAGTGCTTGTCGTCAAGAGGAGAAAGGATAAGTACGCACCGAAGATGACCTTACGAACTTTCCGAAATAACGACCACCAATCCATCTCCGTAAGGAATGAAGTTCAAAAGAACGTCCTAAGGCACAAGAAAAGGGCCAAGAAGAAAGAGGAAAAGGCCCGCCAGGGAGCTGAGAGAGTCGAACGAACAAGGGCGACTGACTCAGTCAATGCCCTGCGAAGTACCGTGCCGCGGGAATGGCACAGAGACCCTCGCGGTATTTGAGGGAGCGGCGGGGGAAGCCTGTCAGGATGTTGTCATACCGTATCAGCAGCTTTTGACATGGGAGGACGGTTGCGACTGGACAGTGCAGAGCCTCCGCTGTGCACGAGGCGTGAGCGTTGACAGTGCTCTCAGCGGGCGCGACATGCATATAATATGGCGTAGGTGAGCGGGCCCGTACTCTGCGGCCTGGGTCGTCGTGAAGAGTGTGCGGTGGAATATTCGCCGGGTCCGAGTGGGGAGGCGCTGTGAACGCGACAAACGCGGAGTGTCACACACTCGACACGTCCCGTCACGCAGCGTCATAGAAGGTTGAACGACAGCGTTGCGCGCATCTGCCTCGAGCCCTGGACACCAACGTGCCACCGCGGGTTGCCTGGTGGCTGCAATATGAGCTGATAATGGGGAGGTGAAAGGCCTTTCAAGACTTATCTGCACTCCACTAGCTACGCAGGGCGAAGCTTCACCATACGTCACTACCTGTGCCTGCAGTGAGTTCATGTCTACCTTATGCACGATAGTTGCCACGTCCCCTTGCAAGGAGCATTCCAGTACACATGATGTGCCAGGATCGTCCAGCAAGGTCTCCCAGTCGCTACTGCTGTTGCGTCATCTCCTACATAGACAATGCGAGTGTCAGTTTTCAAGTACACTCTACACTCACCGTTCAAGCGTCCTCTGGCGAAGAAGATATCCAGTGGAATGGCAGCTATATGGGAGCTCCTCCTGTGTCGCGACAATACCACATACGTTGATCCTCATACGTCTTGCGCTGCTCATGCTGGCACGGAAGGCCCGTATACACAAGCTTTACTCAGAAGCTCTATCGGGGCGCACAAGCCAAGCGCCGCAACCTCGCCATCGTACCAGAGCGTACGGGAATGCACTTCGAGTTCCAAGTTCAGTATCCAATTGCAGGGGCGCACACATATCCGGGAAGTACTCACGAGGCAATCTAGTCATCCTCGAGGACAGCATTCGGCAAGGGGGTGGCATCGGAAAAATCCGAGACCGTGGGTACTGGGCGTCTATGGGGGGAGGGGGGTTTCGGGGGTCTTGTTGCACTTTCGGGAGGTCGTTTGTGCACATTCTTTGGGACTTCTTGAGGCGTCGATAGACAATCTTGTGAGGCTCCTGAGCAGTTCCAACATTTTTTGGAGTGACATGGATTACATGTAAGAGGTATACAGGGCTGTGACCAGTGTCGAGCAACTCAAGCATGGCATATGGGCGTCTGACCGGCCATATAAGGAACTTTGACGCTCTCAGGGTTCACCCTCTCAGTTGCAGGACACGCACGGATTCGCAGTTTCTGAAGCTTACAATAGTCGGGAAACAGACCATAGACAGCCACCAGTCCTCACTCTCGAATGTTTAGATTTTTCATCCTATTTTGCAATGTTTTGTCGTGCAACATACGGAAAACATACCATATAAAGTAGTTTCCCACGGGGGAGGGGGGGAGGGGGTCCCCAGAAAGTTGCTTATCGCACTTTCAGGACCCCGGTAAGTTATTCACTTTCTGCCACCCCCTTGGCATTCGGCGATCTTCCGAAATGCTGTGCGACGTGAATTCGCCAGTGGTTTGTACGATGTTTGGCCATTCCCTTGAGAAAGCAGAGCGGAAGCAGAAAGATTGAGTTACGAGTCTTGTACCAAGTCAAGCTCAAGCTTCAAGGCAGGATCAGTAAGTGTGTATCATGGATGTCCGAGGCTCGGTAGGCGCTGTGCGGGGTAGGAGAATGCCGAGATGCCGGAGCACGGCGGTCAGCGGCACCGCGTGCGTCATGTGCCAAGACAGTGGGTCGCTTGGGCGCCTACGTGGCCTTATACCCAGCGCAAGACAAGTCGCTCGAGTTCGCTCACCACCTCCTCCTCCTCCTCTTGGTACCTCCCAAGCCTCTTTGCTCAACGTATATGGTCCCAACCCCGATTAGCCATGGAGCCAACCGCTATCCACGTCTAACTTACTCGTTGTTCACTCTCGCCACACATGGCCTGGGCAAACTAACTGGGATCTCACGCGAGGCCGCAACGCAACGAGTGCGTTCATTCGCGAAGAGAGAGGATGAACACGACCCGGAGTTCGCTGTTTTTGCAGTCCTGATTCCCGTGCTAGTCTTGCTGTCTGGCCTATTCGCTGGCTTGACGCTTGGCTACATGAGCTTGGACGAGACGCAGCTGCAGGTCTTGAGTATCAGCGGAACGCCGTGAGTACTCAAACCGTATCGGGCGCGACAAGAACTGACCCCGCAACTCATCCAGGAAACAGCGCAAGTACGCCAAGAAGATCATCCCCATACGCAAGAATGGCCACCTTCTCCTCATCTCCCTCCTCTTGGCCAACATGATCGTCAACGAGGCTCTGCCCATCATTTCTGAACCAGTCCTGGGCGGAGGCATCGTGAGCGTCGTCGTCAGTACCGTGCTCATCGTAATGTGAGTGCCTGCCCTTTCTGTCTGTTCCCGTGAACACCGGCTTGGCCCGGATATGTCTTCAGAGACGGACCTTACACGCGTCTTTCGCATATCCGGATTGCTGTTCGCGCGTGTGCTCCATCTGCCGGGGCGAGAGCTTCATTTCGGCTTCATACGCGGTGGCTCTCTCCTTCCGGCACGACGCATGTGTCCTGCTTCCCCTTTGACATGCCTATGTCCCGTCTGCTGGGATGCCTGTCGTGATGGGGCCTCCGCCGGAGTCCCCATGGAGACCGCTCCCCGTGGATCGCAATCTTTGTGATATGCCCAAGCCAGAGCCACATTTCGGCTCAATGGGCCGTGCTTCTCTCTTCCCCGTAAGGTCGCGTCTGCAGTATGTAGTCTCGTTCTCAGACGGTCAGGGCGCGAACAAAAAAGGAAGGAACAGACACTCCCAGAACACAGGTACCCGTCCCTAACCTGGTTCTGTCTCGTCCTCTGTCCCGTTCTCCTTCTCATTTTGGACGAGGCGACACCGCGCCTATATCGCCTAGCTGGCGAGCACGACGTGCACCCGCAGAAGAACCGGTCAGTGAAAGGGATGTGATAGTCCAGGCTGGGCTAACCTTTCACTGTTTCGGGGCCTAAGCGCTCGCGAAAACAAAGGAGTTATCCTTCGCCTGGATGTAAACATCCCTTTCACCGACCAGGTTTTCTGGCGATGCACGTCGTGTCTGCAGCACAAGTGTCTGTCCACCCTTGGCACGGCAGGCATCTCTCTTGCTTTCCTGGGCAAGACACCCACGCACTTCTGCCGCCGCATGATGTCACCTGCGTCATGAGGGTTCTTGATGTATATGGTTACAACCGTGGAACCCCGTTTCGTAACGAAACGGTCAGTACAAGTACCCCGACCAGCGGCTCCCTGCTGCTGGCAACGCTTTTCGTAACCCTGTTCTGTTGCAATGTCTCAACATAGTCTCCACTGTTGCGTTTTACTGACACGTGCTTCAGTTTCTCGGAAATCATCCCTCAGTCGTTATGTACTCGACATGGTTTAGCCATTGGTGCGCACATGGCGTGGTTTGTCCGTCTCCTGATCCTCCTCATTGTGAGTCTGCTTCTCTTCATCGGCCCGTACCATCGCTCACATAATTCGTCAGGGCGTCATCTCGTGGCCTGTCGCGAAATTGATGGAGTTTATCCTCGGCCCCACCACGGTATCATGTACCGCCGAGCTGGTGAGTGCGACGGCATCACATAGTTAACCGTGATACTGATTATGCCTTGCGCAGAACTGAAGGAGCTCATTGCTCTGCACTCGACGGCTGGGGAACTCGGCGGAGACCTGCAGTCAGACACCATCACGATCATCGGCGCGACTCTCGATCTCCAGGAGAAGGTTGTCCGCCAAGCGATGACGCCCCTCGACAAGACGTTCATGCTGAACATCAACACGAAGCTCGACTTTGACATGATGAAGCTCATATGCGACACCGGTCACTCCCGTGTCCCTGTGTACGATGAGGTCGAGGTTCCGGTCCTTGCGAAGGCCCAGGGTTCCCTCCAGACCGACGCCGCAGACGCGCCCCTTCCCGACCGCGTGCAGAAAGTCAAGAAGATCATCGGTGTTCTCCTGGTGAAGCAGCTCCTGCTCCTCGACCCCAAGGCCGCGACGCCGCTGTCGAGCGTCCCGCTGAACTCCATCCCCTGCGTGCCGTTCAACGAGCCGATCTTGAGCATCCTCGACAAGTTCCAGGAGGGCCGGAGCCACATGGCTATCGTCAGCCGGTTCTCCCTCGAGAAGGCGAAGAGCGTCCAGCAGGAGGTCAGGAAAGGCCTCACGCAGCGTCTGAAGGACCGCGTCGGCATGGGCGACTCTGACTCTGACTCTGGCTCGGACTCTGACTCCAGCGGATCCGAGGCGTCCCCCAGCACCAACGGCGGCAGCGACCGCGACGCGACGCTGCGCGGCGACAAGCCCGAGGGCAAGAAGAAGCACCGCTGGGGCAAGAAGGACAAGAAGCGCAAGTCGAAGGAGGCCGGGGGCAAGGACGACGTCGAGCTGGGCGACCTGAAGAAGGAGACAACTCGCCAGGGCGCGATCTCGAGCGGCATCGCCAAGGCGCTGAGCATGGGCCGCGAGCAGAGTCTGCCGGACGACGCTGTGCTCGGTATGGAGGAGGCTGAGGACGTGAGTACCCGCCTTGCTGGCTGCGTTGTCGCACCGTGCTGACGCCCCGCAGTTCGTGCAATCGATGGACCCGTACATCATGCCGCTCGGGATCATCACGCTCGAGGACGTCGTCGAGGAGCTGATCGGCGAGGAGATCTACGACGAGTTCGACCGCGAGGGCCAGGGCCACCTCGCCACACACATCTCGCCCGAGGCGAAGCGCTTCCTTGCCCGCCGTCGTGGGCGCGCTGGCGGGGACGCGAGCCCCGGGGCGCGGTTCGACGCCGTGTCGGACACCGTCCCGCGAGGGGCGCAGACCGTGCCGGCGTCGCCGATGCTCCAGGCGACGCACCTGTCGGCCTCACCTGCGGGGCTGACCCCGGCGCTGTCGGACAGCTCTCTCGGTGTGGGCGGGAAGAAGACGGGGCTGATGGGGAAGGTGTTTGGGGTAAAGCGCGCGGCGACGATCGACGTCCCCGTGAGCGAGAGGGAGAAGGAGGGCGGCAAGGGCGAGGAGGCTGGGCCGAGTATAGCGCCGCCCGAGGAGAAGAAAGGTGCGCCCGACAAGCCCGCGGAGGATTCCAACGCAAATGCGGCCCAGGATTGAGCGGACGGCTTCCTTGTACGAGTAGCTCCGGATTGCTTTCACGATCAGTAGATAGTTTTACGAACTCTTTGTAATGTTTTCTGCTTTTTGCTGCTTACGTTGTGCCCACATATATCATCACGAGACCCTGTACATCGTCACTGAATGTAGTGTGCAGTCATTGCACGTACTCTTGACGCCGTGCAGAGCGTGCACCAGGCCTGAGCGTTCAGTATAAGCTGACGTAATCGTATGTAGCGTTTCGCTTGCTTGCCTCGACTGTTCGTTTCTACATCCACGCTACTGAAGTTACTGAAGTGCTCCTCCCCTGGGTCATCCTAGGTTCGCTCCAGATACAGGATGGACGCCACTGACTGCAGCTGGAACTTGTCGACTTCGCATGATTGCCAGCTGGCCGAGTTGTCAGGACCACCAGCCAACCACCAGCGGTCATCATGTTCGCAGCAACACATCCCCTCGCATTGATGGTATGCGATGCACATCGTCCCCGCTCTGGCGATCACTCTGCTTTCTTACAGGTCAGGAAGAGCCAAGGACTGATTGACACGCCCGCTGTGAGTCCGGCATGGTGCAGACGGGCATCACGTCTCCCGAGCTGTGCAGGAGGCTCTTCCATGAGCTGATGATACTACCTCTGGTCCTCGTGCTGGCCTCTTGGCGGGAACGACATGGTTGGTATAAAGGCCGACGCGGAGATCTTGGTTCCTCGTCTGCACCTGTCCGTGACGACTCCTACGACTCAGCCCGCGCGAGCCGCGTTCGGGTGACTGTTGCTCTTCCTTCTGCTGGTCCTGGTCGGCCTTTGGTTCCTCATCCCCTGGCGGGCATTCTCTTTACGAGGAACTTTACGACCACCCATACGTTTCCATCACGCTCGAATCCACGATGCGCGCGGTTTCCGCCATCCTCCTCCTCGCCGCCATCATCAAGGTGGCAACTGCGGCTCCCACTCCGCTGTTTGGGATCGACTTTGGTGATATCAACATCAACACGGACGGAGAGACGTCCGATGCCGACGCGACCGCCCTCTCACAGGAGGACATCACGAACACGCTCGTGCGGCCGGCGCTGTTCGCCCGCGTGGCGTACTGCTCGTCGCCCGCGGTCTTGAACATGACATGCGGCGAGCAGTGCGACGCGCTCCCGAACGTCAAGATCCTTGTCGCCGGCGGTGACGACGGTCTGATACCGAACTTCTTCGTCGCCCACGATGTCGACACGGACACGATCGTTGTCGCACATCAGGGCACAGAACCGGCGAATCTCCTCTCGGACCTCAACGACCTCAACTTCTTTCAAGTGGATGCGAACACCACTATCCTGCCAAAGGCAAACGGCGAGTCTGCTGCCCTCGAGTTGCCCATATGGTCGTGTAGGCTCACATGAAGTCGCAGAGGATGTCAAGATGCACGATGGGTTCGCGTACACGCAAGAGAGGACGGCGGACGTCGTCTTGTCGACCGTACAGTCCGCACTAGAGTCTACCGGCGCCAAGAAAGTGCTGGTCACCGGGCACAGTCTTGGAGCAGCGATTGCGAGCATCGACGGGATGATGCTGAGGATGAAGCTCGATCCGAGCATAGCAGTCACCGCGACAGTCTTCGGCCTGCCCCGAGTAGGCAACAAGGCCTGGGCCGACCTTGTCGACTCGACGGTGAGTAGTGCCTCTGTGGTTGCACATGGTTACGGGGTCTTATTTGTCTCGTTGACAGCTCGGCACGTCGTTCACCCATGTCACGAACCAGCATGACCCGGTCCCTCAAGTCCCACCCCAGTTCGTCGACTTCCAACATCCGAGCAATGAGATCCACATCACAGGGGTGGACTCGAGCGGCAACACCGCTACCGCTCAACGCTGCCCGGGTCAGGAGAACCAGAACTGCTCTCCGGGCAACTCATTGCTCGACCTGAGCATCGACAATCACAGGGGACCGTATTTCCAGAACATCTCCATGGGGAATAAGTTCTGTCCTGTTTGATAGTCTCACAGGTGTCATATGGCAGTCATTTCATACTGATGTAAACATCGTTGCAATAAGCGTTCGGCTTCGAAGGCAGCGGGCGTCGTCGACCACGCGTACGAGCCAATATCTTCTTGAACACCTGTCGATCTGGATCTGCCTGCAGATTGCCGGAGTTTGACCCTCGTGGAGATGCGCGGCAGACCCAAGTCGGACTGTGATCGATTTATCGGCACACCCTCGCTCTTCCTTCAAAGGTCTTGCCTCCAGTTGACCCATCGACCAGGATGTATCTGTCACTGGGGTGCTGTCTATGGTACGAGTTTGCACGAGCGAACGTGTGCGCACGGATCCTGTTACATACGCCGGGCTCTATCACGAATGTCCGCAATGCTTCCCCGAGATGGTTTGTCTTGGGATCTATCAGGATGCAGCTTTTCCCATGGTCATTCTTCGAGTCGTGCTCGCTCACGCGATAGGACTATGTTTCCCCGATCTTGTGACCCGCGGGTTCCAGAGAGCTTCCAATCTAGCAGCGCAACGAGGAGGTAAGTTCTGTCTTATCGCGTCCAGACATAGCTTGCGTCTGACAGATTGCTAACGGCTTGCATCGAATCTTTCGCAGACAGGAGCAGCAGGACTGCGCTGCTTTCTCTCCACCGCATGAACCGCTCTCACACCAGAACCTCGATGAGAATGTCTTGCCATCCTGCGCCTTGCTCGCATTCAAATGTGGCACCACCCCGAGTCCGGCGGTCTCAATTTGCCATACAAGATAGCCCGACGTATGTCCTGCGACAACAGTGTCTTGATCTTCGCAAGCAGAGTCGAGCACATGCGGCACAACCTACAGCGCACCCGCTGTTGCCTTCCATATCCTCTGTGTTATCGCCGGACCTCCTGACTTCTGTCGAGAAGCTCTGCGGAACTCCTCCCGCGTACGCAGCAGTATAAAGCCTCCTCGTCACTGCGTATCCTCCTCACAAACCGTCAGCCCTTCGTCACCCGGGACTCTCGGTTTCTACCCGCCATGTTCTCCTCAGCTCTCCTGGTCGCCTGCCTTGCCATCGCGGCGTACGGCAAGCCCGTCGCCCGCAGCCTGCAGGTGCACGAGACTCGCGCCCAGGTCCCACCCGCGTTCGCGCTGAAGGGCCCCGCCGCGCCGGACACCATGCTCGACCTTCGTGTCGCTCTTGTTCAGAACGACATTGCAGGCCTCGAGAAGGCTCTCATGGACGTCAGCACGCCTGGAAGCCCGTTGTTCGGCCAGCACCTCACCAAGGAGCAGGTACGGTGCTATTCACCCCTCGTTCTAGCGAAGCCGGAGATACTGACAAATATTCGGATCCACAGGTGGAGAGCTTCGTGACGCCGAAGCAAGAGACTATCGATGCTGTGACGGCTTGGCTCAAGGAGAACGACATCGAAGCCACGCAGGCATCTCCGTCGGGCGACCAGCTGCGCTTCTCGATCCCCGTCAGCAAGGCCAACGAGCTGCTCGACGCCGACTTCTCGGAGTTCACCCACATCGATTCCGGGACGACGTCCATCCGGACGCTCGCGTACTCCATTCCGGCAGACCTCAAGGGCCAGCTCGACTTCGTCCACCCCACTACGGTGTACGTAACCGGAAGTTGGATAACCTCCGAGCGCTCATGCGAGCGTACATTGTATTTTCCAGGTTCACCAAGCCTTTCAGTGGCCCGCAGTTCGTGACGCCCCCGAAGATCAAGCCTGCAGTCAACGTCACGTCGGATGCGGTCCCGGCGTCGTGCGCAAGTACCATCACCCCTGCGTGCTTGCAGGCACTCTACGGCATTCCTACCACTCCTGCTACTGTGAAGACCAACCAGCTCGGCGTCAGCGGCTTCATCGAGCAGTTCGCTAACCAGGCTGATCTCAAGGCATGTACAGAAAGCCTACACCTCCATTATAAAGATTCACTGATGTGCGCCAATAGACGTTTTTGGGTCGTCTTCGCCCAGATATTCCCGCAGCGACCACCTTCACCCTGCAGACCCTGGACGGCGGATCGAATAACCAGAATATAAACGAGGCTGGTATCGAGGCTGTACGGATCCTGCAAGCTTCCTTCCTCGCGGCAATAGCTGACATTATTCACACTAGAACCTCGACATTCAGTACACGGTCGGCGTTGCCACCCAGGTCCCCAATGTCTTTATCTCTGTCGGCGAGAACAACCGCGACGGCGTGAACGGCTTCCTCGACCAGATCGACTTCCTCCTCGGCGAGTCCAACCCCCCGCAAGTCCTCACCACCAGCTACGGCTTTGACGAGCCCGACCTCCCGACCTCGGTTGCCAAGTGAGTCGCTGGGTGCTTCGCCTCCAAATGTCGTTCACATATATGCCCGCTCTTCAGCTCGCTCTGCAACGCGTACATGCAGCTCGGCGCCCGTGGTACTTCTATTCTCTTCGCCTCTGGCGACGGCGGTGTATCTGGTTCGCAGAGCCAGCGTTGCACGACGTTCATCCCGACCTTCCCATCTGGATGCCCCTTGTAAGCGCACCATTCCACTTGAGCGTCAGTATGTGCTGATTGAAGTCCTTCAGCTTGACCTCTGTCGGCGCCACCACTGGCATCACCGAGACCGCCGCGGACTTCTCCTCTGGTGGCTTCTCCGCGATCTTCGCGCAGCCCTCTTACCAGGCCTCCGCAGTATCCACCTACCTCACCGCGCTCGGCAACACCAATTCGGGAAAGTTCACGCGCACTGGTCGTGCGTTCCCCGATGTCTCTGCCCAGGGAGAGAACGTCGAGATCGTACTCAGCAACCAGTTCGGCCTGGTCGACGGAACCAGCTGCTCGTCGCCCATCTTTGCGAGCGTCATCGCATTGCTCAACGATGAGCTCGCTGCTGCTGGCAAGCCGCCACTTGGTTTCCTCAACCCCTTCCTCTACTCCGCCGCTGGTACCGCGGCGCTGAACGATGTCACGACCGGCAGCAACCCTGGATGCAACACGAACGGTTTCCCGGCCCGCGCTGGTTGGGACCCGGTGAGTGCTCCTCGACATGCCTGCTCAGCAGATGGCTCACCCGTTGCTCGACTACTAGGTCACCGGTCTCGGTACCCCGAACTTCGCAAAGCTCCGGACCGCGGTCGGTCTTTGAGCGGACGGAATGGATATTGTATCAATACATGGACTTTGTCTGTTGCCCCAATTCACTGACGTGTATCTTGTATCATGCAAGTAGTTCGAAATGAATATGACAGATGCATCCTCCATACTGAGACGTGGTGCGCTAGTATCGAAAGACAGCCTCACTGTCTGACTACAAGCTACTAATAGGCCACAAGTGCCTGCAGACCACTATCCACCTCAGTCCTCCCACTACTTGATATCGATTTGGACACAAACGTCGTCCAAAATTGAGGCCGTATCAGCGATTAGAGCGCATGGAAACGATTTATAAACGATTGGGCTTGTCGCTCGGCGCGTGCTTGCTTCGCCCATGGAAGCTCGCGTGATTGCAGTATAACCAGTTCAAAATGCGTAGGCTCACCACAGTCCGGTCGCAAGGCTTTGAGGGACAATGGGGATCCAGCCGGGGAAGTGGATTATCATCGCCTGGAAGGAAGAATATGGAGAAGTACTGGTGGTTGGGTTGAAAGTGTACAACGGGTGGGTCTGAGGACAGGGAAGTACAGGGCACCGCAGCCTTTTGAACTTGCTATGAAGCAACCTGCCATCCACGTACTCACCCCCTGGCAAGCTGTCTACAGGCCGTGCGTAAGGCCGTGGATGCGGAGTGGGAGGATGGAAGGGCATATAGAAGGGACATGTTGGCATTCCTCGACTCTCTCTGAGGCCTTCGAGGGACCGTCTTCGATCGGGTCTGTTCGAGTGACTTGAATTAGGTAGGGCATCGAGGCGACATTCAGAATTGTAGATTAGCACACCACTGAGACATCATCAAACACCCACCTTCATTGGGCGAAGCCCTCCACCACTGAGCACGTCTAGGTACTTATCTCGACACCGAAAGGGCCTCGCCTTTACCATCGCATTGCAGGTACTTCACGAACAGGCGAGTATATCTGCGCGTACGGTAGCGTCAAGGTGCGCATGCAGGAGTCCCGTCTTTCGGAATCTGGGACGCGTCAACCCTCGAGCTTGAAGAGTCCTCGCAAAAGGGAATGCACCTTGCTCAAGATCGCGAAGAGTTTCGTGCTCATGCGAGCTGTGGCGACATATGGTGCACGTATGTACGGACCTCCACGCACCAGACAAGAATCCCATGCCCGGAAGCATCTGCTGCGACTCATGAGGGTGGTCCGTCTTGCGATTGTGGAGGCCACACAGATCCGCCTCAGCAGTGCGTATATCCCTCAGGACCTTGCTGGCCACCAGCCTCCACTAGCTCGTTTGCGGAAGGCTACCTGTCGGTCGCGTGGTCAAGTCAGAGGGCCTTATCCTTGAGAGCATGAGCTCCTCGCGTCTGCGGGGATATTCGTCCATATCGCTGGTGAGAGTCGGTCCGAGGTGGTGGGTTGAATGGTACCAGTGGTGGTTGGATGATGGTTTACGAACAGCATCGTGGCGGCTGCCACAGTGAGTACCCGTCGCTGTGGCGAGTCGGCGTATGCGTCCGCGTCATAGAAACACTGACCAGGCATTTTGAGGAGACGGTCGTAGCTAGGGATCGAGGAGAAGGGGGGAGGAGGGGAGGACGATGGCGTAGACGCCGCATCGCGTGAACGCGTCGCTTTCGCGAACTCTAACCGCGACCACCACCATGTCCGACGTCTCAGACGATGATTTCGGTATGTTTATCGCATGTGTGTACTTACCGAGGACCTCTGAAATTGAACGAAGGTACACGATACCACCAGCGAATAATTATGGCCCAACCACCCCCGCGCCGCCCCCGAAGAAGCCCCGCCAACGTTCGAACAGCGCGAGACCCGTCGCTGGCCCATCCACGAAGCCACCATCCAAGCAAGCCGCGTCGAAGAAGCCGGTCAGCAAGGCGATTGAGCTTGAGGATGAGGATGAAGAGGTCGTGTTCGTTGAGTCTCCCAGCAGCAAGAAGCGCAAGAATAGCGAAGAGCCGGAACAGGACGGAGGCAAGGGCAAGGGCACGAAGAAGGCGCCAGTACGCGCGAAGGCCAACGCGAACGGCGCGACGAAGGCGGCCCCGGCGAAGGGGAAAGCGAGGGCGGATGCTCCTGCGAAACCGAATGGCGCGTCTGGGGACCCAATGGATGTGGATAAAGACGATGTGCTCGAGGTTGACGAGGATGAACCACCCGACCCGCCGGTTCAGCGCGTTCCACGTGGGGTTGCAAGGCCACTCAAAGCAAAGGGCGGTGTTACCGCTGCAGCAGCAGCTCGGCAGGCAAAGGTGGAGGAGAGGTTGAATCGCGAGGTTGAGCACCTGCGTGCGCAGTTGGAGCAGTCGCGAGAATCCGCGAAGGAGGTATGTCGCTTCTTCCAATCTGTCTCGCCCGATGGCGTCCCCGTCTGGAGGTCCTCACTCGTCGACATCGTAGGTTGCTGCGCAAAGAGATAAGCTTGCGTCTCAGCTCGAAGAAGTCTTCCGTGTTCGTCAAACAGAGGCGGAACAAGCTCTGGCGGATTATAAGGCACACTTCGATGAGAGCATGAAACGTAAGTTCTCTTCAATCTCTTATGTGAGACTGCCTGACATCGGCGCAGGCAAGGAGAGTCTCATACAGGAACTTACTTCGCGTCTCACGAGTCTGCAATCACCGTCGAAAGCCTCCAAGTCGGACCAGTCATATACACTACACTTCTTGACGCGCGAAGCTGCGGAAGAAGAGAAGCGTGCGCTAAAGGAGGAGAATGCCAGATTGCTGGAGACCGTTAAGCAGCGCGATGCATGGCTAGCGGGCAAGGACCAGCAGATGAACGCTCTTCGTGACGAAGGTGGGTGCATTCAATCCTTTCCCTGCGCATCGCCTGATAGCGAATCGGCACCAGCGAAAACTTTGCGCATGGAGCTCGACGCTGAGATCGAGCGGTCGAAGCATCTGCTCACGCATGCACAACACGCACCTGGGCCGGCGTTCAGTGGCCCGTCACGACGGACAGACCAGGAGGTCAAGAACGCGCCCGTGATTCGAATATACGAGGACATGACCAACGTGCTCATCACCTCCGTCAAGATGGAGCGGTCGCCCGAGTTCCCCGAGATTGAGGAAGAGTACGCTTCCTGCATATACACCTATATCAACGAAGACATCAAGTTCTGTAAGAAACCTTCTGCCAGTTCACGATGGCCCCATATTGAACCTCTTTCTCCCCTCTCTTCCAACAGCACTGAACTTCACCTTGCGCAACAATTTCGAGAAACCAGTCGACCACCCTCCAGGACAGCCACTGACGCGAGAGCAGCTCTTGCAAAAGGTGCGCTACCAGCCGCGGGACCTCGACAAGGAGAATCCGGACATCGTCGGACGCCTCGGTTTCTTCAAAGAGCCATTCATGTTCTCCCGCGACCAGATGGCCGTCTTCCTCAAGACGCTCACAGAAACTGTTGCGGGTGTCTTCGAGGTCGACGAGAATGGCGAGCCGCCCAGTTCCCAAGTCGAAATCACCGTCGTTGAGTAACTGCTCGCGAAGTCCTGGCTTTCGCTGACCACGATGCGCTAAGAGTTGCCTGCTCGTTTGCTTTCAGAATGGTCCACGAACATCGGCGTGGACCGACTTGATGTCTCACAGGGTTTTGAAGATACCTGTTGTAGCCTATACCTATGCGCTGTTTTTGCTACTTCGAACATGTGTGACCTTCAGAGTCGCTTCGAGTTTACGATATCGGCACCGGCCTTCTTCCAGATATCAAGTGCTCGCTCATCTCGCGCATGCATCGCCTTTTTGCTACCCAGCGCCACGAACCCGCCTTCGACGTCCGAACCACCCAGGTTCGCACCCGTCTTGACCAGAAGGTCTACCAAGTCCTCGTGGCCCTGCCTCGCGGCATAGTACAGTGGCGTGTGCCCCAACGCGTCGCGAACATGCACCAGCGCGCCCGCCTCGAGAAGAATGTTCGCCGCACTGGTTGAGCCGTTGAGCGCGGCAGCATGCAACGGAGACCGTCCGGACGCGGGATCCAAGCAGTTCGCCAGGCCGCCTCCAACGGAGACCCCAGGGCCGTCCGTGCCCCCCGACTGAGCGGCGAGGCAGAATGCCACCCCATCCCTATCGTCTCGCGCGGCAGCGAGATGGATTAGGAATGGGAAAAGCGCGCTCTCCATCGACGACGCCTGCGCTACCGTCCAGGTCCACGGGGCGGTGGCCCTGTCGGCCTCCTCGTCCGCTCCCGCTCCCTCGACGACGATCCGCGGCACACGGGAAGACGAGGCCGGGGAGTAGAGGCGGACGACTTGCGAGATGAGGCCTTGAATGTTCTCCAGGCTCTGCCCGATGGAGGTGGGCTGGCTCAGCGCTGGGATCTTGCTCTCGGGCAGGGTTAGCTCGCCACGAAGGGGCGTTCCGATCAGTGAGCGGACCTGCGCAACGGAAAGCTCCGGCTTGGATAGGAGATAGCTGAGCTTCGTCAGCGCGCACTGTGCCGCGATGGTCAGCTTAGGTCGATTGGTGGGTAGGGCACGCGCATCATCGATGATGGCGGCGCATTGCGACGTACCTCTGGCGTCATGTCGCCTCCAGGGACGACGCCTGCTTGAAGGAGACTCCGCCCAGTCTCGTAAGCATCAGATACAGAGCCTTTGGTGCATTGCGTGATCGCGACGATGACAACCCCGTTGTCGCATGCCTCCTTGAGAGCTTCAACGAGGTCCGTGCGCTGAGGAGCGTTTCCAGCACCGAACGTCTCCAGTACAACGCCCCGTGTGGGTGGCATGAGGAACGCGCGGATGGTGGCCCCCGTGATGCCCGGAAAAAGGCGGAGAGTTGCTGAATGCCGATACGCTGAATCCTCTCTTCCAGCAAGAAACATACATCCAGCAGCTTACCGACGTGGGGACTCATGACTGCCAGCAGGTCAGCGGCGCGAGCGACACTGGAGCGTGATCGGAGGACTGACGCTTGTGTGAACGGAAACGCCGTAAGCTCGTCTGCCGTATGACGTCTTGCCAGTTCACGACGATATCAATGCCAACTGCTCAGATAGTTCAGAATGGAGGACCATCGTGGCAAAGAGGAACCGAGGATCACCATTGACCAATGGAGGGAAGTTGGGACTATTGAACGCGTTCAGATCATAAGACGACATCTTCGATACCCTGTTGCCCCGAAACAGAGTATGATTGAAGTATAAACAGCATTCTGTTGGAATGGAGATATTCATAATCAGGAACTCACAGCGGACTGTCGTACATTGGCGGATATATGCGCACCTGGGATGATATAATGTCCTGCAATCACCAATGCACCCAGGAGATTTTCCTCTGCGTCGTTACGTAGTTGCGACAAGGGTATCTGTGCGCCTGTAACAACCTTGAATGCGGTCAGACCGCGGCCCGCGAACCATGACAGGATGAGACGTACAACTGTCTTCCCGAGATCTTCCAGCATAAAACTAAGGGCCGATGAAGTATAGGACATGGTGTCCGTGCCGTGCAAGATCACAAAGCCATCAAAGTTGGAGTAGTTCAGTTCTATATCCGTAGCAATTCGGATCCAATCTGTACTAGGCAAATGGAACAGCTCAGATACATGGAACATGGAGAGATATCGGTCGGCTACGTGCTTACCTTGTATCTCAATGTTACTACTGTCCAAGAGGGGATACCACTGCAAGACCTCGTCAAACACAACATTGAATCGGTGTCGTCGTGCTGCAGACCTCGAGGACGACATAACGGATGCGCTTGCTGTTGCCTCCTGGGCCGCTACTCCTCGGCGTCACCAGGGTGGGCAATTGGGCCTCGTACACATCTTCGGATACCTTCCTGCACACAGGTTGGCGCGGCAGCACTTTGTCCGCAGTGGGCGCGAGGTTTTCTGGGATGCCTATGGGGCGTGATGATCGGACAGGAAGGGTGAGGGACTGGTGGGGCGTGTGATCGCGCGATCCGCCAGGACTCGGAGAGGGCTCGCGGCTACCAAATGTTGTCGCGGTCGGAGTTCCCTTCCCACTGCGCGTCCATCTCCTGTAGCCTTCCAGGGATGCGGAATGGGAAAAGAGCGATTCTTCAAGTGGATCGTGGAAGCGATGCTGGCTATGAAGTGTTTCGGTGAGGAAGTATGGCTCTGGGACATACCCCTGCTGGCTGAATATCATGTTTATCGTCCCTCCCGTGTTTATGATCAACACCTTTGATTCATCGGAAGACGTTGACACGTCCATGACTTGTGCCGTGGCGAGTCGGAAATGAGGCGAGATGGTGGTCGAGAAGACTCGAGATGCAAGCCCGAGGCGAGGGCGGGCCGCTTGTCATGGAACACTCTGAATCGCGTAGATAAGATTCCCGGAGTTATCTCGATCGCGTCAAGATCTAGCCGACTCCCCACTTCTCATAAAATGACTGTGCGCGGGTTGACTCCTACATTCACCCCTTCCCCCTCCGCCCGCCATGGAAGCTATCAGGAAAGTATTTGAAGCAAAGAACAACTCGGTGCGTGGTGGCAACGCGTATGACACCGTAAGAGCTGACGAAATGCGCAGACAACTCCCGCTCTGGTCACTTTCGTGACCGCCGGGTACCCCAGGGTCGAGGACACCGTACCTATCCTTCTCTCAATGCAGGAGGGAGGTGCAGACATCATAGAACTCGGCGTACCATTCTCCGATCCGATTGCAGATGGTCCGGCTATCCAGGAGACCAACGTCGTACGTCCATTGCCTCAGTGCAGAAGACGTTGATGCGAGCCTGTGCCCGGGTCTGTAGGTGGCCCTGAAGAACAACGTGGACTACGTCCAGTGCTTGGGGATGGTGCGGGAGGCACGGAGCAAGGGCTTGACTGTGCCCGTGCTATTAATGGGTGAGTGGTCAGTTCCCTGAGGCATAGTCACGAGGAGCGCTCTTCCCGGCGGAGATTCCGCTTGTCTGGTCTCTGAGCCAGCGGTGACTGCTCACTGTACTCGGAGACAGGGCAGGCTCGAAGCGGTCTGCCCATCATCGCGTGACTTTGAGAGCATCGGCATCCTAAACACCATCAAGGTAGCCAATCGCTCACTAACTCGGTGTTCTCGGAGTGCCTCACAGGTCGCGCATGAGTAGTTGACTGCTCATGGTGGTAGTGTCTGATGTCGGGAGAAGCGAGATGTGGCCGATACACGCTCGAATCTTCACCATTTCCTGCTCTTCGCGTGACTCCAGCTTACACCGTTGCGTGCAGGTTACTACAACCCGCTCATCGCGTATGGCGAGGAGAAGGCCATCCAAGATGCGGCGGAGGCTGGCGCGAACGGATACATCGTCGTTGACCTTCCCCCAGAGGAGGCAGTCGCGTTCCGCGACAAGTGCCGTACAGCAAAGTGCGTCTTCCGTTCGCTTCCATCCATGACAATTATCGACCTCCCCTCAGCCTCTCTTACGTCCCGCTCATCGCTCCCTCAACTTCCCTGTCACGTATTGAGTTCCTCGCCTCAATCGCCGACACTTTCATCTACATCGTATCGAAGGTACGTGTCGCTGTGGAGCGTCACGTCTACCACTGACCGCGGTGCAGATGGGTACCACGGGATCGTCCGTCTCAGGCACGATGAACTCCGCACTTCCGGACTTGATCGCGCGCGTCCGGGATTACGCCGATGTCCCTCTCGCCGTCGGGTTCGGTGTCGCGACTCGCGAGCACTTCGACCTCGTCGCGGATGCAGGCGCAGATGGCGTCGTCATTGGCAGCCGCATCATCTCGGTGATCAAGTGTGCGGCCCAGGATCAGATCGCGCAGAGGGTCGAGGAGTACTGCCGTGAGATCAGCTTGAAGGGTCAACCACCGAAGCGTCCCTCGGCGTCCCACCGCACGACCTCGACACGGTCAAGACCGACCGTGAAGCACACCGTGTCGACGGACTCTGCGCACCAGAACGTTCTTCCGCCACGCTTCGGTCAGTTCGGAGGTCAGTATGTGCCGGAGGCGCTCTGGGACTGCCTGGTCGAGCTCGAGGAGGCGCACAACGCTGCGTTGAAGGACCCCGAGTTCCAGAAGGAGTGGAAGGACCTGTATGGGTACATGAACAGGCCATCAAACCTGTACAAGGCCGAAAAGCTCACGGAGCAGGCCGGTGGCGCCACCATCTGGCTGAAGCGTGAGGATCTGTACGTCAACCTTATTGAGCGTGCTGCGCCTCCTATGTTGACGGCGGTCTCAGGAACCACACGGGGTCGCACAAGATCAACAACGCTATCGGACAGGTAGGAACGAGACCCATGATGATAATGCCCGGAGCTTACGGCGTCACCAGATCCTCCTCGCGAAAAGATTAGGCAAGACCCGCATTATCGCTGAGACTGGTGCGGGCCAGCACGGTGTCGCGACAGCCACGGCCTGTGCACGCTTCGGCCTCCAGTGTGTCATCTACATGGGTGCGGAGGATGTGCGGCGGCAAGCGCTGAACGTTTTCCGCATCCGCATGCTCGGTGCAGAGGTCGTGCCCGTGCACTCCGGGTCGTGTACGCTCAAGGACGCCGTGAACGAGGCTCTCCGCGACTGGGTGACGAACCTATCGAACACTCACTACCTCATCGGATCCGCCATCGGACCGCACCCGTTCCCCACGATTGTCCGTGACTTCCAGCGGGTCATCGGCCAGGAGATCAAGGAGCAGCTGCAGGCGGAGGTCGGGAAGCTTCCCGAGGCCGTCGTGGCGTGCGTCGGCGGTGGCAGCAACGCGATCGGGACGTTCTACGATTTCATCCCCGACAAGAGCGTCCGTCTGATCGGTGTCGAAGCGGGTGGAGAGGGTCTGAGCGGCGACCGGCACAGTGCGACGCTGAGCAAGGGCCATGCTGGAGTCTTCCACGGGGTGCGGACGTACGTGCTGCAGTCCGCGACCGGGCAGATCGTCGAGACGCACTCGATCAGTGCCGGCCTGGACTACCCCGGTGTCGGACCTGAGCATGCGTGGCTGAAGGACTCTGGCCGCGCGGAGTACACTGTTGCGACGGACGAAGAGGCTCTTCGCGGCTTCCGCATGCTCACGCAGCTCGAGGGCATCATTCCAGGTATGTCCTTCTGGCGTGAGGTGCGGACAAACGTTGACTCGATCCATTTCCAGCGTTGGAGTCCTCGCATGCCATTTGGGGTGGCCTTGAGCTCGCGAAGACGCTCCCGAGGGACGCCAACATCGTTATCGTGCGTATTTGCTCCCTCGATCTCGAGCAGCATGGCAGTCCGCTGACAGTACGGTCCGTAGTGCCTCTCCGGTCGCGGTGACAAGGACGTGGAGCAGATCTCGCAGCTCCTCCCGGGCAAGTGGGAGGAGAAGCTCGGCTGGTACATCTCGGACAAGCCTGGAGAGGCGGAGGAGAAGAAACAGTGATTAAATGTATAGGAATTATCTTGGACTAGGTGCGCACATACAGCATGTACAGACTAGACGGGGCCGACCCCCAGTGTATCACGCTCAAAGGAAATGTAAAGCTTACCGCTAGCTGTGGCTCAGCAGTGGCGAACGTGAAGGCTTTGTTCCGTCTCTGGTCATACAGGTTCTGGAAACGCCACGAGGGAACAATAGCGAAATATGAACGTCCAATGGGCAGCCGTGCTCGCTTTCATTTCGTGCAGCATCAGAATGGATCCCTTCCACCCTCGACTGTCCGCAGGCGACATCACGCTCAATGCATAGGTTGCGTGCCGCAGCAGCGTGGCCAGGAGTTGCGTATACTTGCCTAAAGAGTGGAACAATAGGACTTCGAGACCGGCGCTCCTCGACAGCGGTGCTTGTGCCAGCCGACCGTCCCCTTTACGCCAGACGCGGAGTCTCGGCTTTGTATTATCGAGATCCGCGCGTGGTTCATTGGCCTCCCCTGGAAAGAACTTGTCCCGCAGGGCGCGCGTTGCCGGGAATGCTAGCCTATGCTAGCTTGGCCCCAAAGAACGGAACGGTATTGGGGCGGTATGTTGCGCCGCGTATAAGAGAGCTGCAACCACGGCTGGGACACACCATCGACTTCCAACACCGGACACCCTCCTCCAAAATTTTGTGAAGTCGACTCGCGCCACATTCGACATGATGTACCAGCACCCTGATCCCTCCTTGGAGTCGCACTTCCTTGACGGCCAACTTGACGTTAGACCGGAGGTCTGGGTTCCTGGCCGACCGGAAGAGTACGCTTGGAGCGTTGAGTAAGTGCGCAACGTCCGTCCATCCACCCCGGTCTAACCGCAGTCTCCAGGTCTCATTGCAGGAGGGTCGCTGCGGACCTCCGAGATGCTGGGCGTGCAGGTCTAGGGTAAGGCAACGACCCATGCGTCCAGCGACGAGCCGGGACTGACCGCACTTGGCGTTCAATAGAAAGACAGTCAGGCTCGACGAGTTCGTCAACCTCTTCCTCACCCCCGGACAGCACAACTTCCTGTACGAGAACACGCCCTTGTCCCGGCGACCGAGCGCGTTGACGGTCTCGACGCTGTCCCCGTCCTACATCGCCGTCGTCCCAGACCTGCCGCTAGAGCCTTGGCAGTTCGTATCTGGGGCTCCCGCTCTGGGTACACGGGACGTGGACCAGATGTTGGCGCAGATGGAGAGGTACAGGCCGACGGAGCGATGGCCCCTGCTCTGGCCCGAGTTCCGGAAGGCGATCTTGGAGTACGTGCCCGCTGACCTCTGGCCGCTGTCTCCGCAAGGGACCGAGCGGTACGCCATCAATCCCTACGTCGGTGCTGCCGCAGTTTGGACGGCTTGAGGTTATACCCGTCGTTACCATAGATTTCCTCCGCTTCAGGACTCATCCTACGATATTCGCTTCCATCTTTGTTGTATGTGACATCATCCATCCCGGGTCAGAGCATAATACTTAGCCCTACTCAATTTTAACGGACAGAATTTTTGAGGCTGTGCGCGAGGGCACGAGAGGTGCATGCTGGTGCACGAGCCGAGCTGATGTTCTGTTGCCGAGCAGCGCACTGAAGCTCGTCCTTCCCTCTCGTGCCGGAATATGTCGTAAGTATAACGTCCTTGTGTTCCACCCACGACCCATGTCAAATAGTGTGGTCAAAATGCCTATAGAATGACACCAACTCTGTGGACGTACGGCCAAGCAGTTGCGTTGTACGACGTATGTCTGGAATGAAGAGACGAGCTTTCGTTGCTCGGCAACAGTAGCGTAATCACATCAGCTCGGTTGCAGCGGGCACAGCCTCAAAAAATCCGTCCGTTAGAATTGAGGAGGGTGTGATGATTGTGTGAAATTTACCTGCAGGTTTGCTGTACTATTAAGCAGTGATATTGGCTGAGATGCGACGTGGTCTCATACCCAGCTTATGGACGGGATGACGATAGTTTCCCCCAAGGCCATCTCTCCCGCACGTGCAGTCGTCCGTTATGTCACACTGAGCAAGCAGAGCTCGGCTGCTACCACCAACCACAAGGTGACTTCGCTTGAAACAGCCTTGGTTACAGCCGGATTCAACAGCCAGACGAGCCTTAGACTCGTGCCGATGAGCACTTGTTCGTAACAACAGGCGTAGTACCTAGTAGGACGCACCGGACGGTGATGAAATGAGGAGCCACGGTCAGTTGCAGCGAACAGAAGAGTTTGTGTAATGATGTCTGAGTGGTGTGCTAATTTACAATGCTACATGTCGCCTCCGTAATCTAAAGTCACTCGAACAGACTCGTTTGAAGTCGGACCCTCGAAGGATCTAGAGAGAGTCGAGGAATGCCAACATGTCCCTCTTCGACGCCCCACCATCCTCCCACTCCAAATTCACGGCCTTACGCAGAGCTTGCAGTCTCTCGCGCTTCTTGGCACCGTCCTCTCCGAACGCCTTACCGAGCACCTCGCGAGCCTCGGCCTTCAGCGCCTCGATGGTGCCCACCGGCTTCCTGCCATTGCGATAGATCGGCTTCAGACCATGTCCGGTGCGGACCTCGATTAGCTCGTAGCCGATCTGCAGCTGGTCAGCAATGTGAACAGCGTTGAGGGGCTGGTCGCCGCCGAAAGGCCAGAGAATCCTAACATCCGACCGTAAGTAAGCTAGTGCGCATCAACAGGGGACTGTTCTTAGATACGCACTGTGGGACGCCCGCAGAAATAGCTTCCGTGACACCGTTGTGGCCCCCATGAGCGACGAACCAGCCCGTAGCCTATTTCGTCCAATGGGTGAGTAGCGTCTTGGCAGATCGACGAGCAGGCACATACCGGATGGTCGAGAATGAGCTGCTGAGGGGTCCAAGGAGACAGAACGCCTTTTCCGTACGCCTTCACTTTCTCCCTAATCTCGTCTGGAATGGACGCGAATGGGGAAGCATGGCTGAGAATCTGGGTAATAGATGATGAGCTTTTCGATCACATGCATATCGTCGTTACTCACAAAGGGCTTCTTCAATTCCATGATGACATCGAGGAACGCCCACATCTTCTCCGGTGTCTTTACTGGCCAGAAGATCGAGCCAAACGAGATCTAGAGGACACAGTAAGCGATCCCGATGGGGTAGGATATGAGGCACTGGAGGACTGACATAGATTAGGGACTTCTCGCCGGACGTCTTCAGCGTCTCGTCAAGGAATTCCTGGATCTCCGCAGACTCCTTCGAGAGCTTCTTCTCAGACTCGTTTGCTGTCTTCTTGGATGCGGAGGGCAACAACGGCCCAGATACGTATGCGGGGCGTCCAGTCTCAGCGAACCATCCCTTGTAAGCCTTGACTGCTTCGGGCTCGTAAGACTCGGGTGTGAAGAGGATTGCCCCGTCCACCGTTTCGAGCGTCCTAAGAAAAGTAAGCATCTTTTGTCAAGTACAGAATCAGCGACATACTCGAAGACCCGAGGGAAGATTCTGGTGGCAATCTCATCGGGAATATTGAACTACATCGCGGTCAGCACTGCGTCGCTCGCCAATGATGGTACCCGCACTCACGTCCTGAGGGTAGTACTCGTGCGCGTACATTGGCGCCATTCCGGGGATGCGGACAACCTCCCCCTCTGGCGGGCTGAACGCGATCTGTGTTGTCACGGCAGTTGTAGCGCGATGCGAATGGTCAGGACCACAGAGACCGCACCTCTCTCACTACATCGTCGAATGGTCGACCCGTCTGGCGTACAATCTCTTCCGCCTTGAGGCGGATGTTCCCCTTGCCACCCAGACTCTCCGGTCCGAAGAGGTAGAACATTGCGTACGTCGATCCCGGGTGCCATGTGAAGGCCTTGACGCTGTTTCCGCTGATGGCCCGAACAGAATTGTACCCGTCGATAGCGAAGAACTGTGGCCAGTAGGACGGAATGTTGAGCTACAACCACATTGGGTAGATAGAGCTTAGTATACGTACGTCTAGGATGATAGCCTGCGGCTTCGGGAGGGGAGGGAAGCGTGTGCCGGTCTGCGTGCACACCAGCTCCCGTTCCTCGACGAGGGCCTTCCAGGCCTCCTCGAAAGCCTTGTCTCCTTCGTCCGATCTTAGGAATGCGACATCGTTGATCGAGATGACCCTGCGCAATTCGATGAGTTATGCTGCTGCTCAACCGTCATACCCTCGGCGTTCAACGAACCTGATGCGCTTGGCGTGTTCCTCATCTTCCGGCTCAAAGCTGCGGGCCAATTCGGTCGTGATGCGCGTATAGTATGCAGTGTTGGTCAGTATGGTCACATTGACCGGGCGAAGCTTGACCAGGCGGGCGGAGAGGTGGACGAGAGGGCGGGCATGACCTGGCCGAAATTGAAGGAGTGAGTCGAAACTTGAAATACCCGAGCGAGGATGATGCACGAAAACTCACCCCAAGCGGAGGCCGTATACGTCACGATATGCTTCTGTGGCGCGGACATGGCAAGTTCGCAGAGACACTGAGAGTCGTCAATAGCTGGCGGACAATCGAGACTCAGCGAGGTCTTATATACACTGTCATGTCGAGCGCGCAACCGCTGCACTGGCAGTGATGGCACAATATATTGGCCGGTCTTTCGCGTGAGACCGTCACCGTGACTGACACGCACAGTGCGGTCGATTGCCACCACGCACGCAGTACGCGCGAGCCTCAGTCATAATTCCAATTCATCCCCGTCCTCGTATGGTCGCGCCGGCGGCCCATTCGCTCCCATTTGACGTTTGGTAGCTTCTTCTTCGCAGATTATGCACCCGTGTTCCCACCATGTCATCAACCTGACCACACGTAGAACTACGAGCCTGTTTGATGCCCGATAGTGCCGGGGTTAATTCCGGTATCGACTCATGCCGCTGTCGGAACGCGTCGGGCAGACAGACCCGTGGCTACGTGCCTACGTGGGAGCGACAAGATTCAGAGTTGAAACCAAGTACGACCGTGAATTCACGGCAAGAGGTTGCGTACATCGCTGGCAGTTGCCTTGGCCGTTCCCGTCGCAGTCGGAATGACAAACTCGCGGCTATCGATGCAGATGACAGGGTGAAAGAGGTTCCAGCAAGATGTACTATTGCGACAGTCAGTCACAGTCAGGAAGGAAGCACCCTGCACCGCCACTATGTACTTATATGAGTCGCATGGAACCTATAGCTACTGTCTTCTCGTCGTCACTTGGGCTTGGTCTTCACTGGTCCTCTACATATATATGATACTGCTCAGTGGTGAAATTAGCAGAAGGGTGGCTCAGGCTATGTACGATCAGTATAAGTAGTAAGGAGGCCCAGTTTCCCCTCAATAGTACCGTCCTTCGTCGAATAGGAAAGTGATACATAAACATACATGCAAGAGAAGGTGTGCAGTGATAGCATGGTCCACGACAAACAGCAGTCCAGCGTCACCCGCCATAACAGACATCGCACGCCCGCGGAGACAGCTTACATCCCACGGCCGTGCCCGACAACACTACTGGTATAAGATCCATCCAGAACAGCATACCACACGAGCGAATCTATAGCAGCGTGCCAAACACCGCACCCGCGAGTGCAAGCGCTGCTGCAACCGGACTCCATGCGAACGCCGCCGGCCGCAGCGACAGCGCGCCGCTGACCTGCGCACCAGTGAGGTTCGAGGGCGACGAGCTGCCCCACATCTGGAAGTTGCGGAAGTAGGCGGTCATGTCGGACGGGGGCGCCCAGGAGGAGTCACTGCCGCCGAAGAAGGTGGAGAAGTACAGGCCGCCGATGTCGATGTTCGAGTCGCCGCGGTACTGCAGCGCCTGCTCGTCGAGGGCACGGACGTTGTTGTAGCTGCGATACGAAGACGAGATCGTTAGGATGCAGAGTGAGATCCGACATCAGGTCTTGGACGTACTAGAGGAGGACCTCGCCGTTCACGGTGTTCACAGGCTGGTTGAGGCGAACAAGAAGAGTTACCCTGTTCCACCTACATTCATGTGACAGGTGAGCTGGTCTGCATAGCACAAGTGTAAAGGAGGACGCACCGGCCAGTGATGAAGGCGAAGGAACCACGGTCGATACTGGTCCCAAACCCGTCCGAGTTGCAACGGAAATCCGAGTTGGAGCAGATGTTGTTCGGCGTAGGGACATACGCATATACTGCACACCGTATCATGGTCAGCCAAAGGTTCATCGTGCGTCACATGAACAGGCAGCACAACCGAGCGTGATGACCGCGTTGCATCGCGACCGCGACAGTGCCGTGGGATAGGTGATACTGAACGCAAGCGCGTTGCCCTCACTCCGATGAGGCTGGTGAACAACGGAATGCCAGACCATGGGCCTTCCGGGGGGTACACCATGGTCTCATAGATCACGCTCGGCTTCGACTCGAGGGCGTCTAAGTCCCGCGCGCATCTGCCGTGACCGGAGAACGTGCTCGAGGATTAAGACTGCTCGACGTCGCTATCTGTCTATAGCTGCTGGCAGTCGCGTTGCAAGGCGGCAGAACCGGGGAATAGACAGTAGACGCACCTTCACCAGCCGCAGCTGTCCTCCACATCAACCGCGTGCTAAAGCAGTTGGTACCGTTCGCCGCAACACCTCCAGAGCATCCGTTGGGGTCGGGCCCACCCCGCAGACCAGGCAGCTTGCCGCCCTTAACGAAGTCGAAGTTCTCGTCGAACGCGACCTCGTACGATACAAGCATGCTCTGGAAGGACGAGCCGTCCGACGTGTTCCACAGCGAGTACAGCTGCATACCGCTCGCCTCGCTCCCTACCGCTCCCTTGGGGTATTTGACCTGGAGTACTGGCCCGGTGACATTGTCCGTGGACGTGAAGGCGGGCTTGTCGGGGAAGGGATCGTTGACGAAGGCGATGTTGCCCGCGCCCTGCTGTATCTTGCCCTTGCTCAGCGACCAGCCGGAGGTAATGAATGATTGGGCATCGGAGTTCGAGAGGGTAGCCGTGGGGAAGGGGATCGACGTGCTGGTCGTGAGCGAGTAGAGAGACGCGATGGTCGTCGGGTCAGCGAGCTGTGGCTGCTGCCATGAGGGCGCGACGGCGGCGAGGAGAGAAAGGACTGTAAGCCCGAGGGGAAGCATGGCGGGGAAGGGGAAGACGAAGAGATGTACGGAGATGCGGGCCCTGCCCGGGGATGAGAACGCGAGGATTGTCGAGCAAGCTGTGCGCGCAGTCGCCGTAACCGTTAGAATGCTTGGATGCGACGTCACTCTTGGCTCATCTCTCACCTCGTCTGTGCTACTGCGCGTGCCCAGGCTTGCTGAGAACACAGAGGTGGAGTAGAAGGAGGCACACGGAGGTCCGACGTTCAGCGTGATGGTGCAGGAAACAACCAGCGGGTCGCCTGTACATGCGGCTGCCATAGGCGCTTCCCGCGCATTGTCAGGCTTGTCTGCAACCATCACAATGCATGGCCTGAGTTGCCTTCATACATACACTGCACAAGCTGTCTGTTCTTGTGCTTTCAAACCTGTCAGTGCCTGCGCTGCAGTCCATATCCGAGGTATTTCTCAATTCACTTAACCTCGTTCCGAATGCTCACAGTCGGGTTGATCACATGTACTTAAATCCGGGGCAGTAGTGCTATTGTATGGTCTGAGCGCACGCTCCTTACATCAAAGATCCAGCGGTGTTTAGCATGGGGACCTGAAACCATGTCAAGTGCCTCCGTTTGCCGTGCGTCAGGCCATATACTCAGAGTGGAGCCCACTAAGTGGACGGCGATATGATCCTTGTCCTTGGTGAGTATCATCCTGCTACAAGTTTGGAAAGGGTGCGTGTCGACCCCCTCTCTTGATGGTCTTACTACTCCTCGACCTGTGAGGTTGACAGATAATCACCTATATGCCGGACTCACGAATGGCAGCGTTTTCCAAGGTCTACCTCCTCATTTCCGTCTTCTCTTGCCAGCCTGCGTCAATTCTTCGTCCCGCTCCGGCGAAGGTCTGGCTAGGGCCCTGATACGGGTATGTATTTAGCTCCCCCAACAGCATTGTGCCTTGGTTCTCCGCTCGTGTGGTTTCCTCATGTCCCGTTAGCCTATGTCAGACGCTTATTCGGCGTGCGCCCGTATTGATCCATGGAGGCTCGAAACCGACCCAAGTAGAACTGCACCCGGTCAAGGCGAGAGTGTGGTAACCACCAGCCACGGAAAAGCAACAGGTGGCCTAGGGAGACAATGGTGTTGCGGTGTTGTAGCTCTCGCCTTCCTTGGACTGACCAAGGCCGAGCTCTCCCGGAGCTTCAATGAGGGCCAACTCAGCAAATGACCGTCAATAATACAATGAGTGCATTTCCCTCTACTTCGACGATCGCGGCATTCAACTGTCACACTCGACAGGCGACGGGCTGGTTTGCGTTTCATGTCGGCCATAATAGTGTCCAGCAGGCAGTCGCAGGCGGCGTCCCTCCGTTCTCCACTCTCCGACACCATCTCGTCTGATTGCCACTACACAGAGTCTTGTGGCCATTCAGCACAGGCTAGCCTGTCAACGCCCTCCATCTCGCCGAAGCCCTCGGCATTGGGTACGAGCTCATGCAGGTGCGCAGAGGCCTCTGCCTGAAGTCGATCTACCGGAACGGCGAGACCCCGGTCAATAATCGATGCTTTCAAAAGAAGAGGCCGCATGCGCAGAGGTCCTTGGTAAGGCATTAATTGGGAGAGCTGCTCGAGCTCAGGGAGGCTGTACTTGCGCAGTGGGAGGACGGTACACTTTGAAAGATGGGTGGGCAGGCCTTTGTGGATGGCTTGTTGTTAGCATGAATCACATTTTGGCTGAGAGTTTTGGTACATGATGTTGTTGCCTCTTCTGAACACATCAGTTTAAGTACTGCTCCGTTTGGAGATATCGTACAGGCATACTCAGACACCCTCACAGACATTTTCAGAAGAGTTGTATCCGACTTTGAACTCATGCCCTCATGCCCTTCACGCGACGTGCTACCACATGAGAAAACGTTACGGTAGTCAACGGTTCGTAAACCAGTGGTTTACGTTCACTACACCTGCCATTTTGGGACTTGACCTTTGTAGGCGCTTTGGTCGGACGCGGTGGCTTGTTCAGCGCGACTCACTAGCCAAATCTCTCACTACTTGTTCTTCTGCTCCCTCCTCTTGGCTGGCTCTCGCTATGCAGACATCTGGGACCTCCGAACCGATTGTGCGCATCCGAGACTTGAAGAAGAACTCGGTCAACTTCGTCCTGCAAAATGTCGACCTCGCGTTCGTACTTGCCTCAGCCACCCCCACGCAACTGTCCCTGACGGTGCGGTCCATGTAGATTTGCGAATTCGTTTCGGAGAGTCATGATAGCGGACATTCCCACTGTCGGTGAGTACATATGTCGAGAAGGAGCACGCGGAGGCTCACAGAGTCTCCCGGTTCGTAGCCATTGACATGGTGGAGATCGAAACGAACACAACTGTTCTCCCCGACGAGTTCATCGCACACCGACTCGGCATGATCCCATTAGTGAGTACAGCTTGCGACGAGGCGATGAGGTATACGCGGGTGAGTACTTTGTCCTGTCAATACTCTCTGCGCGACAGCATGCCGACCCGGACCCAAGGACTGCACATGCGAAGTTCGATGTCAATATTGCGCCATCGAGCTGCACCTCAACATCGCATGCCATGAAGCCGGTCGCACGATGGATGTCACGAGCAACATGCTCGATGTCGTACCTACGAGCAAGCCAGGTGCATACGGGAACTTTGAACAGGATGACGGAGGCGAGGAACTTGCGAAACGAGTGGAGAACTTCGGGCACCCTGTCGGGAAAGGTGCGTGTCCGTTCGTGCCTCCGCCATACACTAACTCAGACGTTCCTCCGCTCGGGCTCAGGCGACCCCGACGTCCCTCCAATCCTCATATGCAAGATTCGCAAGGGCCAGGAGCTGAAGGTGCGCTGTATCGCAAAGAAGGGTCTCGCAAAAGAGCACGCAAAGTGGTCACCATGCGCTGCCGTCTCGTTCGAATACGACCCACACAACAAGCTCCGGCACACGTCCTACTGGTACGAGTATGATGCGCGGGCCGAGTGGCCCCTGAGCGAGAACGCGAAGGAGGAGGAGCCGCCACGAGACGACCTTCCGTTCGACTACAACGCGAAGCCGAACAAGTTCTATATGGAGGTGGAGACAGATGGCAGTCTTGGTGCGCAGGAGGTTGTCCAGAAGGTACGTGTACAGTTCTTCGCCCTCGCCCTCGCCCTCGCACCCAGCACTATAATATTCATTCATGTTCCGCAAACGGAACTACCTAGCATCAGCTCTTGGGATCTGTACATGTGCTTATCTCGCGTTTACAGGGCCTCCAAGAACTGCAAACAAAACTGGCCAACCTCATTGTGGGTCTCAAGCCTGAGCCTCCAGAGGCCGACGTCTTCCAAGGCGGTGGCGGTGGCGCACTTGGTGGGCAGCCAAACGGTCACGAACCTGCTCAAACGGGTGGATGGGGCGCACCTTCTCCCGCCACGAGCTGGAGCCCAACCCGAGCAGGTGGAGGTGGAGGTGGAGGATGGAGTCCAACCCGTGCTGGAGGCGCACCGACCGGTGCTGGAGGCTGGGGAAGCCCAGGCACTGGAGGAGGATGGGGTGCGCCGGCTGGCGGCGCTGGCAGTTCTACTGCAGGCAGCTGGGGTAGCCCCAGCAGCGGTCAGGGATGGGGGAGCCCGTCTCAGCAGCAAAACGGGTGGAATGTGGGTTGATGTGCTTGCTGCTTGTACTGTACATGTATTGTCATATCGCTTTCGTCTATGCATTGGCTGTTGCTGTCGCCTCGCGCCGGAAAGCACTGAATCTCAAAACTTTATATGCAAGCAGATGTCGTGAGGTCGTTACATCAGTAGTAACCAGTACGTGAGGAACCTTCGAGGAGACAAGTGAGCATGTGCATGAAAGCGGCTCGCAAGCCAATAGCGAGGGAATAAGGATATGCTACAAACTTCTGCCACCAATATATCACCGCCATTTGCCACTAAGATTCAAAATTAGAGGTTGCGAGGCTGCTGGTCAGCACGCGGCGTTCTGAGCTCGATCTCCTCCATGCCCATCTGCTGCGAGGGCGTCATAGGCGCCGGCATGGTCACCGCGGTGGGCATGGGCGGGAGGGGCCCGGTACGAACCCCAGGCGTGCCTACCGGGGTGTGCGGGTGAGTCATGAAAAGCTAGAACGGACATAGATGAGCTTCTCCCCGCACTACACCCTCGAGTCGATCGGGGGAGCTTACCTGATCGCTCTCGCCAAACACATCCTGCGAGCCATCGGCTGTGAAGGGTTGCGAAGCAGTTAGAAACGCAGCACACAGTCGTCAGGCACACAGCGGCCACAGGCTGGGCCCATGTGCACGTGTGGCCACACGGATGTAGGAAGGAGACGTACCGATGGCCGAGTTTTGGTCTGCGAACGTCCAGTCGGACTTGGGAATATGGAGGTCGCTGCCCGCGGACGGCTGCGGCGCGTGCCTGGCGTCCTCCTGCTCCTTCTTGAGCACATCCTCATACGGGACCTTGGTGTACTTCGTCGGGCCTGCTGCCGCGTTGGGGTCTCCGGAGGGCCCGTAGATCTTCAGTTTCTCCAGGGACGCCTTGAGCGCACAGATCCACTTGTTCCGGCGCTGGGCCTTGAGCGAGCCCTGCTGCCAGTTGCTCTTGTACTTGATGTCGGAGCGGAGGGTCATCTTCTCCTGCCCGGGCATGTCTGTTGTAAGGGACTGTCAGATTGATCCACCGCTTCGACTCTGGTATGCGTGCGCACCGACGACGTAGACGTCGAATATCGGCAGGTAGTCTCGACGCTCTGCCTTGAGGAACGATAGCATCATTGCACGCAGCTTCTCGATCTGGTCGAACGAGGTCGAGTACGCGACGTCGAACTCGAAAGGCTCCGACATCTGCGGACTGCGCCGGATGTTGTGGATGAGCTGCAAGCAGAGCCGATAGGTAAGTATGTTCCGAGCAGTAGCAGCAGTAAGCCACGCACTTGTCCATTGAGCACGGTGTTCGGGGCCTGCACGAGACACGCATTGCTGTCCAAGAAAATCGTACTGAGAAGCCGGATCTCCTTCACGGTGTAGGTGTCCTTCCCGACCATGACGCGGTCGCCCACGTCGAACGGATGCTTGATGAACAGGAAGATGATACTCGTGAGGACCTCTGCGAGACTGCTGCCAATGAGCCAGCTGAGACCTACGACAGCGTCAGCGCATGTTACATCGTGGGGACTCTGCAGTGATTATGCATACCGAGAACAAGCGTGCTGGCGCTGGTGATCAGCGTGGCGATCTGCGCGTCCAGCATGACAGCGAAGATGAGGATGGCGACAACAAAGTATAACGACATGAAGATGTTGTCCAACCGCCCAACTGCGCTGTCCAGATCCCGCATCGAGTGTTCAATGGATAGTTGTTCACGGTGAATTTCCCTATGGAGGGCGATCGCGTTCAGCTTATTTGGCATGAATGCAGAAAATGACCACACGCACATGCAAGCCATCTCCATCTCGTCCCTGTTGATGTCGCCGTTGCTGTCCTTGTCGAATATCGTGAACGCGTGCTCGGCTAGCTCTGCAGACGGGAAGAAGCGTGCGATGTCGGACACCACGAGATGGTCAGCGCCCGGGCGGACGAAGGAGTAGAACAGACGGCGGGCGAGCAACCGTGACTTGTTCGCGGACTGCAGGGCAGTTTTGACCACGGCCTGCGGAGAGTTGGGTTGCAATACAGATCTGACGATGAGTGTATTAGCATTCGGATCAACGCACTCCGGTCAAGTACACATACGTGCCAGCAATTTCGGACGCGACAGTCCCGAGAACAGTGGTGGTGGTCTTGGCGGCATTCCGCACACCCTTAAGCGCCCTTTTGAATACTCTCTGCGGGTTCAGCATTGTCCTTCTCTTTGACTCCGTGGTAGGACCATCGCGGAGGGTATCCGAGCGCCACGGGATGTCCGTGGAGTGCTGGTACAGGGTGACGAGGACCTTGATCGCGAGCTTCTGGTCTGCGATGCGCTCTGCGTACGACCGCTCGTGGAACTTGCCCGCAATCCACTGGATGGAGATCTTCTCCCCGAAGAGCAGAGCCGCACACAGCATGAGCCCAAAGAGCAGCTTGCCCAGCAGGTCTATCGTCTGCTGGTCGGATGTGTTGTCCGTCTGTTGCCTGCCGTTGATGAGCGGGTTGTATGAGATCCAAACGGCAAGGGACCAGCCGAAGAACGCTCCATATCTGGTGGGCTGTCAGCCTGGGCTATGCACAACCGTCCCGAGCAGGCCTACCTGCGCAATACCTCGAACCAGTCGATGTATTTCCTCGCGGCGACGATAATGACGCCAACGGTGTTGCGCAAGAATCCGGGCAGCAACATGCTGAGGGCGGGAGCTCAGTGCGGCGCAGGCTACGAGTAGAATAGCGGGCCTACCATGTCGCCAACGAAGTCCACCAGCCGACCCACACCACGGAAAGCCATATACTCCAGAAGAGAAGCTTGATTCCGTATATCTGTGCGCGATCCTGTTAGCGAAGGCCCGCACGAGATACCGACCACAGCGTACGCACCCGTGCGTCGGGAAACTTCGTAAATTGCAGGATACCTGGTATCCAGACGATGCCCAGCACAGGTATGATGAACATCATCCATCGCGTCACGATAGACACGTTGATGAGGTAGTTCCAGAACTTGACGAGCTATGCGGTCGTCCGTCAGCACCCCGCCACACCAGCGTCCGCCACAGCGGCGACGACCTGCAGAAGGACACACACCTTGTTCTTCGGGATGTCCCCCTCCGCGAACGCCAGATGCGACGAGCTCGCGTTCCTCGAGTCAAACTGCTCGTACCCCTGCTCGAACTTGCGCATCCCCGCCAGCAAGTCCCAGCTCGCGTTCCGGCTCTGCCGCCCGCTCCCCAAGTCCATGCTGTCCCCTGCCCCTTCCCCGGCCCCGGACATCGGCATCGGCATGGTCCGCCCCCTCGCCCGTCCCCGCTGGTTCATCGGGTACGTCTGCGCGCGCTCCGCGTCGTACTGGCCGAACGAGTGCGCGAGCGGGTCGTCCGCCATGTGCACGCGCGTGCCCGACGTGCTCCCGGACGTCTCGTGCGGGAGCAGCGGGCGCGACTGGCTCGGGGGTAGATCGGGGAGGGGGTGTGGTCGTCGTTGAAGGGCGAGTTGCTCGAGAACGAGTCTTCCCGGTCGCGGCCCGCGCTGTGAGGATACTGTGGGCCTCCGGACATCGTCGGTCGCAGTGGCGGTTTGGACTGAAGACCCCCGCAGGTCGGCGATTATAAGTTCTCAGAGCTCCGGCTCTTGTCGTCTGGTGCGCGCGCGGAGGAAGCGAAGTGTGAGATGGCGGGAACACGGCAGCGCGGGCTGAGATAGAGAATTGTGCTCACTGGATGTCGCCTCCAGTCCCTAGACCTCTCCGAGATTGGATGCGACCGAGTCAAGAGAAAAGACAGATAGTACAAGCGTCGTGCGCGAGTGGCGGCAGGGCGAGGTGGTGGCTGCAGAGAGAGCCAGATTCGTTCGTTACTAGCCTGCAGACTGGCAACTCAATCAAGCTTCAAGATTTAGCGACTTCCCGCTGCATCGCTATCGCCGAGCCTCGGTTCGGGTAGGGCAGAGAAAATGTACCCTTCGCCACCGAAAAATTGCGAGCAAAGCGTGACTCAACGTCACCACGCCGGGCAATTGGAAAAACAGGGAGGAGCTGGGAGGAGTTGACGTCGAGTGCGACGTTTCGTAAATTGTGTACATAGCTGCGCAAATCTGTCGATCTCGATATTGTCAAAGCTTGAAGATTGAGTTGGTTGCCGACCAGTTCAGCAGAGATTTCGGGAAAAGGTTGTCGAAGTGAGGGCGTACGTATGTGGCGCAACGCTACAATGTTACGAGACGATTCATATGATCATGCTGTACGCTGCTGTACGGTTACTTGCCCTTGACAAGCACCAAGCTCTGCAGACCAATTCCATCCAGACACTATGAGGATTCTAGAGTAACAACTAAGATACCATCCTAACAAAGCAACGACCACAAAACAGAGTCAGCCAGTCATCTATACACATGCACCTCCCGCCCCCTCCTCCTCTCCCGCACCCTTCGCATCCGTGGTATAGGCGTCGGAGTACTAGTCGCCGCAACGTCCAGCGCCAGCGCGTCCAATCCAGCTGTCACAGACTCCGCGTTCCCCAAGCCAGCCAGAGTCATCACCCCCGTCGCAACCGACGTCTGGTCCTCGTCCCCGGCCGATGACGATGACGATGGCGATGGCGCAGGCGCAGGTGCAGAGTGGTGCCGGCGGGGCTTGAAGATGAGCACGATGATGAGCCCAAAGATGATCAGCAGGAGCAGGAAGATGCACGAGCGCCGCCCGGTGTTCTTCTGGTACCTGCACGCTACGCGTTAGCACCGTGCCCCTCACTTCCCAGAACCTCGCAACAGAGAGCAGAGAACGCGTCGCAAACCCACGAGGACGGGTGAAGAAGGCATCAGTCATGACGCTGGAGCCTGGTGCGCCGCGTTCCAGGGTTATGCGCGCGTTCGCATTCAAAACCATAGCCTGTGGCTGCGCGAACCGCACTTCACTGCAGCGATGACAGCGACCACGCGAGAAGCAAAGGAGAGAAGCCAGCCTCGGAGCCCCCACGCAGCGTAATGGGACAGGCGTAACACGTACCTCGTCGCAGTCTCCAGCTCCTTCACCGCGTCTTCCATATGCACCGCGGTCTGCTCCACATTGTACTCGACGCTGTCCAGAAGCGTGCCCTGGTCGATGACCAGGGCCGAGAGGTCCTTGAACAGCTCCGCCAGCTGCGCAATACTCTTCGCGATCTCCGTGAGTTCCCGGTCCCGCGTGTCGAGGCTCAGGTCCACCGCCGTGACCTGACGCAGCACCGCACCCTCGCTCGACTGAACAGGCACGCCACGAGGAGAAGTAAGCACAAGAACGCCCCGCCAGTAACGCCGACGGGAAACCGGCGATCGTAAGTGTGACGTACTGCAGCCGCTGCCTCCACGTCCTCGTCCAATGCAGACATCCCTGCTGACCCCTTCAGCGACACTGCGCCCGACGCCGCAAGCAGGTCCTGGTTCTTGATCGCATGGCCTTGCAATTCTGCGGAGTGCAAGCACAGTGCGTCAGAACACGGCCGGCGAAGGACACACCACCATCGATCGTCGCGCGAGCCCGCGATAGGAACACTCACTCTCCATGTACACGCGCTGTTTCTTGCGAAATGTGGCGCTCAGTTCCTGGACCTTCGCCGCGAGGCTCCGCTGGACGTTCTTCGCAGCGAGCTCATGGTGATGGTGTGACCCGCCCGCTCGGGAAGGAGGGAAGGTGTGGCTTGGTACCGATCCTATCCGCTGGATCAAAGTCTGGCATTGACGGAAGTCCTGATCACCGACGCGAGCAATGAGGCAATCACAGGTCAGCCGGCAATAACACGGAGGCGAAACGATAACCATCTGTTACTTTTGTAATGTCAGTCGTCGCTGCCTCAATCTCCTTCTCTTCAGCCGACCGGTCCGAGAACCCCGGCAAGACATGCTTTGCGTGGAGCTTGTCGAGAGCAGCGACTAGCAGAAGACGGAGTTAAGCTTGGCAAGACTAACTCGAACACCCTGTAACAGGAGAAACGAGGCGTGCGCATCGGAACATACTTTTAGTCTGTATACCAGCGATGATCTCCTTCACTTGATCTGCGATATCGACCCTGCGATGCGATAGATTAGCACCTGACGGCAGACTTCCGCACCATCGAAGATGTGAAATGCGACTAGTCAATGTTCGCACTTGCCGACCAAACACGAGCTCGGGCGGGCAACATAAACAATGTTCAGGCATGTCACGCCCGGACATTCTGCGGCCGCAGGCCGGTGATAAACCGGACGAGCTACGGTGTGGCCAGTGTCATACGGGGCGTTGCCCCTTGGAATTGTTAGCCAGCGACGAGGATGGTGGCATGGCCGGACGAGAGAGCTTGCCACAAGACTCGGGCATGGATTGGACAAGCACTGGCCTCTCCCGAACAGCAGGAACAGTCCACACAATGCGTGGACGATTTCTGATGTTCAACCTCACGCTAACGGAGGCCGTCCCAGAAGAGGACATGGGTATACACGGACGCATGAACATCTGTGAAGGACGACAGAACTAGGGGTCCACCCTAGCACCAACCACAGGAGTGGTAGCTGCCCAAGAACTTCCTGCACGAGGTCCCTCCGGGCACAGAGAACCCTGGCTCGTGTTCTCGATTCAAGGAACGCCGACGCGTCTTTGGAACAGGGTAGCCGCATGCCTGGTGGCCATGTCTTCAGTGCGCTCAAAGGACCAGGGAAGCGTCTCAGGCCAGCGTGATCAATGCCCCTGGGAGAAGGAAGATGGCCACACAGAACAGAGCATACGACAACGGAGTTGAGCGCAACAGAAACGTGCTCTGGCAACGAACCTGCATGCAGGGGACTATGTACCGGCGGCGCCTCTCATAACAACACCGTCGAGTATCCCGGCCCAGGAACGACGACGTCCTCCTGCCAAGCCGCATGCGTTCAACAGCTCTCCAAGCGTAGTGCGCAACTGAACGTCCTCGCACGTACAAGGGCCTGCTGCAGTACCCGCATGTGAAGAACGCGGCCACCTTCGCAGAAGCATGGGCGAAACAAAGCACAACTCGTGCGTCCTGGAGGAACGAAATGTCGAATAAAGGCATATCATGGGAATCGCGACAGCTTCCTGTTTACCGAAAGCAGTTTGGAGGCGTCTCAATGGAGGGTGGGCCCTGTGGCATCGAAGTGACGGCGACCGAGCAAGCAGACGTCCCGCGAGTGGCACTGTGGCCACGGGTCGGAAGAGGGTGCGACGGACCAACGCCCGGGAAGTACGTTTGATTGTCCCGTACGATTGTCATGTCGAAGCGAGATGAACGGCATGACCAGCCTCGCGCTCCGAACCCTGTGCTTCCCCGACACACACGCCGGCACGCCCAGGGGGGACCACAGGGCAGGGAGAGTCACGCGTTTCGACAGCAGGCGGGGCGACCGTGTATGTGCGCAGCGCGACACGCCTCCCGGTGTACGTCTACGCCCCAATGGATGCACGGACATGGATCACGGAGGAAAGGTGTGCGGAGAAAGGAGACCGAAGGGGGAATGTTGTACGTACCATTTAGGCGGGAGTTCTGCATCTATAGAGATGTGGCCGGCCTCGGCGTTTATGAGGCGTTCGTGCTCGTCGTCGTCGTCGTGGGCGGCATCGTAGTTTGTGATGATGCGGGCGCGGCGTGAGCGGGATGCGCCTGCGCGGGAGTCGCGGTAGGAGATGAAGAGGAGGGTGCGGGAGCGGGTGGTCGGGTTGAGAGAGGAGGAGGAGGAGGACATGTGGGCGGCTGTGTGGTGGGAGCCGTGACCGTCGCTGCTCGTCATGTCGCTCGGCCGCGCGCGTGGGCACAGAGGCGCTGTGGCCGTCGGAGCGCCCGTGCGCAGCGCCCGGGTGGAGGACCGGGACGGAGGCCGAGTGTGCGGGCGGGGAGGGGGAGGAGCGCATGACCAGGATGTTCGTCGCTGTTTACGTGCAGCGGGCGGTGGAAGAGCAGCAGCAGCGATCGACGGGTCGGAGAACGAGAACCCCTGTGACTGCCCGCGTCGAGTCCGTCATCGCACGCGCAGACCAGGCAGGGTCGCCCACGGCCACAGCTATCGGCGCATCTCGCTGCCCTCCCTGCCAACCGCCTCTTGGTTTCATCTCTTTGCCTTCTGCCGCTTATCGATCTCATTCCGGATCACCCCTCGCCCACCTGTCACTCGTCTCTCTTTTCGCCTCAACGTGGTCCAGCGACTGCACGCTTTCTTTGATGTGGCCACGGCCCGACGCCCTATAAAGCCGACGCCCTCCTCCGTCTCCTGCCTCATCCTCCCCTCCCTCCCATTCTCCGTCTGTAACCCTCACCCTTCCCTCCTCCCGCCGCCACTTCCCGCCGCACCTCCCCCTTCCTCCTCTCCCACGTTCTCTCCGTCTCCGCTCTCCCTCCGTCCCTCCGCTCCCGTAAGCGCATCACTGTCCTCGGTGCTTCTCCGCTTCGCTTACGGCCCCCTAGCTTTAAGGTTGCCATCACCCAAGTACTGCTGTGCTCCCAACATGTGCTGCCTCGAGACGTAAGTCTGGTCCCTTATTTCCGCCACCGTGTCCTCACCACCCACTCTGATTCGCAGGGAAGGAACCAAGTATGGCTGCGGCGTGCGTATCTCTTGATAGACTTTCCCCCGGCGCTTCCCCTGACGTCACCCCCGCGGCTTCTAACAGCACTACATAATCGTAGGTTCTCGCAAAGTCTATCATCTGCCCCGGGCTCTAAAGAACCTTAACGCACCATCCAGACTCGGAAGCTGCGCAAGATCGACTGCGAGAACGCGTACTGCTTCAACTCCCGCCGCCACCGCAATCCCTGCCCTAATTGCAGCTGCGACCGCGTACGTCGCTCGCGTGCCTCCCAGTCTGCCCTCGCTCACCCCCGCGCGTTGTAGTACTTCGGTCCGGATGCCTCAGAGACCATCACCGCCGTCAGGCCCGAGTTCTGCCCAGAGTGCTACCCGTACTTTGGCCAGCGCCGCCGGTAGCACGCGGCGCCTCCGGTTGCACATGTCGCATTCTCCTGCGCTCCCTGGACCGCTACCCTAATCCCGTCTAGTCGCTCCCTCGCACACACATCCGTCCGAGTCTCCCTGCACATTTCACGCATCCCGCATCCGCACCACGTCCCACCATGCTGTATCAATGCTCATTGCTGTCGATAGCCCCAAGTATACGTATACATACAAGTGTTGTACATCTACCGCTTCCTCCGTTTTCTCGCCTTATTATGTTCTAATTATATTCATATACATATTCTCCCGTACGACCCTCGACCTTGTTCTTGTTCTTGTCCTCCGCTTACGAATCTTACGAATTTGGCTGTTGACCGCGCAAGTTTCAAGCCCTTTCTCCGCGTCTTCGACGCACTATGACCACTTCCCGGCAAGTACAAGCTACAAGCTGGCCACCATGCATCATGGGACCCCGTGCACATACATACATCGATGTCCGAGCAGGCACTCGCACTCGCACACTGTAATACATGCACGCGCATACCGTCTGTCGTCTACGTCGACCTACCACACGCCCCCTAGTACCTATTCCCTCCTACAGACGCATACAGAATGTGGCATGCGACACTCAGTCCGCTTCCGCTTCGACAAGGTAAGTACAACCTATCAGAACCGTCCTTTAACTTACATACCGCATGCCCGACCACCTTTCGTGGCGCGACATAGTAACAGGTTGCGGTCGGACTTGATTCCCGCCCGACTGCCCGCGGAGTCGTACCGTAATCGTAGACTAGCCGCAGTGCTGAGTGCTCTGGCTGTCGAGCCTCGAGTCTCGAGTCTCGACTGTGAGGCTCTTCCCCGGGCCCCTCCCGACTCCTGGGTCTTGACCTTGGTACAGCCAAGTTGGTGCCTCGGCAGCACGCCTGCTTCCGAGCCAGGCACCGAGGCGTTCATTATCCTGCCAGTGTCCTGCCTGTGGCGCGCTCCTGTATGTATATGTACGTACGTCTACCGCATGCGAGGAAAGCCATCCGCGTTTCAACAGAGCACTGGCACTGGCAGATCGTCAGCTTGCCATCCGATCGGGGTCGACGTGCAGCATTTCTGTGGATTTGCTTCCGTCACCCGTGTGCTGCCAGGGGGGTCGTCGAGTCGTTCCGCATCAGTAAGTAAGTAGTATGTCACTACGAGTGATGACGCATGCATGATGCGCCGCGCAACCACCATCCATTGACACGGGTAGATTCAGCCGCGGCTGAAGAAGACCCAGGCTGAACTTGGCTGGGACCCAGAACCCTCCCTGGACGTTCGAGTTCCCGGTCTTTGGACTCGGACAGACCACACTTGACTATGGATCGGGGCCAACCTCCGTCGGCAGGCGGATCCAGGCTACTGAGTAACTGAACGCTGAAGCCTGAAACGTCCCGACTTCATCGGCCGACCGCTGCAGCTGTGGTTAGTGGACGTTCTTACACGCGCCCACCAGTCCAGACGTAGAGTACTCATAGTACTTACTACGACCAGACAGTGGTCATTTCAGAAAGTGTCAGTCGGAGCGGCCGTCTCCGTCGGAGTCGGCACAAGAAGCTGCTGGAGAAACGATCCAGACAGCACAGAACGAACGAGAATCCTCAGGTTTGAAAAAGAAAGGCTCAGACTCGAGGACCGCATCGGTGTCTCGATCTGGACGAGTCGGGTGGCTGTGCTGCTGATCGAGATCTTAGTCAGACTCGCTCAGGCTCGGCCAGCCTGAGTTCGACTCTGCTACAGTATCCCCAAGCCTTCTCCTCCTTCTCCCTCCTGCTGGACATGGCGTTTTCTGGAGCTCTGGTATGTTTTCATTGTCATATGGCACAGCAGGGATTCTTGCGTTTCCGACGGGCGACAAGACGAGCCATACTCGCCGCATGAGGATCCCCCTCGTCTCGTTCCAGAGCAGGCAGCCGGAAGGGTCCCTCGCGTGGCGACATAAGGTCAATCTACGTGCCCGTAGTGCTGTTGAAACGCTAGGAAACCTGCCGTGTGGTATGCTGGATGACGGGGTGATAACTGAGGATGCATTGCAGACGCTCACGGACCTCAATGACTTCATCACACCATCGCAAGCTTGCATCAAGCCGGTCGAGCAGACGAACAAGCCTGACCCCCAGGACCCCGGAGCTGCTGCCGTGAGTCTTCAGATTGCTTGCAAGAGAACGTGTCTCACTCGCCATTCAGACGCAAATACAGGTAGACTCGAGCGGGTTGTACTATGAGGTCGCGGCGAACGGGATTACGGCTCAGCCGGCAGGGGAGACGAAGCAGAAGCTGGCGACGGCGGAGATCAGCTTGAATGACTGTTTGGCATGCAGGTGCGTCTATCACAACCGGCACGGCTCCAGAATCACAGCAGGAGATGTCTCCACCATGTTTGCCTCTCTTGTCATGGTTAGAACACTCCCTAGTCCTCGCAAGGCTTCGTATCCCGAAGATACACTTCCATCGTCCCGAACATGAGGAAATAGCGGGGTCCAGTGTCCTATGGTACCTTTGGACATGTCCCTTTTCCGTTGCAAGGAAGGTCACATACCCGATCAAGGGCTCTAGGCAAGGGACGTGGCGCTGAAAACTCGGGGAGAAAGTCAAACACGGTGGAGCTCTTCCCGCTGTAGTTTCTAGGGAAGTGCGTCGTGCATGTGCTGATTGTGTCCCAGCGGCTGTATCACTTCTGCGGAGTCGGTCCTCATCACCATGCAGTCCCATGCCGAGGTCTTGAACTTTCTCGAGAACAACCCACCGCCACCGTCCTGCCACCACCGACTCCCTGTCATCTCCATTGCGCCCCAGTCTCTCGCCTCGCTCGCCGCCTCTCTCTCGTCCAGCTCGTCCCAGCCGGTCAGCCTTTCGCAGGTCCTGCGGCGTGTGAGCGTATTCTGCCGGGACGTCCTCGGCTTCGCACATGTGTACGACACGACCTTCGCACGGCATATCTCGCTACTCGAGCATGCGAAGGAGTTCGCGGAACGGAAGAGCGGGAACGGGAAGCTCCCCATGCTCGCAAGCGCATGTCCGGGATGGGTGTGCTACGCCGAGAAAACCCACGGGGAGATGCTTCCCTTCATCAGTCAGACGAAGAGCCCTCAGCAGGTCATGGGTACGCTCGTCAAGGAGTGGCTCGGGCGAAATGGGGCAAAACGTGCGTCTCTCATACATTGAGTCTGTCGCTTCCGTTGCTGATCGTCGCGTGCCCCCCTGGGGTTATGTGGGATCGTTCGCAGGCCTGATCAGATCTACCACGTCACGGTGATGCCGTGCTACGATAAGAAGCTCGAAGCTTCGCGGCAAGACTTCTACAATGAAGCGTATGCGACGCGCGACGTCGACTGCGTGATCACCACCGGGGAGCTGCAGCTCCTCATGCAGGACAAGGGCTGGGACCTATCGATCCCCGTGCCCGACGAGAACGTCCCGCGTCTCCCACCGCTCGAGCTCGCCCCAGCCGGGGACGCCGCGGATCCGGACGCGTTCCCGGAGCTGCTCATGCACCCCGGCACAAGCTCCGGGTCTTACTTGCAGTCGCTCATCTCCACCATCGTCTCGTCCGCTCCCGACCCCGGCACGCTCGAGCTCACGACGAAGACCGTGCGGTCCGCAGACTACGAGGAATTCACGCTTACCCATCGGGAGACCGGGCAGGTCGTTTTCCGAGGTGCCAAGTGCTACGGGTTCCGCAACCTGCAGAACGTCGTGCGCAAGGTCGGTCGCGACGCAGGCGTGCAGGTCGGGCGCGGTGCTGCGGGCCGTCTGGCGGGAGTTCGCGGGAAGGTCGTCCGGAAGGGAGCCGCGCAGGAGGACAAGGGGTACGACTACGTGGAGGTCATGGCGTGTCCGAGCGGGTGCGTGAATGGCGGCGGGCAGCTGCGGCCTGTGCAAGCGGAGAAGCAGCTGGCGGACGCGGAGGGCTTCTCGAGGGACTGGCAGGAGAGCGGAGTCAGCCTGGGCGCGGAGGAGTCTCTGCCTGCTGCGCCGATCAGCGCAAAGTGGGGAGACAGGGAGTGGACGAAGAAGGTCGAGGCCGCGTACTGGAGGACGCTGCCCACGCCTCCCCCGACGCCGCCCGCGGATGGCAAGCCTTCTTCTGGCTCGGTGTCGCCGTTCGAGTACGCGGACGAGTATGCGGGGCGGGTGTTGCGGGAGATGACGAAGGCGGCAATTGCAGAGGGCAAGGTCGAATGGACAACGAAACTGGACGATGCCGCCGAGTCGCGCCGGCAGCGACTGTTCCGGACCCAATATCGGGCTGTGGAGAGCGAAGTTGTAGGACTTGCGGTGAAGTGGTGATTAAGTCCTCGTGTATAGTATGTATGCTTCATGTCATCTCAGGCTGTATCCATAGTTCTTCCATCTCAGGTGAGTTGCACAGTTATATGTCGTGTTCGTCCTCGTGCTGACTTGTTCCCATGGCCCCAGGTACAATTGGTTAGACTGTTGTCGTTATACATAGGATAACCAGAATGCTCTCCCGGATCACCACGGCACTCGCCGCATCTCCCCCTCCTCGAACTCCCATTGCGAACCGCCCTCGAAGGCCTTCTGATCGTCTGCGATAAGACGAACGACAACCTCCGCACCCAACCCCGGCTCCTTCGCCACTCCCAAGTAGTTCGTCAACGCCGTCTTCAACGGCCCCGGCGCACACACGTAGAATCGGATAAGCGGCTTGCCCCCTTGCTCCGCCGCGACGCGGTCGTTCTCCGCGGCCTGCATGTGCACCGTGAGGCCGTTGAGTGCGGTCTTGCTCGTGCCGTACGCGGGCGCGCGGAACATCTTCCTCGTGAGCGTGTTCGTGCAGCTCCCGAGCCCGGACGTGATGTTGATCACCTTCGGGTCGGCGGACTTGTAGAGCAGGGGCTTGAAAGCGGCGATGATGACCGCCGCGGAGGTGAGGTTGACGTTCAAGAGCTCGTTGAACGTGCGCCGGATCGCGGTGAGGTCGTCCTCGGGTAGGAGACGGGCGATGCCGGCGTTGTTGATGAGGACTATACCATGCAAGCAGCGGCAGTCAGTACTGAGCCAGGGCAAGACCGGTCATTTGTGCTGCATGGCGCTCACCATCGAGGCGGCCGTAAGTCCCCTCCACATACTTCGCTGCAGCAGCGATCTGGTCGTCGTCCGTGACCTCGAGCTGGAGTAAGTCGATCTTCGCGGTTACGCCTCCGTCCTCCAGTTTCTGGAGAGCTGCTTTGCCGTTCTCGAGGCTACGGCTGCAGAGGATGTAGGTGGAGGTTGGGTCGTGCAAGGCTGCCACCTGGATGATCCAGTAGCCAAGGCCCTGGTTGGCTCCGGTGCAGAGTACGATTTTGGAGGAAGTAGACATTTGGGTGGGTTGGGGGGTGGTGCGACTGAGAAGCGATGGATCTTATAATCTTGACCGAGGTCTAAGTATATATATGTATATGAAACCATCTTCTCGGCGATACACCCGTTCAACTTTGTATGCGGAGTCGCAGGTGGGTCGGGGACTCCTTGGCACTGGAGGATACGTTGCAGTTATAACTCCTTCCTGCGGTCAGCTAGAGATCCACTGTCATTTCCGGAATTGCGGTTCCAGGCGGTGATTGCCATGGAGCACGCAGTCGCACTGCGGTCAGTCTAATGTGCATTCACAACGCGAGTATGATACATTCGATCGGAGACTACCTCTACTATCTATAGTATGTACTGGTGGTAACGTACATCGTCACTTGAAAGGATGATCATGGTGATAACTTATAAGAGTGGTTGAAATGGTGAGGATGGTGCATAGAAGGCATAGTGGCATACAGGCATAGAGGGATGGTGATGGTATGAATGCAAGGATTGTGGAGGAATCTAAAGTACACGAAGCAAACAGCAGAAATACAGTAATGTTATCCAGGGACCTTGAAGGGCAAAGTGAGGCTTCTACTGCGTCCGTCTGTTCAGTAAGGACTAATGGAACCCATATAACCGTAAGCATAATCTTATAACAAGTTCAAGTTAACCTCGGGGGGCGGGGAGGAGGAGGAGGGGGGGCACCGTGTAACAGTTCCCACTCGCGATCCATGGCCGCCAGTCTGTACGTTGCGCATAAGTTGCCCTGTTGGGCCTGATCACGCAATCTCTGCTCTTCATCAACTTCCCTGAGCATCCTTGCCACCACCTGGACCTCCCTGATCACCGCACTTTGTCGCGCAGGTGGGACTACAGAGGAATATCGCGGCGGGGGTGGTTCGGGTCGGCGGAAAGCACGAAGAAGGAACGGTACTCTAGCCTGTGAAGGCCGGGGAGGATTGGGACCGGGATCGGTGCGCATGACGTGGTCGGTCGTGGACATGGTTGACCCCGATGCAATGGGCTGTGCCAGAACACGGACTGCAGTGCTCGTGTCTCTTGAATTTCCAGACGGACGCGGGAGGCCCTCTCCGCCTGACCTTGCACCCGTATCCACCTGGTCGTTGGTACCAGCAACCACGAGTCCAGCCAGCGAGTTGCGAGGGAGGCTTTGACTGAAGTGCGGCTTCATCACGTTGACCTCAGTCAAGGAGGCGCTCTTCCAAACATCAGGGCCGGAGGCGGCAGGGACGAACGGAAGGTGCGTCTGCCGGCCAAATGGAGAGTCCTCGAAATTGGCATCCGAGTCCCCATCATCGCTAACGACCGACTCTGCGAAGAACGTCGCCAGAGGGGTGAGCGCATCGAGGTTCCTGAAGTCCGGGTGGTCTTGCGGTAGCTCGGGCTTTGAGGCATCCGCGAACGCCGCCAGTGATTTCGGTTTCTCGATCTTCAACGGGGCAGTGGGTTTCCAGCGTACCTTTGGCGCCTCAGTGGAATCCGGGAGGAGCTTGAGAGGCGGGGCAGTTACGTTCGGCGCGGTGGTCGATGGGGCTCTAGTCACCTTCGAGCTAGCAGAAGGTGATGGACGGACAGTCTCCACCTTCAAAAGACGGAAGTAAGTCATGAAAACTGGAGCCATATGATTACAGTATAAGCTCACTGAAGATGCAACAGCGGATCGCGCATGGTGAGTACCAGATGGTCTCACTGTACTTGTGCTGAGGGATGACGCAGTAGACGGAGATGGCGCCCGCCTCGCCGTCTTGTCCTGGGTACCGTGACTTGGCACCGCCCTCTTGGGAGGCGTCGCGTTGTCTAGGGCACGACTACCAAGCGGCGTGGCACGGCTGTCCTGATTCGAGTCGACCCGGGGCGGACGATTGGAAGAAACAATAGACGGCGATGATGACGATGCCTTCTCCCGAAGCGCTGCAGATGTCCCATCGCGCCTAGCAATGTCAGGAACCGGCCGCGCTGCAGAAGAGCGGCTCTTTTCCAGGGACTGCCCCTCAGAGCTAGATGCCGCACTACCACGAGGCCGACTCGAGGACGCCGACTTGGAAGTACCTAGGGCACCTTCGGAGCCCACTGCGGTGGTCTCTGCCTTCTTCCGCGCGCGGTCGGTACTTCCTGCAGAATGAACAGACACCGAAGCGTACGGCTGCGAGGCCTTGATTGTTGACACGTCAGACCCGGACCTTGTGCTGTCAGAAGCTGCGCTGCTTGGAGGGCGGTCATTCTGCTCATACAGGTGATCAATATTTTTGAATGCAATGGCACTTCCAGTACTCACCGAAACCACTGGTCCAACGTCCTTGGCATTAAGAAGCCGACGCGTGCTGCCCTCAGTGGGAGGAGATGATCCACCATGCGCAGGCGTCGCGACCGCCTGTTGGACTGAGCGAGAAGACTTGGACTTTGGAAGTGCGCCGCTTGCCGAGCCGGCCTTCGGTAGCACTGTGTTCAGGCCGTTCTTCTCGACCGTGCTACCGGTAGATAGAGCACCCGTCTTATCTCGAAGCTTTGAACCGGCAGTCCTTGTGGCGACCGCTGAAGCCTTGATTGTTGACACGTCAGACCCGGACCTTGTGCTGTCAGAAGCTGCGCTGCTTGAAGGGCGGTCGTTCTGCTCATACAGCTGATCAATATTTTTGAATGCAATGGCACTTCCAGTACTCACCGAAACCACCAGCCCAACTTCCTTGGCATGCGGAGTCCGACGCGTGCTGCCCTCAGTGGAATGCGATGATCCACCATGCGCAGGCGTCGTGACCGAAGACTTGGACTTTGGAAGTGCGCCGCTTGCCGAGCCGGCCTTCGGTAGCACTGTGCTCAGGCCGCCCTCCTCAACCGTGCTACCGATAGATAGAGCACCAGTGTCATCTTGCAGCTTCGGACCGGCAGTCCTTGTCGCGACCTTTGAAGCCTTGATTGTTGACACGTCAGACCCGGACCTTGTGCTGTCAGAAGCTGCGCTGCTTGAAGGGCGGTCGTTCTGCTCATACAGGTGATCAATATCTTTGACCGCAATGGCACTCTCAGTCCTTACCGAAGCCACCAGCCCAACGTCCTTGGCATGCGGAGGCCGACGCGTGCTGCCCTCAGTGGAATGCGATGATCCACCATGCGCAGGCGTCGTGACCGCCTGTTGGACTGGGCGAGAAGACTTGGACTTTGGAAGTGCGCCGCTTGCCGAGCCGGCCTTCGGTGGCACTGTGCTCAGGCCGCCCTCCTCGACCGTGCTACCGGTAGATAGAGCACCAGTCTCATCTTGAACCTTTGAATCGGCAGTCCTTGCCGCGACCGCTGGAGCTTTGGGGAGGTCTGAGACGGACCCTTTGAGCGTGACACGCTCTACGTCACTCAACTGCCGCACGTCTCGTCAGCATGAACAAACACTCGCACAGGATCGAGAGCACTCACGCTAATCGTGCCTTCCCTAAGCCACCTCTGGTGCATCTCGCCACGTGTTTCGTAGGTCCTGCCCCGTATATCTCTCGACATGTCCTCGAGCCTTCCAATGCACCGCTCCAAGGTCTCAGTATTCGCCTTGATTCGCTCAGCGAGAACTGCCTGCTCTTGGGCCCTGCGAGTAGCCTTCTTGGGTACATTTGCTGCCGGAGGGCACGAGACCAAGGCATGCTTGTCCGAAGACGAGTCCTGCGTCTCACTGGCATGACGTGAACTCGCCTTCGAAGCCGATGAGGTGAGCGAAGGAGAGACCTTAGACTGCTGGGGTTTCTCCTGGTGGTCGAGAGAACGGAGCCTACTCGAGGGCTCCACATTGAGCGCGCGAGAGGACGGCGATAGCGGAGGGAAAGCCGCAGAGTTGGGTTGTGGCCAGTCCAGTGGCGTGATGGTGCAGCGGACAGTCTCCGTCTCGGTCTTCCGGCTGGTGGTCTGCGAGGGTGAGGAGCTCGACCGGCCGTGGTCTTGACGAACATTCTTCAGATTTGACTGTTCTTTCGCCAAGCGGGACGCACCATCGGTAGGCCTATGAGCAGTCAGAGAGTCCTTGGACGCATCGACGCGCCGTAGCACTTCCGGCAGCTCTGCTTTCCGGTGGTGCGAGGCCGTCTGCATGCGACGCTCTCTCTCCTCCTTGGCCGTGCCTGGCTGCAGGGATGGCGCACCCTTGAGGATGTCCGAGCTCATTCCGAGAGCGTCGCGGGCCGGACTTGTAGGGGAAGAAGTCGAGGATGGATGTGGTTTGGGACCAGTGGCAGGTTTCATGCCTATGGGCAGGATAGAGTGGTTAACCACACGAGGGGACGCGAAGAGGTAAGCGGCAATGTAGGCAGAAGAGGGGAGATAAGAGGTAGCAGAGGAGAGGTGTGTCTGGAGGATAGTAGTGGTTGGAGAGAGAGTTCGATATGTGTTTGAGCGAGCTGAGTCCCGGCTACATATGACGGCCCGCTTTGGGTAGGCGCTTGGATAATCGCGACATACAAGTCCTAAGGCACTGTCCGCTTTGACCTCGCTTACCGGACGGTAAAGCTCTGCGGTTCCTTTCGCATTGACGGCTGCTGAGGGCGGTCCGGAGCTACTGAACTCCGCGATGTCCGAGCCCCATTGTGAGTATGGTGTCACGAGCCCGGGAGACACTGACAAGAGCGTCGGCATGAGCGTGGGGGAAAGTCAATGCTGCATCCTCGGGCTCGCTCAAGCAAGCCGTCAGGGGAGGCAGGAGGAAGGTAGAGGGCCAAGCCACGTTGAGTTATATGTCTTCGTTATGACGAGGTGCGAAAGGGAGGCCGAAGCGGGCATGTTGTCATATATAAGAGCGACCAGGCTGCGCTCCGCGGTCCTGCGCGGACGTTGGAAGCCAGCAACACAGCAATCCGTGCAATCGCCACCGATTGGCGCAGAACCTCGAGCTCATTGGCCCGGCCCACCCGGCGACGATGGGACACGTCCTTTTTGAGCCATGACAGAATCTGCACACTCACGCTCTGTTGTCGCTGCCGTCAGCAGTGTTTGGATGAGCGGATCTTGCATGGAGTTTGAACTTCCAAGGAAGGCCCCACTAGACTTAAGTGCTCGGGCCAGCGGTGAGTGGCTCGTGCCGTACAAAGGCCACTTGGCTGTAGTCGGACGCTAGGTGTGAAACAGCGGGCCTACGATGACAGAGATCAAAATTGACAGTTAGAAAGCTACGCCTGGTATAGAATGTTTGAGTCTGCCTTGTGCGACCTTTGCGACGCACCGGTGTCTCCCATTGTTATGAGTACTGGAACAAAGCTAGGCCTTTCGTTGAGTCCAAAGAGCGGCCACCGCCGGTCGCCAGGAACCTTGCCGGGCATCATAATGAAGAAGACGAAAATTGATTGCTAAGCCGGCAACCTGAGAAGGGGACTCGGACTCGGGAAGCATTGCGACACTGCGCCAGGGTGCACACGCGCCGAGCACGCCACATACAACCCGTGCGAGCGTTACATGGACGTCGATTCTGGGTGTTACCAGGCCGCTATGGATCTTCCTACGCGTGTGCATAAGAGAAAGATCCACAGGTAACCCGTGAGATTCTCGTTGCGAACGGTGAGATCTGACCAGAAGGTCAGCGTCGTATGACAGCGGGAGCCGTAGTCGTGCGCAATGATTTTCTCACCCTTACAGTAGAGCCAGACCTTCTCCATTTACGAGCCCAGAGCGGATGATACCGACGAGTCTGTGCAGAAGTTGTGCTTGTCACCTCCAGTTCCGTTCCCATCTACAAATATCGAGATGAACGCACGTAAGACGGTGAGACCGAGAACAAGACTACGCATTGCTTGGATGGGCGCCTACCTTTTCATCGTACTCTCCTCAAGTATATAGTCCTTGGCCTCAATCAAGCCAAGGAGCACCTTCCACATGGACCAACAATAGGATACCGCGGGAATGCAGCTCAGGACAGAGTGTCTTGATGTGATTCTCCAACGCCGTCCGACTTCCTCGCCCTTCCAGAAGGACCCTCGTTATGCCGCGGAGTTGCTCGCTGACAAGGGCCCTCTCCATGCCTTCCCAGTCAAGGAACCGCATGTCATCGAAGTACGCCGGACTGATGACCCGAACCGCACATTCGGAAGCGAGAGATCGCAGATCTTCAACGTTGTCGACGGCCAGCGAGATCCTGAGAGTCTGCAGGTGGGAAGACGACAGTTGGCCGATGATGGTGGGTATCCATGGAAGAGACGTGTTCTGCGGGACGCACATCTCGCCAAAGGCGAATCGGAGGGTGCAAGAACGGAGAACCGTGAATGGACACAATGTCAGGGCCGTATCTGCGAGAGCATCTAGTATGGAGGGGTCAGTACACTGAGCAGCACACCTTGCTGATAAAGGCAAAACCCACCATTCATGTTACCCTCCGGGATAAACCGCAGTGTCAGCTCGTGCACCAGAGGTGAAAGTGTTTCCGCCAACTGCACGAACTCTTCTGCATCACGTCGTTCTCTGATGTCGTGCGATAGGGAATGGAAGGGAGCAATGGACTCTACAGCAGCAAGCCATCCACAGATAGCCGCAGCGCAATTCCCTCCTTTGAACCGAAGCTTGCGGAGAGGGGGAGCGGCAGGATACTCTGGGATAGAAACATCATGCGAGCGAAGACGAACGTTTACCAACTCGAGCTCCTCCAGCGACAAGAAGTCCGCTATCCCAAAGATGAGATACTTGCAACTCGCAGTCGACGTTGTCCATCTCACTCGCAGCGTTGTGAGATTCGGAGCGTGCGCAGCAATTGAGGTCAGGACCGGGCCGATGACGGAGAGATCAGTGAGCGCAGGGAGGTGCTGTAGAAGGCGAAGATCCGAATCGAAAGCGAGATGAGTTGCACTTGTCAGCCGCAAGGATTTGATGGACCACGCAAGGTCCGGGGAGACCGAGAGCAGATTTGATAACCGCGAAGTGCGCGGGTATGCCAAGGCGAGGCCATTGAATCGATGATAGCGTGAGGTCTGCAAGAAGACGCGAGCAGCGAGAGCGCACGCCCGTAGCGTTTGTACGTCGTCGTGCAGAAAGTCGAGGATGTGCTCAAGGATCTCTTGAGGAAGCAAGAGGGACTTTGCACAGGTCTAAGGTGGGCATTCAGGCCTTCGGGGTGAACGCGGGGGATGTAAGGCCACCCACCATGTCTGAAAGGGACAGCGTCGCTGTGTTCTCCTACGTACCGAACTTGAGATCGGCCAACTATTGTTTCCTACGTGTTGGAACGCTCCTGGACGACCGGGAGTCGGTGTCACGACTTACCTGGGATACAGTGTGTTCCACTTCTCCCCAACCGAGAGGGCGCAGTCTACTTGGTCTCCCGTGAGTTGCGACCTAGGCAGACGATTGACCGAGCTTGACTCTTTGACTTGTGGCCTGAAGGTGGGTTGAGTGACTTGCAGCCAGTCAGAGGTATAACGCGGATTTTGAGCGCAACACTAGCGATGCGTGCACAATGTACTGGAAGACGAGAACGTAGTAGCTGTCGACGTCGACGGCCGTCGCGGGGAAGGGCGCGCGCCTCGAACTCGCACATGCCATTGCCACGCCGAAGGTTTCACTCGACTACACACAACTCGTCTTCCCTCACTCGTCCGTTCTCAAATCCTCATGAGCCACCAACATGCTCGGTAGATCCAGCAGACCGCGCACCCGCGACGAAGAGGGAGACGTGAACCAGCCACTGCTCAACGACTCGGACGAGGACCTCCCTGCGCGCGCGAAGAACGACGTGCTCTTCTCCGTGGACGACGGCGACGACGATGACGACAACGAGGAGCTTCTGGGAGAAGCGAACGGGCATGCGGAACATGGGAGACCGACCGTGCGCTTTGAGGAGAACGTGCAGGTGATTGCGCCTCCGCTGAGGTCGACTTACCAGAGTCGTGAGACCGGTGCGTGAGTCTCAGATTTTGTGTGCGCTCAGAGGAGCAGGGCGAGCTTGCTAATGATGTATTATATAGAGTTTGACTTGGATACAGACGAGCTGGATGGCGTCGCGTTGTCGCAACTCCAAGCCAGTACTGCGCATGAGCCCACCCCGACGCGTTCCGGCCGTCGAGGTCGTGACCAGTCGATGCCACTTCTCGTCGGACTCTTGGACGCCTCCACAGTACGGAGAAGTGTTGATAGCCCGGAGGACGGTTACTCCCAATCAAGAATTGACTTAGAAGAACTTGCAGCTAAGAGAACTGCAGGTGGAGGCGTGCTGGACTCCGTCGCGAATATGGCGAACTCCATTTTGGGCGCAGGTGCGTTTGGGCAGATTACTGTACTCATTGCAGTCTAATGGTTGAATGCCAATGCAGGTATCATTGGTGAGTGTCTCCCCCTTGGTGGTCTTACATTCCGAAGGTGACCGAACACGTTGCTTAAAGGCCTCCCGTACGCTGTGCGACAAGCTGGTTTCTTCACCGGTCTAGTACTACTGGTCGTCCTCTGTGGCGTAACTGACTGGACAATTCGACTCATCGTCGTGAACGCCAAGCTGAGCGGGCAAAACTCATATATTGGGATCATGAATCATTGCTTTGGCTCGAGCGGACGGGCAGCGGTCTCGTTCTTCCAATTCGCGTTTGCGTTTGGAGGTCAGTCCATCTTTGAGTAGCGCAGGAGTGATCAAGGCTAAATGTTCTCACTGTCCAGGAATGTGCGCATTCGGGATCATCATTGGTATGTGCTGTCATTCCCGTATAATTCACTCTAGCTGACTTCCGCCTAGGTGACACGATACCCCACGTCATTCGCTCTATATTCCCTCACCTGTATTCCGTCCCGGTGCTGAATCTCTTCACAAAGCGCCAGTTTATCATCGCTCTCTGCACCATCTGCGTCTCCTACCCTCTCTCCCTCTACCGCGACATCCACAAGCTCTCCCGCGCCTCCGGATTGGCACTTATTGGCATGCTCATCATTGTCACCTCTGTACTCGTCGAAGGCCCAAACGTCACCCCAGACCTGAAAGGCGACCCGAGCGCGCGCTTTACCGTCCTCGGGGACGGGGTGTTCCAGGCCATCGGCGTGATTAGCTTCGCGTTCGTGTGCCACCACAACTCGCTTCTCATATACGGGAGCTTGCGGACTCCGACCTTGGACAGGTTCAACAAGGTCACGCATATCTCTACGTTCATCTCGCTCGTGGCGTGCACCACGCTCGCCATCTCGGCCTACCTCGTCTTCACGGACAAGACACAAGGGAACATACTCAACAACTTTGGACGCGTACGTGATGCTTGAGTTTGTGGATGCGCACCGGAGCTGACGGATGTGCTTAGAACGACACGCTCATCAACGTCGCACGCTTCTGTTTCGGGCTGAACATGTTCACCACGTTGCCCCTGGAGCTTTTCGTGTGCCGAGAGGTGGTCGAGCAATACTTCTTCGAGGACGAACCCTTTCACATGCAACGCCATGTCTTCTTCACCACGGCGATCCTCACGTCTTCCATGATCAGTACGTACAACTTGGTCTCTGCGGTTTTTTTCGCTTACTGAGAGTAACATGCACAGTCGCGCTCATCACTTGCGACCTTGGGGTCATGCTCGAAATCACCGGCGGAGCATCCGCAACCGCCCTCGCTTTCATCTTCCCCGCCGCATGCTACCTCAAGCTCGCGCATCCTCACGCACAGTGGTACTCCCGCGTGAAGCTGCCCGCAGTAGTATGCGCAGCCTTCGGCATCATCGTGCTCAGCATCTCACTCTTCCTCGCACTCGGCAAGGCCTGGACCCCTGCCGGAAGTGCAACAATTTGCATATGAGGTCTGCCTTGTCCTCCCCCGTGTTCATGTTGGCTCTGCTATCGGACAGCTTCACTTCGCTAGTCACCCCATCACCCTATCTGCTCATACCTCTAACTTATCCCGCCTGTCTCCCCCGACAGTACTAGATACGGAACGGACCAGTCGCATCGTACGCAAGGACTCATAAGTAGCTGCATTAGGTGTACACCAGATCATATAATCGCGTAGATAGCCTCCTAGGCTCATACCATGTCTAAGCGGCCGCGAACCTCCGTCCCCGATCCCCAACCCTCGAAGAACCCAAACTCGTGCAGTCTCACAATCAGTGCTCGCGCACAATCGCGGCCAAGCCAGGCACCTCGTCAAGTTTCTCTACGCGCACGCCCTTCGCCACGCTCTCCGTCGCGAGCAGCGGGGAGACGTCCAGGCCCTTGTACGTGCTCCAGACGCGCTCGACACGCGTCGCCGGGAGCTCCTCCGTAACGCAGTTCGGCGGGTCGCACACGAGCAGCCAGATCGCGTCGTACCCGCCCGCGCCTGGCACCCCGCCCCCGATGACGCCCGCGACGGAGACGCAGGCATCGACCAGCGCGGTCTGTTCTGGGGGCTCGATGGGCACGTCCGAGAGCTTCCCCATTTCGCGCATCTTGGCGCGGATTTCCTGCGCGCAGACAATGTCAGCGTACACAGCACTCAGGGTGAGACAAGTAGGCGGGGAGGGCGCACCTCGGATGTCAGGTTCACCTCGACGAAGGCTTCGATGACCCTGCGGAAGTCGCTCACGCTCTGGTTTTCGATGATGTTCGGGTTCGCGAGCCACTGATCGGCGATGGTGAGCATTCAGCGAGCCTCGCGGGAGACGCAAACGAGCTCGTCGCGTACCTGCACGCTTTGTATCGTCGAAATGTACTTGACGGCCTTGCGGTATGCCGTCGGGTGCTTCGCTTCCTCCTCGCTGAGGCGCAGAAGCGTCCGGCTGAGCTTCTGGTTGAGCGCATCGAGCGCGTCCCAGAGCGTCTTCGCCTCCGCGCTGTTCTCCTTGCGCCATTTGAGCACCTTGCCGACGAGCGAGGGCGTATCGCTTCCCGCGTCGACGTCTGCGAGCATGAGGCGCGTGTGTGGAGGAAGTTTAAATGGCTCGACGCGGTAGTCCCATGCCTTGTTCGACGGAGAGATTGTTGAGCCAAGTCGCTGAGTTGAGTCCTAGCGAGAGCTGTGTGTCAGGAAGCGATTCGCCTGTTCAGACAAGCTGGAGGCGACTTACTGCGGCATCGCTCATGAGCGGCTGGATGACCGCAGGGTCGAAGCGCGTGTATAGTTGGCTTCCGAAGACCGCCGCGGAGACATCGAAGCCGCTGCCGACCTTCCCCTGCGCTAGACAGTGGATGTATTGCGAGAGGTTGTGTGCAAGCTTCCGTCCTTCGCTGGCGGTTTCCGTGCCGCCCTCTGTTGCGAAGGAGTCGGAGGCGATGATCTTGAGGTGGAGGAGGAGACCAGACACGAGAGAGGTGATGAGCGCAGCGGAGGACCCGAGGCCCGTCTTGTGCACATCTGCCAGTCGGACACCAGTCTTGTTGAATGGCGGCAACTTGGTGAGCGACTCCAGGGTCGGAGGAAGGTTCCGGGCGGTAAGCTGTGGGACGCCGTCAGAACATACTCAACCTCAAGCAAACCACGATGGTCACCTGCGCTCGTTGGGAATAGAAGTCGTTGTCGCCGGCGATGGTGATGTCCAGTCCACGGCCGAGCGCGTTCTGCAACGTGCCCGCGCTGACAAGTTCCACTCCGAGCGCCAGGGTGCGCTGCAGCGCCAGGTGGACGAATTTGTTTCTTGTTGAGGCGCCATTCGAGCTGGTACGACAGCGCACGATCAAATCGTATCACCAATGCTCCGGTCAGCTCGCACCATTCCAGCGTAAGACGGGACATACGCACTTGTCGGCGACCTGCTCGACGCGCACGGCGTCGGGGCCAGTGAAGTCGACGAAGTACAGCCAGGTTGCATCTAGAAACTGGGGTGATCTGACTCGGATCTGAATCGGGCCATCTGCGCCAGGCGCGGGAGACTCGGAGATCGCGTCGATGACAGTGTAGAAGCGCGAGCTCGTGGAGACCACGACGCCGGGGTATGCAGGGTCGAGGACGAGGTAGCCACCCGCGAGGAGGACCTTGCCCGACGAGGAGACGACGGTGGGCGGGGTCGCGGAGGAGGAGGCGGAAGACATGGATGGTACGGGGGATCGGGGAGAAGTTAAAGAGCGCGAGGGATCGGTGATCTGCTTTATTGCGGTGGTCGGCGTCTGCGGTGGTCGTCCACGACGTCTGTAGCGCTGCCGGTCTCGAGAGCTTCAGTGTTGGATCCTGCGGACGTCGGGTGCACAAGACAGCGGGAGCACAGCAACCTGTCATCCGCGGCCTGGCCTGATCCACCCCTTCCACCACGCACCGCCCAAATAGTCACCCAGACTACCAGACGTGTGGTTCGTCTGTGAACTACCCGGGTCTCGATAACCCCCTCTTCGCGCTATCCGACATCTGCATCGGCAAATTCTCCCGCGATTGGTTCGTGGACTTCGCCTTCAGGGTGAGGAGGATAAGCACAGTAGGCGCCCACGTGTCTCAGGGCCACTTGCGTTCCCGGTGTAAGTGCTTCCTGCACATCGCTCGTTTTCATACATCCTGAAGCAATGCTGCTGCCGGCGTCACGAAATGGGGTACCAATGCAGAGAAGCTGCTGTCCACCCCCTCCCGGGCCCTATTCGGCGAAGGAGGGCAAGGAGGTTAACTCCCAGGAACGTACTGGCAACGTCGAACAAGCTAAGCGATTTGTCACCTCACAGGCACGCGCCCAGGTGCGCTGAAAACTCGTCGTGTTCGTCTATGTCTGACACAACGTGTTGGTCAGTGAATATTGCGCTTATGCAGGGATCCACAGCGCGTCCGGCCGACCCGATACAATCTGGCATGTTCTTACGTTCTGCGTACGGAAGAGGCAGGCGGATCGAGTCGACTGACCTGCGAAAAAGGTACCGTGGAGGGCATCGAACTGGCGATTGTACACCGGGAACCACTCCCCCCAAGTTGTACCGTTCAGCTTGAAGTCAACACGCAGGATCATGATCCTCCCGTGGTAAGCTGTTTCCTCACTTCCTCATCTTACAACCTTCAGCATAGCTGCAGAACTGACATCTTCGTACGACGCGCTCCGGCTCAGAGAATGACAGCAAGGCGTCTTCCTCCCCCGTGTCCTGCCCGGCCGCCGGCTCAACGCAAACGCTCTCACCGAGAAGCAAGGGCAAAGGGTGGGATGCTGTAATGTCGGACGGCTCAGACAGCGGATAGTTAATCACCGCAGAAAATCGTGGGCCTTACGACAACAATCACAATCAGCTGCGCACCACGACGAGCCTTGACGTTACGCATTCCCCTGATTCCTCCGGAGTAAGCGGGCACGAGCCCGCAACGCGCTCGACGCCCGGGGCCGGAGGCGTCACGGGAAGCCCGGTACGGGCATGCTTGCGAGTCTTGGACCGCATCTTGACGCGGGGCGTGTCGCTCGCAACGCGTCTAGAATCTTGCAAGAGGCGACAGGGGACGAGCAGCAGAACGGAGCGAAGTTGAGAAGTAAGGAAGAGCACTGGAAGTGCAGGTATGGTACATATTTCTCGCCCGATCAGCCTTCTCCCGCGACCAAGAGCTGGGCGGACTCCGATCGGCCGGGGCGAAGTGGACGAGCAGGGAAGGCCCATCCCCGCAGGTCGTCATCGGGCATATACCACGCCTTTCGCGGACGTGCCTCGTCTCCGTCGTTCTCAGACGAGACGTCTTGGTCGAGCTGCTGGCAACGAGGCAGTAGGCCGAGGAGGGCGCTGTCAGCACACGGCAACGGGGATAGCGCGGTCGCTGGGCGTGCACACGTACCGTGGGCCCCCAGTATCCGCAGTGTGGGGGTATGTCGCTCCAATCGATGAGCCCGAGCGCATCGCGCAGGTAGCTGACGTCGTCCGGGTCGTCCAGGCCGCCCAAACTGCGCTCACTAGTATGCGCCGGGCGGGGAACACCGAACGCTCGGCGACTTGTGTGGTCGCATTCCCTCGACGGCGCGTTGGTGGACCACGGGGCCACATGTGGCGTTGCAAGATAGTGGCTTTGGGGCTCGCATTGAGAGGCACGGCCGGAACCTTTTCTCTCAGCTCGTGGGCGACACTTCCTCGGAGTAGTGGCAAGTTGTTGCGACAGATGTCGGACTTCCGCCTCGGATGGAAGGACCACAAGCTGCGCGCAGTCTTCTTCTAAGTGTAACTGGAATTATGGTGGTCAGATTGATAATGTCCAGGGAAGGAGCTAGGCGTACCTTGCTAAAGGAAGCATTCGCCCGGGAGAAAGCCGTATATGATACAACGATGGAGGCTGCGATCAAGGCTCCCGCTGTCCAAAAGACCACGCGTTGAAGAGCAGTTACAGGAGTTCCATAGATCGTCACAGAGACGAGGGACTCGAGAGGTTTCCGTGGTAAGTGGAGAGTCGTCTTCTGCAAGCTTTCAGGGTCGCCGAGTCCTCGTGGACTCGTCCAGTAGTGTTCGACTGCCGGTAGCAGAACCACCGGATCAAGTGTCAAGAAGGCGGTCGGACTAGGAGAGGTCAGTGCGGAACTCAAATGATGACGGAGACAATAGCGTACCCGGCGATGCGCTGAGTCCTTGTTGGCGCCGAGACGGTAGGTGTCAGCATGCGGGCAAAGGTTGTAGAAATCGGGAGCGTCTGGAAGACACCCACGAGGGCGAGTATGCAAGTGACGATCAAGCTTGTGACGAGCATCGTCCCGCCGCACCTTGAATTGCGGAAGCAGGGAGCAAGGCCATGAACTTTATAGTAGCCAACCTGTGACAGATGCTTTCTTCGTCGCCAGTGGCCGGTATACCGAAAGAACTTTTCTTTGTGAGTGTGTACTACACTGATACCAAGGAGCTCACCAAAGCTCACCCTATGCTGCCGTCAATGGAACCGCATATGAGATCCACGCTTCTTGAGCTCCTTTGTCTTGCGTACGGCGCTGTGTCGGGGAGTATCCGCTGTCGTCATGGAATGTGTAGCATCGAGTCAACATGTCATACAAATAGGCCGCGTCGAAGTTGTCATGTACACCAGCACATAGCTTTGGGTCAGGCTGAGTGAGAGAAACAAAGGTTGAACGATAAGTATACCGCGAACCACTGCCAGAGGCGGCGATCTGCGGGCCCGGCGCTCCCAGGCCGCCCACGTGGCGGAATCTCCAGCCTGAGTCCGCGGCCCAATTGAGGTCCCTCCTGCTGCTACTTGTCAGTTGTGTTCCTTGCATCCGACGTCCATAGGTCCATGTCTGATCTCGCAAGATGTACAAATTACTAAAGCACTGCGATAAGTGGGTGAGACATCATGATTAGTATTTTCCGCAGGACTGGCAGATGCGGAAAGCCTCTCACCTTAGTTTATCCAACAACAGCTCCATTACAGGTCATGGGCCTTACATCACGGTATAACACAATCCATCACTCTACACTAGTATCCCAATCCGCAAAAAGATCCAAGTAAGATGAAGACATGCTGAGCTCCGAGCGGTCGCGGAGGAACCGGACGTAGTCGACCAAGAACCTGACTTGCTCGTACGTCTCGATCGCCTTCGGACTCCTCCGTCGCCGAACGACAGAGATCAAGCGGTCGATGAGGTGCACAGTCGCGTCGTCGACGAGCTCGGAGTCGGAGGTGTCCGCATGCTGCGACTCGAGCCAACCACACAACCCCAGCTTGAGCATCCAACAGCATGCGACGACGCCGGCGCGGCCGACACCACCTCGGCAATGTACGAGGACAGCGGAGCCGCGCAGGGTATAGGTGTCGATGACCTTTGTAAGGTGAATATCCAAGGCCTCGGGGTTGATCGGGGCAAGTCCCTCAGGTATAGGCAGCCTGTCGCAAGCACGAGGGCGTCAACGGCAGCACGTTGATCCAGCGTGAGGAGGCGTACCTGAGGACGTCGATGCCTAGTTCGCTCGCTACAACAGCGTAGTCAACCCAATCAACACCAAGGGACATGAGCTCGATGTCATCAAGGCAGCTGAAGCACCATTCAGTATGTACGACAGATTCGGTGTGCCGTGACTGTGAGGAGACTGACCAGATGATACACGCTACACCAACGTTCTTGATGCGGGTGAGGTCGGACCTCAAGTCTCTGCAGACAGTGCTACGGCCCCTAACGGGACCATCTAGTCGCACTATTGATGATAGACGTCAGCATTAACGTGCGAAATGGAGGAAAGGCAATTCCACCTTTCTTGCCCGGGCAAGACGACATGTACAGGTTACCAAGTAATCGAGCACTCGCCGCAGCAGGTATCGCAGGGACCGCCGGGATAGTCATGTTGACGATTGTAGAACGCGTGATCATAGACAAATCGGTCTTCATCATGCTGGAACCCACTTTGTCAATACGTGTCTGCCTGACCGTACAAGTATCCGTACATACCGCGGCGCATTGTCCTTCCCTTCCGTTTCGAACGCAGGCGGAGATGAGCAGTTGCGCACAATCTTGGGCCGTGTATGGCTGTCAATATCACCATCCGAGCGTAAGGTATTAGTTGGAGCCATGTAGGAGGCTGGCCGAAAGCGCTTCTTGGGAGGGGCTTGGGGAGACTCCAGATTGCCCAGGACAGCGCGCCTCACTGTCGGATGAATCCAAAATAAGCTTGACAACTTAAGCGACTTCGCTAGAGACTGCGCTGATGACAGAGCTGGTGTGGGGCGGGGTGCAGCGATGGATATAACGGGTAGCGAAGGTGCTGTCTTCCGGGTGACGGGATCCACCGGTGGAGGTATTAGGCGGTCAAGTAACTGGGTAGAAGGAACGTTGAATATGACTGGATAGCGATGTGAGGCCTTCCGAACTTGAGAGGAAATGGCTGGTAGTACTTCTGACGGTATTATGGTAGATATACTAGGTCACAAGAGTATCAGTGTACATTCTTAACAGTAAGACATGCGAGAACATACACGATTGGATGTGTCTCCGATGTTTGCCAATGAGGGTGTGGGGCAGGCGTAGCGGCGCGTCGAGCATTTGCAGACTGGGGTAAAATGATAGACGTGGAAATGGCCGCGGATAATTGCTCGCGCAAATCCGGGTGCGCGAGATGACCAGATGCCGCCATACATCTCATGGTCTCGTTCTTGCGCGCCGACCATTCCTCCGCACCGACGTGGGACTGATTATCATGAGGCCACCAGGCTCGGAGTTCCGCGCACTTCATCTGATGTGCCTGCATTTCCTGGAAATGATCTGGCATCTGCAGCGAGTATGGCACATAAAGCAATGGCGACCCTGCGAGGAGATATGGCTCAGTACGGCCTCCACAATTCCGCCACGTCTAACACAAACGTACGTACCCTTGGAACCGAACTTCAGCCGGTTGTATTCGCTCGCATGATGTTGTGACGCCAGCTGCGAGAGCTATCGCATGGACTTGTATAATTACTACCATCCAAGCATCTTGCCGTGCTTATATGACGATGCTCACCTGCGGAACAACGGGATCTTCATGCGTCGCGATTGAATGAGTGTTCTGAGGTTGGGGTGACCCCCGACCAAAAGCCTCCGACACGACGCGAGAGATATCGCGTTCGTTCGGAGGACTTGGGTCAAGGATGGCGGTGTCCATACGGTGCGAGAGCGGTCATGAAGAATCAGGAAGGTTGGTGAGGGTCAGAAACAACGAGCCCGCTATGAACATGCATATGATGTACTTTCTAGTAATTACGCGTTGATTGATTGGAACTGTAGAAGCGGTGTAATCAATTCATCCCATTCAATTGGCTACGTACACTGGTTAGTTCAACTGAAATTGAACTTAGGGAGATCAGATGAGGGTAATCGGAGTTCTAAGTAACCATTTATCCCGCCTACCTGGATTATTAGTTGTCGGCGCGGGCGTTCTGGTCGTTGCCTTCTCCCGTCTCGTCGCCGCCGTCGTCGTCGTCGTCGCCGTTGCCGACGCTCCCCTCACGCTCCTTCCCACCGCCTCGTCCTTCAAGCTGCCTGTCCCTCACGGATCCCACCTCCACTGAGCATGTCTGCTCACGTCAAGTACGACCCCTCCGATGTCCCCATCCCGACCTCAAGACCCCTCCAGCCCTCGGCAACCACTGTCCGACGTGCGAAGACGCTCACTCGTCCGGAGCGTAGCGTAGCCCCGGTCCCGCTCATCAATGCTCAGACCTCCCATATCCCCACCGGCTCCGCACCGCCTCCTCCAGAGGGCCCGCCGCTCGACGCATGGCGCATATTCTCTCGGATCGTGTCGTTTTGGGCCCCCGACTTCCTGCTCGAGTCCGTCGGCGGGCTCAGGGACAAGCAGACGCGGCAGGCATGGAGGGAGAAGATCGCGCTCTGCTTCATCATCCTCCTCATGTGTGGTGCCGTTGGCTTCCTCACTGTCGGCTTCCAGAAGGTCCTGTGTCCAGACACCGTCCAGTTCGTGAGCAGATTTTCGCCCAAAGGCTCGGTAGGCGGCGTCCTCGGCGTGCAGGGCTGGCAGATGAACATCACCAAGTTCCCTGCTGCTCCCGGCATCAATTTCACCGACCTGCTCAAGTCCCCGGGGCAGGACATCACGACGCTGTTCCAGCGTGACGCCAGCCAGTACCCCGCTTGCAAGGGTTTGTCCTTCCGTGCGGCCGCCGAGCCCCCCTGCCCGAGCGCCGACAAGTGCCCCATCGGTCCGCTCACAACAGCAGGGCTCCAGTCGATTGGGTTCGTCAATACTTCACTCATCGTGGGCTACGACTGGGACGAGGTGGCAGCGCTGCAGAACTACTTCGTCATTGACGGTGCGGTGCTGAATATGAACTCGTACATGGCCCTCCACCCCACTGCCATCCCCTCCGACAACGTCGACGCGGCGATCCGAACCGTCCTGCAAACCATGCCCGGCGGGAGCGGACGTGACGCAACGCGCCTCTTCTACTACCGCGAAGAGCTCCGCCAGGCGGTGCCGTGCCTTGTCCAGCGGTACTATGCTGGCAACATCGACAAGATCACTCCCGGTTGCGTGGTCTCCCAGCTGGTGTTGTACGCCGGCCTAATCGTCGTCATGAGCCTGGTGCTCGTCCGCTTCGTTATGGCTTGCATCTTCAACTGGTTCATGTCTTCCCGTCTCGCTGGACCTCCGGACTCCCTTACTCTCAACCGGTCCGCGATCAGCCCCGCCGTCATGCCTGAAGGCGCAAACGTTTCCATCGACAACCCCAACGGAACGGCGCCTTGGGCCGGTCCCGACGGGTCGAAGAAGCTGGTGAAGTCGGGCAAGGCAGCTCGTTCCCTCGCGTCGTCAAACTCCACGCTCGTCAACAGGGACAGCGGGACGGCGGCGCCCATCATGAGCCTTGCCCAAATTGGCGCGGAACTCTTCGCAGTATGTTTGGTGACGTGCTACTCGGAGGGCGAGGACTCGTTGCGAACAACACTCGATTCTATCTCTACCACTTCGTACGCGGATCAGCGGAAGTTGCTCTTCATCGTCGCGGACGGCATGATCACCGGTGCTGGCGAAAAGCGGAGTACTCCCGATATCTGTGTCAGCCTGCTCGAAGCCGATCCTCGTTTCGGTAACCCGGTTCCTATGAGCTACGCCTCTGTCGGGGCCGGCACAAAGGGAGAGAACAGGGCTATGGTGTACGCTGGGCACTACAGTGAGTCCATTCTTTCGACTTTTCATCAGCGGTTGTTGACACTCGTCCAGCCGTCGCTGGTCGCCGGACCCCCACCGTCATCGTCGTCAAGTGCGGAACGGAGCAGGAAGCTGCCACGGAGAAGAAGCCGGGCAACCGAGGCAAACGCGACAGTCAACTCATCCTGATGAACTTCTTTTCCCGTGTCACCTACAACGACCGGATGAGCCCCCTCGATTTCGACCTATTCCGCAAAATCCACGTCCTCATGGGAGTAACTCCTGACTACTTCGAGGTTTGCCTGATGGTACGTATACTGTTGTCCTTCTCATCCCGGGTATAAATCGCTAAATACATCTGTCTAGGTCGACGCCGACACGAAAGTATACCCGGACTCTCTGAAGTACCTCGTCAACTGTATGCACCATGACCAGATGATCATGGGTGTATGCGGTGAGACACGGATAGCCAACAAACGTCAGTCTTGGGTCACGGCCATCCAGGTGTTCGAGTACTTCATCTCCCACCACAACGCCAAGGCTTTCGAGTCTGTATTTGGTGGTGTTTCCTGCCTTCCGGGATGTTTCTCCATGTTCCGCCTCAAGGCTCGTAAGCAGACTGGCGACGACTGGGTTCCTCTTATCATCAAGCCCGAGATCGTGAAGGAGTACAGCCAATGTACGGTCACGACCCTGCACGAGAAGAACCTTCTTCTGCTCGGTGAAGATCGTTTCCTCACGACAATTCTCCTGCGTACATTCCCGAACCGCAAGATGATGTTCCTTCCGCAGGCGAAGTGTAGAACCGTCGTTCCGGACACCTTCAGCGTCCTCCTGTCCCAGCGTCGCCGATGGATCAACTCGACCATCCACAACTTGATGGAACTCGTGCTAGTACGCAACCTTTGCGGGACTTTCTGCTTCAGTATGCAGTTCATCGTCTTTATGGATCTCCTCGGCACTGTCGTCCTTCCCATCGCCATCTCCCTCACATATTTGCTGATTGTCGGCATGGCGCTCTCGCCTCCGCACAACTTTGAAGAGGCTATCCCCCTCGTCCTCCTAATCGCCGTCCTCGGTCTACCTGCCATCCTCATCCTTATCACGACGCGCAAGGTCGTGTATATCTTCTGGATGCTTATCTACTTGTTGGCGCTGCCGGTCTGGAACTTCATTCTTCCAGTATACGCGTTTTGGCACTTCGACGACTTCTCGTGGGGTGAGACTCGGTGAGTAGTCTATGCTTGTACCTGTGCCCTGACGTCGCCTGACTCTCTATTGCAGCAAAGTTGAAGGCGAGGCTAAGGGTGAAGCCCATGGGGACGGCGCGGCCGTTGTTGGAGCGCGCAACGTCCCTATGCGTCGCTGGGAGGACTGGGAGCGTTCTCGGCTACGGAAGATCCGTCGGGAAGAGAAGCGGAGACGAGACTTTGAGCGCACGCACGGCGCCTACATCGGGTCCAACGGCGAGCTCACCGCTCGGAGCGAGGTGTTCAGCCAATACGACGGGTCGGACACAGTTTCCGTGGCATCTTCCGACGACGACCACTGGGGAGCGCAGATCGGTGGCTACAACGAGAACAGCACGCAGTATCCTGCGCCACCCCTCGGACTCGTGCACATGCCGAATGCCCTCGAGAGCGCGGAAACGGTTGCCGCGACAGATCTAGAGGCGATGCTCGAAGTCGGTTTTGATGACCGATCCCCCGGTCGCATGCGAGGCGGTACGCGATATCCACCTGCTGAGAAGGGCAACGGCTACACGCCCGTGTCCCGCTCGACATCCCCTGGGTTCACGCCGACGACTGCGCCATTCTCACCGATGTCGCCTGCAACACCAGGAGACGCCAGAGCGGTGAGCTCAGCGGTCGGGGATGAGTGGCGGACACATGCGAAGAAGAGGAGCGGTGGGCGATCTGGCAAGCACGAATATGGTCCGCTCGGGCCCTTGGACCCAAGTGCAAGATTCTAGTTGTCATACTTGTTGCATTTGCATCTTGGACATGGACCATCCTTCGCTTGCACCGCTTCTCGTCGCTGTCTTACTAGTTCTATACCCGCCACATACTCATCACACGCCCTACCCTCACCAATCGGAACTATAACCCCTTTCGTAATGACCATCGCGTGCTGTTCACCGTACGTAGCACTAGCCTTGCGCCTTCGCCCTTCGTTTTCCCTTGCGCCTCCCCTCCCCTCCTTCCGACCATTACCTGCCACTCACCTAACACATCATTCCCGCCATTTAGTACCCCAGGTTTGTTACGCCACACGTCAATAGCATAGCACGATGAATCTCTCGCTCTCTTCAAGCGTCCTCATATAGGGACTGTCTCTGCTGCACTATTTTGCCCATATAGCTAGTCGTCCCAATTCATAGAAATTTCCTACCTTGCACTGTATACAGTAGCTGCCCGGCGGTGCTCCGGACTTATTCCTTGGTTTGACATGATGGAATACGGGGTTTCGAGAACTAACGCCGCGTCGCCTGCCTCTCGCGTATGCGTTATCTTCCCATGCGGACGCATTTGGCGAGCGTGACTCGAGGTGAGTCGACGAGCTCTTCTTGTTTTGTGCTCTGAATGCGGCTAGGTTGGAATTCGCGAGGGCACAACCAGCCAACCCCTATAGATCTTCCACCACCACCACCACTTCGTACACAGAGCTTATTGTTTGCAGCCTCATCAACACCGCTACATGGGGCAATACTGGGAATTGTGAGTACCCTTGTGGTTGGCCTAGCGAGTGACATGGTGGTTGAGCTATGTGTTCCGTTGCAGCCTCAACATCTCGCTGGGACAAGCGGGGCGAAGGAACGGCGGCGCCAAGTGGCTCGAGTTCTTCTTCTGCGAGCAACCTTTCCTTGTCCGGAGCTTGACTGTACCGTACCCAAGGTGCGTGGTCGTACGGGCTACGCTACGGCGAGGCAGCATAATTCAACGTTATGGACAGCGACAAGGTCGATAGATGGCTGGAGGGCTTCACCGCAATTACTCCCAGAGACAATGATCAAGGCCTTCTCCGTGTTCCGAACGAGGTGCTCATCAAGATCGTAGAGCTCGTCCCAAGCATACGAGACAGAGTGTGTCTTGCCCTCACTTGCAAGCGACTTCTCTCCGTCTCGCGCGACCAGATCGAAGAACTCAAGAAGCAGCTCGCTGCACCATGGGCCGGCGGGCGTCTTATATGCATCGGTGACTACACGGACGCCGACGATCTTCCGGAAGGACTCCTGACGGAGGAGAAGAAACGGAAATTGAAGTGGGATCCCGACTCTCATGGCTGGGGAGGCATGGGCCACCTGCTGAAGAAGCACACCCCGCTCTTCCTCGGAACCGCGTGCCTCTACCGCGACATCTGGGGAGTGAGTATCGGGCTGGACAAGAAGCTGCAAGACTTTCTCGAACCGTTCTCCAAGCCCGATTACGAGCGCTTCCTCGAGCTGTACGACGTGCACTATCCGGCCCGCGACGACTGGGTGGTTTGCAACCTGTCGCTGGGGAAATACGTGCGCGCGAAGGCTGTCGCGGGGCTTTCTGGGAAACCGGACGCTCCTGCGCCGTTCCTTCCCAAGTGCTCTCCTGATCTCGGGCATGCCATCATGTACAAGATTTGTTGGTCGAGCGACGCCTATGTCGGCAGTGACTTCTACGGCTACAAAGAGAACATCGCCCGTGGCAAGTGGGCTGGCCACAGATTTGTCATCACGACGATGGAGCGAATGCCCGACGCGCCCAAAGGGAAGGAGTGGGAGGACATCAGCAAACAAGTGGCCAAGGACTTGAAATGCATCTGGAGCGAGAACGAGTGGTAGATCATGGTACGCACCGTTTCTCCAAGCTGCTCGCGTTGTAGTGGCTCAATATCACTGGCATACATAGGGAAAGCGGCAAGATGGATAGCAGCCAAGGCTGCGCACTACCAGTGAGCACAGCCGGCGAAGGACTCTACATGCAGAACCACGGTCGGTCCCCCAGCCGTGTTGAACGATAGTGGGAGTGCATCGTTGCACGACTTGGCAATGACCGTAGACCCACATCCATAGACCGCCTTGTAGCTGAACTCTCCTTTGGACGATTCGAAATGTAAGCGTACTTGTGCGATCGGTCGCGCCTTTCCAGGACTCATTGCACGCACTTGTAAGGGAAACGCATACTATAGCACTGTGATTCAGAGTGCTTTTCCTAGCTTGGGATCAATTACTTACCCCCGCTTTGCCAGCCTTATGAGGTTGTGTCGCTGCCGCTTGACTCCGACTTTCCCGGAGGCCCAACAGACGCGCATCTTGCCGGCTTGTCCTCCTCCCTCATCTCGGCTCTGTTACCTCTATCAGCACCTACACAGACTGTCGAAGGTCCCACGCGTGTACAGCGCGTGCTAAGTGATGTCTGCTTTTGTGAAGACGAAGGTCAAAGCGGCCCGCGATGCCATCGGCAAGAAGGACTATGAGAAGGCTCGCGAACTGGCCCTTGGTGTGCTTGAATACGAACCGGACAACTACCACGCGTATGTGATATCTATTCCTTCTGTCGCGCGTTTTTGTGGACGTGACTGGCACAGTAATCTCTTCCTCGGCCTCGCGTACTTCAACCTCAAGCAATATAACGAGAGCGAGCAAGTAACTGCTACTTCGAGATGCACCAGAGAGCTATTAGTGATAGATCATTGTAGGCATATCGCAAGGCGATAGAGGCGGATCCAAACCAAACATTAGCATGGCAGGTACGTAAATATGCCTCTGCAGCCGGTACGCGTTCTTGAATTCCGCTGCAGGGTATCTTGAAGCTCTACGAAGAGAGCGGAAACTGGGTGGGAGTCTTGAGAACCTTGCACAAATTGGCCGAGCTTCACGCAAAATCGTGAGTGGTCCATTGTGGGACATCGGCGGGTGTTCACGGCGTCCCAGGAACGACGCCGTCAAATGTGCGGAGGCAATTCAGAAGATCATAGAGCTGAGGCGTGACACTGAACGACTGCAGAGCACACGCCTTGAGGTGAGATCATGGGTTTTCGCGGCTAGGCGCAATGAGACTGACATCGCCTAGCTTGCAGAAGCTCTGTCGCTGTTGCTCCCAGATTCACCCTTCTATCCCGTTCTGTCAACACTCCCAGCGCCGGACCCCACGAACCCTACATCTTCGACCACCTTCCTAGCCCAGTCGGCGATACAAGATTCGCTCCCAATACTAAAGGAGTTGGTGTCGATACACGAGCAAGAGGAGAGAGCCATCGGGATGCCGAGGTCGCGAAGCGGAGACAGCGGCTCGGAGCGCTTTCCCCGGAAGAGACACGAAAGCAAGTCGCACTGGAGATCCTATCTAAATCAAAGGTCTGCCTTTCCTCCATTACGTCGGTGGTGGTCCGGTAATTCATTGCAACAGCTACCGCGCCTATACAACGAAATACTCAATCACCCCAACACATCTGATGACTTGCGCCGCGAGACGGAGTCCAAGCTACTTCGCATGAAGCAGACTCACCTGTTTTCGATACCGGCGGACAGCAAGAATCAAGATAAGAAGGCTCGTCTCGCTGCTGAAGTCGAGGAACTCATCAACGGCATCGTCCTGCTCAAAATCCCGGATGAGCTTGCTTGGACGCTCCTGACTGAGAGCAAGGATGCGGAGCGTATAGGTAACCCTCCTATCGAGCATTTCATGATGGTTTATCTGAATGTGTCGCAGAGGACTATGACTTCGACCTGCTGCGAAGCTTCATAGCACTCTTCCCTGATTCTTCCTTGACTCAACTGTTACGGGCCTATTTTGGATACATCGGCGTGCCGTTGACAGACGAGGAAGAGAATGAGGAGCCTACCCCGGAAGATGCCGATGAGGAGCTTGACTACGTTGACACTATGATGGTCAGTCGAAAGATATTCTCTGATGCGTTTCCTGACCATATAATTTCAGGACGCATTCTCAAGCCTCGAAGACTCCATATTGGCACACCGGATCATTGCTGAGCTGTACGAACAGGAGGCGGACTACCAGAACGCGATCAAGACATCGGAGAGTGGCCTCGAGCTCGTACGCCGTGTTGAACAAGACTGGGGCAGATCCATCAACAAGTTCGTTTGATCGGTCTTCGATTTAGCGATCGCTGACCGTCGCACAGGACCAAGAAGGCGTTCAAAGTCATACTAGGGACGTCTTTGGTACACCACTTCCCACCAAAACACCACTCTCGTGCGCTAAGGTTCATCGACGAAGTACTTGCAGAAGATCCGACAAACGCTTCCGCTCTTATGGGCAGAGGCTTCATCCTTCAACACGCGAAAAAATGGACGGAGGCCTCGTCAATCTTCGAAAAGGTGGCCAAGCTGGACGTCGACGGCGTCGAGCATGGGTTGCGGGCGAAGGAAGAGCATGCTTGGTGTACAGCTATGTGTGGGGAACTGCAAGCCGCGGCCGATGAACTGCGTGAGGTGATCGTCACCCTTGACGGGTTTGAAGGCAGAGACGATGACAAAGCTCGCGCCTGGTGGCGTCTTGGCCGGTGTTACTGGGACATGGGCGGTGATTATTCTCCTCTATGCTAACCCACATGCCTCATAGACTCAACTTCTTTACGTCGCTCTAGATGCATACCGTGACGAAGCGTACAAGCACTTCGTCACAGCACTCAAGCGGTCTCCCACCTTCGCGCCTGCTTTTACCTCGTTGGGTATCTACTATTCCGAGTATCTCTCTCCACCAGACCCCAACCGAGCATCGAAATGCTTCCAGAAAGCGTTCGAACTTGATCCAAGAGAAGCCGAAGCGGCGCGCAGATTGGCGGAAGGGTTCGCGGAGGAAGGCGAGTGGGACCTCGTCGAAGTTGTCGCGCGCCGCACTATCGAGGGAGAAGGCGGCCTGGAAGATGGACCGGAGGCAAAGGCGTCGCGGAGATACCTGCCCATCAACGCTTGGGCATGGAAGGCTGTCGGTGCTGTTGAGATGGTAAGTCCTTCGCAATCCCATACCATTGCGCCGCTTATAAGAACGCATCAGTTCCGCCGCAACTACCCTCCGGCTATTGAGGCATACCAGATTGCGCTCAGGACAGACGTTGACGACCATATGTCGTGGCTTCGCCTGGGCGAGGCCTACAGCAAAGCAGGACGTTTTGCCGCCGCTATCAAAGCACTGGAGCGCGCCCATGAGCTGGAACCAAATGATTGGGCTGCTTCGTACTTCATCGGGGAGGTGCAGCGTCAGATGGGGCTGTACGAGGAAGCGATCAAAGCCTTCGAGCAAATTATCGAACACCGGCCTCAAGAGCTCGGCGTGCTGCACTCACTCGGCCTGAGCTTCTTGGACTTGGGACGCTTGGAGCTCTCGACTGGCTTCATCGCCAGAGCGGAGACGTCTTTCACCTCCGCTATTCGGGTCACATTAGAACTCGTCGCTGCAAGTCCTGGGTTCCGCCGAGTCTCGTGGAAGACAATTGGCGATGCCTTGCTGCAGCTCTCGTCTTTTGCTACCTTCACCGACGAAGACGCGCTGCGAGAGGTTGTTTCCACCATCGTCCCCCTCGCAACAGAGCATCCCGGCAAGGGCCTCACAAACATCCTCACCTATCCACTCGCATTAGACGAGTCTACCAGTCTTCCTGCGTTCGTGCTCCAAGTTGCGCTCGCTGCGTACGATTATAAGCTGTCCCTCGGAGGGCTCAACGATGCTGCAAGTGGCGCTGCGCATTACGACGTCGGCATCGCTTTGTCCACATTCGCCCGACGCACATTGGATAGCGCACGGCGGGAGCGGGCGGAACAAGAAGCCATCGCACAGTTTAAGCACGCACTCCGTCTCGAGCCATCAAACGACGCTTTCTGGCTCGCACTTGGAAACGCGACTTTTTTGTCCCAGCCGCCTCTTTGCCAGCACTCGTACATCAGAGCGATCGAGCTCGACGGGAAGGTGAGAAATGGGTTCCCTGCTGCACCGCGACCGCCTTAGTTGACTCATGTTCAAACAGAGTGCCGGTGCATGGACAAGTCTCGGAATGTTCTATCTCCAACACGAAGACGTCGAGCTCGCCAACGAAGCGTTCTACAAGGCGCAGACACTCGACCCGGACTATGCCTTGGCTTGGGTCGGACAGGGTCTCGTCGCGACCACGAATCAACACCACAAGGATGCCAGCGCGCTGTTTGAGCACGCGACCGGCTTGACAGCGGCCGTACCAGAGGCAGACTTGGAATATGCTACGCGCCTCTTCAACAAGGTGAACGCGTCGACCAAATCCCGCTTGGCTTCCTCGGAAGCCCTTCTCCCAGCCTTCTTCGTCCTCGACCGGTACTGCAAGCAGCGTCCACGGGATGCGACAGCCCTCCATCTCTTCGGCCTCGTCTGCGAGCGTGTCGGGCATGTCGAGCTAGGCATCGAGATGCTCACGCGCGCCATTGCCGTCCTCGAATCAGCGTACGAAGAGACGGAGGATCCAGCCACCGAGCGACAGTTCACCACCGCTCACACGAACGTCGCTCGCCTGCGTCTGGCCACCGCCGATTACGAGGGCGCGCTCGAGTCGTACCAAGTTGCGACGAGCCTGCTGCCTGAAGAGCCAGAGGAAGGAGGCGTCCAAGCCGATACACAGGCGCTCCTCGCGCAGTGTCAGTTCGGCTCGGGACTGGCTAACTTCAAGCTTGGGAACCTGCAAGAAGCATTAGCGCAGTTCGAGGCTGCGATGGCGACGGCGGGGGAGAACGCAAGCATCAGGGGACACGTCGTTGTTCTACTCGCGCAGACGCTGTGGGCAATCGGGACGGAGGAAGCCAAGGAGTCTGCAAAGGCGCAGCTCCTGCAGAGGTCAGTGCTTTCGCATCCAGCAACGAGACGACGAGTACGGCATCACTCATGATGGTTCGCAGTATCGAGTACGACCCGGAGAACCTGATGGCCATCAACACTCTGGCAGGCATGGGCATCCTGACCGACGACGACAACCTCGTCGACGCAGCACTGTCTGAGCTCCTGTCCCTGCCCATCGACCAACGCCACGAGCGAGATCCAGAGCGCGACGTCACGTACTTGCTCGTGCAGCATCACCTCGGCCAGGTTCGTGCCGTTTCAACCTACCTATCTCTTCGGTTCCGCTAGCTGACAGCCACGCTTGTCGCAGGGTGACGCACAGCAAGCTGTAGCTGTCGCCGAGAAGGCCGTGCATGCTGAACCAGAGAGGATCGACGTCCGCCGCAAGCTTGCATCTCTGACGCTTCAGAGCGGCGAGAGCTCTGCGGCGCTCGCAATCCTCGGAGGCTCTGCGCAGACGCACAGCGACTTCGCACAGCTGCGTAGATCCCTCGCTTTGCACTCGGTAGCACTCTGCTTGGAGAGCGGGACGGGCGAGGAAGCCGCGGAGGCCCTCAAGCTCGCACAGAAGGGCGTCATGCTCTCGCCATGGGATCAGCACGGCTGGGAGGTGCTGGCGTACATCCGGAGTCAGACTGCATCATGACTTGGGCCAGGATTCACGTCGCAGAGGAGAGAGGCGACTTGTGTAGCACTTACATGCCTGGATGGCTGGATGTATCAAGTAGCAGCTGAGAACTAGCAACAAAAGAAGCTAAATCGAAAAAAAGAATGTATGTCTTGAGCTGTGAATACAACGCCATTACCCGTCATATACAATATGTGTAGTACGATGAAGCGCAGCTCATGTCTCAGAGGGCGCACAATAGTCTAAAAGGTGTGAGTGTGGAGGAGCCCATACTGATAGCTCAGTCGTGCTTCCCAATCGCATTAGCAGCCACGAGCTCAATCCGCTTGCGGATCGGATCGCTCTCGGCCTGTGCGGACTGCGTGAGCCACCAGTGCAGCCGTGCACGCATATCGTCAGTCGTCAAGCCCTCCGTGACGCTACTCGAATGTCGGTCAGTCGGTGCACCCGGGCTTGGAAGCGGGAAAATGGACGTACATTCCTCGCTCCTCCAGAGCTTCTCGGAGCTCAAGGGCGGTCAGCCGTTCGCCGTAGTTTTCGCGCACTAGGAACGCATCATCCGCAGCGATAGTGCTCAGGTGCTTCTTGACGCGTCGTATCCGCATAGCGGGAATGCCGAAGCTCGACTGCGCGAACAATCTGCTGGCGTGTCAGTACGTCGTCCACTGATACCGAACAAGCGAGAAAACGTACCCAAGGTAGGAGATAGGGACGGAGCGGTCCTTGAGGAGCGCGTCCGCGGACAGCTCGGGTTCTGAAACGGCGCGACTGTGAACGCTGTGGAAGACAGGGCGCATGCTCTCCAAGTAGTTCTTCTGCTTCTCGCGGCGCTTGTTGTCTATGCGCTCCTTCTGGGAGGGCAGAAGACATGTTGACGGGAGGAGGAAGGGGCGTAGATGACCATGACGGGAATGAGCTCTTCGGCAATGATAACGACGAGCATGAAGGGGATGAGCCTGCCAAGGGACAGGCCTGTGAGCGTCCTGTCCATCGACGAAAAAGGGGGAGGGAATGGTTGTAGCCACAGCCTGGTACTCACTTCAGTGCGTCCTGCTTAAAGTTCGCGATGAACCGCTGCTCCCATCGTGACAGAGGGGCCCCGCCGGACTTCACGCGCGCCTCGATGTCGCGGACGCGTTTCCGGTGCGTGTTGATGAGCTTGACACCGTTCCAGTAGAATTTCTGGAGAGCAGGGGTTCATGAGAGCGCGACGGAAACCCCGCAAAAAATACATACGAAGAGCTCCTTCCCCTGATGGTACAACTTCCTGACCCATGACGCGCCCTCCGGAGGAGGTACAAGGATACCATGCTTCGAGGCATCGTAGAGGTCCTCCTTGACGGTCTCTATTAAGGAGTTTGGATGTGTGGAGACTTGAGTATTGGAAGATTCTGGAGGGGCCTGGGATGGTGTAGAAGAGGGCTCCGAAGCAGCAGAAGAGGTTGCAGCGGGTGCAGGAACGGAGGTGGCCTCAGGAGACGTCTTCTGTGGCTTCAGAGGTGCCGGACGAAGGTCAACCTTGTGTTTCCGTGCTGTAGAAGCTGGCACTACTGTAGGAGCGTCCTTTGCCGGTGACTCCGCGGTAGAGGTCGTCCGAGTGGCGATGTACCGCACACCGGCGCAGGGGTGGTGAACAGCTACAGCTCCGGAAAAGCGCCACGACAGCCCATCCCGTGTGCGCGAGGAGGTGTGCAGGTGGCGAGGTCGGTATCGTGCCGCTGAAACAGCGTGATGATGTCTTGTCACCGTAAGACTGTTCACCAGGCACGGCGAGGGGAAAAGGCGTGAGCATGCCGTTGCGATCCACGAACTTTGGCCACTCACCCGTCCGCCAGCCCATTCCTCAACGAAGCAATCATCAAATCAGGTCACCTGGCTCGCCGTGTCGTTTCCTCCTCGTCCGAAGTCGTCAAGAAGAGGTCTGGGGTGGTGGGAAGAGTCAAGAGCGGTGAAGGACTCACGGCCGAAGCGTTCACGCAAGCTGCTCGGAAACATAGGCGCCAGTCGGCGTATGCCGCGCACCCATCCTGCCGAAGTGTGACTTACAGCTCAACTTAACCCCAACCACGTCCTTACCGCTGCTGGCACATGGCATGCAGCTGTAGTGTCCTCCACGACCAGCTTCACGCAGTGTCGGCACATCTTCGACGGCTGTGATGCCTCATCTTTCAGCTGCGCGATCATGGTGTTCAGGACAGCGGCGGAATTGGTCGCAGCTCCTGGCGCAAACTTACCATCTCATCAGCTTCTGAGAAGTGCAAAGACGACCGGTGAAGGTTCAATAGATCACAGCAAACCCGGGCGGTGTCGATGGCCCGCGCCAAGGAAAGCGAGGGTATACTTATCATAAGATTGTCCGGGAGACGCAACAGCAAACCATCCTTCTCCTCCTCTGCCACGGCGCACCCGGAGTGCTCCAGCCAGAATTTTTCCCGCGGCTTTCAGTTCCAATCACAACATGCCTGCCAGCGACGCGGAGTCCGACTACGAGGAGCGCCAGGAGAGCGTCTTGAGTGCATGCCTCAGCATTTGCTGCGGGTGCTGTTGTTGTACGTGCCCGAATACATCCAGCGCGGCCTGCGTGCCCTCTGCTGATACCTTTCTCCTAGGTCTGTCCTTCATGAACATCAGCAACCCATGGTGTCTCTTCAGTGCGTGCAATTCCCAACTCGGATAGAGCCTTCTCGTACAGGCCTCTAACGACACTGCGGCTCGTGCTCACTTTCCGGATTTGACTTCCAGAATCAAGTGGTGGAAGACGGAGAGACGATGACGACGACGATTCGGTTGACATGGCGCAGACTGGAAGATCTGTGGCCGCTCAACCTGGGCCAAAGAACTCCATGGGTGCCGCCTAGCGGGCCCGGGGCCCCCGACTTCACATCCACCACTGTTACGAGCTCGAGGCTCAATGCTCGACTTATGAGATGCTGTCCTGGCGTCCTACACCGCGTCCATCGCCAGAATGCTGTCCATATCGTCGCCCTACGGCGCATTAGACAGATTCGAACTGTCATGTCACAGCACCGCAGTACTTAATCAGACCGAGGCTAACCTCGCGCGGCCACTGACATACAAGTCGCCGAGCCGAAGGCGTTGTGGCACTTGTCACTAGTGTCAATCAGGCGGACTGCTTTGGGTTGACATCGTCATGTGGCCATCGTTACATTGTCCGAGAGCGAGAGCTTGGGGTTAAACAAGTACTCACCGATCGTAGGGCCGTCCTCCCTTGTCTCCCTATGATAGGCGGTCCACGATCCGACAAGTCGTATGTACGTCCTGCCCTTCGAGTCAACAGGGCCGCTCGGCTTGTCAGAGACCGCTGTGGCCGAGCCGCCGCGGAGGCAGTTAGCGCTCGGTGGCGACTGCCTAAAGCAGAAACTATACCAGCCACCCGACGCGAGCGCATTACCGCCCGCCGCCGACAACTCCGCCACTCTGATTATCATCATACATGGCCGCGTCCACTGTCATCACCACCGATCGCGGCTCAACCGTACAAGTCCTCTACGACAAGACGTCCTCATCTCCAAGCGCAGATCCGGCGATCGCGAACACGCTCGCCGCGCTCGTAGGCCCCGAAGCCAAATCGCGCTTGGACGCGAGTTCTGCGCCGTTTGCGATCGCGTCCGCTCAGGTCGCGGCCAGTGCAGTCCGCCCATCGACAACAGCGTATCTTAGGGAACTCGCTCGCAGCGCAAACGCCGCGGCAGCGTCCGTGTACTGCGGGAGCGTTCTCGCGGGACACACGAGCGAGGCGGACGAGTACGGCGACATCGCGATATTCCTTGGACCCGGGGAGTCTGGAGTAGACTTCGGGCCGGGGCACGAGAGGGACATACTGGACGCACTAGGTCTCGGGCATCTTTTGCAAGACGGACATACACTTGAGGTATGCTTGCAGGTTCATCGTGCCCCTGATGGTCATTGCTATTGCCTCGGAGACACGGTGAACGTGCGATAGGGCCGCTGATAGGATATTCTTACCTCCAGAAAGTGGACTTATCCCCGACCACGTCCCTTCCCCCGACGATCAACGTACCTTCGGAGACCGGGACTGAGCTTCGACAGCTGGTAGAGGAGCTCAAGAAGCTGAAGGGCACTAACGCGTTCTACGTCCGGGGCAGGCTCACGGTGTACTTCCTCATCGGCCGCTCCGACGCTGAGGGATGGGTCGGCCTCGCGGGCGTTGGGGTGCAAACTTAGCACCGATAGTTAAGGTACGCGGACTGCTGTCCTATGAATGAGGCCAGCTTTTGTCCGATGGCTTACATGCTTGACTTCCGGGAAGACTACAGGCTCACCGCTCAGTGATTGGACTTGCGCAAACCGGGGTGGTCGACGGTTTGGGAGGAGATAGCCCGCCGTCGGTGAACTGTGCCCTTTGCGCTTTGTATGTTGACTGACCTCCGAAGTCTGACGTCCTCCAAATCTTATCAGTCGAAGCCTGCATCGGACGAGTGCCACGGCAGCACCCAAACCCCAGGGAGTCATTGTCTGATTGATAGCGGTGAGATGCGTTCATTTTGGATCCTAGCCACGCTTGCAGTTGAGCTGACATGTGCGGGATCTGAAATAGCGTTGCGAGTGCATAGAACCTGTGTCAGAGTCCGCCATGTAGCCAGCCGCTTCGGTAAATGCTTACATGCGTGTCGCCTGCCAGGCGACGAGCACGTTCAAAGTGCGGCTGCTCAGTGACGGAGGGAGGACTGAGGTGAGGGTTCAGACCAGCGAGGATTAGAGCCAACCCGACCTTCGTGAATCGTGCGCACTCCGGGGAGGGCCGCGACCGCCTGTCTGGATGGGGCCGCTGCCGCTGCGGCAGTCCGGCACATGGCTCGGAAACCGCCTTGGCTGTTGGAGTATGCAGCGGGACTCCCTCCGATCGGCCCCACCGGAGAGCACAGTCGAGTTTCATGCAGTATTCAGGCGCAACATACCTTCTCCGACCGGCGACGGCGTTGACATGCGAGCGACGAACGTCACCATCAGCAGGAATCGTGCTGCATGCCTGCTGTACTGCCACTAGTACCACCGTCAGGGACAGACATGTGAGATCATCTCTGTCCCGAGTGTGGGGGAATTACAATATCGATCGCTTCTAGCAGGTTGGGCTCAGGAAGAAGGAACATCTCTGGCATGGGTCCGGACACGAATGCTCGGAGAGGGCGGGCGCAACTGTCACGTATCGGGCTATTACAAACGGTGCAGCTCTAGCGCGACTATTCAGTAGTCGGTCGGAGTCCCGAGGGCCAGGGCCGTCCATGACAGGTGTTCGAAGAGGGTATCCTGTTGTACGCAGCAGCGAGAAGTCTGTCGCCAAGTACACCATCTCTACTATATATGGAAGAGCTGCGTTAACGGCAGGCATGAGCAAGCAGCTTGCATACTACTGGCTGGAACCTCATCACGAACGGAGGCCTGAGATTCGAACCTCGCATGGGAGCAGTGTGCTCAGGTCATGGAAGACCTCGTCGCTGATGAAGTAACACAGCTGGCGACGATCCGCACCCGTAATTCAATTACGCTTGGTAAGGCGGCCGTTGAGCGCAGTGGCCGTGTCTACTAGGCGAGGGTGATCTCAGCGGTCTCCGTGGTCAACGCCATTCTCCCGGGGCGCCGATGGGGTTTAGAAGCATGCGCATGGACGGATAACGACATTCAACCGGCATGCTCCGCTCGGGTGTACTGCTAGCACGTCCACCGCTCCGAGGTGTACGTACAGGGACACCATGTCCTTGTAGAAAGGATGGATCTGTACGCTGAGGCATTTCATGCTGAAACTCGAGAACGGGGGGTCGGCAACACATACATCACTGTTTGGCTCGACTCCCACGGGAGAGAGTGCAGTGTTGCGGCGGTGACATCTTGCTCGAGCTCATCTATCCTCGTATGTAGAGTACCCATCAATCTCTGCTTCTTTCAAGAGACGGCACAGCTCCGGCGCACCTGCTTGGCAAGCGACGGAGCTCTACACAAGTCGTCCGCAGACGCACCCGCTACATATTCGCTGAACTGGTACATGACTCGCTCGGGAGCCAGCAGCATCCCGGGTTCAAAATAGCGCCATCATGTTCAGATGGGTGTCGAGCGAGCCGCGCAAGTGACGAGATGGGGTTCAATCATTCATCTTGGAGACCTACCAACGATGATGTGTGGTTTCTGGGAGCGGCGTCCGCCGTCCGGAGACTCCAAAGCGTCATGTGCAGCGTATCTCACCAACTGACAATACGAATAGTCAGGGACTGAAGAGCACTGAGCCTTCATGACATACGCACGAAACTTCTGTACGTCGCCGTCGTCGTCGAACCTACGAGCGCCTCCAGATCGGGTTCGCGATCGGAGATACGATCTGGCCCAGTATGTGGCGCGAAGGCGCCAAACCATGCGCCTTCGCCGCCGACCACGATGAGCAGCACCCCGTCCGCGACGACGGCGGGCCCAGTCCCCGTGCCCAGCAGTACAGCGTCGGAGCTGATGCCGCCACCTCCTGTACCCGCCTCGCATGCCGCCCCACCGACCGCACCCGCGTCGGAGAACGCAAACGCAACTGCGACTCCCGCACCCGCGGTGCCTACCACTCCAGCGTCGGAAATCACGACCCTGCGCACGCATATACAGACTCTTACCGATCTTAACAACCGCCTGCAGGCTATACGCCGCATACCGGCCCAGCTTCTGCGCCCGCCTGGCCAGCACCACCTGGAGTCGACCCTGCTCACGCACGGGTTCAAGGGTCTCAGCACCATCGCGGAGAGCGTGCGGTCTGAGAAGGTGCAGGACGCTCTCAAGGCAGCACGTAAGAGCGAGCTTGCCGACCCCAGTGATCTCGGCTCTAACATCCGGCGAGAGAATTTGAAGAGAAGGTAAGTCATCGCACTGCCGCTATCGAAGTGTGCAGACGTTGTTGCATCGAATAGCGGACATACGCTGATTACGTGCTCAGGCGTCCTCCGTCTCCAGAGTCGCCACAGCCGTATCGGGAGACGGAGCAGAAGGAGATGACCTTCCTCCCGCCAGTCGAGCCGGGAATAGTCGCTGTGACGTTGGACGGGCTGCCTGCCTACATCCGGGAGCACAACAAGTCTGGCAAGAGCAAGCTGCACGTCGTCTCCCCAAGAAGGGCAGGAAGCTCGAATGTCCCATTGTTCTTCGCTTTACGGCACCCAACGTGGTCACGGTCTATCTGACATTAGACTGCTCGGCACAGGATGGGCGGACATTAGTCGTCGAAAATGCAACGGCCATCGGTTCGCGAGAGCAGGTCAGACTGGTTCGATGCAGTGTAAAAATTGCGCTGACGGACGCCTTCATTCCAGAAACCGCCGCATTCTCAGTCGGAATTCATGGCATTCCAACAACTGTCCCAGCAGCTTGCGAAGGTTATTCGCTCTGACCCGATGGCGTCTTTGCAGGCCTTTGTGGTACGTCGCGCCACCGGGCTCAACGACAATGCCGATCGGCGAATCACACCTCAGAGCTGATATACTTGCAGAGCCTTCTACGCACATACGAACAACTTTTCGTCGAGAAGTGCACAAACTGTCACCGGGTCATCTCCGCGGAGGGCCATGTCCCACCGGTCGTCAGAAGACGGGTCACTGCCACCACAGGGTCCAAGGCCCCGGTATGGGATGTGCGCCACGTCCTTTGCAAGTCCGAACCGCGTCCACCTGGGACTGGCTCCAGCGAGAACGGCGCCGAGATCGAAGGCGACGCTGGTGGTGGCGAGGGCGGCGGTAGCAACAATGTCTGAGCAACGGCCAATATAGCACCCTTTCTGTCAACGATGTTGTCGTGGTGCGTGTTGCATTTGCATTCATTCGCTGTTTTGTAGGGACAAAAGACATTTCCTCGCCGTATGGCAGGCTTATAGGGGTGTGATCGGGACTGCTCCCTATTCGCCGGCTAATCAAGAGCGTAGTTGCGAACATCGGGCGAGGCTCCAGCGAAGAGCGAAAGAGGCTGCGGCGAAGGCCAGGAATCTCCGACGGTCATTCGGAGCGCGACTCTCCACCGGATATTTGGGGCGAATGGTGGTCCCCGACGCTCGCAAAAGACATCCGGAGCCACGGTATTACAGCAGTAATCAATCTATGCGTTGCGTGACGATGCATAGGGGATTGGAGAGTGCGGACCGCGGGGCTGCGAACAGAATCTGCTGGGCACTGGAAGGCGCCGTCAAGGAACGCAGCTGCACGGGCAATCAGCTGGTGATGAAGCACTGCATGGCGGCGCGCGATGATGCTGGTCCGGGGTTCGGGAGCCGACACTGCGGTTGTCGCGAGTCCAAGGAAGATTGCAAACGGGCAGCACGACGACGCGGAATGCAAACACGCCGGGTGCTTTCGCAGCTTTCGCAGCTTTCGCAGGTCTTGCCGGGGGACGTAAGTAGCTTAGGCATGGGTGGGCTGACAGGCTCGCAGCTGGAGAGTGGCTACTTACCAACCCGTGGCAGTGCGACGGGCGGCGACAATAGGATCGCCACGTGCCGCGGACCTTGTAGCAATCTCGATTAGCCCGATGCTTGGGAGGTTCTGGCTCATGCTGATCATGCCGGGCGTCGACTGTGAGTCTGACTGCGAAAGTACCCACGCCCCGCAGGAAACCATTCCAATCTCAGGGTCCCATGAGGCTATCTTACGTTCGAGAACCCCGTCCGGGGTGCGCAGCTCTCGTCCGAATGCGTTGAAGATGCGGTCGCCAGCCTGGGGAGACATCGAACCTCCATGTCCTGATCTCCGGGCGATGCGGCGATACGCGCAATCCGGGGCGGAGGAGGGAGTAATTATTTGCAGGATTTCTGCGTGTTTTGGTGCCCTGAAGGCTGATGGCCAAAATGCGAGCCACGCAACAGCTGTTCGATCGGTCGTGTCGATCGCGTCGCCCGGCCTTGTACCGCTCAACATCTCCAGGCGTCTGTCCGTCTAGCATGCGCGCCCAACAATACATCATCTCCCCCATTTCTCGCCCAGGGCAGTCCTTCCCTCTCCAGGCCACCCCAGCAATCCCGCCTTTTCCTGTTGCGTATATCAGCAGCTCCGACCGTCCGTCGGACCCGTTTTATACCAAGCCCTCCCCCGCCCTCCCCCGCCTCAACCTGCCCTCTCCCACCACGCTCCTAGCCTGCACGCGGCCTTCCCCATCCGTACCAACCATTTCCGCCACCGACACGCACCTCGACACGCACCCGCGTTCAGCGCTCACTATAACTGCACATCAGCTGCGCGTCTTGTTTCGTCTGACGCTCTCCAGAGGGCCTTGTGGGTCCCTTTGACTCCGAACCACGATGCTCTCCGCGCTGTCCTCAACTCCGCATACCTTCTTTAACGGCCCTTCGTGCTCCTACGACAGCTCGTCCCAGTTTCTCCCCATCGTTCCCCACCTCACCCCCTCCGCAATGCACTCGAAGTTCCCGGGCCCCGGTATGTCTCTCATAGCTCACTGAGTTCCTCCGGCGTGGCTGATCGTTGTCCGCGGGGGTCAGCTTCCTACAAGGCTGCGACATCCCGGCCTTACATCGCGTCCCCCGGCGACCTTTTCCGCGTCTATGGCTACACCCCGCACGAGGGCGGGGCGGGCACATCTATCACCGTCACCGTCCGCTTCATCTTTGAGAGCACAGAAACCACGTTCCTCCGCATTGTCGTCGGCAATCGCGCCTTGAGCACCGCGGTGAGCGCGTCTTCGACCGGCTGTCTGGGCGAGTGGGACCTCGAGGCGACCGCGCCGGACTTCGAGGCCGCGACCGCGGGCTCGCCGTACTCGTCGGAGTCCACCGTTCCCCTCACTGTGCAAGCGCTGAACAGCTCGAACACCACCATCGACTCCGTGACTTTCGGCAAGTTCACGTACTGCACACGTACGTTAATCATCGTACCGCCACCACTACGCACAGGGCTAATGATACCTATTCTCGACAGGCGCCTCACCCTTGCTGCTGAAACGCGAGGGCAGAGATGACCTCTCTTCGTACGGCTCCTCATCAGCACCGAGCCCACCTGACCTAAGGAATAGCCCCCTGCCCTCGTCACACGGCGGAACTCGCGGCCCACCCCTGGCAACGGCACGCCGCGCGCACGCGGGATCAACGCGACCATGAGCCCAAAGGACGCACAATCGGCGCGTGGGCACCTCAAGAAGCAGTCCCTTATCCGCGCGAGGCGGTCGGCATCGGAGGACGACGACGCGGACAGTAGTTACCGCGCCGTGCTTGCGATGGAAACCCCCACCGACCCATGGGCAACTATGCAGACTGGGACGCCGACGAGCGTGAGATAGGTCGTCGCCTGGTTCGTTTCACTCGTGTACAGGACGGCTGTACGCTACACGTCGCGTGCGAGTCCATCAGGCCGTCGGAGTACGCGGACGGCGACACGGTCGTCTCGTGTATTTACCGACCCGCTGATGCTGCGGGCCCTGGTGAAACACCCGCCTCGCAGTGCTGCATAACCTCCGTCGATATTATCTTCTTGCTCGAGTGCATCGTTGGCGATATCTTCAACATCGAGGAGAAGAACCGGATCCGCAGGAACCTAGAGGGCTTTCGGCCGAGGACCGTGTCGAAGAATAAAGTGGGCACCGAGGAGTTCTTCCAGAAGATCATGGACTTCCCTCCGCCGAAGCCCAGGAACATCGAGAAGGATGTGAAGGTCTTTGACTGGACCGTCCTCCCTCAGGCACTTGACAAGATTATCTCTAAATACGTACGTTGTGCCGCTGTCACCTGCGACCGCTGTATGTTGACGTTGTCGCAGACACTGTACCCCAACGCGAAGAAGAAGGATGGTAGCGTCACACCTCCAATCCTGGACAACATGGGCACATCGCCACTTCTCTCCCAGTCCTCGATCGGCACGCCTTATTCAGCGTCGTCGTCCCCGGTGCCCAATCGTGGCGCCGCTGAGTCGCCCGAGCAGTCCTACTTCTTCCCGCAGACCACATATCACTCGCAATTTGTCTCACCATCCCTAGACCCGCTAGACAGCGGCAACAACAACTACGTTACAGCAAACACGCTCTCATCAGCGAGCACATATGACCGCTTGTTCCCCCATCCCCACAGGCAGTCCACGTCGTCCTCACCCATGATCACGCCGTTGAACTCGCCCATGGTTTCAAGTGGGCTCACGCTGCCTTACTCTGGCACGGGAGACCAGTTTATGGGTCCCTCGCTGTCATTTGCGCCATCGTTCTCAGATCAGGGCGCATTCGAAGCCGGGAGCTTCTTCACGCCGTCGTTCGACTCCTCCAGGTCCCCTCCCGCTGACCTACATAGGTCTCAGTATTATCTATAGCGTCGGTTGTCCCATCCTCCCGTGTTACACCCCTTGTCGTCATGTCCCTCGCAGCAGTACCAACTTCACGTCACCGTAGCGGTTCGTGTATGTAGCCTTAGCACATTGGTTTCAAACCAGTCTCACGTCCTTCACGTTCTTCACGTCCACCTTTCCGTTATTTATGCTCTTCTGATGTTCCATTGCCGCCTACGTTTATCCGCCCGTTTCGCTGTTAATATTAGTGTAGTTCAAGGAAGCTGTATAGAGACATCAACTATGTCAGGTCGTTCATGCTTGTCGCGTCCGGACGCTCGTTCAAGTGCATCGCATTGGAGGTTCTGGACACTGCAATACTGTGTCAAAGCTGTCGATCGAGATCCGCAAGGACACCTTCTGGACGCTCGGGAGTGATTCATGATGATGGGGCGGGCATCAGGCCTCAGGAGCGAGCATTGCCCGGAGATTCGCATAGTCATTATAGTAATAGATTACTAAACTGTACAACATTAGGGAATAATCCAGATACAGCAGGATCCGCACGCAGTCCGCAGATGAAAGCAAAGGATGGTATGTGGGTGGTATGTAGATCAAAGCATGAAAGGAGAGTCGATAGCCAGGACGATCCGCACAGCGAAGCCAAGCAGGGAAGCTTCCGCTTCCATCAGCCGTCACGACGGCCAAAATTCAAGCTGCCAAACTTTGAGAAGCGACCCTTGATGGAGCCGATGCTGCCCAACGTGGACGCCGTCACAGACGCAGCGCCCGAGAACGTCTGCACAGGGTGATTTCCAACCGTCACGACAGAATTGCGTGGGGACTCTTCCGAGAATGAATCGCTGCCGCCGTTGTCGCCTGGGCCTGAAGCGACCCCGTTGAAGCCGTGCCTGGCGAGATGTGCGAGGTGTCGTTGCAGCGGTGTCTGCTTCATCCATGGCGCTTCGGCGACAGGCAGGCCATTTTCCTGCGAGCGAGGCGACAGTGGTGACGACGTGGATGCGGAAGGCGCAACTCCGACGTGGATAGGACCGACGTTGAGGGGCTGAGTCCTCCTGCAGAACAGTCAGTGTGATCTCCAGTAGTCTCGAAGGAGCCGAAACGCACAATGTGGTGTAATTGGGCGAAGGCATCGCTGCTGAAGGAGGTAGACGAGCAGAGGTGGGCACGGCATCGAGCGCACGCGGCTCGGGAGACGAGTCGACGGACAAGCGCGAAATCTCGTCCGCAAAGTTCTTGTGGAAGAACTTCTCCAGCGTCGCATGAAATGCCAGCATTTCCGGGGGACACAACTGTCCATGGAGCTTCAGACAGCTGTCGATCATATGGACCTGGGTGACAATAGCATAAACATCGAAACATCTGCTAAAATAGCTAAACACGCACCTGCTCATCGATCGCGTTCCGAAGCTTGTCGATCTGCTCGGCCCTCTCGGGATATCTGGCTAGGTAGTCATCGGAGAGGAAGACTTGACGGAAGGCACCGACACCGCTATTGAGAGGAGCATCCACAGCAGCGTTCAGGCTCATAGCCAGAGCGTTGGTCGAGATATGCTGAGCAGTCTTGGAGAGCGACGAATACTTCTGGTTGAGCCCAGCCAGTTCGCGCGTACGCTGTTCGACCTCAAGCAATGCCGTCTCGACAGGAGACATCGGGATCACCTCCACAGCTACCACTTCCGACCGCCGCAGGACCGTCGGGAAGTACTCCTCTGTGGTGAGGTACGTCTTCTCTATCCAGACCTCCTCGGTCCCGTCGTCAGCAACCTTGGAGATGGGTCTTGCATAGCTGAACAAGTTGATGTCGCTATCGTATAGTAGTCAGTGATTGTCCAATGAAGCCACAGATGGAAGTTGACATACGTGTGCTCATAGTATGCTCGAACTTGGGGCGGTACGTCTGGATTGTTGAAGATGGCGGAATCGCGGCGAGGCTCCGGCGTGACAGCGGTACACTGGATATATTGGTCGTTGCCGAAACGGATATCGACAGGAGGGTCTCCCATGGTCTTGAGCAATTGCGCGCCGGGATGTTTGTTGAGCATCCGCTCGCAGAATGCACCGAACTTCTCCCACTCGTATCCACGGTACTGCAAAGAGTCTCAGATAGGAGACTCTGTGTAAAGGTCCGATGATACTCACGATGAACTGCTTGTTACGGATGGCGACTGGGAAGTTGCCGTAGAAGGCGACCCTGAAGTAGTCGGAGTAATACCGCTGGTCCGTGATGATGTGCTCCAGTAGTGCTGCTTGGTGACGCAAAATCTCTGCAAGACGCGAGCTAGAGGGACTTGTCAGCCGAGTACACAGCTACTCCAAGGTGTACATACTAGTTGAACGTGATATCAGCGTGCTTCGCGGCGAGGTCCTTGCAGATTTCGAAGGCGGTTTCCCAGGCTTTGCCCTTGCCTATGCATATAATTCAGCTGAGTGTCCTTATTGACTAAGGAGGAAGATGTACCAAGATAGTCGAGAATCAACAGACACAGGGTCTCCTTGCGGTGGAACTGAGACTGCTGTGGCAAGCCAAGATCCTCCATGGGTGGCGCAAAGCTATTGAGATTCCATTCGTGCAGATCTGCGTGCAACTTCAGCGTAAGAGCAGCCTCCACGTAGTTTTGCGACTGGAGGTGCATCTGGAGGTAATATCCAGTTAGAGACCATTCGGATATATGTAATCAGCAGACTCACATTGACGAGCTGGTGGACGTATTTGATGTAGATTTCGTCCCGGCCAATACGCCTAATGAAGTTCATCAAGCGAAGCTGTCAGGTACACGTCAGCACCTTACGACGTTGCTGCCATAGCGAGTAGCATACCGTTGCGATTACTCGATCGTCAGCGAACTCCTCTCCTTCAGGCAAGGCCCGGACACTGAGGAGCAATTCAAGGAAAACGTCCACGGAATCCAAGAAGCGGGTGACGCGAGCGCGTAACTCCTCGTCCACGTCAGAGGAATCGAAAAGGTGTCGGAGGTGGCCGATAAAGAATGCCCGCGATATGTCATCGCCTTTACTGTCAGACATGAACAGGGTATCAAGCTTGCTGACAAGCTCATTTTCGATGTGCTCGAAACTTTGAGAGAGGTGGTACTCCGATATGATCATACAGTAGAGGACTTGAACCGCATTTTCGCGCAGCTGATCGTGGTGGCTCAGGCACAGGTTGACGATATGGCCCACGAGCGAGTTCAGGGCAGCTTGATAGTTCTGTGAAGCGATGAATGGTGTTCAAGTCGCGAACACTGGGAAATTCGCCGCGTCCACTCACCGAGTACCTCGCCATCGCGACGTCTTCGGTTGCAGACTCGTCTGGCCATCCCAAAGCGCTCCAGAGGCGCAGCAGGAGGTTTGCGCCTTCTCCGCGGATATCCCCTGCAAGACGCCACACGGCTCGCCGTTTCTAGGTATCAGAGTCAACATGACGTACACAACGCAACGCTTCCTTGACCCACCTGAGGACTGAACTCCTCGATCACAAGATGTTCCGACGAGAGCAGCTTCAAGAGCACGTGGAAGCACTCCTTCCATAGCGACGAGTCGAAGGGCCGAGAAGAAGCCTCGTCAGGAGTGAATTCGCGCTCGAACATCGTCGCGATCGGATCTATCATCTTTAACAACACGCGATGGGCAAGAATGTTGACATTCAGCCAATTCTTCGGGAACGCTTCATTGTTGAGAATGGAAGAGGCCACCTTGAAGAATTGCAAGAGCAGGCCCGCGAGATGGTCGCGTCCCTCAATCTCTAAGATGCTCTCCAGGAACCCGACGATGTGCTTCTTGGGCGCTGACAAAATCAACACTAGGACGACGATGGCGACTTCGCCGAGACCAGGGCTGAACTCGGGTTTCACATCGAGGGAACCGGAAGCTGTCGGGTTCGCCTTTGGGCCTTGTGTGACGAGCGAGAAAGGGTACGACTCCGGGAAGGTAACAGGGAAGCTGTTCGTAACGGGGGTAGACGAGCGATTGCGCTCAACCGCGCGGAGAGATGCAGGGTTCTGGTATTCCTGGTATGAGTCGAGCAATCTGGAAGGGAGACATTATTAGTTTGTCCGACCAAAAGCTTGCCGCACGTACCTTGGCAGGAGGGACAGCAGGTACTCGATGTTGTACTGCTCCTGTCTGAGAGCATTGCGGTCGGAGACGACGGCGGGATCGACAAGGCACTGCTGCAACTTGTCCAGCATGATCGCGACCACAGTCACGGACAGACGGATGCTCTCCAGCCAACTGACACGAGCAGCGTCTCGAGCAGCCTCGGAGTCGCCTGGTAGCGTCTGGGTATACTCGTCAAAGCGGCCGAACTGTGGCTTGATCCAGATCACCACAGCCTCGACGAGCAGGCTGCGCGACTTCGCATTGTCGAAGAGAAAGCCTTTCACGATCTGGAGATACATGATGAGCTTCCAGATGATGATCTTGCCCTTGGTGGAAGCGATCGCATTGGCGAAGGTCGTCGCAACCGTCACGAGCTCAACGATGGAGAACACCTTGCTCAACTCGGGGAGAATGGAGGTGAAGTGCTGAAGGGCAATTGTCTGGGTACCGATGATCGAGGGAGGGGATGTAGTAGACATCATGCGGTTGACCTCGTTGAGGTGTGCGCGAAGCTCGCGCTTGAACGTCGCCTCAAGATGATCCGCCGTGGCACCTCCACCCATGCCTATCTCCTTGGCTTTCTGCAACTCGCGAGAGCGCACGATGAACTTGAAGATATAATGCCAGACCTTGAGCGCGGCGCGCAGAGATGACGCGGTGTCGTTCGCGGTAGGATCCTGGAGTAGACGGTTCATCGAGTGGATCATGTGCGACGCCGCAGAGGCACAGCTGAAATGCCTCTCGATGTACACATCGAGGACGGGTTGGAAGTTGCTGAAGCGGCGGTCCTGCACGATGCCAAGCACGGTGACTAGTGCGTTGAACACGAGATGGTCCATCTCGCCGGACTGGTTGTTTCCGGACACCAGGATGGCGAACAAAGAGTCGAAGATGTCGCGGAGGAACTTGACGATCTCCACTTCGCCAACGAAGGTGAACTTGCTCAGGATAGTCGACAGAAGCTCCTTGTCTGTGATTTGTTCCCAGTTGAGCAAGCTGAGCAAGACGGAGTTCTGTGTGAACCTTGTCGAACACAGCGAGGAGCGAACGACCAAGCTGTCTCGCAGAGGCGGGGCGATCTTCTGCAACTCGGGCGGGACGTATACATGCTCCGGCCGCTGGTTGGCGGGAAGCCACGGGACTGCATGCATGTACATATCAGCGGTGATCTGGCCGAGGCGGTCGGCACGATAGAGCACCAGAGTGTGGCTGCCGTCCTCCAGGAATGCACGTCCGTCAGGGAAGAGGGGCAGGTAAGCGAACGCAAACGGTCGCTCTGACACTTCCACGCGACTGCTGGACCGATCGCGTGTGCTGCGCTGACGGAAGGTGAAGAAGAGATGCCACTGTTGTGCACCGTGCTGAGGCAACCTGAGCTTGACCAGCTCACCAAAGTGCGGCTGCGTTGTGCGCTGGAAGACCATTGAGTGGAACTGGGTCACCTCTGGCTCGCCGCTGCATTGTGAGATGACGCGCTCGACCGTGCGCCCGTCCTGATCCCTGACCTCCATCGTGACCTGGACGTTTCCAGTAACGGAGCCGACCTGTCCGCGCGCAAAGTTTGCCACATTCCGCCGGGCGTTCGTGCTCTGAGATGATGAAAAGTCTCCACTCCATAGCTTGACGTAGAGTTCGTTCCGAACGTCTCCAGGGAACACAACGTCGGGGAATCCGAGTCGTAAACTCAAAGGGGTATCCTGAAGAAGCGAGGAGTTCTCCTTGACAATCGTCTCCGCGTCCCCGTAGAATATCTTGATCGACACTGCCAGCATCTCGGCCCTACCCACGTCGTCAACGGCTGTCACGGAAGGACGAAGTGACTGACATACCTTGGTGACTTCTCGTACTCCCTGACATTGTGATTGAGGATATCCTGATGGAGCATGGAGAATGTGGTCTCGTTCGTAGGGACATAGATCGGCATCGTGTGCTCGCGCGTGGAAGACACCTCCGTCTGCTCAGCAGCCATGATGTTCAGCTGTGTGAGCTCAAGCACCGCGCATCCGAATGGTCTACGGAACTGCTGGGGAGGATCAGTCGAGGTCGAATTGCGACCGAAGGACTCGTTCGACATGGACCCGTTGCTGTAACCGCTGGAGCCGATCATTGTCTGCCTCGGGTTCTCGGAGATCGATCCCATGTTGCTGCCCAGTTTAAGCGAGCCGTTGCGGACTATCTTGCAGACTAGGAAGATTGGGTCCTGGGCGTCCGACTGCACGAGGTCGGTGAACAGGGTGCGTATGCGTGCAGACGGGTCCCGTGCGAGCACGCCGTTGTGATTGAGGACAGCGCAGAACTCCTCCGACACGAACCGCGCGTCCGCCTTGTTGTAGAGGGAGAAGAACAATTCCGCAGTCTCGCCCGGGGCGCATGGTGAGGCAACGAAGGCGCGCAGATCAAGGAAGACATGATAGAACTTGGCCTTAGGCTGGCTGGGAGCAGATGGAGACAGAGAACCGATCAGACGTGAGTGGCCGCGAGGGCGAGGGAGGTCCGGGAACGCCGAATGGAGAGAGGCGGAGAGGGGGATAGGGATGGGTGCAGAGGCGGTATAATCAATGGATCCACTGGCATGGGGGAGCTTGTACGGGGTATTCGCGGGCGTGGGAGACACATCCATCTGTGCAAGAGAGGCCTGCAGAGCATACATGCGCACCGCGCTCATCCAGCTCCTGGGATCAATCTCGCCTTCGACATCCACATTGACAAGTCCTCCCCACGTAGGATGACGAACGATCACATCCAGTCCCTGCAGCAGGTTACCAGACACCAGCCTGGCGACACACTCGCGCCGAAGGTTGACGGTCTCCTCGGAACTGAGCGTCTGCGAGAGAAGCTGGCGCCGGCCAAGGTGCAGCACTTCGATGTACTCACGAACGATGTGGAAGAGCCTGTAATCGCGCTGCGCGAGATACTGGAACATGAGTGCATGCCATTCGCGCAGGGCGGATGCAATTTCGTCGATGATCGGCTGCTGCGCGCCCGACAGCGTGTCGTCTCCAGATGTGAGCGTGGGGCGTGGTGGGAGGGGTTTGTTGAACTGCGACTCTGTGGGAGACGCGGAACGTATGCTTGCAGGATATACAGGTAGGCGTGCGCGCGCCGACGGGGCCTGGTCTGGGGGAGGGTTGAGCTTGAAGGACTTGCGCGTGGCCGTGTCGTTGTCCTCCTCCTCCTCGCGCACGGGATCCATCTCTCTCCTGCTCTTGTTCCAGCTCGCAAAGACTTCCTCGGAGGTCTGCCCGTCCGCGGGGCTGCTCAAAGCATTGAAGAGGTCGCCCAAGCGGCCTTCCGCATCAGATACCTCGTCACGCACGAAGATGTGGGAGGCAGGAAAGATGCCTATGAAGACTTGCTGCAACTCGTCGGCCCGTGCGGAAGGCTTCGCGTTTGAGGATGAAGGATCTGACGACTGCGACCAGTTCACCTGAGGGCGCCGCGACGTACATACGACATACCTGGGGGCACATTCGTTAGCCATACCATGATGCTAGGTAGACAAAGAGGCGGCAGGGGGAGTGTGCATCTGCTAATTGGAAAGGATGTGCTACTCACCCGCGGTACCAAATGCCTTCCACCTCCTTGTCTCTCGGGATATATTTCTCGAACGCGTAGACATTGTCTCCAACTTCAAGCTGCACGACATCCCTGTGCACGAGATGCTCGTCTCCGGAGGCATCGGTCCAGGTTGATGTGTGGGTGCGGCTGGATAGCCTGGTCTCTCTGCGGTTTAGCGGGGAGAGCGGGTGGACAGCGTAGCCATAGATGATGAGTGGGAGGGGCTCCCAGACGCCTTTTCGCTGGCCGACAGTGTCAGCCATGGCGACAGCACGGTGGCCCCGAAAGAATACGAGTCGGTCGTCGAGGAAGACTACGAGTCCGTCGAGACGCGCGACGACGAGATCGAGAACTTGAAGCTCGGGATTAGCGCTGTTGTACTAGTACTAGCACTAGGCGCCTCGGGTTGAGTACTCGGGACTTTGAGTGCCTTGAGGCAGAATGTATGAAGAAGAACGGCTCTGTTGAGCTCGCAGTGAAGGATGACGAGGAGAGGGATAGTGGACACGGTCAAGATGGGGCTGCACCCTCATCATATTACAGGAAAGCATCACCATCAGGAAGCTCACGCCGGCGGGAAACATGTTGTAACAGTTGTATCAAGTTTCGACTCATCATCGGTAAACGGGCAGTTGTGTTTGTTGTTCGCTTTACTTACAGTCCCTGAGCACTAAGTTCTGAAGGGCATGGCATAGCCCTGGGTCGAGAGGGGATTCGAGGAGCAGTGCATATGCACTGCAGCTGTCAGTGTGTACGGAGGACTCAACCATGCCGGAGACAGCGAATTATGGAAAGCGTTCATAGATGAGTACACGTACACTCAGCTCTGCAGGAGATCTAGAGGTTAAGGTAAAGCCAGGGATCCCTCATTTCGGCCTCCAGCGGCGGAGGAAAACAGCTCCTCTTCCAGACGAAGCAGAGGTCCTTGGACTCTGCGCCCACCAGGAAGTCTATCAGTGGACACCAGTCTAGTTTGTGATCAGTACTAGTGACAGTAGGTAGCGCGAAACAACAGTACTGAGGGTGTTCTTACACTCGGAGACATGCTAGCCTTGAGCTGCAGTCAGGTGACGAACTTAGGGCAGGCTGTAGCGCGTTTGGCCTGTATGAACACGCGAAGCCACACTACCGATCCTACTACCATCGCGCTGATCCCTCTCTGTTTTACCTGACACGAAGACTATGGCGAGCCTTGTTGACCACGTTGATCGAATATCTGCGCTGGCTCGGTCAATTCGCGCCTCCGCGACTCCTCCAGACGTTCCGATACCAGGTCCATTCGCCCGTGCAATCCTTGACACTCCTTTAGGCGATCTCATCCGCGACATCGACCCGTCTGAGCTCGGCCTCTTCACACTCGTCCAGCCACAGCAGCCCATAATACCTGAAGTCGAAACCGGCAATGTTGAAATTGCTCGGGTCGAGTTCCTCGGAGCAACACCGCTCAGGAAACCACCTGCAGCAAAGAGCGAGAGGAACGGCGGTACCAGAGCACTCCGAGAGCACGATCCGGAGGTGTACGCGAATGCCGCGCTGAAGTATTTGGAGAGATAGTGAGTGCATGCGTGTCTCCCAGGCAGTTGGGGGTCCTGAAGGAAGCAGCCAGTCTATCCGGCCGATGCCCAGGGCATCAGAACAAGCTGCCCAGATCATCGAGCGCCTGGAGGAAGTCAGGACGAATATCTACAATCTGAGTGAAGAGCTGAAGCAAGTACGTCAGGCGCACGTTCTTCGAACATTGTCCAACCATTAAGCCCAGCATTCTGGTGCAGACGCGACGGAACCGCCCCTATCTCCGAAGTCGGCGCTCAAGCAGGAAGAGAAGCACGTTCAAGATCTGCAGTACCAGATAGAATACTTGCGTGAGCGCGTAAGTTGCAGCACTCGGTCAACCTCGGTGCTCCATACTGATGTGCTAGCAGAAAGAAGAGCTGGCGAAGAAGAGAGTACGCCCCGCGATCAGAGTACGTCGAGAACCCAAGACACCTGCCGCCGCAACACCGGATAAGCGCGAAGACACATTTTGGAACACGCCCGGGGCTGCCGCACGCACCTTGCACTTCACAGGGGACTCACTTCTCGATGAGGAAGTTGACTTGGCAAATGTGTCGACGACCTCCTTCGGAACTCCCGTCTCCGCTGCTCAGAAGCGACAGGCAAACCGTCCGTACCCAGCGGAGAAGGAGCCTCAGCCTGAAGATCCTGTGGATGACCTTGCAGACGAAGACGAGGTCGACGATGTGCTTGGAGACGCCGATGATACAGAGCCGACTGTGGTATTCACAAGGGGTTTTGAGGTGCCTGTTGCTAACCAGGCTAGCTCGCCTGAACCTGCTGTGGAAGCTGAAGAAGCCGTCGAAGCTCCCGCTTTTCACCCTCCCGAACCTGCTGTGGCTGCGACGCCGCATCATCGCCAGAAAGTCAAAGTGACAACAGAGCTGGAGCGGATCGTAGTACGTCTGACTCTTTCATGGAAGATGCGAACGCGGGGAAACTAAATGATTCACTACAGGAAAAGATCTGGGCAACAGTGGGAGAAATCATCATGCCTGGCCACCCCTTCGATGCTCTCGGCAAGAGCACGAACAAGAGCAAACCTCCGCGTGCAAAAGAGACTATGTAGGTCCCCTCACATCCTCGATCAACATGTCCAGTGTTCATTTCTTTCTCCAGGGCATATCTCCGGGAACTATCGACGCATACCCCAACGCCGTCTTCTCCTTCTGCATCCAGCTTCTCTTCCCTGTCAGCGCCTGCTGGGCACAACGCGGGGCCCACGGAGCAGCAAGTGCTCACGGCGCATATGCTTCTTGCGCTTCTTGGCGCACCTTCGCAGGCTCTTCCCCTCGCAGAGCTTAAGCAGGCTCTGACCGAGAAGGCGGCGAGCGTCGGCGCGAGCACGGGTGCGGGCCTGCTTGGGGTAGTGCAGTGACGAAGCCTCTGTACGGCTGCGTCGCGAAGCGGTTGCTGAAAATCGAGCGTGGTACGAGAGAGCAAGTTGTCAAGTTCGACCTGTAGCGTCGGTGGTAGTGTAGGTGCGTGCGCATCATGCTGGTCTGTGTCTCAGTGAACTCATGGCCCGTGTCAGACGACAGTGTTGTATGTTTAGGACAGAACCTCCTTGTGCGCCATGCCACGAGCCTGACCGTGCGGTTCGGTCTTTGAGATGAGCTCATTCATTTGCGTTACTCGCTGGCCACGGCATTCCGTGGGTCACGTTGGTATGTATGAAGCATCGGCGTTGCATGCCATAGGGTTCTATCATCTCTTCCTCCGCTCACCATAGACCCCGTGCGCAGCCGCGATTGGAAAGAGGTCGTTGACTTACTTCAGTTCTCCATCCACGAGCTAGCGATAGGGTATGTCCTCAACTTCTGTGCTATCTGTTTGTGAGCACCGGACTGACTAGTTATCGCACTAGGCCGACGGACCGTTCAGTGTGCTCGGGCTCGCAAATACTCGCAGCTTCGGGGGAAGTTTGTCTCCTTTTCACGGCGAGTTCATGGTTGCAGCCAGCTGGCGTTCCGGTTGCATTGCGAAAGGGGAAGTCTTCGACCTCTACTGATGAGTTCTCTCACTTGGCTTGCAGTTCGATTGCCCGGACTAGTACTGCGGCGGCCGGCGGGACGCGGGGGTCCGGTCTTCAAGCCGTTCCCGGGCCGAGGAAGTGACTTCCCCACACCGATCGCCTCCGGTCCGCCGGCCCGCCTCGGGCCCACCGCAAAAGGGGCGGCCTCATATAACGCGTCGGGGTCGTTCTGCGCACTCGGAAGTCCTTCTCTCCCCTCCGCCCTCTCTCCTGCTCATCTGCCACCATGTCTCCGCCCAACGGAACGCACACGACGCACGGGGCAAACGGGCACGGCACGAAGGTCTCGCGTCCGCTCACGGCTGGGATCTTCGCCCCCATCCCCGCGTTCTTCGACCCTGAAACGGAGGACCTCGGTGAGAAGCACCTCCAACATGGACCCGGCTATGTCAGGTGTGCTCATGCTTTTGCGCAGATGTCCAGACCTTGGCTGCACACGTCGTGCGCGTCGCGAAGGCGGGTGTGCGTCCTCTCGTCTCCGGGTCCATGGGCGAGGCACCACACCTGTCGCACAGCGAGCGCATCGCAGTGATCAAGGCTGCACGGAACGCTCTCGACGACGCTGGTTTTACCAGCATGCCCATCATCGCTGGCACCGGAGCGGGCTCAACACGCGAGACGATTGAGCTGTCGAAGGAGGCCGCGGAGGCTGGTGCGGACTACGCGATCGTCATCTGCAGCGGCTACTTTGCAGGGGCGCTGGCGAACAACAAGAAGGCCCTGAAGGCGTTCTGGACGGAGGTGGCGGCCAAGAGCCCCATTCCGGTCATAATCTATAACTGTACGTTGCATTTGCATCCTCCGAGCCCCGCGGTCCGTACGTTACCCCGAGTCCCGAACGCCTTCCCGACCCCACGGCTATTCTTCTTGCCTTCCGCCTCATATAAACCGCTACTGGCACCGACGCTGACGGATCATTCGCGGCAGATCCTGGGGCGAGCGGGGGCATTGACCTCGACTCGGACTTGATTACAGAGCTCGCGACGGAGTGCCCCAACATCGCCGGTGTCAAGCTCACGTGAGTCCTGGCTGTCATGCCTCGTCGTTTGCGTGAACGTTGTTGACCGAGTGGCTTTTTGAAGATGCGGAAACGTCGGCAAGCTCACCCGGATCTCTGCCACGGTGTCAGACCCCTCCTTCGCGTCGCAGCACCCCCGCCTCAACCCCGACGCGCCGTTCCTGGTCCTGGGCGGCTTCACCGACTTCGTGCTGCCATCAACTTATGTTGACGCACACGGAGCTATCACCGGCCTTGCGAACCTTGCTCCTGTGCGTCATTCTCCGAAATATCCGCAGACGTACTGACCGACTCTTGACATCTGTATCAGTATACCATCCAGAGACTGTTTGAGCTCTCCGTGGCCTCACGCAAGGAACCCTCTATCCTCCCTGAGGCACAGCGCTTGCAGGGCATCGTCGCCCGCGCAGACTACACGATCGCGAAGACGGGAATTGCCGGTACGAAGGTGCTGCTCGAGAAGCTCTACGGGTATGGCGGGAACCCGCGCAAGCCACTCCTGCCCATCGAGCCCGAGGCGGCGGCGGCGATCTGGGAGCACCCGCACACCCAGGAGATCGTGCGCGTGGAACGCGAGCTCAGCGGCAAGGCCAAGATCGCAGCGTGAAGGGGAGTTGTGCGGTGTTGTGTCGCGGTGTGGCCTGACGATGACTGCCACGTTTCTTGGGCATCTAGCGAGTCCGACCTTCTGGATGGATGCATCGCATTGTACATTATGTATCGTATTTACAGCCGGCGCAATCGGATTTCATGAGACACGTAGATGCAACACGTGTGTCGACGACATACTGTCAATGTGTCAATATAAAGCTACCCGGCATGTGGTGTACTAGTACATACAGATATGCTGATATCGACAACACGGGGATTCAGCGTGTGTTGTACATACCGGCGACGCTTCCTGTACATCGGGCAGGTTCATGGATGAGCCCAGAGAGTACGTCACGTATGACGACTCCACAGCTGCTGATGAATTCGAACGGCGTACGGTTACAAGGGTTTCCATTGATTGCATGGGCGCACTTTCATACAACTTTCATACGTCTTATGGGCGGTGTCCCAAGTTGGCCAAATACAGGCCAACCATAACCATGGTCATTGTCTACATGCACGACGTTGCCCAGGCGTCTTGAGTTGAAGGCGAGACATGCGTTGATGGATCTGAGTTTCATGCATTTTCATGGGTAGGGCAGCTGAGGTATCGGCCGCACATGCCACAAATCAGGGACAGATCTCTCTTCAGGCGGAGCCACAGCGACCTTCCTTACGACGGAGGTTGACTTGCGAGCCTCGTGGAAGCCGAGCCATTGCGCAGCTCGACTTCGCCATCGCATGTACATCGGACTTGACGTTAATCTCCCACCCGGTTTTCCTGGCCTTTCAAACTCCGCTCAGGCCCATCATCCGGCGCTCACAGCCACTTCGTCCCGGGCCTCCGGAGCCCAGACCACGGCCTGGCGCCTATCAACTCCGAACTTTGTTCCGGGGTACCTTTCCGGCATACATAATAAGCACTTACTTACTGCTATAAGCCGGCCTCTTAAAGCAATCAATACAACTCTTCACTGCTACTTTGAGTGCTCCCTCCATGGCATACCGCACACGACGGAAGCAAATCGACAACGGAGGCAAATTCTATGCATGTCTTGAAGTCTTCCGGCGTCTATCGCTGCTCGTCTCTTCCACGCTACGTAAACCTCTGCTTCTGCCGGCTCCGGAACGCTCGCCTTCCGCATGTCCCAGGTTTGCTCGGAGTGCCATGCCGAGAAGCCTGTGGCTGCATTCTCCCTCCGCAAGAAGGACTCCACAGGCGGAAAGAAAGGCGAGCTCACAGCGAAGTGTACCGAGTGTATGAAGAAGGAGAATGCTCGGAAGCAGCAGAAGAATGCTATGAAGCGCAAGGTTCGGGAGGAAGCCGATGGGATTGATGGTATGAGCGAATCCGTCGAAGATCACTCCCACGAGGATACGCTGGACACGATCAGCTTTCCCGCGTTCCTCGCGATACTGTCTGCTGCCAAGGACGGTCCCATGAACATCAAGGCTCGGGTCCACGCACCGGAAGCAGGTTCCCTGGAATCCGGAGAGAAGGCGCGCGCGTGCCGCATAGCCGAGATCCTCGAAGTACACCTTTTGTGGCACTGGACGTGCGTATCTCTGCTCCTACCATGTAGTGCTAATGCAATAATATAGTGATGTAGCTTCGAACGCAAGAAGGTCCGCCACCGCGCCGGTGACACTGAATTTGCTTTCAGCTGCGCACAGTCCGAGAGCCGCGAACATAAGGCCAAAGTTCCGAAAGGGGACAAGGCTCGCACAACACGCCGGATGGACCGCTTCGCGTGCGGTGGGTGGGTATATGTCATGGTCAAGAAGGACACGCACGACGTTGTCATTAAGGTGAAGCATGACAGCCACCATCTGGCCTACCTCGACATCGACCTGCCAGATCGCTGGAAGGACTATATCAAAAAGCAGGCAAGTACGCAGACTCCTGGTCAGGTGAGTAAAACCATGAAGTACTGTTCCTCTTTGAAGTACGTGCCTCATATGATTCACACGCAGATCTGGGCACACATAGTACGCAAGGAGACGGAAGGAAAAGCGGTAGACGACGTCGAGATCCCGTTCAAGGCCAAAGCGGTATATTACTACTGGCACATAGTCAGCCGCGATGAATGGAAGTTAGATCCCGATCCGCTCAAGTCCGCGCGCGCATATCTAGAGAAGAACAGCGCTGATAATCATGTCTCCTTGCTTGATGTGTACGCTGCCCCTGGAACCCAAGTTCTTGCCTTCCAAGTCACCGACTTCGTCCGCGTCTGGGGTATGAAGACTCAGGAACTTGCTATGGATTCCACATGTGCGTGTACACTTTCACAGAATTGACATAATCATTGCATTCAACAGATGCTGACTTACCACTAGGGAATACAAACAACGGCAACTTCGAGCTCTTCAGTGCAGTTGCAGACGCCAACGGATCTGGCATACCGTTAGCGTTCCTTCTGATCGCCACCACTCCCGAGGCACCTTCCGGAGCGAAGCAGGCGGTACTAGAGAGCTTTCTGCGAGCACTCAAAGACTTGGGCGTCGAGCCGGAGTTCACCCTTACCGACAAGGACTGGTCAGAAATCAACGCCATGAAAGCGGTCTGGCCGGACGCCAAGCAACAACTCTGCTTCTGGCATGGTATCCGCGCTGTCAAGCAACGTCTTTCGAAGACAAAAGAGACCCCTGCTCCATACGACTCAGAAGCAGCCCACAAGGAGTTCTCGTTCATCGACGTGAACTTCCTCCCTCTTAACCAGCGTGACGGCTCCATTGAGGTATGTGCGATATCGTCGAGGAGTGTCCTCTCAGTATTCACTGTAATCTCATGGTTCCTCCCCAGATTCCCGCTCCTCCGGACGTCCCACTTCCACGCATACGGCTCCTCATAAATGGTCGACCTACAGTCCTTACTCAGCCGATTCCGCGACTCGTACTTCGCCCCGAAGACATCGCACGAGCACTCGCAGGGACTCAGATAGTACAGTCCGTTGCCGAGGGACGTGCGGATGAAGAAGAAGCAGAGGTTCCGCTAACAGAGTCCTTTGACGTCGAGGCTCAGGACGGTCGTGGTGTACAGCCAGCGACCAGAACCATGTCGGTTTCGGTCCAAGTTGACGGCGAGGTTCAAGACAGTGGCGGAGATCAGAGCGATGAAGAGACGTTCTGGAGTGGAGATGCGCACGAGGATGAGGACGAGGAGGACCTTCAGGACTGGGGCAGTGTGGATGATGCTGTGGAATGGGACTCGAAGGACAAGGAGGATCTGCGCGGACAAGTCGACGACTTCGTTTATGACGCAAGGAATGTCAGTGAAGACGCACCAGTCGACGTAACCGAACGCGGCAAGCCACCAATTGACAAGGCAACGTACCTCTTCTGCCCCCTGCCACATCGTCTCACTATCCTTCGTCTTTTTGCGAAGCATGCATCACAGCACACCCTCCTTCCGGAGCGTCATGGCGTCCCTCGAAGTGCGGAAGAGATCTGGAGGGATGCGGTGGAGGAGATGTACCGTCACTGCAAAGCGAACAACCTCTGCGAGGTTTGGGCCTACCTATGGAACTCCTGGTATCGCCGCGAACGATGGAAGCTCTGGGCAAGGTCAGCATACCCTGCTGCCATTCCATGCAAGCGCACGACCATGATGGTCGAGGCGCTGTGGCGGAACCTCAAGAGGCTCGTTCTCTACCTCTACAACCGTCCTCCCGTGGACCTCGTCGTCTATGCCATCGTCACCCGGACGCTACCGCCATACCGCGTCACACTGCGGAGCATCATCGGGGACGCTCGACCTGGTCGGCCTCAATCTCTCACACATGCGCAGAAGGCCCTCAAGCGCTCCTGGAAGCGACTTCTCTCAGTCCCTATCAAAGGCTCGTACAAAACGGCGCTGGACAGCTTTACGTGCGACTGTGGCGCTCAAAAGTATCATTCCTACGTCCTCTGCAAGCATCTCGTGCAGGCTGCTGGGGTCCAGTCCCCCAAGTGGTGGGTCACGGTCGCCCGTTATCGCATCCCTCCCTTCTACACTGTCCCCATCAACGGTGCTACCGCTGCCCCTCCAGAGTCCCGCTCGCCGCACACTTGGCTTACTCGCATGCCGGCCCGGGGCAAGTCTTCTTCTGCCATTCGAGCAAGAACACCGCAGTCCGAGGAGCCCGAGATGCCCGAACTGCCCGCTATTGTGCCGTCATCTCCGGTGAGCCGTAGATCTGCTGTTTTGCCCGAACGTCGGAAGCCAATGTGATACACAGATTGACTCCTCGCCTAATAAGCCGCCCCCAACAGGAGCTGACGGACTTATGAGGTCTCGGGCGGGCGGAGATGCTGGATTTGACGTAAGTACTATGTCTGATCCACCTTCAACAGAGGTAACACTGACATTTGACCGCAATAGCTCGATGATACTGAGCTTGTCAGTGTCATAGAGATGGCCCGGAAGCTTCGCTTGGGAGCGGACATACTCGAAGAACAAGCAGGACAAGCAGACCCAAGGTTCATGGCCAATGCCAAGCGAGCTGTCAGGCCTGCAATTGACTGGGTGACGAACATAGAACAGGAACTCAAGCGTCGGACTATGTCCACCACTAATGCGAATGTACGCGGACAGCCAGCACTTAGAGACATAATCGGCTACAAATTCCCGTAAGTTCTACTCTCAACTCTAACACTCTAGTCTGTATCTCATTCCTTGATGTCCCCATCCACCCTGCCTCGCAGCTCTACATAAGTGCTCTATGTGACATGTACAGTAGTCGTTGCAAGCACTCAGTAGTACCTCCTGCATAAGCATCATAAGTGTCGCGCAAGTAAGCACCTTGAAGTAGCTATAAGCAGCCGGTAAGTAAGTACTTACACTGATTAGGGCGAGGGTAAGCGCCGGGCCGCAGACTTGGTCGAATTATTCCCGAAGTCTGGCTACAACCAGTGCTCTATCACTGCTTACATTCGCTTTGTTGAGCCTTCCAGATGGGTAAGAAACCGTTTTGACCCCCGAAAGCCTTGGTCAGTATTGCTTAACAACTCCGCTATCCGGCGCTACTTCGGTCTATAAGCGGTCAGTAAGTAACAGTCACCACTGACTCTCCACCATCCTGTCGACAATGATGGCTCAAAAACTATTTTGGCACATAGCCTAGCATACAGAGAGTATGTCTGAAGAGGTTAGGGGACTTGCAGTCTCTCAGTGGTTGCTTAACAATTCGGTCTTTCACGACTACGGTCTCCTCAGTAAGTAACTACTTATAAGCTCGCATAAGTAACCGGAACAAAGTTCGGAGTTGATAGGCGCCAGGCCGTGGTCTGGGCTCCGGAGGCCCGGGACGAAGTGGCTGTGAGCGCCGGATGATGGGCCTGAGCGGAGTTTGAAAGGCCAGGAAAACCGGGTGGGAGATTAACGTCAAGTGTACATCGGCAAGCGACTCCGGAACGCTTGAGTGAATGACAGCGTCACTGCCGCACGATGCATCGATGAGATGCGAGATCTCACCCTGGGGTCGAGCAGACGTTTAATGTTCGTGCGTGAGAGTGAGCCAAGAGTCCGGTGAGAAACAACTTTACGTACACATTCTACTTTGCCGTCGGTCGGATGCAGACGCTCTACGGCCGCTTCTCGTCGACGTTCTTGGGCTCCGTAACTTCTCTGTCTCGAAACGCCTACGATTGAGCACATCAGCAAGCCAAGAGAGCACGTACATGACGCTGACTCGTGCAGGACGCCATAGTCGCTGTGGCTGCGCTCCAAACAAGCGGCAGAAGATGCGGACTCGAAGTAGCCTTACATGGTGATGGGCCAATCGCTCACTGTCGGAACGGGCTGCGAGGCTCAGCAGGGCGAGCACTAGGGCTCCCGCGAGGAGTCTCACGGCTTGCGACTTTCTTCGGCCGACCATGCACCGGGTCAATCGCAGAAGGTAAGCCTCATCCCGTCAAGTCAAATTGCATCGCAAGTCTCGGTGATCATACTATGGTGTGGTGCTCTTCCATTCTCATGGTATGTATCAGGATGGAGGCCCGTGCAGCAGGGTATACATCCAGGTACATCACATGAGAAGGAAGAGCCACACCGTAACAGGACTACCGAACACATTACGTGCTGGACCGGGTCAACATACCGAAGTATGAGGTTTGCAGACGCACCGATGTCTTCGAAGGGCAGACGGGGCCGCGTACTTCGATGCGAGAGTCAAGTCAATCTGGCTCCGCTAAGGCTGGGGAAGTGGGCGGTGGGATGAAGGACAGGAGGCCCTCGACCTGCACCTTTTATACCGGAGAGGCCGTTCTCTATCGAGGGGCGTGCCTCCGTACCATCGATGCCTTTGCTCGCTGATGGGTCGGCCTCTTTCGTTGTCCCTACCGCGCCACCCGGGGGCACAAATGGCGTGTTCGTCTCGTAATCGGAAATGAGACTCCAGTACAAAGGAGCGTCGCCCCCATGCGCTTCTGTAACGCCTAGGGTTGACCAATGTTAGCCTCTTTGGAACTGCCTTTCGACGCAAGGTCGGTGATCATACCGGTCGTACGGGCTCGTGGTGCGTTCCGCTGACAAGTTCGTTGAGCCTCTTTTCACAATGTGCCGGATATCGATGTACACGAGGCTCTCTTGCGCCAGGGTTGCTTTATTCTGTCTGGCCCTGGACCATCGATAGCGGAGTCGCGGAGTGGCACGGACGCAGCATGACCTGCCAGGAGGACAGGCATGAGGATCAGAGAGTCCTCCCGGAAGGAGTGGAGGGCGGGAGGAACCCATGCAGCGTCTGGTAACTAGGTCAAGGGAGGTCAAGGGGCGTGGTGCTGAGGCAGGAAGCCTGAGGAGCGGCTACCCGTCCCGGGACATCTGCGGAGGACGGCTACACTCCGCCACTTTCAAGTTCAACTCCGAGCCGAGGCACGCGGCGGCGCACCACAGTTTCGAACTGGACCAACACTCAACGCTCACGCACAGGTTGTCCTCTCACGGCTGGCTTTCGGAGCTCCTGAATTCTCGCTGGGTCTTGCTCCACCTATCTCTCGGACATACTGGTCGTTGGATAGGCTTCTAGCGTCGCATGGTTTACGGCGTGCACGGGGCATAGCATCGGAGATCTCTGGCTGCACCCTCTTTTCTCATATCTGCCACGAGCAACACAACTGGCTCTCGTTGATCCTCATGGCAAGATATGGTACCTAAACCCGATGCGGCTGGCCTGCGGAGGAGTCAAATTGGTTTGGCCGGTCGGGGAGACAGGGGTAGGGAAGGCATGGGCGACCAAGGCAAGTTGTCCCGCAGCTTCACTTGAAGGATCCAGGGAAACATGATTATGTCCGTTTGACAGCGAAGACCAACCTTTGCGCTATACTTTCAGTCTCTTCCCCAGTGGCGACGTGCCGGATACCAGACACTGTGTGTCCGTGGTCACTCAGCTCACGTCCGTGCCCCTCTCGTTCCTCTTGCAATTCCGACCATGGCTACCTTATTCGGTGCATCCGAGACCACTGCCTCACTCGTATCGTCTGCACACAGGATAGGTGGGTTGATTGCCTTTTGCAGCCCGGCTGACGGAAAGCGCAACGCATCCCCCATGCGGCTACCGTTCGACGTTCGTATATGAAGGCTGACGCGAGGCCCTCCACTTCTGCCATACACCTGCCATACCATCGTCTTACGTATATCATTCCTGTGCAATGTCAGTCCTCGACTCAGGTTCTCTCCCGAAGTATACACCGCCGGTGAGTAGTCTACCTTCCATCTCCAACCTTTCCACCTGCGACTCCGTTGGAGGATCACTAATACCAAACTCGCAGACCACGCTCGTACCCGAGCACCGTTCACCACCGCGCGCCGATACAGTGGTGTCCATGCTCCGTTCTCTGACAGTCGATGATTTCTTCCAGCGAAGAGCTCTGCGCAACACATGCACACAACGTTCCCCTCTCGACGACTTCTTCCCGCAAGCCAGCGAGATCATTCCGGGGCTTTTCGTCGCAGATCTCTATACCGCGACCTCCCCAGCCGTCGTGAAGGAGCTTGAAATCACCCATGTTGTCTCTGTCGTCCAAAAGCCTGACTGGCGTTACCCGCGCAACATCAGGCACCTGTGCGTACCAGTAGAAGACCGCACCGACGAGGACTTGCTGCGATATCTCGACTACACCGTACCATGGATCCGGGACGCGCTGGCGCGTGAAAATGGCCGCGTGCTGGTCCACTGTGTGTGGGGCATGTCCCGCAGTGCGAGCGTGGTGGTCGCGTACCTCATCGCCGCGCGGTCTATGTCCCTCGATGAGGCCCTCCGGATCGTCCGCGGCCGCAGAAGAATCGCGCGGCCAAATTCCGGATTCATGGAGCAGCTCAAGGTCTATGAGCGCGTGACGAGGATGAGGGAAGCGCAAGAGAAGCGACGCCGGGAGCAGTCGGAGCGTGAGGCGGATCTCGACTTGGATGGCCTTGCTCGCCGCCTGGGGATCAGCGTCTCGGTGCTCTCGTGAGTTGTCATACTTTGGCACGCTGTGGGGAGCCTGCAGGACTACCTTCGGGCCGTACTCTGCAAGCGTCAGGGTCGATGAGAAGGCAGGCTGAGCGCAGAAGGTGGTGAGGCTTGCCGCGAACATCTTGCGGTCCAATTCAACTGCAGCTCTTGTTTCATCGTTTCACCCCTGTATCGTATGCATGCGCCATGTCCCCGCCTTCTCACCGTGCAATTTCATGACCGTCGGGGTTCGAATCGTCGCCACGTTGGAGATTATTACTCAATGAGTACGAATGTTCTCTCCGGCCGCTGGGGCTGACAAGCATACCCCGGCTCCTATCCGCACCTTCAACACGGCTCGTGTAACTCCTCCCCTGCGGCTCACCTCGTTTCGAGCAGGCAGCTTCCCATAATTCGCCGTCATCTCCGACTGGAGCTCCACTAGCCGCTTTTGAACCACCTCGGTCGAGAAATGCGGCAATCCTGCGCTCAGGCTAGCAGATCTCAAACTGGCATCCGTGCGCAAAGATCGCTATCTATCTGCACGTTGCAACATGCCTGTACGATGCAGTTCATCAGATTCACATTTCCCAGCTAATTCTCAAAAATGGTTCTGCCGTGCTCACCGATGCTTACGGGGCCAGCTACTACTTACCGGGCATCGATATGTCCGAGTCGGAACCCTATCGCTGCGGTGAGCTCTACATCGTGTTTCTGCGTGATTTTGCGGGCCAGTGGCTTGGTTGATGGTGACCGAACTCTTTCATGTCCGAGTCAATTTCAAGTCGAAGACGTCGCCCGTGCACTCCTTCGCGTACTTCCCGTGATGCTGCAGGTACACACTGCATACGTGCCGACTAGCAAGCTCGGCTACAGGAGCATTCTTGAGATACAGGTGGCCGTTTGGAACATCCGTCCTTCCTGTCGTGAAAGCTCCCGAACAGAGTCAAAATATCGTCTGCTTGCTCGGGAGTCGGAAGACGATGCGACTGCCAGCTGTTCACAGTCGCCTGTAGTGCCTCCGACCTTCCGAGCTTCGGAGTCAAACAGACTGCGCGCATCTGTGTCTGTAATCGAACGGATGTAAGTATGGAGCTCCGTACGTTCAGCGGTTCATTTGCTTCGGATGCGCATGCGGACCTGCAGTGTGTGCGAGCTGGCCTGGTACAGACGACCGACTGCTTAACTAGGAACCGTTGTTCCTGCACGCTGTAACGCGATGCTGACTCTTATGGCGCATTCTCTGCCTACTAATACTACACATATATCAGTAGTACTTACTGCTCCCGTCTCGGAGTCACTATACTAAGTAAAGGTGCGGCTGAGCTTCACAAAGGTTAGCGCTGTTACGTGGGTCGGTCCACAATGAATGTAGCGCAGAAATAACCTGAGTATTTTGTGCGATGACGATACCCTGAGGCCTGGAGAAGGGTGAACTTGAAGGACCTGCAGAAGCTTGGGAAAAGCAGTAAGTAACTGCGCCTGAAGCGATTCGGATCAACTTTTCCACCACGAGTTCAGCGCTAGAGTCGACTCCCTTGACAGCTCCTCCGCCTGAGTTACAGTATCCCTCTTGCATGCAGCACTCCCGTCTTCCACTTGAGCTTTGTGAACAAGTGATCGACTGCATCTGGAAGACACACCCATGGTGGGACCGACATCAGCTGGTCCACAGGATACCAATATACGTGGGTGCATCCGACGACCCGCTCCGCGACCTCCGAGCATGCGGGTGGACATGCTCCGCCTGGTACCCTCGCGCTCGCTTCCACATCTACCACACAGTAACGTTCAATTACAATCATCAAGTTGAGCTCTTCATGCGCTCCGTATTCGAAACCCCACATCTCGCGGACCTCGTCCATGAACTTATTGTGTACATGGCCCAGGATACCTATATTCCGTTCGCACGGGGCGTGCTGTCCACAAAACTTCTACGGCTGCGCACCGTGGTATTCCCCCTCTCGTCAGTGCACAGAGTCTGGCTTTACCCGCCACACCATCACAATCTCGTCACCCAATTTCCCCTCACCGACCTTGTCTTCGACTTGAATCCCTCCAATAACTCCATGCTTGTCTACGCACTCCGAATAATCTGGTCGCTACGTGATCTTCGGAGCCTCACCATGATGCTTATTGGGGGTGCTCCTGTGGGTAACGATTTTCTCGTGTCCCGCATTCGCTCGCTGCGCAGGTCCTGGTCATGTGCAAAGCTCAAGGTGCTCACACTTCGGGTACGCTCCGCTGGCTCTGTGTACCGCTGCATCCGTGCACTTTGCTGATAGCATGGCGTAGGGTGTTTTTCTGCAGCAGACTATGGCCGTCTTGCCCTCGTCCCCGTTCGGCACGACAGTGGGGCATCTGGCTGTCCACTTACATGGTCCATCGTCCAACCAACCTATCGGACACACCGGGTTCCAAGCCCTCATGGACCAGATCAGTCTCTTTTCATCGCTGCGGGAGTTGCGTATATGGGCTTCAGTCAGCCGCTTCGAGTGGCAGAGTACCTCTACCGCACTTCCCATGGCCCTCCGAGCCTTGCCGTCGCCGGCAACACTCAGTGCTCTTACTGTCATGGTCACGAACTACCATACATCCTCTACTCGGAGCCAATTCCTCTCCAGCCTGTCAGAGGGCAAGGTCGACGAAGTCCTGCGGAGGTTTATCAACTTGAGCGTTTTGCGCTTCGAGTTCACAGAAACGAAGGACAGCAGCCATGACAGCGTGTGGTGGGAGGACACCCTTCGGGTCCACTTGCCCGGACTGCGTGGCGCTGTGGCTATAGAGGCGAAGATAACAGCGTTTGGTCAGTACATCACGTTCCCCATGTGATGAGCACAGTACTCACGGTTCACGTCTGATTATTATTGCTGTTGCTGCTTCAACAGCATTCACTCATGCCTGGAGAGAGGACATCCCACAACGGAGTTTTGCACAGTATGAAGCTGGGATCGGGGAAGGCCCACCTCCTCTAACTTTATTACGATCCTGGCATCGACGTCGTCCGCGCAAGAAGATATCGACCCTAAATGACTCCCCAACGTGACGACGTAAGTAAGCTCTCAGAGCAGCCTCGATCATCCGGCGTCGCACTGACGATACAAGGACACAGTATAATTACCAGTCTGGTTACCTGGTCATCTGATTTTCGCGGCGTGCTGTCCGGGTATACAGCTGACGGAGCCCTGAGGCCTGATATTTACTACCGTCCCTTTTGGTCTCTTCATTACTTCGCTACATCGTTCATCATCTAGATCGCCGATATCGCAAGTCGACGAGGGGGACGACTGATTCGCGTCAAACGCGAACCCTTCGCCTCGCTTCATTCGTGTCTTCCTTCCCGGTTTGCGCAGATGACGCTAAGGTTGCAGGATCCGCTGCGCTGAGCCAGAGCATAAACGTTTGCCCCATCAACCCAACCCCAGACCAGCCAACATCACACCTGTGAGGAATCGGGAAAACATGACTACATACGAAAGCGATGGCGGTACAAATACAGAACTCGTGAAGCGCCCAGCGGAATGGGCAGCCTTCCCACCCGCATCTCCAACATCACCAGCACGTCACTGCGACCGCTTGTCGACCTCGTAGACGTTGCTGCTCGTCCCTCCCTCGCTCTCGTTGATGACCTCGCCCGCCTCCGCGTCGCGCAGGCCGCCCGCCTTCCAGTCGGGAGCGTAAAAGTAGAGTGCGGGGAGCCGACGAGCAGCGCGCCGACGATGTTGCCGAGGTATGCTGCGATGAGGGACCTATGGAGGATCAGAGCTGTAAGAAATAGCATCGTTGCAGAGGGCTAGGCTGGACGTACTTGCGAATGTATTCTGCGACGGTCAACTGTGGCCTGGGTCAGATACAGGCTCGGAGGTTGCAAGGACATCGGAACGCACCTCCGCGCCGAAGAGGATGCCCAGCGGGACTGAGAACATGTTTGCGACAACTGACATCTTGTGTCAGGCGTCGTTCGAAGGAGCACACAGTCAGACGACCTACCGTGGTCGTAACCGCAAGCCACGAATATCTTCACGCAGCAACGCACGCCGTCGTCAATGCTTCTCGAGACACCGTAGACAACGGAAGCGTACCATAATGGGTATCCAGATGGCTACGATCTGAGGCGCAGTCAGCGTCACGCCGCGGTGAAACTCCGAGCGAAGTGGATCAAACGCTAACCTTTGAGATGGTCTCCCGGGCTCCGGCCGCTTGCTACGGAAGAAACATCGGCATGAGCGAATCAGCCCGAGAACCATCGAAGGTTTGCATACCCAGACGGCGACGCAGACTAGCCAATTGCAAGCGATACCACGCAAAAATATCTGGTGCCATTCGGGGTCGGCCGCCTTGTGCCTGGAATATGGCTCAGAGGGCTTCTCGGGGCAAGCGGCTGCGATGACGCTCACATCGCAAAGGTCACGGCGTACGCGTTGTATGGCGCCGTCGATATGATACCCGTGTCTGCACGACGTCAGCTCTGCTGCGAACACACCACTGCGGCAGATGTAAAGCTTACATTTCACGAGAACGGAAGCAAAGAATAGGCTCCCAACCAGGTTGCCGAACGTTACTACCCGGGAAGACGTTCAGTCCCATCGAAGAGAGGAGCCGAGTGATGGCGCACCGATCAGCCAGTTGTAAGGCAGTCCCCACCATGGGACGGCGCCCTTGATGCACGCCATGGGATAGATCTGTCACCCAGTAATGAAGTCAGCGCCTCTTCAACAAATGCCTCAGGCCGTGGTCGCTCACCATCATGTTACTCGTAAGCAGTTCTTGACCCTGCAGAACGATCCTGGTGTCGGCCAGGTCAGCAAGATGCGCCGCCAGATACCACATGCTAAAGTTGATGCACGGTGCACGGCGGAGGCGAAAGGGTGTTGACGTACATTATAAGGCCCACGGGAAACACGGCTCCACCGAGAAACTTGACGAGACCCGGGTTCGACGCGTTGATCCCAGCCGAGCCTCCAGACACGATCTCTGAGAGGAGACCTCCAAAGGAGAGCATCACGCCCGCTGCGACCTGCGGGCCACCTCCTGGTCAACATCTCGGCTGGCAGAATTGCGCTCGCGGATCGGGACTCACCGCCTTGAAGAAAACTAGATCTGCTCGTGTCCGGTGTTTCGCCACACCACTCTCGATCATCGCCACCGCGACCTGGGTAGGCTTGAGCGTGCTTGGGGGTCGAGGCTTGCCATCGTTGCTCGGAGGACCTGGAGGCGGCGATACGGCGGGACTACGAGGCACGGAGAGCGGGGGGAAGCCTGCGCAGGGAGGTGGGAATGTGCGCTGATGTTGGGATATATACGATGGCCCCAGGCGTCTGTGGGATGCACCGTGCCGTCCCACAGGCAAACCTCAGACAAAATTAGAGCATAGCTGCATGCGGACGAATCAGAAGACCCGAAGATGAGACGAAGAGGACACGGCCGCGCATACTTTGCCGAAACAGGGCGTGCGCTGGCGTGCGTGTAGTGACGACAGTAGTCCGGCGTTCTTCAGGAAGCTTGATCATGATGATTCGCGCGCGCCCAAATGGGTATCCGACGGCTAGCGGAAGGTGCACCAACCCTTCGACACGGCCGTTACAAAAAGGCATGAACAAGTCCGCAGGTATGTGGACTGGTAGGGACTTGCGTCATATACAAACGAGTGGTTAGCCGTAGCCGGTGGGGAAGCTGAGTGCGGGGTGCTATATTGTTAGCCGACCATGCAGTGTCTTGTGAACTGTAACAGTGAATATGCCAATCATCCAGATCATCTTCTCGCAGCGTCTTGTCTCAACGCTGGCGAACAGCAGCGAACAGCGCGGGTGCGATAGTGGTAGACACCGGTGTGTGTGCAAGGGCAGCCGAGGGCCCAGTGTGAATGACGGCCGCAGCGAAACGCCACAACGGGCGCCCTGACCACCTTTCGTGGGATACTGGCGTGCCCAGTGCAGGATGCACAGAGGTACGTGTCCCTTATGGGTCGGTCATGGACCACTCCAGGCATCTTGAGCGGCCCAGATGGCATCCTCCGACGCGCCAGGAAGATATAGCTCCGTCAAAGACGGGGCCAACGCAGCCCATGCACTGACCGAAACCTCGTCCCAGGTGCAGTCTATGACATGCAAGCTCTCCAGGACGGGAAACGTCGAGTCGTAGTCGTGCAATGGGCCATTCTCGAGGAGCCAGACATCCCCGTAGCCTTTGTCGTAGCTGATGCACGAACGCAGGTAGCTCGGTACGTCCGCCCGTACGAACATGCTCCCGTTGTGCACGAGCGTGAGGGACCGCAACCTGGAGAATATGAAGGGGTACTCTAGGTGGGGGAGCGGAGTGTCCGTCTGCTGCAGGACGACCATTGTCTCGAGTTCGTCGTGAACGAGGTCGAAGAGGCGACACATGAGGGCGGAGAAGCGTGTTGCCCATGAATCGTAAGCCATGGAGTATGTGTGCACCCCGAAGGGATCGTATTTCCAGGTAAGGCTGCAGTCGCGGCCGAGAGACAGGACCAGATGTCGGACGGGGTAACCGGCGGACGCGGAAGAGGCGAAGGCCTTGCAAGAGAGAAACTTCTCTATGCTGTTGAGCGACGATAGTCGGACGCTGTGGAAGCGATACGCGGTAGAGTACGCGCGCAGAGCGCGAGATGCCATGGAGAGGGACGCGCCGGTATATCCTCCATCCGTGCAGGAGAAGGAGAAGATGTGGTGCCACAGCTCGGTGGGGAGAGATGTCATGGCGTACATATCAGAAGTATTCTGGATGATGTGTGTCAGCGCCACAGTCCCTTCGGCATCCTGCACAGGGTACTCACGTCGGGAGGTTCTATGGCTCGAGGTGTCGGCGATTGTAGGGTGCTACCGCACGCCTTTATGCAACGAGCTGGATCGGACAAGGCGGATACGTGTCGTGTTGACCTAGAATGTTTAGCGAAGGTAATTGTCTCGGAAAACGAGGAGATCAACAACGGAGGGGAGAGATATACAACCGTCACAATAGGAGCTTTCATCTTGCAGCAAGGACCGGTCGTTCAAAATGCGGACGCGTGCTCATAACAACGTCTATTATCCTTCCAGAATGGAGGAGGCTGCAAGATATAAGCATCCCATCACAGCTGCCCAAGTCGTACGTTACCGGAAACCAGCCGGAGCGCGTCGCAAGGAGACCACATAAGAATACGAGGGTATGCACAGGGTACCAGGGTGTCCACAGTCGTGACTGACGACAGCCGCTTCAGGCATTGTCAGCCTCAGCCGCTACCCACGGCCCCTTCCCCCAGGTCTGCCTTGAGCACCACTCCCGCTGCAGCCTCTCGTGCCAGTATTCCTCATTGAAGCCTCGTTCATGCACCGTAAAGACGACGATATTGACCTCAGGACGGGTATCGGAGATGCCATGCAAGCTTTGCAGGTGTGTCTCGCGAGCGAGCGCGTCCTTGGTGAAGTACGGCCACACGATGAGGGTGGAGAGTGAGGGGAACTTGGGCGGTGCCGCGAGAAGGGCACTGCATAGCGCGCCACAGCATTCCTCGCTTGCGCTCGAAATGCGCAAGTGCGTGAGCCGCGGCGCCACGACGGTCCAAGTAGGGAGCTGAGTCTCCCAATCGCCGTCGACGAGGTGCAGCCTCTCTAGAGCGGGGAAGATGGGGTTGGCAGCAAGTGCGTCCTTATCGGGAGGTGTCCCGGCTCCGTAGAACTCCTTGTTGGAGGGCTCTAAGCCGTAGTCGGAAATCGGTTGAACGCGGAAGAACGTCCGGTCTTCGTCGAGGAGTGTGAGCTCACGCAGAGCTGGGAAGGAGCACCGTACGTATGGCAGGAGGATCTCGAAGTTCTGAAGGATGGTCATCGTGAGGAGCCGGAGGGAGACGAGGTCGAAGAGCCGTGTCATGAGGGTCACAAAGCGAGCGTTCCACTGCTCCTTCTGCTCCTGCCAGGAGTGGTAGTCGCGGAAGTGGAAGGACGGCCCGAGGACGAACATGTCTGTCTTTCCAGGGAGGAACGCGAGGAGCAGGTGGCGGACGTGTGGCGGGTCGTTCACAGATGCGGTGGCCTCGGCGACGGCTGCCTCGTACGCCACGAGGAACTTCTCCACCTGCTTCAGGCTGTTGAGCCGGACGCTGCGGAAGCGGACGGGGGCGAAGACTAGTCGGAACGCCTTGGACGTACGCGAGAGCGCGGACCCTGTGCGCCCCCCGCTCTCGGAACAGGCCAACTCAAAGATGTACTGCCAGACGTCTGTGGATAGGGAGTCCATGGCGCGCTGCTTGTCGAAGACACTGGTGAGCATATGAAGGAGATTCTGGAGACGCGCCATGTACCTGATGATGGATTCCGGGGGATTGGAGATGATTGATGGTCGCGTCCTCCGCCTGGAGGTCGCTCCTTTTATGAGTCTGCGTTGACCGCAGCTATGGTCGGCTCGTCAATAAGGAGAGCGATGCCCCAGAGCACGCAAACGATCTCGGTCGGCCAGTGTAGGAGTCAAGACCTGTATATTCCAGAAGTCCATACGGGCGGGTTGCGCTGAACCTGGACAGCCTCCAGCTAGCATGCTGGACGGCGGTTGTTGGCACCGACGAGCTCCCGAAGGCGTGGCATCGAGTGGGATACCCGTTCCGCCCTGGCACTTCAGTGAGGCAGCCGATAGCGATGCGTGCTTGGCAATGCAAGGAGTTCGCTTAGACAACTGGAAGAGCTGCTGGATCGCCTTCAGAGGGTGGCCACCCACGCCACTTCGCGGACGCAGATCGTTACTGTAGTTGGCAGATCGTGTCAAGACAAAGTACAGATTGCAACGAAGTGAGCAGCTTACCGACGCATAGGACTTGAAGATGCATATGTGTCGGATACTTACCATGACAGGATGATGAGTCGCTGCACATATGGCCGTCTCATGTCCGGCATAGCCGAGGAGATACAGCCTGCGTGTTTATGAGGATCCTCGGGCTTGTCATCGCAGGTGGACATTCTGGTCACCTCGGACGCCGACTGCTCCGAGTCCGTGATGTCGAGGTCGGAGAAGACAGATGCTTGCCTCGGTAGGCAAGGAGACGGACGAGTGAAAGATTTCGCGGTGTCTAATGGCTGAAGGCAGAGCCGGGCACAAGCAGCAAGGGGCTCGAGGAGCACGTTGAGCACCAGGGGTTCATGGACGTCGTCGACGTCGTCGACCAAAGCTAAGCGGCCGCTCGCCGCCAAATGAGCGGTAAGGGCGCTCTGCCCCTCACCGTGACCCCCTCCCGTCCAACATCCAGCATCCACCAGCACCTATAATCCTGTTATATACCCCAGATACCTCTCTGAACTCAGCCTGCTTCATCTCCGTCTCTTTAGGACCCGGAAGCCTCGCTCATTGTGCTGTGCGGGAAGGAGGATCGCACGCGTCCGGATACCCACATACCCTCGCATACAATCACCCGGACGATGTCGGCCTCTGCACCCGTGAACACTCAGTCTACAGCAGGCGCGAGCAACAAGGAGGATGCCTCGATACCCGGAACGACTGGAGGGGAAAACGGCGACATGCCGCCAACGCCGGAGGTCCGTCTGAATGGCAGACGTGCGTCCACCGCCAGCTTGCGCGGTACGCCCTCGAAGGGGGCTCCAGGAGGCGATGGCTGGGGGTCGAACTTTTGGGTGACACTGGTGGACCCGCAGGTGCGTTCTATGTCCTGACGCTGACTCGACGGCGTCGTGATTTTGACCATCGCTGATCCGTTTCGTCTGCTCTCGGTGTCTATTGCCACCTGCGGTGCATGTATGCGCTCGCAAACACCCATATAGACTCAGGTGTCCTTCTATGCATGTCCCGCGACGGGGGAGGTTAGCTGGGATCCACCGGCCGGAAATTTCTTGTGAGCAACGTCACGCTTCAGCTTGCGGCGACGCTATACATGTTGCTCACCTTGCGCGCAGGCTACCACCGAGCCCCGATGGCGAATGGTGGGAGATGTTCGATGAGGCCAGCGGCCTCCCCTACTACTACCAGACTAAGACTGGCGAAACAGTCTGGGAGCGTCCGAACACTTTTGTCATCCCGCTCGGCGTCCTGCAGAATACCGCTCTTACGAGGCGACTATCCCTCACGCATCGCGCGCCCCAAATTGCTTCTAAGAATGGTCACAAACATACCAGCGATGAGCCAGAACGCGCGCCTTACCGCCGCTCGCGTTCGTACCTGAATGAACGAGAGGCGGCGGGACAGAACCACAAGAATGGCAGCGGCCCGTTGCAGCCCCGTCGATCTCAGTCGTCTACTCGAAGTTCTCCGGGACGTACACCACACACGCCTCCTAGTCCGACTTCGGCCTCTCCCCGCACGAGTTCTCGCGGCAACTCTGGGCGAAAATCTAGCACCGAACACTTGCACCACGCTTCCGGGCCTCAGGGCTCGCCGCTGGCGTACGAGCGTGGTCACCCTCTTGCGCCTATCCCTGGCTCGCCATACAACACCGATGCCGATGCAGCTACTTCTCCTGCACCGTCCGATCGTGATCAAGCGTCAGCACCGGCCACGCCTAGCGGACGCCGGAGAGATGCCACTAAGAAGGACAGCCCACACCAGAAGAGCAAGACTGATGATGCCACGCCGGGTAGATCCCGCTCAAAGTCCTCTTCCTACATGCAATACCGCTCTCCGCAGCCGCAGAGCCTCACTGCTGCGCTGGAGATGATCGCTTTGTCCAACTCACAGTCGTCGGGATCTCAGGACAAGTCCAGTGTCTCGGAGAACGGGCACGCCCGAACGCCTCTGCAGGAGTCCCCACCCAGAGTCAAAATCAACACGGATCCGAAGATGCTGCGTAGATCGCGCTGTACGTGCATGCGCTGCCCGGAGTCTAATATATCTCGTTCGGCAGAAGCAGCGGAGAAGTGTGGGCGGGTGTTTGGCGGGGCTAGTCCACTCCGGGCGACGAGCTGCCAGAGAACAGACGGTGTCCTGCCAGAGAAACAAACGGTTAGTTATGCAGATCCAGGGGGTAGTGAGTACCTCCAGGGGGGTAGTAGGTACCTCCAGGGGGTGCCATAGTACCTCCGGGGGAGCTCCAGGGGTGTAGTACCTCCAGGGGGTGGAGGTACTCCAGGGGCAGTACCTCCAGAGAAGGTGAGCTCCTGCGGGCTGCGTCGCCAGTCGTCGCAGGAAATCGTTTTTTCTCTCTCGTATGTCGCCGTATGTTGCACCCCGGGGCTCGCTCTGGACGCTCTGCTGGGGCTTCAGTACGGGGAGAAGCTGCAGCGTGTCCCCGGCCCTCACAGCTCGGGGATGTCGAGGCCGGGATGGGGCTAGCACTCTGGTCTGTGGGGGAACACGATATATTCGCCCCATACGCTCTGTACATCGTACTACTCTGCCCTGTCTACTCCGTTTCTCCCTCTGTCCTCCTCCGCCCGAGAACTGCGCACAAGCCGCTCCCGGCCCGTCGTCCAGGAAGCCGTCCGCACGCCGTCTCGCGATCGTGCAGACCCCGGACGCGCTGCGGACGGCTCTGTGGCCACTCGCCGCCGCCGCTCCCTTGCTGACCCCGTCCGCCGTCCAAGGAGAGTACGGCCGCCAGACGCGCCGGCAGTCCAGTGCGCCGTCTACGCGTCCTGCCGCAAACATCTGCGCAAACGGAGAGTTAGCGGTCGTCGGCTCAATCGCACACCGCCCTGCACGTACCTGGTTCTCTGCACAGCCAGCGCAGCGAGAGCGGCCCGCTGCAGTCGTCTTCCACGTTTGAACACTCGGCGGTCGGCGGCGAACACGCTGCCATTCCTGGCAGCGTAGACGACGTCCGGCCCTGCTTCCCCTCTGCACACTGAAGGTGAACGCGGCGGGGACCGAGTCTTGACTGACAGGCTGCCTTCCAAAAAGCCCAGTCTGTACACGGCTGCCGTCGAAACGGACGCGCTCTGCCACACAAGGCAATCGAGACGCGCGAGAAGCACGCACCTTCGTAGATTGTGAAATCGGGCATGCCGGCATCGCGTCGAAGCGCGTGGGAGACGTCCCGATCGCCGCTGAATGCCAGCAGCTTGCCAGTGAGTGATATAAGGTCCGTGAGGTGCGAAGTATCAGTGCGCTGACATACCATGTTCATCAGCTCGAGACCTCCCAGCATGTCGGCCAGCTTGCGCCAGGCATGTGCGCACAGAGACTTGCATTAGAACATAATCAGTATCGTCGATAGCCATGGAGCAATGATCAGAGTACTCACCAAGCCTAAGTGATATGTGCCGGTCATGGATGGTAGCCGTACATGCACTGGTAGCTTCAGGCTCAGCCATCCAGTCGCCCTACGTCAACTAGAATGCAGAGTCAACGTCAAGAGGCAACAACAGCGTTGACGACTCACTGAAGACTGCGCAGGTTGCGGCACAGACGCAAGTTGCTGGCGGCCGTATTTGGAACGGGCGTCTCCGACCGCGGACGGTCGAGATGTCGAAGCCTCGCGTCGGGGCCGCTTCTCTGTCCTCTTCCACACCATCGCGCCGTCGCCCGTCCCTGGTGTCCACTCGTCGCGACCCTTGGCAGGCGCGTTGCCTCCATGCAGCCGTCGCTGCCGTCACCGCGCAGGGCGAGCGCATATATGCGCGGTAGGTGAGTAGATCGTGTCGTACTGCCGCACTCACCGTAGGCATCGTCAAACATGCGATAGATGATCTAGTGGTAAAAGGTCAGTCGCCTCTTCTGGTCACGGTCTCGGAGAAGGTACGTACGTACTGCAGCGTGAGTGCTCGATGGTCCTTCCGAGTCCGCTCTGAAAGCCGGATCTGCGCGTGTCCTTGACTTCTCTGCTAGTCTGCGACGGCTCCCGGGGTCTTGAATGCTTCGAAGGTGAGTGCTTTACGCGATACTACGAAAGTGCCTCCAAAGTCAGGCATGTTCCGCCAGGATGTGCGTGCTGACCCGTACCTGCTGTCTGTTCTGGCGCGAAGGTGTGGATCTTGGGGCTGTTCTTGCTGGAATCGCCCTCTCTGCGTGCGTCCTTGCTCGATGGCTTGCGTTGCGGTCGCTGCTGAGCAGGCTTGAGTGTAAGTCACGCTACGAAGACAGCGACGCGTGACGTCATGACCTCCCGAAACGGCAAGTCGCCCGACTGCAGACGCGTCCTCCAGCCGCGGCGCTCTCAGCAGTTCGCTCTCTCGAACACACGTCTGAACTCGCCCTGCGCGACCTCTTGCTGAGCCTGCAGCATCTTCTCGACGCGTGCTGCTGGTGAGTTAACAACGGATCGCCAGCTCAGAAAGGAACCAGAGATACATACGATACTACATGGCTGCCGGGCTTCGAGTCTTCTCGCGGCGCATGATGTCTGACCGTGTCCTCGGACCTCCACCGAGTACGTATCGACTCAGACTGCGATTTCGAGTGAGTACCACTCTGGGTCGCGTGAATACTGTGGTGCGTACCTTCACTGACTGCCATGAGTCGATGGTGCTGGGGTTACACACCTCGGGACGTGACGCGTGTGCAGTCTTCCAGCCCTCGACGACCTCAAGCACGCGCGTAGCCCTCTGTGCTCACGCCGGGACCTTGCGTATACTGCTTGAATACTGTGCTTGGAGGCTCTATCTGCATACTCACCGTCAGTCACTTCTTGACATGCGGCTCGGGCCTTGTACTTACCTCCTCCGTGCGCACCGGCGTGTCAGTCGAGACGGAGCATGTTCTGACGTAAAGCTCAAAGCATGGATCTGCTGGATGGAGAAGCTTGCGCACTGGCAAGCTCTGTTCAGTGGAGAGCACGTCGAAGTCGGATGGGTCACGTACAGCGGGGGATAATGGAGGTAAGGAAGGACTCCTGGGCGCAGCGTGCTGAACCTCGAACTGCGGAAGGCTCCGGCCGTCCCACTTGGAAACCAGAAAAGATCCTCTGTAGTGCCTCGAGAAGCACGTCCACGAACGGGGCGCCGAGCGAAGCATTCTGCACCTGGCCTCGCATAATATTTTAGCACACATCCTCCCGATGTCCTATCTGTTATCCGTACTCTGTAATCACCGCCATACGAATATACTTACTCATTGGTTCATGAAGTACTGCTCGACTGTGGATTGCTGTGAGAGGGTGTATGGGGCTCACTGGGTAAGTATGTTGAGGACTTGCGAGTGTCCGATCAGAATCAGAACAAGCACGTACTAGAATGCGCGGACAATTTGACGTGGGAAGGATCTAGATGCCGCTCCCAATTCAGACCCTGCAGAGGCGTCATACAACAGCTACATGACTCCGGTGGCAACTTGAAGGGATCTGCTTATATACCAGCTTGAATGCTCGACAAGCCAGATCTCTGCTACAGTCCAGAGTAACAATATGGCAGAGAGCCGCAGGAGCCACATTAGCAGCAGGGAGTCAATGTGAGCACATGAGCGGGACTTTCATGAGCGACGTAAATGATTGATAATGGAAGCATGGACCCTGGAGACTCGGATGTCAGAAGCAAGCGGCATTGATGGAGGAATCCGCATGGTAGCTGCCAGGAGGCTCACTTTCGCAGCTATCCAGGCTGTACACTCGCTACGTGCATATGCCATACCATGGCTGAATATCTTTACATTCTATGACTTCAACACCTTGCGGGGCCCACAGAAGACACTGACAGTTCGAATTACAAAGCCGCAAGCTGGATGAGTGAGTCAGGGATCACGGGAGAGACCGAGCAGGAAGCCTTGATTCCGTAAGGTAGCGGCCATCAGTTACAGAAGCCGGGAAGATTTTCCGAAGCCAGTTTGCAGAGGTCCATTATGTGATTGCGATCGGGCAATTCAGCCCCAAAATGTCCTGGTATATCCGCGGACTCCAGTGAGCATGCCTGTGGTAGACTCCAGCCCGTAGGTCATTCAAAGGAAGCGAGATTTACCCTGGAGTTTTGGTGTACTACAAAGCATAGCCCAAGCAACATGGTTCTGGGGATGTCAGAGAGCTGGACAGGATACGCGATCACATGCAGTACCACTGTCTACTGGCTGCTGTATATAGTAGGTAGTATTTTGAAGCATACTTCTTACTGTCTTCACTGCACCATAAGTTATGTTGATAAATACATGGTGTCTGCTTCAAGGGTATACGGAAGTCGGACGATGCACCGAGCGTTCGAGACCGACAGAGAAGTCAAGTCGGAGGCAGGGCGCTGAAGGGATGTTGACGAAAAAGGCAATCTAGACGCTCTTTGATACGGAACGCCACCCTTGATCTCGCGCTCTCCTGGAGCTCTCCTCCCCTCTATGCCCCATGTAAAAGGTTAGAGCGCTCGTTGAGTCTGCATAGGATGGAAGAGCAGCCACTGAGATGATGACTGACTTATATAGGTGATTTCTAGGTTACTTATTCGATGGACTCAGAAGTATCGGCGGACAGGGTGATTCCAAGACATATGCCGAGGCCGAGAAGCACAATCCAACTAGATGTCCTCAAAGCGTTTATGGCAAGAGCTCTGAGATACTTAGGTCTCGCATTGTGGCTCATATTCTCCCAACTGCGAGGAAACCCGCGGAATCGCTAGTATTTGAGGACCCTGTCCTCCTGCCTTCGTCCGAGGTCCGTAGGATGATAATTGGGGAAACAATCCAGCCATCAAGCTTCTAGCGTCTATCTTACGTTACAACGCTAGCCGTGCTGCGTTCTTGACGTCTCCGCGCATCTCGAGCTGTCCAATTCCATTTCCTCCGTCAGGGTAAGCTGTTCCCCCCTCCCGAGCCCCCGCCCTCTCTCCGGTCGGACTATACAGGTCACGCACACCCATCGTGAGACTGTGAGTGTTCAACAAAACAAAGTTCAGCTCGCTTACCTCTCGTGACTCGTAGCTGCTCTCCGTTGTCTATATAAACCCGGCCAGACCGTCCTCACCCCCGCGCTCCCCCACGCACCTATGTCCCCAATCGCTCCCAATTTCATTACTGCACTACTCTTCGGTTATACCACGTAGTACGCTATTTGACTACTAGTACCTCAGCGTGCCTTCCCCCATATTATATCCTCATACACACTATATAGCTGCCACATCCCCGTCTTCTCGCTCCTCCCTCTTCTCCTCGTATCCACTTCTACACAAGTCCGCGACGACCACTCTTGCTTCTGTTGACTCCTTGTAGTGCATGCAGCAGATCCACGCCCTCCGCCGACTCATTCCACTGCTGCTAAGCTTCATGGAAGAACCCCAGAGGTTAGTCACTCGCTTGTTGGAGAGTACCGCGCTCTGACCTATGGTATCCTCGTTAGATTCCGCGACTGCGACGCCGCGCCGCCGGCTCGAACATTCACTGACTGCCTGATACGTCGTTGGGTAAGTACTTTCGATGATACATATCTACTACCGGTGCTGACCACTCATTACTCAGGCAACTGAAGCTCGGCTTTCCCTTCGCACTCGAGTTACGCATGCGACCACTGACTTCTCTTCAAGTGTACTCATGTACATCAGTAGGTCGACATATCACTCGGCTGCTCAAGGGCATGCTTACCAAGTAAGTACGCAGTCGTTCCCGAGCCAACGTAGTGATTGAACTCGCACGTCGCAGGTCGGCGAGCTCCAGTATCCCGCCGCCGTCGCCTTTCGCGAAGACCGCTTTTGCTTCGAGGCATAGCACCCTTGTGTCTTCACTGGTATGTTCTCTTTTGACTCGCATACCTCATCTCATACATGTTTGCAGGTCTCGCTATCGACTCGAGCAGCACAACTCGAAGCATAGGTACCTACTATTGAGTCGATGTTCGGTCCGCAATACTGACATCTATAGACTTCAGACGCAAATATCAGAAAGCTCGGAGTCTTCTCTGCGTTCGCAGTAGCGACGTAAGTTCAGCGGCTGTCTTCACGCGCCGCATATCTGACGTCTTACCTTGCAGATCCGACTCCCTGTCTGTCTATCGCACTTGAACGTGGAAGGGGTACGAGCCGCGGCACAGGTGAGCACCGTTCCCTAGAACACCCTTCGAAGACCACGCTGACATGTACGACTGTCACACAGATCACCGTTGTCGAATCGGCTCTCAAAGAGACGCGTTGCAGGTTTGGCCGTGCAAGTCCGAGTTCGCAACTGTAGGTCTTCTGTTTACTTGCAGACTCATTCGCTCACGTTCGCTCACATTAACTGTCGCAGGCACAATTTCGTACGATCCGGAAGCACGCGTGAACCTCGGTCTCTGGGGTAAGCAGACTATCCATTAAGACTAGCCTCAATCTACTCACAGCCGTTAGCAGACTCCTTCGAGAACAGGCGTGTGCCTCCGAGTCGCCGAGAGAACACGCACCGAAGCCGCTCGACACGGTCCCTCCGCCCCTACGCGCGTAAGAAATATGGTACACGCAGCACAGTCAGTGGTAGTATGGCACGCTGCACGCCCGCCGCCTGCCCGCTGCAGCCCGCTCAAGTCGTCGTCCCGTGCATATCGAGCGACAGGAAGACGGACCGCTGCCTCTCCTGGTGGTCTCGTCTGCTTCAGACGGGCCTCCGCGGCTCGTCAGTCGCGTCCGATCGCGCACTCGGACGGCGCCCAACTTCGCGCACGAGTCCGACGCCCTCCCTGCCGCCGATTCGCATGACTGGCGGGGCGAGCTCCCACTTCCCAGCCTTCCGTGCAGTCCGCCCGACGCCGCCGTGTTCGTGCCGTGGGCGCCGTGCCAACGCGGCACGGCGGGAATGCGCTATGATATCGGTAGCGCGGCGTCTTTCCGCTACCCGCCGCCCGTAGACGTCGAGAGCTACGCGTCCGCGGTCGACAGACGCGTCGCCAGTGTGCGCGGCCGCAGGAACTGCCCGTTCGATGTCTTGACTCCTGCCTGCGAGATCATGCCGGCCGTCCCGACCGCTCCCGGGCAGCGGCGGACTGGACCGGACGCGAGCTGCAGAGTCGGAGAGACCGCTCGAAGCGGTGGTACGGAGGTCCGAGTTTGGCGGAAGCTGGAGGGCGACAACGAGTCGAGCCGCAAGGCCGCTGCCCGAGATTGGCGATCTCGAGAACACGGCGGGGATGCCAGCAAACCGCCTCAGCGCCGACGCTCAAACCACATTGCACGCGGTACGAAGTTGCGCGGCCATTCGGGGTGCGGCGGCGGCTGGATGGCGGGGACGAGTCGGGCGATCCCGAGCCTGCCCGCCGGCATGGCGATTTTGAGAAGTCGTCCGGGGCGGCGGAGAGCCAGCTGCAGACGTGCCCGTGGACCGAGTTGCACGTCGGACGCGTTCGCGCGGCGGTCTCTGGCGTGGTCGTGGCGGGAAGGCGGCGGGAAGGCGGGTGCGTGCGAAATCGCAAGGAAATGGCGATTTCGCGACCGCGGCGGATCTGCATGCGAGAGGGACCGTTCGATTCGAAACGGTCCACGTTGATGACGTGCCGAGTTTGAGCGTGCGGGGATGGGAGGGGCGGGAGATATGGCGGACGCTGTGGTCGGTGAGGCTGGACGCCGGCGGCGACGTCCTGACTGCTATCCCGGGGCGCTGCTGCCCTGTACTTGTAAGTAGCGTTAGCGTAGATTGGCTGGCGGTCCGTGAGGATGGATGGAGGCGTACGGGCCGGCGGGAGGAGAAGGACGGCGGGACCAGTGGCAGACGAGCGAGAGCAAAGAAATCGGCGTTTTTGGCCGATTTCAGACCGCTTCGGAACACCTCGAGCCTGTGGGAGCTGTGAGAAGGTGTCCAGGGAGGTCTTGAGGACAGGTTCGGTTGCGTGAGCACGCGCCGTTCGGGTAGAGGCTCGAATTTACTCACCTGCGTGGCAGAAATCGCGGCGTCGCCACGCGAGTTCTTGTTGTGTCCCGACGCCGCGCATATGGCCTGGTTCGCAGGAGCGGTGCGCGCCTGGTGCACCCGCTTGCGAGCGAATTGGTGGGGATACGAGCAGGCGGCGGGCTGTTTTCGTCGACGCGCGGTCAATATGTCGGCTGCGACGGCGATTGGCGGGAAGAGCGGGTGTGCCGTGAGCTGACAATGGTCGACGTATGCAGTCAGCAACAGGGTGAAGTGTCTGTGGGGAGTGCTCACTTGTGTGGCGAGAGCATGCGCGGGAGAGATGGGCGGGAGCCAAGCAGGACCGCACCTGCAGTACAAAGTGTGGCTTCTTGCTGTTGCGTGCAGCGGTGTGTGTGCCCGCCGTGTTCACGAGGTGTTTCGGGGTGTGAGAAGTAGAGTGCAGCGTGGAGGGGCGGCGAAGCGCGTCGTTGCGGACTTGTTTGCAGGACAGAACACTGTGTAAAAGCGTGTATTGCATCCTGCGTACGATACATGCTTGTGCACACATCGTGCGAGAAACGGGGCAGGCGGGAACACTCACCCGTGCGTGTGGTGGAGAACAGCAGCAAGCCCAGATGCAGCGCTGTGGGTGAGCAGAGGGCAGGGCGGAGCGTCGATCGAGTGCGGGGTGCGCTTGCCAGGAGAGGACGAGACGAGCACCGAGGGCGTCGATCGAGGTCAAGCGGCCGTTGCCGCCAAATGAGCGGTAAGGGCGCTCTGCCCCTCACCGTGACCCCCTCCCGTCCAGCAGCCAGCATCGACCGCACCTATAATCCTGTCATATACCCCAGATACCTCTGAACTCTCTCTGCTTCATCTCCGTCTCGCTGGGTCCCGGAAGCCTCGCTCATTGTGCGGTGCGGGAAGGAGGATCGCACGCGTCCGGATACCCACATACCCTCGCATACAATCACCCGGACGATGTCGGCCTCTGCACCCGTGAACCTCAGTCTACAGCAGGCGCGAGCAACAAGGAGGATGCCTCGATACCCGGACGACTGGAGGGGAAAACGGCGACATGCCGCCAACGCCGGAGGTCCGTCTGAACGGCAGACGTGCGTCCACCGCCAGCTTGCGCGGTACGCCCTCGAAGGGGGCTCCAGGAGGCGATGGCTGGGGGTCGAACTTTTGGGTGACACTGGTGGACCCGCAGGTGCGTTCTATGTCCTGACGCTGACTCGACGGCGTCGTGATTTTGACCATCGCTGATCTGTCATGTCTGCACTCGGTGTCTATTGCATCTGCGGTGCTCGCTATGTCCCATATAGACTCAGGTGTCCTTCTATGCGTGTCCCGCGACGGGGGAGGTTAGCTGGGATCCACCGGCCGGAAATTTCTTGTGAGCAACGTCACGCTCCGCTATGCATGTTGCTCACCTTGCGCGCAGGCTGCCACCGAGCCCCGATGGCGAATGGTGGGAGATGTTCGATGAGGCCAGCGGCCTCCCCTACTACTACCAGACTAAGACTGGCGAAACAGTCTGGGAGCGTCCGAACACTTTTGTCATCCCGCTCGGCGTCCTGCAGAATACCGCTCTTACGAGGCGACTATCCCTCACGCATCGCGCGCCCCAAATTGCTTCTAAGAATGGTCACAAACATACCAGCGATGAGCCAGAACGCGCGCCTTACCGCCGCTCGCGTTCGTACCTGAATGAACGAGAGGCGGCGGGACAGAACCACAAGAATGGCAGCGGCCCGTTGCAGCCCCGTCGATCTCAGTCGTCTACTCGAAGTTCTCCGGGACGTACACCACACACGCCTCCTAGTCCGACTTCGGCCTCTCCCCGCACGAGTTCTCGCGGCAACTCTGGGCGAAAATCTAGCACCGAACACTTGCACCACAATTCCGGGTCTCAGGGCTCGCCGCTGGCGTACGAGCGTGGTCACCCTCTTGCGCCTATCCCTGGCTCGCCATACAACACCGATGCCGATGCAGCTACTTCTCCTGCACCGTCCGATCGTGATCAAGCGTCAGCACCGGCCACGCCTAGCGGACGCCGGAGAGATGCCACTAAGAGGACAGCCCACACCAGAAGAGCAAGACTGATGATGCCACGCCGGGTAGATCCCGCTCAAAGTCCTCTTCCTACATGCAATACCGCTCTCCGCAGCCGCAGAGCCTCACTGCTGCGCTGGAGATGATCGCTTTGTCCAACTCACAGTCGTCGGGATCTCAGGACAAGTCCAGTGTCTCGGAGAACGGGCACGGAGCCCGAACGCCTCTGCAGGAGTCCCCCCCAGAGTCAGAGTCAACACGGATCCGAAGATGCTGCATAGATCGCGCTGTACGTACATACGCTGCCCGGAGTCTAATATATCTCGTTCGGCAGAAGCAGCGGAGAAGTGTGGGCGGGTGTTTGGCGGGGCTAGTCCGCTCCGGGCGACGACCTGGCAGAGAACAAACAGCGTCCTGCCAGAGAAACAAACAGCGTCCTGCCAGAGAAACAAACGGTTAGTTATGCAGATCCGGGGAGGGTAGTAGTACCTCCGGGGGTGCCATAGTACCTCCGGGGGAGCTCCAGGGGTGTAGTACCTCCAGGGGGTAGTACCTCCGGGGAGCTCCAGCGGGGGTAGTTGGAGCAGAAAGTGGGCTCCTGCAGGGTGCGTCGCCGGGGGTATGTCGCCGTATGTTGCACCCCGGGGCTCGCTCTGGACGCTCTGCTGGGGCTTCAGTACGGGGAGAAGCAGCGGCGTACCCGGAACGCGCTGCGGGCTTTCGTGCCCCACAACTCGGATGTCGAGGCCGGGATGGGGCTAGCACTCTGGTCTGTGGGGGAACACGATGTACTTATTCGCCCCATACGCTCTGTACATCGTACTACTCTGCCCTGTCTACTCCGTTTCTCCCTGTCCTCCTCCGCCCGAGAACTGCGCACGAGCCGCTCCCGGCCCGTCGTCCAGGAAGCCGTCCGAACGCCGTCTCGCGATCGTGCAGACCCCGGACGCGCTGCGGACGCTCTGTGGCCACTCGCCGCCGCCGCTCCCTTGCTGACCGCGTCCGCCGTCCAAGGAGAGTACGGCCGCCAGACGCGCGCCAGCAGTCCAGTGCACCGTCTACGCGGCCCGCCGCAAACGTCTGCGCAAACGGAGAGTTAGCGGTCGTCGGCTCAATCGCACGCCGCCCTGCACGTACCTGGTTCTGCGCACAGCCAGCGCAGCGAGAGCGGCCCGCTGCAGTCGTCTTCCACGTTTGAACACTCGGCGGTCGGCGGCGAACACGCTGCCATTCCTGGCAGCGTAGACGACGTCCGGCCCTGCTTCCCCTCTGCACACTGAAGGAGAACGCGGCGGGGACCGAGTCTTGACTGACAGGCTGCCTTCAAAAAACCCAGTCTGTACACGGCTGCCGTCGAAACGGACGCGCTCTGCCACACAAGGCAATCGAGACGCGCGAGAAGCACGCACCTTCGTAGATTGTGACATCGGGCATGCCGGCATCACGTCGAAGCGCGTGGGAGACGTCCCGGATCGCCGCTGAATGCCAGCAGCCTGCCAGTGAGTGATATAAGGTCCGTGAGGTGCGAAGTATCAGTGCGCTGACATACCATGTTCATCAGCTCGAGACCTCCCAGCATGTCGGCCAGCTTGCGCCAGGCATGTGCGCACAGAGACTAGCATTAGAACATAATCAGTATCGTCGATAGCCATGGAGCAATGATCAGAGTACTCACCACGCCTAAGTGATATCTGCCGGTCATGGATGGTAGCCGTACATGCACTGGTAGCTTCAGGCTCAGCCATCCAGTCGCCCTACGTCAGCTAGAATGCAGAGTCAACGTCAAGAGGCAACAGCAGCGTTGACGACTCACTGAAAACTGCGCAGGTTGCGGCACAGACGCAAGTTGCTGGCGGCCGTATTTGGAACGGGCGCCTTCAACCGCGGACGGTCGAGATGTCGAAGCCTCACGCGTCGGGGCCGCTTCTCTGTCCTCTTCCACACCATCGCGCCGCCGCCCGTCCCTGGTGTCCACTCGTCGCGGCCCTTGGCAGGCGCGTTTCCTCCATGCTGCCGTCGCTGCCGTCACCGCGCAGGGAGAGCGCATATATGCGCGGTAGGTGAGTAGGTCGTGTCGTACTGCCGCACTCACCGTAGGCATCGTCAAACATGCGATAGATGATCTAGTGGTAAAAGGTCAGTCGCCTCTTCTGGTCACGGTCTCGGAGAAGGTACGTACGTACTGCAGCGTGAGTGCTCGATGGTCCTTCCGAGTCCGCTCTGAAAGCCGGATCTGCGCGTGTCCTTGACTTCTCTGCTAGTCTGCGACGGCTCCCGGGGTCTTGAATGCTTCGAAGGTGAGTGCTTCACGCGATACTACGGAAGTGCCTGCAAAGTCAGGCATGTTCCGCCAGGATGTGCGTGCTGACCCGTACCTGCTGTCTGTTCTGGCGCGAAGGTGTGGATCTTGGGGCTGTTCTTGCTGGGATCGCCCTCTCTGTGTGCGTCCTTGCTCGATGGCTTGCGTTGCGGTCGCTGCTGAGCAGGCTTGAGTGTAAGTCGCGCTACGAAGACAGCGACGCGTGACGTCATGACCTCCCGAAACGGCAAGTCGCCCGACTGCAGACGCGTCCGCCAGCCGCGGCGCTCTCAGCAGTTCGCTCTCTCAAACACACGTCTGAACTCGCCCTGCGCGACCTCTTGCTGGGCCTGCGGCATCTTCTCGACGCACGCTGCTGGTGAGTAGACAACGGATCGCCAGCTCGGAAAGGAACCAGAGATACATACTGTACTACATGGCTGCCGGGCTTCGAGTCTTCAACTCGCGCGGCCGGCGCATGATGTCTGACCGTGTCCTCGGACCTCCACCGAGTACGTATCGACTCAGACTGCGATTTCGAGTGAGTACCACTCTGGATCGCGTGATTACTGTGGTGCGTACCTTCACTGACTGCCATGAGTCGATCGTGCTGGGGTTACACACCTCGGGACGTGACGCGTGCGCAGTCTTCCAGACCTCGACGACCTCAAGCACGCACGTAGCCCTCTGTGCTCACACCGGGACCTTGCGTATACTGCTTGAATACTGTGCTTGGAGGCTCTCTCTGCATACTCACCGTCAGTCACTTCTTGACACATCTGGGATACAGCACCCATGCGGCTCGGGCCTTGTACTTACCTCCTCCGTGCGCACCGGCGTGTCAGTCCAGACGGAGCATGTTCTGACGTGAAGCTCAAAGCATGGATCTGCTGGATGGAGAAGCTTGCGCACTGGCAAGCTCTGTTCAGTGGAGAGCACATCGAAGTCGGATGGGGTCACGTACAGCGGGGGATAATGGAGGTAAGGAAGGACTCCTGGGCGCAGCGTGCTGAACCTCGAACTGCGGAAGGCTCCGGCCGTTCCCACTTGGAAACCAGAAAAGATCCTCTGTAGTGCCTCGAGAAGCACGTCCACGAACGGGGCGCCGAGCGAAGCATTCTGCACCTGGCCTCGCATAATATATTAGCACACATCCTCCCGATGTCCTATCCGTTCTCCGTACTCTGTAATCACCGCCATATGAATATACTTACTCATTGGTTCATGAAGTACTGCTCCACTGGGATTGCTGTGAGAGGGTGTATGGGGCTCACTGGGCAAGTATGTTTAGGACTTGCGAGTGTCCGATCAGAATCAGAACGAGCACGTACTAGAATGCGCGGACAATTTGACGTGGGAAGGATCTAGATGCCACTCCCAATTCAGACCCTGCAGAGGCGTCGTACAACAGCTACATGACTCCGGTGGCAACTTGAAGGGATCTGCTTATATACCAGCTTGAATGCTCGACAAGCCAGATGTCTGCTACAGTCCAGAGTAACAGTAACAATATGGCAGAGAGCCGCAGGAGCCACATTAGCAGCAGGGAGTCAATGTGAGCACATGAGCGGGACTTTCATGAGCAACGTAAATGATTGATAATGGAAGCATGGACCCTGGAGACTCGGATGTCAGAAGCAAGCGGCATTGACGGAGGAATCCGCATGGTAGCTGCCAGGAGGCTCACTTTCGCAGCTATCCAGGCTGTACACTCGCTACGTGCATATGCCATACCATGGCTGAATATCTTTACATTCTATGACTTCAATGCCTTGCGGGGCCCACAGAAGACAGTTCGAATTGCAAAGCCGCAAGCTGGATGAGTGAGTCAGGGATCACGGGAGAGACCGAGCAGGAAGCCTTGATTCCGTAAGGTAGCGGCCATCAGTTACAGAAGCCGGGAAGATTTTCCGAAGCCAGTTTGCAGAGGTCCATTATGTGATTGCTATCGGGCAATTCAGCCCCAAAATGTCCTGGTATATCCGCGGACTCCAGTGAGCATGCCTGTGGTAGACTCCAGCCCGTAGGTCATTCAAAGAATGCGAGATTTACCCTGAGAGTTTTGGTGTACTACAAAGCATAGCCCAAGCAACATGGTTCTGGGATGTCAGAGAGCTGGACAGGATACGCGATCACATGCAGTACCACTGTCTACTGGCTGCTGTATATAGTAGGTAGTATTTTGAAGCATTCTTACTGTCTTCGCTGCACCATAACTTAATCATGTTGATAAATACATGGTGTCTGCTTCAAGGGTATACGGAAGTCGGACGATGCACCGAGCGTTCGAGACCGTCAGAAGAAGTCAAGGAGGCGGGGCGCTGAAGGGATGTTGACGAAAAAGGCAATCTAGACGCTCGTTGATACGGGACGCCACCCTTGATCTCGCGCTCTCCTGGAGCTCTCCTCCCCTCTATGCCCCATGTAAAAGGTTAGAGCACTAGTTGAGCCTGCATAGAGATGAAATAGCAGCCACTGAGATGATGACTGACTTCTATGGGCGATTTCTAGGTTACTTATTCGATGGACTCGGAAGTATCGGCGGACAGGGTGATTCCAAGACATATGCCGGAGCCGAGAAGCACAATCCAACTAAATGTCCTCAAAGCGTTTATGGCAAGAGCTCTAAAATACTGAGGTCTCGCATTGTGGCTCAGATTCTCTCCAACTGCGAGGAAACCCGCGGAATCGCTAGTATTTGAGGACCCTGTCCTCCTGCCTTCGTCCGAGGTCCGTAGGATAATAATTGGGGCACAATCCAGCCATCAAGCTTCTAGCGTCTATCTTACGTTACGACGCTAGCCGTGCTGCGTCCTTGACGTCTCCGCGCATCTCGAGCTGTCCAATTCCATTTCCTCCGTCAGGGTAAGCTGTTCCCCCCTCCCGAGCCCCCGCCCTCTCTCCGGTCGGACTATACAGGTCACGCACACCCATCGTGAGACTGTGAGTGTTCAACAAAACAAAGTTTAGCTCGCTTACCTCTCGTGACTCGTAGCTGCTCTCCGTTGTCTATATAAACCCGGCCAGACCGTCCTCGCTCCCGCGTTCCCCCACGCACCTATGTCCCCAATCGCTCCCATTTTCATTACTGCACTACTCTTCGGTTATACCACGTTGTACGCTATTTGACTACTAGTACCTCAGCGTGCCTTCCCCCATATACTATCCTCATACACACCCGTATATAGCTGCCACATCCCCGTCTTCTCTCTCCTCCCTCTTCTCCTCGTATCCACTTCTACACAAGTCCGCGACGACCACTCTTGCTTCCGTTGATTCCATGTAGTGCATGCAGCAGATTCGCGCCCTCCGCCGACTCGTTCCACTGCTGCTAAGCTTCATGGAAGAACCCCAGAGGTTAGTCACTCACTTGTTGGAGAGTACCGCGCTCTGACCTATGGTATCCTCGTTAGATTCCGCGACTGCGACGCCGCGCCGCCGGCTCGAACATTCACTGGCTGCCTGATACGTCGTTGGGTAAGAACTTTCGATGGTGCATATCTACTACCGGTGCTGACCACTCATCACTCAGGCAACTGAAGCTCGGCATATCCCTTCGCACTCGAGTTATGCATGCGACCACTGACTTCTCTTCAAGTGTACTCATGTACATCAGTAGGTCGACATATCACTCGGCTGCTCATGGGCATGCGTATCAAGTAAGTACGCAGTCGTGCCCGAGCCAACGTAGTGATTGAACTCGCACGTCGCAGGTCGGCGAGCTCCAGTATTCCGCCATCGCGAAGACCGCTTTTGCTTCGAGGCATAGCACCCTTGTGTCTTCACTGGTATGTTCTCTCACCTTTGACTCGCATACCTCGTCTCATACATGTTTGCAGGTCTCGCTATCGACTCGAGCAGCACAACTCGAAGCATAGGTACCTACTATTGAGTCGACGTCCGGTCCGCAATACTGACATCTATAGACTTTCAGACGCAAATATCAGAAAGCTCGGAGTCTTCTCTGCGTTTGCAGTAGCAACGTAAGTTCAGCGAGCTGTCTTCACGCGCCGCATATCTGACGTCTGACCTTGCAGATCCGACTCCCTGTCTGTCTATCGCACTCGAACGTGGAAGGGGTACGAGCCGCGGCACAGGTGAGCACCGTTCCCTAGAACACCCTTCGAAGACCACGCTGACATGTACGACTGTCACACAGATCACCGTTGTCGATTCGGCTCTCAAAGAGACGCGTTGCAGGTTTGGCCGTGCAAATCCGAGTTCGCAACTGCTAGCTGTAGGTCTTCTGTTTACTTGCAGACTCATTCGCTCACGCTCGCTCACATTAGCTGTCGCAGGCACAAGATCGTACGATCCGGAAGCACGCGTGAACCTCGATCTCTGGGGTAAGCAGACTATCCATTAAGACTAGCATCAATCTACTCACAGCCGTTAGCAGACTCCTTCGAGACGAGGCGTATACCTCCGAGTCGCCGAGTCGCCGACAGAACACGCACCGAAGCCGCTGGACACGGTCCCTCCGACCCTACCGTTCAAACGCGCGTAAGAAATATGGTACACGCAGCACAGTCTCAGTGTTAGTATGGCACGCTGCACGCCCGCCGCCTGCCCGCTGCAGACCGCTCAAGTCGTCGTCCCGTGCATATCGAGCGACAGGAAGACGGGCCTCCGCGGCTCGTCAGTCGCGTCCGATCGCGCACTCGGACGGCGCCCAACTTCGCGCACGAGTCCGAGCCTCTCCCTGCCGCCGATTCGCATGACTGGCGGGGCGAGCTCCCACTTCCCAGCCTTCCGTGCAGTCCGTCCGACGCCGCCGTGTTCGTGCCGTGGGCGCCGTGCCAACGCGGCGCGGCGGGAATGCGCTATGATATCGGTAGCGCGGCGTCTTTCCGCCATCCGCCGCCCGTAGACGTCGAGAGCTACGCGTCCGCGGTCCACAGACGCGTCGCCAGTGTGCGCGGCCGCAGGAACTGCCCGTTCGATGTCTTGACTCCTGCCTGCGAGATCATGCCGGCCGTCCCGACCGCTCCCGGGCAGCGGCAGACTGGACCGGACACGAGCTGCAGAATCGGAGAGACCGCTCGAAGCGGTGGTACGGAGGTCCGAGCTTTGGCGGAAGCTGGAGGGCGACAACGAGTCGAGCCGCAAGGCCGCTGCCCGAGATTGGCGATCTCGAGAACACGGCGGGGGATGCCTGCAAACCGCCTCAGCACCGACGCTTAAACCACATTGCACGCGGTACGAAGTTGCGCGGCCATTCGGGGTGCGGCGGCGGCTGGATGGCGGGGACGAGTCGGGCGATCCCGAGCCTGCCCGCCGGCATGGCGATTTTGAGAAGTCGTCCGGGGCGGCGGAGAGCCAGCTGCAGACGTCCCCGTGGACCTAGATTGCACGTCGGACGCGTTCGCGCGGCGGTCTCGGGCGTGGTCGTGGCGGGAAGGTGGCGGGAAGGCGGGTGCGTGCGAAATCGCAGCGAAATGGCGATTTCGCGACCGCGCCGGATCTGCATGCGAGAGGGGCCGTTCGATTCGAAACGGTCCATGTTGATGATATGCCGAGTTTGAGCGTGTGGGGATGGGAGGGGCGGGAGATATGGCGGATGCTGTGGTCGGTCGGGCTGGACGCCGGCGGCGACGTCCCGACTGCTATCCCGGGGCGCTGCTGCCCTGTACCTGTAAGTAGCGTTAGCGTAGATTGGCTGGCGGTCCGTGAGGATGGATGGAGGCGTACGGGCCGGCGGGAGGAGAAGGACGGCGGGACCAAGTGGCAGACGAGGCGAGAGCGAAGAAATCGGCGTTTTTGGCTGATTTTCAGACCGCTTCGGAACACCTCGAGCCTGTGGGAGCTGTGAGAAAGGTGTGCAGCGAGGTCATGAGGACAGGTTCGGTCGCGTGAGCACGAGCCGTTCGGGTAGAGGCTCGAATTTACTCACCTGCGTGGCAGAAATCGCGGCGTCGCAACGCGAGTTCTTGCTGTGTCCCGACGCCGCGCATATGGCCTGGTTCGCAGGAGCGGTGCGCGCCTGGCGCACCCGCTTGCGAGCAAATTGGTGGGGATACGAGCAGGCGGCGGGCTGCGCGCGGTCAAAATGTCGGCTGCGACGGCGATTGGCGGGAAGAGCGGGTGTGCCGTGAGCTGACAATGGTCGACGTATGCAGTCAGCAACAGGGTGAAGTGTCTGTGGGGTGTGCTCACTTGTGTGGCGAGAAGGAAGCGGCGAGAGTATGCGCGGGAGCCAAGCGGGACCGCACCTGCAGTATAAACTAGGGCTTCTGGCTGTTCATATGCGCAGCTTCGGGTAGCGTAAACGTGTGAAGTCGGATTGGTAGGAGTAGCAGTAGCGGAGACTCACCTGCGACGACGGGGGAGACTGCGTGCAGCGGTGGGTGTTCACGAGGTGTTTCGGGGTGTGAGAAGTAGAGTGCAGCGTGGAGGGGCGGCGAAGCGCGTCGTTGCGGACTTGTTTGCAGGACAGAACACTGTGTCCAAGCGTGTATTGCTTCCTGTGTACGATACATGCTTGTGCACACATCGTGCGAGAAACGGGGCGGGCGGGAACACTCACCCGTGCGTGTGGTGGAGAACAGCAGCAAGCCCAGATGCAGCGCTGTGGGTGAGCAGAGGGCAGGGCGGAGCGTCGATCGAGTGCGGGGTGCGCTTGCCAGGAGAGGACGAGACGAGCACCGAGGGCGTCGATCGAGGTCAAGCGGCCGTTGCCGAGCGGGCAAGGGCGCTCTGCCCCTCACCGTGACCCCCTCCCGTCCAGCAGCCAGCATCGACCGCACCTATAATCCTGTCATATACCCCAGATACCTCTCTGAAGCCTGCTTCATCTCCGTCTCTCTAGGACCCGGAAGCCTCGCTCATTGTGCCGTGCGGGAAGGAGGATCGCACGCGTCCGGATACCCACATACCCTCGCATACAATCACCCGGACGATGTCGGCCTCTGCACCCGTGAACACTCAGTCTACAGCAGGCGCGAGCAACAAGGAGGATGCCTCGATACCCGGAACGACTGGAGGGGAAAACGGCGACATGCCGCCAACGCCGGAGGTCCGTCTGAACGGCAGACGTGCGTCCACCGCCAGCTTGCGCGGTACGCCCTCGAAGGGGGCTCCAGGAGGCGATGGCTGGGGGTCGAACTTTTGGGTGACACTGGTGGACCCGCAGGTGCGTTCTATGTCCTGACGCTGACTCGACGGCGTCGTGATTTTGACCATCGCTGATCTGTCATGTCTGCACTCGGTGTCTATTGCATCTGCGGTGCTCGCTATGTCCCATATAGACTCAGGTGTCCTTCTATGCGTGTCCCGCGACGGGGGAGGTTAGCTGGGATCCACCGGCCGGAAATTTCTTGTGAGCAACGTCACGCTCCGCTATGCATGTTGCTCACCTTGCGCGCAGGCTGCCACCGAGCCCCGATGGCGAATGGTGGGAGATGTTCGATGAGGCCAGCGGCCTCCCCTACTACTACCAGACTAAGACTGGCGAAACAGTCTGGGAGCGTCCGAACACTTTTGTCATCCCGCTCGGCGTCCTGCAGAATACCGCTCTTACGAGGCGACTATCCCTCACGCATCGCGCGCCCCAAATTGCTTCTAAGAATGGTCACAAACATACCAGCGATGAGCCAGAACGCGCGCCTTACCGCCGCTCGCGTTCGTACCTGAATGAACGAGAGGCGGCGGGACAGAACCACAAGAATGGCAGCGGCCCGTTGCAGCCCCGTCGATCTCAGTCGTCTACTCGAAGTTCTCCGGGACGTACACCACACACGCCTCCTAGTCCGACTTCGGCCTCTCCCCGCACGAGTTCTCGCGGCAACTCTGGGCGAAAATCTAGCACCGAACACTTGCACCACAATCCCGGGTCTCAGGGCTCGCCGCTGGCGTACGAGCGTGGTCACCCTCTTGCGCCTATCCCTGGCTCGCCATACAACACCGATGCCGATGCAGCTACTTCTCCTGCACCGTCCGATCGTGATCAAGCGTCAGCACCGGCCACGCCTAGCGGACGTCGGAGAGATGCCACTAAGAAGGACAGCCCACACCAGAAGAGCAAGACTGATGATGCCACGCCGGGTAGATCCCGCTCAAAGTCCTCTTCCTACATGCAATACCGCTCTCCGCAGCCGCAGAGCCTCACTGCTGCGCTGGAGATGATCGCTTTGTCCAACTCACAGTCGTCGGGATCTCAGGACAAGTCCAGTGTCTCGGAGAACGGGCACGGAGCCCGAACGCCTCTGCAGGAGTCCCCTCCTAGAGTCAAAATCAACACGGATCCGAAGATGCTGAGCGGAGCTTCCCTCGGTGACACTCTGCATACCCCCGAGACGCCGTTACGATTTAAGTTCAGAATCAGCAAGGACAAGAGCGTTCCGCCGTCACCAAGCAGACCTATCCCCGCTGCGCCACAGCTACGCGGGCGCCAGATCAGTAGTCCTGTACTGAATCCTGGTAGGTCTGTTGTCATCCTGTTCCTTCACCACCACTCACCCGTGCCCCCAGAGGCCAGTCAACACATGAGCCAAATTGTCGACAGGAACGGCAGCACGCCAATACCCATTGACATCTACCAGAAGACGGGACGTACTGCATCGTTCAATACTGGGTACGTTCCGATGTCATATCGAAGAGTATCCCGTTAACGCGATGGTGTCAGCAAATACCCTGTCCTCCCGCAAGACCTGGCTTCGGATATTCAACAGTTCGCGGAGTCAGACTTTGCGCAGCGATACTTCTCGACGCATCGTACCGGGTTCATATTCAAACGCAAGATTCCAGTGGCTCAGATCATGACATGGCAGAAGGTGCGATTGTGAACTATCCTTGCTACGAAGCACATGCTGACTGTCACTACAGACGCCCATCTCCTCCCCGCTGCTCAACCTCAACCGTTCCCTCCATAAAGACGCAGTTCGGACGTTCCGAATAATCCAGCGTATCATGGGCGATCGCGACCGCGACCGTGACCGTGACCGATCGGGTCCCATGACTCCGGTCAGCCCTCTCAACGCGTCGACCACGTCGTTGCATTCATCCAACATGTCGCATGCACTGGTGGAAGACGAGCGGTGGTTGCTGGGTCAGGGTCTGAGCCACGGAGAGCTGCGAGACGAAATTTACTGCCAGGTCATGAAGCAGCTCAACGGCAATCCCAACCCGTGCGTCGTCTTCCATACCATTCGGTATCATGCTGAAGCTGGTGCATAGCGAAAGCACCTTCAAGGGCTGGCAGTTTCTCTGCGTCCTGCTCGTCACGTTTCCTCCATCGAAGAACTTCGAGGCCTACTTGCGTACGTATATTCAGCAGGCGACCAATCATCACGCAGGTCGTGTGGACGTCATGGCGAAGTACTGCTTGCGTCGCCTGGCGTACATTTCGAAGAAGGGTCCTCGAGGTAAGCCTCCAAGTGCTGCAGAGATAGAGACTGCATCGGTGCGTCCCGCTTTACTCCGTATCATCCACTATCCCTGGTCATACCGATTACCAGGATGCGGCCTTCAATCCATCTATCTTCGGCGAGACTTTGGACACCGTCTTCCGGTTACAAGAGCGCAACTACCCCGACAAGAAGGTGCCTATCATCCTCCCCTTCCTGGCGGACGGGATCCTCGCTCTCGGCGGGACGAAGTCCGAAGGCATCTTCCGCGTGCCCGGCGATGGAGATCTTGTCTCCGAGCTCAAGCTTCGCATCGACAAGGGTTACTACAGCCTGGACGGCGTTGATGACCCACATGTGCTGGCATCTCTGCTGAAACTCTGGCTGCGCGAGCTCTGTGATCCTCTAGTACCGGACGAACTCTACAACGACTGCATCACCAATTCGCATGACCCGGAGGCATGTGTGCAGATCGTGCACCGGCTGCCGACTATCAACAGACGCGTCGTCCTCTTCGTGATCAGCTTCCTGCAGCTGTTCCTCGAGGAGAAGACCCAGGCGGTGACAAAGATGACGAGCGTGAACCTGGCTCTGGTCATGGCCCCGAACTTGCTGCGGTGTAACTCCGAGTCGATGCTCGTCGTGTTCACCAACTCACAGTGCGTGGCATTGGCTTTGCAGCAGGCGATGATGCGCATGTGCTGATCATGCATGCTGTCTAGATATGAGCAGAGGTTTGTACACAACCTGCTCCTCCACCTCAAGCCCGCCGAAGTAGACCCCGACTTCGTGCCTACCCACGGACACGGCGCCATCTCCGCCACACCCACACCCACCTCCGCCTCGGCACCGCGACTCTCGAAATCGAACAAGCGCACTCACCGCCCCAATCACTAATCATATACCTGTACATATCTAGGTTCCCCGTGCATACATACCCTACACCGATACCAGTAATCTCGCTCACTGTGGCATATGTTGTTCTCTCATACCGTTCGCGCTCATCACACTCTCTTGTTGTAGCATTCAACCGTCTCTCGTCTCGTTCCATCCCGTCCCCGATGCACACATTCCCTTCGTCATATCCGATCGTATCTAATAAGCTATTGCCTTCAACCGCACGTAATCCAGCCGCCGTATCGTTCTCGCGCATGTATACACTGGGTAGTAGATGGGAGGTCTTCCGTTGGTTAGAGTTACTGGTAACGCTCCGAAGTTCGAAAATCATGTATATCTTGGTTGCTCCCCTGCATCCCTCGCGCTCAGTGGCGTAGCACACGAAACACGAAGGCGGAGAGCCTGAAGATACCGTGCGGCATGCTCGTGCAGGTCTGCGGTCAATCCGACTGGCATCTCAGGTGAGATAAGTCCAGCCTCCATTGACACCATGGCCGGCGCATCAAGGGTTGGGTCGTACGGGCACACGGAGGCCAATCTTGCAAGGTCGCACTTTCACTGTCAGTGAGCGGACGTGAGCGCAATCAGATGGCTGTGTGTGTGCAGATAGGATGCGGAAGGTCGTCATCAGGGGAGATTGGCAGTTCGCATTATGTGCTGAGTTGACACCTCTCTTCCACGGTGCCGTGTGGTCCATTTGAGCGATGATAAGGATGTGCACCGACGTGTGAGCGTGCGTCACCGTACGAGGGGTTAGAACGTCCCCTCCAACACGCGCAATGCCTGTTGATCAGTATCAAGTGAGTCATGGCTGGACATCATAGATGACCATGAGACGACGCACCAAGAATATGCGGTCGACTTGACGCATCATGGTATAGCTCCCGCAGAATGACGAACAACGACGGCGCATACTAGCCGCGGTGACGCATCGTCCCTCATCGATGATTGGGACTCTGCAGAGGCATGATAGTCTCATGAGCTGGGCGGATAGAGATTGCAGCTATGCCTGCAGATCTGCTGGTGTCACAGTCGTACTCAGACTTGCGGCTGCATTATCTCAGGTTCCCAGATCTGTATAGGGTCTGAGTCTTCAGAATTAAGTAGTGTCGTGAGGAGGACCGGTTAAAGATGAATACTCCCACCGACCAATACTTCTCCTTGCATCTCGTCGTCGTAAATAGTACGGGGTTCTGGAGATTGCAGCCATCTGCGGTGCCTGCTGATCTGTTGGTCAATCAGCACTAGCCACTTTGTAGCCACGGGCGTGAGTACGACTCCCATACCGCACTTCCAAGGAGTCGGCGCGCCGACAGGGGACTTGACCAGAGCTATAGAGCCTGATACCACCTGATGCCACATACTGTACCATCCGGCTGAAGTACAGTCAAGTACAGTATCATATATGACGCAATTCGTTCCGTACCTGCCCTCGGCTCGTCGATCCTTGATCAACTGAAGGGAGGTCGCAGGCCGGTTGCTAAGGGAACGTCCATGTGTGCTTCTCGGACTCGGAGGCTTCGCAATCATGGTCCCTGGTCCGACTCCTTGGTCCGAAGACTCCTCCATCCACAAGTGGCATATCATGTCGGAAAAAACGCGTTGAAACATTCTGCAAGAAACTTCCACCGACAAGAGTGGTGATCATCGAGGCTCATCGAGGTCGTTCACGATCGCAGTCTTGTTGTGCGACTCACAAGTGCCGATCATGTTGCAACAGGCATATGTACTTAGTACAAAACGTACCCGGTGGGAGGTAATCTGAATGACGCCTTGAAGTGCGACGTGTGTACGTGGTATCCGCGGGACATCCATGACTGCATGACCCACTCGCTACCGTCGCATTTATGTGCACTGAGCGGCCGCCGCAGGATGGGTCCATGATCACTCCATTATGGGGCAGTCGGAGAGGCCGCCGTCTTCGCCACGAGGTGTCGCTACCGACGCTACGTACACGCATCGGAGGCCTGCATCCAGGGTCCTATAATGCCGAGCCTGCAACGGACGTACGCATATGTACGTCCTTGAATTTGCAAACATTATCAAGCTGTGCGCACTGCGAACGTGTTGAACGGCGGGCTGCGCCCGACGTCTACCCATCGGACAGAATAGACTTACCGCCGTATACTCAATCGCTACGCATCCTCGCGCACTATTTCACCCGTCCAGGAGTCTGAGATGTGGTCAGGGATTGAGATGGTGACCGACCGCAGAATGACTGGGAGAATTCATGAGCGTTCGGTCCGAGTTCCGCGTGGCGGGGAATGGCCAAGAAAGGCAACAGAGGACAGCACTGCATGGGCGCTTGCTTGAGGACGCGCGAACGACGGTGACGATCATCAGCTCGGTATCCTCCCCGGCTCGGACTTAGCATCGCTCGGACTAACTTGCAATGTATAGACTGATCATTCTTGCGCAGACCAGTTCTCTATTGGCGGAGGCACAGTGTGCTCAGATGCATTCAAGATGGCCCCACCGTCCCGGACACAGCAAAGTGCTGCGCAGTGCGAGGTGCGCAGACACGGCTTTCAGTCCGTCGGACGCTGATAGACATGTCATCCGGCGGATAGGCTGTACGGAGACAGCGTCTAGTACTGAGACGTCTTGTTCAGTCAGGCTCGGAACAACTGGGCGGAATTGGGTCACCGCTCGGTGACGGTGATTCGTTCTCATCATGATCAGCCTCTGCTGTTCCCATCACCCAGTGCCTACCTCCCAAACCTTGAAATGGTAGACCACTCCTTGACCCGAACGCCGACACCCCCTACTCTTTGCATCTGGCACTATGAGCCGCGCCCTCGACGCCCCCGACCCTCTATCCGCCGCCCTGGAACCGCCGCCCAATGAAACACCCGCCGAACGATGGGCCAGGGAGCAAGCCGAAGCGCAAGCTCGCAGGATCAGCGAACAAATTGACGACCAGATCAAGGCGGAGAGGTTAGCTCTGAAGAAGCGGAAGCCTCCGATCAAGGTCCTGCTGCTAGGACAGAGCGAGAGTGGAAAGTCGACGACGGTCAAAAGTGCGTATACTCCGTATGATCATGTAGACGCGCCAGCGTTGACCGCCACACCCAAGACTTCCAGTTAGCGTACGCATATTCCTCGTTCCTGACCGAACGCGCGGCATGGCGCGCCGTCATCCACCTCAACCTCGTCCGCTCGGTAACGTCCATGATGGACGTCCTCACGAAGGAGTTCTCCGTCGTATTCCCCGGCAACGATCTCAGCTCTCCCCTTGAGCCGGAATATTATGACGACGAAGACGAGAAAGAGTCTATCATTGACTTGACATCTGTTCGCGACGGCCTCACTGAGTCACATCGACAACTCCTTCTGCGACTACAACCCCTTCGTCGCGTCCAGCGGAATCTCGAGAAGACCCTCGGAGCTGCTTCATCCGAAGAGGTGCACAGCGCTAGCGGCAGTGCAGCGCCGTGGGCAAGCAGTGTGAAGTTCCGCCCTCGGGAGTTCGCTGTGACCAGCCGTAGCGGGTGGAAGTCGGCACTGAATCGCGTACGGGGAAAAGGCGATGCCGCAAGTGCCTACAACGAGAAGGTGTCCATGGATCGGTCGCAGGTGCGCGTTCGTTCCCTTCTTGCGAGCCATAGTCCCCGACGCTAAACGCACTGCGTTATTCAGCCACCACGGCGATCGTCCGTCTCCCGCGTCTCCGAGGCCAAGAGCGACCCGGACGACGTCGAGCCAAACGTCGAGCACGCGTCCCAAGTGATCGCGGCCTGTGCGGACGATATGTACGCGCTCTGGATGGACCCCGTCGTCAGGGCGGTGCTAGACCGGCGGGGTATGCGGCCAGAAGAAGGGCCCGGATTGTGAGTATCCGTTTCCGCATTGCGTACAGCTCCAGCGTCCCTTCTCACGCTCCGCTCATCTAGCTTCCTGAACGACGTGAAACGCATCGCGATGTGGGACTACCAGCCGTCGGACGACGACGTCGTCCGTGCACGTTTGCGGACGATGGGCGTGCAGGAGCATCGATTCATCTTCGAGAAGGGTGCGTTGCTACGGATTCTACATTGAATGAAGCCGCCTGATCACGCTCCGTAGGTTCCGAGGCTGGTCGGGAATGGCTGATTTACGACGTGGGCGGTGCGCGCTCGCTGGTGAGTATCATTGCATAACAATCTCCAGCCGGACTCATTACTAACAGCATTTCACAGCGACACGCGTGGTATCCATACTTCGACGATATCAACGCCATTATTTTTCTCGCGCCCATCAGCTGCTTCGACGAACAGCTTGCGGAAGATCGGAGCGTCAACCGTCTACAAGACAGTGTAATGCTCTGGAAAGCCGTATGCTCCACCAAGCTGCTTGCAAAGGTGCAACTGATCCTCGTAAGTGATTGCTTCCGCATTCTCTGATACGTAGCAGTGCTCAAGAAGGTGCAATTTGTCGCCTAGTTCTTGAACAAATGTGATCTTCTCCAGAAGAAGCTCGCCCGCGGCGTCCGGGTCAAGGACTACATCCCAACCTATGGCGACCGGCCAAACGACGCGCCGAACGCCGCCAAATGTGCGTTTCGCATCCCTCCTCCTTCTGCTCTAATTCACTCTGCTCACATGGGCGTTGCAGACTTTCGGCAGCAGTTCAGGGATATCCTCCTACGGCATTCACCACAGCAGCGCGGCTTCTACTCGTATCTCACGTCTGTGGTTGTGAGTTTTCCATTCATTCACGGTCTCATGTGCGCTCTTCGCTCGCGTCAGTTGCGTCGCCGACAGGCTTCTTGTTGGGCGCGTGGTCTTCTCTTTCCTTCCGGCGTTCTCACGTATCGCCCACTGGTGCCTTAGAGGGCTCCAGGGTTACGTCTTTCTGAACTCTACGAAGCTCGGGCCCTCTCCATCTCCCTCCCGTTCCCGTCCCTTGGTAGAGATTGAGCTGACATGCTATCATCTCATCAACAGGACACGCAGGCGACTGCGATCCAAGTTGCGGCAGGTACGTCTGTTCCCGCAGCGTTCTCAGCGCTGCGTCCTGACATGCATGCGATGCGCGTTCACAGTGCAAGAAGGCATCCAGCGCAACCATCTCAAGGACGCGGACATCCTCTGATGACGCCCATATGTCCCGTCCATCGATCTGGCCCCCCGCATGATGCATCTATGATCGCGCTCCCTAGCGTCTCTGCGGACGACTCTCCGTCCAAGGTCTTGTAGTATCATTATGACTCTGGCAGATGCCCCACGCACGCTCACGCCCGTCTCGACACCCATCTATGCATTGATTGGCTGCGCCCTTGTATACATCGTACGACCTTCCATCCCTGATACTATTGCTCGCTCTCCTCTCTAGCTCGCTCTGCCCGCCTTGTAATCGTACTTAATATTCTTTGCCCTTCCGCTGTGCATATCTCGACACTTAGCCTTCGTTCTCACGGGCCCGTCGCCGCACGTCCCGACGCGCTAGGTAGAACCTTGCACATACCCCTGCGCCCGCCGCACGCCCGTCCACGTACGCCTCGAGCGGGTCCCCGCTGCTACCAGCCTAAGCTTATCCTTAGCCCAGTCCCGTTAACTATATCCCATATTTATCCTGCCCCTCCTTTGTAGTTAGTACTGGTACATGTTGGTATGTCTCGGGCTTGTATGGAGCGTTCCCAAAATACGTAGCGGAACTGCGTGTCTGAGACCGACATGACTGCTGCGGGAACGAGGGGGAACGAGGAGGAACTGTCAGCAGAGAATGGAGCCCGACGGACAAGACGCAAGTCTGAATCCAATGAAGTTCACTTCTGTCATCGAACGACAAGAGCACTGGCGAGGAATGGGAATGGGATTTCCACCAACATCCACCACAACACATCTGAATCCGGTCTCGACTCTGAAAGTCAACCAACAAAACGAACGGATGCACAATGCACAATACATATTGGAAACACCGCTACGTATAGGAAACGGTAAACCCTCAGGCTCTCTCGCACATCAGTCCGAAGCATCCTGCCTCTAGCCAACTGGCCAGTCACAAAGACACCCCAAAGAGAAGAGCGAGAGAGCCCCCGACGACACAAGCCAGTACTGCAACGGCAAGGTCATCGCGCCCCCGAGTTGCAAGCAGAGCTCGAGAGGACAAGGGTGGCAAAAATTAGATAACCAATAATGGAGGCGGTGCCTCCATAATAGTGGTTAAACTATTAAGAACAGATACTACACTTGATCTAAGCCAAAAGGCCAGAGTGGTGAGGAAACGGGGGAGGAGGGCGTCCGGTCTATATACCCGCCGAGGGTGCGCACGGACCATCGGGTAGCCGAGCTCGCCGAGAGGTTGGAAGACGCTCAGAGACGAGAAAGGAAGGCGGCGGCTTTGGATCCTAACACGAACAAACATCCGCCCGGCAGTGAGGACTAGTGATCGCCATGTTGCTGCATACGCGTACGGGCGGCACTCACCCTACGTATACTGCGATTGAACATTCTTCGCACCCTCTATCATGCTTCGGTACATCCCAGAATAATGATGACACCAACGTTTCGTGTGCGCGTTTCTTCTTAAGCCGAACTCGGTACTTCACACGTATGTGGAACACGAAGGACAGCCAAGCAATTCATATTTTGTGATACAATGAGGCGTAAGATGACACACCCACCCACAACGCGCTATGTGGGGGATCCGAGACGATAGGGGGAGGGGAAGCAGTACACTGGGGGACAGGAACTCCTACAAGTACAGGCCGTATTTGTGACGGACCGAGGCGCATCGCGACGAGGCGACCAGGACGAAACCGACGAGTGCTACCAGAGAAAGGACAGCGGGATTGAAAGGAGTGTTGTGGATGAGTGGGTCGTGCAAGAAAGAGACGAGAAATCAGATATGCATGCGGAAGAGGGAATGCAGCGTCTGCTGAACGTTCTCATCAGGACAAGTTGCACTGTAAGGGAAGCGACAAACATACCATTGGGCATCTAGTAGCCGCCCTGCTGGCCGCCGTAGCCTCCACCGCCGTAGCCACCGGACTGGTAGCCGCCCTGCTGGCCGCCGCCGTAGCCGCCTAGAAATCGATTGTCAGCATCGTCGTCCAGCAACCGATACTTGATGGTCAGACGAACCTTGGCCTCCGCCGTAGCCTCCACCACCGTAGCCACCCTGGCCACCACCGTAGCCGCCGCTGCCGCCACCGGAGTAACCTCCACCGCCGTAGCCTGATTAGCGATCAATGAAAACAAGACCTTAACGCCGAGAAAATTTTAGCTGACCTCCACCGCCTCCACCACCGCTGCCACGAGCGTTGGCGAGGTTGACCTTGAGGCGACGGCCATCGAGCTCCTGCTCGTTGAGTTGGTCGATCGCGGCCTGGGCCTCAGCACCAGAGCCGAAGGTGACAAAACCGAAGCCGCGGGAGCGGCCGGTCTCACGGTCGCGCATCACGATGGACTGAGATAAGCGAAGCATGGTCAGCACGAGGAGAACTTTGCTAATGAGACCTCATGGCAGATGTTACACGGCCAGGAGACTCATGACGAGAGGGATCGCGTACATCGAGGACTTGACCATAGCTAGAGAAAGCCTAAAATTGCGCGCGGAACAACGACGAGTCAGACACGATACGGTGCGCGACGAAAGCCGTCGGGCGGCGGAAACCAAGCTTACACTGCGGAGCGTGTCGTCCGTGGTGTTCCAGCTCAAGTTGCTGTACACAGGGAACGTCAGTCATACTGCCCCGGGAACGCGGCGACACAGGGACGGAGCGCGAGAATGAACGAAGCTGACCCGACGTAGACTTTGGCGGACATGATGAGATTGAATCGATACTGCTACTGTACAGCGGGACCTTGATCTGAACGGACGGAATCGAACGGAACCGGGACGGGGACGACGAAGCAGGAGCGAGAGCAAGAGCGAGATGGGGGACGTCTGAGCCCCCCGCCGCCTTATATCCCTGGGGTGCCACTTTCGAACTCCGAAACTTAACTGGGCGGCATTCTCACGGGAAGTGCCGCCCGCCCCAAGCCCCGCCCTGTTTCCACTGCGCGCCCTCGGCCCACGCTTGCCGCTCTCGGAGTCGTCTTTCGTCCGCCGTCCTGGCCATCGATGTCCCTCGCAGCCCCGCACAAGCAGTGCGCGTCGTCCCAAGTTTGTGCCGTTTTTTTTTCTTTGGGATCTCCCGTTCGTTCTCCCGCATCGTCCCTGCCCGACTTGCCTCCGAGTTGGCTCCGCTCGAGCACGCAATCCGCACGCGCGGCGCTCAGATAGGTATACGGTTTACCGTGTAGTCTATACGACAAGATACGACAACTTCCCTGCATAGAAGCAACCCCAAGAATACATTTCATTGCCAGAAGTGCTCCGTACGCAATACTCAATACGTACTTACACGTACCTGTGCGCCGCCATCCGTGCTTGAGCGACACGTAACCATCCGCGAGTCCAGCAGCATTCCGATCCTCATATACTCAAGTATAGCGGGTTTCTTGCTGTTTGCGTCGAGAGTCGAAAGAGCCGAACAGGCAGTATGCCTACTTCCGCCTAAGTACCTCTTGCTGACGGCGATACTCTGCTGACAAGCTCAAGCCTCTTCACCAGTCTCGACCAGAGGTGCGCCGGGGAGCAAGTGTGCCACGGATGTACCGGACAAATTGTCCGCTTCCAACGAAACGACAAATTGATGGGTGAGTGCCCCAAGTGTTGAGAAAGTCACTGAAATGAGATAATGCGCAGAACTTGGAGACCGTCATGCGTTGACAGGAGATCGCGAACAGCTACGCTGGCCGTGACATCTCTCAGCACTTCAGGCAGCCGCGTTCAGATGCGCAACCTGATTATCTGGCCATGGTGGCTGAACAAGCGGCGTCTTCGGTCATCGCTGCAACCCAGACACTTGTGCGCAGTTCCTGCCTCACGCCAATGTCACGTCCCATATCCTTGTGCTGCTCCTTTCAGTGTATTTCTGGCTACGAGAGTGGACATTCTTACCGCTCATATAGGTCCGCTATCAACGCATAGGCCAGGCCCTGCATCACATCATGCACGGATAGATGTGCGCCCATTACGCCCATGCGACCTCCTACCTCCAAGATGCGGCGCACAACTTTGCTAGAAACAGAACACGAAGAGAAGGTATTGGGAAGACACCATCAAACAGTGCTCGTTCCTACCAAACCCAATCAGGCAGCGAACGATCATTCGCACGACGAGCGAACAGCGTCCGTACATAAGGAGCACCTGAGCTGTCTCATGTCCTGTTCTGTCCTCCACGCCTTCTCACACTGACCCACCCTCTCGCCTAGGAGCCAGCATGGGGACATCGCCCGCCTTCCATACGACCTCTGGCATGTCATCTTCCAGCTTGTCTGCACAGACGGTGGGAGAGCCGGGTGCGTGCTCGCCCAGACCTCCAAGTCCGTCCGTGCACTTTCCGCCTCCGCACGCTTCCATTCCCTCGCGCTCTCCAGCGTCGTCCAGGTCAAGCACTTCCTCATCTGCCTCGAGCGCATCCACCGCTTCGGCCACGGCGCCCCCTCCGACTCGAGCAGCACACTCGGCATAGCGGGAGCAGGGGCGAACACGCCGCCCATCCACAACCTCCTCCTCGCCTTCCTTCCAGGCACGTGCGACGCCCCCCAGCGCGCGTTCCGAAAATGGACCGACTACGCACGCGACGAGCGGTCCCTCGTCTTCCAGCTCGCGAACGACCACCGCACGTGGGCCGCCGCAAAGACCGCATGGAACCGCGCCTTCGTCCTGCACGTCGCCCGCCTCCTCCAGCTCGCCGCGCCCACGCTGCGCGCGCTGACCGTCCTGCAGAGTCCGGAGATCCGCCTGCCCCTCGTCCCGTACCGCCTTCCTGCGCTCAGAGAGCTCACCCTGCTCGGGGACGACAGGATGTTCCTGCGCCTGTCGGGCCCGGGCGCGCTCGTCCCGGGGCAGAGCGACCCGTCCGACTTTGAGTTCTACTCGGTGCCCGTGCCCGCAGAGCCGCCCGACGACCCGCCGTTCCCCGCGCTCACGCACCTGCACGTCGTGTTCACGGGGCCCAAGCTGCACCCGTGGGACAAGACCCTGCCGCGCTGGGCTGCCATAGCTCCGGCAGCGACGCACCTCCGGATATCGCAAGGCAACGCCCGCGTGCCAGCGGTCCTCGGGGAGATGCTGGGCGTGCTCCCCCCGGCGGTGTCACCGACCGAGGAGGCTGACCCAGATCCGGAGGCGACAGTCGTGCACGGGCCGCAGCCGGCGGAGGAGCTCTCGCTGTACGTCAGTCTGCGCGTCGTGATTGTCCAGATGTCTGGGGCGCGGAAGACCGATGCGACGCAGGATCCGGACAGGCGTGAGCTGGAGAGGATCAGCGACGACTGCTCGTCCTTCGAGTGTGGCCCGAGGCTCGTCATCCTGCGCAACCGCGCATACATGCCCGGATACTGGGAGTCGAGGCTGCGGTGGGAGTGGCGCGAGCGCATGGGCGGCGGCGGCGGGTGCTGGACGGAGGACGAGGCCGACGAGGATGTCTGGAAGGTGTTCTCTTTGGAGAAGCAACCTGGCGCTGGGAAGAGGAGGAAGGGCAAGTCCGAGATCACCGTCAACGTCAGGGAACTGCGCGATGGCAGCAGCGACAGCCAGACCACGCCGGACGCCAGACCTGGGAAGAAGTGGTGGAGAGCCCTGGCTAATGGTATCCCCAGTGTAAGGAAACGTGCTGTAGTGTGACCCCAAGAGGGCGGTGTGCGCGTCAGTCCCGCTCATGGAGATTCTACGGAGACTTGTAGGCTGGACGCGTCGTGTGCGGCCCGCGGGTGTGAGTCGGGACAAGTCGAGACTGGCGAAGAGGGTATCCATATCTCGCTTCGTTCACAGAGGAGATGGGCCAGAGCTTGATAAGAGTTTGCAGTCCTTCGAGATTCGGGGTATTATGTGTCGTCACCGATAGCCCAGGCGCTCAAGTGCATGAAACATCATTGCATTGAAAGGAATCGCCAATGTCATCATGGTCCCTCGTATGTGGAATACAGTGCGAAATAACAGCAGCCGCAGTCGCAGTCGCAAACTCATACACTTACAATCCAGATTGACGAAGACGACAAGCATCGAGCCAGTGGGCAACCCTAGACCGCAGAAGGTTCCTTCGTCGCCTTGCGCTGGAACCCGGGATGGTCCTTCCACAGTTCGATCTGGAGAGCCTACATACCAAGAAGCACATCTCAGCCAAAGCGCGGTCCCCAGTCGTACGAAACAAACCTCGTCCCAGTGGTCCTTGATACTCGGCCGCTCGTGCAGGTCCCGAATATACCGGGCGAACCGCGCAAACTTCTCGCTCCCGAGCGCATCGCGCATCTTCAGGCCGTCCTCCGCGCTATACGCCCCCAGCCCCACCCTGAGGAAGAGCATCAAGCGCATGAGGAACGGCGCCACCGCGATGTCCGCGATCGAGAACCGGCCCACTGCGAACCCCGTCGGGGCGAGCGCCTGCTGCAGCTGCGCGATCGCCTGCAGGATGGGCTCGGCGGGCTGCCCGAGGAAGAACGCGCCCTTGAAGAGGTCGTGCACGTAGTTCACGTAGAGCTGGATGAACGTGCGTGCTTTGGTGCGCAGGACGGGGTCGGCGGGGAGGAGCTGCGCCTCGGGGTAGATATCGGCGATGAACTCGAGCAGGGGGAGCGACTCGAACAGCTTCGCGGACTCCGGAGAAGGCTGGTCTGAGGGGACGTCAGGCCCGCCGTATGTCAGAGCGGGGATCTACACGCCGGTGGTCAGTCGTCAGAGGTGGGCGAGGAGCCCGAGCTGTGATTTCGAGTACATGCCTTGCCAAGGGGGTTAATCTGGTAGTACCACTCGGGCTTGGTTCGCCCTTTGTCAAACTCGTGCACGGTGTATTTCGCCCCCGCTTCGTCCAGCGCCAAGCGCACCTGCGAGACAGTTCGGGAGTGAGCACCACGGGCCAGTAGCGATCAGACTGGCTACCGACTCTCTCGGAGAATGGGGAGTACTGATGACAGATGTGGGTAAGCAGAGACTTGCAAAAGCAGCGAACAGCCGGACGCACCGCCGCCGTGTAGAAGGTGATCTGTTTACCAGACATACCTATGAGCTGAGGAGTCGAGTTGGTGGGAAGCGACAAGGAGGCTCAACTTAAGTAAACTTACGAGGTTGTGGCTTCCGGGTCGAGTCAGCGCGTCGGAGCCGGCGTTCGATCATAAACGGGCGAACGTGTCGCAGTCCATACTGCGCTGGGGAAAAGAATCAGACTCTGGTCGCCCAATATATCCTCGACTATGGGGCGGCATTGCATGGCCCAGGCACGACCGTCGCCAACCCCGGGGTCCGATCATTGAACATGGTTTACAATGTCTGAGGGTCCCCAGGGTGTGTCAAGTGTGCCGCGGAGGATCCTCGTTGAGCCTAGCTTGCACATTAGTGTCTCCACCTGTCCAAGCGAGCGACCTTGGGAGCGACGGCTTGGGGCCGCGCAGTGACGGACGCACGTACGAAGTTGACACTCTCCAGCGCCTGTTGAGTGCTGCCAATGAAAAGCGCTCTTGCATCGTCTGCACCCCCCATCATCTCCTTCTGAGTATCTGCCTCCCATTCTTCGTGTAGACCTGACTCCGCAGGTGGTTAATGAGCCGTGGCGATCAAGCGTATGCTGATATTTGAAAGCCGCGAAGTCGAACATGAGAGCAACATAGCAGTATCAATACACGCTTACAAGATGAAGGCAGAACACCTAATCTACAAGTTTTGCGTCTTCCAAAGAGTCCATGCCTCGCACTCCTCCAGCTCCATCAGGCTCCACCGCGGACTATGTACGTCAACTCGGTACTTACTTAGTACTTCTCCGACGGCTCGTTATGCACCGCCCGCCCGCCCTTGCGGAAGTGCTCGCCGGTGCCCTCAAACGTGACGACACGTGCGAACGTGCTGCCCGTCCCCCAGATGCCGCGGCGGAGGCACGCAAGCTGGACGACCTGCGAGTGGTCGATGAACAGGTTCGCGCGCGCGCCCTGGTTCTGGATGTGGTACGCGAAGACGTCGGGGTCCGCCGCTTCAAACCTGTGCGTGCGTCGTGAGTCGGTGGGACTGGGAGGGGAAAGGAGGGTGGGGCAGTGGACGTACATGATCTTCTCGGCAGGGAGGGCAGAGGTGACGGCGGAGATGACGTCCGTCCGCCAGCTCTTGACGTTCTCCGTGATGCCCTCGCTCTCAATCATGATCATCTGCAGGAAACGGGTCAGCGCTGGGGCTGGGTGGTCGGGGAAAGAGAACGCACGTGTGCTCCTGCGTCAAGGAAGGTCTTTGCGCGGTCGATGAGCCACTTCGGGTCCCGAGTGCCGGCGGACTCGAGCTCCTCAACGGATGCGTCGCCGCCAGCACCCCACCTGAAGGGAGCGTTCAGTGCCGGGATGAGCAGGACGATGCGCTCTGAGAGATGCTTACTGGATGCCGACCTCCGGCTTGGGCTTGAGGCCGTGTGCCGCGGTGAACTCGATGAGCGAGGCCCAGTCGTCAGTTGGGATGGACAGGAAGCCCGAAGAGATCTCCAGCACGTCGAAGCTTATAGATACTATTCAAATATTGTTGCGTAGAAAAGGTAGGTCATAGCGCACCCCAAGTTCTTGCACGTTGTCAGGTACTTGGAGATCACGGACTTGTCTCCACCAGATACGGAGAGGACACGCTCGATGAATCCTCCGGTGCTCACGTAGCAGCCTGGGGCAACATGAGCAAGCGTCCAGCGTAGGCAGTAGAGAGCCCTGCTTACCATGCTTGTGTGCGGTTTCGATCAGGGCGCGCAGCCTATCCTCCGGCATGAGCGAGAACGCTCCTCCAGCGAACTTGACGCCATCGACATATTCGCCCCAATCCTTGAGCAGCTCGTCGAGGTATGTCTTCGTGACGGGAGCATAGTAAGGACCTCGGATCTCTGTGAGTCCCCGGGTACGCTTCACTTTAGGCTCGAGGGCGTTGGCTGGAAGGAAGGAGAAGGGGTGGGTGCTAGAGCTGGAGCTGGAGTTAGCGAGGCTGGCTGTGCTGTGCAGGGCTCGCGCGGCTGAGATGGGACGAGGGCGGACGTGTTGGCGAAGGGTTTGAGCAAAGACGGTGCGCGCGAGCATAGTGGTTGATATCGTGTTCGTCGTGGGCAGCTTGCAACAGGGTAGCAAGCTCGTCGAGCTCGGTGCGATGGGTTCATAGGCGAAGGAGTTGTGACGTCATACATTCCGCCATCCTCCACCGTGAAGTCTATCCAGGTCCTGCACGGTCGGTCATCGTCAAGTATTGTCGGAAACGGCTGACTCGCAAGGTAGAGTCTCAGTTCAAGTCCTCACGATATGGCCAGTCGCGACTCGCGAAGGACAGGAAGCGAACCGACGCGTGACGTCACGTGTAGGCGCATTGTCCCAACATGGCAACGGGCGGCTTTGATGGCGGATCATCCTCCTCTACAGCTCTCTCTAGCTCTCTCCACTCTCTCACTGCCAGCGAGGAGTCTTCAGCCTGTTGACTTTGGAGTTCCAAAGTATCCTTCCGCCAAAATTATCCGCAGAGCAAGGCATACATGATGGGTCTTCCTGCTGTCCCGGCACTCAAAACAAGTAAGTATAGGGTACGTCACCCGTATGTACTTCGAACGAACAGCGACCTTCGCAAGTCTAACCACGGTGCTTTGTCGCTCAGTTTGTGGCGCCAAAATGGACGACACAGTATCTCAGGCTGAATTCCTGACAATTGGTCGCCAGTAGAAGATGCCAGTCAATTTGACCTAGCAATTGCCTAGCAACAGGATCCAACACATCACCCGTCTTCCGGACCATCATGCTGTTTGCTCAAGATGACCTCCATTTACTGTATTTATAGCAAGGCGAGCTGCTATGGTCTAGGCAGACTTCGGCAATTATTGACCAGTTGGCACTCAGATGACCATCCGGGACGTGGTGAACCGTCGAATCAGCAAAGTTTATTTCGCCCGCATCCTCGAGACCCATCGCGAGCTCATCGCCCGTCATATCCCCGTATGCGCCCTTGTCCTTCCTCAACACCCTACTCGTGATCTCGGCGGATCACATGGGTACTCATTACCTTCTTCCTCCGTACGGTGCCTTGGCCGTCGGTCCGCGGATACACTGTGACTTCTCGCAAGAAGGATCGCGGACATCCGGCGATGCACCGAGCAGCGCTATAAAGCCGCAGTTTTCTCCTTATGGCCTCCGGGACGCCTCCTTCATCGTCAACCATTTCCGCGCCGCCTCTTGGTAGCAGTCCAATCATGGCCCGGTTCTCTGTCATCCTCGCCGCGCTGGTATGGCTATGCCATGTTCGTGCCGTTGCAGTCCCGTCGACTCCACCTTCGGGCGCTGCGGCTGTCGATCCGTCCCTCGTGAGCGTGTCGATCGAGTATTTCGCCTTTCCTGGGTACACGCAGATGACCGGGACGAACAACTGCCTGACCAACCTCGCCAACCTCCGAAATGCCCAGCCCGCCATCCGTATTGGCGGCACCACCCAGTGAGGATCCGTTGCCTCTGAGTCTATGTTTCCGCCTTCCCCGTACTGACGTGCACATTCCCTCGTTAGGGATCGCGCGACGTACAATGCGAATCTGGCATCTGCTGTCAACTACACTGTCTCCTCCCCGCTGGACGCGCCTTCGAGTCTCACCTACGGACCGTCGTTCTTCACGCTCGCGTCCCAGCTGAAGGGCCAAGTCACCGTCGGGCTGAATCGCCAGCTGAACAACCAAGCGAATTCGCTATCGGCTGCCCAGAGAGCAAAGTCAGCCATGGGTAACCTCTACGCAATAGAGCTCGGAAACGAGCCCGACTGTGGGTGGCCCTACGTGTCTGTCCAGCCCTGTTTCGCCTTCTGACACGGAGCGTTTGCAGTGTATGCGAGCAGCTCTCCCATTGCCTCGGGCACCGGGTGGAGCAACTCCATTGATATTCAGAACGAGGCGAAGTGGTTCACGGCCCTAGCACCCAGCGTGAGTGTCGTCTCCTTGTCCATTTGCGGCCCGCGAGCTGACTCGGTGTCGTCTCGAAGCTGGGGAACATCTTCCAAGGCGCCGTCTACTTGTCCTGGAACACCCAGACGCTCATCTCCGGCATCGGAAGTGCTGCGCTGAACACCATCAAGACTATCTCGCGGCATTCCTACCCCCAGTCTGCTTGCAACGGTGCAAGCACCAATTTAACCAGCCTGATGAGCCACTCGTGAGCATATGAGTACTCATGATCCACTGCATCTGACCTGACCGCGATCATAGGGGCATTGTAAAGTATGTCAGCCAGTACAAGGCGGAAGCGACAGCCGCACATAACGCTGGGAAGAAGTTCTTCCTCGGGGAGACGAACTCCGGTGAGTGCGCCTGGGCCTCTCTAACAATGGGACACGCGTTGACTGCGATCATCCCTAGCGACCTGCGGTGGTGGAGGGATCAGTCCCACCTTCGGCGCTGCGCTGTGGATTGTCGACTACGTCCTCCAAAGCGCGTTGATTGGAGCAGATCGTCTCTACTTCCATCACGGAACCATCGGCAACTGCGTAAGTCCCGGGAGCCGGTGGTGCTGATACGCCCAACGTTGAACATCCGCTCAATGCACGATTCTTTCCCGACAGGCATACTGCTGGTGGGGCCAGAACAACGTGTTTTCGCCGTACTACGGGGCCGTCTTCGTCTCCGAGTTCCTGGGTACGGACGGCGCGAAGGTCGCGGCGCTCGACAACGGCTCCAGCGCCATCGCGACGTACGCCGTCTACTCGGCCTCGAATGCCCCGCTCCGCCTTCTCGTATTGAACTCGAACAACTTCGACGGCACGGGGGCCCGCGCGAGCACGTCTGTGCAGTTCACGGGGCTGACGACGGCGAGCGGGACCAAGCGGGCGAAGCGGCTGACGGCCCCGAACGCGACGTCGCGCACGGACCAGGGCGCAGCTGTGACGATTGGCGGGGTGGCACGTTCTCGTCGACGTGTGTGCAGCAGGGCACGCAGAACTTCGAGTCTGTTGCGGTCAGCGGGAATGCGTTGACGGTGTCGGTGCTTGCGTCCGAGGCGTTGATCGTGTACCTGTGATCTCGTTCGAAGGGATGTTCATCGATACTTACGATTAACCACGAAATGAGTACTTGTCGTATCGTGGGCTGCCTAGGGGACACAACACTGGTCCAAGTTCTTGACCGACGGTGTATCCTAGTCTGCTCCTTATTGCCGCCCTCTAACCGTGGGTGCCAACTTCTTGCTTAGTCATCAGCAAATTTGATCTCCGAAAGCGTGTCGCGATCTATACACGACGACGCGTCGCGTACGCGCTCGTACGCGTCCTCCCCATCTGCCTACCCTCGGACACTTCCCCTTCGCACGGAATCACAAAAGGTATGCTAGTGAGCTCTCTCCGCAACCGGCGCGTAGAAATTGAGGTCTCGCCGTGACTGGCTCATCGAAGATCCTTGCAAGTTACCTGTAGTGACGCTGTACGGAGTCCTGGTGGACGACTTCTTCGGGGTCCAAAGGTATGCATATATATCCAGAGCACTACACGGTGGACAACCCAGCCATCCTTGGTCGTCCGAACCTCTCGAGGTTGAGCAAATCCAGTATGCCCTGTGGCTGCCTGATATACTACTTCCAGGCTCATATGCCGCCTACTCATTCGGGCTGCGATCACGTAGTAGACCCATTCCGTATATGAACTTCCCCAAAATCTCCCTCGTACTGATACTGAGCTCAAGTTCATGGAGGACGAGGCTGGCCGAGGTCTGCATGCTGTCCTCAGCGGATACCCGGTCCGCCGCTGTCCGGCACTATTCCTATCTGAGAAGGTTACCTTGTATGGTATGCCATCACTCGGCTAAGCAGAATCGTTGACCTACGGTCTCCTTAGCGCGTTTCATAGCAGACGTATATATGATCGTCCTTCCCCCCTACATAGATCATATTTTACGTCTGCCTAGGGGAGACTAGGTGTATCCTGTTTCCCGGCAGTTTCCGCTTGGAATGTCTTGTCGATCGTGCTCCCAACTCGAGTGCCAAGTCTTGCAAAAAGATAGTGAAAGGCGGATTTTTCGGTCTAATCCCCGTCCCCGTCCTCTTCTTCTCCCCATGCGTGCTGTTCTCAGACTCGCTGAGGCTCGCCCTGCCTCCGAAATGGACAGACTGGACAGCGCTCCAGGCCCATTGTCGAGATCTCGTAAAGCTCCTTACTCAGTCGCCCACGTGGCGGGCGAGCTCCTGACGACCCGCCGAAGGCCGCGCATACATGACGGTTATAACCAAACGCATCTGAAGCCGATGTGCGCTTGCTGTGCGTTTGCTGATAGAGCTGGGAGACGCCATATAACTGCTCTGTGCTTAGCTGCCTTTCTGTAACCCACCACGATGTCCGCTGATGCCCTGCAGCCACCCCCGGACATCCCGACGTCCTCTGTGCCCTCGGCATCCACCTCCGCGGCCGACTCGGGCGTGATTCGCAGGAAGAATGGGGCCGTCAGCAAGATGCGGTCGCACAGGGGCAACATACCGACCCTGCCGCAGACCAAGTTCTGCCATCTGTGCAGCGCAAAGTTCACCCGCACGACTCACTTGAACCGCCATCTGAAGACGCGTAAGTCCTTTCGGTACCGCCACTCGGAGTCACCCCATCTAACGCCCGCTTCGGCACAGATTCGAATGAACGCGGGCATGAGTGCGAGGTACCTGCTCATCGTTTTTCCGGACTCGTCGCTGTCCGCTAACTCTGGCTGCAGCGCTGCCATGCTCAATTCACCAGGAGCGACCTGCTTACCAGACACAGGCGAACCTGTTGTGATTCGTGAGTCCGTCCACTGAGTACTGGGTGGCTCATGCTCACGGCATATCCAGGTCTGCCAATCGCTCGCGGCGCAAGTCGTGTCAGAGTTGTGCGGAGTCCAAGGTCAAGTGCGACCTGCAACGACCGTGTTCGAAATGCAAAGCACGCGGCCGCGAATGCGTGTATGCCAATGGCACCGCTGCGGACAGTCCGGAGGCCGGAAGCAGTTCGCAACAGGAGGGCTCGTCTCCTGAGGCGACCACCTCACCTTCGGGATCATCGCAGAACCAGGGCTCTCCACCTGAGGCGGCTCAGCTCTCGCAGGCATCCACGAGTATCGCTGGATCCACACCTTCGACCATCCCTAACCTCTCCTCGTCGTCAGATCTCTTCAGCGGCCTGGCGTCGTTGTCGGCGTTCACGCCTGTTTCGACCTCGTCTACTCCCCTCCCAACTTCGACAGTCAACTTTGACCCTCTCGCAGCCGCTGTGCTCAGCACGCCTGCTGGGCCCTCTACAAATAACTTGATCAGTACGACGTTGGCGGTATCGATCAACGGGAACGGGAATGACCAAGACACCGATGAGAAGATGTACGGCGACCTATTCTCCAACGAGATGTACGACGGCCTCTTCTCGGATGTGTTCACCACTAGCTTCCAGAAGAATCCGGCTGTACCAGGGCAGCATTTCCTGCAGGATCCCACAGCCATGCTCACCGACAGGCTCGAGTCGATCGTTGTCGACCCGACGATGATGGAGGCCTTCTTCAACAACCCCGCCATGCTTGCCATATATTCCACTCCATCGCCTTCGGTGTTCCCTTACGCGGATCCGACAGCGATTCCTGAGAGCGAGGTCAATGAAGCCATGTCCCAGACGCAGGCGATGACCGCCATCAAGGACTGGCCTACACTGCCGGAGATGTACGAATTCAGTGCGTATTCCTCGTCCACTCCCCTTGGATTGTTGCTCATGACCCTCTAGTCGAAACGTTCTTCAACACGTACACGTACCATATGCCCGTCATCCACTTGCCGACGTTCCTGTCGGAGCCTCGCCATCCGTTGCTTGTCAAGGCGTCGAAAGCTAGTGGCGCGATGTATTTCGAATCCGCCGCAGCCATCAATTTCATTGATCGAGTCCTTGCCACGGTGCGAGACGAAATTATCGCCGATCTGGTGGGTCTTCCTGATCTTGCCTTTGCGCGTTGGTGTCGCAGGTGCTAACGCCTTGCGTAGTCACATGCGACGGACTACGACACGATCATCCAACTCGCGTTGGCTTCGGGCATGATTCAAACTATCGGCATGTTCCATAGGAACCCTGAGCAACGCGCAAAGTCGAATGTATATCATGGAATGATCGTCATGGTACGCGCCCGCCCAAGTCCCCGCTCGCATCTCACGTAGCTAACACGCACATAGATGCTTCGTATGAACGGATTTGTCGACAAGACTCGGGACTGGAAGCTGGAGCCGATCGACTTCTCCGACCCCGAGAATGTACAGAAGTCGTGGAGGGAGTGGGTCAGGCATGAGTCTGCCAAGAGGTATGTCCCATAGCCATCGCGTTCTGACTGGTCGCTGAGCGAGGCGGGATGTAGGGCGATCTGGCTGTGCTACCTGCATGATTGCTGCCACGCGATCTTCTTCAATCTCTCCCCACCCTGCACACGGAGCAATTCACTCTCGGGCTTCCAAGCGAAGACGCGCTATGGGCCGCAAAGGACGCAACCGAGTGGGCCCAGATCCTTCAAACACCGTCTCCCTACGGGTCCGTCGAGATCCGCCTCTGCGGCCACCACCTCAAGACCCTCTACTTCTACCTCGTCCGCGACAACCCCCAAAACGAGCCGCGCCAGTATCTCTGCAGCCCCTTCGGCCACTTCATCATGATCCACGCGATGATGCGCAAGCTCTTCGAGATGTACCTGCGCGACCGCCTGCCGTTCCAGACGACGGAGGGCGCCGGCCCGCGGCCGCAGCTCAAGCCGCACTTCGTCGACAAGGACCGCGTGTACCACATCCAGATCCTGCTGCACTGCTGGCTGCAGAGCTGGCAGCAGTCCCCCGAGACGCCGCGCGACGTGCCCGAGTCGCACCAGCGCTTCCTCTTCAACGCGCTGCCGTTCTACTGGCTGACGCAGGTCGGGCTGGTCGCGTACCAGCAGGGCCTGCCGCCGTTCGACGCCGAGGGCGTGTACATCACGTCGCACGAGGCCAAGTTCCACCTCATGAAGAAGTGGGAGAAGCACATCCGCAAGTTCTTGGAGCGCGGGGAGGAGGCGCCGACGATGTTCTGGGACGAGGTGATGAAGACGCGCACGGAGTCGTGGCAGCAGGAGTCCGGGTTCGAGTTCGCGCACTTGCTGGGCTTCTTCCACAGTGGCCGAGAAAGCGCGTCAGGCTCGGGCTCTGTCTGAGGAGGTCGCAAGTTGCTAAGAGAGTCGTTGCTGTCGCTGTCGATTTGTTCGCTATGAGTACCGATATGCGCTCATGCTCTGTACACTACCACTGGTCTCGCATATTGCAGCATTGGCGCACTGATAATCTAATCCTAGAGTACTCGAGTACTTATTTGTTCGTCTCGGAAGTCTTCCAAATCGAGTATGTTTAAGTACAGCCACCGACATAGTGTTGGGAACTCAGACTTGGCTCTTTCCATCATAACCCACCTTTGCATCATCTACGCACCCATCTGCGTGTCAGCACAGATCGAATGCACACGCTCGACAGGGGGCGCGCGGTCGAAAACAGCGCCAGGCACCGAGGAAGTGCAAGCCACAGCGCAATCAAGCTCGAGGTCATGACGACCACCGCGAGTTGTCTGATGTCTACGGAGTATACCAGTATACCACGCCTTGGAGTAGGGTTTGCGCTCATATGCACCATGTTGATACTGAGTCTTCGGATTTTCAGATTCTTGATGGACCTGCAGAGGTCGGCGTCGAGCGGGAGGTCGACCGTGAGCCCGAAGTTGACGACGTTCCTACCATCATGGGCTATGCTCAGCCTCGAGGATGATCACCGAGATCCAGAACCTCACCCATCAACCATCTCAGCGTCTTGGCACCTGCATATATTCGCGGGGATGCCGAGTCCGTCCCTCTTCGCCGCCCCACCTCCAAGGTCGACGCCACACTCCATCTTTCGGATACCCTACAGCTGTTTAACGTTTCACTCGCGCAGATGGTCGCAGCAGGTCTGCTCCTCTTTGGTCTCTTCTCTCTTTCGCTGGGCCGGCCCACAGCACACGACCCACTGCACGTTCACGAGAGGCGCACGGACGTCCCGAATGGCTTCAAGTATGTAGGGAAGGCCGACCCGAGCGCCGCGCTGGATTTGCGCATTGCGCTCGTGCAGGGCAATTCCTCGGGCTTGGCGGCGGCATTGTACGACGTAAGTAACCCGGGTAGTGCAAACTATCGCAAACATCTCAGCAAGGCAGAGGTACGACTGTGCAGCTATCCTCACCGCCGCGCTGTAGAGCTCATTTGAACTGACAGGTGAACGCCCTGGTTGCTCCGAAACCGGAGAGTGTGCAGGCGGTGAAGGGATGGCTCGCGAAGAACAACATCTCTGCGGAGACGGTCTCTCCCTCGGGTGATTGGCTCAATATCCAGGTCCCAGTGGCGGAGGCGAACGACCTGCTGGACACGCAATTCAACGAGTATACGCATGAGAAGACGGGCTTGACCGCGCTGCGCACGATGTCTTACTCTGTTCCGGCGAGTGTCAAGGGTCACCTGGACTTCATTCATCCGGTGACGTCGTGAGTACCTTACCTACGTTGATGCATACCGGAAGTGGCTTGACATCACATCTTCAGGTTCGTGGACCTTCGACCAGTACCTGCAGCTCTGCAAGTACTCCCGCGGAAGCAGAACCGGACGAAAGGAAGAGGTGGTAGAACGCGGTCTTCCACGATACCTGCTCAGACTGCAGCGGCATCCGCCAAGGCGGTGAAGTCTTCATCGACCTCTGCGAGCAAATCCACTTCGACGACTACGTCGTCGCAGGCCCAAGCGGAAACTGCTACACCTGACGCTTCGTGCAAGACGACGATCACGCCCGAGTGCTTGCAGGCGATCTATAACATCCCTTCGGCCCCCACTTCTAACAACCAGAGCAACCTCTTTGTCGCGAGCTTCATCGGCGAGTCCGCGGATCCTGCAGATCTCCAGGTCGGCGCTGCGTTTCATGACCGCACACGCATAGGCTGATTCCAGCTTTGTCACAGCAATTCTTAGGTCAGTTTCGGTCGGACATCACGCAGGATGCGAAGAAGAGCGCAGACTCGCTCTTTGCAGTCCAGAGCGTTGATGGCGGAACGAACAACCTCGTAGGAGCTACTACCGAGGCCGTACGTCTCCTCATCTCGAGATTCGTATCTCTACATTCCTCTGACTGACAAGTGTGCCCATAGACCTTGGACATACAATACACAGTCGGCCTTGCGACGGATGTGGATACCACCTTTGTTTCAGTTGGACGGAACAACTCGGACGGCATTGCAGGCTTCCTCGACGTCATCAATGCGCTGATCGCGCAGGACGAGGTTCCGTTCGTGCTAACGACAAGCTTTGGGTTCAACGAGAAGGACATACCACTGGGTCTCGCGAAGTGAGTCGTTTACCCAGAGCTATAACCCGGCGGTGGACTTAATCCGACGCCATCACAGCAACATGTGCAATGCCTACGCACAGCTGGGTGCTCGAGGAACCACGGTTCTGTTCGGGTCGGGAGACGGAGGCGTTTCTGGACTTCAGGACTCGGACTGCACCACGTTCCAGCCTACGTTCCCGTCAACTTGCCCGTTGTAAGTGCCGGGCACTATCTTGACTCTGTGCTACGTACTGATTCCCGAGTCCATGCAGCGTCACATCCGTCGGCGGAACCAAGAGCTTCGGACCCGAAGTTGCGGCCTCGTTCTCTTCGGGCGGTTTCTCCAACATTTTCTCCCGACCTTCGTACCAGGACGACGCTGTTAAGGCGTACCTGAACAAACTCGGCAACACGAACGCAGGCCTGTTCAACACTTCAGGGCGCGCGTTCCCAGACATCGCAGCACAGGCGCAGAACTTCCAGATCGTGCGTGGAGGAGAGATCGTGTCCGTCTCGGGCACGAGCGCCGCCAGCCCGACTGTCGGCGGCCTTGTTGCGCTGCTGAACGACGCTATCTTCAACGACGGAGGCAGCGCGCTCGGGTTCTTGAACCCGTTGCTGTACAAGCTCGGGCCAGGTGCGCTCAATGATATCACACAGGGAAATAATCCAGGTTGCGGTACGGATGGATTCACTGCTGCTGAGGGATGGGACCCGGTATGTGCTGCTCGTACCCTACGCACGGTTTGTGATCGTACTGACCGGAGAGTTCTAGATTACGGGTCTTGGGACTCCTGACTTCATCAAGCTTCTCGAAGCTGTAAACAAGGGAACCTAAGGCTCAGATGTTCAGGTTCCTGTGACTTACGCGCTATGCTTTCAATGTGTTATCAGCCTACTGTTCGCCAAAGCTGATTGCATGCTCTCGATACCAACATGCATGCAAGGCCTGAGCGTTCCACTTCGGGCGTTCGACATTGTATTCATGCCTTTTCTGTAGTGGCGGACGAGGTTCGGGTTCATGTCCATGGTCAAGCAGTCAATGAGCAGCAACGGAGTAAGTAAGTTGGTAGCGGTTGTTGGGTCGTATTGGAATCCAAAGCCATCGCCTGCCTTTCTCGTCGCTGACGCTGGGCGCCTGGGCGACCTGGTCCGTGCGCACCCTCGAGGAGTATATATACCTCACGCCCTCCTCCCCGCTTCCTCACCACTCTGGCCTTTTGGCTTAGATCAAGTGTAGTATCTGTTCTTAATAGTTTAACCACTATTATGGAGGCACCGCCTCCATTATTGGTTATCTAATTTTTGCCACCCTTGTCCCTCGAGCTCTGCTTGCAACTCGGGGGCGCGATGACCTTGCCGTTGCACTACTGGCTTGTGTCGTCGGGGGCTCTCTCGCTCTTCTCTCCGAGATGTCTTTGTGACTGGTCAGTCGGCCAGAGGCAAGGCACTTCGGAATGATGTGCGAGGGACTCGAGAATTCGGGACCTTGTAATCTTGGTGTCCACTGTAACATACGTACCGTTCCGAAGATGTATGCAGGAGTAACTTTCCCTCAGATGAATGTAGTTCTTGCAGGTCGACCGTATTTTAGGCACGGTGAATCAGGAGGCTATGGAAATGTCCACTAGCCGGTCCTTGGGCGCAGAAGGAGTGGATGACTGGAAACCGCTGGGGTAGCGAAGAGCCGCGATAGGCTCAGTATCAATCATCATTCCATCGCGGCGACGACATGCATACGCAGTACGATAACAAGAATACAGATACGTCCAATACAAGGAGTTCCAGAGACCGAGTGTCTACCGATATAGAGGCGAGAACGGGAAACCCAAGTATACACACATCTTCAGACTCGCAGGTCAGCATCCCACAAGATACCCCTTCCGCCGCTTACCACCAGCCCCAGCGACGACGCTTTGGTTCAGCCCCTACGAAGATTGTTACTTTGGTCAGAATCACGTCCGAAAGCTGAGAGACAGAAAGGAGGTGCTCACGGTTATCATAGTAGCTCGCGTGGGGGTCGTAGCGGCCGTGCAGCGGGCGGAAGAACGCAGAGTTGGCGACGGCGAAGAGGATGGTGACAATGGTGAGGGCGAACGTCATGATCCAGCACAACCACGAGAAGGCCACCATCACCGTCAACACGCGGCACTGCCAATAGGTATGGCACCAGAACAAGTTCCCCAGAATGTCTGGAGGCGTCGGGGGTGAGCGCGCGCCAGGAGAAACAGAAGACAATTACGCACCGAGGCAATCGCCGCACCGACGAGGAACATCGCGAAGAGCGAGAGAAGCCCGAAAAGCTCGAAGGCGAATGAGGAGAAGCGACCGTAGTCGTAGCTTCGGTGGATGACGTGAATACTGTCGAAGGCGAAGTGCGGGTGCGGTTGGTATCAGGTCCGAACGGCGAGCAAGATAACGATGACGTACATGTAAGAGGACCAGAAGAGCGCAAGGATGGACGTCACGACGAGCTCAGCGACGATAGGATCATAGAAGGGCTGGCCATTGTTCAAGGGATCGAACGGCGGGAGGAAGAGCGTGTAGTGCAGACGGGTGGCGGTCAAGCCGAGGAGGACGGCGGAGAACAGCCACTGGACGTAATGCGGTGGGTCAGTATCGCATGCTTTGCAGGATATTATGCGACTCCACGCACCAGGACGACATAGAGACCAACTCGAAGACCGTTTATAGATGCCATAGAGTTAGAGGTCGGTGCTGCTCGTCAGGGGATGGCAGAAGGAGACAGGTCGAGGCGAGGACAGTGGAGGGAGTGAGGCAAGGTAGGGGATATAAGGCCGAAGCCTATATGAAGGGTTGCGCATGTGGTGTCATCGGGGGACAACGTGTTGGCCTCGCAGAGTAATAGCGGCAAAGTCCCGTCGCTTTTTCTGTCCCCCGAAGGTCCGTCAGCGGCATGGCACGTTCTGGACGGTCAACGGAGCTTACCTTGGCGTCTCGGAGCACGAGACTTCTATGGCCTGCGTGAGATCGATACGAGCTAGACCTTGTTTCGTATCTGCTCCGGACTTTGGTCTACTAGGATAAGTACCGTCAGTCGAGGTGCTTTCCGCAATGTTGAATGCTGTACGTGGACAGACATATCGTGGAGATCGCCAGGGCGCAACGTGGTCGAGACGAGGTGCGCAGGTGAAGCCTGGAAAGCCTTTGACGTCAACGCCGGCCTCGAGGCTGGTGGCGGTGATACACCGGCCAATCTACCTGGGCGTCTGCAGACCTCGAGTTATCTGAGTGTCAAGCGAATCTTACGACTTGCGACACTTATGTATCGACCAAATAGCTTGGAGCTCAAGGAGTTATAGGGATGGAGAGCGGGCCGGTCGATAGTCGCGAACCATGAGACGGCTCGTTCGGCGGGGTGAAGGTCGGACAAGGAAGTCGGTCTATATAGCCTTACATGAAGACCGCCTGGCTACGAGCTGGCATAGAGTTAGCGACGAAGCAGAGGAGCGACAAGGTGAGACTGACATACGACAACTCTCCACAACTACGGAGATTGTGTCATGACACGTTCTGAGGTAGGAACCTGCGCATCGTCCCAAGGGAACGGAGGATACTGACATCAAGGGATAGGGCCGACAGCTGTCATTATCCTTCAACTTGGCCCACACGCTTCAGACGCTGCCAGACGTCGTACTGAGAGTCGGAGGCGAAAGAGTGACCACAATCGCCGCAGTTGTATATTGCGGAAGCATGCTGACGCTCCCAGCCGACAACGACGTTGGCCACGCTGCGCTGACGTTCACGCCGATGACGTAGAGTCCGCGGTCGTTCATCGCGGTGCTGAGATCGACCGCGAGTGTGATGCCAGATGCCTTGCGGCTATGGGTAGGAGCGGGGCTCCCTTCGGCTATAAGCCTCCCATGAGCGTACCATCGCCACCGTCGGCTGTGACGTTGATTGGCTATCGATTCAGCGCGCCAGTGAAGGCAGAATATGGATGATCATCTGTAGCTAAGTTAGCATGATAGATGAGGAAGTGTAAGCGGCAGTCAGGGTGAGAGCTAGGGCGTACCTAGTTCAATTCTATCTGCGCCAGAAAAGAGCCCTTCCCACCTTCATGGGCTTGTCAAGGGTTGGCAATAACAACTCAATCATGACACCGAAGATTGGGATAAGATCCTTAGTATATCGACTCGGTACAAGAGAGAGAAGGCACGGATGCGCCATGAGATCATTGATAAAGTCTTGACCGCGGCAGAGCTCCCTTGTAGGCTGTTCGGTGAATTAAGAACCTTCAGGCAGGCAGAACGAGTCAGAGTCGCAGGTGGAGACCATGCGACAACCTGAGAACAGTTGCATACATACTAGTAGAGACAAGACAAGGATTGAGTACCTAGTCAGCGGGGCCTTCGGCTGCAGACATCGTTCTCCATAAAGCGAGCCGCGGCGAGAGGATCCCTCCTGTGCATCTGATTGGGTGATTACTGTAGACGGACAACATCGGCCACCCCGGTAGACTTCATCATACGTACTTACTTACACCTTACACTTACCGGGTGCCAGGATCCACTTCTCATAGGCATGCGTGGACGTACGGCAATTGGTGCAACAGGCTAGCCGTCGATTCAGGTAGATGGTGGAGGAGGACGACTCGGAGAGGCGCCGTCGGCGTCGGCAGTGCATGGTGTTGGCGCCTAAAAGCTGTTACAAACCACCCGCTGCCACCAAGCTGCCACTGCACGAACCTCCATTCCTCCCAACTCCTCTATTGCTCAGCAAATGCATTGAGCCGAGCAGTCGAATAAACTATACGATGCGAAAATCCCAGAACAGCATCCTTACCGGCGTGGACTTACCGCTTCGTTCCCTTCTCAGGTCCGGAGGTAAGTACTAGACTACTAGTACGTGCATGGTGGCCGCCGTACAGTTCCTTCTGTCGCCGTACAGAATGATAACATGAAAAGGGTCTACTCATTATGGAAAATTTTTCTGTTGAACTAGTGAGGAGGCTCGTCCTCGACGATCGCCGTTCCAGCATGCCCCTGGGGGCGCGGCTATAGTTAGCGAAGCCGCCGTCAGATATCGCGACGCCCTCAAGCAGAATATTCGTGGTGTCAGCAGTTCGCCAGCGTGTGAAGGTATAGTAGGTTTGTACTAGTACCTGTCACCTAAAGTGATACTCACAATGGCCGTCCACTAGCCGCACAACAACTCTGTCGCGACCGTGCGATGACGCCCCAGCCGCCTTCTTGCCGTTCTCAAACCCAACCTCTCTGTCAGAACGGCGCCACTGCGGCTACTTCACACTGCCAAGGCTTTCGCGAAGAATCGTCCGAATCGATGCCCGAGCCGCTGTATCCCATCGGTCATGGTTAAGTCAGTCTCGGGCGACAGAAGGACTCACCCGAGGCTCTCTCATGCACAGCGACGCTTCGTCAGTATATATACAACGCTGATACCATACGCTCACCCATTGACCTTCTTGACTGTATCACTCTGAACCATGTCCTCTCGCAAACTTATCCTCGTTATCGGTGCCACGGGTGCCCAAGGCCTCGCCGTCATCGACGCCCTCCTGAAGCCAGCCCCTGATGGCTCTCCCTCCCCGTACTCCGTGCGAGCGCTGACTCGCAATCCGAAAGGCGAGCGTGCGCAGGAACTCGCCCGCAAAGGGGTCGAAGTCGTACAAGGTAGATCCTCCGATACCTAATATGACCGACTCGCTGAGCAGCTTGTGGCCCCAGGCAGCACCAGCGACTTTCCGAGCGTGCTCGCGGCTCTTGAGGGAGCTTACGGCGCATACGTCAACACGGACAGCTTCACTATCGGACAGGTGAAAGAAGTCTTCGCCGGAATCCGCATCTTTGAGCTCGCGAAACAAGCGGGCACGATCAAGCATTACGTGTGGAGCAGCCTCGACAATGTCTTCAAGGTGTGCCTATCGCGCTGCTGTTCTCTCGGTGTCTAGTGACTGACAACTTGACGTGTGAGCAGAAGGGCGGGTATAACCCGAAGTACTACGCCGAGCACTACACGGCCAAGGCCCGCGTGGCCGATTGGATGCGTTCTCAAGAGTCCATAGTGAGCGACGAAGATATGTCTTGGAGCGTCCTCACGTCGGGGCCATACATGGACATGCTCAACATGGTCAGTCACTGCGTGTCAATCCGGCAGTCCCGCCCGTGACCTAAATCACCTTCACAGGGCATGTTTGGGCCTATCAATGTGCGTGCAGACGGCACGCACGTCTTCGCGAGCCCGATCGGACCCGGAAACGTCCCGATGATCGCGCTCCAAGACCTCGGCTTCTTCGCGCGGTACATCTTCGACCACCGCGCGGAGACGTCGCGGCAGGAGCTCGAGGTCGCGAGCGACTATGTCGGCTGGGACTACCTCGTCAAGACGTTCACCAAGGTGACCGGGAAGAAGGCGGAGTACGTCCCGCTCTCCATCGAAGAGTGGACGACGCTCGTCCTCGACGTCGACCACCCGATTGCGAGTGAGCAGCGCCGCGGCGACGGGACGACGACGTGGGGCGAGAACTTCACCCGCTGGTGGCAGTTCTACCGCGACGACCTCGCCAAGCGCGACTTTGCGTGGCTGCGTCGCATCAATCCCGGGCTGCTCAGTATCGAGGACTGGATGCGCTCTACTAACTACACCGGAGAGATCGGAAGCGCGCTGCTCAAGAATGACGCGGATGGGACAGGTGGCGTGAAGCCTGACTTTGAGCGGATCGCTCAGCTGTAGCTGTAGGTTCTCCTAAGTTCTTGTACGATATACGAGTGTCTTGCCGCTATGAGGCTCGTGAGTGTCAGAACACAGTAATTTCATGTTGTAGCGGGATTGCTCGATCGACGTTTCTCACATCGCCGCCGATGAAGGTCTGGGTCGGCGCGCCCTACGGAGCGCATCGTCGCGACGACTGCAAGTACATGTATACAATCTGTAGACCAGGAGGCCGCTCGACTACGCGATCTTGATAAGTAACTTCCCTACTGATGTCCCGTTCACCATGTCCTTCTGCGACTGTTGCACGCCATCTGCGGTGAACGGGTACTCCTTATGTATGCGCATCTTCAAAGTACCGTTTGCGACAAGACGGAAGACCTCGTCGAACCACTTGCGAGCTTCCTTGGGATCCTCGGCGTAAATCATAGCCCTGTTCGACATGTAAGACGACAATGAGTGCATTCTCGAAGCCTCATGCGGGACGACTCACGTTGCATACGTGAACTTCACGTTCTTCTCCATGAACCTGCGCAGTTCGAACGGTGGCAGAGGCCCCGAAGTGGCGCCGTAGGCTACGATGGTGCCCCTCTTCCGTATCATCTTCAGGTCGCTCTCGAATCTGTGCACGATCAAGCTTGAGCATGAGTGTCGCGTGGGGATTCGGGGAATATGCTCACGTATCCTTCCCGACGGCGTCGAATATCGCATCCACGCCCTTCCCGTCGGTGAGCTCAAGCACGCATTTGACGACGTCCTCCTGCTTGTATAGAATGATGTGCGAGGCACCGTGAGCCTTGGCGATCTCCGCCTTCTCGGGCGTGCTCGTCGTGCCGATGACGGTGGCTCCCCGGGCAGCGATCAGCTGCGCGAAGCACAGACCCATCCCGCCAGCGACAGTGTGCACCAGGACACGGTCACCTGCTTTCACGTTGTACGCCTCGGTCATGAGTACCAGTGCCGAAAAACCTGCAGGGGTCGAGCAAAATGTGAGTCGTTGATCTGATGCGGGGAAGAGTGTGGTATTGGTTACCTTGCAACATAGCGGCTGCGCCGTCGCGCGTCGAGACTCCCTCCGGGATCGAGAACACGTTCGTCCACGGCGCAGCCATGTACTCTGCGAAGGCGCCGTTGCCCCACTACATCCCACGTACTATGTCAATAAAGTGCGACGGCGGAGTATGAGTATATGGGTTGAGTGCACTCACTACCGCAACCTTGTCACCAATGCGGAAGCCACGCGCTCTGTAATCCTCATTCGACAGTACACCTTCATCAGTCGGCAGAGCGACGATCGTTCCTGCCGCCTCTCCCCGAGTGGCTTCGGCGGCGGCGGGACGGGGAATGGGACGTTCCCGCTGCGGAATCCCGTGTCGAGCCAGTTGACGCCCCCATACTCGACCTGCAGAAGCGTGTCAACAATGAAATGAGATGTGGTCGACATCCGGTAGAGGTAGCGCACCTTCACGAGAATTTCGTTAGGGCCTGGTTTTGGAACCGGAAGCGCGAGCTCCTCGATAGCATCGAGATCGCCGTACTTGTTGATACCGACCGCGCGCATTGTTGAGGGTAGAGAATTGGGACTCATGGCTGTGGTTAGTTAGGTACTGAGCTGTTGCGACGAAATCCTCAGACTCTTTTGTAGGGATGGACCCACCAGTCTTCCGACATAGGACGCACGTACTTGATTGAGCCCATAATGATATTATGAAGCAGGCATACAGTCTTCTGTGCGTGGAGGTTGTGGATAGAAGGCAGATGCATGACCCACATCATTTTCCGGACGAATGTCGCATCCGCCCTCGGAACGGCGCACAAGTGCGTAATCCCAACTACGACGTCGAGAACATCACTCTCAATAGTTCCATCGTAATTTGAACCGGGCAAGTTGTGATGCGTCCTGGAAGAACTTCGACCCAGCTGGAGGCTCAGTAGTAAGTGGAGGAAAGGGAGACTGGGAGACGGAGGAGATAAGCGCTGTAGGCGCCGGGCCATTGGACTCAACCCTAACTTGAACTTCAACCATTGAAACTTGTTAACCAATACGCCGATGTCTGTGCGCCCTCCTCACATACCCGCTGGAGTTGTAGTTCTCGTGGGTGGATCGGAACAGCATACGCCAAGAAATCAGTATAGGTAATGGAGGTCCCTCGGTTGATACTTACTAGGAGAATTCATGCAGGACATCGTCTGACATCGTGTGTAATCTGCCACGGTCGGCGGAGGCCTGATTGTACGGGACATTGGTATTTGTGGTACGGACGCATGTCGGATCCCAACGATGTACGGGATTTCATCGTGAGCTTTCCGTGCACTCCAGTCGCTGCGCGGCTGGCTGAGGAGTCGGGACTCGAAACCGGAACGTGACGCAGAGAAGCACTCCATGCAAGTGTATGCATACGCGGTGTCCCCCGCGAAACCTACATATGTATGTGCATCCCACAGTCCCCCAGCCCGGACGAAGAAAGAAGGAGAGTGCCAATAATATACAAAGTCCCCAGACGAGGATGAGCAAACGAGCGAGCGCGGCATGCAGGATGGATGGTGGACCGGGGACCGCAATAGATATATATACTACCAATTAACCAGTGATATAGACGACCATCCAGGGAGGGGGAATAGGATATCTAGCGCCTGGACGGCCGCGCTGGGGCAAGGCGCGGGTTCCGGGGCAATACAAGCAGTACAGGGGGAGCGCACGCTGTGTGTGGCGCGTGTGCGTGGAGCGAGGGCGGCTCGGTGAGGCGCGGTGTCGCGAAGCATCTGTCGTGGGCTTTTCCAGAGGTGATAGCAGTACACGCCGCACGAGTCTCGAGAAGCCGGGCGGGGAAGCGGGGAAGGGATGGCGGCGGGCCCTCCACTATACGGGATGGAGGCCCGCTATCCGCTCCTCGATGACTTGCACGACCGTCGGCGCGTACACGGGGATCTCGGTGCCCTGGAAGCCTTCTGGGTAGTCGACCCCAGGCTCGTTCGGGTGCGTGTAGTAACTAGATGCACTGTCAGCCTCACCCACAGCCGGACAAGCAGACTTGGACGCACGTATCGTTCCAGATCGCAAAGTGCCTCATGCCCAGCGCCATTGACGTCCAGTGGTAATCGTGCGCGAAGCCCTTGGGGTAGAATATCTCGATAACGGTGGAGACGGGAGTCACCGGCATCATGATTAGATGCTACATAGCACAGTCAGCCCGGCGCATATCAGAGTTAACGTTCAATACTCCACGCACCGTAAGGCCATTGCCATGCACGCCCAGCAAAATCTGTTTGGAGGGAGTGTCGATCATGAGCACGAAGCACAAGGTAGGGCAACGATATATATATACGAGACACTGGGCAAGGAAGGGGACGCACCGTGGTCTTCGCCGCTATCTGCAGCTGCTGCTCCTTGCTCAATCGCTCCGCCTGCACAACGTTCAGCTCCCACCCATGCTTCTTCACCATGTCCTCCAACGCCTGCACGAGAGCTGCATGGTCGTCGTCGAGCAGATGCCGCCGCGCAGACTGTCTGCTGATGTAAGTGATGACAATGTCCTTGTCCGACAGGCCCGACGTCGCCTTCGTGCTGTCCGCGGCGCCCGCTCCAATACCCTTCACCTTGCCCCTCGCGGACATGACCGCGTCCGCCTTGACCCCGAGGTCGAGCGTGCGGTCGTCCACGCCTGCGAAGCGCAGCACGCCACGCCGCACTGGCTCCCACCAGAGTTTCGTCAGCTGGCCCAGCTTGCGCATGTGTTCCGTCGCCTCGGCTGCGATACGCTGCGTCTGGCTGCCGCATATCGACCCCTTGAACGCCGCCGACCGGTCCGAGAGGAGGACCGTGTCGAAATGCCAGGCGCGCCGCGGGGCGTCCGGGTTCGAGGTGGCGATGATGCGGTCGTCCCAGTCGTCCAGAGTCTCGACCGTGAGCGCGGGGAAGGCGGCGCGGAAGATATACGAGTTGAACCCAGGACCGTCTCGCCACCCGCGCGCATCCGCGTTCGCAAAGATCGCGCGGTGCACTGGGGGTGCGCTCGTCCTCGCAGCGGAGGCGGGGTCGACGACAGCGTTGAACGCGCCTTGCCAGAAGGCCCACGCGCCGAAAAGCCACTCTGCGCAGAAGTGGTAGTAGTGCGTCAGGAACTGCGAGGGTTCGTTGATGATGAAGGTGTTCCCAGGCACCGACCAAAGCCGGTTTTGCTCCAGCTGCACAGTCGAACCTTAGCTTCCGTCCGCGGGGTGTGAGAGATGCACAGAAGCGTACCTTCTCGACGTCGCCTCCCCAGATGTCGCGCGCCTCTTGCGGCGTGAGGAATGCCATGTCCTCGGATGTGGGCACGCGTGCGGCGATGTTCTCGGGGGTGTTCTCGGCGGGGAGACCGGTCGAAGTGATGAAGACGATATCGGGGAAGGACTTCGGGCGTGATGTCACGATGAACATCGTACCGTTCATCATGTAGAGGTTCTTGAACACTGTCCATCCCGGTGCGTGCTGCACTATCGTGGTCTCCGGTATTGTGTATGCGATGTCGACGACCGCAGGAACATCTGTGACGGGCTTGATGACGTTCTGCTCTCGTCCTCGCGGGGGAGCTGGGTCGGGTTGCTGCTTCACAAGTGCGTGGTCGGCGACATGTGGCGAATCGTGTCGTGGTGGCTGAACGACGTTGGGAACGTCGGGGGCGTAATCTGAGCCAACCTGGTTCAGACCTTGTCAGCCGTTGAGCGTACGGTGGATGCGCAAAGTTGATTGTACTGCAAGAGTCCCCCCGGGTGCGAGAACGTCTGAGCGACACGTGTGGAGGGCGGGATGCGTTACAAGCAGTGGCCTCGGCGTTATGTACACTGCCCGTGACTTCATAGATACCCTGGGTAGTGCGCCCAAATGCGCAGACTGTTCGCCGGAGAGACATCCCAGTCGACCTGACTTGCTGCCGAGTGCGGGGAGTTGACCTAAACGCCTCCAGGCACCCCGATCGTGCATGTCACGCCGACGGTGATGTCCACAAGCATAGCACACTGCGTCATACGAGCAGCAGTACTCGTCCAGACGGTCCCGCACCCAGTGCATCTTCCGAGACGCGTCGGTATGGTTCAATCGCCTACGAACTTCCATCACTCTCGCCACCGTCCACGGCTTCCCTCGTCCGCACACGGCATCTCGCATGCCCAAGCATCCCTTTGTTCCCTCGAGAACCCTGGGAACAGAGAAGAAGCTCACCTGAGTGTTGACGATGCTTGAGCCCGGATGCTCTGAGAATGGACCGAGGAAGCTGGTGGTGAAGTGCATGGCGGCCGCGCCGAGGAAGATGAGGGCGACATCGCGGAAGGTGCGGGGGCGCGAGATGCCCATCGTCGTCGTCGTCGCCGCCGAGAGAGCGAGGAGGTTGGGGGAAAAGGAGGAGGGAATATTGCGGCCCCTAGCTCACCGACATACAATTCATACAGAGGTCCTCTGCTCGCGAGCACTCATCCCGTCCCACGCTCACCCAAGCGACCTATCTCGATCCTGTCAATCTCACCGTCGGAGAATAGATCCCACCCAGCGCCCATCGGTTTCTAGCTCCATGGACCAATGGCGTGGCAGCGGAGAGCGAACCGCAGAGATTAACGCTCGGGGTTACACGCCTGGCGGCCACGTTTGGCCGCGTAGTAGAGTTGCCCGGCATTACCGCGACATCGAGGAAATCCTTCAACGTACTTACACTTATATGTACTTGCCGCCTTGAGAGATGGATATTGTACGTTCCTATGCTGCTTTTCCCCGCCTAAAACCGCAAGCTTATCGTCAAATGCACTCACACTGCTATGCACCTCCAGGCACGCAGATGTTGCGACCCTTCGAATGATCCGACAAAAATCTCTTTCAAGTTCTCACCAACATCTCAAGCCCGGTCAAGTGATCACCGTGTTTCCGTTCGCCGTCCGGCTTCGGGCATCTAGGCCACGGCCCATAAGCTGATGCGTGCAGTTCGGAGAGCTTTGCCATGCTGCTTTATCAGCAAGTATCCTCCAGCAAACCTGCGGCAAGGCAACCTTGCGCAAAGGTCAACATTACTTACCGCAAACCGCGACTCGTGCCGGGCACCGCCATACGGAACACCATTCAACATAGATGCGTAGGCGGTGGCGGTGACAGTAGTCTAGAAGTCTTTGTGAGGGGGGGTGCAGGCGACCCCCCGTGGGAACGTCGGAGGTTGTCTGAGTCTGAATCCTGCCAGAGGGAAGAACGAGCGCCTGAGCACCGTACCGCCACCGAATGCGTCGGGACAGACCCTCGTCCTCCTTCACGCAGTTCGAAGGCCCCAGGCATACAGAAAAATGCTGGATGGAAAGCGATGATTGATTTGAAGGACATAGACAGGTTTTTGGGACTGGAAAATGTTCATGGACTGCGTGAAGCTGTCGCTCTCGAGCTGCTTTAAACTCCGCGTTCCCACGGGGGGTCGCCTGCACCCCCCTGTTAAACAATACCAGCCTCTATTCTAAAGGAACGACTATCTTCCGCTATAGAACTAGAGGCTGGCTTGCGAGCCTAGGTGACAGCGCGTCTTGAGGCAAGTACATTTTACTCTAGGACTCGTCCGACAGACTCTCAAAACTTCGACAGCAAAGGATCCGACGGCGAGTCCGAGCCGCAGGCTTTCTTCTCGCCGTCTGTACGATATCGGCGTTCCGGGTTGGAATTTCGAGCCCATGTAGGCCCCGTGGTGACACTGCGGCTTTTGCATAGTTACAAATTCTTACCTCATCCGATACCGGCGACACGCGCAAGTCCCCAGCTCCAACACGGCTTAGACGCAAGCAGCATACGATTAGGGATGTCCAACCTACCGTGGCAATCCTGTGAGATGTATGAGGCAGAGATAACATGACCTAGGCTCCAGTGTAGGAACAAATATCTTACCTCTGTTGACTGGCCAGGATCACCCGAGAAGATTGGGGAGTCGGGCGTCCAGAGCCCAGTGACCTAACCGCGCCCACCACGTTCGGACCGAACAACTCACCGGACCCCGTCCAATCTCAGCGGGTAACCCCGCGTCCGGCACCCAGGGTTGCTCCCCTGCAGGATATACACAAAGGGCTCAGAAGGCCAAGCGAGCGACCCATTGCGCGAGCTGCCTGCCGTCGAATAGAGCTACCAAGCAAGTTCGCGAACGACGACCTTGCCGCGCTCGTGCCCAATCCCTTCTGACGGTCCCGCGGTTGTGGACTTGGAATCCGACGGCGTGCATAGAGACGTCGTGATCGCGTGGCCGGTCTTGTTGAAGGGGTTGGAGTCCATGTTGCCGAGAGTCGGTAGCTACCGCGGTGTCCCGGTAGGAGGGCGCGGGAAACCTTTGGAGGACCTGTCCGAGGAGAAGGGTGCACTGTAATTACCATGGAGGAATTCGATCATAAGTACTTACCTGCCACAGAGGTGACGTTCGCGGCGGCATCGCGTGATTGGTCGGCGGAACATGCCATCGGAGAGGTGTGCTCAAGAGCTGTACGGACACGCGACCACGTCCGACGCGAAACGCACGAACGTTCCGCGAGCACCTAGTACATAGTTGCGCGTTGCAGGAGTTCCTGAATATAGCCTGGTGAGCAGGCTCATAAGTATTGTCCGCTGAGTCGTTGGTACGCACAGAGCCAGAGCAGAAGCCATTTCTTCGATGCTTGTTTGAGAATGAGTGTGCGATGACACAACATATCATATCACAGGGCTTGCGAGAACATGCGGGCTGAGGAAGAATGATCAAGCGCCCATCTCCACCTTGCGCCGCGACTTTTACCTGCTCCCCACTTGAACTCGAACTCGTTGCGTCCCCTCACATAGCCACCTGCGATTTACAGCGACACAGAGATAGGTTACTAAAACAGATGCTCCGATCTGTAAGACGCTCCAGGAGGCTCGCGGGCCTGCGCATCCGGCGCCCACTGGTGAGTTGCATATTCAGACCTATCAGATAGTCTGCTCATACGTAAGTCGAAACAGTCCGATCGTGCAAAATGACATGCTCATGCCAGGTCATACTCATGCAGACACAGTAGCCGCGTATCCCAGGTCCCTGAGCATCTATGCATAAACCTTATCACTCGGAACCGGTACATGATCCCTCGGGAGTCGGAAGGCTGGAAAACCGCCTCTTCGACACGATTCCGCGAGCACGTTCTCTTCAACTTGCTGGCGGTCAATCTGTCTTTGAGGCACTGCGACCATTACTAGCGTCACTTCGAGGCCCTGGCCACGCCTCACGATGACACGATATGCTAGTTGGGCGAAGCGCTACCCCTAATATATCATGGCTAGTGTCGACCACATTGACGCGATAGGCGACGGTGCGTTGCAATTATGTTGTTGACGAAACGACAGAGAGTGAGTTGTGTAGACTCGGTGCCGTCTGACGTATGCACAGAGTGATCTTTCGATGGTTCACTCTGTCTTGGATGGTATCCTCGTCTATAAAGAAAAGGAGACGGTTGTTTTGATGATCCCCGAACCTGTTCGCTAGCCTTGGCCTAGTCCACCGCTCATGTGGTTGGTCTCCAATGAGCCTTGGTGATAACGCAGATCTTTTGCGCGTATAGGAAAGTCCGCGCGTCCATGAAACACAGGAACTTTGTTGTCAATAGTCCGTCCATCCAGGCGTTCCGACTGACGGAGCTGTCGAACGCCCGCATTTACAGCGGAGACAACTTATGCTCACTGGTCTATAAGTTTGAGATTTGGAGTTCGCCTTGCTGACCATTCGGTTCGCCATGTCCTCCGCCTCAGAGACAGACCAGATTGTCGCAATCTATGACTCCCTGTGCGTCCTATATCTCCTAGCTTTCGGCTGGCCAAGCGACTTTGTACTGAACTGTCAACTCACTGGTAGCCGAACCTCGGGATACATCGGGCTTGCAGCAGTCGGTACGGACCACGCTTCCTCATCTATGGACTGGCACTCACGTTCCTCCACACCTGACAGTGTTTTTGCTGTATGACTGCATGCTTACTTCCGACCGCGAGGTCTGCCTCTTCTGGACCGGCAAAATAAACGGCGCATCAGCACTGTTCTTCCTCATCAAGTATGGGACGATTCTCTATAATGTCCTGAGTTGTATCTCCTTTCTTCCTGGCATGTCTAGCAAGGTATGTCATAGTTGCCAGCTCATCCACAGCACATGCCTTAATTCCAGACTGACGTCTTTGATCACCAGGGGTGCGTCCTCCTCAGTCTCGACCTTCACGGAAGTATGAAAGGCCGAGGTTCATAGATGCGACGTGCTCGTGAGGTTTCCTGCAGTCATAGAGTATCTTAGGTTCCTCCCGTTTGCGCGTGAGTGCGTTAGACTATCTGAGGCTGCCGGATGCAACGGCTCACACTCATTGCAGTATTCTCGGGAATGCGAGCGTATGCATTGACGCGGAACTGGCTACTGAGCGCAATCATCTTGACGCTCTCTCTCTCACCATTCGTGATAAACATGGTGATTTTTCTTCCCCGGTCGCTGATGTGATGATGAGCTCACTCGGCGCACTACAGACTCAATATGGACAGGGTGTTCGGGGTGTGGTCGACCCAGTCATAGGGTGCTTGGAGGATCTCAAGTTCACGCCATCAGAGGCCATCATGTGAGTTCCTAGTTCTTCTCAAAGTCGAAGAGTATCGCTGACTTCTCACTGGCAGATGTGCGCTCTCCTGCTGTCTTCGCAATTATGACCCTGCTAAGCCCTCCGACGAGCAGTTCCAGTCATGTCCCGTGCAGGCCTGATCATCGCCGATTTCCTGCTCGTTGTGGTGACATGGCGTACTTTGGCCTCGGAGCCGCTTCGTCCGCACTTCCGGGCACGATCCGCGAGGTCCCTGACCGATACTATGTTGTGGAACGGTTCGTAACCTTCATCCAAACTCTTCCACCGCTCCAGCGCATGCTCAAGCGATGATTTGGCAGGAATGTCATACTTCATGTAAGTCACGTCCAGTCCCGTAGTCGAACGCCGTGCAGATTGATCACATTCTGCTTAGTGTGCTCACCGTGCTGAACGTCCTCCACCTCGCCTTCTCAGTTGCTGATGTGCGTCCGCGTCCTGTCCCCGTGCCCGCTGGAGCCATTTGTGTTGATCGCAGAAGTACAGATAGCCAGCGATGGCGCCGCATCAACCTCATACATCACCATCTTCACCGACCCGTACGCGCAATCTCCTCCCTTTCGAGACTGCGAATACCTCAAATATTGACACGAACGTTTCAATCCTCGAATCATTAGCCTTACCACGATTCTAGTATGCCGCTTTCTCCTCGACCTGCAGGATGCCAGTATGCGGAATGTGAAACTGGGAACGGATGACCCGCTTCACTCGTCGGCGTCGAATGGACAGGACTCACTCACCTTCGCTCGTGTCATGGGCTCGATATGTGCCACAATCATCCCACCGACGATAACAGCCGGGATATCTCTGGTTCGCTCCCTGAGACCGAGATAGAAGGGGAGACGCACCTATCTTCGGATGATGCTCTTACAGCCTCTTGATGACACGGCAATGGATAATATCGTACGCGAGCGGAATATACAGAATTATTGTGCAGTCAGACATAGACTTGGGGATTCCCTTGTGCGTCCTGACGAGTGCAATCGCTGAGAGCTCATGTTCGCGGAGGCGAGACAAGAGGACTCACCATGCGGATCCCACGTGTAGGAATTCCGTCTCTGTAGACCGTCAAAGCACGCATCATGTCCTCCGGTGGAAGTTTGCTCTTGTAGTCCCCCTTCAAGACCTCGGCTACCGACGGATGCGGCGCAACGTCACCGACGGATCCCCACCCGCCTTCGAAGGTTTGCCAGTGCCAGTTCCGCTCCGAACGCACAAAATGCCCTGGCAGCGCCACCCCGGCGCCGTGTGACACGGCCCTGGGGTCCCCGGGGCAACGGAGGACGACCTTGTTGTTGACCGACTTCGTGCAGAGGTGCACGACGTCCTCGCAGGCGGATTTGCTCCATCCGGGGGGCGGGTGCACGCCGCGCGGATCGTACTGCGGTAGGAGTTGCCAGAGGATAAGCGGGAGGTCGTCGATGGTGTACACCACGGGCAGTGCTTCGCAATAGCGGTCGCCGTCCTCGAACTGCTGGTCCGCCGCCCTCCGCGCAATCTGGAGAGACTCCCTGACCTCGTCGAGCATGTAGTGGAGACGGAGCTCGGTGAGCCACTCGTCAAGGCGCTTCCATCGCACGTCGTTCCACCTGAAGCCGTGTGCAGGGTTTCGCTTCGGTCCTCTAGTGGAAAGTCGATACTGAAGGACCATGTCTGGAGGGTAGTCGTCCATGAACGTGCCAAATCTGACTACTCTCTTCGACAGCGCTGTTGTAGTGAATGCCCACTTGTGCGTCTCGAGGAAGTCGGAGACCGCTAAGGAGAAGGCTTCGATGGAGGGATAGCCCCAGTCCAGCACGTCGGGCTCAAGGAGAATGCGGTAGAAATCCCGGTCCCTCGTCAGACCCAGACCATGGAAGGCTAGTCTGCACACAAGCGCAGGAAAGGGCGTTACGAAGTCTCGTAGGAGGAGTATGTAGCCAAACGGGCTGACCTATGTACAGGCCAGTGCTCCGTCTGACAAGCCGTACTGCAATATAGTGGTCCTGCGAAGCAGCCATGGCAGCTCTTCAACTTGAGACCATTCCTGGGCTCTTGACCACAGCGTGCACAGTGCCGGATTGTGATAGAGTTGGCTGCATTGTCAGTCATGTTGAGACTTGGCTGAGACTGATCTTTCCGTAGTGAGTGCGCAGATCCTTTCTGTGACGAAGAGGCGTAGTAAAAACCTACGGACGCGGTATCGGACAGCAACTCGTGGATTGAAGTACGACGCCACTCGACGGTGAACAACGACGACAAAGGCCAACAGAGACAAAGAGGCGCTTACACATCTCCTTGCACGGGCGCTTACAAGTTAATCCTTCAGGTCAGCTTGCGACCTCTTCCGACTCTGCACCTGTGCACTTGACGTCGCGCTTCCAAACATACAGAGGTTGACAAGTTCAACATCTCGATGCAACGGTACTTGTGCAATATGTTATACGAGCCCGCAAGACCGATTGTGTGTCCTGTGCACGCCCGCAGATGGTACAAGTAGAAGCATGTACAGCTACAGCTGGGCGATTCGCTCGAGATTAGGCCGCACGCCGCGCTTCCCGTCCTCATCGTTCTTGAGCAGCTCCCCTCCGATCTGCCCATTGTAGTTCGTGGCGCGCATCCACGCCTCGACCGTGAGGAGCTCGGGATGGACACGCCGCAGCCATGCGAAGTCGCGCTGAATGACATCGTCGTGATAAAGTCGCCACCAACGGGTGAAGTTCTCGCGCCACGTCGTTGTCCCGTCGCCGCTGCGCTGGTCGTTCGCGAGCGGGCGATCCGTCCCGAGGAAGAGGTCCATCCATTCGTCGATGGGGAGCGGGACGTACTCGGCCTTCTTTCCGGTCACCTTGGTGAACGTCTTGACGAGATAGTCCCAGTCGACCCAATCGCTGGCGATCTCGAGTTCCTCCCGCGATGTCGCGGCGCGGTTATCGAAGATGTACCGCGCGAAGAAGCCTAGGTCTGGAAGAGCGATCATCGGGACGTGCCCGGTCCCGACGGGGCTCGCAAAGACATGCGTTCCGTCGGCTCGTACTTTGAGAGGTCCAAACACACCCTGAGAGCAGGTGCATTAGTTAACGGGACTGAGTAGACACAAGGCCGCTGACCATATTGAGCATATCCATGTAGGGCCCTGTCGTCAGGATGCTCCACGACATGTCGTTTTCGCTCACGGCAGACTCTTGAGCACGCATCCAGTCCGCGACGCGGCACTTTCCCGTGTAGTGCTCCGCGTAGTACTTCGGGTCGTACCCGCTCTTCTGCTCGCACACAGAGGTTGGTCAGTCTCTAGCAACCTAGCGACAGTCTGAGCCAATACACGCACCTTGAACACATTGTCGAGGCTGCTCCACACGTAATGCTTGATTGTCCCCGCCTGTTTTGCAAGCTCGAAAATGCGAATACCGGCAAACACTTCTTTCTCTTGTCCGATGGTGAAGCTGTCTGTGTTGACGTATGCGCCGTAAGCTCCCTCGAGAGCCGCGAGCACGCTTGGGAAGTCGCCGATGCTTCCTGGAGCCACAAGTTGCTTAGCAAGCCAGTCATCTCAGGTAACGAAGGATCTACTTACCTTGAACGACTTCGACTCCTTTGCGGGCGAGTTCCTGGGCGCGCGCACTCTTCGGATCACGAGTCAGTGCTCGCACGGAGTAAGGTGACAGAGAGCCATCCGGGCCTGGCTTCAGGAGGGCGTCGATGACTGCCAGGCCTTGGGCACCGGTGGCGCCAATCACGAGGATGAGTTTGTTGGAAGACATGGTCAAAGTGGGTGGAATCGAGACGACGAGCAGTAAATTAGCAAGGATCAACTGCCCTGCATATATATGAACGACGAAACCGTGTGCATAAGAGCCTCGGGCTGGCCCATCTTCCGCCCGAGACTGACTTAGCGATGACCCATAGAACACAGAGGGCTCGGGCACCACTTCGGACGACGCTGACTTTCTTCCCAGGTGGTAGCCTTACGAACCTGGTGCGGCGCCCTACTGATTAGACCCTGCGGGTGATCATGGCAAACAGCAGTAGGCCTGCGGCTACTGTGTCGTAGCATCGATCGCCCGACTCGTGTAATGAGCTGTGACGTACGAACGTCCTGATGCTGGTTTCTCCTTGGTGTACATCTTACAGTACAGTACCTGTTCGTGTTCCGTCGTGTCACCACGTCCTGCTCAGTGGCAATATGGGGTGGCATATGGCGACATCGAGAGCCAGGCCTCGTCAATGACCTTCAGCACCTCCCCAGCTACGCGGGGCAACAACAACGCATCAGTCAACCATCCGTCAATACCGCAAGCGTAGCAGCACTCACACAGTGGTGTGTTCTTCAAATAGAACAAGTTCTGCTTGACATGCGCCATGGTCGTAAGCCAGACAGACGCAAAACGCACCCTACTGGTCTGTGCCATCCATTCGGCGAGCTTGTCCATCAGCTTCGTCACGACAATCCCAGATCTTCGTGAGTCTTGACCTTCTTGCTGCTCGAGCCGTCACGCCTCACTGGCTTGAAGAAGCTATACGTCAGCGTACGCAAAAGCAATTACTCACTCAAAAGTGTTCCCCGTGTAGAAGCGCGCTACGACGGGTGTCCTCGCAGTACGGGGCGTGACACAGACTGAGACGCAGGCATCGTAACCGCGGTGGCGAATAGGTTTTGGGAATTGGGGGACATGATGGTGGGAGGCCTGGATGGACTCCTAGAAGCTCAATGTACTCTACAAGCGCCCGCAAGGCTCCGCTAGCGCTGCCACATTTCCAAGTCATGGCCATGTACCAGATACACACTGTGACATCTTACTAACCAACCCAGTTCATGGTGAAAGATGCAGTACCCACCCTGGCTGCAACCATTTTCACGGGAGCGAGGCCTAGGCCATCTAGCGCCGACTGAGCCCATCGTTCGCCTCGTGCACTCAGCCTCGCAACCCAGCTCGCATCTCTTCGCCGTACCACTATGTCGACGCTGCTGGTAGACTCCACACCGGGTCCCCTGAAGTATCGCCTATGTGGTGATTGCGGGAAGGATCTCGCCGAACAGGAAGTCCAACGGTGTTCCTGTTGTTTCGTAGCTCCCGCGTACTGTAGCAGGGAATGCCAGTCGAAACAGTGGCCGATCCACAAGTTAGTGTTTTCTAGATCCAAGCGTACTACTCCTCACGCTCCTCTTGTATCTACAGAAGGTCCTTTCATGTGGAAAAAAGTAGTGATCTCTCCACTGACGAGATCGCGGCCGCTGTACGGGAGCTCAAGTACCCGTCGGCCAAGTCGCTCTCGAAGACGTTCTCCGACTACCTTGAAGCTCACAGCTGGGCGATATCCGCACTGATCAAGACCGACTCGATTCTTCACTACGGGCATACTTTCGAGAACCACAAGCCGCACCATATTCTGTGCTTGCGATTCATATGCTGCCGCGAGTTCAGCGCGTATACCGCTCAAGAACGCGACCGTCGCCCGCATTGCGCTTTCTTCTTACTGAGGTCGAACCGATTCAACAATCTCTCGGATTGGCTTCAAGCGCCTGGAGACATGGAGCGTATAGGCCGACGATACGGGCGCGACGCAAAGAGGGCGCACGAGTACTACCTCTCACGCGGCGATCCGGCCTACCTCGGCGTACTGGGCGTGTCATTCGTCATCGACGGATTGCCCATCTTGCATTACGACTTTGTCCCGCAATACCTCCCGCGCTCCCCTTCTCCTCGTCCTCCAGGTCTCAGCTTCAAGGAAGAACGGCGCATCTTTGAAGACTTCCTGCTCCTTTGCATAGGGAGCCTTGGCTTCGAGTTCGTGTTCCGCTGTCCCGAAGATGAGCCAGATGGCGCCGGAGTGGCGATCCCGGGCCCTCTGGTGAAGGAAGACGGGAAGTGGAAGTGGAGGCCATTCTTCAAGACCTGGGCACAGTACGAACCGCGCCTGGTTCCGAAAGTGGAGAAGCTGCTTCGGGAGATGGAGACGAAGCGCAGTCCGAAGTACATGATGGAGCTCTTCCATAGGTACGCTGTACACTGAACAGGCACCACGTGAGTCTTGTCCCCGTACTTCCACATTGGCTCCTGGTCTCAAGTCCGCTGCAGATTCTGTCAGTCTTCGATTGTCCATCTTTTCCACCTGCGAGTCGTACTTTCAAGGTCCACAGAATCCGCTTCTTGTGCGTCGTGTCGTGCGGGAACATCCCATGTTCAAGTTTGCGCCGTAAGCTCTCTAGAGAGCTGCCATCACGCTCTGTAAGTTGTCGGTGCTGCCTGAAACGAGAAGTGAGGACAACAGGCCGGGTAGCTGCGTGAAGCCCAAGTCTACCCTAACTATCCTCAAATCCTTTATCGGCATGTTCCTGGGCACGCGCACTCTTCGAATCTTGTGTCAGTACTCAGTGCTCGCACAAAGTACAGGGCAGCGGCGCCATCGGCCTCGCTTCGGGGGTCTACATTGACACCGGGGCTGGCATGACTGCAACTGCTGTGCGTTGGAGAAAAGGCGATACTTAGACCAAGTTCAAGCAGAGTCGTATATTAGACGCCGAGATCACGCTGCCTTGTCATTTTGACCCGCGCCGTCCTCCTCGACTCTGCTAACAGACACCATTGCTGATCCGCTCAAGTTCCGTGCATGTAGATGTTGTAGGAAGGGCCACAGCGGCCGGGGCAGCACGTCAAACGATGTGCTCTCGTTGCTCCCGCGTGCAGGGAATGTCAGACCAACGACTGACCGATTCACATGTGAGTATTTGCTCGATCCCTTGATCGCATGACTCAAGTTTTCCTGTTACTTCATGTGCGATATTATGCTCCACCATGGAGACAGGGATAGTGATCTCTCCACCGACGCGCGTTCAAATGTGACAGCGCTCCAGGACGCGACCACCTCCCGCATTGCGCTTTCACCTTGCGGTTCATGGACCGATACATCGACCTCACTGACTGGCTCCAATCGCCTGGAGACATGGAGCTCACGGGCGGCCGATCCACGCACGACATGCAGAAGGCGGACGAGTAAGTACTACCTCTCGCGTGGCGATCCAGCGTGCCTCGCCGTCCTCGGGCCGTCCTCTGCCATTGGGGGGCTTCCGATCTTGCACTAGAGTTCGTCCCGCGATACCTGCCACGTTCTCCCTCGCCTCGTCCCGGGAACACGGTGTCTTCCAAGAATGGTGCATCCTGGTCGATGTCGCGATTTTGTGCATGGGGAGTCTAGGCTTCGAATCCGTGCTCCGCTATCACGAAGATGCGCCAGATGGCTCCGGGGTGGCGATCCCGGGTCCTCTAGTGAAGGAAGACGGAAAGTGGACATGGAAGCCGTTCTTCGCAAGCTGGGCAGAATACGAACCGGATCGGAGCCCGGAACTGGAGAATGTGCTCACGACGACGGAGACTGGACGTAGTCCGAAGTAAATCATGAAGCTCTTCCATAGGTACGCCGTACATCGAGCTAGCACTTCGTGAGTCTTCTCGTCGCACCTTCGTATCGGCTCCTGATCCGACGTTCCCCTGGCATTCCAGTCTATGTGATGTCAGTGCCGCGAAAGTTCAGTCCGAGTTGGAGGGCAGTCATGGAGACGTAGAACTCAGACCCCTGCTTGCCCAATCGACTTCCAGAACTGCGACGCAGCAGGGCGCAATGCAATTCCGCAGATCTCACATCAGCCGCCGATGGCGTTTCGGTTTGATGTAACCACACTTGCTGGCACATCATTGGCATTAGCCGACCCGCAGTGCGTTGACTATTGACAGCAGAAGCTGACGGGCGCAAGGTCTGGACGGGCGCCGTATGTCTCGGAGCAAGGCAGCGCGCTAATTGACTCTTGCTCGAACCATCACTAGCGTTGTCGGCCTTCTTGTGCCTGTCGAGTCTGCCCTTCGTGCGACTTGCAGCTCTGCACCTGGTCAGCTCCGTTCCTCAATGCTGGCATCCCGATTCCCATCACGAGCCGAGAGGTCGAATTCGTCTCCCCTTCGGTGGCAGACGACCTGAGCGGTCTGCTCGCCTATCTCCGCCTGCGGATGCATGATCGTCGCATCTTCCAGGAAGGAAGCCCCAGGAACCGTACTGGAGCAAGTATATTCCATCGCTGAGCCCGATACATGTCAGAGGCCGCTTCAAGTTGTAGAACCCGGAGCGGAGCTTTGTGGTGGCGCCGTATGCATGGAGTATCGCTCGTGCGGACCTGCATCATGTTCTCATCGGCATCCTACTCTTTTGCGGACCGTTCGTTGTCGGGTAGTCACTCACACAATTTTGGACAGTTGCGCCAAGGGCTCATCAAGAACGCATCTCAGAGCTCCATCAAGAAGTCGGAGAGCCATGGGAGGTTCGGTGACAATCCCCGGGTCCTTGGCAGGTATTCGAGCAGTTTCCGTCCAATGACCCGTTCTGAGGCAACCTACGCAATAGCGAGCCAAACGGTACCATCTTGAAGATCATGGTACGCATTGCGCCGCCATCAGTGATTTACAAACCTCAACGGTCTGTTCCAGTGCCTTGACCGGGTGACCTATGGGCGCCGTCTAATTCTACATAGCGCACGTTGCATCTTTACATCATTCCCCATCGTACAAATCACCAAGTCGGCTTCTCGAGACGCTCTCAACACGCCGCGCCGCGTCCGCTCCAGTCTCCTGGCATCGACGCATGGACGCCGGCATGGGATGCGAATTGCCCTGGCGCCAGAGCTTGTCGAAAGTTCCTATCACGGCGCTGCCACCACTCGGCAGCTGACGTCTCCTACACTGATGCACCACGACGTTCCGGGTGGGTGCTTCCCGAACGACCAATATGTCGCGGAGATCCTGGCGCACGCACCCACGATGTGCTATAAAGCTGGCGCGCATACGATAACGTTGGCACAGCCAGTCGCTAGCCCATTCCTTTGTTTTTTTTCTCAGGCCCTTTTGTTTAAAACCTGCCAGCTGCCGCGAGCACAGTCGCGAGTCGCACTGACCTGTCTATCGCCATGTCCATGTCCACTCTCCAGCACGTCCCCGTCTCTGCGGTCCACCCCCGCCCCGCTGCATTGATGATGTGGGAGCGCACCCGCAACCGCCAGGTGAACTGGCTGGTAGAGTTGATTGCTGAGGCGGTATGTTGCTGTCTCTCCTGGTTTCGCGCTGGTCCTGACTAGACATACAGACGGGAACATTCCTCTATACGTTCGCGGGGGCAGGCTCAACCGCCGCTTACGTGCTGGGTAACATCTTGAAGATCCCTGGCCTCGGAAGTACGTGAATGTGCTCTATCCGTAATCCGGTTGCTAACCATCATAACAGGTCTCTTCCAGGTCGGAGTTGCCTACTCGGTGGGCATCGCACTCGCGCTGGCGGTCTGCATGGTGCGAGGACTCCGCAGTCTTGCCTCTGCACATTACTCATGCTTGCATGTAGCCGACTTCCAAGGGTCAATTTAATCCTGGGCTCACCGTCCACGCCATCGTTTTCCACAAATTCCCCGTTTTGAAGGGCCTGAGGTGCGCCACTTGCTTCTCCCGCGTGAAATGTTTTCTCACAATGTAGCCGCGTACAGGTATATTGCGGCTCAAATATTCGGAGCCTACATCGCATGCCTGCTGATCTACGTGCAGTACAAGGAGTTCATTCACGTGCGTTGGTCCGCTCGTCTCCCGAGCAAGAGAACGTCCCTGACGTCTGCATATCTAGCTTGCTATCGACGGCCTCAAGGCCTCGGGGGAATACGAAGCATTGATGTTTACACCTAACGGGCCGGGTGGAATCTTCGGCTTCTATGTTCCCGCTGGTTCGAACCTCGGCTACGTTATTCTGAACGAGTTCGTCTGCGTAGGTCTAGGCTTGCTCTTTCTCCTGGATACCGATTAATTGCCTTCTTATGACAGGACTTTGTGCTTGCCCTCGTGATCTTCGCATGCACCTCGCCTTCCAACCACTTTGCCACGCCGACGACGATGCCTTGGCTCGTCGCCCTTGCCTAGTAAGTGCCGCCATCCCGGACTGCAAGCAGCCCTCTCACGCCCTTGTGTAGCGGCGTTGTCATCTGGGGTTTCGCACCGGTCGGACTCGCAGCGAACGCAGCCCGTGACCTCGGCGGCCGTTTCGCCGCACTGACTCTCTTCGGGTCGCCAGCAAGCGGGGGAAGTACGCCGCGGTCTCTGCATTGACGAACATTCCTGCCACCCTTATCGCCGGTGTGTTCTATGAACTTGTCTTCAACGATTCTGCTCGCAGTACGTCACTTTCCTATCTCGTGTTCCCGCTGACATTCGATGACTGATCCACTCCGGTGCGGCAATCCAGCGACGAATCCAGAGTGGCTGCACATGCTCACTGGGTGGGAGGCCGAGACGCAGCGCAAGGCTGGTGGCGACGATACTCCTTCGCTGCACGGTTCGACAAGGTCCGACGAGAAGGCTGTTTAAGCGTACGAAGCTTGACTGGGATGTGCGTCGTTGTTTCCGGCTTAATCTGGTCCTTTCACTGTACGTTCTGTACATTATTCACTCTCTAATGGTGTATTCTGCGGTCTGCGTTCTGTGTCTGTACGTCAGTCCGCGATCACCGGAGGCTCAGAGGGATCCCGCATTTTGATGCCGTAGAATGTTCCTGGGTCCCACAACGTTCTCCGTGCAGCCGAACGCAGCCGACAAATGTCGTGGGGAGAAAACATGTCTTGTGGGGATCGCCGCAGCGGGAGAGAAGAAGAATGGAGCTAAGCTTGTAAGCTAGATTGGGTGCATCGAGGATGGAGCAGGCAGGAGCAGGCCCACGAAGTGCCAAGGCAGAGGTAATTGTGCTTAGCGCCCGCGTGTTTCGCTCTTCCGGCAGACGATACTCAACGCATCCGATCACTCTGCGCTTGTCATTTGACCACCACCAGCCTCAACACATCTTCCGGCCGTCTGCACAGCCGTGCGGGGCCCCGCAATGGGCTGGCTTTCCACCCCGCTCGCACTAACCCATACTTGCGTCCGGCGTGCGGGGAACCGGGCCCCGAAAGGGACACACTCTGGACTCCGAGGAGGCTAATCTCCCTCAGCAGGCAGATTGCCACTGACAGCATGCCTTGTCCGACTCTCGAGGGGGTCCGCGACTTCCAGCTGATCGTGGATTTTCGGTAAGATGGGAGGCACAGTAGCCGCGAGTACTGATTAACCGGCCTGATGCGGGTCAGCCGAGGCCAGAGACGAGGTCATGTGTAGCGCAGTTCTGAGGGCACCCACCCCGCAACGCATCCAAGCCACAGGGGCGTTTGGCGGAGTGCGCATAAGCAAAGTCGCGCAAGCAGGACCGAGGAAGAGGCACCGGGCCACTCGGCGGGTGGGAAGATAAAGAGCAGTGGTGGTTGGAACACTCGCCAGGGCCCCGTCTGTGGATCCTCCCTTCCTCCCATCGCGACATCGTTCCAGGCCACTGTCTTCCCTCTTCGTCTGCGACCACCGTCTACGACACTCGACCTGCAACGCAAGTTCCTGAAGATCGACACCATGGCCGTCGCTGGTATCCACATGCTGCCGCGCCGCGAGCAAGTCCACCTCGCGGACATCAAGCCCCGTATCAACTCCTACGTCGCATGGGAGCGCGTCCGCCACCGTAAAGCCCACTGGCTGGTGGAAGGCGCGGCCGAGTTTGTGAGTGCTCTCTTTGGAGTCGCCGTTTCCTTCTTCGGTGTCTCACCAAACATCTCCAGTTCGGCGTCTTCTTTTACGTCTACCTCGGTCCGTTGCCTCTACTTCCGCCTCTTCTGTACGATGCTCACCGCGGTGTGCAGGAGTCGGGTCAACCGCAAACTTCCTGCTTGGCAACGTCGCCGGAATCGCCGGGCTCTCGTCCATGTTCCAGATCGGTGTGGCCTACGCCATCGGTATCCTGCTCGCCATCGTGGTAAGTACCTCACCAGAAGCAGCGTCAGGCGCATGCTCAACCGCGTGTAGGTGTGTGGACCAACCTCTGGAGGCCACTTCAACCCGGCTGTTACAATTGCCCATGTCGTGACAAGAGGCTTCCCGCCGCTCAAGGCCCTGAGGTAAGTTGTAGGTCCATGTTGATCCCGGGAATGGTGCGGGGATGCGGGGTATACCCCGGTCTCGATCAGCGTTCCACTGCATGAGTTTAGCCGTGTTGACCCTGGGGCAGTCAAGCTGACGAGATTCGTCTCCAGATACATCGCATTCCAGATCTTGGGAGGCTACATTGCGTGCTTGCTCGTCTACGTTCAATGGGGGACTACATCACGGTTCGTTCTAGCTATCTATATACCGGGTCTCATGTCGTACTGACGCTGTCGTTACTCTTGTCTGTTCTATTCATTGCTCTGCCGTACACCCATCTACGCGCTCTTGGTAACCGGGGCTGATTTCTGCGACTCACCGATGACAGGAAATTACCGAGGCTCTCGAACATGCCGGGACGCTGGACGCGGTCATGTTCACGCCCAACGGCCCAGCCGGTGTATTCGCACTCTACGTCGCCCCCACTGCCAACCTCGGACGCGTCTTCTTGAACGAGTTCGTTTGTGTAAGTTCCGCGAAGCAGCCATCAGTCGCATGACAGTTCGTGTCACTCACCGTCTTACTCAGGACTTCCTGATCGGCCTTGTCATCTGGTCGTGCATTGATCCCACCAACTTCTCGGCCCCTCCCGCTGCCGCGCCCTGGATCGTGTCCTTCGTATAGTGCGTCCATATCGCATGAGGTAGCCACCGTCGCTAACGCGCTTCTTCGCAGTGGTGGGATGGTTTGGGGATACGCCACAGTCGGAAGTACGTACCTCCGCTCCGCCTCTCCTGCACGCTCGTGCTGACTGACAACTCCTCATCCAGTCGCGACCAACGCTGCCCGTGACGTCGGTGCCCGGCTCATGGTGCTCACTATCTGGGGTCTCCCCGCCGGTGGAGGGTCCTATGCCGCCATTGCCGCTCTCACGAACATCCCCGCCACTCTGCTCGCCGTGCTCTTCTACGAGTACGTCCTGGCCGACTCCAGCCGAGGTCCGTATCGCTCCGTTCCCCGCATACCGTCCCTGAGACTGACATGGAACTCACCAGTTATCACGCCCGCTCACGTCGACTACCTCAACGGTCACCTCGCGCACGAGGAGCACAGCCAAGGCGTCATCCGGCAGGCCTCGCCCGCCACCTCGCTTGCGGACGAGAAGAGCCGCGAGCAGACCATCGAGCACGTCTGAGCGTTGCTCATCGGCGATATACGAACTGGTTCTTCGACTGTACTGGCTGCTTGAATACTGGACACGGGATATGGGATGCGATGAGGATGCATCACGATGTATTATAGGAATGACTGTACTCACTTGTTACGACCGCTGTACTATGCCCACACGAAAGGAATGCCTCCTTCCGGGGAGGATCAGCACCACAGAATTCGTTGTGAACCCCGGTCCGAGCTGTTTATATATCGAAGGAGAGATAGGTCGGTAATTGATTCGGCCGGATGCCGGCAGGCGTTGTAAGCCGAAGCCACAACGCCGAACGCCGACCCGTACCCGAAGCGCGCTCACCAAGCCCGGCTTTCTCTGACTTCCATGATAAGTACAGTATGCGCATGTGTTATTCGACGACCAGACCATCTCTTCAAGTTCAATCCAACTGCATGGAGGCCAGAAAACACGAGGAGATAGGGCAGCAATCATCCCACTACCCGGACGTACCCGTGTAGGTAAGCCTAGTGACTAACCGTGTGGTATTTTCGAACTTCGAAGTGCCTGACATTCAGCGAACCCACCAGGCGTGCATTGTCGACGTCCGATCTGGCTCCAGCGATGTGTTTCGCGACGACGAAACAAGAGAATGGCATGGTGACTTTGAGAGCATGCTACAGTAGGCTACAGTATTCCACGATTCAGCGAGCTGCCACGGGCATGCAATGACCGGGATGAGGGCTGGTCACTACTTCCTAAATTCCTCTATATCTGCTTAACGTAACGTCTGACCTCACCAGCTCGATTCAACAATACAGCCGTACGCCAAGTCTCGCACGGCAGGCATGTCGGTCGACGTGGGTTTGCGCAGTGCTTCCACTTTGGGAGTCCATTGACTCAAGCACTACCAGAGAGGTGCGTGAATGTCCGACAATCCTCTCTTCATACTCACTCGGTACTCTCTCTTCCACCAGGTCGCAATCTAGTACAGTTCGCACCAGGACGGTGGTTATCTCATCGCGCCGTCCTCGAATCGCTCCTCTTCGCTCGCATGGCTGGAACCTGGTCATGTGTGCATGCAATTGGAGAAGGACGGAAGCCGGGACGTCTCCGCTAGGACCCTTCGTTCTATCTTAGGTGCGCCGAGTCGCACCCGCTGGCAAAGAGGAAGGGCTTGCGAGCCAGTGCGCTGATAACGACGCGGGCAGTGTGCTCGTATCCCCCCCTCTTGTGCGACTGAAGCTGTCAGCAGCGGGCATACCTCTCAACGACCATGTCGCGCTCGCACCTTTTCCCGACGGACGGCCTGGTCCACCTTGCAGACATCAAGCCGAGGTCGAACATACAGATTCTATGGGAGAGTCAGAGGCGTCGCCGAGTTCACTGGTTTTCCGAGTGCGCGGCTGAGTTTGTGAGTATCGATACGGTTTGCTAGCTTGGTCTTCTTCTAGCTGACGATCACTCCTTTAGTTCGGAGTATTCTTCTTCGTGTTCGGGGGTATGTTACGACACACTGCTTACTCCTGTGGATGGTCTGACGGGTGATCCGTGGCAGGTGTCGGCTCTGCAGCATCATATCATCTGAACCCCACCAACACTGAAGGGCTCTCTTCGGTCTTCCAAGTCGGGATGGGATATGCCATGGGTGTCCTGTTCGCATTTGTAGTGAGTAATACAGTTGTGCGGCCATACTCCTCAGCACTGACGGTTGTCACCGCGCAGGTTGCGGCACAGACGTCTGGAGGGCAATTCAACCCCGGCGTGAGCATCGCCTTCGTCCTCATGAGGAGGATGTCCCTTCGGAAAGCCCTTCGGTGAGTCAATGGTCCTCCCTCTGCTCAATGTCATATGAAGTCCCATACCATCGTCTCACGCTGTGGAATATCCTCATCCTCAGCTATATCTTGGCGCAGGTTCTCGGTGCATACGTCGCGTGCCTCCTTATATATGTACAGTACAGGGATATCATCAAGGTAGGTCGGCAAAACTGACTGGATGTGGGATTGCACTGACGTGTCTGCGGCAGGACACCGAGCAAGCACTCGCGGCAGCTGGAACCCTTGACTCAGTTTTGTTTACTCCCAATGGGCCGGCGGGAGTATTCGCTATCTACGTGACTCCGGGGACGAATCTTGGCCAAGTCTTTCTGAACGAGTTCGTCTGTGTAAGCACACTTGGAATTCGATACATTCAAGTTCAAACGGTCTCACACGAAGCTCGCCTACCGCTCAGGACTTCATGATCGGACTGGTCATATGGGCGGTTGACGACCCGACGAACTTCACTGTCTCCCCCCTGGCCGCTCCATGGCTCATCGCATTTGTGTAGTGCGTATGCATTCACTCTCGCGGATTCCGACGCCGCCGGGACGCTGACCGCGACTGCGTTAGTGCGCTCATGGTATGGAGCTACTCGCGTGTCGGAGGTACGAGCATCGGCCGCCTCGATTCGGAGCTTCGCATGGACGTACTATTGCTGACCACGAGTCTCGCAGTTTCCACCAACTCGGCTCGCGACGTCGGCGCACGGCTCATGGCGCTGACGATCTGGGGCCGAGAGGCTGGTGGCGGCCCGTACGCCGCAATTACCGCGCTCACGAACATCCCCGCTACCTTGCTCGCCGCGGTCTTCTACGAGGCAGTGTTCGCAGACTACAGTCGCAGTGAGTAATTCCTACTTACCAGTCCTGCACTCAGACATATGACCGGACTCACGTCATATGCAGCCGTCACACCCGCTCACGCGGACTTCATGGCCGCGCGTCTCGCGCACGAGCAGCACGGCCAGGGACTGCCGACTGTCGACCAAACCGCAAGTGCGTCTACGGAGAAGGTTGTTGAAGGGACTCTTGAGCGGGTCTGAGGCGGAAGCTCAAGGTTATGTCCGTGGGCGGTTTCGAACTATAGGAACCTGTGTGGTCGTTAGACCTTACCAGGAATGGGAGCGTCGGGCATTGCTAGCCAACCAGGGACGAAACCGAACGACCGCGCCAGTGACGAAGCCGAGTGACCGCTGAGTTGAAGCTTCGACTGGCGCGAGATCACGGACGGACCTTCCTTCGAATGATTGTGAGGACAGGTGATACACGGCAGTCCCAGTCCGCCCTGGCCGCGCACGAAGGCTACCCTTCTTCGGGCGCATATGAGCGTTGACTACTCCCGCGAACAGTGACCGCCTCCGTAACTTTGACGCATGGCTAGCGGTGGATATTGGTCACCCCTTGCTTGCCCTGCGGGTTACGGGTCCCACTCTAACTACCGCTGTGCGCGCTCGCAGTGGCATTGCCCTTGACCTCGCCGCCACAAGCACAGTTCTTGTCGGCATGGCGGGGTTTGAGGACATTTAGGGCTATTGCAATGCACGGACGTCGAGATCTAGAAATGTCAGCGTGCCTTCGGCCGCGCCTGCCAATCTGTGCAATGAGTACAGCCACCTATGGAGAGTGCATACGCGTCTCAGTTGGGCCCGATTGCTTGCTTCTCTTTGTTTCCGCACTCTCTTGAGTTCCTGAGACCCTGAAGCGTCGATGACGTGTTAGAAGAGCGACCACAGCAACTGTGCGACATAGGCACACATTTCCTGTGACTCGGAGCAACTTGAAGCTGCTGGCTGCTGTTTCGAAGGTGAGTAAGCTGTTGATCCAATGTATCGCTACAGACATCGCGATTCCAGTGCACAGGAACCCATACATAGTTAGATCGCGACGGGGCCGGCTAGCTCATCCCTCGTCCCGACAGTAGGGGAAGCGTTCCGGACAGCCACTTAGCACACAGTCTCGACTCTCGATGCACCTACTGCTTACAAGCTCTTTACAAACCCGTGGCTCCAACTGTCGAATTGAACAGCTCTGTGGCTGTTGAGAGCGCTGGAACGCTATACAGCGTCCACATGGTCGTGAACTATGATCGCACGGAGTACTGGCCACCGTTCGCATGGATCTTCGCAGAAGGCATCGCATGCGCCGAATCACAATTCTGCTGAAGTCTATATCAGACGACCACAGTTTGCAGTGACAAACCGAACTCAGAGAAGGTGCGATGCGGATACAGCCTCGCTGTCATATATGTAAGGAAACCTCCCAAGCTGCGTAGATGGGGTGCAGGCGCCCTGTATACGCGGTCACGTGGTCATGTCATCTACGTGTCCGACGCGTCGAGACGCGCATATGGTGCCTTGTCGGCGACACAGATAAGGGAGTCATTGCCCCGGCCGCCCTGGCAATCAAACCACATGCTGTGCATATATATGCATCGTCTGTGTGCGGTCAAGGAAGCAAGGGGAGCATAGAATACACATGTACTTGTTCTCAAGGGTCCAAATATGCCAGTTAAATAAAACAGGCACGACATAGGCGTCGGTACACCGTTATGGGAGCAATTACGGCTGGCCGACACAATGTAGCGATATTGCGGGCAGTGCGTCGAAGACATCCAGAGCACAGCCGGTAAGGGCACAATGACACGATTCACATTCGTTATTACAAGATAAGTTACACTACGGTGGTGCACGGACAGGCACGTTAGCTACTAGTACAGCAATAGAGAGTCCTATGGGGTGAGAAGTCCGCAGAGGTACAGCGTCGGGAGCATCAAGAAGACATTACAGGAACGATAGCAGAGGATAACGTACGACTAGGTATCAAGAAGAGGGGCAGGTCCGATGCAGGAATTAGAGCGAGAGAACAGGTGGGAACCAATCAAGACGAGAGCGGGAAGATAGAGAGCGGGGATAGCGACGAGCGGGACAGAACGGGATGGACGGGATAAACGGTACGACATTTCCCGTTTCTCCCGTTATGCGTATCCTCGGGCCCGACGGTCACTTATGAGAGCTGCTAGTGTTTGGCGAGCAGCCTCTTCCTTGACAGCGCTCTGGCTCGGACCAAAGGCGCGACCGTACTCGACGCCGCGTACTGGAGGTATTGGTGAGCATCTTTCACATGGGGAGAGAGTGCGGATGACACTTACTGTAAGCTATCGCGGTCCAGGATGGTTGGTGTAGTGGGCCTGACTGGAAGAGCTCCCAGGTCAAGAGGCGGGCACCGCCGTTCGCCTGAAGGTAGTTGTTGAGCTGCATGCGCCAGTCTAAACACAGCGCATCAGTAAGGGAACGATGTCGGAGCAATGTAAAACGATGTACGGAAGGATTCTGCCATTGGAGTAGACGTCAAGTGCTCGACTGTAGTGGTATCGGTGGTCAAAGAGCTGACTGCAGTGGTGGTGGGATGAGGGAAGATGGGACGGCTCTGGGACCTAGCAGTGACACTCTTTATACTGTCTGGTTGACTTGTCCTGAGGTCGAGGAACAGGCAGAGAGCCGTGAGTCACAGTAATATGCACAGCCAAAGGCCTTGTTATTCAGTGATACCGCGGATCCCGGAGACGGGATACTAGGACGCACCGGAGAGCGTAGGAAGCTGGCGCACGGGAAGCGCGTCGAGGGTCAGCGCGACATATGGTGCAGACATGTACGAAACGTACAAGAATGCGATATATGTGGATGCATTGTCCGAAGGTACGCAGTGACATCAGCGGACGCGCAGCGAACTGCTGTGCGTAGTAAGTCCGCGCCTGTGAACTGGAGTTTACGGAGGCGTTTAGACTAGTATGTCGTCCTCTCGTCCCGGTACGCCGCGGCTAGGGTCCTAGGATGAGTCAGGTCGTCGCCGGAGGTCTGCGTTGACTCGACGCTCGGCGAGGCGGGGCACATCAACGCTCCTCGGCACGTGCTTTTGAAGGAGTCATGTTCAGTATGTCTCCCAGCTGTTCGTTCAGCGAGTGCGAGAGCTGTGAACGTTTTCCACGTACCTTAACTCCGTGGCTCACGTAGCTCTGTCGTGGCACATGCGTCATTGCGCCCCGGCTTGCGGCGCAGCGATCCCTTGGGCGCGTGGCGAGCTACTCTATTTGCTTTCCATGACGACCACCGAATAAGTCCGAAGCGACGGGAGCCTCGAGGCTCGCGGTCTGAAGAGGCGAAATGGAGGACGACAAACCTGTGTGACTTGTGAGAGCAGCACGCGGAGTCAAGTTGAACTTGCGATCGCATCGGCGACGCCATCAAGTGGGCCGTGCTCCCAGATGGCGTCCTCTGTCGATCTCGTTCCCGGCGTTCATAACTCAAGATACAAGGGTGTATGTGGCTTCTGTCAGACCGAAACGTACCCAGAGACGGAGCCCATCTCGCCGAGCCCCGGTTTGCGCCGTTCGACTGCGTAAACAAGGCTCTCCGGCGAATCCGTCGAGCGCGACTGCGCGCGCCTTGGAGTTGTCTCATGTTCATGATGTGTTGCATGGAAAGCAAGTCGCGCAGCAAATCTAGTAAGTGTTCCACGAGGTACCAGTCCGGCGTACGAGGGAGACGGAGAGTGCAATCCGAGGACAGAGGCCGCTGTGACTGGGATCGCGGGGCCGATCCGAGGACAGATCTCGGAACGTAGATTAGATAGCCGGGGCTCTGTCCTCGCTGAGCCAGCCAAGAACTCATTGCAATCCCAAGCCACTTTCTACTTGGCAGGAGCCTGGTTGGATTGTAGCGTAGCAACACAGTATACCAGTTCCGAGCCTCTCTGCAATTCGAGGATATGTGCAGAACCAAACGTGAGACTGGGTGGGCCGTGCGTCATTAGATTAGATAACCACGTGGCTGGCATTGTATGTCGGCTGTGGCTCTGAGAACACCGACCGAGGTACACGGGCCGCTTTTTGTCTGCTCTGTCCATCCTCTCGTTCTGCCATGTCTTCGTGATAGACACTGTCTCTCTCCTGGGCACTTCTTAATCCTGCGCGGTGCATAATCCTGCAGTGTTTCGCGACTTATAAGTTCGTTCGGGTACGTTCATGCCTCGCGTTGGACATCGAGAGTGTAGCACTGACAGACTGTGGCTGCCAGCAACGCCAGACCCTTTGTTCCCGTTGGCACATCCTCAGTATTGTAGACAAGCCATAGCGCATACCTGTTCTGGGACTCCCCAAAACGCGAACGACCAACCTCAATCAACGTTGTACTCTTGTGGGGAACTACTGGAGTAGGAACCGTGGCGTCATGGTACGTGGGACATACTTTGCATCGCTGCTTCCTAATCCCTAAACTCCTTTCCGTAATTCCCTCTGCGCTGCGCTCACGTAGACTACGGTGGACCCATTCGAGCGTATTGCCCCGATAGCAGGCTCTCGCCGCCCCATCCTTGTACCCGCGTTCCCAGGCGAATCCTCAGCCTCTTCTCACACACACACCCCACCATCCAACAACATACCTCGTATCTTATCCTTCACTTCATCTGGCAGCCGCAGGAAGCCTGCTAAAGTGTTCAAGTCCCCCTCTGCCGATCAGCCTGGAGAATGGGAACCTCATAACGGTAAGCGCCCATAATGATGCAAATTAGTCACGTGGGACCGCGTTTAATGACCGCGTCTCTTGCAGCCACTTCGCGGAAACGAGGCATTGCTCCCTACACACGGATTGCCCCGCGCCGGGCTTCCAGTTCCACAGACTCGGCGCAGTCGTCTTCCGTCCAATTTAGTGAACCCATCAGAGTGGCTATTCGACGCGACCCGCCCCCTCTGCCGCTGTATCATCCCCTTGGACCTCTCGCGCAGGCCTTGCCGAAGTTGAAGCCTTCCCAGTTTGGATTGCCTGATTCCTTGAATGTCGATGACCCTGACGACCAAGCCGAAGGTGATCACACTCAAGGTGGCTCGCGCACACGCCGTGGACCCCCGAAGGCACGCGATGCCGTTGAGGAAGACGCACAGTCGCCTGGCACGCCCAACGGCTCAAATCCCGACCCGTCATCTAAGGAGCGTAATGCTAGTCCGCGCAAACGACGCGGAGGCGGTGCGAAACGAAAGAGGAAAGACGCAGACGACAATGACTCCGTCTTCCCTCCCCCGCCAAAGCGCACGCGCAACCCAAGAGGTGCAGCGGCGAACAACTCTGTCCCCGCCGCGCCGTCGCCTCTCGTCGGGCCGGCTGTCGTTGCTTCGGACCTGGTTGATGATGCTCCCGAGAACAGCGGAGAAGTCGAGGAAGCTCTAGAAGAACCCCAGGCGCCGAAACGCACCTCTCGGGCTCGCAAACCGCGGACTCGCCCGGCGAAGCGCAGAAGCTCAAGCGGCAGTGCGAGTACGGGCACCTCGGTCTCGGTTTCTATCGCTGCTGCTGCTAAGGCTGCGGCCGAGGCAAAGGCCACTGCGCGCGCTCAACCCGAGGACGAGGCGCAACCTCACGATGGCGAAGTCAATGGCGTCGTCGGGATCGAGAGGCGCGAGGAGGAGGAGCATGAGGTCACTCCGGTTCCAGCTGTTGCTGCTGCTCCTGGTAAGGAGGCTAGCCCTCCGGAAGCTCACAAGCCCGCGTCCAGCTTGAAACTTCCTGCTCCCTCTGTGGTCCAGCTTGAGACGGAACTTCAGGATGTTCCTATGAAGAGCGCTTCGCCCGCCCTCGTGCAGTCACCATCCCCGATATCCGCTTCGATAGCGGCACCAGCGCGCCCATCGGCCATCCCTCCCCCTCCGACTGCCGCCACACACCGTCCCACCCCTGCAACTTCAACTTCTCCGCCGAAGGAAGAGCGCGAAGAGGGCGAACTGAGTGATGAATGATAGCCCTTTACGCGGGCGATAGCCTCCCTTAGGCTTGGTTTATATCCGGACACTGTTGTATATCCACTGGGTTCTATATTCTCTATCTCTAGCGTCCTCCTCCGTCTCCCGTCTCTACTATCCAGTTTGCTCTGTCGACCTGTCGCCCCCATCTCCGTCTCCATCTCCCTGGTTCACCTCCCTGGCGTTGTATAATAGTAGCTAGTCGTACGCTGTCGCGCTCAAACTTCCGCCTGTACTGCATAGCTGTAGCCTGCCATCTTGTCATTCTATTCCCGTGTCATCGTTGTAAATGTACGCGCCGCTGTCCTCCTCTCTGCAATCTATCGCGCGCACCGCTGTCCAGTGTTCTCCCATGAACCGCCCGAGCACTGCACGGCATTTTGATCGGTTCTTGCCGTCCAAGCATTTCGCGAAGCAGCGATCATGTCGGGCGCACATTGGTGGCATACTTGTTGAGGAGACTTCAAGCTTAATAGACGGGGCAGTGCTTGCTGAGGGCGTGGCCAGTGCCAGTGCATGGGAACTGCAAGTTGTCAAGATGACCGGTATACTGATGGGTCTCACGTAGGATTGGAGCTGTACTGACGGTCAATCGGTCTACCACACGTGCGAGAACTTGTGGCCATGTCAAACCGCTGAAAGACCCCTGAACATAGCTTATGCCAAAGTTGTGCTGCTCTTTGTTCGGCGCCAGGAGTGCGTCCAGACCTACGGGACTACGTATGAGTTGAGTCAGAGTCGCATACGTGTCAATACTGACGATGTATATGCTTTCCTGTTCCGCTGTTGCTTCACTGTCCTACCAGTACACTTGGCGGTGGACACGTCTGCGGAAGGATAGCTTGCGCTGGCACACAGTCCGTGAGTTTGAAATTCTTCTTCGCGAAAACTAGCGGACATACTTACCCGGAGGCAACCTTGTTGCTATTCGCGACAAAATCGAACGATCTAGGATTCGGAAGGAGCATCGCGAAATCGAGATGGAGGCGGCGCGATACTACGTACGCTTAATCGCCGCTTTGTGTTCAGTATCGTGTGGCCGCCGCCGCCGCACGCATCACGAATTTGCTTGACATCGTGATCCGCCCAACTTGGAAGGTTGCCTCGAGGCCACCGGGAGGTGACCACCCGGTCTTCAGACTCCGTGACGACGCGGAGCTCCATGTTCTTGCACGCCTCGAGGCGTCGGGTAGTGGCTCTGGAGGTCTCCCCGAGTCCGACGCAGCCGATGCTGGGCGTTGACAGGCTGTCGACACCAACAAGCCTGTCAGCGGGTTTCCGAACAGAGGAAAAATCGAGACGAACCACGCAGTATCAAGGAAGACTCGATGTAGCCACTGGTCCATGAAGGGCGGGGAAGGACAGCTCTTGCAGATCGGTTGTTTGCCGGGGCTGCGAGAGCATCCAACAGGCTGCAAGCTCAGGACTTGTGCAGAGATCGCAAACGACGATGTCCCCTGAACGAATTGGCGGTGGCTATAGTTTCACCGGCCGGTGTGTAGCACCTGGCTTGGACGTGGTGGATAGAAGCCACCCGCCGTGACACACCAAAATCAGTTGATGATCCGCGTGCGAACTCACCAGCTTTTCCGCTGTGGTTACATCTCCTTCCGGTGGTACCGAGAATATGGATATTGATCTGACGCATCGGGTATGCGTCAGGATATTCCTCCGAGTTTGACATCGCTTCGCTGACAGGTCATACAGCCTGTGCACTGTACGTGTGAACCACAGCAACTGCGGTGAGGCTCGTGAACCCAAATCGACGGGTATACCTTGTAAAACCCGGGCATTAGCAGTTTGCGCCGGCACCGAATATCTAGTCAGTACCGCCCGGGCCAGGGCAGAGCAATATGGCAGTGAAGTGTTACGTGAAACGTTAGCCCAATTTTCCCTCGAGGGCGACCGTGCTCTGACAGCGGTAGTGAGGATCTCCGGATGGCACGATGTTAGCAAGGGAGGACGGCGCTGCTCACCGATATGTACTAAGCCGAATCCGGCGTACCGTTCATTGTCTGAGGCGTGTGCACACTCGCTACATTGCATGCGTCGGAAGCAGAGCCCCTTGAATGTACTTGCAAGAGATAAACGCGGCAAAAGCTCTTCCCATGCTCTTCCTGACCTTACACGTCACAGTCAGCCGTTCTCCTGTATCACAGCTTCAGTCCATTCCATGATTATGTACTCATACACTCGACGGCCACCGACGACCTGACGTACGTGAGCAATGTAGTTCCAAAATTTCACAGTGGCCACTGCGACCGGACAGAACGACGATAAGTATGAGTTACACAGGCAAACATGGGTATAATCAAGTCACTCAATCAACGGAAGCTTCCCTTCTGATCTTCGGACGTCCATGGCGGCTAGATCAGAGTCATTGGCCGGCCGGGTCCGTTGTCCTGAAAGAGCAAAAATTCGATAGATTGTCGGGTCAAGCCAATACAGAACACATACCATGGCGACTCCCAACATACCGGTGGGGCCTGTCCTATAGTTGTTGAACGCGCGCATCATCTCCTCCGGATTCCAATTACCAGTATACGTCACCCCTAGCACTCTAGCCAAAGGGCGGTGTGGTATGGCGCCCGTACGAGTCTCGCTCCAGTTATTGATGTAGGGTACCCAGACCCAACGGTGTTGAGAGCGTATGAAGCGTCCGGGCAAGGCCACCCCATTGCCAGGTACCTCTCCCAGGTAGCGGAGGGAGACGCCATTGTTGACACAAGACATGCAGAAACGCTTGAGATCTCTCCGCTCATCCTCAACCCATGACGTGTTGAATCCCAACGTAGGCGGTATGTATCGACGAGGACTGTACTGTGGATTCATCTGCCACAAGGTGATCGGGACGTCCTGGAGGGTGATGACGATGGGGAACGAGGAGACGTAGTGCTCGTCGTGACCGAACTCCCTGTAGGCCATTTTCCGCGCCTCTCCGTACATGCTGGTGATGTCCTCCTCCATGTACGAGATCTGCATGTCGGACAACCACTGGGCGATGTCGGTCCACTCGATACTGCGCCAGCGAAACGTCCGCGCGGGGTTTCGTCCCGGTCCGTTATACGCCAGATGGACTCGGATGACCTCCTTGTAGTCGCACTCTCCCATGGTGTCGTGCGAGTAGCCATACGTAGCGACCCGCAATGCCATGGCTGCAGTCTTGATCGCCCAGTTGTGTGCCTCGAGGAAATCGGACAACGCCTTCGAGAGCGCGCTGGCGGATCGAAAGCCGATGGCACGAGCACAGGGCTCAACGGCGTCCTTGTAGAACGCGACGTCTTTTCTCAGACCATGCGACGCCAGCCTATGATCGCCCCATTCAAAATCCGTCAGCAAACAGTCAACCTTCCGAGCTCACGTGTATGACGACCGGTTCGCATCGTGCGAGATAACGAATGTGAACAGCGTGAACATCGCGCATAGTCAGACGCTCCGCACATCTCACAACGGAGGGAATTGGCGATACCTCTTCAACTCGTCTCACCAGGCCTCAACGAGGCCGAGCATGGGCTCGGGGAACGTCCGTGCGTGGGGAGAGCTGCTCAAGGACGACTTACCGATGGATAGGCCAGTGTGCTTTCTGGCACTCCCTACTACAATATATCGGCCCTGCAAAACAACCTGCGCATTGTCTGAACTTCGGGCCCTCGGCTGGTTCGCATTCGCAGTACGCGCAGAGACGTAGGATTGCCGGAGTATTGGTGGAATCAGGTTCAGACATGCCAGCCAGGTAGCGTAGAATCTCAAGCAAGTAGCGGCAACGGTTGGACAAGCTCTGACACGGTGGTGGTATCGGGTTAGAAGTAAATAGGTGGGTGATGTCGACGAGTCAATGTACGAGCCTGTACGATACTTGGGCGCTTCCGAGAATGGATACTTAGTGGCACCGGCGTCCAAGTCTCAAGCTTCTGAATCTCAAGTCAGAGCTCACAGGTGCGAAAGTACTACAATTGCGGAATTTGTTGATTCTCTGGTTGCGGTTGTCCTCGCATGGACGGCCACCATCGCCTGACACAGGCGGAAGGACGTTCAGAATCAACATATATACTTACTACGAGTAAGTGAGCAAGTATGCCATCATGTCAGCGCAGTGATCGACGAAATCATGACGATAGCAACCATGCTATGTCATGAACCGTCGTCCGGAATGCATCTGGGATGGTCACTGAGATGAACGGACGCGTTCTGGACGTGCTGAAGTCGTGATGGCGATTTCTCGTACAGAGGATCAGGGAATGATTCCTAGCGTTTCTGAACAAATCTAACGTGCCTATAGTGAGCTCTGGAATGCGACAAAGGGGCGGCCAGTGCGAAGTGGGAGTGCGTCTCCTTTTTCGCCCGTACGAACGCCTTGAATACTTCAGGATGCAGGTCCGAAGGGATGTCCGCTTCCCGAGTCAGCCACTCTCCTACTGTCCTCCAATGCGCGCTGACCAGGCGGAAACCTTCGGCAGGGTTCCTGTCCGGTCCAAGAGATACAAGCTCCAGTAATAGGACCTTGTCCCGCTGGGAAGCTCGCCGCGAACTGCCATACTCCGAAGTGCAGCGAGGTGTACGCCTTGATGAGTGCGCCCAGTGTCCAGTTGTGGGCCTCCAGGTATTCGGACATTCCTCGGGACAGCGCATACGCTGCTTTGTAGCCAAGCATCTGTGCGCTGGGTTCCATGACACTCTTGTAGAAGTCACCGTCCCGGCTGATGCCATGATAGGCCGTTCTGGCAAAGAAATGATCAGCAAGAGTTTATTTGGACGAGAGTTTGCGAGTGGTCTCAGTCTGCCTGAACTAGAGCACCAACCTGTGTGTTGTCTAGTCTGCCGCCTGACAAGGTGCGCTAGAAGACAGGGCCGGCGAAGCACCCGGAACAGCGTTTGAGCTGTTCGCCACTTATAGGTGGTTATCCGCAGTGAGTGCAGAGGTGAAGTAGCGAGGTACGATTAGCCCCAGTATGAGTATCCGACACCAAGTCGTCGATAAGGGACCTACTAATATCGAGGTTCTGATATGTTTGAAGTCATGCTTACTGGGCGCTCGTGTGCGAACTTGAGGAAACAGCCTCCATTAAATATACGACGAGTCTACCGTACACCGCAGATCATCAATAAGGAAAAGTGGAGCATAAGTAACCTCATGGTCACCACGTCGTAGGTCTACTTCATGCTTCAGTATTACACTGAGTTGCATCTACGATTTGGACTCACCCAAACACTTCGCCGGGAGCAAGAGTCTTGATAGAAGCACCAGCTCCGTCAGCGTTGTTCCACGGAACGGTGTTACCCCACCAGGTCTGGATGGTATCAGCACCGATGGTGCCTTTGGCGGGATATTGTAGGCAGAAGAATATCAGGATGGCGGCAATGGCGACGCCAGAGTCGAGAGCTGCGGACAAGACATCTGCAAGACTCGGGTTCAGCGATTGCGCAACAGTCAGGGCGACACAGGTCAACGCACAGTTGTACTTGGTCCACCACGAGAAGTGACGTCGTCGAATGATGTAGTTGAAGACGAACGCGACGATCGACCAAGGCACATAGTTCAGAGCCGTCGCTGGAGGGATGAGGCTGGTACCGCTCAGAATGACGGGGAAGTTGACGTATTTGAACCATGTGTTTGGCCATCTGAGCATGACGAGGTAGCCGAAGATGGGCAAAATTGCACCGATGAGGAAGAAGAACAACAGGCCGCTACACGCGCCGTTGGTATGCAACGCTGGCAAGATAGACGGGCGCAACTCACTAGTAGATCTGGCCGTGCGAGAACTGACGCGCAGGCCCGATGACGCCCCAGATGATGGACGCCGTCCCGAAGACTTCAGTGGACGGGCACTGGCGAACAGTCAGCGCACCGAAGGACCGTAGTAGTGGGCACTACTCACAATGAATCCATCCTTCTGGTCAGGAGAGCAGATATCCTGAATGTTTGTGAACATCCAAGCTTGAACGCCGAGCTGCACGGTGCCGGCAACGACGGTCGCGACAACCTGAGACCAGAACATAGGTCGCGGTGGAATCTTCATGTAGTGGCCAAGCTTGAAGTCGGCCGTGAACGTGAGCGCCTGGGCCATAGTGATATAGCCCCAGGTTTTGAACATCATCATAGCGACAGGCCGCCCGGGGAGGGCATATCCAATGATCAATTCGGTGATGACGCTGTATACCAAGTCAGCATCATGGCCGACCACGGAGGTGTAAAAGGCTCACTTGAGGCCAATCTGTTGGTTAGTGATCGCCTGGATGATTCCGATGGGGATGGTATACACAAATGCTGCGGAGACGGTCGGTACCTGCCGACTGTGTAAACCACTTCGGCCAAGACGTACCAACGATGAGAGCAAGGACAAACGCCCACACAGGGAACTGCGTGTGCCAAACCTCGATGGACACGATACCGAACACGAACATAGTAACTATGACGTTACGATCAGTCACTTTTCGTACACATAAATGAAGTCGCCAACTCACGGAAGATCGTCGCGTACCACCACTCCGGCACCTGTGGGTACTTCGCCATGAGGCGAGCATGAATGTCGGGTTGCTCGCTCATCGAGAGCCTCGCTTGCGTCCAGATCTGCTTGCGGTAGTACAGGAACGTGTGCGTGAGGGTCGAAGTAATCGATGCGAACGAGAGTCCGTAGGAGACTGCAAAGACCGTCGACAGGAAGAGCGGGCTGTACGCCTCGTACTTTGCGACGTCCAGGGTCGCGTTCTCGGTGAGGATCATCGACACGTTATAGGACTGGCCAAACCGATCAAACGATGTGCGCGATGACATGCTACCCGTTGGATTGTCAGGAAGTCAATTCGGGAGGGATCTGAGCGGCTGAGGGACGTACGGCATGTATGCGCTGTACCAAACGTTCGTGTAGTATAGGATAGGGGCGAGAATCCCTGCATCGAACGAGTTCAGCGGGGCGCGTGCATGCATGATATATACTCACAGTAGAACACGACGAGACCAGTCGCGATATTGGCCGCGGCCCACCATGGAGTTGCCAGAGGAGAGCCGATGTACGAGATTTGTGCCCAGTCGAAAGTTATTAGCGACATTCCCTGCGACACAATCAGCCCAAGTGCTGCCTTATGTTATCAGTTTGCACTTACCAAGCCGCTGCTGTAACCAAACAACTGGTTGACCACGATGTTATCCGGAGCAATCCAGCACACCCAGTTGAAGAAGGAAAGGGCCTGGAAGAGGTAACCCGGGAAGAAGTACCAGCAAGTCGATGCGAGGAACCCATAGAAGAAGAATCGCTCGCGACTGATACCGCCGCGGGTACCCATGCCAGCGTATTGCTGCGAGTGGAGGGTGTTGAAGAGCGCGCATGTCACAAGGTTGGTTGGCCAGACTGGAGAATAATGAGGTCAAGACGCCAATAGAAAAGCGAATCTTGGTTGACGAACTCATTGACGGTGGTTGGACGAGGAAGCGGCGTGCGATACCGCCAATGGAGAACCCAATCTGGATCGGCGGGTCATTCAATGTCCCCATCAAGTGTTGTGTAGATACACACCAGCTGTGTACTCATGACGACCATCCACTGGTCTAATCAGATATCGTAGTATTAGAGAGTGATGAGAGGAATGGGCTCGAAAAAACTTACAGCCGAAGTTGTAGGTCTGGTTATAGTAGACTCTCTGGACAGCGACGATATCGGTCTTTGTGAGAGCGTAAGCGAACGTAAATAATCAAGTGAGGGTCAATCTTACTGCATACGCCGACCCAGCCCCGACGCTTGCCATGATGGTGATGAGCACATGTTCTTTGACGGTGAAGGGACCGGGGTTGAGAGAGACTCCAAAGATCTTGTAGTTCGGCACGAACTTGGCCCACGCACGTCCGACAGGGAGGGAGAGAAGCTGAGCGACAATCTGAAGACGACGGGTGGGTCAATAGTGCGAATGCTACAGAGACACCGCATGCCTACGACATACCCCACCGACTGTGACACTTGGATAGCGGAAGAAGAAGAATTGATTCATGCCGGGGATGATGATCGCCCAGATGAGCCCGATTACCCATGTACGCAACGAGGATACGGGCATGGTGGGGTCATCGGTGTTGGCGACCGCAGAGCGCACCTCCGGATAGGGGGAATCGTCCTCTGCAAACACGGTGAGCTCACTTGCTCGGTCAAATGCACCTCAAAGACAGAGACGCACCCAGAACCTCAGCATCCGGGTCGTAATTTGGGTCGATAAACTCGGGGACAACGTCTTCGACCTTCGGTACCACTGGACACACAGATAAGCAGACGATGACGATGCTCGGCGGCGACATACGAAGACGTACCCGCTTTCTCAACGTCCGTCTTCTCCAGCGAGCCTGTGCTGCTGCTAGGTTCGGACGCAGCGTTGCGCGCCATGGTCGACCAGAGTATTTGGAGCGCGAGGACGTGAGATGCCAATGAGTTTGAGGAGTACTTGTACTCCGCCGCGTTGCGTTCCTGATGAGCGACAGGACACTATTTGTTTCACGGCGAGTCCTCGAGCGCATGGTATGGACCCTGACAACAACTTATCAGGAGAGTTCCTGTGGCCGTGGGTTACATTCGCGCCCATGATGCGCGGCCATCCGACTAAGTACTTCAAAGGCGCCGTTTGCCGTATGTTCCAGTGGCTTGGTCTGGTGTCACAAGGTGGTGGTAAGATAGTGCACAGGACGGTGCTGCCTCGAGGAGCGACATCCCTGCTTGGCATGTGAGATAGGTCGAGGTAAGGAACACCTAGCGGAGGCTCATACCTAGGAGACATCCCGCCATTCTGCCCATGCACAGCTCATGCCGCGACAGAGAGCCATGCCGAAGTCGCAGTGAGATTTGATTGATTCTGTACACTTCGAAGCGGCCCTGCAAAACTCCGCATTCAGGAGGATAAGGATGACCGACATAGAGTGGATATACCTTCCCCCGACGTTGGACCTCAGTACCATTCAAGAGCGCATGCAAAGTCGCTAGATGGTTTCTGGGCATTATCTATGTCAGGTCAAACGTTCAAACGGGATTATTGACTGATAAGTCGATGCACCGACGCACCGACGACGAGACAGTGAGGGCGGCTTGTCATGTTGCCTCCGCAGCACGCAGACAGAATAAGCGTCGAACCCTGTATCACTGTTGAGATCACTGTCCGCAAGGACAGCTCGTCATCCGTTGCCCGTGTTCATGTCACGATCTCAGTGTAAAAGATGCGTCTTGCCGTGCGATTCGACACAGTGGGAGTCGCCATGGAGTCGGAGGAGATCTCTGGCATCCGCTCGGAGCTGCACTGCAGTTCAGAAGGTACGATAAGCACAACCCTTGAGACGATTGTTTGTGAAAACGGCACGTACGCTGGAGCCGAGGTTGTGGTTACAAGTCAACTCGTGGCAAACGCTCAAGCGCCGGAGGTAACCCATTATAGTAATGGGCGTCGTACACTCGGAAGCAGCTCTTGAACTTGAACCTCGTACCAAGTAAGTGCTCAGGCTGTTCAGGCCGCAACTTCTCCAGAAACGGCTGAAATATTTGCCTGTATCCACAACACACCGACCAGGAAGTGAGTCGGAGGATCCTGAGGTCCGCGGCGAAGCTGCGCAGACGCGGACGCCCCGACGAATTTGGCATGCGAAGGTCGGAGGAGATGGACGCTCCGAGCACTGGCAAAGATAAGACAAACTTCGCGCACGGGGGACGGCATGAGCGTAGCACGGCACGGTTTCGACCGCTGATGAGGGTGGCCGCGGGGCGAGGCGCGAGCGGCCGGGCGGTGGAGATCGCAACTCTTCCAAGGCCATGGGGTTCGAGCGGTCACCTCGGCGTAGTGGTCTATTCACAGCTCAGCAATGAGCTTCCGGCCTTGCTTCACTTCAGCGCTCACAAATCGGCGGTCACACGACCGTACGCAATGGCCGCCCTCAGGCATCCAGAAGGAGTTCAGGGCGGTCGCTGAGATCTAGATGCTCAACTTGTCGTACGCTTCCCTGCCGCCTTGTAAGTATGTCGCAACCAGTCCAGGATCCAACGGACTGTGGGCATGACAGGATGTTCGTATCCCCGACTTCAGTAGCTGAACCATTCTCACCGATCGCGCCCGGATCTCATAATCGCTGCATTCGCTGCTAGACCCGCCATCTCTGCGCATCGATGTTATATCGACTCACTGGCAACATACTGACCCGGAGCCCACGAAAACCCCGGTCTCCGATGTTCGTTACACACGCTTCCCTCCAGCCTCCGCGTTGTGCTGAACTGTACTATGTATCTTGGTACAGACCCGGACGCTCTCGTCTCTCTGATGTACTCGTGCGTCCCGTCTCCCAGGCTGAAGCTTATAGCGAGTATGAAGGTATTCGGTCTCTCCGATCACAGACGCGATGCCCCCTCGACGGTCACGTATCTCTGCTCCTAAGCGTGCTCCGACTCCATACACCACGGTCTCTAGACCCGCGATAGAAGATGGGAGGTCTCACAATCGCCTCTTCTTCTCTGAGCCTCTTGCGGAAACCGGGACATGCAGCCGTGTCCGTGAGTTTGTTTAAGGCGAGTCATTCCAGGGTGTCTATCAGTTTGCGAGGCAGTGATATCGGCGAGAGTCAGCTGGTGTACGATGGGGAAGCCGAAGGAGCAAGAGATGGGTAGAGTGCTGAGGACGTGCGGTAGCACTCGCGCGCAGTTTTGTGCAAGGGAACGCATCCTCGCCTATTAATTGGGAGCCATCAATGCGGGAGGCCTATGTGAAGATGACAGCCTTTGGGATCGGAGTGAGTACTAGACGTGGTGCGACGACCGTGAAGAACTCACATGAACTGAAACTACCTGAATTGATCGGTGAGCCCATGATCAGCCCGGGCTCCATCCTGCTGACGAAGGGGCCCTTGAAGGCCTGGGCTACCTCGGGATAACGCCGTAGGGCCTTCTTGTAGTCGACCCAGCTGTCGATGTACTGCTTCCAGACCGGCCTCCCCTCCGAACGGACGAACCTTCCCGGCAGCGCAACGCCGCCAGACACTGCGTTCCCCCCCGGACAGCGTAGGACAACACCGCGGTTTACGCATGACATGCACAGCCTCCGCATGTCCTCCAGGGCGGGTCGGCAAGCAAGGAGCTCTCGGGGAGGAAGCGGATCAGGATGGGTAGGCTTAAATTGAGGGTTGATGTGCCAAAGGATGACGAAGGTGTTCAAATTAAAGACAATGGGGAGGGTGCCAAGGTATCCCGGGGTACGGCCATACAGAGCATCGGCCCTCTCCCTCGCGTTCTCGAAAGCGCGCTTGATTTTAGTCATCCTCGCCGATCCCAGCGAGCAGATAACTTCCAGCCACTTATCGACTGGGACCAGCTGGATGTTATCCCAGACATATCTGCGCGATAGCCCTACTGGCCACCTGTCATCGAAGTCACAAAGCAGGACTCGATCCTTGGGACACGCATCTAGCGAGGTGCCATGATGCAGCACCCTGGTGGCCAGCGCCGCGGTGGAGATCGCCCACTTGTGAACCTCGAGGAAGTCGGCGGCTAATCGAGACACACGGCGCCGCTCTGGGTCATTGGCTTGCGGAATCTCAAAACTGAACCCCCTCTTCAAAGAAGGATCGTGGAATGCCAGCCTAAATCGTAAATAATAGGTCAACATACTGTTGCGTGGCTGCAGAACGGAAAACGGAAGACTCGGACTGAGAACCCACCTATGCACCGGCCAGTCTGCTTTCTGGCATTCGATGCCGCAATATGTGGGTGCTGCAATACAGCCTGCGCATTGCTTCAATTTCTGGCCGATTGGGGGCTCCTTGCCGCAGTAAGTGCAATGGTGAATGGTTGCCCAACCCGAGTGGTCAAGGATGTCGGTGCCAGTGTCGAAGTCGGGATCAGAGTCGGCCATTTGCGATGTCGTAATGGCAGGAGGCGAGGGTGTGTGTGGCTGCAGGTGTGTACCGACCAGATTATGCCTGTCGCCCGACGCTTTGGAGTGGTTCAAGTCAACGAGCAACGGCGGAGGCCGAATGCGTTGTCCGTGTTACACGGAGTTGTCGCACACGTGGACTCCACGTGTGGTTCGGAAGACCGTTGCCTGTGGATTTGTTGAGTATGTGGGCATCCTCCTCATTCCTGGACCTCATCTCGAGAGGGCGATTCAAACAGGCTGCATGCGAAGATCAAGTGGAAATGAGTTCAGGATAGGGATCCTGGTTGAATGGTGTAACCAAGTACTTAGTAGCGCTGAGCGCCCGGTAGGCTCGCCCGGTCCGGAAAGAGTCGGATGCAAGATCATTGGTGCAATGTGCAACTTGAACGCGTTCAAGCCTCTTCATAACGTGAGTCTGCTTTCGACCCAGTACGCATATGCAATCTGACGGTACCACGCAGTACGTCTGTAGCTGCTCATAGATCTCGATAAGCAGCAAATTCGGGGTGTGGCGAAATGTCCTCGATCCCCTTTCCCCCATCAGGTCATTATCTCCGAGCAGTACGAGAGTCCTCTCGCGCTGTTCGCGTGAAAGCAAATGTCCAGGTGCGTTGCGTACGGACAGTACGGTGAACACCAGGTCCAGTCCATGGATCCAGTCCCTTCGGAGTCCGTCGAATACGAATAACTGACGTTTGCACAGATCAGCGATGAATCCATCGAGCGATTCCTGCTCTCGCCCGCATTCACCAGCACATACACTCGCCTCCGCGCAGCTCATGGGATGACCATGCCGCTCAACTTCGGCTCCGTCGTCTCGGAACTGAACGTCTTGTCCGTTCTCTCCCTGCTTAACTTCGCATCAGGCTACCGCGTCCCTCTCCATCAGGTGACAGGACGGGGCGCGTTCGACAACATCCGCGCCTTCGTCTTCTCGGCATATATCTCGTCTTCTGGGGGTGCCGGGGACTATTTTTCCGCGCAAGGGATGAAGGAGATCACTGCGAGCACGGTGGCGGACCTCATGCGCGTAACGGGTTCAATCCATGTGGAGCGGCCGCACGAGAAGATTCCTGGAGTTACCGTTGGCGAGCTAGGCGGTCCTGTGTGGGAGATCGTCCAGATCATTGCGACGACGTTGAACGAGACTGGAGAAGCCCTTATGAATGGTGGTTACCCTGATTTAGGCAGCTTCGTCCTTGAAGCACTCAAGGAAGGAGAGAAGGCTAAGAAGGCCGGCGGCGATGAATGCGAAGTTGCGCTTGAGAGGGTCAGTGTTTAGGTTGCCCATTCAAAGTAATTCTGCTTACACCCTAATACCGCTCAGTTCGTGCGCGGCATTCCGGCATTCCGAGACATGGCACTGGTGTATGACCAACGTGAGGTTACTTCCTATCGGCAATACAGGGCACTAAACTCACTCGAATCCCCAGCCGTCTACTGCTTCAAAAAGGCAATGCTCACATTACACGCCATTGCCCTCCGATTCGGCAAATCCGACACCCCATCGGTGCCCGTTCCCCGCACATCCCACCTCCCCATCTTCTCCGACAACGTCATCCCCTCCCTTCTCATACACCTCGGCGTGATAGACCTCTCCACTGCTGACGACGCGCTCGGCCTTCCCTCCCTCTTCCCCGAGGCCCGCAATCCAGAACGCCTGAGCACCCTCCTTGCTGCTGCTGAGCCCGTCGGGGACGTCGTGGCGAAGATCAAGACGGTCCCGAAAGAGGGTCCTCTGTTGACGGTGGAGCAGGCGTTCGTACTGCGGGCCGCGGCGATCGATGCGTGCGAGCTGATCGTGCAGAAGGCGAAGACGCTGGACGTGAGTGGCCATAAGGAGGATCTCTCGTGGATGAAGGATATGACCCCGCCGGAGCTGGACGCGTGGATCTGGGCTGTTGCCAAGGACCGCCCGGATTACAGGAAGCTCGAGCGGTTCGCGTTGAGGAACACTGCGTATTTCTGAACAGCGCAGATGCGCAATGTCTTGTAGCAGTGTTGATCCTGTATCGGTACGATACTCAGAGCAAGCAAATTTGTCGTCACTGTGACGGATACACATCGCGTTGCACATCTCGGTGGCAGGGGCTGAATATACCGCGAGACCATAGCCTACTAACTACTAGGATACATATGTAGCCACTGGTGGCTTCCAGCACGAATCTACTACGTACACGTCCGTAAGGATACGTACATCATGTCAGTCCATCGTGGCCACCTATCATACAGCCTGTCCATATGATACTCGCACTTCCGCGCGCATGTCTCGCAGCTCATATTGCCACCAGTCGGAATCTATCACCCCAGGTGACAGATGCACCGACCGCTCGCGTACATGCTCGTGCGAGCCCCGCGGACTTGCAGTGAACCTCCGTAACGCGCCAATAACCGGCCCTGCCAGTGGGGTCCCCGGTCTCTCGACCGCCACCTCGACCGCATTGTCGTGCCCGACCGTGACACGGACGGTGCTCGTCGGGCTCGAGGTGATCCATCGCGGCGAAGTTGTCGGTGTGACGCTGGGGTTGCGGAGTGTCAGGCCCGAGAGGCCTGACTCGGAGCAGGACGCGGCAGAGAATGAGGAGAACGCCCCGGGTGTCCTTGGAGGGGGAGACATGTCGAGCATCGCGTCTGGGGTCGGGGTGTTGTTGCCTGTGGTGGGGATATCGCGGATGTTGGTAAGCAGGGGGTCTTGTACTCCTGTGTAGTATGCGTGGCGGATGTTGAGCAGGAGGCGCGTGCAATTCGTGATGCTGAGCGCGAGAGCGAATGCGACTGGGATCTGGTAGAGACCAAGCTGCATACACATCTCAGATGGTCAGAGTGGATGTCACAGGCCTGCCGGCATGGAGGTAAGGACTCACGTCGCACACGAGCCATATGATCGAGCACGCAAGGTACGAGGCGAATATTCTGGCGCCCGCAATCAACACCGACTTCTCTTCTTCTTCAGAAGCCAGCAAAAGAACTCACGCGAGAAAGTTGAGGAGCGAGTACCTGTAGATCATGTCGAGAAGGCCATCGTAGCTATAAGCCCATCTCCAGCTGGAGTTCGGAGAGGCGCCAGCACATCCTCGGTAGAGGAAGAGCAGAAGCAATAGCGCGTTGTATGCGAGGATTGGCACCCAGAGTAGTGGGAATGGCGAACCGATCTGCGTCATTACGCAGTACTCGACACCGGGTATCCCGTGTGCTTTTGCTATTCCAAGCTGTGGTCAGGCCTACTTCCAGTGACGAAGGTTAGATCTCGCACCTTCGAAGGTCTCGAAGGAGATCGTAAGGATTGTCATAACGGCGGCTGCCTCGCCGAGGTAGCATACGGACATGAGTGCCAGGACCCAACGATTCTTGTTGTATACCACGTATATCCAGAGAAGCAATACAGCTGCGTTTTGAAGGTCAGGCGTCGGACTCTCGGCTGGGCCGGGGCGAAAGGACTCGCCTTCCGAGGTGAACAGCACCGCACAGTATCCCCAAGTTTCCCAATAGAACCAAAATTCGCAACTTGCGTGATTGGGCTTCAGCAAGTCGTCTCGCGAGGACGAAGGCAGGCTCACAACTAGCAGTAGTCGCCGCTGTCAGACGCATAGACTGCTGTCATGCATGTCGTACTCACTTGGTCATTGATGACGGTGGAGTTCAACGCTAAGGCACAGGATTGAATGGCGAGCATTGAGTAATCACACGCGGGGAGCGAAGCGGTGGGAGAAGGCTCACCATATACTTGGAATCTGCAGCGGATCAGCTTACGAGACCGCTCCGTGAAGCAGTAGAAGAACTCACAGTATACAAAATATGCCGAAGTATCGATGCTACGACAAGCGGGAGATGGATGGCATTTGAGCGGCTCTCGCGAGGGACAGAGGCAAGTCACGGACGCACCCAAAGAAACGCTAGCTTGATGACCGACCACCGCTTCTTCTGCGCACGACAGTCAGAAGCCGCCGCAGATCCCGCCTGCCAACTTGAGAACATGCACTCACCCAGATCAGCTCCACTTCGTGTTCGAGACAAATGACTGTCAAACGGACGTCGGGGCATGAGGACGGGCGTAACTCATGATAGCGCAGGATGGGCTGACCGTAATCGTAGACGACTATCGTGGCAGCAACAACTAGCCGTACGGCGTCAACGTCTGCCAGGTGCCCTCACAACAGAGTACGACACTCACATGAGGTTAACTGCGTTAATCGGACATCCCGCACAGCTGTAATGAACTCTGCGATGACTGTCGTGGCCAGACCGGGCTGACCACTCATGGGCGCAGAAGGGCGTACTAGCGTAGAGGGGCGACGGGGGCGGGGAGATGTGAAGAGCGTCGGGTAGAGCGGGGAAATCAGCCGCGAGGGCGTGGGGGCCCTATAAAGGAGCTGCCAGAAGGGAAGGCAGGAAGCGTCGGGCCAAGGGAGGGTATTCTTCGCGCATCGAAACTCAATGTGGCGGCCCAGCAGCTGCCGTAAACGCAGACTTCCATGCCGATGTCGCAGGGCAAGGGCCACTATGCGCGTCCACAGAAGCCTTGCATGCAGACGACGCTCATACCAACTGTCGCAAGCCGAGCGTCCGTACCTCACAACATACAGTCTGCAGAAGGTGTCCAGAAGGTAAGTGTCACCTGGACATTGCACGAACCGACTACACTCGCCTTGGGAACCTGCTGACGGCAGTTTGCGAGAGGCGATAGCGACCGCGGTCACGCACTAGCTTGTGGGACTTTACGCCAGAAAAACGCCGCTTCGCACAGATTTCCACGGTAGGCCGACGACGGTGCGACGCTGGACTACCAAAAATCGCTGGAGAAGTAGTGACTCCATGGCGAACATACCCGTGATGTGGCGTCGGGTCGAAATGGCATTTCTTGGCTTCTTGCATACACCGTGCGGCGGGGCGTGTTTCCGCAACCACTCGGACGGCGGGGCGGACATAGACAGACCGGATGCCCCACCTGGGACCAAAACCGTATCCGTGATGGAGACGTCAAGCAGAGGCGTGTTGCGTAGCGTTAACCTAAACGCTGCCGTATCCCATCAGGACAGTACTCAGGTGAGCGAGACCCTGCACTTCTCGGTCGTGTGTTAGCGCACAAAAGCGAGAAGAAAGCTCGATCGTGTCCACTTACGCAAGTTGAAACAGTAGGTTAGCATGCATACACCAGGGAAGGAGATCCCGCCAGCCTGGCACTGTACTGAGGCGGGGGGTGAAGGTGAGAGTACGATCCACACATGCCAATGGCTCCGGCGTATAGGATAGAAGCCAAGGGGTCCAAGTGGCAGGTGGACTTCCATGAGTAGCGATGACGCCAATCTTCCAGGGTCTGGACATCCCGGGCAACGACGGTTCGTCGTCAACATATTGATATCCACGGTTTTGCAAGAATGACAGGTATTCTTGGGCGGGATGTTCTACTATCATAGGACACCACTTCCAAGCAGACCCTGCAGGTCGAGATGAGTGAGCGCCCCGGCAAACGGAGGTGAGTGGACGCACCTGAGGCGGCTCAACAGACCGGCGACGCACGCGAACGAGCTTCTCAGGTGAAAGGGTTGCATATATATTACAAGGCGTGTCTGTCGTCGTGAGTGTATATGTATCTGTTGTTCCTGTAGTTTACAATGCTTCTAGAGATATCCCGTTCAAATCTGTCACCCCCCATAGGGCCTATGTAAATACCGTCAACCAACCGAAACGAAGCACGCAGACAAAACGCGAGCAGGGAGTCTAGGAAACGCATAACGGACCGTTCACACACCTACGCCCCTAGAGATCCGCGTCGCTGTCGCTTGCAGCGCTATCGCTCTCGTCCTGGCCCCACACAGCGAACGCGCGGCGGTGCGGCCCATCTTGCGACCGGTCGCGCGAGCGACTGCGCGCGAAGGGGTGCCGATTGTGGGAGGGCGGGTCGATCGGGGTTGGGGTCTTCATGCTCTCTGCGTCGACGTCGCGGTCGCGCGGGATGCGTACGCGCGTGCTGAAATGAGCCGAGCGGGGTGCGCGGATGTCGTCACGATCTCCGCGGTCGCCGCGATGAGGGTCGGCCATTGTGGCGATGGACGACGCCGACGAGGAGTTGGAGTCCGTGAGGAACTGGACGTGGCGGGGAGAGACGCGCGGAGGGTGGGGGTGGGGGCCGGAGAAACGATCTGGGGTGTCGACGCCAGAGCGTAGCCCGGAATTCGGGGAGAGGTCGCGCGTCGACGACAAGTGTGGATTGCCCTGGGCAAGGACGCGCGCGGCGCTCTCAGCTCGGGCTTGTTCGTGGTGCTCGCCGTCACCCGCTTCTGCCTTCTCTTTCCCGAGAATTTCCTCCCGAGGACTCAGCTTGGACACATCCGAGGACCCCGGCGACTCCGTCGATGAGAGGTCGTCGATGTCGTACTTCTCGTCCTCCTCTTCTTCGTCGGACACCTCGTCCTCTTCATCCAGATCCGCATGGCCGACGGCCGCATTCTCCTTGAGAGCGTCTTGGTGCCGTACCATGGTCGGCGTCTGGATGTCCTGGTGCTTCTCCACCGACTTGTGTGCCTTGCGAGGACTCTCCTCAACGACAACGAACGACTTCTGGCGCTCACGTTCGTTCCACTTGAGCGTACGCGATATTGAGGTGAACCAGTCCCGGGACTGGGACTCGGCGCACACCGTGGGGAACGGATACTTGGATGCAGTGACCTTGATGTGGTCTCCCTCTGCGATGGCGGTGAGTATGCTATGACGTCATCGGTACACACAACTTACGCTTCAGCTCGACACGGCCTCGACCGTCGAATGATGCCCAAGCGGTACTCCTCGAGTTGAACGGAACACATATACGCAGCTCCATCGTGTCTGGGAGAAGCATTGGGCGGAAGGAGAGGGTATGCGGGCAAAGAGGGGTGATGAGGATGGCTGGGATTTCCGGATGAACTAGAGAACCACCCGCAGATAACTGAAGTTCGCGTTAGCACGATAACTGGGCGTCACTTCTGTCAAGACATACTGAGTAGGCAGTAGAGCCAGTAGGAGTGGCAACGCAAAGTCCATCGGCTTGTACGGTCGTCAGATGGTGTTCGTCACCTATGGATTTGGTTAGCCGAGCCGGTATAGCAGACTCGCAGCGGACACTGACCGAACAACTCAAGCAGACTGACGTAAGGACTCGGGCCGCGATCGACGACAAGGTCGTTCAGGACCTCGAAGCACTCCACGGGCCGCGTCGAGAAGCACATAATCTCCTTGTCCTTCGCGCCCGCCTTACCTCCCGTGCCGCTGCCGCTCTCGAGCGCGTCCCACCCGTCTTGCTCGATGTTCCGCATCAAGATCTCCCCGTGGCACCCTTCTTGATCGCGCGACACGCCTTGCTATTCTTGTCCGGGGAGATAGCACGGTACACGGTGCAAGTGAAGCGCATACGGAGGTTCACGCGGATGCCGTCGTCGATCGCGCTGTCCATGACCTTCTGGTGGTTGGCGAAGTCGAAATTCGTCAAGAACCCGAGCGAGCCCAGCGCGAACGGCAGGACGGGAGGCACGATCCGTTGGAACAGCCATGAGGTGAAGAGCACAGTACCGTCGCCACCGAGCTGCAAGTGAATTAGCGGATGTCGCTGCGGCAAAGTCGATGCTGTACTCACTGTGACGACGAAGTCGAAGAGATGTGGACTCCGACTGCACATTTCTGCCGTCCAGTAGCGGAGCTGACCTTCAGACGATGGCTGGCTATCGCCATTGCTGAGATTTGAGTGGAGTGACGACGAGCTGGATGTGCGGCGTTTGGGGAAGGGGACGAAGAGCTCTGGGTGTTCGCGGGCCAAACCGGCAGCGTCGAAGCGTCTCGAGGTTTGTAACTGGGCGTCGACGTAGCTGCACGGGGACGTTAGTATTACGCCATCGCAATCGGACTTGAACGGTGATACATGGAAAGTGCCTAGGGCTCTGTCATCCTGCGCCGGGTATGACCGCCACAGCGCCGTGGATGTTATCGCGACACGTACGCCGATCGGCGAGCGGAACGGTGTGCGCGATGTGGGAGAAGCGACGGATAACATGGACAACTACTCACACAATCATTCCCCGGTCGGTACCTCGCTTCTTCATCATGAGGTAGAGCGCAAGCTCGCGGGTAAGCTTGATGAGCCTGTTGTCTCGCGCCTTGGTCACGATGAGGACGCTCTGGATGTGGGAGCGGACGCGAGTGCGACCTGGGTGTGAGGTGAGCACCGCCAGAGGCGGATGCAGCGCCGCAAACCAGACAGGACGACTGACCGAGCTTTTTGCTGACCTCCCGCACTCCGACGGCCGTCTCCGCAAGTCGCTTCGTGAGGCTCGAGGCGTACTCCCGCTCGTCGTCGTCATCATCGAGATTCTCGCTGTAGGAGTCCGAGACCGTGCCATCCGGGTAGGCGTTGCGTTCGTCGTCTCCTCGTTCGCGGAGATCGCGTGGTTTGTCGCCGTAGACGGAGCCGAGCCAGTCCATGAGAGATGCGCCCTGCAGCTTCGAGTGCAGGAAGCACGGCGAGTTTATGGCGGGCGAAGGCGTACGGCGTTGGGGGTGGGTCGGATTGGGGAGCGTGTGGTGGGTGATTGTGGGAGTGTCGTTAGCAATGGGTGGTGGTCCGTCTACGGTGACAGAGACGGCATTGCCATTGGGCTTGCCGTTGCCGTTGACCAACGTGGAGGTGGGAGTTCCGGACGCAGGCCTGCCCGACGCAATCTCCGGCGACTGCTGCGGGTCGAGCACGACGTTTGGCGTCCAGTCCGAGGAGTTCTGCATGATGCTCAGATGCGACGGCCGACTCGTCCTCCGGGACAGTGACGGTCGGATTTCTGGCACGTTTGGGGTCGACGGCGGCGTCGAGAACGTCTCGTTGTCCGGAGAATGCATGGCGGGGCCCAGGTGTGTCGGCGTGAGACTGATCTGTGTGGAAGCTGTAGGAGTGCTAGAGAGTGCCGTCCACAGCGTCAAGAGGTCTTTATAGGCGCGGCTCGTCGTGTTCCGGACGTAAAGAGAGGCCAGTCCGACAGATGTTGTCCAGACGACGTTGCACGTCGCCAAAAATCATTGGGCATCGTCGACTCCGGTGCGCGCAGACTCGCCGTCGCGGCCGATTGGTCACTGACCAACTCTTATCTTGATCTTATCCCTGGTTAGTATTCGGTTGTGATCCTCGAATGACAGAGTTAACACTCGCTAGTAACAGCGGTTTATGACGGGATATAGAAAGTCCCGCCCATGAGGCCTTTGCATCATCCCACCATCACCCATCTCTCAGCCTTCCATCTTCCGTCCAGCTTCAACGCAATGCCGGCGGCGTTGTACACGGTGTGCCTGACGATTAATGCCGTGCATGAAGCCTCCACCCCGCTCGCTGAGACACGAGACACGAAAGTTATAACCGCCACAGGCGTGCAAAAGATGCAGGTAATTCGGACGAAGTCACCGTCTAGAAACAGTGTTGCACGATTATTGTTTTCCTACATAAAGACCAACTGACACGAACTCTACAACCTGACGCGGTGGTATTCAGTGCGCCCTTCACGGTGAGTCTTCGAGCGCGCCGTCTCCAACTTCTGTCCGTTGGCTTCTGAGACGACTTTGTAAGTACATCGTTTCGCGGCGTATATTTTGCGACCCGTTTGCGACACTCGCTTGCAGTGCACGACTTGGGTTGCAATGCACACACTATGTATATAGGTGCGTGTGTGGCAGTACACATGACGATCCAGGAGAGAAGTCGCGCAGCATGAACTGACATCGCATCTTTTGTTCCTTGAACAGGAATTGTTCGAGATGATCTGCGCTGATGCCAGCAGCTCTACTCAGATGGAACAGCTCTGAAGATGAGGCCGGAGCTGTCAGTTCTGTGTCCAGTAGACTCGTAGCCGCCAGGCCGACACAAAGTCGCCGCTCTCTGGGCTGTTGCAATCATGCGTTAACGAGAACTTCGGATCTTTCCTTTGGTCCTTCTCTGCAGGTAGCAGCACGCCGCACCGAGGAACGTTCCTCCGAGCGTGGAGGCGTACATGGATCCACGTGCGTTGTGAGCAACGCTCATCAGATCAACCCAGGAGACAACCACCGACATGGAGGCGGTGGCCATAGGTGCGATCCGCACTTCCTGTGTTCGCCCATCACAAATGCCGCAACGCATGCGCCGTGGCCTCAATGCTGCCCTCCCCCGCCGCCGTGTGGACAAATCAGGTGGTCATGGTATCGAAGCCCAGCCCCCATGTGCCCGTTGCCTCAAATAGCGAGCTCGGAGGCTTCTCGTGTCCCCAGCTGCCGGTTCAGCCATCTTAAAGCCCGCTCAGCCTTCGCACCCGTCCTCACGCCCCTCCCCCGCCCGTAACGTCTTCACGACCGACATGCGAGCAGCGTCGTTCCTCTTTGGTGCAGCGGTTGCTGTCGCCTCCGTCCAAGCGGCCATCGTTCCCCACAGGAGGTGCGTCGTGGTCGTGCCTGGGTCGAGTGGAGGCTGACGCTCTCGCGATAGGGCTACTACGTGCAACGGGCACGCAGAACTCTGCGATCGGAGCTATGGAAACGTGACGTACTTTGGATGTTGGTAGCAATGAGGCAGTCGTTTTCGCGGAGGCTGACCTGACCTCGTCATCTCAGCGCACGATTCATTTGCGTTCAGCGAGGATCCCTTCGCTCGTGAGTGCATTACATGTCCCGCAGGTCTGATCGCCGGCTGACTCAGAGCTTAGTCGCCCGGGACCAGGAAGTTGACATCCCCTCCCAGCTTGGTCTTGGTGTACGCTTGCTCCAAGCGCAAGCGCATGTGTACGTATAGTATCGCATGATTGCGGGGAAAGTAGCATGCTGACGAGTAGTTGCATATGCAGTAAAGATGACGTCTTGCACTTCTGTCACACTAGCTGTGTAAGTCGTATAGATTGGTTTCGGGAACCTCTGTCTTGACACTCCCTAGGCCCTGTTCGACGGCGGTACTGTCGAGGACTACCTCAAGACCGTCAAGACGTTCCTCGACGCGAACCCCAACGAGGTCCTGACATTCATCTTCACCAACCCCGAGGGTGCATCTCTCCCGCAGCTCTGGGATCCTGCTTTCCAGAATTCGGGCATCGCGGCCCTCGCATATGTCCCGCCACATCTGCCCATGAAGCAGAGCGAGGTGCGTCTCACTCGTCATCTCCTCGTTTCTTGTCGAACTAAACTCGGAAACTCTCAGTGGCCAACTCTCGGCGCCCTGCTCGACAGCGGAAAGCGCGTCGTCGTCTTCCTGGACGCCGGCGCAGACACCGACCGCAGCGTCCCGTACATCCTCCCCGAGTTCGAGATGATCTGGGAGACGCCGTTCAGCGTCACGGACGCCAGCTTCCCGTGCAGCGTCGACCGCATCAACGGCCCGCTCTCGACCGAGGACCACATGTACATGATCAACCACTCGCTCAACAAGGACGTCCTCGGCACCGGGATCATCATCAGCGACCCCAAGGATGCGCCAACCACGAACGGCGTGCCTTCGTGAGTCTACTCTTGTGCCCGTCTTGCTGGGCACCGATGTTGGTGCGAAACGGGACTGACCTACCTCGGGGCAGGATCTTCGCGCATGCGGGAGGGTGCGAGGGCTTCGCCGCCGGCCGCGCGCCCAACTTCGTCCTCCTCGACTTCGTGAATCTCGGCCAAGGCGCCAAGGCCGTGGACCAGCTGAACGGGCTGGCGTGAGTACACTCACTGTCTACCTATACCCCCCACATACCCTTCCTACTCTTTCCCTCTCGCTGGCCCATCTCCCTCTTCGATTCGTCGGGATGGGCTGTGTTTTTGTTGTGCCCGGGCCCATGCATGCATATTGTGCGGATGCTGAGGCGACGCAGAGGAGGGAAACCGGCGGATCCGGCTTCGGGCGCGATGTCGCTCTTACGACCGCCCGGGTGGCAAGCGTTGGCTGTAGTAGTGACGACAATGATGATTGGTAACTGTTGGTTGTAATGCTCGGGTGCAATACCTTGCTCCCGTTATGAGCTCCTGCCAGCATTCGCCGGGGTCGACAAGACCCACCTGGTAGGCTCTCGTGGCGACCGGTACGTCTTTGACTGACTGACGTGCCCGTAGGGTTCCTTACGGACAGACTGACATTGCATATAATGCCCCCGCGTCGTATTGTTCTCGTTTACATGTATGTGGCACGAGACCTACGCGCGGTGTGCATCCAATGCCAACCATGCCTGCCCAATACGGACGACAAAGCATCGAGTCAGTGCAGTTGTCTCCTTCAGGACTTGTAGTGAAAGGAGAACAATGCCCCCTTGGTAACCCTCTCGGGGCTGATGGCGATGGTATGGGATGTTATAAGGACGACGATGGGTGGTCCGTCTATGTAGTATCTGCCCTCTCCCCTCTGCATGCGGACAACCACCGCCCCTCGAACCGCGCCACTTAACTTCGGCCCTCGGGACTTGGACTTGGCCGCTCTGCTTGGACCGAGATGCACGTGCACAACAGCATCGTCGACCTGTGCTGGCTCCTATCACTGGTTCGACGGCGGTGAGCGGCTCGACCCAAGGCGTCGCAACCTCTCTCCCTCCATTCCATCTGCACTCGGACGTGACCGCGGACTCACCCAGGTTCAGGCGACGCTCCTCTTTCTCTGCGACCGCGCAAGATGATGGACAGTGCCATCCGTCGACGAGTCTATTGTCTTCTGTCGATCCAGTTGCGTGGTTGCATTCTTCAGAATACCGACACCGAGAGGCCCGCTACGGCGGCGGAGGCGCAACAACCCCTCCGACCGCACAACAAACCTAAAGAAGAAGCATCTTCATCTTAGGTACGTCTGCATGATACAGACACAGGGCCACGGCTTCGATCTTCCTGCATAACGAAGGACGTCAGCACCGGCCGTCGACAATTGTACCAGGGAATGGAAGCACTCACCTCCCGCTCATCGCAGCTGGGCTATACGGGTGCCAGCGTCCTTGTGCCGTAGTCGAGTCAGGTCCCTCCTCGTAATTCTTCGGCTCCCACCGCCATCGCACCGACCGCCCGGAAGGCCTCAGAGTCACCGCACAGTGCACGCACCAGCCGCGGCACGGGCATATGCATGGCAAGACCCCGTCCCCGTCGCCATGCAACCGCACCAAATCTTCGCTTCTCCTCCGCCCCACTGACGGCCCTGGCCGCATCGCGCGCACGAACCGCACTCTCGCAGCCAGCCCCGCCAGAACGCGAGTCCAGAAACAAAAAGCACGCACCACGAGGCCTCCCGCGCCCATACCCTCGCGCTGTTCTCCCTGACCGCGTACGTACACGCGCACCGCAGAAGCGAGCTCGCCCGAGGAGCAGCCCACAGAACGCACACACGCCTTGTGCTCGACCCGGCGGACAATGGCCTCCCAGCGACCCATATCGGGGGCCCGCATCACTACGCACCTCGACCACCCTCCCAAAAAGGAGCAGGATGCTCTCGACGCGTGGATCGCATCAGAGCTCCGCCCTCGCATCGCTGCCGCCCACCGCGACCCCTCCGCCCTCGTTCTCTTCACCGATGGGAGTTCCTTCGTCACTGCCCCAGACGGTTTGAATCTGGGATCTGCGGCGGGGTATCGAGCGTACCACGCCGGCCGCCTCATGCGCGCTCGGACCATCTACACCGGATACGCATTCTCCTTCGATTGCGAACTCATCGCCCTTTCCATGGCTGTGGCGTTCGGATACCTCAAGTCGAAATTCAAAAACCTCCACATATTCTCCGACAGCGAGAACGCCCTCTCAGATCTCACCAACGTCTCAAGCGGACGTATGGGGAACGTCAACGCGTGTCGCATTCTCCACGACTGGTTCGAGCGCGACCCCGACAACCACTTGCACCTCCACTACTGCCCCTCTCACTCTGGTATCGAGGAGAACGACGCGATCGACGCAGACGTCAAACACACGGCACGCTACACGACGTGGCGACAACTCCCTCGTTACGGAGGCACCTTTCCGACCTCATACGCGTACGTCAAGCACGCTATCACCGACTACGCAACCTATACGTGGCGTCAAGAAGCGGACGCGAACCCCAGGGCGTACTGGGGTCGCTACCATCTCTCCCACCCTTCATTTCGCCGCCTCCAACACACACGCACCTTCCCCCTCAAGCGCCTCGGCGGGCGACCCACGCTGGTCTCGCGCTTCATACGGTGCGTTACTGGCCATGCTCCGACGGGTCAATACCGCGACCGCTTCCGATATCGCCATGGTGAGCCCACTATGTGCGTCCTGCATTCGGGCGACTGGGCCTACCATACGCGCGAGCACGTCCTCTTCCATTGCGACTATTATACTCGACGCTACCGCTACTCTTCCATTGATGACCTCCTTCAGTCCCTTGATCCCTTCTACGATATCCAGCACTTTCTCCTAGATAACCCGACCGCCTTCTCTTTCGAGGACGCGCCGTGTTATGACTAGGAGCCCCTCCGCACTTTCTACTTTCGTCTAGCTCACTCACGGCTTGCATTCGCATATATGTTCGCGGTGGTCATTCTAAAAACCCCGCTCCCCTTAGCAGACGGCTGTTAAAGCACTGCTTGTAATTGTGTTAGCTAGTGCATGTAATTAGCTACCAACATATACCAGTGATCCAAAAAAAAAAAAAAGACCCATATCGGGGGCACAATGGGCGGGCGGAGTTGACACGGTCCACGTGGTGCACGTGATGCTCGCCCCCGTGCGCGCGCCTCTGCGGGGATAGGCAGGAATGCTTCCGCGACGCGGCCTCCTCGATCGCTGATCGTGTCGACGCCCAGGACCCCGGGCACGCTTGTGAGTCTATACGCCTGGTCGTGGGAGGAGGGATGTCAGCTCGACGCCGGCACCGAGGAACGTGCGGCGGCCACGATGCAGATGCAGAGACCAGCGACGACGTACCATGGCATGCGCGCACCACGCGGCGGGCCCGGGCGGAGAGAGCACGCCGGAAGGGCTCAGGCTGAAGCACTGGTTTATTGTTTCTTTCAACGGTGTGGTCAACGGACGGAGCGATGACTAGGTAAAGTACACTAAGTAGGCTACTTGTAGCGATCGAGGACGATTGCGACGACGAGGAGCGGATGGACAGCTTCAGATGTATGTACAAATAACGACAAGGGAAAACGAGACGGACAAGAGATGAGAGCAACGAGGAGCAGGCATAGGGAGATGGATGAGCGGAGGGGGAAGGGGGGAGCAGAATGGACCAAGCAGCGGTCCAGGGTGCAGCGGGGGGGAGGTGGAGAGAGAGGAAGAAGGGAGCAGATACGAATATATACGCACGAACGAAAACGCAGCAGAGTCGATGACGAGGATAGTGCGAGTCAATAATGTAAGATGCGACGGGTCGTGAGCAGCGTTAGATGTCGTGAAAGATGCAGCGAAAGCGATGATATGCGACAATGCAGCAGCGACGAGCCCGATGACTTGTGATGGGGATGTACAGATAGCGAGAGGTCCGGATGCATGCGAAAAGCCCAGCGATGACGACGACAAAGCAAACGACAAACGAGATTGCGTGAGGAGGGGGGGTTGACGGGAGCGAACTGGGCGCGACATGCAGGGGCTTCAGCGTGCGGATCCTGACCTTGAGGAGGGGAGAGATTATATACAGCCCAGAGGACGAAAGCGAGGAAACGTGTTTTGAACGTGTCTTGGACGTCCAGGGTCGTTGGCGCTGTTGTTCGTGGCAGTCAGCAAATGCGCACGACGTCATCAAGGAGATACACACAATGCATCATTATAAATCGCGAGACGCGACGTTCCTGCGCCGCGTTGGGATGCAGCGACGTCAAGACTCATTCAGAGTCGTTGCCAAGGTTCGACCTGCGAGGTTGGAACCTGCCTGCCACCCTGCGACGAGCAGGCATACCCGCGCCACTCGGAGGCACATAGCGGTGAGAAGCCTGAGCTGGCGCAGTCTCAGCGTGGTAAGACTCAGACTCGGGATGAGCAGAGACAGGAGAGTGCGCCGGTGCCGGAGTGGGATCCGCTGCTTGGGTCGGGTCGGAAGTCGCGACCGACGACAGAGCCTCCATAGTTACGGGAACGATGGGGCGCGGCATCGCGAGTTGAGCTTGCTGCATCTGGTGTTCCATAGTGAAGCCGGGGAACGCCTGATAATCAATTTCGTTCTGCTCCATAGCGAACTCTTGTGCGACAGGTGCGGCATTGACGTCCATGGAGAACGGCGGAGGCTGCATACTGCCAAAGCCCTGCGAGTACGCGGCCATGGCCTGGAGAGCCAAGTTGTCGCAGAAGTTCACGTCCGAGATGGTGGCCGCATCGGCAGGGTTAGAGTTGAAAAAGACAGCCAAGAACTCCATGCTCAGTTGTTCCGCATCCGTCGGAGCAGCGACACCCGCATCGTCCGCGCGATCCTCGATGGTCTCGTGAAGCTCGGGCATGTTGAGCACTGGTGCGAGCTGGTCTGTAGAGTTGAGCGGCGGCTGCCCAAATTGCAGGAACAGCTGCTGCAAATACTCGGGATCAAGTTCGCCTGGAGGAGACAGAGCGGAACTAAGCTGTACGGACGAGAGGTGGAAGACCGCATCTGTGGAAGAGGAAGTGGAAGTGAAGTTCATGGCGTCCTGATCGGGCAAGGAGAGCAAGGGGTCTATGACGGGTGGGGGAAAGGCCAAGTCCGGCTGCAAATAGCCACCGATGAGTGTACGTTTCTAGCCGGAATCACCATGCCAAGCTCACCTGCAGCAATGGCTGGTACTGAGCGTGGACGTTCCAGTCACCCTGGCTCTCTGGAAGGGGCGTAAACGTCTGGTAGGCAGAGTCTGGTGGCTGAGAATGCCAGCCCTCCCCCTCAGTGTACGAAGGTGGGGAGTCACTCGGCGTCGAAGACACATCAGACGGGGCAGTGATTGCTGGGTTGAAGTTGTACGACGACTGTCTCGAAGGGGCGGGGGAGTGGACATAGCCAGAAGGATATGCGGGAGGTGGTGGTTGCGCCAGAGGAGATGACACCGGAGACGCGAGAGCATGTAACCACGGGGCATGAGGCGCGTCAAGGGACGCGGATGGTGGTTGAGATGCTGACGGAGGCAAAGGAGAGCTGCGGATGGAGTCGGAGCTGGACGAAGAGAGGAGTGGCGTGCTGTACGCGGTAGAGGAGGACTCGGGGTCGTAGTCGATCGGCGGGGACGGACCGCAGCCGCGGTTGATTGGTTCAGGAGCGGGGAGTGGCTTTACGGCTTGGTCGAACACCTCGAGCTTCACGTTCGAGGTGGAAGGCGTGCAGGGGGTGGAGAAGGCGCGAGAGCCGCTAGATACCTTGCGGCCGGCGGCCTTTGCAGCCTTTGCCTCCTCGCGAGCCTTCTTCTTGGCCTCCTTCTCCTCGCTTCGCATCTTCTCCTTGGCCTCCTTGGACATGGGGTTGTACTTGTAGTCGGGGTACTTCCTCTTGTGGTCCGCCTTTGCGATAGCGGCGCGCTTCTCGTACTCGAGCTTGATGTGGTCGGGCTCGTGCTTCCAGTTGGCGCCGATCATGCGAGAGATGTCGGCCTGCTTGACGGGTGGGTCGTGCGGGGATCGCTGGGCCTTCCACTGGCGCAGACGGTCGGTGCGGTAGATGATCCATGCGTTTGGCGGACGGGGGATCTTCTCGGGCTTTGGGGGCAGCGTGGACTTGAGGGCGGGAGGTGAACGAGGCATGACGGTCGGAGCGTCGTGGTCGAGTATCGGGGAGGGCTGGGGTAGTTTGGGCTTCACGTACGCGTGTCGTGGGGGGCGTGGGGCGCCGCGGGGGCCACGGTGGACGGCGGGGCTGCGGGGAGGCGGGAGGGAGGTGACGGACGAGAGCGAGAAGCTGGCGTTTATACGCGTTCTCTGGTCCTCGGACGGTTCAACTATCGTATTTAGCATGATGTGGTCCTGTGGGCGTCCCTCTGCCGCATACAGCCCCCTTTGTTTGGCCCGTATTTGGCCTCCGATCAATTCGCGGGGTCCGGGGTCCTCCCACGCAAGCGCTGCGTGCCTGGGCCGGCGCCTGTGCCACTCGCCCTCCCTCCTGCGCCCTCCCCGTCCCCTCCTGCCAATCCCAGTCGAAGCTGGCCACTCGTTGTGCGCGGCCACCGAGGCGCATCTCTCCAGGCCCACAAAGCTCGCGGCATTTCCGGCGAAACGGGTCTAGCGCCAGTGGCCCGGAAGTGCTGTGCTTTGTGCACGTCCCGATATGGCAGGCGTTGTTAATGGATTCCGCCTCCCGCTCCCAAGTGCGCCAGAGCAGGCGGGCTAGAAGTCCCTGGCCACACGCTTGGTACACAGTGCGTAGACAGAACGAAGGGCTCTATTGCGTATTAGTGTCTTACTACTGGTGTCAAATGCATCGATCGAGGGATGGGTCATTCCGAGCCCCGGCCTCTTCCCGACACCTGCGCAAACTCACTCCGGCGCGCAGCTCTACCTGTCTATGCTCCACGCAGAGCTCTCGCATACTGACGACTCGATTACTCATTGATAGCGGCCTAGTTTACCGCTATCGGGCCCTGCCTGGCATTGCTCACTGGTGGGCGGCGGGTCCGCGTAGGCCACTCCGCCGCGCGATCGAAAGCAGCCCACACTCCCACGCCCCCGTCGATTAGCAGCATCGTATAAGGTTCGTACGGCGTAGGTATTTTTCCGTTGTGGCGCACGGCTGCCGCTCCAGTTGCGCCCTGCTCCGCCAAGTCCGGTGCATCGCAGCCGGACTCCAGCAGTCCCACGAAGTCCTGCTTTCTTCCGTCAGTTCGTCCAAGCCAGGTCAGAAAGGCACGTAAGAAACAGACACACCGCAGCCGAGTCATGAAATTTGCACAGCCGACTCGTTCTCGAGGACCTGCTTCTCGGCACCCCACAAGCGGACATCATGCAGTGCCATAATCAATGTCAGCGGGTACGGGATCACCCAGGACCACCCATTACTAGAGCTAGCTACTGAGCCTCAGATGTCTCGTTTTGGAGTGGGGACGAGGGTAGGACCCCAGTGTGGCGGTTCTCGGAGGGGGGCCGCGACCCGCACGCACTCCCACCCCCAATCATCGCGCGCCACTGGCACATCTCCGCCACGACAAATTAGCGAAGCCGGACCCAGGCCTGGATAGATTGCGTGCGCACCTTTGTGTTTCCGTGAACCCACGGGACCACCCCGCCACTGCTTATCCGGGCTCTCTGGCGGCGACGGGAGGCGTTGAGGGGGGGACCTGGGAGACCAACCACCGTGCCCACTGGCAGCTCACTCGGAGGACAGATAAGCGGAAATATAGCTTGAATTTCAGAGGCATTCCGACCCGCATAGGCTAGCCTGAGGTAGTACAAAGGAAGAGGCCCAACCACCGCCGCCAGACTCGCGAAGTGGCTCGCCGCAGACTGCTCGCCATGCAGGTGGTTAGAGTAAGGACGGGGCCTACACCACACTGTCTGTCTTCCGGATAGAAGCCGCGTCGACGTCCTGCAGCACACGTCAGCTACCGCCGACCGCCGCGAGCTCATTCAGGGTAATGTATGGTGGTGTTCGCTCACCTCGTCCTCCGGTGGCGCAAAGTGCACTTGGACCGCTTGAGCGGTATCCGCAGACGCACCCGCAGAGGCATCCCCACCCTCGAGCTACGGCAGATGAACAGCGCTGAGAGCGAGCCCGGATATGTTTGCAGCGGTAGCGGCTGCGGGACTCACGATGGTACCGGAAGGCGTGGTGAACTGTATGGTCGTGCCCGTGCGCTGCAGCCTCGGAGCCATGTCGAGGTCGAAGGACCGGAGCTCGATACCTTGCGACCCGCGATCGACGAGGGAGCGGCGCGAGTTGAGCCTGCCCGGCCAGGTAGCACATGTCAGTCAGACTAGCGGACAGGTAAGTCGGTCGAGCGGGTGAAAGCCTACGCGGCGAGCACAACGCTGGCATGCACTGTCGGACATCGTGACTGAGCGGACGAGTTGGCATTAAGAACTTATGGTTGTACGCACCCGGGGCTAGGACAGCAGTTACCGGGTAGTAGGCGAAGTTGGCGGGCCAGGCAACCAACTATCCCTCGGTCAGCGAGAATGGACGTTTTGCTATGTGCGCCCGTGACGACCCACGATGACGATGGAGGCCAGCGTAAGGACTCTGAAGAGTTCTTATGGATGTCAGAGGTCAACCACGACCGCGCCAGTTGCACCCACCCTGTCAATAACCCTGAACATGTACGACAGTGTGACAGATGATCAGCAAGCCCTTGTTACAGGGGTGCTTGGCGGGGAGGCGAGCCGACGTACCAGTGTTTACTGAGAAGTGTATCAAGCGATTGATGAGGGTGTCCGTGCTGGACCAATCAAACATACAGCTCTGAGCACCACGCTCTAGTATAGAGGTACGTGCCGAGTATCCTCACCTATTGAATCCAGTGCGGCTATTCCGGAGATGCAAGACCAGTCTCCACGTCAGCGCGATGTTCGCGAGCAACGAGAGCCCAAGGACGACAGTTATCTCAATCTGAGGCTCATCAGTGATGATTGAACCATAACACGAAGCGAGACCTTACCTTGGACAACCATAGTCCGTTTCCGTCGATCCTAAGTAGTAGAGGTCGACGGTGTCACTGAACAAACCCACACGAGCTATTGAACTCCAAGAAGAGACTCACACTTCTATCACATAGACTGACGAAAGATCAAGGTCATTGCGCGCAAGTCACAGAGATGATTCAACGCGCTTACAGGTCGTCATGCCTGCAACGAGAGTCAGCAACTTGACCACGGCAACACGACAAGGGGGTTACATCGCAACACCTACCTATCAGAAGCACGCTTAGCGCAGCCTGGAGGATCGTCAGCAGTCAGCTAACATCCTGGCAACACGTAAAGGGTGATGCGCTTGCCATGAGGATACTGAACGCCACCGGTTGCCTTCCCACTGGGAATTGCTCAGTATCGCGCCTCCGATCACTCATATAATCAAGCTCACGTTTGTATACCCTTCTCGCGAAGAAGCTGCCGAAGCCTCAGAATGAGACGTCACAAGCCCAAGCCAGCGGACAAAACAGTGGACAGACCAGTGAGCTATGATGAGCGTGATGCCCTGCTCGCACCCGGGCCCATGATCATCAGCATGAATAATTTGGAAGATCAAGCAAAAAAAAAGCTCACCGACGACGGCCCCACGACCTTCTCGCGTCAACGCAATAAGCGGACATCTCGTCTCTCCAAGAACTAGTCAGACGTACCCAGAAGGACCTGGGAGCATTCCGATCAGCAAGAACTAGGGCGCAGGATTAGCTGTAACATCTCACCCTAAAGAGAACACAAACGAATACAACGCCTCTCCCGAGTGGGATGAAGCACCAACGAGGCTGGCGTAGCTGAACAAGATACAGCGAGGGTTCAGTGCGGAACGAGAAGATGCCATGGCAGCGGAGGTGCTGACCAGACATGCGTGACACAGACAGTGTGAATTGTATGGAATATGCTGATTATTGTGATAGTCAGCAGCATCCGACCTTCGAAGGAGTCGTTACTTGCATCAGCCCAGCGATCTAGGAACATGGTAAGCGACTTCTGGGCGTGTGTGGATACTTATACTTAGTATAGACAGCCAGACGTACGATGGCCTTCAGGTCATACCCGTCCTTCGGATAACGACGGAAGTACTGGTATGCTCCCTGGGATACCTGACCGTAAAAACTGAGAGTTGCGTCAGCGATTATGTACCCTTGCTCAGAGTCATCGAAGACCTCAGCCTGTACTGACATCAATGCTAGGCAGGCGCCTACAGCTATCGCAACGGGCGAGGTTGTGGACGTGTCGCGAGCATGTATGACTGTGGGCTGCATGGTCAATCGTCGTGGTGGAGAGAGGTCGGCCAGATTGAAAGAGTACAGTTACTTATCCACGGATACGCTGCGGACGATAGAAGATCAAGAGAAGGACACCCGTTGGACAGATGGAACTTGGAAGTGCATCGGAAGCCCACGCCACAAGAGATGTGGTAACGCAGGGCCAATGAATAATTGAAGGAAGCTATCGCACGCCCGGAAGTATACAGGACGTAACCCTTTGCGACCTAATGATAGGTAGCAACCACAGCTATCAGTAATCTTGGATGGAGCCTGTCGACATACAGCGTACACACCAACACAAGTCTCGTCTAGTTCTTCATCGCCTCTTCCCAGAACGTCCGCACGCCTTCCCAATACTTCTCCGGATAGTCACGAGCGTGCGAGACGTGACCGCTCTTCCCGAAGTTGACCATCTGCACAGGGAAGCCCGCCATCCGCGCCTTGGCGGCATGCTCCTCCACTGCCTCCGCGGGCACGATGGTGTCACCACTGGAGTACAAGTACAGCCTCGGTGTCCGCAACGAGATGAACGGGAGGAAGTCCGGCTTGTTGAGCGCCGCCATCCCTTGCGCGATTGCCTCTGGCCTACGGGTTATCGTACGGAACATCCACGTCAGGGAGTACACCACGGAGAGCGTGAGCGACAGCAGCGCTTTCTTGACCAGACTGCGCGTTCCCGCCGTGTACGCTCGTATGGCGAGGACTAAGGTTGGAGGAGCAGGAGTAGAGTCGAGGATCAACGCGCACTTCGCGCCAGGAGGGGCCCTGAGGTTGCGCTTTCGGATGGCTGTCGCGAGGTCCACGGAAGACATCAGGCCGCCTGCGGGTACGGACATGTCAGTAGATACAGAGGCGAGTTGCAATCCGAAAGCACGTACCGTTGGACATGACATGTAGCAAGACCCTGGGGGGTCGCCGAGTGAGTTACTGTCGGACAGCACGTTCAACTCCTGCAACTTCCTCAGAGCTGGCAAGACAGCTTGCTCCTAGAGGGCGCGCATCGAGTCAGCCGCAATGTAACAAGAGATTCGCCACACATACGCGCGCGCTGGCAGGTTTCCAGTATCGCAGGGTGTCTGCGGCGACGATGACTTGAGCACTGGATGGAAACAGTCTCTGGTACGTGTCCGCGTACTTGCGCAACGTGGCCATCTTCGCGCCCACTGATACATAACATTCGTCAGTTCCGAGCCTATCGTCATGCAGCGCCTGAACCGAGACATACGCCAGCCAAAGATGATCACAACGCTAGAGTGTATGGTTAAGTGAGGGATCTGATTCGCGTCACCAACAGAGCGACTTACCTTGGCTCAACCCCGGACGGAGATGGGTTCGTGCTTGCTACGGCCGTGACATTCACATCTGCGTTTTTGACCTCCGAGCTCCACGCTGAGTGTGTCGTGGAAGGATTCATGGCGAGGTGGAGGTGGCCGGTCTTCCGTCGTGGAAGTTCACCTTTGTATGTGCCAAACGCTCACCCGCTTGGTAACCTGATCCACGCGTAATCACGGGTGTGCCAGACGTGCCAAACGGCGGATAGAATGCATTGCTGCGAGCCTGGAGGCTTGAGGAGGATGTTAGAATAGCTGACACCGCGGGGTCCGAGCTTGGATAGGTAGACGGAGACTCTTTCGAAGTTCAAGCTCAAGTTCAAGTAGGCTCGCAAGCCAGCCTTTAGTTCACTGGCAGTAGCGGAGTACTTTTACAAAGTTTCGAAGGCTAGTACTAGTAGCCTAAACTTCCGGCTATCGGTTATGTCTCTTACCGGCTGCTCTGCGCCACCCGTTCGAGTGGCGATTCTGTACGATACATAGATACTACTTAGGTCGACATGCAGGAGTGAAATGCCAGTGTAGCAGCGCGTGGAAGTACAGTATTTGAGTGCCAGCCACAAGAATCCGAATGCTACGTATATCCCTGCTCTCCTAAATCATTGCTCGGCGAACGTGCTCCATCAAGTTAACTTCACAAAAGCTCTCCGCCTACTTTAGTGGAAGCGACGCCGCGATGCAGCAGGAGACGAGTCAGGATATGCAAACAAGTCGAGCGCATCGTCGGATGACGGCTCCGCAAGAGCTGCCCGCGGAAAGGACTACTCTCCGGCTCGACCACATCGCCCCGAACCGCGTCCTCCTCCTCCTCCTCCGAATGCTCGTTCGGCCTCCCGCCATACCCATGCGCCAGACGTTTCCGCTTGCGGTCCCTTTCACCGAGACCAGAAGCGTCGCCCATGGAAGCACGGGCGCGCGCTCGAGCCTTCTCCTCCCGGAGTGACACGACATTTTTGTGCGAGTCCGCGATGAGGCTCACGAAGTTCGAGCGCCGCCGTGGCGGCGCTGACGCCGACACCGACGGGGAGGCGGACGCAGATGCGGGAGAGTCGGGCACTGCGAAGACGACGCGAGCGGGCGCGGACGCACGGGGCCTGGGCTTTGCGGCGCCCTTCAGCGCGCTGCGTGCAGCCCCGAACGAGATGGTGCTCCGCGGTACATTTGGATACGTGAGCGTGTTTGCGAACTTGCGGACGCGCACAGGGACCGGTGTGTCGTCGACGGTGCTGTCGCCAGGTACGAGCGGGTCCGTGCCGACGTCCTGGTAGTCCTCGCCGTCGGACGAGTTCTCCTTGTCCCATGAGACGGTCGGCCTGGCCGTAGATGGCGTGGTAGGCTGCGTGTTCCTCCCCCGGCCGGTAGATGCGGAGTGCGATTGGCGGAATGCGGGGAATAGGCTGCCATTGGACAACTTCTCGGGTTTCGTGACGTGCGATGAAGATTCCACGCGTCTGCGCTTGGCTGCGCGTTCGAGGTCCCTGTCCTTTGCGATCTTGGCCTGCACGGGAGCGGGAGACTTGGCGACCCACGAGCCGACCATCTCCTCCCAGACCCACTCTTGGCTGGCATCTGGGGGCCGCGAGGGATCGGTAGCATTGCCGTAGCAGCGCCTCTCGGCATCTTCTGCACGGTCCAACAGCTGCAGACGGAGGTCATGCAGCGCTTTTTCGCCGAGCTGCAGAGAGGGGGCCACCGTGTGGGGAGGCGAAGAGATGAGGATCTCGACGTGCTCGAGGGCGCCGCGGTACAGAGCCGCCTCACACCGTAGAAGACCACGCGCTCGCAGAGGCGTGGCGAGCGCGTCGATCTCACCAATCGCCCCGTTTCCGTGCACGAAATCGCCTGGCGGTGGAGTCGGGGTATGCTCGCTCGGCTCTGAGAGCGGCATCCTGAACATCGTGAAGCTGGGTAGGGGCAGGATGCGGGAGACCAGGTCGTCCAAGGTCTGATTCCTGACAGTAGCACCACGAAGAATCTGTTCGAGTACACAGAGGTCAGACTCCACGGCTGCAGTGGATGCCAGGGGAGACGCCAAGCAGTACGCGGTCAAGCAGCAGAGGGCATCGACGACGCACGCTCCGGGGGACGCAGGCGGCGCGGACAGGGTATGAAATTGCAACGGCTCGACCGCGACGAGGAAGTCAACGCAGGCAGTGTAGTGTGCCATATCGTCTGCCGTGGGGCCAGAGCCATATAAGGTGTTCAGCATAGCGGCGAGCCACTTCGCTAGCCGTTCCAAAGCCTCTTCGTGCACCTTGGAGCGGGCGTGTTCGGTGCCACCCTTCGATGCGCTCCTCCTCGACCGCTTACTCTGCCAAAGAGTGGTAGCCAAGCCGCTAACAAGGGGCACGAAGCAGCCGGCAAAGTCTTGTTGCGCGAGTTCGCGAGACAGTCGGATCACCGCTCTTGATGTCCACGCGTGCAGTTGTTCCAGACATGGTTCAGAAAGGGCATCGATGAGTAGGTGGGTGTAGGTGCGATCGTTGGCTATAGGTGTCACGGCTGCCGAACCGCATGCTTCCCTCAGCGTGGTCAAGAAATTCTTGTGAGCTGGGTGCGTAAGAGGACAAGCGGATGTCGAGTTGGGTCGCGGAAAGATGGCAGCGGTGAAAAGTGCGCGGAGGACCACTCGCGCTTCTGCGAGCAAGCGATGAGCTGCGCACACTTCAAGGAGAGCGTGAAGTAGAGTCGGATGATGGGGACATGTGTTCAGGATGTAAGTCAGTGCGTGCGCGACCAACGTGTAGCTGCACAATCATCCGTCAGTTACCGACAGCGGTGAGCGTCCAAGTCGTGGCTTACGTCCTGTACTGGCTCGGAACTTGTTCGTAGAGCTCGTCCATGATCTGACTGCGGATTTCGTCTTGCCCGCCTTCATCGTCGGAGAGGCCTTCGAGTGACGCTTTCATCTCGACTTCCACATGTTCACCGACCACGCGGGCACAGATTCCAGCCAATGGTAGTATCCGGGACGGCACAGGCGAGTCTGGCTTCGGAAGGCCGGATGTGGACTGAACGATGTTTTTGAAGGCATCTCGGACTTCGTATATCCGTTTGGAGAGCTGCATGTTCTCGACAATTGCGCGGTCAAAGTGCAGTCTTGACCCGAGCTTATCCAGCGACTGGAGGATGGCGAGAGGAGGGGTGTCGTCCTGGTGTTCTCGCGTGGCGTTACGCAAAGAGCTGCCATAGGTGACGGCGACCTTCGGTCGGGGCGGGGCGAGGCTGATTGAGGTCAAAGAAGCGCATTTGCTGCGTAAGGAGCGAAATTGCCGATTAACCTTCGACGTGGTCAACTCTGACATGTCTCTGGCGAAATCGAGGACCAGGCAGACCAAGTAGGACAGGACGAGGCAGGACAAGGTGGTGGTTAAAGAGTAAGTTCTGAGCCCTGAAGCGCTCACGGCCCGCTCAGCCACAACCGCGTTTGAACCCCGTGACTCAGAGCCAGCGTCTATAGAACGCGGTTGTGGCAATTTGAAGCTCCGCTGCTAATGGGCGCCAGTCGCGCGACGCGTCGCGCAAATCCTGCCTTGCTTCCTCCCTCCACCAACTTTGAATCTTAACTGCCGTTCAACGTTGAGAAATGGCGGTGAGTGACACATTTGCTGGGAATGTGCTGCTGCTGAGACTCTCCAGACTCCTCGAGGTGCAAAACGTCGCCGCTCTGTGACTCCTCCTCCGGGGTCGTCACCACCAGGACCATCGCGCGTCGAGCGCGACGAAGACTCATCTCTGCCACCTTCTTCGCCCCCTGCGCCGTTCTCCGACACGGACGAGAGCATGGATGAACGTGATGCTGTTAGGGATGTGAACGACGATCCTGATGAGGATGACGACGGAGAGGATCTTTTTGCCGAGGGACTGGAAGAGTACGTCTGCCAGTTCTTGCACTCTCCTTCTGTTTCCCTCCGTCTGCCCGCCCCGTGCCTACTCTGCATATGAGATGAGATATGAGAGGTAGAGCGCAGCGCCACCACATAGGCATACTGCTCATGCACGTAGCCAACTTGAGGTGACGCGCCTGTCTCGCCGAACTGGCTACACGTGTCTTTGCACATAGTGCCTGGCAGTGTGTAACGAGCCTCCGTAGGCGGGCGACTGTGATACGTGAGCTGGCGACTTGGCATATGCTTGAGTACAGCAGTGGTACAATCTCCCTTGCTTCCGACGCCGGCCCAATCTTCCTTTGGGCTACTTACTGATGGAACGCAATCCAGTGACTACGCCACCAATGAGCTTCTAGATCGATACTCCGATCGTGACCTGGATGATGAGAATGAGTTCGAGGAAATGACTGCAGCGCAACGACGGGCTGCGGAGGCCAATATGGCTCGCCGTGACCGCTTGCAACGTGGCGGTAGACGTGGTGCTCGTGCTGCTGCACGAGGCATTATGCCCGACTTCCTGCAGAGTGACGACATGGAGGATGATGGGCTGGATGGCGGCCTCTTGTCCGGCATGAAGAGGCGCACTCGGCGGCAATATGACGAGAGGAAAGACATGGATGACTTACAAGGGATCGATGACGTGAGTAATGCAGCGTTCTTTCGTATGTACGCTTTTAACGGCCTTGTGTCCTACAGGAGCTACCGCTAGAGCAACTCAGTGACATCAAAGCCAAGTCTATAGCTGAGTGGATCGCGAATGAGCGCGTTCGCAGGTCGATCGTTCGGCACTTCCGCCAATTCCTCATGACGTACGTCGATGAGCACGGGGCATCCGTCTATGGTCAGCGCATCCGTCAACTCGGCGAAAGTGAGTTCTGGTTGTGGTGATTGTGTTGGAGTGTGCCAGTGGCTGACCGGGGCGCCCAGATAACTCGGAGTCTCTCGAGGTCTCGTACCTCCATCTCGCGGACTCAAAGCCTATCCTTGCCTACTTCCTCACTAACTGCCCCACCGCCATGCTGGCAATCTTCGACGAGGTTGCCCTGAGCGCAATCTTGCTCTACTACCCCGCCTATGAACGTATTCATTCGGAAGTGCATGTTCGAATCACCGACCTCCCTCTGAGCTCCTCCCTGCGAGACCTCCGTCGATCGCACCTGAACACGCTCGTTCGGGTGTCCGGCGTTGTCACTCGTCGGACAGGTGTCTTCCCTCAGCTCAAGTATGTCAAGTTTGACTGTCGCAAGTGCGGCGCAGTACTTGGTCCATTCTATCAAGACTCCACCAGAGAAGTTAAGATCAGCTATTGCCCGAACTGTGAGGGCAAGGGGCCCTTTGCAGTCAACTCAGAGCAGGTCAGTCGCAGCGTCATCGGCTTATGTACAGCCAGTTGATGCCCCACTAGACCGTATACCGGAACTACCAGAAGATGACATTGCAGGAATCTCCTGGCTCTGTTCCTCCCGGTCGTCTTCCTCGTCACCGCGAAGTCGTGCTCCTCTGGGATCTAATTGATAAGGCGAAGCCAGGAGAGGAGATTGTGAGCAGTCCGTCCGTCCATCTGATAAGTATGCTCACTTCTATACAGGAGATTACTGGTGTCTATCGGAACAATTTCGATGCATCCCTCAACTCCAAGAACGGCTTCCCAGTCTTCTCCACCATTTTGGAAGCGAACCATGTCAACAAGAAGGAGGACCAGTTCGCCGCATTCCGTCTGACCGAAGACGACGAGAAGGAGATCCGTGCCCTGGCACGCGACGACAGGATCCGCAAACGCATCGTTAAGTCGATTGCTCCTTCGATCTATGGACACGAGGACATCAAGACTGCCATCGCTCTGTCTCTCTTTGGAGGCGTTTCTAAGGATGTCAACCGCAAGCACCGCATCCGTGGCGATATCAACGTTCTCCTACTCGGGGATCCTGGTACTGCCAAGTCACAGTTCCTCAAGTACGTCGAGAAGACCGCGCATAGGTCTGTCTTCGCCACGGGCCAGGGTGCGTCCGCCGTCGGTCTTACAGCGAGTGTGCGGAAGGACCCCATCACGCGCGAGTGGACGCTCGAAGGTGGTGCGCTCGTGCTTGCGGACAAGGGTACTTGCATGATCGACGAGTTTGACAAGATGAACGACGCCGACCGTACGTCCATCCACGAGGCCATGGAACAGCAGTCCATCTCTATCTCTAAGGCGGGTATCGTCACCACTCTCCAGGCTCGATGCGCCATCATCGCTGCAGCGAACCCTATTCGGGGACGCTATAACCCTACGATTCCATTTTCGCAAAACGTCGAGCTCACTGAGCCGATATTGTCGCGTTTCGACGTCCTCTGCGTGGTGAAGGACACAGTGGATCCCGTCCAGGATGAATTGCTGGCCCGGTTCGTCGTCGGAAGCCATCTTCGCAGCCACCCCAAATTCGAGGCCGCGAAGGAGGAGATGGATGTCGGGACGACATTGGACGCTGATGTGAGTTGACTGCCTGGTCATTCGTCAATCTCAACTCTAACTTTGCCTCTAGATCATCCCGCAGGAGCTCCTTCGCAAGTATATCATGTATGCGAAGGAGAAGGTGCGGCCGAAGCTGTACGACATGGACCAGGAGAAGCTTTCTCGGCTCTTCGCAGATCTCCGCCGCGAATCCCTCGCCACGGGCTCGTACCCGATTACGGTGCGCCACTTGGAGAGCATGATCCGCATGGCGGAGGCGAGCGCGAAGATGGCGCTACGCGAATACGTCCGCGCGGACGACATCGACCTCGCCATTTCTGTCGCAGTCGGGAGCTTCGTCAGTGCTCAGAAGATGTCGATCAAGAGAACGCTGGAACGGGTGAGTCTTCTTTCTTACAGCTCTTGCGCGAATCGGCCGGGGAAGCCTATTCCCGCTGTCTATGTGGCCGCGCAGTCCTGCTGCATTCACTGTCCTGCCGGACTCCGGAGCCGCAACGTGTGCTAGGATCCGTGTATCGTGTCGAGTACTTTCGTCACGCGTCGTGGAAACGTGGACTGTTGGATGCAGTCGGCCAAGGGTCGGCGGTCTGTTGCGCCATCAGGCGCGGACCGGCCTCCATACATCGATGCATTTGTTCAGTTGCGACTAGCGAGAACGTGTCATGCTGACACGTTGTGGCGCAATAGGGCTTCCGCAAGTACCTCACGCAGGCGCGCGATCACGAAGAGCTGCTGGCGTTCATCCTCGGGCAGATCGTCAAAGAGAAGGCACGGTTCTATCAGCTGCAGAGATACCAGCAGCCGGACTCCATTACTATCAAGGTGTCCGAGCTCGAGGAGCGTGTAAGTTTGGTTTCCTCAGTGCTCCGAGATGCTCGGGAATTGATGCTCCGCATTTCAGGCCAAGGAACACGATATCTACGACACCTCTGCGTTCTTGCGGTCGAAGCTGTTCGCGGCAAATGGTTACAAGCTGAAGGACGGAGTGATTGAGAAAACGTTCAAGCGTGGGGACGAGTGACCGATCAATGGAAGGCTGAAGCGTGGTCGGAGTCGTTTTGTTTGTTCTATCATATCTATCGCCCATCTTCATCTTCGTGCACGACGCTATGGGTTTGTTGTTCTCGCGTTGATACCTGCTGTGGCCCTGTGTGTATTGTGGCAGAATCCATGTTGTACTCTAGAGACCCAGCGTCGAGAGAAATGCTTCCGCTCCGAGCGCCCCGGATTGCTATATCTGACATCATGTACTTACGGCGGTGAGACGACGGCGATTGACGACGTCGGAAACGAAGAGTCGGTGTCGGCTTGCAGGAACCGGAGCCCAAGCGAACACCGCTAAGGCCCTGCCGCCAGAAGGTCTTTCCGATAAGAGCTCGGCCACAACACGAGGCACGCGCCTTTTGAACCTCCTCCGCCATTTTCCAAACCATCTTCCCTCTCTTTCACGACCCACGACGACGTCGAGCCCAGCGACGACGGCGGCGACGACTGTCATGGCCCCCTCCATCCCAGCGGCGGCTCTGGCCCCGCTCTTCCTGCTTCGCGTCATCTCGCCCAGCATCGTCTTCCTCACGACTCTCTCGCTCCTCTTCGCCCGTCCGGCTGCGCCCTCAGTGCAGTCTCCCTCGCCCATAACCCCCGTCGTCGTCGCTACTCGTACGCATCGTCGCGCTGTCATCTATGCGTTCCTTTCCATCGCAGGCCTCAGCTACCTTCTCGACGGTCTCACCTTCGTCTTCTGGGCGGTCTTCCGGAAGGAGTGGCCCGCGTTCACCGGTCTCGAGGTCAATGCAGTCGTCGGTCTCGCCGCGTTTGCCGGCCTCGCTGCGCTCGGTGCATGGAAGGAAGTCCAGGGTGTCGATGTATGGTCCATGAAAAGGCACAAGGTGGCCATCTTCGCAACTCTGGTGCTGGATATCGCGCAGGTCGTTCTTCTGGCTCTTGCCATCACCCGTGAGTCCCCAAACCACTCGCATGTTGAACTCCCAATGACCACAACCATCGTGTGGTTTAGGTCCTCTCTCAACTGTGTTCCTTCTCCACCTCGCGTTTCCTTCATTCCGTGTATTACTATTTGTACCACTGCTCTTTGTTCTCCTCTTCCCCCGCGTCGCCTACGTCCCTGTTGAAGCCTCGGTCGAGGAGGCATCCACCGATACCACCCTGCTCCTCCCTGCGCAGGATGCAGCAGCTCCGTCATCCGGTCTCTCCCCTTTGTCCGCGGAGTTGAGCAAGTATGGCACTTTCCGCAGCGGTCGCTCCATCGGACAGAACTCCATTGCCACTACGCGTACGGCCACACCTGCTCCCTCCACTGTTCGCGTTCCCCCGCCTAAGGCTCAGGTGAGTCAAGCAGCGCGCTTCTAGTGCAGTCGCGGAGTTACTGACGCGTGTATTCACATTGTCCTGTTCGCTGATCCGCAGGAGGCAAAGGAGGATATCGCCCTCGATCCGTCGTGGCGCGAGATATTCGACCGGATCAAGCACATCACACCTTATCTCTGGCCATCGAAGAGCTTCCCACTCCAATTTCTTGCCGTGCGTACAACACGTTTATGTCGTGTGATCCGTTGCTGACTGCCGTACACAGTTCCTATGCCTCCTGATCATGATTGCGGGACGGGTCGTCAACTTGTTCGTCCCACTCGTATTTGCGCAGCTCGTCCGCGTCTTCGAAGAGGGCTCGAAGGAATCTCCATGGCCCTACCTCGGCGCATACGTTGCTCTTCGCTTCTTACAGGCCACCGGAGGTCTCCCTGCTTTGCGGGATGTACGTCGTGTTCAACTTTTGGGCGCATATAGTCACTGATGAGGCTTCTCTAGACCTTGTGGATCCCAGTGATGCAGTATTCGGACAGGGGTAAGCATAGCCGCGACATGTCACCAGAAACGCCGCTGAACGTGTACTGCAGAGATGTCGCAGCTTTCCTTCGATCACCTGCTCCAACTCTCATTCGCTTTCCATGCTCGCCGCAAGACCGGCGAGGTGCTTCGGATTCTTGACCGTGGTGCTGCGATCAACCACACCTTCGAGGTAAGAGGCTCTGATGTGTTCCTTCGTGGCCGTCGCTCAATTGCCTGCATAGACTCTCGTATTCAATGTTTTGCCTACCTTTGCTGACATTGCTATTGCGCTCGTGTTCTTCATCATCTACTTCGAATGGACCCTTGCTCTCGTGATCTTCTTCGTCATGGCCGCATATGGTGAGTACTTAGCATGAGTAGTTGCGTGCTCGTCAGTTGCTGACGAAACTGTAGTGGCCGCGAGCGTCATCCTCACCAGATACCGTACGAAGCTGCGCAGGCAGATGAACGACCGCGACGTCCTGATCCGTGGCATACACACTGATTGCTTGCTCAACTACGAGACCGTGAAGTACTTCAACGGGGAGCAGCATGAGGGTGAGCGTTATCGCGAAGCCATCCGCGAGTACCAGAACTATGAGTACAAGGTCATGGGTGAGTTCCTCCAGTTTGAACCTGCATTGTTTGCAGCAAAGCTGACGCGATACCCCTAGTCTCGCTCAACCTGCTCAACCTCGTGCAGAACTTCATCATCGTGAGTACTACCTGTGGAGAAGCTATATCGGTTGACCTTACTCAAATTACCAGACTTTGGGTCTCCTTGTTGGTGCTATGCTTGTGGCAATACGCGTCGTTCGTGGCGAGTCGCAGCCACACCAGTTCGTGTTCTTCATCACGTACCTGGCTCAGCTCTACGGCCCCTTGAACATGCTTGGATACCTCTATCGCACGATCAACCAATCGCTCGTCGACACCGAGCGCCTGCTCAAGCTGCTGAGTGAGCCCAAGGACATCAACGACAAGCCGAACGCTCCGGATCTCATCGTCAGAAACGGCGAGCTTGAGTTTGGTGAGTCAATACTCTTGACGATGATGCAGTGGACTCACCAGAATCGTTTCAGATAACGTCAGCTTCTCGTACGATGGTCGTACCACCGCTCTCGACGGCGTCTCGTTCAAGGTTCCGAAAGGTTCCTCCGTTGCCCTTGTTGGAGAGTCTGGAGCTGGGAAGTCCACGATCTTGCGCCTCTTGTACCGCTTCTACGACCTGAAGGAGGGTGAGGGCCGCATCCTGATCGATGGCCAGGACATCCGCGACGTGACTCAGGCGAGCTTGCGCAAGGCTATTGGTGTCGTTCCTCAAGACCCGGTGCTGTTCAACGCCAGCATTGGCTACAACATTGGGTCAGTGCGAGTGCTGGCTTGCTATTGTATGATTGGGCTGACCTTGACGTTGCTTATAGTTACGGCAAGTTCGGCGCTAGCCAGGATGAGATTGTAGCTGCTGCGAAAGCTGCCCAGATCCACGACCGCATTCTTAGCTTCCCCGACGGTTACGACACCAGGGTCGGCGAGCGCGGTATCCGGCTGAGTGGGGGTGAGAAGCAGCGTGTTGCTATCGCGCGCACCCTCCTCAAGGATCCTCCCATTCTGCTTTTGGACGAGGCCACCAGGTACGTCCGACGCATCCTATGGCGCTATCAGGCACTCATGACCACCCTCACTTTCAGCGCTCTGGACACATCCACAGAGAAGGATATTCAGAAGGCGTTGCAGAACCTTGTCCAGGGCCGTTCCTCGCTGTCTATTGCACACCGGCTCTCCGTAAGTGCCACTCCTATCAGAAGCCGTGCAAGCTTTGTTGACATGCTCGTTGTCTAGACCATCGCCACAGCTGATCTGTACGTAGACGGCAATGTCATGCAATTTTAGCCTACTTACCAAATCTTACTACAGGATCCTTGTGCTCAAGGATGGCCGCATTGTCGAACAAGGCACCCATGCCGAGCTGCTTGCCAAGGGTGGCATCTTTGCTGATATGTGGGCTGACCAAATCTCGAGCAACGATGAAGCATCCGCGCACCGGAAGTCTGCTGTGGTCACCGGGTTCGACCTCGAGGGTCCTCCTCAGGATGGTCGCACGGATGAAACGGAAGACGTCAACGGTGCCCCGAAGCTTGGGACCGAGGAGGTTGCCGATACACTACTCGATAACGATGATAGCGCGGCGCCGGCACTCGAGGACACCCCCACCCAGAGCGCACCTGTAGCATTCCCGTCCGGAGAGAGCGCTGACCATGCGACCGTGCCTGCAGAGCCAGAGCGCGACGCTGTGAGTGCTGAGCCGGTCCCCGTGGCCTTCCCAGGCTCCGAGGAAGCGGCGCCTGTCACGTTCCCTTCTGCCGACGACACCACCCCGCTTTCGTTCCCCATCTCGGAGAGCCCGGCTCCTATCGGTTTCCCCGCCTCCCTCGAGACGGCCTCCCAGCGCGAGGGCTCGGTCGCGGAGCGCGCAATAGGGAGCCCCCCGGGTGTCACCTTCCAGGAAGCGGCGACGCCTGAGCGTACTGGTACGCCCGACCCGGAGGCCACCGACGGGAAGCGCAGGCGAACCTTGTCGACGCAGGGCATTCAGCGGCTTGCTCGGCGGATCTCTATCACGACCCGCAGACAAGGTTCTTCGACGTCCATTCCTGGGCTCGCGGGCTCGCTCATCCCGGGCCTGAAGCGCGAGAACACGGCGCGGTCGAGCACGGACGAGGGCAGCTCCAGGGACGTGATCGTCGGAAACGACAGCCCGAGCCCGAGTGTCACCAGCGAGGGGAGCAAGCCGAAGGGGGGCAAGATCAGGAAGGAGAAGAAGGACAAGAGGAAGAGTACTTCTTGAGTTAGGATCCCCGTTGGATGCCCGCACGGGCTGGTTCGTTTCTTCTGCGCTCTGCACATGACTATGCCGTTATTCCCCCGCCCACCACATGCCATCTCCTCTCTGCAGACTCCCACCACTTCCCACATAATTTTTGTTTACGATCCAGATTCACGACATGATACGACTCCGCGCGGCGATACTGTAGTAATTGACGCTTGCCCCGGCCACATACCTCACCGTCTCCACCGTCTCCTCTGCATTACATTTGTTTGTTGTCTCGGACTCTCGGCTATCCAGCTCGTTGTTTTCGCTAGCAATTGACATTGACAATACATTGACTTGACTGCTTGTGTGCCTGGGTGTGTCTTGTGTGGCGCCGGGGTGTCTTCCTGAGCAACCTTCCAAGACTGTGGGTGGCAGATGTGGCCCGCGCATTTCCCGAATGGGCGTTCTGAAATGCGCCGAGCCTCACGTGCGGGGCGCTGATTGGCTGGGGAGGGCCTAGACCGGTGGCGAGATGCCGCACAAATTGAGTTACGGAGTTTGAAAGGCGGCGGGGGAGGATATAAGGCGAGAGGGGCCTCGGGGTGGGCCAACCCGCTCCTGCCCCGCTCCTGCTTTGCCTGTCTCCGTCCCGGTTCCCGTTCGATTGCGGTTTCGTCGGTTCAGAATCAAGGTCCCGCTGTAACTGTAGCAGTATCGCTCTCAATATCTCATCATGACGTCCGCAAAAGTCTATGTCGGGTCAGTTTCGTTGAACCTCACACGCGGCAGCCTCGTGTAGCCCCGCTTCCCAAGACCGAACGACTGATGCGCTCTTGTGTTCCCGCGTATAGCAACTTGAGCTGGAACACTACGGATGATACCCTCCGCAATGTCAGTCTGCGCGTCGCGTGTTTTGCTTATGTGCCCCGTGTCTGATGTCTGCGCTCGCTCGCAATTACAGGCGTTTGGTTCCTACGGAAATGTCGTCGACGTACGCAAACTTCTGCACATACGAGTCTCGTGGCTGTGTTGCAATCACCATGAGGTCTCGTTTACGAAGACCGCGTCGTGCTGATCATCTCCGCGAATGTCTTTGCAGTCGATCGTGATGCGCGACCGCGACACCGGCCGCTCCCGCGGCTTCGGGTTCGTCACCTTCGGCACCGACTTGGAGGCTCAGGCCGCCATCGCCAGCCTCAACGAGCAAGAGCTCGATGGCCGTCGCATCAAGGTTAACCTTGCCAACGCTCGTGGCAGCGGTGGCGGAGGCGGTGGAGGTCAGACTCATATTCGCCCTTCGGCGTTGAGAACCGTTCGTTGATCTCGATTTCATTATGATCAGGCTACGGCGGAGGAGGTTACTCCGGTGGCGGCGGCTACGGTGGTGGTGAGTGCACTTCGATGGTTCCTGATGGATGTATAGTTGACCGAATCCGGTATCTTCAGGCCAGGGCGGCTACGGTGGTGGAGGCTACGGTGGTGGCCAAGGTTCGTTTGGCCAGCTTGGTCTCGAAGGTAGATGCTGACGATTGTCTGTAGGTGGCTACGGTGGCGGCCAGCAGGGCTTCCAGTCCGGTGGCTACGGCGGCGGAGGCTACGGCGGCCAGCAGGGCGGCTACGGCGGAGGCTACGGCCAGCAGAGTGGTGGTTACTAGATGCCCCAACGGTATGTCTCCCTGTCGCCCATACTCTCTACTGCTGTGTCTTACGAGCAGGCAGCAGCCGGCGCCCTCTTTCTCCGCATGCTTTACTCTCGAGGCGTCCTCCGTGATGCCATATCTCGTTCTATTTATGTCCCGTTTCTTGCTCGACTCACTCATCCGCAACACTCCTTACATCCCGCTGTCCTTTCCCAGTAGCACTCGTCCTCTCCTCTCCGTCCCGGCCGTCTCGTCTCGATGCGTCTCCCTTGCGGCCTGTACTTTTAGGAGTTCCCCCGTCCCCCCAGTGTACTACGTCCCCTTTCCGTCTCCCATGTCATCTCGGATCCCCACATTGCGTTGTGGGTGAGTGTGTCCTCTACGCTTCGGCGTTGTATCACAATGATATTGCTTGATTCTTCTTCCCGATGTGCATCGAGTGGCCTCCTGTCTGTCAAGGTCTATATTCCCGGCCTAGACAAACGCGACGCACATATGCGTATAAGGCTCTCCGGACTCATCTGAGCATCGTATGTGTCTGGATACCCGTGGACACGGGTTATCGTAACTCTCCTTGTTCAATTCATTTCGTCTGCTACATCCCGACTCGCCAACGACAAGGCTCGCATCGAGTAGCATGAGAAGGCAACAGAATAGCTTCAGATAAGCCGCTAGGACGTTGAGATCCCGACGTTCACGATGCGGCAGTCTACAGACGTTCAAACAACCGTGCTCGAATGCTTGAGCTGCAGTTGTCGTATATAAAGTCTCTGCGTTGTCCAAGGGATGATACGTATGAGGTGAAGGGGGCGGTCAGCGCGCGGGCCATGTGCAAGACGATTGACTCCTTTCCCGGCCGAGCAGGCAAGACGGATGAAGTGGTCGTTCCTATTGTCGACAACGAAGGACCGGGGGAGGAACGTTAATTTGGTGAAGGGGACATGGCGCTGCTGGAGCGATACCCGAAGGTTGACGTTGATATCGGGTGGATGAGACTTGGTGGGGGTTGGGAACTGGTGGGTGTCTGTGTCCTCCTAATGCCAATGGGAGCTAGGAAGCACGATGGGGGCGATCACTGCTGAGACTGAGGGTAAGCCCGCTCAGCTGTTGCACTTCAAGCACGTGGTCGCACTGCGACAACGTCCCGAACCGGCCTGACAAGGGAGTGACCAGTATAATTATTGATGCTCTATGCATCAGAGTCCGTTTGAGAACCGCGCCGACCAAGTTTCAGCGGGCTGAGCGCGGAGTCTTCCGGGTCCCAAAGCGAATCGGTGTGGTCCCCTGCGAGCACCCAGGACTCAGTCAGTCAACGATACGACAGCGCGGTACGCACGAACCGAAACACCTACACGGCTCGCGCCTCACGTCCATCCGGAGCTCCACCTCCCGGAACGCATACAACGTCGGCACGCCCCGCTGCACCTGCCGGTCGTACCACGGGTCGTCCACGCAGTACGGGTCCCAGAGCCGCAGCGTGAGCAGCTCGAGGCCGCCGAACGCCGCCCTCAGCCCGTCCCGCTCACAAAGCACGTCTTCGAACCCCGCTGCGAGGAGCGCGGCCAGGGCATCGCTGGCGCTGCGCGCGTACGTCCACGTCCGCGCTTCTGGCGGCGCAGCCGGCCACTCCTCCTCAGGCTGCAGTTGCAGTTGCTGGAGGGAGCCAGCGGCGGGGCGGGCCACGGCACTACGCCTCTGAGCTCGCCGCGCGTGCCGTAGCCAGGCTCGTACGTGAAGGAGAGACTCTTCAGCGGCCCGGGGAGCGTGCTGGTGCTAGTGCCCTGCGCCTTCGAGGCGAGAGCGGTGGGCACTGGCAGGGCGGCGAGGACGCGGCGCGTCGCGTCCTGGTAGAGGTCGATCAGGTCCATGTCGTCGGGGAGGGGCGAGAACGCCGTGGGCGACGCGAAGACGAGCGCGAGCGACTCGAGATGCACCAGCGTCGACAGCGGGGCGTAGTCCTCTGGGGGAGCGAGTGGTGAGTATCACAGAGCATACGGAAGGCAGAGAAGAGAGGAGACATACGAGGCCGCCACCGCGCGAAGCTGCTGCGTATGTGGACGTGGGCGAGGTTTGCGGGGTTCACCGTGGCGGCTTTGAGGATGAGTGTGCTTGCGGATGAGCAGCTGTCTACCTGCTCAACTTCTCAGCCCAGTTCAGCTCATCCGAACACGAACGCGGCCCACCTTCAACGAGTCCAGCCTTGAACACGGCACTGGCACACCTCCCGGCCGCGGCGGCAGTCGAGCGGTCGCAACATCCCCAAACTTCACGATCGCGCGGAAACAGTCCAGCACGCGCAAGCCGGGGAAGCTCCACAGCAGCTGCACGACATCCCGCCCGGTGACGAAGAACACGCTGTGCAGGCGCAGCTCGCGCAGGCTCTCCCGGAGCTGCGCACCGAACAGCGCGATGTACCGCGGCGGGAAGAGCCACTCGGAGCGCACGAGGGTCAGCGTCGACACGGCGTGCAGGGCGGGCGCGACCGCGGGGTGGACGAGCGAGATGTTCGCGTCGTCGATGTTCGCGTCGTCGTCGTGTACGTGCTGAGCTGGGACCTCCGAGACGTCCGGGTCCCTAGGCCTCTCGTCCGAGCCAGAAGACCCCGAGCCAGATCGCGCGACCTTCGAATTCGGCCGTGCGCGTGAGAGCCTCAGAGGCAGCGTAAGCTGCAGCTCCCTTGGCCTGATCCACGCACACCCCGCCGCGCCCGCCGCGAGGTCCCTTAGGCTCCGCGTGCTCTTCACAGCGACGCTGAGGAACAGGTTGTGCCGCGCCCGCGGGAGCCACGCGCTGCAGACGAGGGCGCACGCGCGGAGGGTCGCGTAGTCGACGGCGGGGTCGCCGAAGCGGACGGTGTGCCTGCTGCAGTCGATGATGCGTTCGCAGAGCTCTATCGGGAGTTGCGGGCTCTGCATGGGATGGCTGTGATGCGTACATTCAGCGAGTGCGACGCTGCTGTACGACTCTGTCAGGATCGCTCACCGGTCAGGTCAAGGCTCGGACCTCGAAGAGAGGTCAGCGAAGAGATCCATCCGTTCATCGACGTCGGTGAAGTGCACTACCATATCAGGACGCATCTACCAACCGCCTGAACGTATTCAAGGGCGCTACCTACGTCGACAGGGAGTGCCAGGGCGTCAGCCCATCCTATCGCGGATCCAAAAATGAGGATGAAAAAGAAGTGAATACATCTACAGTTACACATCAGGACGCCGTTTTGTCTCTCGAACCAATCCCGACCCGTCAACTAAAACGCTGTAAAGTTCTCAATGCCCCACCCTGCCGCAATAGCGATGTCGGTATAGATCCCCTGACCTGGCACCCCCTCCAAAAACCCAAGAACGCACACACACACACACACACACACACCCGCCTACGCGACCTGCGGGCCCGCCAAGCGCACCTTCTCGTCGACGTCGCTCTCGTACAGCGCAAACGCCTTCTGGAACATGCCCGCGAGCTTGCGCACCTCGCGCTCGAACGCCTCCTTGTTCGCCCACGCGAGCCGCGGGTTCAGCAGCTCGCGCGGCACGCCCTCGAGGCCCGTCGGGATCTGCAGGTTGAACACCCCGAACGTCTCGTACTCGGCCTTTGCGAGCTCGCCCGAGTGCACCGCGTCCACGATCCGCCGCGTGTACTTGAGCGGGCACCGCTTGCCCGACCCGAACTTGCCGCCCGTCCAGCCGGTGTTGATCAGCCAGCAGTCGACGTTGTTCTTCGCCATGCGCTCCGCGAGCATCTCCGCGTAGCGGCCGGGCTGGTGGGGTGTCGGTTCAGTCTCAGAGGATCGGGAGAAGAACGGCGATGACTTACGTGGAGCACGATGAAGGGTGCGCTGTAGCACGTCGAGAACGTCGGGATGGGCTCGAGCACGCCGTCCTCAGTCCCGGGCGTCTTGCTGTTGGAGACGTCAGGATAGCTCAGTGAATGCAAGAGTTGAACTCACGAAGTGTAACCGGCCAAGAAATGATAGGAGGCTTGCTCAGGGGTGAGCTTCGCAACCGGGGGAAGGACACCGAACGCGTCGCAGGTGAGCATGATGATGTTCTTCGGCTGGGACTGGACGAAGCAGGGAATCTGGGCGTTGGGAATGAACTCGATCGGATACGCGCAGCGGGTGTTCTCCGTGATGCTGGCGTCGTCGTAGTCCGGTACGCGCGTGATGGGGTTGTACACGACATTCTCGAGAACGGCCCCGAACCGGATGGCGCTGAAAATCTCGGGCTCCTTCTCCGCGCTGAGGTTGATGCACTTGGCGTAGCAGCCACCCTCGATGTTGAAGACGCCATCATCGGACCAGACGTGCTCGTCATCACCAATGAGCTTGCGTCGGGGGTCTGCGGAGAGGGTCGTCTTGCCCGTGCCGGAGAGACCGAAGAAGAGGGTGACATCGCCCGTCTCGCCGACGTTCGCTGACGAGTGCAGGGAGAGCTGGCCGAACTTCACGGGCTGGAGGTAGTGCTATATGCGGGAGATCAGCGACCTGGCGCGGTGACGGCGGCGAAAGGAAGGGACCCTACCATCACTGAGAAGACACCCTTCTTCATCTCTCCGGCGTACTCGGTACCGAGGATGACCATCTCCATCCGCTTGAAGTTGATCTCGACCGATGTGGTGGAGGACATGCCCTTGGTGAAGCGGTTCGCCGGGAATTGACCCGCGTTGTAGATGATGAAATCGGGCTCGCCGAAGTTCTGGAGCTCTTCTTCCGTTGGGCGGATGAGCATGTTGTTCTAGGCGGAGCCGTGGTAAGCGATATTTCTGCGACGGAGGTCCGCCTAACGAACGTCCCCGATATGGCAGACAAACTACCATGGTCGGGGGAAATCGGAGGGCGAAGATAGCACTCACCATGAACAGGGCGTGATAAGCACGGGCGCAGATTACTCGCACCTTGATGCGGTACTTCGGGTCCCACTGGCGAACAAGGACCGAGGTCAAAAGTTGTATCGAAGCTCGGGAAAGGCTGAGCACTCACGCCTGCGAAGCCGTCAAAGACATAGACGTTGTCACGCGTGTTCAGGTAGTCGATTGCGCGTTCACGGTTGATCTCGAAGGTGTCTATTCATGCCGAAGTTAGGGCTGAGCTCTCCTGAGTAGAGATCGAGTGGAACTTACGCTCGTCCATCTTGATGTTCACGGAGCCCCACCAGATCTCATCCTTGGACGTCTCCTCGTACACAATACGCTTGTCCTTCGGGCTACGTCCGGTCTTCTTCCCGGAAAAGTTGATGAGGGCACCGGACGAGGAGACGATTGCACCCTCGTTCCGGATGGCATCTTCGTAGAGGACGGCGGGAGGAGCATTGCGCTTGATCTGAATGCGGTCCATGTCGAAGCCGGCCTGGGAGAAGTACTCCAAGTCACGGCCAATGACTGTCGGGGTCGATAAACGCGTCCGTTGGAGAGGAGATGTGGATGGCTTACGATTTGAGACCTCCGCATCGTGCGCCTGTGCGTAGTGCTTGTGGAGGATGTGGGGGGTCACGTAGGGCGTTCCGTGTGTGTAGACCATCTTGGTAGTAGGCTGCGAGGAAGAGAGGGAGGTCAACAAGGCCGCAGGGAATGCGGGGAACGACATAGGAGGACAGCGCCGCGCGATGACACGCGCCGAGCCACGGACCCCGGATCGGAGCACGGTCTGGTCATGCGCGTAGCCCCTGCGGCGTCGAGTGGCCTACACGCGCATACATTCGCATCGGATTGGATGGCAGCATCCGCCCGAGGACCTAGCTCTGGGCATGCCGACGAAGCAAGTAATGGGATGGGGGGGAACGATAGCATCGTGCGGGGTACGCGTCTGTGCTCGGAGCGCGCGTCGGGGACGACGATGGGGAGAGGAGGACTCACGATGCGGGCTGGGCGACGCGCGGGACGAGTGCGGGGAGATGAGAGTAGAGAGGCAAAGCGGGGTCGAGGGACGATCGAGGGGGTGGAGCCTGGAGAGCGCGACTTTATAGCGGACAGCAGGCGAAGCATCCAACAGTCTGTGCCGAAAACGGAAGCGGGGTCGTGCAATCACGCGGGAGCCAGCTGCGAGGACCCGGTCCTGTCCGCCTGGCGGGACACCGAGCGGGAGGGGCTGCGCTGCGTACGGCTAGCTTTCCGTCGCAGCGCTGCCCGGCACAGGCAGCTCGTCGTCGTGGGCAGAGGCAAGGCTGCGAAGGGCTGCCCGACTCTTCTCCGTCGCGTGGGCCCCTCTGCGAACTGCTCACATGCGCTGCATATCTCCCTTATCTGGCTAACCGCAACCCCCGTCCCCTCCTCGCACTGTCTCCTCGCTCGCCCCCCGCACCGACCCCAGACTGCCAGAGACCCCGGAGTCGCCTCCTCCGCCCAGATCCGCTGCTGTTCCTAATCAGAGTGTGGGGGGGCCGGGACACGGAGCGGCTCACGCGGAGGGCCCCTCGGGAACATCTTCACATTCTGGACCCTCGCGGCTCCTTTCACCGGAAATGCAACCCTGACATATGACTTCCACTTTCGCACCGCCGCCAATTCGTCCTCCTCGCGCACTCGTGACGGCTGCAGCTTGCATGCTGACGATGACCCGACCGAGCCCAAGCGCAGCTGACGATGATCGTTTAAGAGGAGGAGGAGTGTGAAGGGAACGGCGACTTGAAAGAATCATCAGGTGTGTCCTTTCGTGCTGTCGGCTACAGCTGTTTGCGAAATGCTTGCGGTTGAACTCCGACGACGCGCGCGCGCGAACAATGCGAATAAAACCAGATAATGCAGGCGAGGCCAATGGTTCACTTGCACATCGTTCGAGGGATACGAAGGCCACAAAAGCTGTTGTGCAAGTTCCTAGGGGTGCGTACGTCGCTCACGAAGTTGAATGGAGTGCATAGCACATCCCGTTTGCGAGATACTACTGCCAGCTCACTACTGCCAGCTCACTACACCAATGCTCTGTCTTGTACCCCTGTGGGCGCGCCGCATGAGCGTACTAGGTCTACTCGGAGGTACAGTCATTGGAAGCGCTTGAGATGAGAGGCTCGTATGAACTGCTGCTCAATTGCGTATGCAAGCAACAAGTTCTTCCGTAAGTTGAAGCAGAGACTCCGCCTGCATGTCTTCTGTCTTGCGACCCGTTCTTGCGTTCGACTCGGCTTGGCGAAGTCGCTCACGGTGAGCTGATACTAAAGCGAAAGCACGAGACACAGATTTACGGCATCCACGTACAGACAATGTCCGAATTATGGAAGATGATTGAGACAGATTTGAGCTCTCTACCATCGAGTGAACGTGGTATGAGCACCCGCGAGCACTAGTACATAGTGCTTTGATCACTGGTAGGAGCTGCTAAACCTTTCCATACGGCCCGCTTTTCGGAGTGAAGTTCATGTCCAGCAACCCGTTTGTGATTGTACATACTCAGTGCTGTTGTCAAACGATTCAGGACACGTACCAGGTGAGCCCTGGTTTCCCGCTCTGTGCTAGTCTGTGCTGCCACCAGCTGACGCGTACTTACGTCTATAGCTCGGGCACCGCACTCAAGACACGGTGCACTTCCTGGAGACAACGGATCTGGACCATCCAGATCTCGTGAGGGTCTCTTCCCGCATCGCACGCATCCCCCTTCCTCCTCCCACACCTTCTCATGCTTACTCACGCGCGCCCCGTGCGGCCCTCACAACACGGCGGGCAGCGCGAGGCACGGTACTAGGACCCGCAACCGCAACTCGAAGTTCCCGGCGAGACGGACGGAGTTCCGAGTCGGCCGCCTCTCTAGCAAAGGTGGGCTTGCGCAATGCGGACACGTTCAGATGGGGTGCAGTGGATGTCAAGCCATCCGTGATCTTGTCACTCGTTCTTCAAGCAATCACCTAGCTGGGGGTCGCATCAGTATACTTGTATGATTCTTATATGCAAAGCTCACTGGAGACACCTACCTCCGGCTCTCATCGCATTCACAGGAACGAGTACTGAGTACAAGCCTCGGTCCGAGTCCTGTGTCACTCATACGCTACACCCCAATCATCTACGCGTCAGACCACAACAACTCGTCGTCTGGCCCTGTTCCGGGGGCACCGCTGAGCGTTCATAGGTGCGGAACCAGTGCTCGACAAAGGGACAGACTCACAATCGCGCTTCACTTCGAACCTCAGCAGCCGCAGCGTGTGCACCGTCGGCAGCGCCTTCGACACCTCCCCAAGCCACCACGCATCGTCCTTCCCGCCCTTCCCGTCCCACACCCGCACTCCGAGCATGCGCAGAGCGGCGAACCGGCGCGAGGTCACCTGCCCGACGGACGCGTCCGGGTCGGGGCCAGCGATGATGTGGTCCAGGGAGGCCGTGAGCAGAGTCTCGAGGGCCGCGCTGCGCTGCGAGCCGTACGACCACCACTTTGGCTCGGGCTCCTCCGCGCTCCTACTAGGGGAGCTCCGACTCTGTTCTGACGGTTCTGACGGTTCTGACGGAGGCACGGGCTTTCGCGCACCGGAGAGGTAGTCGGGGGTGCCGAGGCCCGGTTCGAAGGACACTACGATCCTGCGGAGGTTGGTGGCGGAGATGTGGAGCAGGATGGCCTCCGCCGCTTGTCTGTAGGAGGCTATCAAGCCGGTGTCTGAAGGCAGCGAGGTATACACGGTGGGCGAAGCAAGCACGAGGCGCAGGGAGAGAAGCTGGTGGAAGCTCGAGAGGGCCTGGAACATATCTGACAATCGAGGGGAGCATTCAGTATCGTACTAGTACATTGAAATTTGACAGTAGGAAGGAACTTCACCCACCGTCGGTCCAGCTGACAAAACTCCCCCGTAGTGAGAGATTTGTGAGCCATTGTGCGCTAGGCGCCATGCAGTGGAGGATGAACGCGCCGGCTTTAGAGCATCCGTTAAGCTGGGCACGATGAGGTATCATTGACATCGGTCAGCCCGGATTGCTACGCCGTTCGTAGCATGCACAGTTCCTGACCTTCAACACCTGGAGTGTCTGCGGCTGGGAGCGGGAAAAGCGGTGCTGCGTCATAGCAGCGGGATACTGGGCATGGACCAAGTACACCGCGAGGCACCGCAGCTCGGCCAGCTGCGGGAGCGACCACAGGACCTGCGCCAAGTCCCCCGGGGACGGGAAGCGGACATAGTACAGCTCGAGCGTCGTCACGGCGCGGAACTGCGACATGAGCACTCGCAGGTGCTTCCGCGGATACACCCACTGCACGCGCGAGAGCACGAGCGTCTCGATCCCCGTGAGGCGGGCGTACAGGAGCGCGGCGAGGGACGGCTGCTCCTTGAGGCTCATCCAGGCAGGGTCGGACTGCTCCCAGCGCAGGAGGCCGAGCTCCAGCTCCCGGACGGGGCGCTGAATGCCAGTTGCCGTCCGTGCCACGGCGCTCGTGCACGAGAGGAAACGCTCGAGGTGGGCGGACGTCCGGAGCACGACGCGGTGGAGGAGGCTGCACCGGGCGCGCGGGAGCCATGCGCAGCACACGAGCGCGCAGGCACGGAGGGTGGGATAGTCGACGGTGCCGTCATTGCGGTTGCTGACGCCTGCGAAGTCTATGATGCGCTCGCACAGTTCGATGGGCAGGAAGGAGTCGTCCATCGTGGCGGACTCGATGGAGGGGTGGACGAAAGGGAAGATGAGGTGAGCAAGGCAGAGGCAGAGGCAGAGATTGTGGCGATAGGACCCACCATGAAGTTGCCATTCGGACAAGTACGAGAGGGCGTCACGGTCATGCCGTCCCTCAGCTGTCAATGTCATAGCCTCATCTGCGGCATGTGGCAGCTGAATGAAGCCGTCCTAGTCATAGTGGCCTCAGTCTCGACCCGAGGGACAGGGCAGAGGAACACCCCGGCGTTAACCATTGACAGCGAATCAGCCCACAGCTCGCCCTACCACGAACGTGCCGGTAGCGTGGTTGCACTGACAAACACATGTACATCGCGGTCAGACCTGGTGGCCGAGTTAGCACAGTACTCTCGCTTAGTACGTGGCAAGCCACAGAGAGTCGCCATTCTCGTTCGTCCCTTGACCGCAAGAAAGGTCTCAGCCATCAGGAGAGCAAGAGGGTTGCACAATGCTCACAATCATCCCTGACGTCCACGTGCAGTATCCGCATGGCATGCAGCGTCGGCAGCCGCTTCGAAACCTCACCGAACCACCACGTGTGCTCTTCGCTTTCGTAAGGGTCCCAGAGACGAATGGATAACGTCTTCAGACCTGAGAAAGAGGCCCGCAGTCGTCCTGAGTCTGTGTGTACCAGGATCTCTTCAAACCCTGCTCCGAGCAACCCCTCTACGGCCGCAGCACGTCCCATCCCGTATGACCACTGCCCGAGTTCCTGGTGGACACCGGTTTCTGAAGCCTCGCGCTCTGCTGGGTTTCCTAACCCGGACAGGTAGCGAACCGTCCCATAGCCCGGCTCGAAGACGATGACGATGTTCCTCACTGCGGTCGTCGAGTTCGCAGACGACCCAGACAACGGAGCCGATGGGAGGTGAGTTAGGATACCCTCCACTCCTGCTCGATAGAGGGAAAGCAGTGGACGACCCGGCGACAGTTTTCTGTCTGCGGTAGGGGACGCCAAAGTGATCTTCAGGAATGTGACAGTGTGGAAGGCTGAGAAGACGCTGTAGTCGTCTAGTAACGACAGTTCGAAATGAGCCGGCACTCCTAGGTGCTTAGCGTGCAATTGCGACGCACCAGGTTCCCAACTGAAGAAACTGGTCCGTATCGACAGGCTTCTGAGCCACTGTGCACTGCCAATGACGCTTTTGAGAATGAAGGGCGCAGCACCAGCGCACCCATCCACCTGCAAGAGATAATCAATGAGGCCCTGAACGTTCTCCTGAGCGCAAGACCCTCACCTCTACTCTGTGCAATTGCTGAGCTTTAACGCGATGGTGGCTTTTGTTATGTACAGTCTCGGGAAACTGGAGGCCGATCCCCTCGCATGTCAGGTCCTGCAGTTGAGGAAAGCAGCGTAATAGTCCGAGGAGGTCGCCGGCGTTCGGGAAGTACATCCCATGCATCTCCAAGATCTTCACCGACTCGAGTTGCGACAGGAGTGAGAGGTAGATCCGCGGATAGGGCCAGACCATATTCCAGAAGACTAGGAGGTAGACTTCGTTGATGAGGTTGGCTCGAATCAGAGGCCCGATGGAGGGCCCCATGTCGATCTCTGAGTCGGGGCCGTAGCGGGTGGGCTCAAGCGGGCCAAGCTCCAGTTCTCGCACCGGGTAGTGCGATGCTAGGGAGAGGAAGATCTTGAGCTGCCGCGACGTATGAAGAACGACGCAGAAGAACATGTTGCCGCGGGAACGCGGGAGCCATGCACGGCAGACGAGAGTGCATGAGCATAGAGTGGAGTAGTCGACTTCATACCCCGAGTCTCCATCGCCGTTGAGGCGACTGGCGTCGATGATACGCTCGCAGACCTCCACCGGCAGACACGAGCCTTGCATGAGGGTCGTAGTAGCGTAGACTTGCGACTGCGGCGACGTTACGTACCGGTACTTAGTTCAGTTTTAGCGCGGATCATGAGTCAATGCCACTCGCCTGCGGATCGTGAAACTCTAAGTTGAACTGCCCCGCTTGCCTGCGCGATGTTGAACGCCGGCTCATGCGTCCGGTGTGATTATAGTCGCAATATCGGTCGGCGTGAATACGCAAGTCTTGTAGACGATAGTGTCGAGGCCATAGCCCTCGTAATATGACAAATTTCGTTGCCACGGTAGGCAACCTCCGAGTCTGTCATCTACCATTCAGCCCACATTTCAACTCTGCCACCGCGTAGCAGAACCCGTGTGGAGTCTCTCAGAGCTTCACATAGCATTGGTACAAGTCATCAGATTCGCCCTGCCACCCCACTGCAACGCACGCGTCAGTGACCTGAGCGACTAGGAGGAGAGCAGTGAACATGTACGTACCGCATTGCCAGCAATCGAGAAGACCGTGCGGGTCGTACTTGCGCTTGACAGCTAGCAGTTTCGGGTAGTTATTGCCCCAGTACGACGTCTCGTGGTCCGGCTCGTACACGTCGCCCTCGTTCTACAAATTGCACTCTCTCTTCAGCAAACTGCCCGCTTCTTGCCGAGATGTAGAAGGAACTACTCACAAAATAGGCCCCACTCCCCGGTGTCAGATCCCTAAACTTCTGTATATGTTCCGACAAGGCCTTGTACCGCGTGCCCCGCTCCGCCAGCGTATCATTATACTGGAACACCTGCGGCACTATGCCAAGGTGCCAGATCGCGTCCCGCCACGCGGGGGTCACTGCTGTCGCCCCAGCGATCTCGTTGTAGAGCCAAGGCGTCCCTGCGATGATGTATAGGGACGCGGAGGACAGCGTGTCGTTAATCAAGGCGGAGAGCTGCGACCGGCCCTCGGCGACCGAGAAGAACTTGCTGGGGATGAGGCGCGTGCCGAACGCAATCTCCGAGCCAACGCGCTGCGGCGGAGGTCAGTAGTCGGTTCACGCTTGCGAGAGGAATGAGAAGAGACGAAGGAAGGGGAGACGTACAGCTTCCACGGAAGTGACGTATTTGGTGAAGAACGCAAGATAGGATGGGAGCTCTTCGATCGTCACGGTGCCGTTGTGCGCCATCGCAAAGTCGACTGCGGGCTGCATGGACGCTTTCGCTTCCTCGTTGGACAGTAAAGGCGTGACGTGGATGAGCGAAGGGCCCTGAGAGATGCCCAAGTTGTTACAAAGAGGAGAAAGCCTCGAAAGAGAGTGACGTGATCCGTACCACAATGTGTCCGCCCCACCCGTCGTTCGCCCATTTATATGAATTATCGACCATCAGACTGTACCACGCCGCCAGGTCAGTCGACGCAGAGGGTGTGAAAGTGATGACAGCACTGTCGGAGCAGTCAGATCCCGCACACTGTGGAGAGATGAAGAGACTCACGCCTGGATGGGGAACAACGGCTCTACACGGTGCGTAGACTCGATTACAACGCCGAACGCGGACCCGCCTCCCCCGCGCAGAGCAAAGAACAAGTCTTCGTTCTGACACTCGTTCGCCGTGCGGTAGATGCCGTCAGGGGTGACAACCTTGACTTGGACCTGCGCGAGCGAGGAGAAGTCAACGTCATGCGCCCAAGACAACCGTAGAGCAGACTTACTACGCGATCCGCTGCGAGACCATATACGGGTGACAAGTTACTATGACCACCACCCTGCACGGCGCGCACATGAGACCTTGGTGTACAGTAGGAGACGAGATAAGCTCACAAGGAAGTACCCGCCTGAAAAGCCAACGGTTTGATGGTATCCCGCGACGACAGTGCGGTTAACGCTGTCTGCGTATTCGTACACGTCTTGTGTGAAAACGCCAGCCTAAAAGATGAGTCAGACCGGGTAGGGTCCTAAGATATATGATCAATCTTACTCCTGTCGTTATTGCGTCGTAAGTCTTCCCCAAGCATGCTTCAGGTCTAAACGAAGAACTGTGCGAGAGCTGTGAGGAGGAAGGCTGTGGGTGAACAGGAAGATCGCGAGAGGGGCAAGGGATGCACGTACGGATCTCAAGTTCGTCATCTAGGCCGCAAAGTGTCACCAATGAGTCTGCTGTATACCTACGAAAGGACTCACCCATAGACTGAGCGTATCCTTGCCGCTCGAGCGGCCCTTGTAGTCGTGACCTTTGTTCTTGATCGACAAGCGTACCCCAGTCAATTTCGAGAACGTGAGCGCGGCTTGTACGTCCGTGTATGACTTCACTTCAATCTGAAGACCATATGTGGTTTGCGTACGTCACGGAGTCATCACAAACTCGGAGGAGAGACGTACGTAGTATTGAGGAATGTTGCCTAATTGGCAGTTGACACCCTGAATCGCCAGTGGGTTGGCGGGGTCGCTACTATCGAGCAAGCATCCTTCGGTCGTAGGTGAGGACTGACACGTCTCCCATTGCGGCTGCAAGCATGCTTTAGTCTTCCTCGTTCGTGTATGGCACCATCTTCTGTGCACCGTCCCCTTCCCTCTCTCTACGAAGGATCACGGGCATGAAAGACAAACGGCGACTCACCAGCATATATGCACCAGAATGGGAAACGCGGAAAAATGCGTCAGTGTAATTGAATTGAATATCCTTGCAAGCTGCAACGTCCACAGGGACGGATTTTCCCTCTACTATGGAGAAGCATGGGGCCTCGAACGGGATTGCTCTCTTCAACCGGCCTCCAACGGTCGTATTGAGCGCACTGAGGGCAAAAAGCAGCGAAGCAGACGAGGTAGCAGCAGAGACGGACGAAGTCGAAGTCGAGGTTACGGCGAGCCCGTCCGCATCAGGGACGGCGAAGGCGAGCGATCTGTTCACCAGAGCCACAAGAGCAAGGATGGCGGTGAGCAGATGCGTTTGTGCGACGAGCATCATGGAGAGGGAGCCTTTGGTTGGGTTCGATGAAGCTCGAGACAAGGAGTCGAGTTTTATGGGCATAGTCGACAAGACTATGATAGTGGTGGATTATGCAGTTACGTCGGGGATGCGTATGCATTCGGGTATGTACATCGAGGTACCAGGCATGTCCATCACCGTTCCCCCGCTGACCGGGGGTGAGCTTGCAATTGAGAGATCCTGCAACCCCGCAGGTTCAGCTCCACGGAGAAAGACCTGTTGTGACGCCGAGACGTACCCGGGCACGGAGCGCTGACCACAACACACGCCCGGTGAGATTGGGCGCGAACAGAGAATTAGCTCATAGCGATGTACCCTGCCATTAATATTGTCAGCCCAGATGAACGTACCGAAATCATGGGGCGATACATACGGGTATGTCGCGGGGCAAGTCGACAGACGGTCGCTACCTGAGGGCCTGAGGCCTGACTGGCCAATTGTAACTTACCGTATGCATATCTCTTCAGCCTTTCTGTAACAGAGGTCCAAGACGTATGTTCACTGATTGAGTACCATGAAAACAATATAATCTGCCTGCAGGCAGTGGACAGGCAGGAGAGGAAGGGCACTGAGAGGGAGGAGGCAAGGGGGGAGCGCTCATCCGAACCGTGACGGTCGCGTTGCCGCCCGGTTCATGGTTGTCCTTCAACGACGTTGTCCTCGTCGAGGAGCCACCATGGTCCATCTCTTTGTGCTGAACACTTGTCTCTTGTCTCTTGTCGTCTATGCGCTGGCAACTCCTGTACGACTAGCGGACCCTCCGAGACGACCTCTCGTCATCTGGCACGGCCTCGGAGACTCGTACGCGTCGCCCGGGATGCTCGAATTTATGCAGCTCATCAAGGACATGCACTCTGGACTATTCATCCACTCGGTGTACCTGAACGAAGACCTGGAGGAGGATCAGAAGGCGGGATTTGTACGTCGTCGCTCTCCACGATGTCGCTTACCAGCCTGACGCGCCGGGCGAAGTTCGGAAACGTGAATGAGCAGCTGGAGACTGTTGCAGGGCAGCTCGCGAATGTAACAGAGCTCAGCAAAGGCTTCGACGCGATCGGCTTCTCACAAGGTGCGTCGCTCTCAGTTGAAGGGTGTGATATAGTCCGCAATGGACGCATGCGCACATAGGAGGACAGTTCTTGCGGGCATATGTCGAGAGGTACAATACACCTCCAGTAAACAACCTCATCACCTTCGGCTCCCAGCACATGGGTGTCTCGGATCTTCCAGCGTGCAGGAGGTGGGACCTCGTCTGCCAGCTTGCCCGGCGGGCCGCCCGCGGGGGCGTGTACACCGAGTGGGCGCAGCACAACCTTGTGCAGGTAAGTGGGCCACGAATGTACAGCGCGTGCCTGGACGCTCACGGCCCTGCAACAGGCGCAGTACTACCGCGACCCAGAACAGCTCGAAACGTATCTCAACTCGAGCACCTTCCTCGCCGACGTCAACAACGAGGTCCCTGAGTTGCACAACGGGACGTACGCGGACAACCTGGCCACGCTCAACGCGCTAGTCCTCGTGCTGTTCGCTGCGGACAAGACGGTCGTCCCAAAGGAGTCCTCTTGGTTCGGCTCGTACGCCCCCGTAAATACCAGCAGCGCCGCAGATGATGAGAAGACAATTGTGCCCATGCGCCTCCAGCCGCTGTACACGCACGACTGGATTGGGCTGCGCACGCTGGACGAGAGTGGACGCGTGGTGCTGGAGACGTGCGACGGCGAGCACATGCAGCTCACGGATGAGTGCTGGAAGCCACTCGTTCAGCGCTTCGTGGGCGAAGTCCTAGACGACTATGTCCCGGGCGAGGCGGCTTTGAGAGTGCAGGACTAGCTGTGAGTCTCAATACCCTCCTTTGGGAGCCTGTATAGTATTGTACAGTATGATGCAGGACATAGCGGAGCACGCCAGCCCAGATCAGTTCTTTGGCCGCTGCTCAAGCCATTGCACGAGTTCGTCCGTAGACCGCTGAGGTCCAGTCAGTCGAGGGTGCGTCTTCAAGTCAACGCCGAGACGTACCTTGATCCACGCAGCGCGAGCGCGGATGTTGTCTAAGCTCTGCTTGAATGCCAGGTCGTACTGCGACGTGTCCCTGTCTTTGAAGAATGCCGCAGTCTCCTCATAGTCCTCCTCGGAAGCCAGCAGCTGGAACGATCTCTGCGCCACATCATCAGCATTGTATCCTTGCTCCTACTATTAATCCACGCACCTCGATCCAGCGCGACAGAGTGAACGTCCCCGAGTACTTCTGCTCGAGCCGGTCAAACTCCTCCTTCGTCCGCCTCGCGAGGAACTTGCGGGTCTTGGGATTGTTCTGCAGCCCGCGCGCAACGAACATCGCGTCCTGGTCGCGCGCCTCGCCGATCATGAATTGGAATGTCGCCTCCGCGAGCGCGAGGTCCTGCGTCGCGCCCAGCGCGAGCATCGCGGCCATGCCCTGCGCAGGAGTCTTGGGCTGCACCGCAAGCGCCTTCACGCGCTCCCACTCGGGTCTCCCGCCTTCTTGCACGGCCTGGTCCAGACACAGGTTACCACAGGAAGGTGCAGGAGCAGGAGGAGGATGCGTACGATGCGGTATGTGATCCTGGCGAGGTCTGTTGGGATCCTCGAGTCATCCCCTGACTCCAAGAAGTGCGCGAAGCGGCTCTTGAGCTCGTTGACCACGCTGCGTATCTGTCAGACGATGTTATGAGGGAGTTGAATGATAGGGCTCACTCGGTGTCACCGGCATCTGCTGCCTGCTCGACAGCCTTCGTCCGCAACTGCTTGTCATTCGGAGAATCGGTTGGGGAAGACTCATACCCGAGTCGCTTGACAAGAGGGACGAAAAGGTCCTGCGAGGCGAAGTGCGTAAGCGTGTTGCTCAACAGATCGGCGGGCGGGAAGGCTGTACCCTCCGGAATGGGTTGAGCAAATCCAGCACTCGCGGATGCTCATACCACGTCGACGCAATGATAGAGAGATTCGTCGCGATTGTATCCCAAACGAAGTCTGGGGACTCGTGAGCAAGATTGCGATTCTTGGACCACTGAGACTCACATTCAGACTCGTTGTTGAACGAGCTCACCAATGCGAGGGCGCTGCTGAGAGGCGTATATCCAGCCTTCGCAAGCGCGAAGGCGTCCCAGACGAGCCCAATGCGGTCCGAAAGCGAGAACGGGGAGCCGGGAGACGTTGCCTGCTTGCCCAGGGTGGCGAGTCGCTCTGTGCTGTACTTGACGGCATCTGCCAGGGAAGACAATAACTCCGTGAGATTGTGCGCGTATCGGGACACATTGAGCGCATACAGAATCCAGTGGTGTCTGCGTTGACCTTGAACGGCTTGCTCGTGTCGAGCGGGATGAACTTCTCGCGTTCCTCCAGGAGAATCTTGTTTATGATGGGCTTGTCGTCTACTGCGGCGGTGACGATGTCCAGCGGGACCGTCCTGCGCACCAGATCACGAGAGATGAGAGGGCCGCATATATGTAATCTCGCAAGTGAGCAGGATACGCACCAGAGCGTCTCGTTGTCCCCTGGGCGCGCAGGTCCGCTCTCTAGGAACCTATCCTGGCGGACGTGGATGCCCCCGTCTTTCTCCGCGACGGTAATGACAGGGTATCCCATCTGCGTGCAGTCATGGGGTTCTGCGGTGGAAAAGTCATACGTGGTTCGGTCTCACCTTCTTGACCCAGTTATCCATCACCTTCGGGATATCGAGCCCAGTGGCCGACTGAATTCCCTCCCACAGATCCTTCGTGACGGTGTTCTTGTATTGATGCTTCTTCAGGTAAAGGGACACACCCTTGAGGAAGCGCTCCTCGCCGACGTAACTCGACAACATCCGGAGTACTGCACGGTTCGGATTAGTCTTCAGAGAAGGGGTGCACAGTCGATTGTCCGCAAACCGCTTACCTGAGCCAGCTTTCGCATACGACAGAGCATCGAATATCTGCCAGTGAACGAGACAGTCGCGATGTATGTGAATTTGTGTGAGGTTGAAGTGTCCAGCGTTCTCACCTGCAGGATCTTGCCCGGGTCAGGACACTCCACCTCAATCGGGTGTGAGGAGAGCTTGGCGTCGAGGGAGCGTGCACTGAAATAACTTGTCACTAGGAACTCCGAGTCTGGTTTCCATTCTGGCCAGATCCTGTATACAAGTCAGGGCGAACGCGTAGCATTGTCCGGCGGCCGGGCTTACTTCTCTATCAGAGACGTCAGCAGAGATGCCTGGGAGAAAAACGAGCATCACACCTAGAATGACCTTGTCGCCCATCTACGAGAGCGCACAATGTCAGTGCGGCGCGTTCTCTTTTGCTTGGTGACCAGCTTACCAATGTCGCAAACCCTGTTCAGATTGTATGAGGGTAGCAGTCAGAGCGTGCATCGTATGGATCTTACCTTCGTTCAGGTACAAGTTATCCCACCACTCCATCGTAGTGATGTCGCCAAACCTGTCGAGGTGCGTGTTCGTCCCGGCCCACCCAACCGGAGCAGGCTTGTTGTACGCACCACATATGCGCAACCTCGTGTCCGACCATAGACGCCACAGACTGCTCATTCTGGATGTCGTTCGACTCCGGATCGTGCAGCAGATACTGGGTTCTCCCGACGATGAGTCCCTGAGGAGATGCACCGTATAAGACATCGTGTTTCGAGGGCAGCGGAAGGACGGACCCAGTTCTCCATACCACCAAGGTCGAAGTCGCTGGCCTTCCGGGAACGTACTCATCAGCATGCAGTCACCATTTCAGTACATCTGTACGTGCGCTCACCGCAAGGAGGTCCAGCTTCGGGAGCGGATATTCGAGGTCGAACATGCGTTCGTACACGGGCATGACCTTCTCCATAGTGCTGAGCGCGAACTGCGCGTGCGGGATGCAGTCCGCGGTGACTGTATCATCCGTGGTTAGTGCAGGCATCACGTACGCGCGGACATTACATACCGTAGAACCGGAGAGGCCGCACCTTCCCGCTGAGAGGACTGGTATAGGAGCCCTCCACGAACTCGAATGGGCCATTTGCGTATGCGACGATGTACGTGGACATCTGATTAAGGCTTTTGTGAGTACAGGGGACGTAGATGAGCTACTTTGATAACCTCACCGGAGGCGTAGTTTGGAAATGAGTGATCTTCCACTCCGATGCATCCGCGAAAGAGGCAAACTTCTGCGCTAGCCATGAGCTCTGGTCTGCCGACGTTGGTTTGTATGGTCCTTCGGTGTCGGCAGGCATATTGCTGAGGTTGACAGTCGTCTTTCGTGAGACCATGGTGATTGCGAATGTGGCCTTCACTGCAGGTTCGTCCCAGCACGGAAACGCACGTCTTGCTGCAGTAGGCTACATCGTCAACGATCAGCGCGGAGTGTCTGCTCGCAGCTTGTCAATGCCACTTACCTGGAACTGCGTTAGTGCATAGATCGTCTTGCCGTCCGCACCGCCCGTGGACTTGTAGTAACCCATCATATGCCCAGTTATGGCGGCCTTGAACGCGATGGTCAGGCGAGCCGTAGAGTCAGCCGGCAGGGCATCGGCGAAGGTGAAGACCACTCGCTGCCGGACTGGATCAAACTCCTTGGAAGAAGGCTCCTGCTGAACATGCAGTGCGTCCGAATGCAGCGAGACTTGGTCCAGGTCCAGAAACAACGAGTTGAGCACCACCTTCGATGTCTCTTTGTTCACCTTCAGGCTGGGTGTGAATGAGCTCAGCAAGTAGTCTCTGGTTTCAAAGACTTACTGAATCTGAACAGACCCATCGAACTTGAGGCTCTCGAGGTCAGTCCAGATCTTCAGATCGTAGTGCGTCGGAGTGACGTCTGTCGGAAGGCGATAGTCCTGACGAGGAGGAGTGGTTTCCGACATTCTATGCAGTTCCGACACCTGAGAATAGTCAGCTGGGATTCAGAGTGTTGGACACACTGCGAGATGAGGAATAACCGCTGCGATGGGATCGTATAAGTACTCCCAAGGAGTCACGGTACCGTGTACGTTATCTCCGCGCCCATGTCTGGTTACATATCCGGTCAGTGTGACAGGTGCTGGGCCGCAGCGCGTAGTTTTATATCAAGCCAGGGACTTGAAGGAGACAGTTTAAGTGCATGAAGATTCATGAAGGTGCGTCATGAGTCCAGCTATGTGCCGCGCGGCGTGGCTAGAGGGGTGTAAACTTGACTTGCAACAGCGGTGTGTCTCGGCAACAATTGACTGTGGCTTCTCGCAAGACATGTCCGATAATTGTAAGTCGGTCTTTGCTGTTCCTAGTGGCGGGTGACAAGGTGGACAGATTGAAACTCCAAGTTGGTGGACGGCGTCGAAGCGCTCGACGCCCATCTTGCCCTCCTCCCATCACCGCGGCGGACCGCGCACTGTGCTTCACACAGTTTATCATCTCCCGTCACCTCACACATGAACCATGCGTGCTTCAGTAGCTCCTAATCGACAGTCTCAACTGCCGGGCTCGGTGTCCAGCGCAGCAGCCGCAGCAAAGCTGCTGGAGAAGAAGAAAGAGTTCGAGGCCGTCGCTGCTTTGGAGCGAGCGAGTGCGCAGTTCGTGAAGCGGATAGAGGAGCTGGGAGATGATTTCGATGTTATGGCGGATGCAGGCATAGGTGCGCCCCTCACACCCTCCACTCAGATCACCATCTAAGAAGGCGTACTCGTAGTTCACGGACAGGTGCTGGAGCAGTGGCCCAATATGTTCCGGATCCTCAGCTTGTTCTGTACGCGTTTTTCGCGCATCGGAAGTTTCCAAGCTCATTTCTTCCTTCAGTATCACAACGCGAACAGCGTGCAGATGACGAAAACGCGTCCGCGACGACGACAGGCGAGCGGCTGGTCCGAGTGCCTATAGAAGAACTTCGCCCGACCAACTCCAATGCTGCCTGATGGCTTGTATCGATATCACGATTGTAACTTCCTGTATACCATGATGATACCGGTGCTGATTCTACTCAGACCACGCACACCAGATCGCGTGTCGGTCGGGTCTTTAGGAGCGCGTTTGACAACGAGCTGGCTGCCAGTCCCCGCGTGAAGTCCAGACCGTGGCCCCTAGATCTTCACCGAGCTTCTCCCGAAAGTCTCCAGTCGTACCTGGGTGCTACTGTCCCACATTCACCATCTCCTCCGTAGCAACTGTCCGACAAGAACAGAACGTCTATGACAAGCAGAGGACAAGCGGACTGCCGCCGGGGACTATCGTCGCGCACATACGTTGGACGAAGGTACATCTGAAAATGACCCACCGTCTACGATACTCATCTCTCGCAGGTATGCTTGAGGCTTACAATCATGAGCTCGCACCAAGAACGCACTTTGTAAGCAGCCTCGGGAGACTCGCCGAAGATCAGACACTAACCACCTCCCTCGGAAGTGCGGTTCAAATTGAAGCCCCACAGGTCTCGCACACACACCGCGTGCATAGAAGTGGTCCCTCTCAGTGAGTCAGTGCTTCGCAAATGCCTAGGTATGCGAGGCCACGCCTGTGGTAGGCTGTTCACCGCTCATACTCGCTATCCAACTCCTTTGTCATCAAAGGCGGAGTCCTTGGGACTTCCTGGCTTATTGAGCTACCTCGGGCTCGCTCATCGATCTTCATCATGGCCTGCTGGCAGCGCTTAGCACATGAATGACAACTTCGCGACGTTCACTATGCCGTCTCGCGAGGTGCACAGACTGACTGACATAAGGGAGCACTCAGCGAGTCTAGAGAGCTGACCAACTGTTTGGGCTTATGCGCAAGGCTCTCTGGGAGGGCGATATATAAACTCGATGGAGCCGGCCATGCCGCAGCAACACGAGTTACCCAGCAGAGATACTCCCCTCGTTTTCCAGTGAGTCTATCTCGGTGGCATCAGGGTCCATTGAGACTAACTTCCGGTCTCAATTCAGCTGCGTGCGCCAAGAAGTCCGGAATGAGTCTCCCACCTCCGGCCAACGACCAATCCTACTGGGATGTATCGGCCATCGACGCAGGCCAGGTCTACATGCTTCTCTCTCAGCTCGTCGACACCGCCAAGGAGGGCGAGATGGTCGATTTACCTGTCCTCTCGTTCGTCCTACGCCACTCGCGTACCGGTGAGGTTATCCTCTTTGACCTCGGAATTCGCCCCGACACGGGGGCGTATACGGGCGCCCGCGCGCTCGCGGACACGATGAACATCACCTTCCAAGGACGCGATATCCCCACAGCACTCGAACGTGGCGGCGTCACACGCGCAGACGTCAAGCACGTCGTCATCTCCCACATCCACTTCGACCATGCGGGCTATCCGAGGGCGTTCCCCAACGCTCAGTTCATTATCGGCGGCGCAGCCCGCAAGATTATCGAGGAACAAGGACCCGACTACCCTGGTACGTTCTATAGCATCGACGTCCCCTCGGAGCGCGTACTCTACCTCAGTCCCGAAGAGCCAGCGGGGCGCGGGTGGGCTCCGCTTGGACCTTTCCCGCACGCACTCGACTTCTTCGGCGACGGCAGTCTGTACGTCGTCGACGCGCCAGGACATGTACCGGGACACATCTGCGTCATGGCGCGCACCTCTGCAGACGGTGCTTGGGCGTGCCTCGCTGGTGACGGTGCACATGACTGGCGCCATCTCACGGGCGAGGCGGGCATCGGGCACAACCCAGTGTGCATGCATTTGGACTTGCCGAGCGCACTGGAGAACATCGCGAGGCTGAAGGCGGTCAATGACATTCCGAGGGTCAGGGTGCTGCTCGCCCACGACGTGCCATTCGTACAGGAAGGAAAGGGGTACTGGCCGGAGAAGATTGCATTTTTGTGAACTGTCGATAAAGGTACGTGTCTTTGATTATCCTTCGAGATGTGTGGCAGGTGCTCACTCTGTACTCAGGATTCGGAGGCATACAAGCTGCACCTCCTGCACGTTGAGTCACGTCTTCAACGAGAAGTGCGGCTGACATGGAGGTACATTAAAGGCTGGTAAACCTTGGACACAGCAGGCTGAGGCTGGCTCATGGGATATACAGACATATCAAATCGATGTGAACGGTTTGGTTTGTGGGTGAAGACTGACGCGGACGTCCTGTCTGACTGGGTCGTCCTTTTCGAAGAGACGTCTTCAGCTAAGTCCGCCCTTCAAGTTGCTAACAGCTATGTCCGTCCACCTCCTCCGGCTCGCTCGGACACTTCACAGCTGATTCACCAGAGTCATTGAGCTCCTAAATTGCCCGAGGAGTTAGGCTTACGGAGGCAGCGAGATCATCCGACTGTGAGATCATTTGACTGCGAGACCTCAGTAAGACCTCAATGAACAACGCAAGCGTCCCTCCTCTCAGCAATGTGTCAATATACTGCAGGCTGTGTCATTCTCGGTCTTGAGCTCGGTCAGTGCGCGACACGGACGATCTACGTGATCTTTCGGCAGGACGCGCAGCGATACGCGAAACACAAACCAGGGCTTTCCTGCCTCAGAGGCTCCGTCTGCATGTGTACGAACGGACGTCAAGCCCATGGCTGGTCAGCCGTGACTAACGAGCATGGTGCATGTCTCCGAGCGCATCGCACCTTGCCTGTATTTAAGGGCTTCCAACTTTCGACCAGAACCATCTCCATCTCCTTCTCATCATCATCTGGTGAGCACGTCGTGTGCTCTAATCCTCTTCGAACTGACGCAGCACTGACGCGGGCATCTTGCAGAACTAACACCATGAGCTTGCCACCTCCCGTACCCAACCAGACTTTCTGCCGTGTATCTGCACTTGAAGCGGGGCATGCCATAGCGCGCCTGGCATGGATCGTTGACGGCGTGGACGAGAACGTCAAGGCCGACCTCCCGGTGCTCTGTTTCCTCGTTCAACATCCGACCAACGGCCAGAAGTTCCTCTTCGATCTCGGCATCCGCAAGGACTGGGACACGGGGCTTCCCGCTCACCTCGTACAGTGGGTAACCAACACCCTGCGCTTCGAGACGCGTGTTCCGCTCGACATCGTCGAGTCGCTCGCCAAAGGCGACGCGAAGCCATCCGACATCACCCACGTCTGCATTTCTCACATCCACTTTGACCACATCGGACATTCTGCCCTCTTCCCCACCTCGAAATTCCTTGCGGGCGAGGGTGCCCGTTTTATCGTCGAGAACGGCTACCCAAAGGTCCCCGAGTCCGTCTTCCCCGTCGACACCTTCCCCGAAGGCCGTACCACGTTCCTGAACCCAGAGGGATGGCCTGCGCTGGGGCCCTTCCCCCATGCACTCGACTTCTACGGGGACGGAAGCTTGTACATTGTCGACGCAGGCCACGGGCACATCCCTGGTCATCTGAACCTCCTCGTCCGCACTTCCGCGGACGGCGGATGGATCTACTGTGCGGCAGACTCCGTGCATGATTGGAGTCTTCTGACCGGAGACGCTAAGATCGGCCGTCACCCAATCTTCGGCTGCACGCATCACGATGTTGGCTCGGCGGAGGAGCACATCGCGAGGGTGAAGACGCTCATGACGGAGAACCCGAGATTGAAGGTGATATTGGCGCATGACGCACCTTGGTACCGGGAGAACAAGGATGGACCCGCTTTCTGGCCTGGCGCGATCGAGTCGTTGTAATAATTTTATGGATCGGCCGAGAATGTATCTATGACTTTCCCCGCTCCGTCAGACGATCATGGAGAGACCACAAACACAAACTTCAGTAAGTACATACCGAGAAGACAGTGAAACCGAGAAGACAGTGAAAAACGCCGGGGTATACAGCCGTGAACCTGCAGTATGGCTACACATTCGTTGCGATCATTTTTCGCCTGCGTGCTTCTTCTGTTCCTTGAGCGCTGCAATACGCTACACCACTGGCATCAGAACACCCCATACTTTCGCGAGACAACGTCACTAGTACGCACCTGACGCCTCTCTTCCTTCCGACGCGCCATCTCCGCTGCTTTCTCCTCTTTGGTCATCCCAGCCGTGCTAGATGCCGGATATGCGGCTTCAGCCTTCTTTTCGGATGGCGTTATGGATCGAGTTCCCGACCCAGGTCGCGGACTGGCTAATGGTGAAGGCACGGAAGGACGATGCGCTGGGGTTGGGCGAGTCGGTTGTGGAGCTACCGGAGGCTTCGGTGTTGTGTCCCATGAATCTGTTCCTCACAAAGTGCTTCAATCTCACGGCGCAAGAAAGACTCGTAGCAGCAATCAACGTACCTGCGACAACTGCATCAGCGTGAACATTACCGAAACCGAAGTCATCTGCTGCGGTGCTGGCAGCGGGAGCGGTCTCGAAGGCACCTGTAACATAGGGTTAGCACATTCAGTATCATAGGCACATGAAGCACTAGTAGTCCAGCATCGACAAGACTCACTCCAATCGTCCTCATCCGCGTTGACATCCATCAGGTCACCGTTGCCCCACGGGTTGGTAGAGGATGTCTCCATCTCCGCAGCGGCTTCTTCTGCCCAGTCGGGAATCGCAGACGCATTCGACAGTACTTTCGTTGCCCCGAGCTGCATGCCCTTGCCTTTGCTCGGGGAGGTGAGTGAGCGCGTTGGGCCAGAGCTGGACGAGAGCGTAGGTGTCAAAGGCGGCGGTCCACTGCTGAAATCGGACGTCGAGCTGAGGGTCAACGTGTTGCCGGCAAGAGCTGCATTTGCTGCCGGGGCGGACGTCGGACGGTCGATGGATGGTCCGATCGCCGAAGTCATACTGGTCTGCAGATCCCCTGTCGCCAGCTGCAAGAACTCAAGTGAGAAGACAACAATGAGAATGAGCGGCAACGGACGGGACATACCTTCTTGCCCAGAGAGGTTATGGCCCATCCTGCCAACGCTCCAGCGGCACCCGCGGCGCTGTTAACCAATGCGTTTGGCGTAGAGCCGTTGATCTGGACCTGAGGCATCTCGTCCTCGGCGGGAGCTGTCTCAGGCTGTACGAGACGTTATGACAATACAACGCAGCACTAGTACCTTGCTCACCATGGTTGCCGCATGCTCTTCGAGCTTCTTCACGAAGAGTTCCATGGCCTTGAACGCCTGGTCACGCACGAGTCTATCGAGCCGTTAGTCCATTATATGCGCCTGCACTAGCGCGCCCATGGTGATGACATACTTCTCTTTGTCGATAAGCGTGAAGGCCATGCTCGGGATGACCTTTGACGCGATATCCTCGATGTCGAAGCAGTCCATCGTCGCCATAAACGCCATCAGACCAGCGACGCGAGCATGGACGAAGGGATCCTTCAGTGCCCGTGCAAATGCGGGTACTAGCACTTTACGCTTGGTGTTGTACCCCAACAAGGGCCCGAGCCGTCCGATAAGAATACAGGTATTAGTCCGAATCGAGGGTTCGGGGTCAGCTTGCATCTTGGCAAGGTGGCGGAGCAGATCGTTGTTCATGATACGCTCGTTGAACTGGCAAGACGAAAAGTGAGGTGAGGACTCGGTGAAGAGGTGTCGTCTCAAGTCTACGAACTTTGTCGGATAACAAGATGATGGACTTGACCGTTGCCTCGCGGATGATCGCCACGGTGTCATTGAAACCAGTTTGCTACGGCTCATTAGTAAACGGCACCTAGCTGTGCAGGGTATATTAACTCACGAGGTTCGGCCAGATCTTGTCGCATACAGTCTTCTTGTCCAGTTTATCTGCGTACTCGGGCAGGTGATCAAGCAGCGCCATGCGCGTTCCTCTATCCGGACTGGCATAGAGCTTGACTAGGTGCGTCAGAATGACAGAAGGGTAGTCTTCTGGAGAGACACCCTTTCCGAACTGCAGCACAAGGGGAAGAATCGCAGCTGCCGAAGCACCTCCAAATTCAAGTGCAGAGATGAGGGCAGGCAGGACCTTGTAGGAAGCGAACTCGGTGGGAAACGAGTTGGCAGACTCCTTCAGCGACCTGCGGAAGTTGCATCATGGGGTGAGGACCAGTAGAGCATGTAGAGCAGGTGACTGACTTCAGTAGGCTCGCTTTCTCTGCCTCACTTGCGAGATTGAAGTTGTCGAGACCAGCGCAGACTTTGACCAGACGGTTGGTGGCGAAGAACCCAGAGCCTTCGCCTGCGGTCTGGGACATTCCAAGCTCCAGGAAATGTGCAGGAGTGAGCCGCGCCTTTGGATTTGGGTTGAGGAGCTTCTTGTATGCGGGGAAGATCGAGGTGGGGATATTACCACGGGATGCGGGGGTTGGAGGTGGATGAGGTGGTTGTGCAGTAGCGGGCAGTGTATGATTTGGATTGAAGGCAAAGTGAATGAGAAGACCGAGGCCATATGCGTCTGCCGCTGCCGTAGGTAGCCTGTGCGATTATAGTCAGAGCTTTATGAGAGCAATGCGTAGCAACTTGAATACTCTTTGAGGGCTGAATACCCTCCCTTCTTGACTTCTGGGGACGAGTATGTTGAGGCGTCGGGGAGCATTCCACCCATGGTCTGAGGGCGTGCACCAATTGTTATTGAGGAGGCAAGACGACCGTACATACAACAACGTACGTATAGAACGGCAGCATCATCTTTAGGGTTGCTCAAAACATCAAACCCGCCAAGTTTCCACTCTCCGGAAGCGGAAATGAAGACAGAGTCCACACGTACATTGCCGTGGGTGGACGAAGCGGAGTCATTCAAGAACGCCAGAGCGACCTGTAGAAAGTCAAGCGTGCAATCTTTGCCGACAGGATGGGTGGACGTACAGAGATGCGATGAAGTCCCCAGACCAGCCACGCCTCCCGCTCTTGCACACTCTTCGACTGCCATTCGGTTATCGCGGGCCCTAAAGGTCGAACACGTTCGGTCATGATATGGATGGTCGTATCCGTCTCTACCACCTCCATAAATTTGAGCACGTCAGGATGCCTGATAGTCCGTAGTTTGCGCAGTCCGTTCTTAGCCAGCGGCAGCAGGTTCTTCTTCGCCGGAGTGTTAGCGTCGAATTCGAACACAGAGACAGACGTTCCATCGTCCTGGTACATCGTATGAGTCGTCGAGGATAATTTGGTCAGCGAGTATCAGCGCACCCGTTTCGTGCCGTCGTATAGAGACCAGATGGTCCTGTTGTCGAACGAGGTGACCTTCGGCCCCAGCGAGAACGGCAAGTTCAGACCCGATTTCTGAACCAAGGAAGATACAGCAGCAGACCCCAGCGTACGCAGATAGTCCATGACAGAGACAGCAAGACAACGATGAGGGAAAGACGAAGATGCGAACAAGATGCGAAGACAATGTAGATCACGTCGCGGGCGCTGTTGACCGCGACGACCTCGTGGGCGCCAACACGCGACAAGCAACTTGCAGCCGCGTCGTCACCACTTTTCCCTTGCTCACCACCATCCACGTCGGGCTCGAGCCTATCGACGCTGTCCTCGTCGACGGCCCGGCGACATGGACGTGTCTCCTCCCCTCGCGATACCCCGCCTCCGCTTGCCCAGGTACTCGCCGCAGCAGCAGACCGCCGGACCTTCTCACAACCCCGACTATCTTCACGCGGACGAAGACGACGACGACGCGCAGTCTACGCCGCGCATGTCGACTGCTGCGATACCAGAGAAAAGCCAACCACGAGACCCTGCGACACCCGGCCTGCCCTCGGAGCCAACGGCGCGTCTTCGTGCTTTGCTCGCCCGTGTTCCCAGCTCGCCCAACAGTACTACACCCCATGCTCGTCCGCCGCTAATTCTGCCCTCTTCCTCTGAACCCGAGTCCGACTTTGAACCACCGCATTCTACTGCAACGGCCTCAAGTTTCGCGCGAGAGAGCTTGAAGGAGCTCTTCTCGCATGCTCTACGCGACCCTGGCAACACGCCACGGAAGAACGGGAGGCCGCGGAGGAACAGTATCGACACTAGTGAGGTGGAGGCGAGCCCTCGGGTGCAGGAGGAGCGCGCAAAATACAAGGGCAAACGACGCACCCTGAGCGATGAGGAGGCTGAGAAGTCCAGTGAGTACCGCCGGCTGGCCTCTTGGCCGTGTGCCTAACGGGACGTGGTTGTAGGGTATACAGACTCTTCAGAGAAGTCACAGAGATCGTCTGCGGCCTCGACGTTTGCGGCCCTCAAGCAACGTCTGGACCAGTCCACTTCCGCCATGCCATCCCTGTCGCAAGGACGTATGTATCTCTACGTTGTCGACCCCGTACTGCGTGCTGAGAGATGTTCCAGAAATGGTGATGGATATGTCCATGCCCCCTCTTAACTCCAGCACGGACACCGCGATGCCCCCGACTATGAAAATAGACACATCGTCCGACACGCCACCACGGGCAACCAGCACCCCATTGCGCACATTCCAGATGTCCGTGCATGTGGGTATGCACTCGAGTGAGCTACTCCACCGAATGCTCGTTGTATGCGGCTGACAATCGCCACCTCTCAGACCTGTTGGAGCAAGACTCGGAGATGCAGAACGCATTGCAAGGGATGGACAGCTTTGAGAGCGCTCCTGTCCCCCGACAGAGACATAGCAGTACCCCAGCTGTCAAGAAATCTGTTGGTCCCGGACCTGCGCCCCGCCCGCGACCACATGGTCATTCACCTGCACCTGCTCGACCGCTTTCCTGGAATTCGCATTCCAAGTCGCACTCCGTCAACAAGATTCCACTCCCGTCAGCTCGTCGCGGCAGCGAAGACATGGACGCTTCCTGTACGTCCGCTCATCCTGCTGTTGTTATTTGCTATAACACGTCTGACACGCGGAATAGCTTCTAGAGCAAGCTCCTCGCTGTCGGGTGCTGATTGTGAGTGGCCAGATACCATCCGTGGACGCGGAAGTAACATTGTAGCAGATCATGAGCGCCCACATGAGCCTCAACGCGAGCAGCTGCATGAGCGCGAGCGCGCATGGAATTCTCCAGTGCCGAAACTACCACCCAAGTCCCCAGCCCACGCAGGGAAACATGATAAGAGTCATCGCCACTCATACAGCTCGCCTACCAACGGCAACGGCAGCCCTGGCCAGCGACTGACCCGGAGAGACAGCATGGCCTCGATCTCGAGCATCGCTAGCACGGATGACGGAAGGTCATCATCGCGCGCGAGCTCTGTCGCGTCACGATCAGAACGTAAGCACACCGCACTTGCGCCCTTCTGATACCCCTCTCTGACACTCTGCAGACAAGGAACGCATGGGGGAGACAAAGAAAGACCGCATCAAGGATCGCGAACGTGCATGGAATAAGCCTAACCCGAAACTATCGCGTTCGTCATCGAGTCTCAATCTCAACAAGAGCGAACGCGTCCGTACGATTAGCACTCCCGCACGTCCAGGATCTTCTACGTCGTATTCCTCACCGAAAAGGACGCCGGTAGAGAGGAACGGGTCTGTGAGCTCGTTATCGAGTTCACGACCGAGCTCGCCGGCGACCTCCACATCCGAGAAGAGTATGGAGATGGAGATTGAGCACGAGATGGACTACCTACGAGAGCGTCACTGGAACTCGCACCATCCGGACTGGCAACTTCACCGCAGGTCTCTATCGCCGTTGCCTCGTTCGCGCCCTGGATCGCCCAGTGGGACACCGCCGCCTGCCGCCCCGTCTCTTAGCCGGACGAACAGCATACATGGCAATACTTTGACTGTGCCCTCTCCGGTTCCGAGGAGCAAATCTCCTGTCGGCGACAGAATACCGCGCCCGAAGTCACCTATGTTGCACACGTCAGTTGGCCGCAGGGCGTCGCCGAATAGGCGGTCACAATCCCCTGCCACCTCAACTCCTCCACCCGAGACGGCACAGTCCAAGTCCGACTTTGGCTCACGGTTCGGCTGGTCTTTCCCTCAACACAAGCACAAGGCCCTCCCGCCCCTTGAGCTTGATGAAGATTCCCCCAGGCGCCCGCTTGCGCGCCCCTCCAGCCGCAATTCTCTAGCCGCCTCTGCAACCACTCCTAGCCACATTCCTGTCCGGTCACCAGGGAAGAATGGTCATGGTTCGAGATTGTCGGTGCCAAGCGAGTCGTCGTCGGCACCCAGTTATAACAGCACCACGGAGAAGAAGAAGAAGCAACATAGAAGAAGCGTGACAGAGTTCTCGGAAGCTCTTGGTTCGCTGCCTCTGAAGATTGAGGTGAGCAGCATTGACGATCTGCCCTCTGTGCCCATCGTGGATGGCCAAGACGACTTCTCTTCTTCTGGTGAGTCGATGCATCTTGTGTCTTCCTGATGTTGTGCTCATCTTGTCTGCGCTCAGGGAGCGAAGATGATGCCCAGATCGTCACTAGCACGCCTACCGCGAAACCTGTTCCTCTGCCTCCTCCGGAACCCTCTACCACTCCCATGTCAGAGCCTCCCGCTCGTGCCTCCAACGGTCACACAGAGGATGCTCAGCCACAGCCAAGTCCGGGCACCCCTCCCGTGTCACCTCCTCTCACGCCTCCCGGCGCGAATACTCAGCCTATGTTCAACCTACAGACTCCGCCGCGCCGGCCGCAGTTCCACACACCGAAGCAGGAGTTCGAGACTCCCCCTCCGCCTCGTGGTATGCCCGATCTGCCAGGGCCGCCGTCCTCCGAGGACGAACATAATGACGAACATGGGGAAGACCACACGCCGTTGATGCAGAGCCACGAGCTCCAGGGCGACCTGACGTCCTTGAAGACGCCTCGTCCTCCCGGCGCCTGGCTGGCGACTCCTGCACCAAGTCGGCAAGTCAACAAAGAGCCTGTGCAGCGACCGGGCTCGGCCCCACCTCTCGGGTCATCAGCGTCATCTGATAGCGGGCTCGCTACTCCACCTGCGACATTCTCGCGAGCCACCCCTCTGCCTGCCCAGACACCAGCCCCCCGGGTGGCTGGGTTGCTACACCAGCGGCGGGCAACACCACTAGGCGTGGGAGCATCCTTAAGGTTCGCTTCGACCTCCAAGCTGAGACCGCCTCTGAAGCAGCCACCGAGGGTGACGATAGCTTGGAGTCGAGATATCAAGGCGAGCCCCAAGAAGCAAGCTCCTCCGCTGAAGCCGCGCCATTTAACGGTGATGCGTCGTCGGCATCGAGTGCGCCCGAAGAGTCATCTGCTGAGCCACCCCCTACACCCCCGTCGATTCGTGACCGCCCGCGCAAAAGGTCACCGGGTGTACGTATATTGGACGCGTTCGGACGGGAGCAGGTGGAGAATGCACCGCAACCTGCTACTCAGGATTCGCCCGCGGAGCTAGTGGTCTCTGAACGTAAACCTCCCACTCCGTCGACGCCACGCACCGCTACCCGAGCTGTGTCCAATGTAACACCCCGCAACCACAGCGGCGTGCGTGTTGTCGATGCCATGGGGCGTGAGATCGAGGAGGAGCCCGCGGTGAAGGAAGAATCTATCCTGAGCCAGAGTCCTCTGACCCACAACGAGGCACTGAGCCGGATCAAGGATACATTGTCGTGCATGAAGCATGAACTGAGCGACGCTGACAGGTATGCTTCACGTGCGGTCCAGAACGTATCTTGTTCTGATAGCAAATTTTAGGTCCAGCGACGACGCTATGTTCGACGCGCGCATGTACGCGGCTTTGCAAGAGCAATGCAAGGCTGCGGAGGACGCGCGGAACAAGATATCGCAGTCACTGCAGATGGCGCAGAGCGCAGAGAGCGAGGTCAAGAGCAAGTACTCGACATTCCGTAACAGGATAGCGAAGAGCGCCGCACTGCTTGTAAGTTCTTGCTGTCCGAGAATTCCGGTGTTCGATGCAGACTTCTGAGAACTCTCGTCATCTACGTAGCCTTTAGGCGGTGCTGATGGCCGGCTCACCTGGAACCCCCTGAGCTGGCGCTTCCTTGTCGCCTTCGTCCTTGTTCAAATGCTGCTACTCGCTCTCATGTACCGGTGAGTGCATCGCAACCTGACATCCTGGACGTTGTATTGATATTTGTCTTTTGTAGGTACTCCCTCGTCCAAGCGAGGAAGGTCTTTTTGACCACATACTACGACTCATTCTATCCGGAGCTCTACATCTACCTCCTCAATCCTGATACCACTCAGCACACGATACCCTCATGCCCTTCATGGTCTTTCTTCACGATCTTGAATAGCCTGAAACGAGCTGGCTTCCTCGGCGTTGTAACCGACGCATGGCAGAGCGCGAGTTGCGTCGTGTCATCGCATCTCCAGTCCACTTGGGTTGGGTGGCACTACGCCCAGGACACGGTGACGGCTTCGTGGCCGCCAACATGACACGAATCCCAACACGAACCCTAACGCGATCGGACACCTCCACCGAGTTAGACATCTTATCTAACATACCCTCTTTATGCTGATCAGCTATGCCTAAGTTACAGCAACCTTGATTGTCTCGTTGGTTGCTTTTATGTTGTATACGTCCTGTATTGTTGGCTTTATGATGTGTGCCGCAGATATAGATATGTCTTCCGCGCTCCCCCCTTCGCTCCTGGACGCCGCTGGTTTCCTACGGTATCGCCAAGCATCGCCGCCGGTGATTTACCCGCCTCCCTCCTCTCTCCTAGCCCTGCGTATATGTCAAGTGACGTCTCAGTTACAGTCGGCGGCGGCGAAGGACGACGAAATTCATCAATTTCGAACCGCAGGTTGTCTGTGCTCTTTTCAACATGCATGCCGGTCCAGGTATGTTCAGTGTTACCCTTCAGCGGTGGTCTATTGTCCAGTCTGACTTCCAGGTCTCCTTCATCCCGTCTGCTGGTAACTGCTTGCTGTTTCACTCGGCCATACTGTGCCGAGGCTGCGGGACCGATCGTCGTGCTCTTGGCCTCGAGCATTCCGTCCACGTTAAGCTATGGCGCGGCGGGTATTTGGAAGCGTGAACTTCTGGAACGGGCTACTGGGTGCCGCGCGACACTCGCGCGACATGTGGCGTCTGGGCGCGGCGCACACAAGGCCGCGGCACAACTTCTGCCATCTGGCATGGATACAGTGAGAAGCAGCGACCAGCGAAGAGGTACATAGCTCGGTGAGCTCTTTCTTCTCATGCAAGGCAGTCCACGGAAATATCATAGTCGAGTATGTATAGCTGTTGAGGCGTTGTGTGGTGTTGCGCCACAAAACGAACTGAAGAATTGCAGGAATCCAGGATGGGGGCTGATGGGGGGTTCCTGATCGTGACTGCGGACGCGGTTATCGAACAACCTGATCTCGGCCACTGATCTCATCACCACATTAAACCCGACGCAACGGGGTTGGCGCGTCCATCGGCGACGGGATCTTGAGAGCGTGTCCGTCTGGTCATCGCCTTGATCTCTTGTGCACAAGCACAAGTGTATCACCTTGCCTCACCTTGCCCGTGCATCTGCCTTTGGCATGCATCGTCATCGCGACACCGTGTCGACCACGCATCCTACGGTCCGAGGTTGCTCTGGATCAGAACATTTTCCCCCACGTCGCAGCATCACTCCGCTTTGAAGGGAAGAATGTCGAGCCCGAGACGAGACGAAGCTCGACCGCCGCGGGCTGCCGCGCCTGACCGATATATCTACCGGCCCCGAGCGATCATGGCTGCTTCAGCCTTCCTCGAACTCGTCGCACGCGCTGCGTTCGTTCGTTGCCTCTTGTTTCTTTGCTTCACTCCCTACGTCTCTCTGCAGCAAATCCCGCATCATAGCTGATCATGTTTGGCGACGTCCAGCGAATGCCTCCGCAATTGCCCCCGTTGCCCCCGCAACCTTCTCTAGCTACCCCGTCCAACTGGAAGCTTCATTATCCGCCCGAGGATATCAGCCTGCCTCCGAGCTCCTGGTCAGCTCCCACCCCCAGTCACCCCGTCAGGCGGTCGAAATCTACTAATACCTCGCCTCCGCGACGGCTTCCTGAATCTTCTGACCAAGTCGCGGGCGACTCTGCGAACCGTGCTGGCCCTTCTGCTGTACCCTTTCCTCCTACTTCCAAACCACGGTCGCATTCACATTCTCGGAGCCACTCTCGTGTGCCCTTACCCGTCGTTCCCTCCGCTTCTTCCTCAGAACTCATGATCATATCGCCACCCATCCGCACGCACTCCCGGAATATTTCTACCGGTGTAGTCAAGCCCCCACAGCCCGACCCTCTTCTGCCGACAAGGACAAGGAGAAGGACGCGTCGCGTGTCCCACCGCGCGTGTCGAAGCAGCTACCACCACCACCCCCACCACTTCCCTTGGTTGACCGCGTTCCTACACGCGACCAGTCCCTTACCGCGGGCGTGCTGAAGCCCACGACGTCTATTCCCTCTCCAGCTCTTTCTACCCCTGCCAGTCCCCCTGTGATACTATCGGCGCCGCCCCGCCCAACTATCAAACGATACATCTCATCGCCGCACGTGAAGGCACTGGCCGAAATCCCTCCGCCCATCCCTTTCCCCTCCCCTCCCCCTCGTCGATACACACGCCGCGTTCCGCGCCCGTTCGGAGGCCGGATCAGGAGACGGAACGAGAGTGGGAGAGGGTACGACTTCGACGGATGAACAGCGAACGCCGCCCAGTCCTCATCGCGCTCAACCCCGACGAGCCATTCCTGCACATGGATGCCGAATCTCCACCGCCCAGTCGTGCGCCCGTTCGCGCGCCCACACCTCCAAGGCCGCGCGCGGCTTCGTCGACAACGCGTCCACCGCAACCCAGCCAACCCAGTCCGCTCAGCCGCGCCCACAACACGCCTTCCAGCTGGAAGCCGCAGGAGAGCATGTCCGGTCGTGCCGTCATGGCGCCCGCTCCCATGCGGGGGCGCGGAGTCGAGGTCGCCGTGTCGCTGCGCACCAGCCCGGGCACGGACGCGAGAACGGTCACAGTGACGCCAGCGCCGCCGCCGAAAGTGCAGAAGACGTCCGAGCCGCCGACGCGGAAGTGGGTGCTCGAGCGGAAGGGGAAGCGCCTGACACAGGACTCGATGGTCGTCGCACAACAGCTGCGTATGTTGCGATGAGCCGTTGTCTGCTTGGATGCATGCCTCGGTGCCGGGGTCGGGTCGGGATGGGACGGCCCCACGCGGCGTGGGGCAGCGCTGTGGGGTGCATCTCGTATTCTAGAGACGGGGCTCGGAGGTGTGCGGCGTGGGATCGGTGACCGGTCTTCGGGTGCGCTAACCTCACTGTCGTCGTTGTGTACACTGTACAGGAGGCTGATACGTTTCGCAGGGTGACGAAGGAAGCAGACGGCGGCTCACCGAGCATTCAGCTCGGGAGTCGGTCTCGCCAAGCCTCGCCCATACCAATCGTTGTCAGGTAGTTGCATGTGTTGCTACACATTGCATAACCATCAACTGCCGTCCTCTGGAACCTTGAAGGTCACAAAGCGATGAAGTCTGGAACATCTTCTTGCTGATGCCGTGGTATATAGAATGTATACTCTACATACCGCACGTTTAGTAGTCTGGTATGGCAACTCCAAAGCAACTCGTATCATTATGCGCTTGTAACGGACATTGAAGGTGATATAACAACGCGATGGCTGGTGGCATGCGAAATATTGGATCTTTGAACACGTACATTATGAGGATGTCAGAAATTCCAGGCTGCAAAAAAGTTCGGACCTTCTTGTCGATGCATTAAGGGGGAATCGAACCCCCGGCGGGTCGATGGCAACGACCCAGGTTACCACTACCCCATTAATGCTTGACCATGTTATGCGCATAGAATACTTGATCCGTGGAGAAACTGTCTGAGATGGAGAACTGATAGTTTCCGCTTCACCTCAAGTTCGGACAGTCACAATCGCATCTCGTATCCACCTTTCATGTCTACCCACCAGCTCTGCGACGATATCCTCCTCGATCTCCTTCTGAGGATTCTTGTTCAAGTCGATCCGCAGCCACGACTCCTCATAACCTGAGGGCTTCGACTCCGCAGAGGCCTTGGGCGAGACAAACACGACCTCGAATTTGCGCCGGTGGAGGTCGTTCCCGATGACGACCTGATGCCCGTAGCGTGCAAGCGCTTGACAAGCCTTGGGAATGAGCAGGTCTGGATCCGTTTCCAGCTACATAACTGGTGAGTGAGATTGACGCGGAAAGAGGAGGTCCGCGCACCTTGAAGGAGACGATGAAACCTTCCCGAGTCCACTCTGCTACTAGCGGTTTAAGGATCTTCGGTACCTGATCCATCTCTATGTGGAGACTGCCCTTGCCGGACTGTATCTTGTGTACGGACTGTGCGAGGAAGGTCGTCACACGCTCGGATCACCGCTGTAGAAAGACGTTACCCACCATCTTCTGTCTAGGAAGGAAGAAGTCGCTGACGGCCGCGGCGAGGTAATACAGACAGTGTCGCCCAAGCAAGCTCATTTCCTGACTAACCGCACGCAAGAGCCAGAGATAATCGTTGACGGTCACGAAATTCAGGGTGAGGAGAGTACCCGCGCGCTGGACAGCCTTGTAGGTAGAAAGAACCTCGAGCAGGTGGGGCTCCTCTGAGGGGCGCACGTTGATGCGAGAGGACGGACCTGAGGTGGACGACTTCGAGGATGACTCCTCGATTTCGAGGAAGTCAAGGAACGGATGTGTTGAGTGGGAATAGTGTCGGCTGAACGGCTGGAGACTAAATTGCCGATGCATGAAGATGACGGCGTAGCCCGCTTTGAGAAAGTATTCAGCAGATGTTGCTCCTCGAGTACCTGGTTGACGACATGCGTCATGAAGCCGGAAGGCCGTTTAGTCTGGATAGACGAGACGCACCGGCACTGAAGTTGTCCAAGAATCGTACACTGCGAAGTCGTTCCGCATGTCAGCTCTCCGTGCGCCGTCCGCCCGGGTTCGAGGCGAATCAGGACGCGTGCTCACACATTGAGTTCCAGCGGAACAGTCGTTCCACCGCTCTTCACGAAAGATCAGCCCACATCATACAGACGCGCGCACCAGACGCACCGTTACGAGCACGACCTTCCGCCCATCCTTCAGCTGTCTCTGTAGAAAGTCCTTCACGCGCGCAACGTCCTGTTCGAGCAATGGTGGTGGCGGCTGAGTTGCGAAGTATGTCTCGGCGGAGAAGATGGTGCCGCTCTGGCCGTCAGGTTGTTGTGATGTCGCCATGCGCAAGATGTTCCTGTGATCGTTCATGGTAAGTCCCAGGGGTTTATAGTAGACAGTTTGCTTGCGCTTACGCGTCGTAGTTGTTCAGGTGTTCCAGTCGTTTTCAAATACCGAGCTGCGAACGAAAGAGGCTGGACAAGCAGGAGAGGGAAGGAGGAGGAGGAGGTTCGGTCGCCAAAGGTCATGCATATATGGGCGCCTATACCTCCGCGTCAGTTCGCAGGGAATTCGCGCCACAAGTTCGCGCCTTGTTCTTAACCCTCCTCCTCCCTCCTCCCTCCTCCCTCCCCGCCTCTTCCTCTCATTCTCACGTCGCTGAGGTACTCTACCAGACGCTTGGAACGCGTTTTCATGATATAGCTGCTTGTCGTCACATACCATCAATGGAAACGGCCGTGAACGGCCACATTGTCAACGGCTTCCACCACACGCCTCTGCAGAATGGCAAGCACCATGACGAGCCAACGCTCGAAGATCTCGAGAGGGAACTCCCACTGGTTATGGACGGACAGATACCACTGGGAGAGCTGGTATCAAGGCTATCGCAGGCCATATACGCAGAGCTGGTCGAAATGGCTGAAACGTGAGTCCGGTCCAGGTGAGGTTGTCTTCGTGTCTCATATGCCCGTCGTAGCATGCCCAACATGTCCGACGCTGCTCGCAAGCGCTCTCTGGCGGACTGGGTCGTCAGGATGAAGAAGCAGGTCGTAAAGCTGTACGCCATCGCCAAATGGTCTCGCGACGCTGGAGTGGTGCAGAAGGCCATGGTACATCGGACACTCGTATCTCATTCGCTCGCTGTGGTTCTCACTCGCAAGCGTAGAACATCACAGCCTTCCTCATGGACCAGAACCAGCAGTTCGAGGACGCCATCCTTGGTTTGAAGTATGGCAGAGACAGCCTGGACCCTGCGAGGTATGTGCCACTCTCTCATGCGGCCTCGGCGTAATGGGCGGTTCCTCGGCTATCCGCCGCCGTCAGGTGCTGTTTTCGACTCCGTCGTAATTCTTACTTGCAGACTGCGGAATCACGACCTTCTTACCTCCTTGGACGTCCTCACCACGGGCACGTACCGACGTCTACCGGCGTGCATCAAGGAACTCGTAATTCCTCCAACACCACTGACCGACGACGAAGTCTCGAGAACACTAGCAGACATTGAGGATGCTATCCGGTATCGTCTTCGTATGTCCGAGATCATCCCATGGGAGATGTCTCAGTATCGAATAGGTACGCTTGTGCCCTTCTGCCCTCCCTGTTTGGCTGAAGTGCGAGTTGCAGGCAATGGGCGTGTCTTCTTCACCGCACCGAAGTTGTTCGAACTGTGTCTCTGTCTGCGCGGCGCGCGGAAAGAGGACGGCTGGTTCTTCGTGAACGTCACCTTCCTATTCACCGTGGGCGGCGACCAGACAGGAATGCAAGGTTTGTTGCTCGCTGCTTGCCCCGTCGCCGTATATGCTGAACGTAACAGAGTTCCCCCGCACACCATCCGGCCATTTGAAGCGCAACATCACCGACGAGGCAGATGCTCGATTAGCATTCTACCTCAAACCCGATGAACCTCCACCTCCCGGCGTCGAAGTGCCACCACGACCACAACTCCCAGAAGGCGTCGTTGACGCGCCTCTAGTCCGCGTTTTCAACTTCCTACGTAAGTACGCTAATGAAACCGTGAACGTTTGTCAGCTGATCTTGAGCTTCTTTCAAGAGATGATGTCACTATCATACCAGCTCGAGATTCTATGGTACCAGGTCTGCGAGTTTGCTCTACTAACCGGCGTCCTCAACTAACATCCCGGCAGGCCGAGCGGCTACGCTCGCTTGGTTGGGCAGAGTACCTGACCGTCGAGATGACGAATAAGCGTCAGTCGATGGTCGTACACTATTGGGTCCGGAAACCACCCTCAACACAACGACGGAGGGCCGGTCAGAGCCAAAAGCCGCTCCCGCCATTAGGTGGTAAAATCGTCATCTCCATTGTGCACGTCAAGGAGCAGACGGGGCGGAAGGCCATGCGGTCGCCTCGGGCGCGTGTGCTGGCCGAGCTGCAAGCACGGTCAAAACTCGAGACCTCGCGACCGTCGGACGAAGTCGAGCACATGCGTTTTGACGTGCGCTGGGAGCCGGAGCAAGGCGCGTTAGGCGTCACACCAGCTCCGGAAGACATGTTCATCTCCCCGGAGAACTCCAGATAGTGCGTAACCGCGCCTGCCGGAGTTAGGAAGAAACTGACCATTTGTGTACAGGATCCGGAAGATCTCGATTTCGAGAGTTTGCTTCGCAGGGTGATCAGACGTCATACAGAAGGCGTCATGAAGTTCTTCCAGGCGCAGCTTCAGCGGGGTCCTACCACGCGGAACGTGTTCTCACCTCCAGGCGAGGTCACATTCGTTTCCAACGGTGAGCGTAATTCACCTTGCCGTCGGTGACATGAACTCACGGCACATCAGAGGGTTCGCCGTCATTACGGGTGCACTTGTGCGCGGACGAGATTGTCGTTGTGACGGTCGACCCTCGAACAGGACGAGTAACTCTCCGCGATACGGGCGACCTCGCGGCCGCTGGGCGGGGTCCTCGCTTCGCCGCCATCACGGAGAGGCTGAATGAGTCGCCGTTCATGCTTCCGCATGCCCTTGTGGCGTTGCGGGTCACCGTGAGTGCATTGACTATCATAAGCTCATGGGGTCTTAACTCGCTGCCATAGACTATCACGGACCTCGCGGAACAGAAGGTGCAATATCTGGGTCTGCAGAGCTTCCGGACACGGAATTTCTCTCAGGACGGTACGGACTTCACGTTGGCATCGATAATCTGCGTACTCACAACGAATGTGTAGAGCTGAAGAAGCTCGGCCCGGATGCACAGGGGACGCTCTACATCCAACTCGGCAATTTCCCAATGCACTACTTGGTGCTTGTGATCACCGACCAGGACTTCCGATACGCCCTTATAAACGTGAAGGAGGTCGAGAGCTCCGTGAACCACGATCTCAAGATGGAGGATATCGGGTGGTTGAACGTGCGGCGAATACATGGCGGCGATGTCACTGTCGAAGCCGGTGCCGGTCCGGAGGCCACCGTTGGACAGAAACGGAAGCGAGACGAAGGGATGGCGCATGGTGCGACGTCCGCGGCGCAGTATCCGACGAGGTGTGTATGTCGGAGGCCAGTGAGAAACCGGGGTGCTAATGCGTTGACAGCTTTCGCCTCGAGACGAAGATGCTGCGGGAATTGTACGCGTATTGCTGGTCAGTGCTCATCTGCCTATGTGTATACTGTTTATGTGCTCATGCGATGACCGTTGCAGCGCGCGTGTCGCGTACACGAAGGTCGAGCAGCAGTTCAAGTTGCGGAGCATTCCGTTCACCCATGTCAACTCAACGTTCAACTCGTACATCCCCGAGTTCGGCAACGTCCAGTCCTCCCTCGCGCGCACCATCCCCGCACTCTGCGTACAGTCCAAGGACATTCTGTCGGGGGCACCCGCGGCTGAGGCAGCAATGCCGAATATCCGTGTCATCCCTCTCAACTGGTGGTCGGAGGACGACGCGAAGGTCGTCACCTGCGTCAAGCTCAAATACGTGCAGCAGCCCATCGGGAAGCGTGCCAGCGGGAGCACGGTCATCCGGCCGTCCAAGCGGATCATCTACGACACCCGCGAGGCGATCGTCTCCTTCCTCTCGGACGACGTCGACAAGTGTGTTGACGAATTCCTGGAGGAGTGGGCGCGCGTGTCCAAGATGGTCGTCATCGCACGCGAAGTCGCGCAGATGTCCGCGAAGTACCTCTGGACAGACGTCCGCCTCATCTCGTTCGACCTCCAAACCGTCGAGTTTACGTACGCTGCCGACTACGCCGTCTCACTTACGTGCACGGACGAGATCGAGACGAACCGCAGCTCGTACCACCTGCGCTTCTCGCGCGTCCTGCCCGACGACCAGATGCAGGTCGACGACATCCCGGACCCGACACACAACCCGCACGAGGATGTCGAGCTCTTCCTGTGCAACCTCCTGGGATACGGCAAGCTCTCCACGGCGCTGCACCGGCTCGTCTCCCTCCTACGAGAGACACTCCCATCGTCGCCGAGCTGGAGGACATCCGCGTCGCCGCGGCGCGAAAGGGCGAGTCCATCGACACGTTCCCCAAGTCCGCTGGGTGGTTCCGCGTCCTGTACGGCGACCTCCGGCACGCGCTCGACTTCAGGTTAATGACGGGCGCGCGCGTGGTCATCCTCGACGCTGCACACACGCTGTTCGACGACGGCGCGGACGGGCGCGGGGTGCGGCGGCCTGGAAAGCCGTCGCTGTCTCTGACTGCACTGTCGAACTCTGTCGCGCTGCGGCCCATACCGGAGTTTGGGACGCTGGTCGCGGAGGCTATCCAGGCTGCGGTGGCTCATGGGGTCCGGGGACAGTTTGCACCTATTGGGATCGGGGTTATCTGCGACGTGGCTGCGGTGAGGGTCGTTGGGAGGATGTTGCACCAGAAGGTGGTGGAGAAGCTGGGGCAGACACGACCTTCGCGTACTTAGTTTACGACCCTGCAACGTCGTCATTGAAGCAGTATCACTGTCTTCTACTTTCCGCGCATGCAACTTGACAACGGAAATCTCATCTCACACAGAACAGATGAAGTATCTCCTTAACAGATGATCGCGGCGATGAACGAGATGCATTGCAGAAACTACATAAAAATACATGGGGAAAGTCTATCAGACGAACGCCCTCCTCGCTGGCTCGCGGGTCCACGGCTGCAAGCAGCGCGCAGACACCGCGGGCCAAACGTCCTCGAGACCGCCGTGAGGCGGCCATGTTCTCGGTTATACGAGGGGGCGCGGATGTCATCGACTAGACTTGAAGGATGTGGCATGTGTAAACATGCGAGACTCGAGTTAGTACCTATAAAATAGATCCTAGCTGAGTATGTTCTGAGGAAACAACCATGTCGGGGGCAGGCTTATATAGTCCGGGAGGGGTGGTCCGTGCGCAGGAGAATTTTTGGGCGCCACTGTGCATGGGACTTTGTTCAGCTTGCGGGTGGTGGGCGGGCGCTTGCCCTGCGTCCAGGTTGTCATCGTCCGCCATTGCGCACCGGGTTACGTGCCGAACTGCTTGAGCGCAGCTGCATTTCGCAATGCGGGCAAAATAGAGGTCTCTTCTGTGACCGTCTCTTTGCTGCGTGCTGACCACGAGGCCAGTATGTATAGTACTGAATATTCGCAGCTTGACTCGGACAAGCGAGTAGTCGAGTGCGCGCCGCGGGATGCCAGTGCTTGCGCTCCTACGGCTCGCCAACGTCTCATATATCCTCCCGCGACGCCTGTGCGACGTCCGGTATTGTTATATTTTGTGTACCATCGGGTGGTCGCCCGGCGATCTGGGACCTTGGGGAGGACCCTGAGGAAGGTGATCTCGGGAGAGACTAACGAGATGCAGAAGCGGTGCAGCGTGGCCCGTGGTGGTCCTACACCCGATCCGCATCTAGCGTTCGCCTTGCCGTTCTTGTTGCGTCCCACCGCCATGGTTCGCAGCGTGCGGCGCGTGAACGGACACGCTGCTGTGGTGAGGGGGTGCTGCGGTAGCCCGGGGCTTCTGCAGCACGTCGTCGGCGCGCTCCGTCGCGACTTGAGCGAAGCTTTTATACATGACCACGCCTGGCACCCTCCCCCTCGTTATCATCCTCTTCGTGGTCCTCGCTTCGAACGCGATCACAACCCTGCTATCATTCGTCCCTCTGGGTCTGTTTGTATACGCCTTAGCCTACATTGTCCGTCATGCTTGACCCGGCAGCGAACACGAGCTCTCCCTCCCAACTCGCAGTCGACATGACGGCTATTTGCGAACTCTTGGGTAATATGAAGGCGACATACGGGACTATGTACGTACCCTCATGCAGGGCCCCCACTGGAATCCGCGCTGACCGTGGATGCAGCGAGCAGTCGTTTCGAGAACTAAACGATCAGTCTGAGCAGGTGTCGAAGCTTGGTCCCACCATGGTATGTGTGCTCGCAATGCATGATCATGACATTGCTAACTTGCCGAACTCCTTGGTGTGACACGTTGTCTAGGACACGGCAAAGGAGCAGCTTCTTGCCCTTCGTCGACAAATGAAGGAACACGACCGATCTCAGGAAGGTCGTGTGGCCGATGTCCGCCGAATGATCAAGGACGACATCAAGGTGGAGGCCGGCAATGCCCTTCGGTACGTGTGTTCACCTCACTACTGACTGATGAAGTTGAGTATGCCCGACTCACCTACGCTCGACAGGAGTCAAATTCACGATCAGATCAAGCTTGAGGTCGCGAAGCAGGTCAAGGATCAGATGGACGCCCAGATGCACGAGCATCTCCCCGTTCCGCTTGGGCAGCAGGCAGAGGAGAGTCGCCGCCAAATCGTCGAGGTCAAGCACGCCCTTGAGAACTCGTACGTTTATATCTCTTCATACCAGCGTCAGAGTGCTCATGGCTGTCCGTGCATGCAGGGAGGCGCGTCGGAAGAACTCAGGGCTCAGGCCGAGCCCCAGCAACATGAACGACACGCTCGAGGTGGTCCTGAAACCGGACGGGACGAAGAGCACCCTCTATCCGGCGAACCTGCGTTCGCTCTTCTCCTACGACAGTACGTATGGTCTATCGTGAACCACCTGTGTAGTACGTGCTAACTGGCCGATGCAGACGTTAAGGCGCGTGATCTCCTTAAGGACTTCGGTCTGCACGACCACGGCGTGCTCGAAAAGAACTTGAACCGCTTCATGGCGCATATCGGTACGTACCTCTTCGCTTTAGTGTTCGTGTGGTGACGCAACCTCCGTAGGGATCAGGTTTGAACTGGTCCCTGTGCCCCTAGCAACGTAACCAGCCCGAGGGCGAAGACAGCGGACGTTCCTTCTGCAGCGTCCCGGAAGTGAGCCGCTTCCTTTGCACCGTCTCGTGTACACTGCACGTGTTGTACCGTCTACGTCTCCCCATTGTTGTAACATACCTGTGATGTCCGTGCTCGTTGAGTAGGCTATCGCTGTTGTATCATACCAGTAGTTCATGTCATCGTATCATCTTCGTGTCTTCTCCTGGAGCCCCGAAGGCGCGCCCTGGTTCCCATCAGGCCCTGTTAGGCCTTTGGTAGGGAATCTAAAGCAAAGAAGTAGCCAGAAAACACGCGGGTCGACGCACGTCTCGCTGTAAGTCAACAACGTGATGCCCGGAAGAAGGTGAAAGACCTCCCGCCATTGTTCTCGAGAAGAAGGAGCAACTCCTACCAGTTTCAGCAGTGCTCGTCTGGGTCCAGGCATTAATAAAGCGGCGGCGACCACAAGGGTTCCTCGGCAAGAAGACTAGCGAAGCAATGGCGGAGTTGCTTTGTGTTCGCCGCTCGAACAACCGCAGAACTTCGGAAGAATCTGAACAACGCTAGCTGTCTTGATAGACGCGTCAACGCCGGCGGCGGAGGTTACGCGGTGCGAAGACCAGCGATGCCAGGAGACGAGTGTTTGTCGAGCTCAGTCGAGGTGAATGGAGACATTCAGAGGTCTTGGGTCAGTTCCAGGAGAGAGGACGACGAGGAGAGCTGCGGCCTAGAGCCGGGCAATTAAGAGAAGGCCATTTTCCTGGCCACGAGAAGTGGACAGGTTTTGGAGGGAGTAATGTCGAAGTCTTTAGGAGTGGGAAAGTGGGGCCCCACATGGTTTTGCGTTTCAGACAGTCGTGCAGGGTATGTGTCTCCCACAGTGCACCTGCAGATGGTTATCGAAGGCCACCAGCCAGAAGCCAGAAGCAACCTGGGTGAACACGCCCGAGCAGGCTGCTGCACAACGTGGCATCTGGCGCAGCTCCGGCGTGTGGTCAAGAAGAGTCCGAGTACTCAGCTAATATGAGCAGAGTCCGGTACCGGACTGAGTTACTGTAGCGGCGGTGAGGGCGGGCGAGAGCCCGCCCAAGCAAGCCGCGCGCGGTCAGAGATATTGCATTTGCCATTCTGCGCGACAACTGCAATCTTTCTGTCCGACTCCAAACGACTCCAAAGAGCAATACTAGCAATACTGTATCATCCGGTGTGGCCAGGTTTGCCCGGAGGGGCCATGGCTTATGGTAGATCTGATTAGATGAGGTAAGTAAGGTGTAACCGGCAAGATAAGATCAGATTTGTATGCCGGATTAGTGCAGATTCCATCGGCTGGTAACGAGATCAATGGACAGCATACAAAACCAGCGAACCGGAGTTCGGATGCGTGTAGCGACAATGGACGGCTCGCAGGACTGATCCTCTCACCTCTCCTTCCTTCTCTTCCTCCATTCCTTCCGTCTTTCCCTCCTCTCCGTTCCTTCTCCCCCCACGCCGTCGTCGTCCCGCCCGACGTCGTTGCGCCCGATGCCCGCGAGGACCCTCCCGACGACGTCCCCAGACCCCGCCCTCAGTCCGCCGCGTTTCTACACCCGGGTTGCGCCTCACACGCCGCCACTGTCCCGCCCGCACAGGGACAGCTACGACGACAGATCCCTAGAGCCCCCATTTTACGCCGTCGCCATGCCCCCTCCGAACGCACGTCCCGACCCAGACTATGCCGCACAACAAAGCTGGTTACCTCCACCATCGCAGCGCGTATACCCAGACCCTTCTTCGATACCCCCGCATTGGCAGATCCATCCCGCCACGATCCAGCAGCTCCGCGACGGCCGCACGTACGTGCCTCCGCCCCCCGTGCTGCAGAACTCCCGTCTCCCTTGGCAGCACCCGTACAGCCGTGCGCTTCAGGTGCAACCTATCAACGCGCCACCACCTCCGCCGCTACCGCACAAGGTCTGGATTCTTGACTGCAAAGGTTGCGGCACGTTCCTCACCAACCGAGGCATGAAGGTGAGCAGGTTCGCTCCGCCCGATCATTTGGTAGCTATGCAGAACGCAGACCCCACACGGGCAGCCGAAGGTTTGATTACGTGCTAGTTGGTCTAGCGCATACTTTTCTAAAGTCGCCATTCATGTTGCATTGAGCGATCGAAGAGCACCGGATCGAGGAGTTCCCTCCAGTCCGAAGGGCAGCCCGGACTACTCCGCCCACTTCTCCCCGTTGCATATACCGTTACGGCACGGATATGCGGGCGGGCATTGTGACAGCATGCTTCCAACCGCATTTCTAGCGATCGCACCCGCTATCGGCGACACTGACAACTTGTGATCCCAGGCTGTCCTTCTATTACGTCCCAACGTGCCCCTCTACTCTACGGATGCCCTACCCATCAACTGTTCCGCCTTCACGTCCGAGGCGGAGGCCCCAACACATGCGACCAGCTCATCGGTCTCTACGACGTCGTCCGCACGCTCTTCCATCTCAGGACCCAGCGGGGAACTCCCTCAATCCGCCGGATCAACAGAGCGGTCCCCATCTCGCACCTGCGAATGTCTGACACAGACACTCTGTTGCCACGGCTGCGGCAATCCTGTAGGCTACATGATCGTCTCGCCTTGCCAACGATGTACCTCGTCAATAACGGTGAATAACCGCGCCACGAACGGCCACCGCTTCGTGTTCTACTCCAGCGAGATCACCGCCTGCGAGCGGCACTACGTTCGTGGGGAACGAGGCGTGCACCCCTTCCACCCGCCTCCGCCGGCGCCTCCTATGCACGCCCTGCAGACCAGTTTGGCGGGACTGACCATCGGGACTTCCTCGTCATCATCTATCCCGAGTCTGGTTCCTGCATCTCCTCCCTCGCCCGGCACGCCAGCCTCGATGCCCCCTCTATCGCCTGGACCTGCGCTTCCCGGAAGAAGACCATCAGTTGACTATCTCCCGACGCCCCCTCCTGAGTCCGACAGCCCGTTCGCGCCGAACTCACGTATTGTGCCTTCCACATCGTTCCCCGCATCTGCCACCGCGCGCCGCTCGACCGTCAGCGTGAGCACAAGCATGAATTTGAGCTCAGCGCCCGGCCGAATTGGTGCTGGGCCAATAGATGATTCCCGCCAGCTTCCTCCTCCGGCCCCACCCAACTCGCATTCCACGTCTCCATATACGGGCACTCCGAACCTTGCAACGAGTGTATCGAGGCAAACGTCTCCACCCATGCCCCCGTCTCCGTCTCGGGCCCGGGCTGCTTCTGCATCCGCCGCCTCAGCTGCTGCCAACCTCCCGGCGCCTACACTGCACGGCTACATCCTCAACGGCACGCCGGTCTTCCTCCAGCGGCCGCTGCACCTCATCCAGCCTGTTCAGCCGCCTCCGCCACCCGTGCTTGCCCCAGAGCCGCTGAAGGCCGGGGAGATAGTGTATTGGCACCATCTGCTGAGGAGCGGCGAGATTCCCGCGGTCTCAGAGGACCCGCGTGCGCGCGTGGGTAAGCCCGAATCGAAGGACGAAAACACCGGTCGGCGCAACACGATTCCCAGCGGCGTCGTCGCCGGGCGGTGATGCGCGTCCGGGTTGACGTGCCTGCCCTCGACCGAAGGCAGGCTCCGCGAATTGCAGCTGTCGAGTGCTGAATCATATCCAACAACCGAAGACTACCTCGCTCTCCTCGGAGTTCGAACGGACGGACTATCTATTCCTGTTTATTCTTCATTAACGCTGTATATCTTTCATGCCGCAAACCGGGAGACCCTCGCCACGGGTGCCGCTCAGCGATGGCCGGGTAGTGCGTCCGTTCCATGTAGTGGCCCGTACCCTACGCTCTGTCTGTCCCACTCTCACGCCTCCCCACGTTACGATTGAAACGTTCCGAATATCTGTCTACGCTTCTTGACACGTCACGCCCGCACGGAACATCACTGTCCCTGTCGATACCCCCGTACACTCCCCCGCGCACCCTTGTATCCATCATCCTGCACCCGCATCTCGCCATTTGTTCTGGGAACTGGAAGGCTCAATAATCGCTTCTTCATCTATCTAGGTATCATCTCCCCGCCTTGCAACACCCCACTCCCCTTCTTGTAACATTGTTCAGGCTCATGCCGGAGCCTATAGCTTGGTCTCTCGCATCCCCGTTATTGCTGCCCGTTGTTGGTCATCGGTCATTGTTCATTGTCCTTGTTCTTGTCACCATCATTGTCACTGTCACTGTCGTCGTCGTGTCTGCACTGTGCCCCGTCGCATCGCGCTCTTCACGTTGTTGTTCTCCCATCTGCCCATCCACTTCTCCTCGTCAATCGCCGCATCCCCCATTCCGCATGCATCAGTATTAATCTTCTTACCACACCCGTGCGTAGACTTCATACCTGTCACCGTCACCCGCCTCACTGTATTTACCGCCCACGTACCACATATCCGTACATCATCGACATGTCTGTTTTAGCCACCGTCAGAAGGACACGGCGTCTCTCGGCGCCCACGCCCGTCTTCTCTCCGGTGACACCAGTGTCACGTAGGATTCAGTGTTGACATGTTGACTGCAGGGAGTATAGATGTAGTCGCGAACGATGCTCATATATGACACAGGCTGCGCTGCATGACGCACTGAGTGCGCCAAAGACCAGGTTCAGTGCGGTGAGGATGTAGTTCTCTTTGTTCGCTCTGACGCTCTTTGCATCTTAGGTACCTCCATATTCCACTTCCAGCCACATAGTAAGTTCCTCCGTTATCGTACATCGCGGGTTCGTTCTTTTACATAGGTCTCTGCAAGCAACACAACTCACAAGGGCGGAATTTCACCCGGCCAGAACGCGCTCCCGCCCTTGTTCTTCTCGTACCAAGGAACATCGTGCGCCAGAAGCACCTGCGCCCGCTTGTTCTCCTCCAACAGCTTCACGATGTTCGCAATCTGCGCCTCCGCCTTCTCGACGTCCACGTGCATGCAGAACGGCTTGCGCGGGATCTTGCCCTCGCCCTTGAGCAGCCGCCAGTCGTGCGCACTGTCGGCGGCGAGGTAGAGCCAGCCGCCGTCCGCAGTCGTGCGTACAAGGAGGTTGACGTGTCCCGGCAAGTGGCCCGTCGCGTCGACGATGTACAGGCTCCCGTCCCCGTAAAAGTCGTGTGCATGGGCGAGCGGCCCGATCGCTGAGGCGCCGGAGAGGTCGAGGTAGTCGACACGCTCCTTCGGGATTGCCTTGAAGCATCTGGTCGAGAGCTCCTGCGTATGTCCGGTCGCGGGGTCCGGCAGCGCACGCGCCCCAGCGCCGACGATGAACTTCGCCTTCGAGAACGGGGTCGGGTCGCCGACGTGGTCGATGTGGATGTGCGAGATGCAGACGTAGGTGACGTCCGCAGGTCGAGTCCGCCCTTGGCGAGCGACTCGGCCACGTCCGGTTGTGCGTTCATGTCCGCGCCGCCCTTGCGCACCTCCGCGGCGTACTCTGGCGCGAGCGTCGCCCAGTCCTTGTGCACGCCGAGGTCGAAGACGAACGTCTCTGGGCGCGTGGCGTGGCGGATGAGGAAGCAGAGGGAAGGGACGACGACGAACTCTCCTGGCGTGGGGTCCGGGTCGACGAACCAGGCCGAGGGGATCTTGACGTGACCTCCTTCGAGGGCGGAGACTTTGCAGAACGCTTGGTTCGCAGCGGGAGGTGGTAAGCTCATGTCCTGTGCAGGGTCCCAGCATCAGTAACGTCGGTGTGCTTAGACGGATATCTACTCACGAAGTGTTGGACAGGACCAAGGTCTGGACATCCTCTGTTCCGTCGCACTCGTTTAAGTACGCCGCTTCGCGCGCTAACTGCCGATGACTGTAGCGAGCTCGACGGAACCGGATCTGATCATCCATTTGTTTAAGCGATTCCTACTCCTCTACTTACCCAGGCCTCAGGCCCAAACCGGCGCAGTGAGATGCGCTTTCATCAGTAATCCCGTCACCTGAGCGACAGACTCAGTATCATGACTTAGTGCGCGAAGAACCCACGGCACCGCCGATCCCGCCGCCTCCCAAGCGTCAGCGAGGATGAGACGTTGCCATTGCAGGACGATCCTTCGCACGGTAGACGAAGCAGCGTCGGTCATCTGGGAACGAACGGTCATGATTTACGCAATATACGTGCTGACGGCTCGTAAGACGACGCGACGAGAGCGCAGGCACGTCGGACTACGCACATTATCGGCGGAACATCATCGTCCACGCTAGCTTAGGTGAGCATAACCTACACTAGGATAGAGAACCACAAACAGCGAGAGCACGGACTTCACCGAGCACCGGAGTCAAGAACATTCTGACAAATCCTCCCGGCGCCTGCGGTCAATGGAGGTTCAGAGCGATGCGATCTTGTCCGGCCAGTATCCCTTCCCCTCGTGTACGAACGGACGGTCGTGCGCCAGCAGCACCCGCACCCTCGGCGTCGCCACCAACGTCTTCATGTGCTCGATGGTCTCCTCCGCCTTCGCTCTGTCCTCGTGGATACAGCCCCACACGGGGTGGCGTCCAATCCCCGCCTCCCCCGTCAGCAGGCGCCAGTCGTGCGCACTATCTCCCCAAGGTACACCCACCCGCCGTCTGCCGAGGTGCGTGCCATGATATTGAGGTGTCCCGGGATGTGCCCCGGGGCGTCGACGATGTACAGGCTGCCGTCGCCGTACAGGTCGAGCGCCCGCGGGAGCGGCCCGAGCGGCGCCCACATCTCTTTCCTGTCCGGAGTCGCTGGGATCGCGAGCTCAGGGTTGACGAACACCGTGCGCTCGAAGGGGACGTCGACAGAGTAGAGGGTGTGCTTGTACTCGGGCCCCTTCTCCGCGATGATCTTCAGTGCGCCGTTCCCGAGGATGAACGTCGCGTTCGGGAACGCACGCGGGGAACCCGTGTGGTCGAAGTGGATGTGCGACAGCACGACGCGCTTGACGTCCGCGCGCGACACACCGCCTTTCTCAAGGGCGGCGGGGATGTCGCGCCCTTGGAACGTCATGTCCATGTGGCGCGTGAGCTCGCGGGCGCCGGCAGAGTAGTTCTCGATGTCGGGCCGCACGCCGAGGTCAAAGAGGAGGATGTCGCCGGTGCGCGAGTGGCGGAGCAGGAAGGAGAGCACGGGGACGTCTGTCATCTCGCCCTCCATGGCGACGTCGACGAGCTGCCCGAGGAGCATGTTGATGTTTCCCGCGTCGAACGCGGAGACGTCGCAGTATGCTTGGTCCTTGGCTGGGGGTGGTAAACTCATACTGATCCGGTACCAGCGGTCAGATTCGCTGGTCACGGATGATGGGTGCAGCAGGCTCACATTCTGGTGGGAGTCGCAGCTGGCGGTGGTGGTCGCGGCTGTTGGGTGGCGCGCACTGGGATGTCCTGGAGGTTAGAGGTTTATATAGCACGTCATATGGTCCAAGACTGGGTTGGCGTTCTCATGGCACATGAGACTAGTATTGTCAGTGAATCGCGAGAAGATCTTGGTCTGCGTTGGCGCGCTTCTGGAGCTTCCTGCCAACCTTCATGGTACCGATGCCTCGGATAACTTGAAAGCGAATAGTGATCCTGCACCTTGCATCCTATGCCGCCCTTAAAGGCTTGTCCAATACCGAATCCGATAATCCTGTCACTGCTGTACATCAAAGTGTTATGCTGCAGTCCTGATTTGCGTCATCCTGATGTACTCGTCAGCGATCGCTCCGACCAGAAACACGCTGACAAGGCTTCGAAGACACAACGTACCTCCCAAGTCTCCAGGCCGCCGGCACAAGTCGCTACAGCGACTCGATCTTGCCCGGCCAAAATGCCGCCCCATCCTTGTTCTTCTCGTACCACGGCACGTCGTGAGCCAAGACGACTCGCACCCTCGGATTCTCCCTCATGAGCGTGCGTATCCTCCCGATATGCTCCTCCGATGCGGCAACGTTGAGATGCGCGCAGCCGAAGAGCGGATGATGTCCGATTTTGCCGGTCCCATTGATGAGGCTCCAGTCGTGCGCGCTGTCGCCAGCGAGGTAGATCCATCCTCCGTCCGCAGACGTCCGGACGAGGAAGTTCAGGTGGCCAGGCAAGTGCCCGGGGCCCGCATCGACGATGTACAGGCTCCCGTCGCCGTAGTAATCGAGCGCGTGCGGGAAGGGGCCGAGTGCGGGCCATCCCTCGGGGTCGAGGAAGGTCGTGCGGCCCTCGGGGAGAGTCTCCTGCAGGATACTCGAGTTGGGGTTCTTCGGCCACCCGTCAGCGACAAGCGGGCGCGCGCCCTCGCCGGAGATGACTTGTGCGTTGGGGAAGAGGGATGCGTCGCCGGTGTGGTCGAAGTGGAGGTGCGAGATGCAGAGGTGGGTGATGTCCGCGGGCTTCGTGCCGCCCTTGGCGAGCGCCTCGACGACGTCCTGCGGGACCTTGATCTCGAAGTGCAACTTCTCTGTGAGGTACTTGATGGTGTTCGGAGGGAGGACAGTCGCGAAGTCCTTGCGAATACCGAGGTCGAAGAGGAAGAGGTCGGGCTTCGTGGTGTGTCGGATGAGGAAGGCGAGTGCGGGGACTTCAACGAAGGTGTCGTCGCTGACGCCGTCGAGCACCCACGCCAACGGCACCTTCACGGATCCTGCGTCAAGAGCAGAGACATGGCAATACGCCTGATTGGGGGAGGGGGACGGGAGACTCATTCTCAACGGTCTTTCTGTGTCTGGAAGAACGTTAGTTCCATCGAGGAATAGTAGTAGAGTCTCGACATACGTACCTAGTCAACGGGTAACGAGATGGTGCAGTACTGTATGTACCACGATGGCCTCACTGCAGCCCTTTTATCAGATCTGCGGTGAGCAAGTGCCGCTGATGTCTGATAAGTTGGTCAGCTGAAGCCTGGGCCTGAAGGCGTGAAGCCTTCAATCAATGCCAGACCGGTGCTGTAGTCATGGGAAGGATGTCTCGAAAAATCGTGAAAAGTCGTAGCTAGTGACGTCACAGGCATGCAACAGAACACGCAATTGCACGCGAGACTCAGTCTCCAGAATCGCAACGTCCACGACTCAACGAGGCAGAAGAGCTGTGTTTCTGAAGGCCAGGGGCCGTCGGGCCTCAAGATCGCAGTGGTGTAGAGTACAAATGCGGGCTCTGTAAGTATGCGCGGTGAGTTGCCCGAACGTGCTCAGTAAGCTGCAGTACATAAGCTGCAGTAAGCCATCGCAGCACCTTGATCGGCGGCAGCGTGCTGGCTGTGTTGGTAGCACTTAATTCCGGCAGGCCATCAAGATTGAACCTGGATCGACAGATGTTGGGCGGAGGGAGGAGGAGGAGCAGCCTGAGGATGGCGAAGTCTGGGCGTGCACAAGTGAATTGAGCATCATACGCATATCTTCCTCAATTCCGACGCCGATGGTAGGACCTTGTTGCGTAGAATGAGTGTCGGGGGTAGTTGAGCGCACCTGTGGACGTGGAAGCCTCGTTCACAGTGTAAGTAAAGAAGTAAAGTGCTCGGGCGCTTGGGCTCCAGATGCCACCCTAGCAGGACCCTGATCACCCCGTTTACAGTCGGTGCTCTTCTGTGCTCCGAATTGTCTCCTACGCTCTCGTTGTTCAACTGAGGTCCCCGACAATCCGAGTGTACATGCTAACTCCCCATCTCCGACTGCGCCGTGCGACCTGGAACGATGCGCCATCCTGATGCGAAAACATGGCCTGGCAATCGTCATCTGACATATGATGACATACCAGATCATCTTGACTTACCGGGACTATATATTTGTCTGAGACTCTGAGTCTATCGCCGCTGCCTACGTATCAAACCATCGTGCTCAACCAGTGTATACCCATCTGCTTACCACCATGTCCGCCGATTCCAACCTCTCTGGATTCTACGCGTACACCGACACGCTCAAGGGCGTGTACTACGGCCCTGGCTCGGTGAAGACTGCGCTACCTCAGCTACTCGACATCCTCGGAGCAAAGAAGGCTCTCGTCGTCACCGGGAAGAGTCTCTTCCACAAGGTCTGTCGTGCCGTCCATCCGATTACTGGTATTGGCCAAGTCTCTACTTTACAGACCGACGTCGTGAAGACTGTCGCGAACATTCTCCGGGAACGCAACGCCTACGGCGCGACGTTCTACGAGATCGGCGAGCACGCACCCGTCGCAGGCATCAAAGCTGGTGTGCAGAAGTTCAAGGACGTCGACGCAGACGTGATCGTCAGCGTCGGCGGCGGCTCGCCCGTCGACGCGTCCAAGGCCATCCTGTACTTCGTCCAGCAGGAGCGCGGCGGGCGGTACCTCCCGCAAATCGCCATTCCGACCACCCTCAGCGCGGCAGAGTACACTGTGAGTCCTCTTCTCTGACAGCGTCCGTGCTGATCGCTGACGGTGATGGTCTTCAGATCGGTGCGGGATACACGAACGAGGAGGGCCACAAGGTCGCGGTGCACGCGCCGGAGCTTGCGCCGTCAGGCATCATCCTCGACGCCGAGCTCACCCTTTCCACCCCAGAACGCCTGTGGCTTTCCACCGGTATCCGTGCCCTCGACCATGCCGTAGGTCCGTTCGGTCACAAAATTTGCTGCGAGGACGAGCTTCGTGTCTGATTAAATGTTGTGTTGTCACAGAGAACCTCTATAGGCCGCTCGTTCCCCCACCCATCAAGCACCTCTGCTACGCCGCGCTCGCCGACCTGTTCAAGTACCTGCCTGCCTCTAAGGCCAACCCGCAAGACATCGAGGCCCGGCAGAAGCTCCAGATCGCCTCGTGGATGAGTCTCTGGCCCATCAAGGTCTCCAGTCACACGTACGTCGATTGCGCGCACAAAGTCATGGCACTATGCACTAAATTTCAGTTGTCGCCATACACAGCGCGCTTGGGCTCTCGCATGCTCTGGGCCATAAGCTCGGCGCCACGTACGGCATCCCACACGGGATCACGTCTGTGAGTTGACCGCCGCCCTATGTAAGACAGTATGCAAGTGAGGACGCCACTAACGGAGCATCCACACAGTGTCTCACTCTCGCACCGGTCGTCGCGCTGAAGGCGGAGACGGCGTCGAAGGAGGACAAGGAGTGGCTCGCGGGCGCGCTCTTCTACCTCCGCAAGCCGTCCACGGGCTCGCTCGAGGGCGACGTCACACAGCTCTCGGTCGAGATCCAAAAGTGAGTGGCTTAGTCACGTGTTCATCCGCAATGGCTTATGGATGTTGCGTCGGTTTTATCAGGCTTGTTGACGGTCTCGGACTTCACTCAACGCTCTCACAGTGCAAGGTCCCGCAGGAACACGTGCAGACGATCGCGGAGAGGGCGGTGGGTAAGGAGGACCCGTTGCTGTCGAAGGTTGTTGGACTGCTGCAAGGGATTTACGTGTAGATGAAGTTACGTGTAACGACTGAACAATGTCCCTTGGTTCATGAGTATATGTACAATTGGAAGTGCCAGTAGCTATAAGTATGGGTATCTTACGATCATCCTCGGAACTTCGAAACAATTTTGGGAAGTTCTGCTCGTTAGACTAATACCCACCACAACAAAGGAACAAGCGCGAGCGTAGACAGCGTCGTGCCGAAAGTACGCTGTGCAGAACTGGTCGTATACTTGATATCAATCTTCGATATTCTGAGGATTGCGTCCTCGGTGGGTGGTCCGCTAGTCCAGTTGACGTTGCCACTTGACCACTGTAAAGCCAAGTAAGAACTCGCTCGCTACGGATGTGTGCGTCACGCTCACCGAGTTCCAGAGGAAGGCCGATGGCACATAGGGTACATTCGTATCCATGGTAGCGATCAACGCGCCGTCAAAGTAGTACTTCGTCGATTTTCGGCTCCACTCAAGGGTATACTGCGAGAAGGGCAGTGTCAGCAGATGGGCAGATGGTCCTGGACATGGAACGAACCTCGTGTGCCGCAGCGGTTGGGTCTTGCGGGTACGGGATTGCGTCGCGGGTGTTCTGTGACGAGTTGCAGCTCGTCGCCTGATTCGTGAGTTGCAATCCCGGGGTGATGCGATCATTGCCGGTGGTGAAGTGCGACGTGAGAATCTCGATGTCTGACTCCTGGCAATCATTCTTATACGTGAAGAAGCTAAAATCCCCAAGTGGATGGATCGATATGAATTTCGCTTATGGACATATCGAGCATACGAGACGTACCCGTGACACACGCCCGGAACCTTGGACGCGATCGCGGTGGTCTTGAATGTCCCGTAGAGGATATTCGTGTCGTTGGTCTGGATGGCCGCACTTGGCACGCTGCTGCCATTCGCAGTGCCTCCGGACACCTTCAATGTCAGATAGCCGTCGGCGATATCTACGTTGGCCGCGGTGTAGGTGCGCGGGTTAGGATCGCTCGTGGAGTCGACGGTGTAGTTGTTGATGATGATCGTGTTATTTGCGAGGAACGCCTGCGCCGTATTGTCCGGGTTCGACGAGTCGTATGTCGAGAAGTCCATGTAGATGGACTTCGATTTGGACTTCGCGAGCACGAGCGGGAGAAGAGCGAGTAGGAGTGTTGAAGAGATCATGGTGGTGGAGGGTAGATTGTTAGGTTTAGAGTGTGTTAGTAGGTGGTTTCGATGAACACAGTGACTCGCAACGAATCTGATTCCCCCATATATACGGGAGGAAAACCGAATATGTAGTGACGGAGGCTGACTGGGCCGGCGGAAGACTCCACATTCGCGGAAGCAGTCCGATCATCCCTTGACGGGGCAAGGCATCGTGCACAGGAAAAGGGCTGAATTAGGCACTGTAGCCGCAAACCACTCGGCGATCCCGGAGGAGGCGGTGCAGTTATGATCTGGTCCAGCTCATGGTCATTGCTATCGGTAGTCGACGACGGTCGTTGCTGGCACTCGAGTCTCGGAGTTGGAGCGGGTCGCCAGTAACGTAGAGGCCGAGACAAGGTAAGTGTCTGCCCGTATTATAGACGTCTGATAGGTTCCAGTGGCGAGAGGTGTTCGTGGCACTTGAGCAGATGTCGAGTGAAAGGACTCGGAGCGCTTGTCAATGGCGTTCAGTACGAGCGATACCATATATGGCATGCGGTTGTGGTACCCGGGCGTCTCCTGTGCTCATGGCGGTGTCGGTGCGTGTGTCAGTCCGACTCCTCCCGCTCGTCAAGCGTGACTGACGAGTCATCTTTCATAGCTGATCTTGGGATCGGGAGGAGGGCTCCTGTAGCTCCGGTACGCATTGGCTCAGCATCTAGGGTGGATGACGGTGAGTCGGGTGTTCAAGGTCCCGCATAGGCCTGTGCTCATTTTGCCATCCACGATTGACGGTCTCCCCGAGTCCCTGCGTACTCACTCACTCCCCGTTCAATGTTATACTCATCCTTGTAGTGTGATACTTAGAGCACTCGTCCGATATGCATGCATATTGGCCTCTCAGAACGTCCCCCATAATGTGGCCTTCGTGATGGGTGGACCTGCTTGCCATTCGAACGCGTGCGTGAAGAGAAAAGACCTTTGTGAACCTCTTACGACATGCGATGCGGTTTATCAATGCACCGCTATTGTCCTGAAGGCCAGACTTGCGCTATGACCGAATGGTCCCGGGTACGTGCCAATGCGGCTCCACAATGCACAATGCTGGCCAAGCCACCCACGCCATCCATGGAAGAGCTCAACAACGAAGCCGGTCAGGTATATAAGGTGCCGTATACTCCAGGTAGACGACAGCTTCACTCGACCCTCCTCATCTCTTTCACCAGCTGAGCCGCGCCTCCAAGCATGGACTCCCATCCTCCGAACCTACCTCGTACCACTCGGACCTCGCACTTCTCTCACAGACAAACTTCTCAAGACATCGCTCGCCGCCTGCGGAGCTGCGGTTACCATCGTCGTGAATGGTAGCTGCCCGAATCCAATTGGGCAGCATACTCAGCGACCTGCGTACCCGTTCATCCGGGCACAATGGCGCAGCTTCTCGGAGGTGAGCACCTACCTCGATATATGCATGTCAACTGGCACTGACGACGGTCACTCGTTCACTCGCTCTCGCTCGCCGCCACTGCGTATTATGGCCGTCATGCGCGCATTGAACGTGAACGGGACTCAGACATGGTTCCCTGTCATCGTGGTGGCTCACGGAGGAGTTTCAGTGGCGCTACTACCTAGTGAGTGCAAGAACTTGCTAGATTTGGCAAGCGTGACCATTCCTGACCTAGTCCGACTGCAGAGCTCCCTCCCACTTGAAGAAGCGATGGTCCTGTCGCTTATCTGGGGCATGGTTTAAGACGCGATACTGAGGCTCTTCAGGTAACGAGAGATTCCTCCCTGTTCCGCATGTGCTGTGCACTAAACTTTTCCACAACAGCCTCTGCCCCCGAGCAATGCGCTCAGCGCAAGAGCGAGATTCTCAGGCTGTTTCCCGCAGCAATTCTCTTGCGACGGAAGCAGTCTTCGATGCGTGAGCTATGCGGCCATTGCCTGAACTGAACATACATTGACGCGATCTATAACACACAAGGTACCCCTTGACTCAGAGACTCTTCCATACCATTGCGCGCCTGGTTATGGTCGGTCCTCTTCTGCGTATCGATCGACATTGTAGCGTCACTCGAGATGTCGCTGCACCACAACAACTCCCGAGGTACGACTCCGCGGGACCTCAGTAATAGTTACTCGGGCCCTCGAGACACGAGTTATACTTATCACTCATACTTACTCTTGTTCAGCAGGAGATCGGCTCCACTGGTCCCCCTGGACAAGCTATACATCTTCGCAATTATGCACGCGGACGAGGACGGGACCGAGGCCCGGGTACGCCCATCGACTCAGCTTGTTCCTCTGGATGGCCAATATTCGCCCTCGGACGGGTTCGAGGCGTGGTTCCCATCGACTCAGCTGGGCCCTCTGGATGGCCATCATCACCCTCAAACGAGGTAGAGAGGTGGTTTCCATCGACTCAGCTGGTTCCCCTGGATAGCCATCATCACACTCAAACGGGGTCGAGAGGTGGTTCCCAAAGATCGAACAGGTGAGCGCGGATTGTCTGTCTTGTGTAGGACAAGATGGCTGACGTTATCGTTGATGTTCGCGTCATGGTGCTGGTCTGTTCCGCCTCCTCCCCTTGCCATTATGTAGTGATCTTTTAAGCAGCGCTGCCATAACATCGCAGTCGTATACGCAATGAATTTAAATTTTAGTCTGACCACATTCTCTCGCCTGCGCACTGTTTAAGCATCACCATGTAAAGCCCGCAGCGGTCAGTCTCGTTCTGTTGGACCTCCTACATGTGACGCAGCCCAAGCCATCGACGCTCATGCCCGAGTTCGGAGAAATGGTCAAGGTGAAGAACAATGAATGAGATTACACAATGAGATTACTTCAACACGCAGTTTGCGCCTTGCTCAGCTCTTGAGCATTCCACCCCAGTGGCTATCCCGCCCTGTACAAATATCCGAAGCCCGTTTGCAGACTTTCAAGCAATCATACCTCCGCCGCGCTGCGCCGCACTCGTAGCTTCGCTGTCCAACATCGACGTATCCGGCCCCGAGCTCATGGTACGCATCGTGGCAAGATCGACGTCCTATTGCGAAGCACCAAGTCAGAAATTCAGTCCCAATCCTTTTAAGATGCGCAAAGCCAACCAAGTGTCCATCCGTTTTCTCCACGCATACCCGGGGATGCTTGTCGGACGTGCTTGCAGACTGCCACTGCCAGTGGGGGATGCTAAGCATTTCCGCGTCCGCGGCGCCTGCCATCTGCGCGCGGATCGCCTGTCGTGAGTTGAGTGCGGCGAGGAGCGAGTTGAGGAAAACTGACGCAACGAAGAGCACAGGCACGTGAAGTAAGCAATGTGTTGCGCGGAGACGAGTCACCGCATGGGAGATGAGAAGAAGCCGGACTTGCCTTTGCTCAGATTGGTCAGGAATGCAACGTAGATGGACGTGTGTGGTGCGACCGCGTACTGCCGGAGAGTGAAGGGTAAGGAGACACCAACGAACAGTCAGATTCGCTGCCAGCGGATGGAGGACAATTAGTGGAGTCATACTGATACGAGGACACCCAGGAAGACTATACTGCACAGTGGGACGTAAGCGTGAGTTCGTGTTGCGCGTACACGGGGCAGAAGCGGCGTACGTACGTGGCGAATGCACCGGTGCTGATGCTGTACAGAACAAGAGTGTAAATGACGTTGTTCGTCCTGTCTCAGTCCCGTCAGAGGGATTTAATTGGTCGTCTCTGGACGACATGATGCACCTGCGGAAGTTCATGCTACTCTTTTCACACATGAGCAGCCATGTCATCGTCACGGCGATTGCGGCGTCCGCAAAAACTCCGGTTGACATGTTCGTGTAGAACAACGGCTTGGGTACCATCGTCAGCTACACCGCGTCCGGCCGTAACGCGAGGAATAGGGGCGCACTAAGAAAGGCCCGAACGAGGGGGTGCCTAGCTGGAGCCTAGCTCGTTGTCAGAAGCGGGAGAATGGACACGCTGAGAGACATGTGACTCACTCTTTGGTGCAGAGGACTGGCGGCCCATCACGGCGCAGGAGAGGTAAATGTGTACTTATCAGCGCTGTGTCTGCGGTGGCGAACGCGAAAGCTTCAAAAGCCCTCACATATATGCTGGCCTGCGGGTAAAACGATGATGTAGTCTTGTCAGATTTGGAGTCGTGTATTCGTCCGAGACAAGTGTTGTGACACACATAGCAAGACGAGTGAAAGGACTGCCTGCCGATCGTAAGGAAGAAGTGTCAGCGAAGCTTGGAGATGACATATGAGGTTGGTCTACTCACATTGATACCGGTTATCAAACGGTTTCGATCGCTCACTATAGACGTCAACCGATAAACATCAGCGCGGCACGGGGATGCGTGCAGGGAAGAGCGGTACAGACATATGTAGATTCTATGGCAGAATATTCTGTCATAAACACTATGTTAGGTTCACTTGCAGTCACGGTGGACAGCCTTACGGACTCACGACCGGATTATAGCATCGCTGACTCCCTGACAGTGACAAGAACGTCAGAATTCTCAGGTTAGCCATGGGCAAGGCGCCTGACGGCCACTCACCATGACGATCACCTGCGCCTGCAGGAGAGAGGAATTGATTTACACGCATGGCTCGACGACGTATTCTAAGTGCTTACAATCAGGCTCCTGGGAAGTTGAGATGTGGGTTGAGCACTAGCGGTATAAGTAAGTGGAGGACACGCGTACCAAAGCGGCTTCGCAAGGGCAGCCAAGTTCCCGAAGTCGGTCACGGTATACGTGTAGACGGTGTGTGATATGAACGCGACATGAACGGTGTCCAGGATCCTGCCAGCAGCCGTGATGAGTACTCGCGCATCATACGTGCCGTGTCTCGTCTTAGACTAGCGCAAGCTCGAGACGAACCATAGAAATGCAATCTTGTGGGGGTGCGATCAGTGGATGATAGAGAGCGGTCATCCTCCAGCAACACCTACCAGGCATCTCAGCAGCATCGAGTCGTCTCGAGAACTCCGACATAAATATGTGTGTGTTTGGAGGGTGGTCAGTCCGTACAGGCTGAAGCGAATATTATGAACGGTCATCAATGTTCATATGACGAGACTGCCGAATTAAGTCTGTCCACGAACCATGCCGCAACAAGGTTTCCTATGAAGTCGAAGTCAGCTGCTGTCCTAGGCATCTATAGATGAATATCATACCAACAAGCACGGCTCCAAGTGTGTTGTCCAGAGTTGAAGCTACCACGACCATGTTGAGAGCAGCGCTCCGTTGAAGCCTATGGCGGGGAACGTGGTCTGCATATAAGTTTGTCGAACGTCTGCGCGATGCCGCCCGCAGCGCAGACGACACGGTACAAGCGGCCTGCGGGCCAGGAAATTAAGACGAAGCTGTTCTCGGCTGAGTCACGTCGCGCATACCGGCTGACAGACGAGGTGAAAATGGTCTGCGCATCCCTCCCGATGCGCAACCCACTCAAGAAGGAGTCTCGCTGAACGAGCCCGGTATACGCGGGAGGGAAAATCTTCCACGGCCGGATCGATGAACAGCTTTGCTCAGTCGGATTTCCAACAATGAGGCCGAGGGGCGAGTTCACACCCAAACTGACAGACCCAGGGCAGTACCTGGGAGCCCATCTTGTCCTGTGTGCGACGCTGACGGATGACTGCTGATTCCTGGTACAAATGATCCAGGATCGTCGCCTGCGGACCACCGTGGACCATAGAGCGCAGTCCGAGCCGGCTTCGGAGCCGCCTGATGAGGCTGGTCGCAGGACAAGCGGGAGGAGCGTCCGCAGTTGGGTCGACTGGGGTGAGCGTATCAAGGTGTTCAGAATTCGCGAGCGAGCACCATACCCTACCTTGATCATGAAGCCAAAAGTGGTCGAGAACACAGGTACAAGGTTCATGGGCTGTGCCGCTTGACACGAGCATTCTGAACTTTAGTCATTAGGTCACTGTGAGACTGGCGCATAGTCCAAGCAGGCCGGGAGAATCGGGGCGTACCTGTATGTAGACGCGACCACTGAGCGCACAACATGGCACGTAGCATGCTGGCAGGTACGTTGCACCTCTGCCGTCGCAGCAGGAGATGTCACTCAAATCCAACTTGATAACATACTCCAATAATACACTCAGCTTACACCAGACCCCACCAGATGCCAGGCTTCGAGCTTCAAGCATCCTCCCGCACAGGCTTGAACTTGACCCGCACCTCCTTCACGTCCCTCCTCGCCTTCACGAGCGCATCCCGGATCTCCTGCTCGACCGCCGCAGCGTCCTCCACGCTCAGCGTCCGCGGCACATGCGCCGTCAGGTCGACGAACATGTTCGCGCCCGTGCGCATCGCGCGCAGGTCCGTGATCGCGAGCAGCGCGTCCGACGGCGAGCGCGTGTGTGATTGCGAGGACCCAGTCGAGCCTGGCGCCGGGGCGGAGGGGACGAGAGGCTGCAGCGCTTTGAGGAGGACGGCGCGCGTGGATGGTGACACGCCCGCGTCGGTGAGCTGGCGGAGTGCGGTCATGAGGAGGCCCCATCCCTGCTGTAAGATCAGCACCGAAACGAGCAGACCTGTGCCAATACCATTTCAGTGAACATACGCGCATACAAGGGACGGGAAACATGGACGCACCTCCGATGGGGTCGAGCGCGAGGTGCGGGAACCACCAGTTGCCCAGAATAGCGACGAGCGCGACTCCGCTTCCGAACGCGTCGCTCCGGTGGTGCACGGCGTTCGCGAGGAGGACCGGGCTCCGTTCTTCGTCCGCGACGCGCTTCGTGATGCGATAGAGCCACTCTTTCGCCAGGACGCTGACCGCTGCGAACCACGCTGCGTTCGGGTCTAGCGCTCCGCCGTGGCCGTGGCCGTGCGAGTGGACGTGGGCGTGTTCGGACGCTATGGCGGGAACGGCTTGTGCGACGTCGAAGACGCGCGTGAGGACGTCGTGTACCACCCCAGGGCCCATGGTCGCCGCCGCGGAGGAGAGTGTTTCCGCGAGGAGGGACCAGGAGTGCAGGCCGATACCGAGGGCGCCGCCAGTCAGGAGGATAGACACGATGGTCGTGCCGATGACTTCGAACTTGCCATACCCGTAAGGGTACCGTTCCGACGGGGGCTTGCGCGACAAACGCCAGCTGAACAGGGTGACGATGTCGCCGACGAGGTCTTACGTGGACATGTCTACGATGAGCTGAGCGGGGAGCAGGCGCGTTCGGAGGGAGACTCACCGCCTGCACAGTGGCCTGCGTCTGCGAGTAGGGCCGCCGAGTTCATGTACCATCCCGCTGCGCCCTTCGCGCCGGTAAGGACGACATTGGACGCGAGTCCGACGAGTGTGATCTTGCTGCCGCGGTCACCTGGAAAGAGTGTTAGCAAGGAAGTATACGGCTCGCACTAGGACATGAGATCATGTATGCCCTGCTGTCCAGAACTGGGGTGGTCCAGCCAACCTCAGGCGGGACTGCCCGACCATCCGCATCCCCCCCCCCAGCCGTAACGGCCCCGACCGGGGTGCACCAAGCCACACCCAGAGCACGGCCCCGGGGACCGCCCGGCCAGCGGAGAGCGACAGCGAAACTCTCCGACGTCAACTGGAATGTGCCTCAACCTTAAGCAAGCGGACCGTGTCACACGATAGCTACACGCCTCCCAAATAACATCTCAGTTGCATCCACTACACGCTCTGAGTGCAGGCGAAGATTGACGTGTATTGACTTAGACGCAGCGGCGAGAAATGAACACGTACCTTCTCCCTTCAATGCCTGCACTATCTGCTCCGGATCCTTCACGTGCCCCTCCTCTTCGTGGTCGTGCCTGTGCACCAAGGCTCCAAAGAATCCGGCCGAATGCGAGTGGGAATGTGAATGTGAGTGCGAGTGCGCCTCCGTGGGGTGGTCATGATCGTGCGAGCCAGTGGCGGAAGGCTGGGTTCGTTCCGGTTCCTTGCCCTTGGACTGTGTCGAGTGTGGACGTCGCGCCGTCAGGGTCGCCATTGTCGTCAGTGACACAGAGCGTAGTGACGCGGTGCAGAACGAGAAGGGGATATGGTGTGAGGAGAAGGAGCGCGTGAAAGTCGAGACCTGGCGTGTCGCGTCGGGCGCACCTCGGCTAGCGCGGGGTCGACGACTGCCGGGTAAAGTCTGGGAGAAAAGGGACGTCCCTGTGCTGTTCCTGGGGCTATATGGCGATGGAGGACGTGTCCGGTAGGGTGCAGCGCGTCTGAGCATCGCACCGAGACGTGATGGGGATAGCGCGAGTGTCGTGGCGGATGGGACGATCGGAGGTACTTCCACGTCGTCCGCAGGCTGGGGTTATGTATGCGCGCGAAGGCCGTGGGTGCCGCGAGCACTGTCTGGTCAGCGTCGCGTCTGCTTTCTCAGCTGGCCGGCCGTGGTCGCGGTGAGTGGGTGAGAGCAAGTCCAAGTCGACGCATCGCGGCGACCGTCGAGGTCCTCTGCCTCATGGCTATGACGTACTTCTCTACTCGACGCCGGGCGCTTCTTCCCATGTCCCTCAAGTTCAATCTAAGTTCTACCTGGACCAAGCAACGGACATACACGAAAAAACCTCAGTCTGAGAAAGCTGCTCGTATCACAATCATCACGGTTTCCTCCTCTCTGGCGCTCCAAAATTTGAACTAAGTAGGTCGGCATGAATGCGGACTGCGTAGCGGTTGCGGTACACCGAACATACTAACATCACTGCATGGATCAGGACATGTTCGCTCGGTCACAATTGACTTCGACGTGTGGTCATATACTGGCCTTGTCCGCGAGCTCCTCCCAACCCGGAACCTCGAGTTCGAATATGCCTGCAAGGTGCTTCCAGATATCTCGGCGATGCTCCTCCTCCTTCTCCCGGATCTGACTAAAACACCCTCCACACGGCTTCAAATCCCGGGGTACTGTTAGTATATCGGACCAAGTCTCATACATGGCTGCGGAGGCGAGGTTGGACTGGGGGGGGAAATGAAGAGAGCAGAAATTTATCACCGCTTCTTTGCACCGAACTGCCGTCGGGCAAGTGAAAGACTTCGCGAGGCAAACCATATCTGAGCTCCGATCGGTGATCTCTTGACAAAGCTTTCCCTGGCCTTCCAAACACCGTGCCATGTCCTCCAGGCTCAAACGGACAACAGCCCCATCTTCGCGAACCCAGCCCTTGGCCAGCTCCAACGGAGATATGCCGACGACGCAGTCATAAAGTGCCAGAGGTAGCAGGGAAGGTGTGTCGGTAAGCCGCGCTAACTCGATGATTTCGACCATCCAGGCCCCGGCAACCTGTCCCGGTTTTATGGACGGGATCGTGAACTCGAAAGTGGGAGCGCCATGTAACAATCCACAGCTGTATGCTGCCTGAAGGCACTCTATGCTCCGTCTCTGCAGCACTTGCATTTGATATTTGTGAGAGAGGCGTATGACGGCCGACATGGTCCACAGGGACGAGTCTCGGTCGGTCGACTCGTCGCCCTCCCTGCAACGACCGGAAGACTGGCGATGGTGTTTGTGGGACATTGCACAGTACCTGTAGGGGTAGCGTTCAGACTGAGTCACTAACAACGAAGGGACCAGAACACTTACACTGGCTTCGTCGTCGGCAAGAGGACCCTAAGAAGGTGCCGGAGGTCCTGAGGAGAGTCGGAGAGCTGCACGATGGGACATCCGTGGTACGACTCGGCGTCCTGGGAGCTCGACCCCGCGAACATCCCCGCGAAGACTTCGGACTGCGCGGCGAGGAGGCCTCTATAGACCCGGAACGCGACTGTCGGCGGAGTGGTGATGAGGACGAGGTTGCCATCGTCGAACCAGAACTCCGCATCGCGGGCGGCCTGCTCGACCAGTTCCACCAGCGGGCTGCGGGAATCCATGCTGTGGAGCCGTAGGTCAACAACACGGATGAGATTCGCAAGGGCTGCGTAAGACTCTCAAAGACGACTGCGGACACCGGGACACGATGGCAATCGGATCCACGCTCATGATCCTGAAGCCTAGATCAATTGGCAGAGCATGAGCATCGAATTGCTAGTCGTCATGTATCCCGCTCTTACTTCCAACTTTCAATATTGTGCTCAAAACGAGCTGTACTACTTACGTGTATCGACTCTACCGGTCATTGTGGCCGAATCATGTTCGCTAGTCGCGGGCACGGCGACCGTGCGCCGACACTGGGAGCCAAAGCTCCGAAGCTGCGGCTTCATCGACCCTCTTCGTCCACACTTTGATAGATACGGAGGTCTGTTGCTTGCACCGATCCAACACGACAGCCTCAGGGGGCCCTTGAACCGCATCCCGAACTTCGGCCCACCATGCACCACTTGCTATGGGTGGTAGAGAGAACAAGCCAGCACTCACCTTAGAGGTACTATCGAGACAACCCTTCCTCACACTGAAGCCCCCACGGTCCTACAGCTAGTAGGGGAAGTCAAAGGGGAGAGTCGAATAAATTCAGATCTGTGGCCGTCGTGCCGGACGTGATGTATACCAACATGTACTATCAAGTTCTACAGAAACAATGTCAGTCTTGTGATACAGAAAAGATATCGCTTGGACTCACATACACTGCAGCGAGAGGGCCTCAGTCAAGGTGGTAAGGAGCAAGCTTAAGTGAAGAGCATATCTTGGCGCGTCTACAACGTTATCGGCGCTTGTCGCCCTTGCTCATGACCACCATATGTGTGCGCGAACTGACTAATATACACTCGTCTTTGCCAGGGTACGGGATGCGCGAACAGGAAAATACAACGCCGAGGTATGCCATCGCGAAGCAGAGTTGCTATGAGAGTGCTGGTACTAGTAGTGAGTCGAACAAGTTCACTAGGCTGCTCCCCGGACCCCGCTTGACATCATGATGCAGGACAGACAGATACCTGCTGGCCGACTTCCTCCATGAGGGCCTTGTAGTCTAGACTCGCAAAGAGGTTCTGGCGTGGCTCACGACGCGCATTTGACGTTGCACAAGCCCCATCACCACGGCGTTTGAGCATACACACGTTCACCCGCCGCAATGGAGCACTGTGTCCGAACGTATTGGCGTGATCGGTTGACAGCTGTGAGCATCGAGACGACAAAGCGCGTGACGGACGATAGGGACGACGAGCGCAGGCTGGTGTACGTACCGCTCGCGAACGTCGGGCACCTGGGTCGCTGGTGGTATCTCGCGCTCAACTCCATCGGAGGTACGTCCATAGTCTATCATCGTTCTCGAGCTTGTGAATGTGTCGTGTGGGCGCGCTACGGCGGTCTGCTCGTTTCCGCAGCCATCTTCCAGTAAGACTGGGTTCTCTCCATGACCGCGTTCACCGACTCCGGCGCATTTACACCATGCATCACCGCGCCTTTGAAGCCCCGGCCTCTCGCACCCTCTGAACCCTACGTCAACCTCGAACGGCGCCCCTCATCCACATGCCCTCGGACGCGCTGCTTGAATCGCTCATTACGGCCTGCGCGTGACGCGTATTGGGCGATCATGGGGGGCGTGGAGGAGCCGAGAGGTGAAGGTCCCGCCGGTGGCGAGACTTGAAAACCTGACGTCCGGGAGGTCCGAGGAGATGGAGCGTGCCATGGCTGAGCAGTGTATATTGTTGATTGAAGTATGTTGTGCCGGGATTTACGTTTGCTCGGGTAGCTGAAATGCTGTACCTTGATGATGATTACTGATCACTGACTACTTGACTATGTATGTAGGTGAGCACGGACACCGAGGGACACCGCCTCTTCGCAATCCCTGATCGACGCGGCCATCCGACACCTTCGGACGCGGTGGTGAATGACCACCAGACGCCTCGCATGAACTCAATTCGCTGGGTGTGCGTACGGAAATCTTGCCCGTGTGCCGGATGAAGAGTTCTGGGCGTCGACGTGATGCTGAAGTCTGTGCAGGCTATCTGACTTTGACTGTCGGTCAGCTCGAATTACGTGTCTCAGTGCTACACGCAGGCCAAAACCACCCTCCTGTGAGACGAGTGGCTGTCTACATATATAGTGGGCATTCGGGTCGGATGCCCCTCACGGATGTACCTCAAGGATTCGCTCGATATGGTCGCAATAGCTGCAACGTTGGACAACACCCTGGGGGCTCTCTTGATTGGTACGAACTTCACTATCGTGCATCAGTGCCCAATGTCTCACACTTCTCCCTTCAGGAAACCTCATCTCAGCATGGTTGGTGGCCACTGTTCCGCCTGCAGCCTTGTGATGATGACGACCGTCCCCGCCAGCTTATACGGGTTCACGACCCTTCAGACATACACGTACTTCAGCGGAGGGTCTCGAGGAGACTCAATATGGCTGAGAAGCCTGGTGAGTGTTTGCTGCGATTCAATCGGCTTCCCACGTTAATCGAGCAATCTCAGGTTTCATTCCTATGGTCCGTGCACGCAGCTCTCTCAGCGAGTCACAGCAGGGATGATAAGCATTTATCATGGTCGCAGGATCCTGGATACCGTTCATCTCGTCCTGATATCGCATGCGGTGTACACGTATACCGTGACCGACTTTGGGGATTTTGCTGCCGTCTCTACGCCGGTCTGGTCAGTGCCTCCTCCAATCGCAGCGCGGTCCTAGCACGACTCACATCACAACGTATCCAGGAGTATGCTTGTGAGGAGACAGACCGCGTCGTGAAGCATTGCGCCTTTACTGATGTTCCTTGTTCCGGTAGGCGCAGATGATCGTTATGGTACGTGCCCGTGTATTGCCAACCGAGAGGCCTGCAGCTGACGTTACTTCCAGGCCGTCAGCGATGGTATCATCCGATCGTGAGCACTGAGCCAGCATGTGCACCGTTATCGCATGCAATGCTGATGCCATGTCGCCTTGCAGGATATTCTGCCATAGAATCTACATATGTTGGTACTGTGATATCGTCGAGCATATTCAGTTGAGTACTGACCCTCTATCAGTAAGCAACGGAAGCCGTGTGTTGTGCGGGGTCAATGTGAGTCGGTCAATCACTACTATGTCTCACTCAACTGACGCGACTCGCTCATCGTCGGCAGGTCCTCTTTGCGCTTGTCATATTCGGTAAGTTTATGATCGCTCAAGAAGAGTGCACCATCCCCATCTCACCGTGTCGCCTTCTCATCTCCGGCAGGCCAGGGAATCTGTGAGTGAACATGAGTGTCTCCGCTGCAGCGAATATCAATGACCGACATCTTCGTCTTCGTCTCCCATGTGGCCTCCGATAGCTCTCTGCATCAAAGAGTGAGCAGCAGTCAACATTGACCATCTGTGCCGCCTCTGACGATACCACTTCTTGGTCAGCCTTCAGCTAGGGTCCAAACCATTCACAGATTTCTCGGTAGGCACTACGGCGGTTTGACTAGTTGCGCCTGACGATGTATCTGACGAGAGTGTCTTTGATGCAGACATGGTACTATGCGGACATGTCAAGCGGGGCGGTTGCGGATGCCGCGATTGCAGCGACGATGACGTGGCTGCTCATGCGTGAACGGAGTAGCATGAACTTCCGTAGGTGGGCATCTTCCAGCATGATCTGCCAGGCGTGTTCGGAAGGCTGATCGAAGCTCTGCGTAACAGGACAAATCACGTCATACACACGTTGGTGTTGTATAGTGTGAGCACGGGTGCACTCGCAACGTACGTTCCCGACGTCCTTCAGCTCGCCGGCTCACACTGACCCCGCGTAGCATGTGCTTCGTAGGTTGCCTCATATCGGTAAGGCAGCCTCAAAGCTTGGGTTGAGAGTCCCTCAGTCGTTGATCCTTGTCGCTCTTGCTCGCAGTATGCAGTCGCGCCCAACACATCCATCTTCATCCCCTTTATCACCAATCTGAGCAAGGGTATGTATCCCATAGTCCCGTATTGTCTCAAATCGACCTTAGTGACATCCTTCGTAGTGTTCCTGAACTCGCTGCTCGCCGCGCTCAATTCGCGCCAGGCGATACGCGCAGAGATGGCGGGCGCCGGGGACATGCTCAGCATCCCCCAGTGGCAGGGCACGTTCGATACGCGCCATCCACCTAAGCTGATCCCGGTCGACGAGAAGGATATGGAGCGAACCCTGGTATGTGCTTCAATCGCCAGGAAATGTTGACAGTAGACGATTGTACTGTGGGGTTACTGACTAGTATATACCACAGGACGTCGACTCTGCCGCGATGCGCACTTCACACTCGACAACGTCGATATCGGGCAGCGATACCACAAAAGGGCACGAGCCAGAAGAACTGATAGTTTGAGCAACAAACGCGAAAGAGACGGGATGATCATCGAGCTGACTTATAAGCACTGATCGTACACATGCGTCTCGCAAGACGCGACCGAATAGCAGTTTCGCGGGGAGACTGCTCTCCGCGGTCTATGTACTAGTACTATATATACATGCGCCAAAGGGAGCAGATGGACAGTCATGCTCTCAGACCGCCGTCATCGTGCGTCCCATCCTGGAACATCGAGGTCCTGGAACATTGAGGTCGAAGAACTCCGGAAGGCGCCTCCGGATTGCTCGACAGTGCGTATTCTCTCTCTCCTGGGTTGTGGTGACGCACGCTTGACACGGCTTGACTCTCTGGGCATCCTGACCGATGGAGAACCACGCCTCTTTGAGGACACCGTCGACTGCCGGGTCCACAGGCTTGTCGGCTGTCTCGCGACAGAAGGCCGCCACTGCGTCCTTGCACCGAGCTGCCGTGGGGCAATCAAAAGACCGCGCAAGAGGGACCATGTCCAAGACGCGCTTCGTGGACTCCCGGCAAAGGCATCTCTGGCCTTCCAAACAACGCCGCATGTCGTCCATGTTCAGGCGTTCTGGCCATCGCTTAAACCGCGCCAGTATGCCGTCCAAAGACATTCCATGCTTTGTTCCTGCAGCTGCTGAATTTGATATTTGCGGGAGAGCCGTATAGGACTTGTGTCAGTCGGCGAAGTAGTTACTCTTCCTCTGAGAACGGTGATCTTCGGGATTGGCGCAATAGCTAGATAAGGGTAGCGTTCAAAAATGATACGAAGAAAAGAGGAACAGCAGACTCATAGAAGCCTCGTCGTCGGCAGGAGGACTTGAAGGGGTGCCGGAGATCTTGCGGAGAATCTGAGAGCTGCACAATGGGGGTCCCATGATAGGACTCGGTGTCGCGGGAGCTCGACCATGCAAACATGTCTGCGAAGACCTCCGATTGCGCGGCGAGGATGCCTCTGAAGACCCGGAACACGACAATCGGCGGAGTAGTGATCAGGACAAGGTTGCTATCGTCGAACCAGAAGTCCGTATCCCAGGCCGCGTTTTCGACGAGCTCTACGAGCGGGTTACTGTATGTTTCTACAACAAAGAACAGATGAGCCTCTGTGCAACGGCTCGAAAACGCCGAGATGCGCGGAAAGCTGCGGCCTCACTTCCATCGCGTCTGATTAGTTGCGGTCGCGGTGGCCCTCCGCCAACACTCGGAATTTGGAGGCCTGGTACACCAAACACACCCATTCTTTAACCTAATGACGATTCTTGGGCCTCCATGACGTGCACTATTGCAGCACCGCACGGCCGTGGATCCCGCTTCAACTTTCGGCCCACCATGCACCCTTGCCCTCGCGCGCCACCCCTAAAGCTGTTACTCACCTAACAGGCCACTGCTCAAGCAACTCAACATCACAACGAAGCCATCACATTTATTTAAGGAGGATGCCAGTTGTGGTTTTGAAAGGCCGAGGTTGGTGGCCACGCACTGGCAGGGCACTGCACGCGAGCCTTCGCTTCAGACGAGCGTGAAGTACTGCGAGCCTATCGTCAGTTTTCCGAGTACATGCACAACGATAGGGAGAGTATAGCATGGACTCACATACCATATATTAGACTCAAGGCGAGCGTGATGAAGGGATAAGGTGCCAATGGCGATGGGCGGACTATGTAGTAGTAGAGGAAGACATGAGACTCAATCCTCGCGGCACTTGACTTATAGGCGTAGCGGCGCTTCGGAAATTAATTGAAATTAATTAAATTAATTCACGGCCGCAGGCCGTGCAGGCTCTCTATGGCTCCCCTCAACAGAAATTAATTCAGTGACACCTCGGACACGTTGAAGGCCATTATCTGCGTCTTTATGAGGTCTTTGGGAGGTTGACCGATTTTTCTTTCCGGCGCTGACGCGCCGGGAATTGTGCAACAGCGGTACAGGGCGTGCTCGCGCAGATTTGGTGCATTTTTGTGGGCTTCACCTGCGTTACAAACCTCTTTAAAAGCTCTCATGCATGTATGTGTACAGTCTTAGGTGTTAGTTATGGCACGATTCCATACAGGAGAGGCTCGCAAGCCCGCATAATGCGCTGAGCGCCCAGCTTTTGGCAGTGCGATCAAGAATTAATTGTTCCGCCTCGTTCCCAAAATCCCGTCCTACATCAATACCCTCATTCTGTTGGCACATACTGTCCTCACATTTCGCCGGTTTTTTGAGCTCAAAAGCAGCAGAAACGAAGCAGGAATTCAAGTACGAACATCGGGTGGCTGATTGTTTACTTGAGTTACTTGTTGCCAAATGTAGTAAGTCAAATTCAAACTCAGTCAAGTCAGGTCTGCGCTACGCCTATAGATCAACTGCCATCCTCGGCACTTGACTTATAGGCGTAGCGGCGCTTCGGAAATTAATTGAAATTAATTAAATTAATTCACGGCCGCAGGCCGTGCAGGCTCTCTATGGCTCCCCTCAACAGAAATTAATTCAGTGACACCTCGGACACGTTGAAGGCCATTATCTGCGTCTTTATGAGGTCTTTGGGAGGTTGACCGATTTTTCTTTCCGGCGCTGACGCGCCGGGAATTGTGCAACAGCGGTACAGGGCGTGCTCGCGCAGATTTGGTGCATTTTTGTGGGCTTCACCTGCGTTACAAACCTCTTTAAAAGCTCTCATGCATGTATGTGTACAGTCTTAGGTGTTAGTTATGGCACGATTCCATACAGGAGAGGCTCGCAAGCCCGCATAATGCGCTGAGCGCCCAGCTTTTGGCAGTGCGATCAAGAATTAATTGTTCCGCCTCGTTCCCAAAATCCCGTCCTACATCAATACCCTCATTCTGTTGGCACATACTGTCCTCACATTTCGCCGGTTTTTTGAGCTCAAAAGCAGCAGAAACGAAGCAGGAATTCAAGTACGAACATCGGGTGGCTGATTGTTTACTTGAGTTACTTGTTGCCAAATGTAGTAAGTCAAATTCAAACTCAGTCAAGTCAGGTCTGCGCTACGCCTATAGATCAACTGCCATCCTCGGCACTTGACTTATAGGCGTAGCGGCGCTTCGGAAATTAATTGAAATTAATTAAATTAATTCACGGCCGCAGGCCGTGCAGGCTCTCTATGGCTCCCCTCAACAGAAATTAATTCAGTGACACCTCGGACACGTTGAAGGCCATTATCTGCGTCTTTATGAGGTCTTTGGGAGGTTGACCGATTTTTCTTTCCGGCGCTGACGCGCCGGGAATTGTGCAACAGCGGTACAGGGCGTGCTCGCGCAGATTTGGTGCATTTTTGTGGGCTTCACCTGCGTTACAAACCTCTTTAAAAGCTCTCATGCATGTATGTGTACAGTCTTAGGTGTTAGTTATGGCACGATTCCATACAGGAGAGGCTCGCAAGCCCGCATAATGCGCTGAGCGCCCAGCTTTTGGCAGTGCGATCAAGAATTAATTGTTCCGCCTCGTTCCCAAAATCCCGTCCTACATCAATACCCTCATTCTGTTGGCACATACTGTCCTCACATTTCGCCGGTTTTTTGAGCTCAAAAGCAGCAGAAACGAAGCAGGAATTCAAGTACGAACATCGGGTGGCTGATTGTTTACTTGAGTTACTTGTTGCCAAATGTAGTAAGTCAAATTCAAACTCAGTCAAGTCAGGTCTGCGCTACGCCTATAGATCAACTGCCATCCTCGGCACTTGACTTATAGGCGTAGCGGCGCTTCGGAAATTAATTGAAATTAATTAAATTAATTCACGGCCGCAGGCCGTGCAGGCTCTCTATGGCTCCCCTCAACAGAAATTAATTCAGTGACACCTCGGACACGTTGAAGGCCATTATCTGCGTCTTTATGAGGTCTTTGGGAGGTTGACCGATTTTTCTTTCCGGCGCTGACGCGCCGGGAATTGTGCAACAGCGGTACAGGGCGTGCTCGCGCAGATTTGGTGCATTTTTGTGGGCTTCACCTGCGTTACAAACCTCTTTAAAAGCTCTCATGCATGTATGTGTACAGTCTTAGGTGTTAGTTATGGCACGATTCCATACAGGAGAGGCTCGCAAGCCCGCATAATGCGCTGAGCGCCCAGCTTTTGGCAGTGCGATCAAGAATTAATTGTTCCGCCTCGTTCCCAAAATCCCGTCCTACATCAATACCCTCATTCTGTTGGCACATACTGTCCTCACATTTCGCCGGTTTTTTGAGCTCAAAAGCAGCAGAAACGAAGCAGGAATTCAAGTACGAACATCGGGTGGCTGATTGTTTACTTGAGTTACTTGTTGCCAAATGTAGTAAGTCAAATTCAAACTCAGTCAAGTCAGGTCTGCGCTACGCCTATAGATCAACTGCCATCCTCGCTGCCGTTGCAGTGTATGGGCGCTTCATGGTTCGGTCCGTTCATCATGCATCATGAGTACTACTGAGTACTTGACCCTTGATATCATGCTCGCTCCTCAAGGCCTCAGTGCTCGGCGTGCAGCGTTCTGAGGGCATGAGTGACTGCCCCATGATTGCAGTAACGTGTGGCCACGCGAAGGTACGGCGTCAGCCGGTGGATGGCAAGTTGACTATTGCAAGTTGGTATCCATAGCCAGGTGAGAGCTCCTCCAGCCTCAGGTTTGACGGCTGACGCCCTTGTATACAGGACTACTATTGCTGTTCGGAGTCACTGCGCATTCCTGTGGGATCGGTGAATGTCAAGGGCGCCGGCCTTGGAAGATAGCTGCTATGGTGGGAGGAACAGACTCCGCTATCAGTGAGCTCATGACCTATGCAATTGGTTGGTAGAACGAACTCACATACATCAGTTTCCATCGAAGCTTACTCCCTCTATGCATCCTCGGGCGGCCATCTGTCATGCTGTGGAAAACTGCGTGCATCCACGGGGTCACGTAGAAGCCCGTAACTCAGTTCTCGACAGTCAGACTCTCTTGTTGCATTGCTGGATAGTCTCGTGGCAACTGTTTGTAAGAGTCTTCCTCTCATAATGTGCTCAAAAGGCGGGATGCAGAAAATCTCTCTTCCATTCTTCCTCCACGCTCTTTACATGGCCTCACTTACCCCACGTCAATCCTTACCGTCCTTAGCCTTAGGCGACACATACGGTTCCCTACTCATTGGTGAGTGAGCTCTCTGTAGTTTCGGCACGGTGCGCTGCTCATGCCCGCAGCGTCGTAGGGAACATTCTCGCAGCATGGTATGCACCCTTGTGCCGCGATTGATGAATGTAGCTGACCACTTATGGTCTGTTTGCAGGCTCTACGGATTCTCCACGCTACAGACGTACATCTATTACGACCGTAGCCGCGGAGATTCCTTGATTCTCAAGGGCCTGGTCAGTGGATTCGTGCCATCTGCAAGTCGTGCTGATGATCGACCTCTGATCCTTATGTCAGGTCGGCACCGTATGGTGCGTCCGCGTACCTCGCTTCAACGCTAGCTGGCTCTCAAGACCGTTTGCCCTTGCAGGACACTTGATACCCTCCACACGATCCTCATCTCTCACGTTGTGTACACCTTTGCGATCACCGATTATGGTAATCTCCTCAGTCTCGTGAAACCGGAATGGTACGCATCCCCTCTGTTTTATTTGCATGTCTCGGATGCTGACGTGTGAGCAGGAGTTTTATAGTACGTGGCACCCACAAGTCTTGATTGACGGACACTGAGTTCCCACGATTTCTTTAGGCCCAGGGTGTCGTATCGGTGAGTCTATGTCTCATCATCTGCTACACTCGAGACTTGACGGACACGCAGAGCATCGGTGATGCCATTGTGAGAGGGTGAGCGTGTTCCCGGTGGGATCGCTTCGCAGCTGATATCGGACCACTGCGGCGGTCAGGGTGTTCTGCTATCGAATCTGGACGCGTGAGTGCCTCAGTTGGCTCTATTGCGGGGAATGTAGCTGACAAAAGACCTCTACAGTGAGCCATAGCAACCTGGTTATCACTGGTCTCAATGTAGGTGATTGCTCAAATAATGGTCATCGATTTGGGCTCATACCTGGCGCAGGTCGTCTGTTCCGTTGCCGTTCTCTGTGAGTCTACTACTAAGTCGCGGTGTCTCCCGCTTCTCCGATCCTGACCGCCGCTTGTCGCAGGCCAAGACATAAGTGCGTCATGCCTGCTATCTCCACGTTCATCAGTAGTGACTGATACAACGACGACCAGTCCTATGGGTTCACGGGTCAGTCGCAACCGCAATCCTCGTGCAGGCCGCGACCTGACCATAGAGGTCGGTAACAGCGTCAGTCCTCCCCCGTATCTCAGCTTTGATATCGTATACCCGGTACGTGACTGGTCTGCTTGTGCCACTTTCAAGCGGTCTCTCATATATGGACCATCACGCAGTGGCTTCCCTATTCTACCCTGGCTACTAGTCTCGTCGCAGACGCGCTCATCGCAGCAACAATGGCGCTCTTGCTCGCAAGGTCCCAGAGTCACTTCAGAAAGTGGGTCGATTTCGATCATATTTCAGTCCGACTAACGTGAACGTACAGAATCAACAACGTCGTACGCACGCTGATCATGCATCGCGTGAGCACGGGTGCGATTGCGGCGTGAGTCGAGTCTCAGAAATGTATCTCGATGTGTTCAAAATACTGACCTGCATCCTTCATCGTGTAGCCTATGGGTTCTGGCCTTTCTTATCACCGTACGACGGCGCTTTTTCGTTCGTGAACATGCAAAAGCTGACATATACATCGCAGTATGCGGCCCTTCCGAAAAGCTTCGTCTTCGTAGCCTTCAAGTTCACCGCCAGTAAACGTGCGTCCTTGCTCTCGAAAGAATCTTTCATGCGCTGAGCTCCTTCTCGCCTTCGTTAGTTCTTTTGAACTCCCTACTGGCGATGCTCAACTCGCGGCACCTCCTGCGCGAACAGCTGCTCGCACCGGAAGTGAACGTCCTCCCTTCCGCGGCTGACACGCGTTTCAAGTCAGTGGGCGCGCGAAACCCGAATGACAGTGAGATCATGGTGAGTCCTTTCGTGGAGTCAAGTCTTCAGTGCGGTCGACTGACATCGCATCCGACTTCGTCAGCAGCAGACCAGACCCTTGAGAGTCATCACCGGGGGCTCTGAGGGAGACTCAAATTCCGTATGAGCCAGAGATACCGTACATCACGCAACTCTACGTCGAAGGCGGGAGACCCTGTTATTGCCGCGTGTACATTGCTGTCCCTACAGTTGTGCGTTGTATCGTATAATTGATGCTCACCTACTCCTCCTTCTCCCTCGTTCTAGCAGCTGTACATTCCGTGGACCGTGCGAGCTTCGGAGAAGTCTCGCTTGTTTCGGCTTTCGTGGCTCCCCTCAGATGACCCTTTTTCTGAAGCAACGCTCTCCCGGGACGAATCGTCCTAAAGCTTGCCTTCACTTCGACGGCAAAAGGGCGCTTCTTGATTCATCGTATGGTAGGTGACTCGTCTCAGGTCAGGGGTATGTCACTGATACCACTCAGGAGTCCTCCTCCCTTTACCGCTCCTCATCCCTCTCACGACCATGGCGACGCTCGACCCCCTCCCGGTCGAGCTCCTTGTCGACGTCGCGAAAGATCTCGGCGCAAAAGACCTCCTCTCCGTTCTTGCAGTCAACGTCTACCTCAATCAATCGTTCACCCCAAAGCTCTACTCGGACGCCGCCGTAAGCCATCCTTTCGGAACCCAGAAGCTCATAGACACAGTCTCTAGAGACCCATCAAGCTGCGCTTTCGGGCGCGATCTCGGAGCCATAGTGCAGTCCCTCACGGTAGATTAGCGTCCCAAGGGATCTAACCATGCGCGGAACCCGCACAGATCGGAAAATGGCCACGGCGTTGAAGCTGATGACTAGCTTGACATGATCCCGCTCCCATAGCCCGATCCTCCATCCATCCGCGCTGCTCTCGTTACGACAATCCCCCGCCTCACCAGTCTCAAACGCTTCTCGTGCTTGGACCCGACCGTGTTCACGTGCGAGGTCGCCGTTGGTCTACTCAAGGCGGCGCAGTCGTTCCAATCCCTGGAGGTCAGCGTAGATTCGGAGGAGGGCTCATGGACGAGCAATGGCGACTCGCAGTCGTCTGCAACGATTGCAGGTCTCCGGCCGGATCTTCCCCAGCTAGCTCGGGTGCACATTCTTCTACCCCGGACACTCGAACTCGGGCAGCGAGACATCGTGGCGTCCGTGCTCGACAGTCACGCGCGGTCTCTCCGGCAACTGACACTCGAGTTAACATCGTCATGGGAGAGCCCTTTAGATCTGAGACAGCTATTCCCTCGCACCGACCAGTGGCCTGTTCTGGATGAGCTGAACATACCGACGGAGACAGATCTGTCTATGCTTCCTGCGACACCCAATGTTCGCCAACTCGTCCTAGACCTCAAGTTCGGATCCATGAAAGATGGGCACATCCACCCTCGCTCCCTTCCTTCTACCGCATTTCCTCGCCTCGAGATGCTTTCATGCAGATATGATGACCTTCCTGTCTTCCTACCGGCCAAGGCGACGTCACCCCGCCGCCCCGTTCGCAGCGTGCGTGTCGATGGCGCCACATATGACATCGACGGCGCAGAACACGTGGACCTGTGTAGGGCTACAGATCCGAACCACTCAGATCTGAAGCATATACGGGACAGTGCACTCAGTTGTCTCCCGAACTCTGCCGTAGCGGTAGAGGATCTGAGCTTCTACCTCTATTACCTCTACTTCCCTCAATTCCACACTCTCGTCCCGTTACTGTTCCAAATCAGAAGCCTCACAATCATGATAGGAACGGAGTCTGGAGATGTGAGTGATGCTCGTATCCTGGCGTGGCTGTGGTTCGGACGGCGATGCTGACACGTTCCACGCCATTCTGCAGATGCGCAATGTCCGTGACCTCGCGAAGGCTTTCGGGCAGATGCCGCACTTGCATACCTTCCTGCTTTGCGGAGGCCCCCATCGGGATGACCAATTCGTAACAAGCTACATGACGGATCGGGGCGCGGACTGGCAGAAGGCGTGTCTGGAGCTGTACGCGGAACAGTCTCCGACGCTCAGGCGTGTGATGATCACGCTCGGGTGTGAATGGTTGAAGGACGAGGGCGGGAAGTGGATCACGGTCAAAGGCGGTTCAAGTTACATAGGTCGATCGTACCAGTACTGGTACGACTCATCAGACTATGACAGTGCCGACTACTAACTTGAAGTATTTGACTCTGCACCATCGGACGACGAAGATTACTTACCTTATCTACATCTCCGTGCTTGTTTGCTGGCTATTGCAACTCGTTGCGATGGACTCGGGCTGCTTGGGCTAACCTTAGTGATGTTCGTGTACTGCAAATGTTCCGGTACGGACTCCAGCTGCACGAAATCGAATGACTCCCTCAGGGGCACGTGCGTGCGCCATCATTCCCATGAGTCGTGGACGGCCCTTACTCTTCTCCTTCACAACACGTAGCCTCTTGCAGCCATCATGGGTGCGACGCTTGTCTCCCTACCCGTCGAATTGCTCATCGACATCACGGAAGAGCTTACCCCGGAAGATCTCCTCGCTGTCCTCATCACCAATGCGTATCTCAACCAAGCACTCACCCCAATCCTCTACTCGGACGTCACCCTCAGAAATCCCTCCGCAACCCAGAAATTCATTCAATCGGTCTCTCCCGACTCCTTGAGTCGGGTGTGCAGGCACGATCTGGTGGTACTGGTGCGGTCTCTCACGGTGAACTGGGGAAGTGGACGTTCTAGCTTGCGACGCCCGCCGCGCCGCGGGTACTACTATTCCGATTATACCTATCATGAAGACTACGAAAGTATAGCAGAATCCGACGACGCACCTCATCTCCCTGAAGTGCCATCGCCAGAAGCACTGTTGTCCATTCGTATGGCCCTCGCTGAGGTGATCTCGCGCATGATCAACGTCGAACACTTCTCTTGCTTTGACCCAGCCATATCTATGCCCGCAGTATGCGCCAGTCTGGAGAAAAGGTCGCAATCACTCAAAACGCTGGAGGTCACCCTAGAGGCATGGGCGCAAGATGATCGCTCCTCGTCCCCAAACGCGTGCCTTCGGCCGCACTTCCCTGCGCTGACTCGGATTCACATCGCCTTGCCCCGAATTCTTCGAGACATGGAGAAAGAATTCGTGTCGTCCGTGCTCGACGGGTGTGCAGGCTCCCTGCGCCAACTCACCCTCGAGTTGACGGACTTTCCGCCCAGAGAGGACCCGTCGAAGCCGCTCAATTTAAAGAAGCATTTCTTTCCCGGTATAGACGAGTGGCCGCTCCTCGAAGAGCTTGCCATCCCCTCAGACACGGACCTCTCTATGCTCCCCGCCACGCCTCACGTCCGCGTGCTCGATCTGTTGCTCCCATATGCGTACAGGAACAACATACATATCAATCCCCGTTTTGTTCCAGCTACCGCATTCCCCGTCCTCGAGAGTCTTTCGTGCAGACATGAGGATCTCCCTACCTTTCTACCTCCCAACGCGGTGGCACCCCGACCCATCCGCAAAGTTCGCCTCGATAATGCGACGTACAACATCGACGGCGGTATGCACACTTTGCTGTGCAAAAGGCTGAGCGGCCTGGAGCATATCAAGGAGGACCTCAGTGCTCTCTCCAACTCCGCCGTCGATGTGGAGGATCTGAGCTTCTTTTGCAAGCTTGTCAATCTTGATAACTTGCACACGCTCGTGCCGCTCATCACCAATCTGCGAAGCCTCACAATCGTAATATCGTACGAACCTGCCGATGTGAGTGAATTCGTACATCATGCGGTGCGATGCGTTCATTGACAATGACATCCTCTGGCGTCCTACAGATGAGGAATGCGATCAATCTGAGGAAAGTGTTCGCAAAAGTTCCGCATCTGCACACCTTTCTACTCTGCGGAGATCCCGGCAACTACTACGTATCACACTTCATGTATTATCAATCACGAGGCGGGGGTGGAGATAGGTGGCAGAAGGAGTGTTTGAGGGCGTACACGAAGAAATCTTCGGCCCTCAGACGTGTGATGCTCACACTTGGGTGGGAATGGGTGAAGCCTGCAACGGGGGATTGGGAGGTGGTGGACGGAGGGAGAATTGGACGATCGTATATGAGTGACGGGGTCGATTCATCGTCTAGCGATGTTTTTTGAGCAGGGGCTGACGATATTTACGTTAGAGGACTATGTATCACATATGCATACAAAATTTCTAGTCCCTGAATGACCTTCAGGAGCACAATGTCTTGTTCGAACTTCGCTGCTCCGCAGAATAAGCCGTGCGATTTGAGGCTGTATCATGATGGAACTGGAGCATCCAATGCAGGTCCACTTCATTCTCAAGCCTGCATAAACGCCGTCAGCATCGTTCGTGTGATTTTCGAACTGAGGGCGTACCATTGAACTTCCAAAGCAAGCAAGGGAGCATATTCGGTTTCCGAACCGGCGGAGAGCTTCTGGATGTACGAGTACGTCAGTGCCCCGCTAACCACGCTTTGTGCTCTTCCGTCTCGGTCTCAGCTTGTAGGGCAACTATGGGGAGCAAGGTGAAGCACTACTAGTAGGCAGCAGACATCTACCGAGGGTGCGAGATCAAAGAGACACGGCGCAAAACATGGTAGGCGATGTGACTCACATTGCAGCTCGATGTGGCGCCGGTTGTAGGTCACTAGCGGCCCTCGTAGACTCGTAGAGGTCAAGCAAACTGCGGTAGAGTTCATTCTGTTTGACGTTGAGGTGTGTCCGAGCCAAGATTGGCGCGCGAGTCAGCGAGAGACAATCTAGGCGCTGGATCGAGATAAGGATCCTATGAGATGTTAGTGGCAGTTTGCATCTCTGAATCAGACTGTGCACTGCTATGCATTGGGCGCGCTAGTCATCTATTCGGAATCTCATGGTCTGTGTAAACCTCCGTCGTATACTCGAGGAACGCCCGACGATGTTCAACAGGTAAAGTCGTCAAACAGGGCGAGCCGCAACAACGTACTGATCTCGTACATGAGCAGAAGATACCGGATGCTTGCAGTCATATCACTTCTGCACCAAGGACACCCGAAGAGGCATCACAGTTCCGAGGTCCTCTTTTCCCCTGATGATTGGCACCATGAGGGGTCCCGCGGGAGCTCTGATGATATCCAGCTTCTCCTTGGGGAGGGCGAACTCGAAGTTCTCGAGAGTCTCGGCCAAAATCGCTTGCATCTCGATGACGCTGCAATCCAGAAGATTCAGTGACAGCGTGACGGTCGTATGATATGGCGGACTCACGAGAACCGCCAGCCTATACAGGCGCGTACTCCAGCAGCTGGGGACACCGTCAGTGTCAGCATAAGTACCTCGGAGAAGTAACACTCACAGAACGTCATCCTGAATAGTCGAGAAGTTTTCTGGTCAGCGGACAGGAAGTATGCAACGAGCCCTATCACGACAACTCACAAGTTTGCGAAGACACCGACGTTCGTGTGCTTACCGGTCTCGGGACGGAAGAAACGGTCGGGGTTCCAGACATCCGCGTCGTCTCCCCACACGTCCGTCAGCCTGCGGGCAGTCAGACGTATAGATCATGATCATTCGAAGTCGGACGTACCGGTGGTAGCTACCGAATGAGGTCATTATAACCTGACCTGCCTGTACGGGGACTTCCGTGATGGTATCCCCAGTGGTCGACACGATAGGGTACGAGAGTGGTATAACGTCGTCCTTGACTGCAACGCGAAGGAGCTGCGGAACTATCGGGTGGACGCGGAGAGTTTCCTGTCATGGCGATCTTCTCAGCAACCCTCTACCTGCTTCGAATAAGGGCCACGCACCTTGATAGCGTTGATGGTGAGCGGCAGTGAGTCAAGATCCTCCATAGTGAAATCAGTGTCTCCACGAGCTGCGACCAGCGCGCGGCGATCCTGGATCTCCCGGCGCATCCGCACCTGGTAGTCGGGGTGCCGCGCCAGCTCGTACGTGAGAAACGTCAGCGTCGAGCTGGTCGTTTCATGACCCGCAAGCGTGAGCGTGTACATCTCCGCCATAAGCTCTGCGTCCGTGAGGCGTGTCTTCGGATCTGCAGAAGCGTTGGCCTTGACTTGATGCGGGGAAGTCAGCGGGGCCTTTGAGAAGTGGAAGAAGCGGAGGAACACCTACTCAAGATGCTCATGACGTCCTTGCTGTTGGACGGCTTCTCGACGTCGACTTCGGTGCGCTGCTCTCGCAGGATCTGCGACCCATATTTAGCAAAGAGGTTCCTCAGGTCGCGCATGCGCTTGAAAGGACCGGCGGGTATGAACTCGACAGGCCTGAGGACAAGAGTCGGTATGTAGTTCCACGTTGCGCGGAAAAACGCCGCAGCCGCAGAAGGCTGGAAGTTAACGTCTTTGCTGTTGGGAGGCCGGTTAACCACCGACTCATATCGTGTGACCAATCGCATGCGCAGCTCACAAGAGGTTGTCGTAGGCCTTGCCGAGTGGGCTAGCTCCGCCCTGGTCAAGCGCGCCGTAGTCGTAGTCAAAGGCAGCTGCGACCACGTATCGTTGAGTGACTTCTGACGCATTCGCCCTGCCAGTGAATCGATTCACCTTCGCCGATGATGTCCAGCGTCGCGCGGCTCAGCCACTTGTTGACCATGACGTCCATCTGTTCGCTACTAACAAGCTCAGCCTTCCATTGTTCGATCATCTGGCAGGTAGGACGAAGTGTCAGCTCGGGCGTATTGACAGCAAGAAATGACTCACCTTCGAACTGATGCGTTGGAAGAGTGGCAAGAACGCCTTGAGTTGGGTTGCGTTGAACGCTGGGTTCATTATCTTGCGATGGCGTACATGGTCTCTCCCTTCAGACGTGGTCAAAACAGCGTTCCGCGACAAAAAATGATGTGACCCACCAAGCGCAACCACGATACCCGGGCCACCCATCATCTGTCCCATGAAGTTGTCCGACGTCCTCTTGGTGTAGTTGTAACCCGACTTGTGGTAGATGTGTTGCAACGCCTAGGTATCACTCAAAAAAACATCGCAGGTCGAGAATGGCAGATTGTGCATACCTTCGGGTCAGCCGTCATGAGGATGTCCGTCTGTGCGGGCGCCTCGGATTAATCCCGTGTCAGAGATGCCAGAGATGCGACTCACCCCAAAGTTGCCGCCAATCCGCCACGTGGGGCCATACACCCGCAGCCATTCGGATTCAAGGCCACCAACCTCCTCCTGGGAGCTGAGGGCGAGCTCGTGTCCTGAACAGTATTGCAGAATCTGTAAGAAACTCCAGCGCAAGGCGGCCATATGCGAAAGACACTTACCGAATAGGAATGACGGCAAAGACGGTCCACGGACTTGCTTGATAGACTTTCGACGAATCGACTTGGAGAATAGGCCGACCAAGACGGCGGCGGCGGCTACAATCGCAAGCAGAGTAAGGGGCATGTTTCGATCAGAGGAAGTGGGGTTACGGAGTATGAGAAAGGTCGACCTGTCTGTATCGGCTCTTATATGAGAGTGTCCAGCTCACCAACTGTTAGTCAGGTGTTCCAGCCCGTCAGTGGCTTTACGTCGCCTGGGAGCATAGAAGGGCTGCAGCGGGATCTCACGGGGAGAAGGCTATACCATTTGGTCAGTGAGCTAGACAGATGCGTGTAGAAAGACACTTCGCCCTCACACCGCATAAGATAGGATGACGACTGGTTTATCCGGGAGGTGAGTGAAGTTTATTTCTGTCGGGTTTTCGTCACGACGATATGGTCACGGTATCAGTTGACGTAGTGTGTTATCCGTCAGAGGAAGTTCTGAGACTCACCGCTCGTTCCCATAGGAGGTAGTCCTTGATCCACATTTGTACATAAGTTGATGCAGTCTCGCTTGTATCACATACATTGTGAGCACGCGTAGGATGGCGGTGGCGAGCAGTGAGCACCGGCCGGGCCTCCGATCGGATTGCCTCTCGCATCGTACGTAGAGACCCTGACGAGTGGCAATAACACCTATGATGTTCGCATCAGAGGACCATCCGAAGCACACTTGTCTCGAGAGAATGATGACGAGGATAAGGGCCGCCAGTACGTGGACGCTCACGAGTCGGCCTGTGGCCGACTCGGACCCGGACAGGAACGAAACCGGTGAACGTGAGCGTTCGTGAGGGATAGGCAGCGCAGAAGACTCCCACAGCAAACATCCAGAAGAAAGCGGCCTGCAGAGGATCTTGGTCGCCATGCGTTCGTGAGACTGCCCTGTCTGCCTTCGACGAGTTCGAGACAAGGTTGGGTCCCGAATAAACGCCTGCGTGCCAACAGAGCGGCGCTCAGATCACAAATAAGGAAGGTGAGAATATTGAACCTCGACGAGGCAGCACAGCTTGAAGAGCTTCACCTCTGTCTTCGTTGATCACGACTGTATCGCACCCGGTATAACCCACTTATGGACATTCTGCTTTGGTTTGAACCTTTATGCGGGCCTGCGACATTCGACAGTCGCAAGCTTCCGGTGAGCTCACCAGCACCTCCTGGGATCGTGCACCGTTCTTGACCACAATTTTCATGTATTCAGCCCAGCGCATCAACATGCGTGGCCACTGGGCGTCGTTAACCCCGCAGATACCGGTGGCTCGCAGGTTCTGATTTCAAGAAGAGGGCTCGAGCCTCATCCGACTTGCATCAGACACTCCGGAAGTTCTGGAGTCTAGGCGAAGCAGCTCGTGCTGACCGTAGGAGGGAAGTAACTCACATACTGGCCCATTTATGTATCGAAGCGTCAGGTGACGTGAGCTCCTTCGCCGTCCCATCTCCAATTTCTGTCAGCCTCATTGGGGACGGCTGCGTTGTCCCCTGACCTCCGACTTGATCCTCTTCGCAGAGCCTGGAGCCGCCGCACTCGCTTTCTATCGCTTCTCACATGTCTTCTCCTTTGCTCTCCCTTTCGATTGCTACCTCTTGTTCTTCAGAGGGGCTCCAATCCGGCCAGGTGCCGCGCACTCCCAAGAGACACCGAGCGCATACGTTCAACGAAGGCCGGTCACGGTCTAGCACCGACTCGACAGACCGACCGCGTCTCGCCCGCCCTGCATGTCGGGAGAACTCGCTTGCCGAAGAGGTGTTTGAGACACGTTTCGAGAATCCCTTCAAGGTGTTCAGTCGCGGATTCGGGCAAAGGCGCGAGCGAGGTGAGTTCTCTCATTCTGCATGGTCCGAGACTCTCGCTGACCATGCCTCTCGACGGTATAGCGGGCAATTTACTCCCATCTCACCCTAAAGAGGCGTCGCCACGCAAGAGCGTCAAGCTTCGAGTAGTGCTGTCCTCGTTGCGACACTCATTCAGCTCGGCCGGATCAGACGATAGTTCCGCAGGCTCTCCCGGGACTACCATATCCTCTCAGTCCACCTCCGACTCGTCAGCCTCCTCCGACTCGTCAGCCTCCTCCGACTCGTCAGCCTCGTCCAGCTCGGAGCCCGAAGACTGCATCCGCAACGGCGTCCAGCGCACCGACCCATACGGTCCGCCATACTACGCCGACGCCCCCCCTTGCGAGAGTCCTCGCAGCGTGCGGTCCCGCATAAGCTCGATCTCAAGCTTTGGCGGGCTGAGCATCGCTCTCAGCATGTCATCCTCGATCTTCGCGTACGGGACGCCTCCCGGGCCGGAGGCCAGCCCGTCGTCGGGCAAGCTGTCAGCCGCTGCGGCGATTGCAGATGCAGCTCGTCGGGAGATACTTCCGGCTGTGGATCTTGGGACCGGCTCGACACGTGGCTAGCTTCCTGTTGTAACTGCGAATATCTCTGTCGCTCATACGTTCCGCAGATCTGGCTGGAATGACTGAGGGCCTCTATAGTACTATCGCCCTGTCGTCGTACTGCCAAGTCGTCTTTATCAAGTTCACTTCGTTGCAACAACGCATGGCCCGAATGCGCTGCGTGTTTGTTTACGCGGTTGTGGAATACTACTGTCATTCTGTCATTCAGGTGCAGAGTCCCGCGTTAGTTCGTGCTCATTGTTCACTGCCGCCGCCCTCCTGCTGACTAAGTACGCCCCTTGCCAGCATAGGCGATACTTACCTCTGCGTCGGAATGCGCAGGTATGTGTGCTTGAACTCCCAGAGTCCAGCTTGTATGCGCCTCGCCTTGACCTACTCGACAAGTGGGTGGGAGCGACACCCTTTTTCGGATCTTGCATGGCATGCTGTGCAAGCAGTCCAAAGGGCCATTGTTTCGCTTTGTGTTTTGGCCCGTGCCAATGCGGCACCACAAGCTACCACAAGGCAAAGCACTATCAAGGCGGCTACCCACGCCATTTAAGCGTCAACATCTACAATGAAGCCAGCCAGGGTATATAAGGCAGGCTGTCTTCCAGGTTACTCACTCACCCTCGCAACCTCTCTCACCAGCCTCTCCTCGCCCCGAACAATGGGCTCGCGTCCTCCAAAGCTGCCTTGCAGCACTCTCTTCTCGCTCCTCTCTCACAGACAAACTTCTCAAGACTTCGGTCGCCGCCTCACAGAGCCTGTCGTGCGTCGTTCCTTCTGTACTCACAAATGCACGACACGCTGACGCCACCCATGGACGACATGCCAGACGTCTCCGACGGGCTCAAGCACAGGGCCAGGGCCCGAATCCTGCGCAAGCCATCGAGACCGTCATGGATCGGGCCGCCGACATTCAGCCGCGCGCCGGGGCTCGTTCAGATGCGCGATGCGTGTCCGCTCACTGGGAAGCTTGAGCACGTACGCCGCATCGAGGTGAACGGCACGCTCTATACTGCGTCCAGGTGAGCGAAGATCTTTTGTGCCATGTTGGAGACCTGGCTGACCGTCTATTCACGCCTTCTCGCTTTGGTAGCCACCGCGAACAGACGGGTCATTGCGCAGTCCCGAGTACGCCGGTGAACTACCGATGCTCGGCGACCTGTTACCCGCCATGGTGGTGGATCATGGGTGGCGGTATTACCTAGTGGTGAGTGCAAAAACTTCCTAGATATGGCAAGTGTGACCTAATCCTGCCACAGAGCTCCAGCCCGCTTGGGGTTGCGATGGCGCTGTCGCTTCTCTGGGACATGGTACAGGATGCAATACTGAGGCCTCAGGTGATGCGCGTTCCATGTTTCGGAGAGCCTGGGTACCGCTCTCGGGGCGCTTTGCGCGCGCCAACGACATGTCCGTCACAAAGCTCATCACGGCCGGGAGCGTGCGCTTGAAGATCTCGGTGCGTCTCTTGTCGTGGATGGGTGCCAGGATGGTTGAGGTTGAACTGTGGTGGTTGCAGTGGCCTGGCTACGCGGACTGGACGGCGGATATCCACGCCGGCCCCATCAGTTCCATGGCGATCCAGATCGCGGCGGTATTCAAGCACTTTCTAGCGGTAAGCCACACTCGCGTTCCGTCCGCATCGTACGCGATGGACTGACCTGCGCGCACGGACAGGTCTCCGCAGCTTACAAGCGGACTGGTGGGATTCCGGACTGGAATATCCAGGCGAAGCGGTTCACGATCGACGACTTCGCGCGTCCATGTCGGTGGGGACGTCTTCTCCGCCGAGATCGAGCACGTCTCGAGTTTGTTCCACATGTGATCTGCAGTCAACTCTGCTATGTCAGCCTCTAGTCAACTTGACCGACGATCGTCCCAGAGGACTGTCCTCTTGGACTACTCAGGCAACGGGTAGGCCATTCTGTCTATTCCACGTCGTCGTGACACTGAACTTATGTCACTGTGCCTCTCTAGGTGCTCACCACACGCATGAAGCCTCTGTCTGGAGCGATGCTGTCCGTGCGCGATGTCTGGTGGTTGTATCCTGGTGCGTCTCAATCTGATCGTCCAATGCGGCGACACTGTATAACATATATGGCACTCTAGCACACAACGTCACTGGCATCAGCAAGGCCAGCCAGGACGTCGGAGACCAGTTCAAGGACATGATTGGTGGGCTTTGGACTTCATCGTCATCTGCGCCTTTCACCAACCCGTTTGCCAGCGTTCCAAGGCGCATCTGGCTTCGCAACTGCCCAGATCCTCTTCGACATTGGTCCTGCTACATTCATCACGGAAGATGGACACGCAGTGGAGGCGTTCCAGGTGAGTCGGCCTTGATGTCTCTTGGGTGCAACAATTTGGCTCATCATAAATGCCACTCTCCAGCTTCCTGTCGGGCAGAACGGCACGGCGTACGCCAACGTCACGGCAGTGTTCAACCGGGCTGTCTGCGTGTCTCCCACGACGGTAAGCTCCCCGATGTCATTGGGCGGGTCTATGGCTGAAGGCGTGTTCGTACTAGTTCCTCATGGAAAATGACGGTACCATGCTCTGGAACAACACCGTCTGGTTCGGCGACTGCCGCTTCTCCTTCACCGTCGACGGTGACTCGTCCAACCTCTTCGGTATGCATCTAGTCTACTGTTTGACCCACTATCACGACGCTGACAGGCTATTACTGCCGCAGGTGTGGAGACCCTGCCCGACCTCGCGGAGTGCACCAACTTCACCGGGACGTCCCCTCAACATCGCCCGGTTGTCTTCTGGTTCTTCTCTTACGAGCCGCAGCCGATCTTATCCGCCGTACAGTGCACGCCGCATGTCTCCGACAGCGACGTGCGAGTATCTCTACTGCCGCAGGTGTGGAGACCCTGCCCGACCTCGCGGAGTGCACCAACTTCACCGGGACGTCCCTCAACATCGCCCGGTTGTCTTCTGGTTCTTCTCTTACGAGCCGCAGCCGATCTTCTCCGCCGTACAGTGCACGCCCCATGTCTCCGTCAGCGACGTGCGAGTATCTCTACTGCCGCAGGTGTGGAGACCCTGCCCGACCTCGCGGAGTGCACCAACTTCACCGGGACGTCCCCTCAACATCGCCCGGTTGTCTTCTGGTTCTTCTCTTACGAGCCGCAGCCGATCTTCTCCGCCGTACAGTGCACGCCCCAGGTCTCCGTCAGCGACGTGCGAGTATCTCGCCTCCAACACGACAAGTCCCGTGGCCTCGAACGAGGCCAGGACGTCGGGCATAGGAAGCTTGAGCTATCTGGCATACAACGGGCTCTTCTTCGACAACGCCACGCTCCATCGCTTCAGGCGTTCAAAGTGATCATCTACACTTTCGAGCCGATCGTATATCCACCCACTCCGCTCATTGGGACGATTGATCTCCCAGACGTCATGGACGACGAGGGCTTCCCGACATCATGCCTCGCCTCACTCTCATCCAAGCCCGCTGTCTCCTCCCGTCTCTTCTGCCCCATGGACAGCTTGCTTGACGTCTTCCCTCATCACAACGTAGCCAGCCCGCCCTACCGATAACTGCGCGCGCTGTTCGCGTCATGTTGATGTTTGCTTGCTCGGACGGTCAGACAGCTCCCGCTCCCGTATTGATTTAAGCTTTAGCTCTGCCATAACATTGCAGTAGTCTACAGAATACATTTGAATTTGACTTGTTCACCTTTTCTCGCGCACGGTTTTCGATGAGAATCTGGGTCCTAATATTGTGCATACCATGCCGACGCTCGCCCGCAACATTCGGGCGCACATACAGTGAGAGTTCTGCAGGTCCACAAAGACATACCAAGGTGCATCAACAGAGCGAGACGAATACACGCGTACAGAGACACAACATGGACGAATGAGGCAGGACACAAACGGACAGAGGAAGACACAACTTAAACTTTGGACTGAAACAAAACATTGTGCTCTACCAGGAGGAGGGCGATAGGAAGCCCACAGGCGTAGGTAGGGAAGGGCGTATCAAACAGCACTATGCGTCACGCCCAAGCGCAACGCCGACCTTTGACCAGACCCTGAAGCTGAAGCTTGATGTAAGCCCCGTAGCCAGTACCAGACGCGTTGTCGCGGGCGTCGTTGCAATTGTTGCTATCGTTCTTGTCGCGCGCGTCCTTCTGTTTAACACGATGTTCGCTGAAGACGTCGACTGCGAGCTCGGCGACGCGATGCTCGCGTCCCCAGCAGAATCAAAGGGCGCTAGCTGATCTCGACTAGGTCGGAGAAGGGCGTCCGCGCTCGCGACCGACCCGCAGACAACGGGGAGTCGCTGATTGCTCGCCAAAGAGGACGAGCTGTCCATGAGCGTAGATAGCTCCCGGGTGACCTCTTGAAAAATGTGCAGAATGTCGGATACTGAGCCGACCGAGAAGACGCGTTCGGCCATCAGGATGAATCATCGTCGCCCCCAGAGATAGTCGTCAGATATCGCGGGAGAGGGCTCGCGAACAGCGAACTGATGGCTCCAGCTCTTCGCACCGCACTTCCTCGAAGTGCCGACCGAGTCCCGGGGGACTGTTAGGACCAGTCCTGTGTACGACGTCCGCGTCCCGCTTCGACCTTGAGGCTGCCGATGCCCAACCTCCTAGGAGCCGCCAAGGAGATTGTTGGCGACGACTGAATCGTGAACTCGCGGACATCATTCGGAGTTGGGACGATGACGAGAGCAACCGCGGACGACTCGGCGACCGGCGAGAGCGGCATCGGAGAGTCAGACTCGGACGCTGTCAAAGCACGACTCAAGTTGGCATCCGCGGTGGTCGAAAATGACTTCATGCTTCTGCTGACTAGCAGAGGACCCTATGTAAGGCGGCCGAGAGGGGTTTGAGCAGCATTGCAAAATTGAGCTCGGTTGCAAACTACGCGCGTAGGTCAGCCTCCACGACCGCGAGAGGCGACGTTAGAGCCGCAGAGCAAGGTGCTCGTCCCGCCGGACGGAGACCACTTCTTCTTTGGAGGCTCCTCCATTTGGGCCAGGCTGGCAGTAATCGCGTCCAGGCTCCCAGCTTCGATGTCCTCCTTCGGTCAGCCACAGTGAAGGGCTCCCGCTGATGTCGGCCCACACGGCGTGAGCGGCGCCGCAACATATGGAGTAGAGAGCGACTCACGCTGACCACACCTTCCCTCCAGAACATCAACGTCTTGACCAGCTGGCCAGCTGTGTGCGGGGCTGAGCCTTCGGGCGCAGGTGCGGGAAGAAGGGTTCGGCTCGCGAGAGGATAGGCGATGTGACCAACAGTAGGAAGCTGAGCCGCAATCGACAACCTTAAAGTACGCATCCTTGACGTGTTGACCTTCAGTGTCGACGATCCTGTGGTCGACCTGGGACGCACGGGGGTAGCTCTGGAAGTAGAAGGCCAGAGTCCCGAGGACGATGAGCGCGGAGAGCACTACCAGGACGAGCAACGTAGTTATCTTCGGAGTGTAGACCTTGTCGGCGGCCGTCGACGCGTTGAACGCAGTGGATAACGCGATGTGTGCCGGATATATTGGAGGTAAGGCAGTCGAGGACAGCGAGGATAGCGAGAACAGCGAGGACAGCGAGAGATGAACGAATGGCTACGGGCACTCGATACATGTGAGAGTAGAACGAGCTGTCTGCACATACCCGCCGGATCACTCTGTCCTCCATGAGCGCGAGTCTTGAAGCCTTCTGCAACCTGAAGTTCTGAAAGGAACCGAGAGGTGGACAGCGTGTGGTGCATATGTGGCCCGTTACTTGAGGTGCATTGTGCGTGTCGTCTCCGAGCCATTTATCAACGCAGAAAAGAAAGAAAGACAGAGTTGAGAGACAAACTGTAAGTAGTGGAGCTCGAGTCCGAGACGGTGCGAGGAAAAGGCGTCTAAAGATCGGCAAAGGCCGACGACATACGGAACTCCCAGCGTGATCGCGTTCCCGTTCCAGACTTCGCTCCATCTTCTCGCCTCTGAGATGTCGATGCCTCGGAATGCGAGACACAGGGAAGAGGTGATCAACGTCGTCACCAGTGTCTCACGAATTTGCAAGACTCACAGCGAACAGGCCTAGGCGGTTCAACGGTGCGTGTCGGCCTCAGGCTGATCATCCACGCGTTTGTAACTGGAACACGGTGTCGAACGTACTTTGGGTTATTGTCTAACACGCATAGACCTCTGGCGTTACTACACCATCTCGTGCCGACCTCTAGACCGGTCAACGCTTGGCAGGCTGGCAGGTGCGTCAACGTCGCAGATTCCCATACTCCGCGTTGATTCTTTCAGATCCCTTTAGACCCACTCTGAAGTCTATCACATGTACTGTTATCCGTGACCCTAATTTGTAGTTGACGCTCACTCATGCATTCGAATATGGTAGACATCACTTGTTCCGAGAATGGTCTCTCGGAGCTGGCTTGTCTTACTGCAAACTGCTCATGGGGACGGTGCGTACAATGACAAGTCTTTGCGGAGCTTCTAGGTCATGCTATGCAATATGACTCAAAGCGACATTGTCTTATGCAGTGCGCAGTAACCCTTTGCTCCATTGAGACGTGTCAGTGCAGCCACAGGGCAATGCGTTGCAGGATACCCACGCCCCCCAAGCGAAGCGGTCAACAATGACCCCGGGCTTCTATATATAAGGGCGCGGTACGCTCGAGTTGGCTCACAGCTTCCTCTCACCCACTTCACTTCTCTCGCCAGCTGAGCCGCTCCTTCAGGATGGCCACTCGTCCTCCGAACCTGCCTCGCACCACTCCCTCCCACTCCTCTCTCACAGACAAACTTCTCAAACCACTTATACGCCTAGTCCACCGCCGCATCCGATGTGCTCTTCTGTAGCCAGGCCTCGACAGTCCAGAATTGTTGTCTTTCTAAACTCGCTCAGACGTCGGGAGTTCCTGGTCACTCTTGCAGTTCTCATTTCTCTTCTTACGATTCCCCTCCAACCACTCTTTGGCGCACTGCTAAGCACAGATACGGTGATCATCAGTTATTCAGGTATGGTTGCGAGTATTTCGTATTCAGTGGTCTCGGACTCATCGTACGGATTGTAGCAGGAAACTCCACTGCGATCAGCCAGCTGTCCCATAACGTGTCCGACAGCTTCAGCGATCTCAAGCGTAAACATTTCTGCCTGTCTACGCAGCACTGGTGAAACTGACGGGATATTTGCAGCATTTGTGCTCGCAGCGAACTTGGCAACGATCAAGACCATCCTCAAGGTTGGAGCCCTTCCGTTCATAGGTGATGACGGTTATACGGTGGAGGAGTTCACAGTAAGTACAGGGTCACTCTGAGTTATCGTCCTTCCAATACTGATGCTTCCCCAAAGCTTCCCACAGCAATCAACGGTACGGGGACAGTGAGTACATCTCTTCTCGCATTTCTCCAGGCTACCAACACATCCACAGCGAGCTGTGTGGCCTCGACGGATGGCCTTCTCCTCTCGCAACTCACTCCTGTCGCCACAAACCTACCGGACCTTGGTAGACACCGAACTGGCGGGGGGTCGACGTGAGGCGCGGTGGTTGCAATCGGGCAGAGGATGGCGCTTCACGGACATCCGCTCTGGATGGATAACAGGGCAAGGGATACTCGTGCGTTGGGGTGACCTGTGGTGGATGGATTGGAATACGGTAGATCTCCGCAACTGGGCATCGATACGCAAAGGGTCACACGGGTTCCCGGAGCCCCTCACATCGCTTGTCCTCCTCATCTGCAAGGGCGTGCCCGGGCTCGAGATCATCGTCTAGCACTCGGCCAACCCGCCACTGCCACCGTCGTTGATGCGGCCCCGCGCAGTGACCCTCCACGACGTGGTCTATCAGTTGTACCGCAGATCGTCCTGTCGTCGCAGGATGACAGCTCCCGCCGAGCATAGTGTCCAAATGACCCCAGTCCCGGTTATCGTCGTTACTCAAGCCCTACCTTCCCCGGAGTCAACACCCGCGGACATGCGCGCCGCCCTTGACTCGGTGAGTACCCTCAGCCACACTTCATTCAGCTCGCAGCAGCTAACGCACAGCTCCTGTCAGATCTTGGCTAGTGGACCGCGCTCAATGCCTCATGACGATGCCGTGCATGACACCGTGCACAGTGTGGTTTGGTCCCAGTACTCGCGGGATTCGCGCAGGCGGTCTCTGTCGCTGTGGTTTGGAACCCCCTTTCTCGACCACCTCCCTACCCCGCCTTCCTCCATTGCTTCCTCGGCTCAGTGACCCTTCGGCATACCCCGATCAACTTCGAGCAAATAGCGTCGCTTATCGAGCATCGGACAAACTCACGGCGGCGGCGGAGCGGGAATCCTCGACGTACTTGCATCACCGGTGTCGGCAGCACATCTCACCCTAGTCTGTCAGGAGGAACGGCCTTGCTGAGCGTCCGCAAGACGGACAGGTCAACGGCCATCCGGACGAGAAGCTCATGAAGAGACCGGGAGGCCACGATGATCGATTCCACGCATCACGCGGCATCAAAGCTGCTCGAGCCTCTCGAAGACTGCTAGTTCACGAAGTCATTCCACCATCGCCGGACCTTTGCGCAATGTCATCGATCTTCTAGATTGATATTTCGCTCGTGGTTTCGACTATTGGGGCGACCCTCATCCCGAACTCGGCATAGTGCTCAAGTGCGACCCACGACGGACCGCAAAATTTCGTCGTCAGACTCCGCCCGTCAGGGAAAGAAGAGCGATCACACGAACGCGTCCTCCGCCCCCGCCCGCTCGCAGAGCACGCCTGGAAACGGACCTTCGCCGCCGTCGATTTGGAGGTCTTCTCGTCCTCGGTCATCAGAAGCTTCTGCTGCTCGTAGCGCCAGCGATGCGTTTGCAGGCAACAGGTTTCTTCATCGGCACACCGAACTTGGACGCCCTCCCTCTTCAGGATAGCCCAGGCCACCAGACAAACGTCCTTGCACGACCAAGACATGCAGATGGCTACCGCCGCCCAGTCTTCAATTTAAAGTAGTCCTGTCATAAAATTGCAGTAGTCTACAAAAATTCAGCTTGTTTAGCTCCGCGCTCGCGCACTGTTGAATCACTTGTCCGGATCGCCGGAGTCCCACCATCAGTTGTAGGACCGCGACGGTTGCATCGAAACCCGGTACGCACGAACGTGAGCACGCCTTCTTCGTGTTTGATCCGCAAAGGTCGTCTATCTATGCTGGTGGTCTGGTTACAAGTGAGTTTTTCTAAGGCAGTGATGACCTAGACGCCGGATCGAGATAAGGATTCTACCAAACGCAGTACTGCATAAGTACGTGGTGGCGAACAGAAGGGTGCGACTGTCGGAGGGCTGAAAGCGGGAGGGGTGAAGTATCCGAATCACGCTGTTTGAGTTTAGTATACAAGAGGCATTGACTGCTAGCGTCCGTAATTGCTTCACTGCTGGACCAGGGACACCTGCAGAGGCATCGCCGTACCGAGGTCCTCCCTCCCTTCGACCATCGGAATCATTCCGAAGCCTGCCGCCGGAACGCGCTTGATAGTGGGTTTCTCTGCAGGAAGTGACAACTCGAAGTTCTCGAGGATCTCGGTGAGGAGCGCCTGCATCTCGATGAGCCTGCACTCCGTCCGCGTCAACACTGCTCGCTAGGACCCGGAATACTGAACCAAGAACTTACGAGAACTTCCAACCGATGCATGCCTGCACTCCAGCGGCTAGGTGACATGTCAGCGCAATCTCTCAGAGCTCGTAATACGATCGCAGGGCACTCACAAAATGACATCCTACGCGAGAGCGGGTGATGTCAGCACACTCTATGAGCGTGAATAAACGCGTACTCACAAGTTGGCAAAGACCCCCACTTTCGTCTGCTTCCCGATCTCTGGACGGAGCCAGCGGTCGGGGTTCCATACGTCAGCGTCCTCACCCCATACATCTTTGAGACTGGTTCAATGGCGCTGTCAGCCTTGCTGTAGCCAGTGTATCTGAGGCAAATCCGGACACGTACCGCTGGTAAGCCGTGAATGACGGGAAGATAACCTGACCGGCGCGGACAGGTATTTCAGATATAGTCTCGCCAGTGGTCGAGACGATAGGATAAGTGAGAGGTATCACGTCGTCCTTGGTTGCGACTCGAGGGAGGTATGTAACGATGGGATGAAAACGAAGCGTTTCCTGCAAGTGCAGAAGCCGATCAGCAGCGCTTCCAGGATATGAGCAGTGAACGTACCTTGATCGCATTCATGGTGAGCGTGAGCGAGTCCAAGTCTTCCGTATTGAAGCTGGTGTCGCCACGGCTCACGACGAAGGCCCTGCGATCCTGTATCTCCTTCCGCATCCGCGCCTGATAGTCTGGATGCTTCGCCAACTCGTAGGTAAGGAAGGTCAATGTCGAACCTGTCGTCTCGTGTCCTGCCAGTGTGAGCGAGAACATCTCCGATATGATCTCTGCCTCAGAGAGGTGGGTCTGAGGGTCCGCCGACGAGTTTGCTTTGACTACCAAACATAAGTCAGCGCGTGGCTATACGGTGTGCGCAGAGACTGACTCAAGAGACTCATCACGTCCTTGCTCTTCGACTCCTTCTCCACATCTGTGTCGGCACGTTGTTCACGCAAGATCTGCTTCCCGTACTCCGTAAAAAGGCCTCGCAGATTCCGTAGTCGCATGAAGGGTTCGGCCGGAACGAAGCGAAACAAGCGGAGGACGGGTATCGGAATATAATTCCACATGGCTCGGAACAGAGCCACGGTAGCAGAAGGCTTGTTCGGGTCCGAGCTATTGCATAGCTCTATCAGCTTGCGCGGTTTAGTTTCAAATTGCGAATGATGCTTACAACAGGTTCTCGTACGCCTTCATGATAGGGCTGCCAGCACCTGGATCGAGGGCGCCGTATTGGTAGTCAAAGGCAGCTTCAGCGGCGTCAGCCCGAGCGCGGGAGTCGGGACATGCGAAGTTCGAACGGGCACACCTTCTCCGATGATGTCCATCGTGGCACGCGAGAGCCACTTGTTGACTAGTATATCCATTCGCTCGGTACCTGAGAGGTCGGTCTTCCATTGCTCTACCATCTGTGAAGGGGAGTATCGACATAGCAGAACATTATGAATCGAGCGATGACTTACCTTCGCGCCGATGCGCTGGAATAGAGGCAGGAACGTTCGCACATGCGCAGCGCTGAATGCCGGATTCATGATCTTGCGATGGCGCTGGTGGTCCCTACCTACAGGAGGATCAGACTCAACGAGTCGTACGCATGATCGAGAAATATACCGAGAGCGACGGCAATCCCTGGACCGGCCATGATCTCTGCCATCATAATCACGGACCTCCTCTTCGTGTAGTTGTACCCAGACTTGTGGTAGATGTGTTGTAGGGCCTGAGACGACATTCTCAGCTGTGATCACCGGTGTCGGAGGTGGAAAATTGCACATACCTTGGGGTCGGCAGTCATGAGGACGTGAATCTGAAATTTGGATCAGACCAATTTGTAATATGCACCAAAAAGCGTCGCAGGACTTGCCCCGAATTCTCCACGGATCCTCCATGTCGGACCGTACGTGCGCAACCACTCGAACTCCAGGTCGCCGACTTCATTCTGAGTGCTGAGAGCATGCTCGTGTCCTAGATACATATTGAGCATGAGTCAGAGCGGCACCATCCAGCGATAAAGGATGACTTACCGAGGAGAAAAGAAGGCGAGGGCGGCCCACGAACACGCTGGATTGGCCTGTGTCTGAGCTGGTAGACAAGGACAGCTGTGATGAGACCGAGAGCTACGAGCCCAAGAGCGAGCATGATGGCAACGCGTGGAGATTCGGCTGGACGATGATTGAGCGTGGTTGCGGGGTGAATACACAGGTCGTGCAGACTTTATGAATGCCCATAGTTGTGTACGGTCTCGCGGTTCCAGCTGTGGTTCCTTTGTCAAGATGACTCACACGCCATAAGATGATATGACCTCGATTGTCCCCGATAAGTCGGGGTACCACAGCCTACCCGTGGTAGACCGAGATCAAATATCGGCATACCGATGTCGTCCAAGACTTATCGCAAAGTCAATTGGGTGAATGCAACCCATTCACCTGTCCAAGCCTGAGCAGGTATAATCGGAGTTGATTACAAGCGAGTGCTAGAAGCAGCGTGTCGTAGTATCATGACAGAGGTACTTATGAAAGTTCAGTGTGTCGCCACCAATGTGTTGACTGGAGTCTAGGGGCAAAACTATTTGATTCAGGACAGTGATTGGAAACTCACATATATCAAATGAGCTGGACATGAGTTGATAGGCTCGCTGCAGCGTTTTTGAAGTTGCGTACGAGAGACCCTGAGGGTAGCTTACTAAGGTACAGTATCATCGCAAACTTCGTGGAGAGTTCAACGGCGCACTCAAGCACCTCGAAGTAGTGCTGTGTTACCCAGTCATGCTCACCGGTTTTGTGATGGCATCAAACGCGCAGAGCTGTGGATGGCTCCAGTTGACAGCTGCAGTCGTGGAGGAGGTAAGGAGCATCGCCGTCCAGGTAGGCGCGCGCGCTATACGGTTGATAGCCGGACGACATTGACCTCTGCACAGCCTCTGAATCGCTTCCTCTGCCAGTGGTTGGCCAGTGGTTTGTTCTACGACGTACTTGCTGCTTTCTGAATCTGTTCGCATGTCGACCTTTCTGTGAGCAAAGTATCCTGCGCCTCATCTTCAGGCTCAAGGGCTTCTCCAGTCATGATGCCCACGGAAGTTGAATACTCAATTTTCCATGCCAGTGATGCCGCTTTTGAGCGTTGCGCCGGGCCCTGGGGCACGTTTCAATTACGGCGTTACTGACTATTTGCAAGGACGCGCCAGGATCTGCCACGGTGATCCATTCATATTTTGAGCTTTTCGCAAGTGTCAGATACCATTCTGCCCTGGGCTCGGGCCCATTTACTCTGACGGTGCCATCATCAGAAGGGTGTCATTCTCGACGTCGTTCAGTTATCTGCCACACGGCCTCACACGGCACGGCCCCACTGCAATGCATGCGGCTTCGCCTTGATCTGTTAGTAAAGCATATACGTCACTCGCGCCCAATGCGAGTGTATCTGCTTCCTGCATCGGTTCGTCTTCTTCGTATACCGTTTCCCTCCCGCTGACGGATATGTTTTGGTATATCTTCTTCCTGAGTCGCGATATACTCAGCATTTAGTCCGAGACGGTACTCCCGAAACCGTCAGGGCTTTTGTTCGACCCGTAGATGATACGTAGGTGACCTTGCACGACATGCTGTGAGATCAATGCAATGAGTCCCATACCTGAGACATACGGTCTAAGGCGTTATTGTTCTGGCCTGCGCAATCGCCCAGTGGCTCCCTCCGGAGTACCAATGCCTTCGCAAAGGCGCTACCAGATCACTCACTAGTGCAGGTATATAAGGTGTCGTATCCTCGAGGTGGACGACATTCTCTCCCAATCCTCCCGATCTCTCTCGCCACCTCAGGCGCGCCCCCCAGCATGGGCTTCCATCCTCTGAACCTCGCTCGCACCACTCCTCTCTCTTCCGCCTCTCTCACAGACAAACTTTTCAAGAGATCCCTCGGTCTATCCTTACGGGGCTCCTTTGCCACCTCCCCCACGCGCAGAGAGCCACGCGGCCTCCATAAGCTCCATGGCCATACAGATAACGGCGGCAATTCAACGCTTATATGCGGTAGCGGTAAGTCACATCCGCCGCCTGGACCGTATGTTACGGCAAGGCTCACCTACCCGCCGTTTCTCAGCGGCTTCATGAGCCGGCAATTGAGCACGAACACCGCCGGACCTATCGGGCTCCTCCGACTCCGTCGAGCCCCAGCAGCTATGTATACCGCATATCGAATTGCGCCGTAACGGAGAACATGAAGACCCTGGTTTGCGGACACGATATTGGGCAGGATTTGGAGGCCGTACTTCTACCTCCAGTGGAGATCATCGCAGTGCACGAACACCGTGACAGCGGCATGTCAGTGCGTCTATATCGCCTCCCAGTGAATGTAGATCTGTTGTCTAGTGCTGAATACTTCTGCTGACCATTCTCTTGCGCCTTCTCGCTGTGGTAGTCCTGACAGACCAGCGGTGATTGCGCGACCTAAACCGCGCATGACTTGATCTGGTCATGGTCGCAGGATTACCCGAACGTACCGCTCGTTCTCGAGGTGACAGAGTCGACCTGGCCAGCGAGCATATCCAGCACCACCTCCAAGACAAAGGCAAGCCCGTACGCAGGGGCCGCTCACCTCCGTGGATTTTCCTGCCTCGGCGCGTCGCTCCCAGTAAGTCCGGACAACGATTCAAGATCTCTCAGACCACTTACTCACTGTGCGCCGTCGCGTTTGCAGAAGTGGATCGTCGCGTTTGCAGAAGTGGATTTTGCATGCGCAGGAGAGAACTAACAACCAAGATGTCCTCGACGTAGGAACCGGACACAAGACGCGCGAGGGGACGCTAGGAGATGTACGCCCCGTCCGCTGCGCTTATTCCCCCGGACAACGTGTACATCGTGGCTGTCAAGCGCATGTAGGAAGAGCCGGGCGCAAGGGGACTCCGCAAGCAGAGACACGCGCATCGGCTCCGCTGGGGCCGTTACTTTACATCGTGGCTCTCACGCGATACGAAGATGGGACGGTGTACTTGCCGGAGATCGCACAGGTGAGTGCCAGTCCGAATATGAACCTTCAGTTGGCCGACGGGTGCGCCACTGTGTTGCTAGTAATTGCCTGCAAGTGTACCCATCGGAGGGGCTTGTGCGTATCCGTGGCGTCCGAGTGAGTGCACAACGTCCTCTAACATTCAGGTCGGAGATCGTGGCTGACTGTCCGTTCGCGCTATCTCGCCTTGACAGTCTCCGCAGATTCGGACAGACGGGTCGTTGAACGAGCTGCAGGACACGTATGAAGTGCTTACTCAAAGGCACACCGCTTCCGCTCCCGTATGTCATCTGGCATAGCGTCCAATTGAAGTAGACCCGCCATAACATCTCAGTAGTCTACAAAACACGTTAGAATTTGATCTTGAACACGTCTGCTGGCCTGCTCGCCCGCTTATCTACACATCCCCTCATATGTTCGAATAGTAAGTCCCGCTCTGCTGCGCACACCCTCGCACGCCCCGAAGGCCGGGGACGCGCCTCGTTCATGGTAGATGATCTGTCTACACACACACAAGAAAAGGCAGAGAGCCGGCCGGTCATTTCCCACTCAGAGACGTCTTCAAGGGAGTGACGATGGAACAAGAGCCCGAGGGACGCATAGGGACGCATAGATGTCTCGAAGGAGTGTAGTATTCCTTCCGGGCGAGTACGCACAATGCGACGTATGCTGACGATCCTCTTCAATCGACCGAACGACGCACCATGAAACTGAACCCGGGTGTCCTCCCGAACGATTCGGCACAGCTCTCAGCTGAACCGTCCGTCTGTCCGTGGTGTCTCGCCCTCAGCTCCCCACTGCCCATGCAACGTAGCGAATGACGCACACCTGCAGACTTGATGTCGCCACCAACCACCGCAAGGCCGAGGATGCCGGTTCCCAAGTCATACCCGCGTTCGAAGGCGGCCGCGGCAGCACCGAGACCCTGCAATCTGTCCTTGTGAGGGTGGGGAGGGGGCCGAGCTGGCGGAGTTCCATTATCGCAGACCTCGAGCTGTCCAGGCGGGGTTTCGGAAGGAGCAAGAGCAGGGGACAGACGGTAGTTTCTGGTGGTTCCGCACCCGTGTCGTGTGTGTATGAGGGCAGCAAATGCAAATGCTGCCTCCGGCTTCGTCGATCTAACCAAAGAGCGTAAGCAAGAGCAGACGCAGACGTGGCAATGAACTTACTCCGAGCCACAGAACTCTGCAGTATGTTCGTGCCGCTGATCGTCGCGGCCGGAGACGCAGAAAATGGTGGGACCTCCACCATCCTCGCCCGCAGCTGCGTCCAAACCCCGTTGCTTCTGTTCGGGTCCGTGTCCCCGGAACGAGGGCGACTTCGCAATGGCCGACCTATACGCTGTACAGAGAGGGTTCTTGAGGGTAATCACAAGTGTGTTGCGCGTGAGGCCTTGAGGCCGGAATGCGGCTCTTCTCGAGCATGGTCATGAACGCTGACTGCGACTCGGAAGACCAGCGATAATCTGATTTAATTTCGATCGGGCGTGTCAGTCAGGTAAGGAAACGAAGGAGCAGTGGATGGTTATTCCTTTGTGTGGCGTTTGAGCGATTCAGAAAACCGAATGTTTTGCACAGCCGGGTGCGTCACAGGACGGTCGAGGGCAGTCCTCGCAGGCCCCATCGACGGTCATCTGTGTTGCCAAGCAGCGCACGTACAGGACCCGGCGAGCGTCCGTACGGTTCAAGCACTGCGCATACCATCAACGACCATAAGCCACATTGCAAACGGGAGAATCCAACATACCAGGCCACCACGCCTTCCGGGAGAGGCACGCAGGGATCTGCATCCGAGCTCGAACCCCCCCGTCGTCATGACGTGAGCCCGCTGACGGGCACCCTTCGCACATTCATTAACTGCGCACGCACCAGATATGTCGTACTTCGCGCGCCGATTCGCCGCTCGCCGCAGCGGATAGTGGTCTCTCCCTCCCAATCGCCGCACGGGGTGCCACCCGGCCCTCGGCGCGGATCCTCGCGAGCAGCGGAAAGCGACGGTCTCCCGGGGTCCCGGCGCAAACATGCACGTAGCTGCTGAGTATATGCGGCTGCCCTCGACGTGCATTTGCGTGTGCAAGTCCCCGGACCTCGGCGTCCAGATCGCTGTCGGGCTCAATACGTATGAGCTTGACAGCGGCAGGGAATATCATTCCACACGACGTGCGAAATGCGCACAGACCTCGCTACGCCATACGTGTACATGTGCGCACAGCAGACAGGAGACCGGTGGTGCTTCGCCTGCACCGGTCGCCGTCCACTGACAAGGCGCGCCGGGAGTCTGGCTCGCCCAAGCCGAGCAAGCCGAGAACCACGGTTCAAGTAAACCCCTTGGGAATGTGCATGACTCAACGCGAGGGCTGGAAGGGACTGTGGATGTGTGTAGGTGATTGGAGGGCGCAACCCCAGAGGGCACGGACATCGCCAGGTGGAACTCCGAGTAAAGCCTCCGTGCCACTGCCATGTCTTGATCCCCGTTCCCTGATACAGGTACTGCCTGGTACTGCCTGCGATATGATGTGTGCCGCCCACTTACCGACGCTGACCGCTGGCCGCCCGCACGTTGCAGGGAACTCACAATTTGTGACACCAGTACAGGTCCCGCTGCCGCCCGAGGGCAAGGAGGCGCCGCACACGGTCTCACGCACCGCGGACGTGAAGACCTTCTTTTATTTGCCGCATCCAGGGCAGCAGTGCACGACATCATGCACAAAGACATCGCACTCCGTACAGAAGTCGTTTTGACATTCTGGACACCGGTAGCGTCCCAGCGGGCTCATACCCTCACCGGCAGCCCCGAGCATGGTCGCGGGCGTATCCCTGAAGGCCACGGAGCACCCATGACATCGCTTGCTGGGATCTGGGGTCTCTTCGAGCGACATCCTGCGACGCGAAATGAGGGAGAATACTTGTGAGTCCGGGAAAACGCGACTCACACGGCGGCGTACGGCTTCACCGGGAAGAGGTGGTGGTAGCTCCTCGCGAGGTGGGGCGAGCTCACGATCATCAGGCCGCAGATGTCGCAGTCGGTGGGGACGTCGCACACTTTCGCAAGACAGCGTGGGCAGAGGAAGCCTTCGCTCTTCATTTGCGAGTGGCATACGCACAAGGAGGGTGGCGACGTGTCTGGGAGGCGCATCGGGAAGCCCATGATCATGAGGTCCGCCGCGAGATTCGCTCCTGGGGCGCCGGGGCGCGCTACTGCACGCTGAGCGGGAGGGGGGATGAGTTCGAAGAGAAGGTCCTTGAAGTGGCCTTCGTTCAGCGCAACGCCGAATACCCCTGTGCATCACGTTTAGTCGACGCAGCAGGAAGTACGTGTATAAGTCCCGATAACGTACCACCTGTCTTCGCGCAGAGGTCACGGCATATCTTCATCTCAGCTGCAAGCGCCACGATTGAGATCCGTATGCGATCCTTCAAGCATTCATCGAGCGTGTCATGGATGTTGCCGGGGTCGCAAGTTGTCAGCGACCCGAATATGATGGTGATCTCTCTGGAAGAGTGTGTTGGTAGGTGGCTCATGCTAGCGCGGGCCATCTCAATGGCGTTCTGCAGGCTTGGTTCGCCGGTGGGTTCAAGCTTGTGGCGCTCCGAGATGGCTTTCAGAACGTCTTGCGGATTGCCTGGGAGTAGCTGGTACACAGGGCACATGTATGCGCATACATGGGCATGACATACCGGACATCTCTCCGATACGCTCCCCGAGCCCTCCTCTCATACCGACGACACCGATCTGACCAAGAGGATTCTGGTCGAACCATTCGGTGACAAACTCTCTTGCGTACTGGAGCATGAGGTCAAAGCGTGTGGGCCGCATGTCGCGGTCCAGCATGGCTGAGGATAGATCTAGGACAAGTACAAGGTGGCGGATGATAGTTCGACGGATGGCCGCGGCGGGCGCAAGCAGCCTGGCGAAGTCTGCGTCAGCGACGTCGAATGTCTGTAATTTCATGCGCGCACCTTCGCCTGCGTCCGCGTGCAATCCAATCTTGGACCGCACCCTCTAACCTTCCGCGTTCATCCTCCTGCACCGTATCCCAAGAGCGGGAGTAGGACGCCTCCCAGGCATACGGTTGCTGTACCCCACGCACTTCAGTCTCGACGTGCAGCAAAAGCGGAGAGAGTATACTCGCCTCCTTTGCCTTCGCTTTGCCCTTGTCCTTCTTGTTCCTGTCGATCGCCTTGCCTTTTCCTGTGGCCTTCGCGCGACTGGTTTCATCGTCGAGGCCAGTGATGGAGACGTCTGAGTCCGAGTCGTCTACAAAGTCGTCCCCTACACGCCTGCCAGCCGGAGGTGCCATGAGTAGAGCCAGGGAACGATGAAGAGCAAGACAGCCGCGATGTCAAGAAAGCAAGACACAGCGAAGGCGAACCACTGCGCGACGCGTTTCTAGACGCCCGTACACGGGCGTCGGGCCGCCTTGCCGAGTAGCGCCTATTTGTCCAAGTTCGCGAAAGTGGCTTCACTTATGCCGTCTCCTCGCCGTTTGTTGAGCACATCGTAGCGTCATGAAGTTAAGTAAGTACAGCTCTAACAGCACGCTGTGTTGCCTGCTCAACGGCTTACTAGTGTCCATCTTTCCAAAAGCGGCCACCTGTTTTCCAAATGCAGAGAGAAGCAATCTGTGGGGCGGGAGGTCGATCGTTTGCGTCCCTTGAAGTAAGTACTGTCGTTCATCGACGCTATGACATCAACGTGCCCGGCGAGCGTATAAGAACAGCTTGAGGTCGACGGAGACGCGACTCCTCGCCTCTCTTCCCCCACGAACATCTCCCGCACTCTCCGATGTCAAAGCCAGTCGAGTTCAAGGGCTACGCCCTCACCGGTGCGTCAGTTATTGTATGCGTCAAATCACAGCTCGAATAACGCCGTCGCGTCTTCCGACAGATCCGACGAAGTGGACGGATCTCAAACTAATCGAGTTCCAGCCGAAGACTTTCCAGGCGGACGACGTCGAACTCACCATCACGCACTGCGGTGTGTGTGGCTCCGACGTCCACACCCTCACCCAAGGCTGGGGCGACGCCAAGTTGCCCCTCGTAGCTGGTCACGAGATTGTCGGTCTCGTCACGCGCGTCGGGGACAACGTGAAGGAATTCAAACCCGGAGACAGGGTGGGCGTCGGCGCGCAGATCGGGAGCTGTCTCTCATGCAGGGCCTGCAAGGACGGGTACGAGAACTACTGTCTCCAAGCCATCGACACATACGTATGTCACGATGTTCGTTCGGGCGCGGTGTGAAAACTGACTATATGCGTCCAGAACGCCGAGTACCCTGACGGCGTCGTCACTCAGGGCGGTTATTCCACCGCAATACGCGCCCATCAACAGTTCGTCTTCCCCATCCCGAAGGAGATTGATTCGGTCCATGCCGCGTCGATGTTATGTGCAGGCCTCACTGTCTACTCCCCGCTCAAGACCCACGGGTGTGGTCCCGGCAAGAAGGTCGGCATCGTGGGTATCGGCGGTCTCGGCCACTACGCCGTCCTCTGGGCGAAGGCGATGGGTGCCGAAGTCTACGCGTTCACCCACGACGACAGCAAGGTGGACGACATCAAGAAGATGGGCGCCGACCATATCGTGAACACCCAGAAGAAGGTCCGCATATACCGCCCGTATTGCACCAGTGTTACTGACAACCATCGCCTGCAGGAGTTCTGGAAGGACTACCCGCAGACCTTCGACATTCTCCTCTCTACGCGTGATGTCATGGGCGACAAGATGCCCCTCGGCGACTTCCTCTCCATGCTCTACGTCCACGGTCGCTTCATCACCGTCGGACTTCCGGATAGCGACGACCCTCTTCCCTCTTTGCACGCATTCGACTTCACCAGTAACGGATGCCTCGTCGGCGGCGGTCACATTGGCAGCAAGCAGGAGTGTCTCGAGATGCTCGAGCTCGCGCGCTCGAAAGGCATCAAGCCATGGGTCGAAGAGATGCCCATGCACGACGTGGGGAAGGCGCTCCAGAACCTCCACGACAACAAGGTTAGGTACCGCTACGTCCTGACGCAGGACATTGCATGAGAGTGGCAGCGAGTCAGCGACGAAGGCGAGAGTTTTACCTCATAATAGCTTCAGGCATTCCGCTCACATGTCATGGTTGACAGCATATATCAGGACAGTTGTACATTACAGACGATTAGACGACGCCTCTGCGGTTCCGAACTACCGTCACTTCTCGATTCTCTGGCGAGTGTTACTTGGATAGTCTGAGGTTGCTGTTGGACACGTGCGACAGCACGTCCGAAGCGATGCCCGAACCTCTCGACGGAGCAAATCTGTGAGCTATTCTCACAATGGGCCCTTGAACCTACACTCGCGCCTCAATGAGGCCGTTGCTCAGCCAGCGTCGGTAGACAGGCGACGAACACGAGGTCCTTTTCAAAGAGCCATAGGGTATATGAATAGTACTGGCGCTATTGCTGCTTCTCCACCCACTTACTTGCCCATCCGCTTGACGGCATGTCTTCTCAAAAATCTCATCCTCGCTATCGGCGCTGGCATGGCCGTCATCGATGCTCTTTTCAAGTCGGGACCGCAAGACGGCTCTTCTCACTCCGAGCAAGCACTGACTTGCGATCCACTAAGCGCTCGTGCGCAGCAACGTCATCGAAGGTAGCTGAAGGTAGGCCAGCGGCATCAATAGTGACTGTTCGTACTGAAGGCATCCACATTCCAGGTAACGTCGACGAATTCCCTGTCATGCATGCGGTTGTTCAACGAGCGTACGGCGTAATCGTCGACACCGACAGTCCTACCCTCATTGAGGTCAAGAATTTGTTCATCGGAATTCGCATCTATGGCCGAGCAAGCGGAAACGGTCAAGCACTACGTCGAGAGCGACCTCGACACATTCATCAGAGTGCGTTCCCTGACGCGTCGACCAGTACTGCTAGGCTGACCTTACTCGCATGCGTACGTAGAGGGCGGGCTTGATCCATAGTATTACGTAGAGCAGTACACGGGCAAGTGCCGTGTCGCCAACTGAGTGCAAGCCCAGGAGTTCATCGTGGTCGACTAAGGCATGTCCTGGATTCTCATGGGCGGACCATACATGCGCATGGTCACTCCTGCCCGTCTAGAGAATCGTGAGTCGAACCTTAACCTCATTCCCGATTGGGGCATGTTCGGCCCTCTCAAAGTGCGCCTCGATGGGCTTCGCAAGCTCCATCGGAGCCGGCCACGCCCGCGCTGCAGGACCCTCGGCTTCTTCGCGCGGTACATCTCTGACAGCCGCGGAGTGACGTCGGGGCGAGATCTCGAGTCGAGGTCGCGAGCGACTGGGCCGACTGGGAGTACCTCGTCAGTACGTTCATGGAGTCTAATAAGAGTTACGGGCAGGAATGACGTGCTCAATCGAGGAATGGATGGACCTCTTCCTCGACATCAACCGCCCTGTCGCGCTCGAACTTCGTCCGCTGGGAGAACATGTACCGAGACGGCGTGATCCCCCGCGATTTCGCCTGGTTGCGGCGCGTCCCTCGCGCTGGAAAGATGGATGCACGCCACCGACACCACCGGGGGAGCTGCTGAAGGCCGGCGACGACGCCCAGGGCACTGTGCGGCCGAACGTCGAGCGCGTCGCGCAGCTGGAGGCTGTAACTATAGTAAGATCAGCAACGCTGCGCCCGCACCACATGTGCGCGGCCTGCCGTCCCTGTGTGGGTGCCCTACTATTAGAGTGGGCGTGTCCGTTATCTCGAGTCGCGTTAACGTTCGACAGCTGGTGCGGCTTCTTCCACGACCACGTCTAGCCTGGCGTTTGACGTTCGGGCCGGCCTGGTATGTGTCAAGTCTGCCAGGGCCCTCGCGGCGCGCGCGCGAAGGTGTGTCGCGTAATTCCCAACTAGTTCCAAGATAGGCAGACTCGAGGGGACACGGGGTGTCAAGTTGGTTCGAGGGAATGGTAAGCTCTAGGTTCAAACGTTCATGAATCACAGAACGAAGATGGTCCATACCTTGGCCTTGGCGCTGGGCAATCTCGAAGCAAGGATCGTCGGTCTGCCCAAGAGGCTTACGGGCTTGTGAAGTCTACCTTGCGAATGTTGCGGGGAGCGTGGCGCGCAGGAGCGAGCACTCAGCTTGGCAGCGAGCAGCGGAGGCTGGTGCGTGGTTATCAGACAGCCAATCAATGTGGAGCGAGGCGTCACGTATATGATATGACTAGCAGGGACACAACATGCCAGATGCAGTTCTACGAGAGCAAGGGCCGATCAGAGAAGCAGGTACACAGAAAGCAACCGAGAGCTGCGTCGAGAGGAATCACGGAACGCTGGGAGAAATACATGCCAGGGAAGGAGCGGAGAAGGGGAGAACGGGGGACTGCGAACGTAATCGGGGCGCGTCAGTTCCCGCACGACGCATTCTGGAAGAAACGCAAACTCACGCGGGAGAGCTTTGCGGGACGAGGGCTGGCTGGAGGGGAGCGGCGCGGCACGTGTGGGCAGCTCAGATCCCACTCCGACCACGCACGGGGCCCCTGGGCCGGAGAGTGCAGAGGTCCTAGTCCTCGCTCTCTGCAGGCTCGGCGCCCTCCGCGGCGGGCTCTGGGGTGCCAATCCAGGGCGACGGGTCCGCGACCATCGCCGCGTACTGCGCCTCTGTGATCGGGGCGAAGCGGATCGTGCCCTCCTTCCACCCGCGGAGGAGGAGTTCCAACTTGGGCAGGTTCGAAACGTCGCTGAGGTTCCTGAACGGGACCTCGTTCAGCGGCCAGCCTTCGATGCGCACGCGGTAGCGCTGCACGACGTTCTTCATGTACGCCTTCCGGCTCCAGCCCATCGCGGCGTTGCGGTCGTTCGTGATGCCACCTGAAACGATGGTGAAGATGATGGAGAATGTTAGCCACGACGCCACAATGATACTATAGGGGACAGGGCTGAGCGGGCGGAGAAGATGGAGCTGAAGTGGTGCAGTGGCGGACGGGGAGTGTGGCGGCGGACATGATTGGAGGGGGTCAGGAAGGCGAAAAAAAAAACTTGCATAGCTGTTCCTTGATGATTCTGCGCAACTCGCTGCGAGCCTCAGTCATGCGCTCGCTGTACGTCGGCTTCGTGTTCAGGCGGAAGGTGTACTGGGACATTCTTAGCGAAGAGCGGAGTTTGGGATGCAGATGCTGGTGGCGATTGCAGAGGAGAGGAGATGCCGATGTCAGATCCCGAGCCGCATCCTTATACAAGCGGGCTCCCCGCGCGTGCTCTCCCCGCAGGGCATACTCGCGCACCCATATTCAGCAAATGGAATGATGGTCCAGCATCGTGGCCATGGGCGAGGCGAGAGGGAAGCGAACCAAGACCTAGATACAGATGCAGATACAGATGCGTCCCCGTCCCTTACGGAGGCAGGACTTCTTCGTACCGCGGGTGGCGACCGCACGCTCGTCAGTTCCCGTCCGTGCTTCTGTGCATCATGACGTGCGGGTGGGAAGCAGCCCGCGATCGCCCAGGGAGACAAGAGACGCACGGGAGAGAAAGTTCGTCACCTGGCTCCGTCCTCTCGAGTCTCTACAGTAATTACTTGGACCATGCGCTGTCCTGCACGCGCCCGCGATGCAAATCGCTAGAAGATCCTGTCACGGCGAGCGGACGCGAGGCGGACGAGGGGATCTGTTCTGGGCAAACCTGGGTCGGGCGCCCGGCAAGGGGGATGGGGAGGGGACAGGGACCGACGGCCTTTCCCCCTCGCAGCACCCGAGGCATGGTGGCCTACGCGTTTCTTCGCAGCCTGTGCATCTGATAACGACATCCATTCGCTTTTCTGACCGGAATTTTGACGGGCCAGGAGTGCCGGCGCAACCACAAGGGGTGCAACAGATTCGGGGAGAAAAAAAGGTCAGGTGTGCCTCCAGACCACCGGGTACCCGTAAGCGAGGTGAACGCCATGCTTCAGATGCGTACATCTGGGGCACTCACTGACTTCTGACCGGACGATGACGGATATGATAACTCTTGGTTGCGAGAATGACCATGTATGGAACTGCACAGGCTCCCGAGCCATACCCGTGGTATCTGCAAGCGGGAAAGGTGTCAGGTCCTTCAGGGCTGTCTCAGTCCTCGAACGGCATGCTTACTGACGCTACGAGGGACCAGCAACATCCAGAAAGGACGGGACCCGCAACTTTTCTGCCTTGGTGTGCAGCGGAGAAGTAGCGCGCGCCTGGGGAAGAGATTCCGATCGAGCCTACAGATTGGCTCCGGACAGCATTGTCGAGGCTCCTGACTCCCCCTCTGTATTGTTACCTACACAGACTGTACCGCGAATCAGCTGCGAGACCTGCGTTAATAACCAGAGTGGTCGGGACTCGGATATCCAGCCTGGACGGCGGCGAACAAGGCAGCCTCGCATACGCTTGGCCGATGGTCCCGAACGTCAGCGCGTCAGCGCCGGGGCGGAGGGTACGCCAAAGAATTGCCGTTGTGCCTTCACGGATCTTGCGTCCCAGATCCCGGTCAGTTCTCCACCACGATCGTCCCGAAAATTACTTACGGAGGCCACTATCCACGTGGGTGACGGAAGCCGCCATTCGACATGCTTAATTCTCGGACGCAATTCGCTCGGGCGACGCGTCGAACAGGCCAGAAACACCCAGGCCGAGGTACCGGGGGCTGGATATGAATGCCGCGCGTGAGGAGGCGTGAGGACATTTCACTGCACGCATTATTGAACGCCCTCCGGAATAGCAGGGCTTACCTGGACAAGCGCCTCCGATACAGAATTATCCTGCCGCCTGCGCATACGCTAATCCAGCGCAAATCTCCGTGTGTAATGTTTACGCGTCTGGCTTCGCAGTCGGAGGACAGTCCTTTGTTGTGACAAAAGGCAGAAACAGCGCCTTGGGAGCCAGTGCGAAAGATCACTTGATTTGCTCGTAATGCCGCGCGTCTGTCAGGATGTAGAAACGTCATCATTGTATTGTGCATAGTTTCGGGGAAAGCCTAGCTACCCTGTCATGCTTCCGCCTGCTTCCACCAAGCTATCGGGAATTTGGAGCTAATCAAATGACGTGCGCAGTGGCCTCCGTAGGACGTCCGTGTGGTGTCGCCATGAAGACACAGGCGACCTAGAACAAAAGATGAGAATTTCGGGACCATCTTGGAGCCGACAATCGTACTTGCCTGGCACGCGCAGGCGGCGACACGCCATGACATCGTGGCGTGAATGCTGTCGGGATCGGCTCACACCGCAAATGAACGAGCGCGGGCACGGATTCCACCTGGAATGCCGGATCTTCCGCCGTTACGCACTTGCGAACACGGGAGTGTCGGCAGAGACGAGGCGTGCTATGAGCGAGATGAACAGAGGGCGTAATAGGGCTTGGTTCACTCACGGGAACAGCGGACAAGGTATGCCAGTCCTCGGACATTGCACTTCTTGCACTTCTCGTTCTGGATCGAGAGCGGCGCTTGCATTGAGTTCTCGTGCCAGGTGGAGACCTGGAGCAGGCTGGGATGCGGCTGGACTGAAGCTGGGCGGTGGAGTACCATGGTCCCCGTCGGCGGCCACACAACAGTACTATTCTGAGAGGGATCCGCGCGGCGCCGTGTTTGCGTCGAAACGGCCCATTCGCCTGGACGAGGAGCCATCATCCCTCAGCCGCTGCGAAAGGACCCTTGAACCCTTGCGGCTTGAACAGAAACCGTCGCATGTCGTCAGTTTCTCAAGCACAGCGGACGTGCACGACGGCGGTAGCTTGTGTGAACGTCCTGCTCGAGGGTGGTCTGAATGTGCGCAGCTGGGAGCAGGAGACAAGTCTGGACGTCGTCGTTGAAGTCGAGTCGAACGTGAACATCTGGCATTGACGTTGTCGTAAGCTGAGATGGACCTGGGTGCGGGGTTAGACTATTGTGGATACACCGGTGCGGTCCGGCTCAACTCGGCAACCATCCTTGCCGAGCTGTGCAGTGGCTTGATTCGTACTACCAACTCACCACCACCACCACCTCGAGGTGCATCGGGCGAGGTCAGCCGTACATTCGCCAGATTGCGGATACAGCTAGTACAGGCTTGGAATTGTGTGAGCGGCCACACTCATCACCGCTCATCAGACACTTGACCAAATGATACACAGTCAGCCAAACTCCAGGTTTGTGCCATGGATTTATCACCAGCGACCGCCGGCGGTATCGATCGCGTACAATACAACGCACAGTGACTCGCGGTCCTCTGCGTCGCGCCTTATAGAACGATGGTTTGACTGACTTGCGCCCAGATTGGCCACAGCCGCGGCAGTCAAGCAGCAGCAGATGCTGATCGTCTACTGCCAGCTTCGAATTCTCCCCACTCTAGCTCATATCCACTCCCGTACCTTTTTGCACGGGCTCTTCTTGTGAGTGATTGTGCAACGATTCAGGGTCCGGTGCGATTGCCGACGGGAAGTGTAGCACTGCTCCGCCGCGTTGCTGCAGGCATCGAGTATTGAGCCCGACCAAAAAGACCGGTAATGCGCCCGGCCGTGTTGGCAGGTTACCTCACTCTGACGACGCGGATGCTTAATCGGAGATGGCATCCAGCTCTACCAGGGCGCACCTCAGCCCAGACCGACGCCAATACACTCGCGACCCTATAGAGGCCGACACACCGCGGGCCACGATGCTACGGCACCACACCTCGGCGACTCGGGTGCTCTAAGCGAGAAAACAAGGTTTGCTTCTAGAGCATGCGGGTCTTCTCACTGCGCCTTCAGACATCCACACAGTGCTGAGTGCCTGCGGGCAATCACGCATGCGTCCCCGTTGGGCAGGCATCCGTGGGCTTTTGTTCCGCGTCCGATGTGGCTACATCCGATTGCTTCTCCTTCTCCCCTCATCAACCTTTCACCAGCCCTAGGCCGGCGGCTGCTGCGGTCAGCAGGTTCGAGGGTTGCCGCCGTTGGAGTCTCAATACCGCCAGGGTGTCGCCGTTTCCCTTCTCCCCTTGCCAGCTTCCGTTAGCGCCAGCTTGCTAGGTTCTCAGCCATGTGCGACAAACTCTATGGCTTATCGCCCCCAAGGTTCCTGCATTCCTCGACGCTCGTATCCGGAAGCGAGCGCGTAAGTAGTGCCGATTTGCGGAAGCTACGCCTCCCTAACCAGCTCAACTTGGCGTGAGGATCCGCGCGGCGCTTCTCTTCCTGGTGGCTTCCCTTGCTGACTAGGGAGCTCAGAGCAACGCTCCAGCCTTATTCCTGCTCAGTCAGTGAATAGATACGGGTATGCGTCTCTCGATGCTCTGCTCCCGTGCACGACCGCGCTGACCGGATGATCACAGACTTCCATCTATCGCGGGCGCGGGCGGCGTCCCCAACAGGGATAGCTCGCCTGAGCGTGCCTTCACGCATGAGAGGATTGCACGCATGCACGCACGCTCGTTACGATGATCGTCCTCCTTACTGGTTCTCGGAGGGAGCCACGACGGTCAGCCACTGCGACGACGATGGCAGTGCCACGTCGAACATGCCCTGGCCCGCGCAGGACCCGAGCAGCGCAACAGCATCCTGAACGCCCGGGATTACACTGCAAGCTTCCGTGCCTAACTGTAGGCGTTCAGGCGACCAACCAAAATGTGGCGCTCCCGCTAGGCTGGGATTCTTCGGACGCGCCGAAGGTATGTCGCGATGCGCACCCTCGTTCCTCATATTGCTTACCTCACCATCGTCCGACCAACAGGGTCAATCTCACGATGCTTATCCCTCGGAAGAGGAGGGCGTCCTTCGCGACACTCAGGTGACCTTGGGCCGATTGTGAGTGCTTGCACATGTCTGTTTTACGGCTATGGCGTCTGATGAGGAGCGCCCACAAGGCTTGGACTATCATACACAGGAGCAATTGGATGTCGTGTCCCTAGCCAAACAACACTTCAAGCTCAGCGGCCTGACGAAGTGTAATGACCCACAAGTTCGGGGCATACGGATTGCCTGGTTGGGTCCGCAGTCGGCCTGAGGTAAAGACAAGACGAGTGCTTGAGCCTATCTGATCTGCATCGCGAGTTTGTTCGAGCTACGCAGACGAGGTTAGGACCAAGTCCGGCTAACGACGTACGGGACATCCGCACATCGTTGGAAGTACACGGACGACCATAAGGTTGGGCGCGTGGTTCGGCCGAAGAGGGCCTATGTCCGGACACCTTCGCGACCGAGAAACGTTCTCTGTCAAGGTGAGCATACTGTCACGTTTCTGTCTCCTCGCGAGTACGATGTCAGTGCGTATTGATGTCCAGATGCCCAAACACCGGGTCGTGGCATGGTCAGGCTATCTTAATTGACTTGATTCGAGGTTCTGCGGGATATCAGTCGCTCGTCGAGCTTACGCGTTACCCCTCTGACATTGCATTCAGCCACTAGCATCCACCAGGTACGTGTCCTAATAGCAATTTTCCTGACATGTGGACCACGAGGCGTATAGCGTACATGCGTGTCCTGCAAGGCTACGCAACAATGCACTAGAAGTTCAAGACTTCCTGTATGTCCGTAACATGTTTTCTGCTAGAATTGTCGGCTGCTGACTGACTCTTTGAAAAGCGTACGGAAATGTTTGCAGGCTACCTATATCTCTTGTCATGCGGCCTACGTGCGCACGCGCTTCTGCGTCTAGTAGGCGAACGCTTGCGCGCGGCTGGACACTTCGCCAGCCCGAAGAAGTGCGAGTTCGATCGCCCTGAGGTCTGTGAGGGAGTGTAAGCTCTATCCACGCAGGTACCGATGTTGGGTTTCGTATGGTACGTCAGTCGTATCGTACATCGCTTCCGTCTGAAACACAGGGATACTGAATTCAATCATAGAGTTTGCACGTGGCGATACCCGTGGCAAGAGTTTCAGCTAGGCAACCATCCTGACGCACTCCATCGGCCCTCAGCGTGGGTATGGAGACAAATGGGCCGTGTTTCGTCTGCACTGGGACACTGGAGGTGATGATGACGCCCATAGCGCCGGGACGGGAAAATGCTTCAGCGGAGTTGTCTCCGACACCGTCAGCTGGAAATTGTCCATCAATGAACAATCGCCTATGCCCTGCAAGCCGCGACGTCCTATATATGCTTCGTATGTGTCTTCTCTTCCTTTGTTACGCCTCGTCTGAGTCGTGTGTGTCGCAGCTTTGCTCTCTCCGTCCCTCGCGCCCCCTGGCAAATGGGCATGCGCGCTGTGTCACGCTCACGGTTTGGCGTTGGAATTGTTTGGGTGTTAGAGCGTGCTCGGGACATATGCGTTTCATGATGCAACCCAAAGAAGAGTCGTGGCACGGCTCATAGCGGTCGCAAGCATTCGGGGTATGACGAATAATGGCCTCGCGGCGCAAGTCCTAACTCTTCCTAGAAGGTCTGTGGACACATTTTCACATACGTTCGCGCATACCCGTGTTCGCCCATACGCGCCTCTTATCATCTGACAGGTCAGTGCCTCAATGCGTCTGTCCCGAGACACACGTCAGCTATCCGGACTTGGTCTCGGCTCCTCGTCCTTCCATGACCAACCGGGTCGGCGGAACAATACCACCTGCCTTCAAGGAAGAGAGGTCGGCTATCTAGATACCCCGGACAATGCTTGATGTAAAAACGCTGCGCCCGCATGCATCGCATATTCGTCGCGTCTGGGAAATGACGAACCCATAACGGTCATGGAACTGGTGGAAATGCACTGCTCGTAGGTCCACACTCAACATACCCGATTGGCACACCCGCGTGCTTCGCTCGGACTATCTGGGGAAGCCGGTGACCATGGAGAAGCTCGACGTCTCAGAAGACTTAAGTACGCTGAATTGTTGCGTTGCTCCTCCCCGCATCCCTCTCTCATTCGACCATTTCTGGTCATCCGCCCTTCCTCCTTCCTCTTTCTCTCTGTGTTGTACATTATGTCTTCCCAGGGATATCCCAGCCGTACGCGCCATCTTCCTCATTCCGATGCCTTCACCAAGCCAACGCATCACATGGACGACGACGCTCGCGCACTACTGTCTTACGAAAAGGCCAAAGAAATCGGTCTCTCCTACGGTGAGCTCCTCAGTCACGCCAGTCATGAATGCTACTGAACTCTTGCCCATCTGTCGATGTTGGCAGATATGACGATCGACGATGTGATGTCCTTGTCTCCGAAGTTCTGGCAGCTCCATAACGACCCCGTCTCTCTCCTCGACGGAGCCGCATTCACACTCCTCGCGATCCAGTTTAACCTGTGCGCAGGCACGATTGCTCGGTACGCTAGGCGACGGCCTGAGCTTATTCCTCTAGTCGACGATGTACTCCGGTTCCGCAAGCAGTACGTATGCCTTGACTATTCCTGATCCGTGTCACCGATGGCATGACGGCACTACGTCGATGCTGACGCCCCCGATTCCAGTGGCCAATTCATGCTGACAGAGCTCGGACATGGTCTCGACATCTCGAACATCGAAACGACAGCCACGCTTCTTCCTTCTGGTGAATTTTTATTGCACTCTCCCACACCGTCTTCGGCCAAGTAAGCATCCTTCGTACGTTCTCCTGGTTCATCCCAGCGTTCCTGACTCTTGACAACCAGGTTCATGCCGCCCACGATGCCTGCTGGTCTCCCATGTGTAGCCGTTGTGTTCGCGCGACTGATGGTGAACGGTGAATTCCGTGGACACCGACCCTTCCTCGTACCCCTCAACGACGGCAAGCAGATGTGTGCTGGCGTTCAATCCAAGTATGTCCCTCTTCTCTCCATCATCGGTGTTCGGGTGCCACAACGCAGACTCTGACATTTCCTTTCACTCGCAGACTTCTTCCATACCGTGGCGGCACGAACCCGCTCCCTCACGCGCTCACGACCTTCTCGAACGTCCGCCTGCCTCGCTCAGCCCTGCTCGGATCCCTCGAGAAGCCGACGAACATGCATGCCAACCTGATGGACATTATCTGGCGTGTCGCCATCGGCACAATGGCGCTCGGTTGCGTGGCGCTTCCCCTCATGCAATGCTACGCGACCATCGGGACCATGTACTCCCTCCGCCGGGTCATCGGGAGCGCCACAGACCCCGCCCTACGCACTCCGATCCTGACATTCCGTACACAGCAGGCGCCGATCCTTGCGGTGACTGCGAACGCGTATGTCATGCAGGCCTTCCAGCGATGGTCGATCAAGCAGTTCTGCACCATGAGCGTCGACGCACGCGTGCGACATGGGATCGCAGCGATCTTCAAGGCCGTCATGGTCCAGCATTCCCAACAGGGTGCGATTTCGGTGTCGGAGCGCTGTGGCGCTCAGGGCCTCTTCGCTCACAACCAGATGACCTGCTTGCATGTGCGTATCCTGACAGTCACACATGCACTGAACACTCAGGGCTGACTGTCGGCGCTATTTTACTAGGGCGAGATGCGCGGCATTGCGATCGCAGAAGGCGACATCCTTGGTTTGGCTATCCGTGAGTATTTCTCGTTACCTGGCGGCCATCAGCACTCAACATAGTCTTCCTTCCCACAGGCCTCGTCAATGAGATCCTCATTGGACGATACGACATGCCCCTTCCCGTCGACCCGAACTCTCTGCTCGCGCGGCACGAAGCTGGGCTCCTCGACGACCTTCGCGAGGTGATCAGGGACCTTCCCCACCACCGCAATGACGAAGCCAACCGCCTCATTCTTCCCTACTGCCAGCCTGTGATGGAGGCCATCGGCCATAGGATGGCGTACGACGCAGCTGTCGCGGCGGGTGTGCGCCCATGTCTAATCGACCTGTACGTCGCCAATGTCGTCAAACTCGATGCTGCCTGGTACGCCGAGCACGCAGGGCTCGGGCGGAAGGCGCAGCAGGAGATGGAGACGCGTGCGCAGGATCAAGTCCTGCCCCTCCTTGGAAAGCTCGTCAAGGATATGGACGTCTTTGCGTACGTGACCGCGCCCATTATCTCTGACGAGCGCTGGGCAGCCTTCGTCCAAGACCTCAAGGTCTTCCGGGGCAACGCTCACGTTGACCCGCTCGAGCACCGTGGCGGCCGCTTCGGCGTGGAGACTGAGATGGTGAGGAGTCATCTCTAGTATCGTCGCCCTGCCATAGACCCTTCTCAACGTCTTTCCTCGACGCCATGACCCCCACGCTCTACACGACACTGATCCGATACCTCCACCCGTCATCTTCTTGCATATGCTAATAGCTCGTTGACCTGCTTCTGGTCGTATCCAGCTACCTGTTGTAAGCTACTACTCACCTAGTCCAGTCAACGACCTCTCCACCTCTTCCTACCCCATCTACCCTTCTAATCCTGCATCGTACACGCTGTATCCATACTTGCTGTTCATCACTAGTCACCTTACTACTCCTCTTCCCGGATCGTTGTTGCTTTCCTGCACGTACACGTCATGTTTCCATATATTCCGGATGCCTTGAGCCTCACGATCTATCGCTATCATGACCACCCTATCCATTACGCTAGTCTCGGTGCCATATTCTACTCAAAAGTTGTTCTGATGTCGCCAGGGAACCACGTTGTGGTATTGTGAAGTAAATTGGGTTCGTAGTGACTCGAAACATATCATTCCAATCGTCCGTGCGATGCGATGATGCCACGCCGCCTCCACACGTTCCCCGCCTTCGTCCACCAGCGCGACCCCCAGCCCCTCGTACCTGCTCCGTGGCTCTTCGTGAGCCACGAGCCTATGTTATTGCACCGAGGGGAAGTGTAATTCCTTTCCGAGCACCGTGGGCTGGCCCTGACTCCCCGGAACCGTCGCATCCCCTCCGACCGCGTCGCCCGAGTCTGCAGCCGCCGCGCTTCCATCACCACGCTCGCGGCGAGATTCAGACCTCGAGATATCGTCGGGAAGCGCACCGCTTTGCCCGCCGAAGGAGGCGTCTGCGTCCCCGACGACGTGCGTTCGCGCCAGTGCTCACGCGCAGAGTACGTCGCGAGCTCGTCGCCGAGGGGAAACCGGACGGACCGCGGGGACGACGGGGTCTGCGCACCCGACGACGGTTGGGTGCGCTCCGCAAGATCGTTGCCCTCCGACGCCGGCACGAGGCGGACGCGGGACGCGTTCGGGCTCGCCGTCCCAGAGGGCACCTGCACTTCTGAAAGGGCGGCGTCGGCCACGTTGGCACGCACGTCTGGTTTCACGTTGACGTCTGCCTTCTCCGCGAAGTCGGCGGGCCCCGTGCGCTGCGTCGTTGAGGCCGGCGCGATGCCACGGGGGGCGGGAGAGCGATCGCTACGCACGTGGCTGGCGTGGCCCTTCAGCGAAGCCGTCTGTGGCGTCGACGGCTGCTTAGAAGATGCAGGCTTCGCTGTCGCGTCGCCGATCATTGCGGCAGGCCCGAGCTCGAGGACATGGTGGTCTTTCTGATGTAGCTTGCTCGCTTGTCCTTGCGATAGCACTACAGGCTCGGTGAGGCCGCTCGGGTCAACCTGCTCCATGCCTCGCTCGACGTCCCGGCTCGCACTCGTCGGCGTGCTCGGGCGTGTGACCTCCGCGGGCGTACGGCGAGCCCACAATAGCCAGTCGGGGGCGTTCGTGTTACGCGAGGTCCACGTACGCGAGAGCGACACTGTCCGGGAGCGCACGTTGCGTCCGAATGAGAAGAATGGGATCGACAAGCCGTCTTTCAAACATGAAGGTTAGCAGAATTACTATACCACGAGCTGCGATGACGTACGGATGATGATCGAGCCTAGAACAACGAAGGAAACAATGGTCTGCAACGTTGCAGCTAAGAGTTCGGCCTGGTTTTGTGGAGGAGACTGAGGCGTCGGCAGCTCCGTGACAGCAAGCGTAGATATGAATATAGCACCAACACCCATAGGACCTGTCCGAACATTGAGCAAACACGGTCAGGACATATGACGTTATGAATGTACCAAAGTGTCCCGAGAACAATGCTTCCTTCCACGATGCGATCTCGGGAACCCACTTGTAGAGCATGAGCAGTGGGGGGATGCGACGAAGGGACATGACGGCCAGGAAGACGATGACCAGTCGCCATGGCGTTATGCTCAGATCAGTTGCATTGAACATGTTGAATGGCATCCATGCGCCGATGTAGATGAAGCATCCGCAGTTGAGCAGGAGGTCGATGACTGACGAGAAGACCTCGTCTTCAATTTGGGTATTGAAGTAACCATCCCAGCTGATCGCAGATCCTGTAATACACGACTCAATCAGCAACCTAACAGATAGCTAGTGCATGAAGCAACGAACCGCATGCAAACGCTGCAAGGAGGTCATCGACACCCAGTGTGCGGGTGACTCCGATGGTGAACAACGCCAACGCGAGATACTGGGCCACATATGACTCTCGGTCGATGAAGCCTCTTCTGTGCGAGAGCTTCATCAACTTTGAGAATGCCACCCCTGAGCATAAGTATGTCAGTCGTATGTCTTGAAGGCGCATATATCGACATGACGTACCCAACACAGAACCGATCACGGAGCCCAAGACAACCTCGTCTACACAAGTATCAATAGGAGCCCATGTATGAAAAACACCGCGCTTACACAACCACCCAACCAAGAACCACTCCTTGAAAGCAGCGCTCCGCGAGTGCTCGATGGTGAGGTAGATGGAGATGCTCAAGAATGGGTACGCCAAGCCGTCATTCGCGGCCGACTCTGCAGATAGGATGCGTCGTAGGTTGAGGGGGACGTGCTTCGTCGCGTACTTGCCGCCTGATGGAGGGTCAGCCGCATATAGTCAGAGCACATACCACAACATACCAACGATCGCGGCAGAAATGATAGGATCCGTGGGGGTCAGGCAGGCCGCAACGACAAGAGACGAGACGAAGTTGAGGGGAGGAAACACGACGAAGATAATCGCTGAAATAGTACAGAGTTCACATTTACTCGCACGGCGGGCGTGAGGGAGACATACCTGCGACCACCAGCCAGCCAAACGCCATTGTCGGGACGACCATAACGAGAAGACCCCTAGCATGCTCCCAGAGATATGACTGGGGAAGCTCGACGCCGATGGCGAACAAACCCGCAGCAAGCGTGACGCGCATAACTTCGAGAGTTACGACGTTGGTGTCGCCTCCCAGGAACGAGGATTGAATATGTTCGCGCAGTAGGGGCCAAAGATGACACCGATGGCGGTTCCAAGAACAACTTCATTGATGTAGAGCTATATGACGCAGTTGTTACCCCAAGAGTATCTGCACTGCATGCACGAGCACGCACCTTCTCTTTTACAAGAAGTGAAACCATACTAAACTGCAGGCGTTGATCAGTACCCACACAGTCCCCACTAAACCAGTTCCCGGTAGCTGCTAACCACGCTCTCCGCCTCAAGCATTCGACGATGAATAAGTACCAGCGAGCTCAAGGGGCATTCAAGTTCGCTTGCATATGCCATGACCTGAGACCCAAAACGTCCCCAAAACGCCAGCGCAAAGACAAAACGCAGAGTCTGTCCAAATCGTACTTTGCAAAGAGGCGTAGTTGTGTAATAGTCGGGACAGACCAGGGTGTCGTCGGATTACCACGTCTTCCTGCAACCCAAACACAACTGTCCGTGCATGAAGAAGGAGACTTACCGCAACTACAAACCCTCCAACGACCATATACGCCAACCCCGAATCGGTGACCTATGAGCGAGTTTGTGAACTGAAGACCCGAACGAAATGGTACACGGACTTGCAAGAGCTGTATGTTCATGGCTGCCCCTGTGTCCCCTGAGCGTTCGACCGCGTTGCTGAGCTTGATATGCGTAACGTCGCCGAGGCAGATGGGGAAGATACAACGAGGGAAGAAAGAGAACGTGTCAGAGGCAGTCGGAGGGCGGGGATGGGGGATTGTGGCTGCAGAAGCGGTCTATGTATATGAAACTTCACGAGCGTCTAACCGCTGTCCCGGTCCGCAAACTATTATTGCCTTTCCTGGCGAACAGCGCCTCCCACTTAACCCCGCCAGCATAGAACGTTCAACGAAGCAGGGATGCACTTCGAATTCGCAAGCTATACTCGCTAACGCGTGCTTTATCTAGTCTTATCAAGCAGTACTCTGCTCGACCAATACAATGCAGAGGGCATATCAAGGTCCGACATGTGTTCGCGGACGTACAGGGTCGGTTGTCAATTAACGTACAGTCAGTACTCTCCTCTGGACTCGTTCAGCGCTCTGGCGACCCTACAGTAGGCTTGGCAGATATGCTGCCGAACGGTTGAGTTTGGAGGAGCAGGCGCCTTGCTCAAGTCTCATCTGACCGCAACGTTGCTGAGGTATTTTCGCTGTTCGTACGTACGACCTCCACGGGCTTATAATCCTCCCGCCGTGCCACGGGAATTGGGAGGGATGTCCAGAAGGCCCGCTGACTCGCCCGGCGAGCCGCAAAAACTTTGATTGAAACGAAAGGGGTCTGCTACGTGAGCGAACACTGAGAATATACATAGCGCACACCTACATAGTTGGAGCACCCAGGCTCCTCCCGCTTCTACCCGCGGACCATGTCATTACAAAGCGCCTTCACGGCCACGAGGATTATTCGCGAGCGACCCCGTCTACGTCCCCAACTGAGACCAGCGGACCCGGCTGCGACAGATGCACAACGGACGATGCAGCCCGTGCGGTGCAGCTACGCAGCTCTGCGACGAAGGCAGCAAGATCGAGATCGTCGTCGTCGAGTGGGGTCGGGAACCCTCCGATAGCACAGGGCGAGGCGGGAGATGACACTGGTGACAGACGGCAGGCCTCCGCCAGGTCTTGTTCTTCATCGTCCAACTCGTCCGGCGGTCCGACGTGAAGAGAGCGATCTGCACCCTTCATAGACGGCGTTGAATCGCACCCGGACGGAGACCGCACGTTTACAGTGCGCGTGTCCTCGCCATGGGTGGCGGCCTGTGGCGGCGAAGTCACCCGCGAGGCCTTCTCGCTGACAGGAAGCGGCGAAGCTGACTGCTCGGTGATGCTGCGGCTATCCTGACTTGCAGCTAAAAGCGGCATCACCAATACTGACATTCCCGTGTGCTGCTTGATCTGTATCTTCTCCGGGAGATCTGCCAGTAGGGTCAGAGAGGTCTAAGACAGATGTCAGCGCAGCTTCGCTCCTGTCAGATACGGGACTACAGACTGATACGGTATCAGTGGACTGCCCGGCGCAACGCTCCACGTCCTCCTTGATGGTCGCCGGGGAATCAGCACGCAGAGTCACCGTCGAGGCGCGATGAATCCAGAGGAGCCAATCCGGGCTACTGCTCGCGTTCCTCATGGTCAATGACTTCGTAAAGGAGAGCGTACGGGCACCAACGTTCCGCCCGAGGGAGAAGCATGGGACCGATAGACCATCTATGGCAGCAAGCCGGCTTCAGCTCCAGCCCGGCGCCAGGATAGGGCGACAACTGAGTACGCACGGACGAGGATAGAACCCAGCACCATGAAGGCCACGATGGCTTGTAGCGACGCTGCGAGGATCTCCACTTGCCCTGAAGGCGAAGATTGCGACTGGCACAACTGCGCGAGCGCGAGGGACGAAGTGAATATCGCGCCGACACCCATCTGAGGCGAAGGTCAGTCGATCCCCAGAGAAGACATCCATTAGGTTCGACGTACGGGTCCTGTCACATGATGTCAGCTGAAGTTATCTATGTCGGAATGCATGACCTACCAAAGTGTCCGGTGAAGAGGGCTTCCTGCCACGTCGAGATTTCCGGAACCCATCTGTACAGGAAAAGCAGTGCCGGGATACGTCGCAAGCAGAGAATAGCCAGGAACAGGAGAACGAGGCGCCACGGCGTGATGCCCAGCTCAGGCGAGTCGAAGCTAGCGAACGGCATCCATGCGCCGATGTAGACAAACGTGCCACAGTTCAGCATCAGGTCTATGACCGCAGAGAACACCTCTCCTTCGACCTGCACGTGGAAGTATCCGTCCCAGTTCAAAGCACAACCGGCCGCGAAGGCGGCCAACAGGTCATCGCTGCCGAGCGTTCGAGTGATTCCGATGGTGAAAAGGGTCAAGGCGAGGTGCTGGACGAGGTAGGACTCTCGGCTGATGAAGCCTTTCCTGTAGGATAATCTCATCAAGTAAGAGAACGTGAGCCCTAGCATCGCGCCAATCGCGGTGCCCAAGACGACCTGGTCTGGAGGGAAGATGAGCATCGTATCTACAAGAAAGATGATGGGCGCCACGTACACAGACATCCTACTAGGAACCAGTCTCGCAAAGCGATACCTGCCGATGTTCGTGTGGTAAGGTAGATGGACAAGCTGAGAAACGGATACGCGAGACCATCGTTTGAGGCAGACTCGGCTGCTATGATGCGTCGGAGGTTCAGCGGCACATGTTCTGTCGCATACTTGCCGCCTGCTCCGAGATAAGCAGCGAATAGCGCGATGGAGGGGAACGCTCACCGACGATGGCAGCAGAGATGATCGGGTCGGTGGGAGTCAGACATGCAGCAATGACGAGCGAAGAGACGAAGTCAAGTCGGACGAACGTGAGGTACGTGGCACCTATGAAATAGTACGTCGGGCAAGTATGAGCTCAATGCAATGGCGCAAACAGGGGAGAGGATAGATAGACGTACAGGCGACGGTGACCCAGCCAAATGCCATCGTGGGCACGACCATGACTATGAGCCCTCTTGCGTGTTCCGCGAGATACGAGTGCGGGAGTTCCACCCCGATGGTGAACAGCCCCATGGCTAGGGTGATACGCATGACTTCGAGAGTTACAGCGTTCACATCTCCCCAAGCGCGGGGATTCAACACGTTAGCACCATATGGCCCGAAGAGCACCCCACACGCAGTTCCAAGGATGACTTCGTTCATGTAGAGCTGAGCAGAGCGATGAGAGTCTGGGCCTGGAAAAGGTCGCAACCGCATCGCACCTTCCGCTGCACGAGGAGAGAGCCCAAACTGAACTGAGACACCGTCCCGCCGGGTCTCAGTACCATTGAGTATGAAGACTTGGCACAGTACTCACTAGAGCCACAAATCCGCCGATGACGAGGTATACCACTGGCAGTCCGGAAGCGGTAACCTGTGGCGCGCGTTCGGTCAGTTCCAAAAACATAAAAAATCTCAACGGACTTGTAGCAGATAGAGGCCCATTTCCTAGCGTCCTGGAATGGTGAGAATATGCCAATTAAGAGTCGAGGAGGACAGCAGTGCAGTCAAAGCTTCTGGCAGAGTATAAGTACTTACTAGCATGGAAGCTTTGGGAGGTTCATACTTAGTCGAGTACGACGCTCAGCGTCGGTAGAGTTTGCCTGCAACAAGGAGTGCGTCAAGGATAGGAGCACCGTTCAGCCGCGCCATATCCGAGTGCAAACGGTAAGCTTATCGCTGGGACGAGTCTCATTCACCATGGTTATCCTCAAGGCGACGCCACTTCACCTCCCAAAGTTACGTCCAGGACATGAGTGTCAATGAGTAGCCTGCGGCCTCGGTGCGATTGATACCTACTTTCTCGCAGAATGGGGATATCGTGTGTAAGGACTGAGCGTCGAAGTAAACCATGATCAGAAAGGCGCCGAGCGCCGCACGGCATTGCAGCATGGGCGCTTGCGCGCTGAGCAAATCGCCCCACCGCTGCCAGCCATAGAGCGTCCGTCCCCGTCGCCCGACCGGCATTCGCGTTATCTCTCTCTTGCCTTAACCACCACCACTACCCAGTCCTCGCTAGAGCCTAGAGCATACGCAATGTCGGGAGCAGCAGCCTCAGCAGGAGCCTCGAAGTTTCAGTCGTTCATGAACCACCCAGCAGGTGCGGTGACTCGGCCCACTCAAGCTTGATCTGCGTCTGACCGAACTGGTACCGCCGCATTCCGCCTTCGCTTCGACCCTACCTTACTGGCTGCTATGCTCGTGCTCGCCCTCACGCAGGCCCGAAGACGGTCTTCTTCTGGGCGCCGCTGATGAAGTGGTGTTTGGTTGCGGCGGGCCTCAAGGACCTCTCGCGCCCAGCGGAGAAGCTGAGCGTGTCACAGAACCTCGGTGCGTCCACCACTTCATCGCGTTGCGCGAAATCCGCCCATTAACACTGCCGTGCCGTGCCCTACTGTGCAACTTTGCGCGTATTCTGCTGTTGGCCGCACATCGCGCGGGATAGCTTTGACGGCGACGGGATTCATCTGGGTGCGCTATTCGCTCGTCATCACACCAGTCAACTACAGCCTTGCTGCCGTACGTACCCTCGCTCGTCAAGTCGATCCCTGCGCGCGACGCTCATCATTGCTCAGGTCAACTTCTTCGTCGGCACAACAGGACTGGGCCAGCTGGCCCGCATCTATCAGTATGTACCATTCTACTTCGCCTACCCGTTTGCGCCGCTCAATACGTATGTTCAGTTACCGGAAGACGGCCCAGGACCCAGTTGCGGCCTACTTCGGCGCTTCTTCCACACCCGCCATCAAGGCGGGGCCTACTACCGCATGAGTATACTACCTTTCGCTCTCCGCTGTTGATTCATTGCTGTCCGACCTCTCTATACATCCGATGCCTTCCTCTCGTTGTCTAAAGGTGACGAGTTGATCCGGTTTGGGCGAGTGAAACCTGCGCCGGACTGGAAGCCACCAAGGTCCGGCACCACTCTATGAGACGTGTCGGAACAAAGCCCTTGTTCGCTTGACCTGAGTGGTATAACAGTTCCTTCTGTGGTCAATCAAAGTTAAGGGGTATACACGATTGCGGCGTACCAGCGACGAAGGCGTGCCCAGCATGAGCGGCGCAATCGAACGACGCGGCCGTTAGCAGGTCCTGTGAATCATAGGGCCTGGCCTTTGGCCGAGTAAGGCACTCGCTATGCAGTATACCACCGTGGTGGCTAACTCCGGGCGTCACTTTGTAGTGCGGCTAGCGACATCATTCGGCCCTCGTGTGCCGACGATCTCCTACTACAGCAGACGCACAACAGGGTTGCGAGAACGATGTTCGTCTTCCCATCGGGCCTCGTCGACCCACTGGGTTTCGCTCTGGGCGTCGTCATACATGTTGACCAACTACTTGGATCCTCGGAGATGGACCCTCGCGCCGCCGTGCTAGTCGACGACATCTCCCTGAGTCTCACCGCTTGCGAAGGATATGATGTGCATTGAACTACAGAACATGATGGTAGCCCTCTGTATGGGAGAAAAGTCCATGATAACCTCCGTAGGTAACGTCATGATTTGATGTGAGACAATCGGTCGGGGAGATGCCATCTCCGATACTATGAGTAGCGGATGACATTCGAAACAAAGCGTAAGCTAGTACATATTCCGTGTACACCAGACCGAGTAGTGTCGCCCGATCCTCGCCCCGCCCAATGTCGCAGCTGATCGACCAGTGGACGATACCGCATATGTAACAAACTGCCTACAGACCATACAGGGAGTACTCTACACAACACATGTCCCGCACACCGAGACCGTCTTGCGCAAGTGGGGACTTCGCGCAGACGACGACGGACCGCGGGGCCAGGCAAGCGGACCGTTGACGACAGCCCGTCCGTCCGAAGCAGGAACAGCACCCGGTCAATCCTTGCGGCCGCCACGGCTCGCACGCAACCCCACACGCATTCGCGAGGGCAGTCTGCAGGGCGAGGGGTGGTGCCCGAGGACTCCCGGGGTGATGGCCCTGCGCCAGCAAGAACAGAAACGGTCGGTCAGCTCTGGCTTATTGCAACAGGATGGAGAAAAGGGAACGGTGGGGAACTGACCTTGGCCCAGCCCGACCCGCGCATCTTATATACCCGCAGGCTCTGTCCCTAGCGCGAAGCCCCGAAGCGCGAACCGTCACGGTGCAAACCATTTCCCCGGGGGCCGCACGAGATGAAGGCATCCCGGGAAGCACGCGGTGGGACCGGACGCAGACTAGGAGCACACCAGCAGCTTGTGACCGCGCCCTGCCACACAAGCTTCGTTCCTGCGATCCGGGCTGGGAAGATCCGCGAGCTGTCGTTGGGGTCGCGCCTCGTGCGACTGTATGGGCTGGCTGACAGCGACTCCATGTGCCATGGCCCGTGTCGGCGTCGAGCGAACCTTCGCGGGGTATATTGAGGCAGTCCGCAGTCCGCGGCACCTCCGACGGGACTAGCAGAGGCAGGCGTCCGCTCAGAGCTCGATGTCCCTCTGGACATGGCGCAGAGCGGGGAGTGGCGGCCGGAGAGAGCGATAGCACCGATGGTGAGGCCTTACCAGTGTGGCTTCCATGTTCTGATTGGATGCAGTTCGCGGGAGCTGTACCGATACGCTCGCAAAAGTGGCGAAGGGCGCGGTTGCGCCATAAAGAACCTGGTCCTGACGAGAACTATCGCGGTCATCGGCTTTGGTAGCGAAGGAGCGTCCCACGAAGGTCGTGTTCACGTATGGCGCAGCCAGAAAGATGCCAGAAATCCGGGAGCGTATGAGGTCAGTGCAATGGACCTTGGGAACTCGCATCTGCGAAGTCGGAGCATCCGAGCGGCCGCACGCTACCGAGAGCACGACTTCGACCGCTCGAACAGTCTGGAGCCGTTGATGCCGATGACGTGGGTAGCGAGCTGTTCACGTTCGCTGAGACTCAATGAAGCGTAGATAGCAGCGGGCGCGCATCAGCTCAGAGCTGTGATGAAGGGAATCACGGCATCTTGCAGCTTGGTGGCGAGAAGTAACTCAGTCAGGCAGACAGTGGACACCATGCACCATGTGCCATGCCTCCAATGGGCAGATGTGTCTGAGGAAGGGCAGCATGAGTGGATTATGCGGAGAGCTAGTGGGACATTGTTGCACCTAGTTTCCGCAATGGTTGTCGCAGCTACGGCATTCGGTGGTCCGACCGATGTGGCACGTCAGGCAGAGCACGAAAAGAAGTGCTCTACATCGCATGTGCGCCGGATGTTTGTCAGATGGACCCAAATTTTGTGGAAGCCAGCTCAACGTCAGCTGTCTTCGCAAGTGTCAGCACAGTCCCGATAGCGACCAGTAGAGGAATTCCACGCACATCTTTCGGGTCAAGAGCATCCCGGGAGGATGGTGGGGCGTGGCTACGCCGCTACGTGTGTCTTCCCGTGCCAATGAATGCCTGCCAGACTTTAGACTCAGCCACAATGTTCCTTGCGAAGAGGTGTGCACAGAAGGCAGGTCATACTTCGCTTCCTTGTTGTTCGAGGCTCGCCGATAACAAATATACGATAGGCGACGCGAAGGCCGAGCGTGGCCGAGCAGGTGCATCCCATCAGCTCCGAATCTGGTGAGAACGATGAGAAGATGTCGGTCATGAAAACGGTAAGTTGATCAGGCATATTCGAGACATAGACGACGTGTACATACTATGCACTCCGGAGCCAATATTTGCGACCGCAACATAGAGGAGTCGTGAACGCAATTGGTCCAACGGTCTTTCACCGGCTTTCATCTCCAGGCAGGATGCTGAATAGCTTGCGGGATCCGCCCGTGGTCTTCGAGTTCCTCACTCGCAGTACCTGTCTTGTCAATCAGACTCGCAGGGAACTCAGCACGTACCGTAACCTTCGCCCGGCGGAGGACATCGATGATGTGTGAACGAGCAGATGACATTGTGTGTCGTCATAGGCGTATTCTGCGAAGCCATAGCGTGAAGCCCTCCGCTATACATAGGACACCGTGGCGGTGGCGGCGTTCACATTGAGCAGTACTTCTAGTGCATCGATGTCATTTGCTGAGAGGGTCAGCCCCACTCCTGATGACGCTGTCACCGGAGTGACCATATGAACCCTGCCTCGACAAAATGCGACCGCGACCAGTACTTGGACAAGAATATTAATGCTGCACCGGTCTCCCTCGAAAGGTCCGCCTACTCTACGCGAACTTGAAGACAACTTGAAGAGGCGGAAGAGGAGCGGCCCGTGGGCCCGGATGATTCCCACCACGTGGGCAGAAGGCGCTCGACACGCATGCACGCGCCGCCGCCTTTCCTCGCGTCCTCGACGTGCTCAGCACCGTCAACACTCCGGCCTGTACCTGGCCCTCAGCGAACTTTACGAGGGCAGCACAACAAGCTAGCATGGCTGACTTTGACCTCAATGTCGACACCACGTACTTGCAACAGTTCCTCGACCCTATCCTGAACTACCTATCCTCCGTCCTCCCACCTCCGATGTTCTCTATCGTCGAAACGCTCATCACATACTCTGTCAACCTTCTTGCGGCGCTGTACAACCTTGTCAGCAGCTTTGCCTCCTCACAAGGATGGGACACGCAGAAGATGCTCCCCCCAATCATCACCCTGCTCATGGCGTACCTCGCCCTCGTCAGCTTCTACCGCACGACCGGCTGGATGATCCGCACGACGTTCTGGTTCGTCAAATGGGGCGGAATTCTTGCCGTACTTGCCGCTGGGGCAGGATACTTCATGGGCACGCAGGGGAACGGTGTCGGGGCACACAACGGTAACGGCGGCGGCGGCGGCCTGCTATCGCTGCTCAGCAGCACCTTCCTCGGCATGCTGAACCAAGACTCGTCCCCGTCTTCGGGCTCGGGCCGCAAGCGGTCTACCCGGAGTTCGCGGCCGCGCCGCCAGACGTCGGCTCGGCAGGAGAAGGAGAAGGACCGTCCGAAGTCTTGGGAGAGCTGGGACAAACACCGCGAGTGGCAGTATACTGCGGACGCGGCGGCCCGGGACGACGCTGCGAGAGCGAACGAGGGCGTGCAGGAGGCAGTGCAGAAGGTAGCGGGCTTTGTGCAGGAGGCGTTGGGCTCGGGATGGTGGGAGACAGTCAAGGGCGCGCTGGAGGGCAGCGGGGTGGTCGGATCGAGCGGCCGGGAGCAGGAGGGCTCAGAGCCTCAGCCTGAGGAAGCCCCGCCGCAGCGGAGAGCGAAGCAGAAACAGGATGCGAAGGGCCGAGGAAGCTCCCGATGACTTCGCGCACGGTACCGGGGTTCGTGTATCTACCACGTAAGTCTCTGTTCATGATGCGTGGTAGACCGGCATGCTGACGGTCGAGTCGCAGTGTACTTGTACTGCTTGGCTAAATATCTGCATGGTTCGTACGGATCGACTTGACCATTCAGCCACTATTCCCTCCGTCAGTGCAAACCAAATCTTCCGCGATACCGGAAGCACTCCATGTTATATCGAAACTCTGTCCTGTATCGGACCTTTTGCCTCTCTGGGCAGGGAGCGCCAAGCCAACAGCTTCGCGGACAGATTCCCTCATCGGATGCCGGCGCGCAAGAAACGGGCGAACGAATGTGTCGCGGTCCCCTCATGCCGAACGGACGTTCGCGATGTCTCCCCATCCTGCTATAAATCGTCCGACCGTGCTTGCTCTTCAGTCGAGCTCGTCTGGTACGGTTCGCATGATAGCGGCCCACAACGCGTATAGGTCCCGAGGTCTTCGAGGGTGGAGTCGTTTGACAGTCTAAACGGGAAAGAAGGCACTAGTGTCGTTGCGCACATCGAAGGGGGGTTCGAGTGGTTGGTCACCTTGGTGTGTAAGTCCCTCGGCGCTCGTTAACGTTGCTATCATGGCGCGATGCTGACAGCGTGAAGAGCTCAACAACTAGAGACAATGGAGTCTTTGTCCTCGACGATGCTTGGATATCTGTGAAGTTCCGGGACACCTAGTGGCGCTTCTTGCGGTAATCTCTCCACATTTAACCGCCTCCGCTGTGTTGCACTGTGGACATACCGTAGTCACTGCGTAATCAGCAGAGATAACGGACCTTATGTCCGTTCTCAACGGGGCCGGAGACCTCTATTCAAATCCATATGAAGCAAAAGGTCCGTGCACTGTGCGCTCGGGCCACTGTGATATGCTGAACTGTCTCATAGACTGTGGTTACTCTCATGACCCATGTCGTCGGTGATCAAAGAGTCCGACAATACACAACTACGTCGAGGCCTCTTCCGCGGATAGTGGGTGTCACTCGAGCAAGACTTCCTGCAGGTCAGTGGGCCAACTCGCTTGCTCCAAGTGGTTGTCGCGCATCTCTTCGATGTCGTCCTCGTCGAAGAACACATCTATGGTGTCCCGACCGAGACAGCTCGTTCGTGTCATACTGCACGTCCTGTCGACGACCTCATGAACTAGGCGCGCCACCTGGAGGTGTTTCCTACGACCGTGGTGTCCTCAGGCTGTGAGCACGACCGGCGTTGGGCTGCTGAGCGGTCCCTGGGGCCTCTATGCCCGGAAGACAGTCCCTGGCCTCTGTCGTCATCGCGTTGCTGGCGTTGACGACGGTGCGCTGGTTATGCGACTCTGCCAGCCCGAAGTGTCGGTCGGAGAGTCGGGATCTTTCACTTGAGCGGCATTCCGGACGCGCCCTTGATTGTGGCGATGTCCGCGGTGACTACCAAGGTCCAGTCTCGACCTACACCGCCGTTTAGGAAGGAGATGTGATCGAGACTGGATGCGAAAGCGCGCTCGGAGGTCTGACAGCGTCTCCGTAGTAGCCCGGCTTGGTCTCGGTTCGGGACACGATACGCGAAATTGAATACTCTCACTTGAGAGAATAAGCTCGAGGAGAGCTCAATCATTTGAGCTCGACCCAACATAGATTCAAGGACCTCGGAATGACGACCCAGCGGTGTGCTCCAGTTGAGCCCAGGAGGAACACCACGCCGTGCCCGTCAACGTTGTCGCTTTGAGGGTCGAGGGACCTCTGGTGGATGTATACGGCGACGTATACTTGACCGGTATTAATGAGCTGACCAGGACGATCGAATGGGGACTCGATAGAGTACCATACGAGTTTTCCCCCGGAGGATAGTGCAGATCAAAAGCAGCGCACGAACCATATATTCGACCACGAACAGGCTATCACCGAGCGTACTGAGTGGGTATGTATGCGCAGTATCAAGAAGGGTGTCACGGTATGTACATTTGAAGGAACTAATCAGGAGCATAACTCATCCTCTTCGCGGACGGCGACCCCGTGCACGGCCCCGGCCGCGACCACGACCACGCGTCGCAGTCCCACCGCCTTGATCAGGGTTGAGCTGCGAAGAGCTGGAGCACAGGTCGCTGACCCAGCCGGGAACATTGCGGGCTTCGGTGGTGGGATAGTTGAGGATATCGGGCTCCCCAAACTGTATGACATCCTCGTCGTAGATGAGCTTGAAGGCGCTGCAAAATATGAGCTCTGTGAGTCTCCTGACATGCTGCGGATGGGGGCATGAACGTACGCGTGAGCATCCGCGGGCGTTTGGCTGTCCTTGCGAGTCTTGGCCATAGCCTCATCGACCTTGTTCCAGAAACCCTCTTCGGTGTTTGGGTAGGTGGTGGCAACCCAGCGCTGTGCGGATCATGAGTGGACATTAATATAGAGGCAAAGGACGAAACTCACAATCACTGCGATACGGATATAGAGAGCGGCAGTTGCCGGTACCTTGGAGCTCCCCAGGATGGCTGCGGTCAGGGATGCGACGTCCTTGGGCACGTCTTCTTCAGAATCCAGCGTCTTCAGGATCTGTTGAGTCCTTGATGATCAGCAGTCGCAGACCAGGGCATGATGCTGACGAGCCACCTGAAGCTTCATGTGATGGCGGCAGTCTGTCTGCCAACGTGCCATCAAGGCCGTCACCTTGTCAGATTGACCAGTCTCATGTTCAGGAGGGAGACCGTTCACGTTGAGCTCGCGCAAGACCTTCTAAATTCAGGAGAACATCAGTCGTGCTGCCGCGCGTGGTGGGAATGAAATAACTTGATGACTAAGTACCATGACTGCGTGCGGGGCGTTGGGCGATTTGTACGAGGTGATTGTGGGTGACAGCATGAATGCGACTGCGTAGTCTTTTGCAGCCACCTTGTCAAAGGTGCGTGCAATCAGCTCGATGATCGGGGGAATTACAGGCTGAAGAGACAGCTGAGCCGACAATATGCGCACCTGAAGATCGTCCGGGACGACGTAGTTCTGGCTCAGAGACATGGTTTTCAGCATGTCTCTGGCCTCGAGGGAAAGGGCAAATTGCTGAGCCTGGCGCACAACCGGAGAGGCCTACAAACACAAGATCAGCTCAGGACCGCGCTGACAAATAGTCGCATACCGCCAAGAACATGTCAAGGGCTGTCTCCGACTCGGGATGCAAGGTGCGGGCGCGCTTGAGCTCGCGGCTGAGGAAAGCATTGTTGAGATTGTGACCGACGCGGTGTGAAGCCGAGAAGACATGGGTGTCATCTGAACTCGGGCCCAGCTCCGAGTCGAACTCGGAGCGAGAGCGCTGCCGTCCCCCGGCACCTGTTGGAGTCCCTGGAGAGCTCGGCACAGGCCCCTGAGTACTGGCATTACCAGAACCTTCAGTCTCCTGGGCTGCACGACGAGCTGCAGACCGCGCGAGAAGCGCGGCAATCGGGTCAGAGTCCAAGCCAGGAGTAGGATGCCCGGGCTCCGACATGAGGTCGGGTGCTGTGCACAGGAACTGAGTGTCTGTGGTGTGCTGAGAGACTGAAGAGAGGTGGAAGCGGGTGTGTCGTGGTGAGAGGGAGAAAAACGAGCGAGGGCAGGGTGAAGAATGTTGTGCAGCGAGCTGGATCAGGACGTCAACATTCATGTTGCTCCGGCGACAGATGCGGCGAGTCGAGCACCTCTGGGAGTCAAATCGGATGGAGGTAACGGTTGCTAAAAGGCCGCTGTGACCATGACGAAAGGTCGCAAACGCAAAGATCTGGGGCCAGGTATGTTAGTCGACGCTGAACTCAAGTCCGGCTGGGGTTGAATGATCTCGGGCTTACCCTGGCCAAACAGACTGGGTTGAGAGCCCTGATGGCAGACAGATATGTTGTCTGGTCTGCAGAGATGGCGAAGCGGTCCAAGATCCTTTCGCGATTGCCCAGTGGATTGGTCGAAGCTCGCGAACCCGCCACCTGTCCGGCGCGGTTCATGGTCGCTATCTTCAAGAGCGACAAGCAAACCGCACCCGTGAGGCGGCCCGACGGACTCAGGCCGACAGAGCGTATGCGGCAGATAGCCTGCTGCTTCCCCCAGTTGATGCTACCGCTGCGAGTGCAAGTCGGGCACCACAGACATGTTTTGATTTGAACAACGGCCTGGAAGACACAAACGGAATCTCTGCGTCAGACTTCTTGTTCTCTCAAGAGGAGCAAGATGCGTACTTTCCAGTAGATGTCGCAGACGAACATGCCCTCAACTCCGCGCAGGAACGTCTCCGGGCACAGTTTGAGAGGCTTGCTATGGAGGCGCTCGAGGAAGAGTTTCGGGGTGGGCTTGAAGAGCTGGACGAAGCCGAGCTGCCTGAGCTGCCTCAGAGTTATTATGCTGCACTGCGTGAGTCTCTGTTTGATGCCATAGCGGGCCCGAATGATCTGAGATATTGGCCGTGGCAGGACCTGAGGAGAGAGAAGTTGATTTAGATGCGTACCTGCGGAATGTACCGACGGAGCGCCGGTATCCGCCATACGGCTTGAAAACCGTGAGTCAGCTCTTGCCTGCACATCCAGGACTTTCCTGAGAAGACATATAGATGTTCTTGCTTCACTGCTATTTACACACGATGCGGGCACGAACTTCGGTCAGCCAACTTCGACTCCTGCTGTGGATGATGAAAGAGGCAGGTGCGCGCGATGTACCTTCCGTACGTGCCTGTGAGCAGCTCCGAGATTCACTCCGTGCAACATGCGGGGTGATCCCAAGGGAGCACAAATCCGACTTTGGCAACATATTCTACAGTAACCCAATCACGGAGCTGATCTGCAAGGTGCGCAAGGAACCAGATCTTGAATGCCCCTGGACATGATAGCTGACGCTGCTTAACCAATCCCCAGGATCTTTCACATCCCGCAATCGCCAGAGACCTCATTATATATCCCGACGAGAGTGACGGCCCAATCTCAGACTTCGCACAAGCTCAGTATCTGAAAGAACTACCCCGAAGCGACCTCACGCCGTCATATTTCGGGGAGGGGCGGCACTTCTTCGTCGACGAACTCTGCCGCTTGGAAGATGACAGCTTGTTCATCCCGCGGATGTGGGTCACAAGGAACGGCGAAGTATGCGCCCGAGGGAATCGTGTCGACTCAGACCATCGCGGTACTCAAGTACGAGTTTCGATCACTATCATTTGGACTCGTCTTTAGCTGACACATTTGAACAATAGGTACACTTGATCTTGCCCGAGGAGGACATCGTTCTTGCCTCCAAACTGAAGGACAACATTCTGGACCTAACTGCAGCAGACTCACCTCCGATCCATCTCACCGGTAAGTCCTCTCACATCAAGGTACCAGATCAGTACTGCCAGCATTGATTAACCTGCATCCCTGCGACCGTCTCATGTCTGGACAGATTCATCTGGCGTCGTTTACGCCGCAGCATCAAGTCCAGATAGAGAGATTGCCAAGGGAGATGACCTGATCGTCGTCTGTGCCTCTCTGTTCTGTGACGATGTGTCCGGCGCCGTCTCAAAGCAATACCAAAAGCATATTAACATCTACGCCCAGAATTTTAGCTTGCCCAATCGTTACTCGAGGCAGGAGGCCTCTGTCCACTTTATTTCAACGTCACAAATCGCCTCGGGTAGCGAGCAATTTGTTCCAGTTCTCGAGCTTGTCAAGTGTGTACCTCGGTGGCTATCACTCCCCGCTGTTGCCTGACACTCTCCCGCTACAGAGACACTCACAAGAACCCCGTACGGTGTTATAATGCTCACACGCATCGGTTTGTACGGTTCCGGCTGCAGATACCAGCCCTCCCAGGTGACAACCCCGCGCAGTCTGAGGAAGCATCACACGCCGGTGTCAACGCGAATTGTAAGTGCCGGAGGTGTAAGAAAGGAGGTCCTGCGGAGGTACGCGAGTCGGATGAGGGGTACGCGATGCTGTACACGGTATGAAATTGCCCAATGCCGCGATGATGCTATGATCGCTGATTTTCAGCACATGCAGTGCGGTGAGCCACGCACAGTTGCCGAAACACGGGCGAAGGTTCAAGAGCAGCTTCGCCTGGCAACCCTTGGTATTGAAAAACCTATCGATACACTCCAGACGGCGTTCGGTGTCAAGGATCCGGTCGCTTCACGCTGGATTGAAAAACTGCTCAAGCATTCGCGTCAGCTCAAGTCAGAACACCCAGAACTGTCGGAAGAGGCAGTGTCTGAGCAATGTTTCGCCTGGTTGAATGCTCAAACATCCCGGCCTTACAATCCCCTCCTCGATATGCCCAGTGTGTCTTCGAGCTTTCATATTTCATCGCGTCAGATGCACTCATGCTTGATACTCTGTTAGACCTGGATCCTCACAAGCACACACCCGTCGAACTCCTTCATACGTGGCTCCTCGGGGTGGTGAAGTATGTGTGGCATGGCCTCCATAGTGCCGCATGGACCGAACCCCAATTTACCGTGTTCACCATCCGCCTCCAAGACACCAACCTCGATGGGCTCGAAGTACCTCGAATCCGGGCGGCATACATGATGCAGTATAAGAACAACCTCATTGGCAAGCACTTCAAGACTCTTGCGCAGACCATGGCGTTCCACATCCACGGTGTGGTCAACGAAGACTACAAGACTCTTGTTCGAACCATGGGTGAACTCTCAGCCATGCTTTGGGTCACTGAGATTGAAGACATGGCCATTCATACGGTGAGTCAACCACGGCAGTTATCAAACGGTCATCGCAACAATGAGCTCATCATGCCCCTGTGCAACAGGATGATCTGCAAGTCCTCGTTGGAAACTTGCTAGATGCCTTCGCCAATATCGATCCTGCCCGGATCATTGTTAAGGAGAAGCTTCAGGTCCTCCCTCATGTTGTCGAGGACGTCGTCCGCTACGGCCCTCTCCCTCGTCTCTCCACAGAGATCCCCGAATCGTTCAATGCGGTCTTCCGACTGTCTTCCGTTCACAGTAACCACCAGGCGCCGTCTCGGGACATCTCCCGCAAAATGGCGGACCTCGAGTGCGTCCGACACATAGCCACTGGCGGGTACTGGGAGACTCCCGACGGGCAGTGGATCTGCGCAGGAGGAGAAGTTCTGACCATGTTCCGGCAGTCTCCCGTGCTACATCAACACTTCGGGTGGACTGCCAATGCATTCTTGCCCGACACAGGCTTCATTGAGCTCCCAGCGCATGCCAAGCGTGTCAGGGTGTCTACGTCTGACACCATGGCACACAAAGTAGCGGCGGAGACCTCTCAAGTTCCGGACGGTCTCACACTTGAGGCTACGTGGACCTTAGGGGCTTCATTGATTGCGCAGTCTGGAGATGTTTGCAAGCCCGACTCATGGGTCTTCGTACGAGGTCACACGGTATGTTTCATTTATGCAGAAGCACCTCCGCGCTCGCTGAGTTTTGAGATCTACAGGGAGACAATTACATTGGCCAGTGTCGTGAAATTCTTTACGGAACCGGCGGGGCTTCGGGGTCAAGCTCGTCACATGTCCAGCTGGTTACCATTGAACAGTACCTCCTCGGATCTCTTCGCCACCCATCTCTGGGCATGCCGGTCCTTCGCGCACTGTCAGGAGGCTCCAACGCCTGTCATGTAGTACCCACAAGTGTGCGTTCCCGTTATGTGTCTCTCGCGCGCACCCCAGATACTAACCACCCGATATTTGTGTCCACCAGTCTGTGCTCTTTGTCGTGAACGTCCAGCATGACTGCGAGTCATCTCAGTGCACGCTGGGAGGCTCTCGTCCGATTGAGCAGGAGAGACAGCGCACAGATTGTACCGAGGTCTCTGTCCATCACGACATGACACAGCGCCGGTTCGTCCTCAACACACACGCCCTCCATAACGCTGCCTTGCTCCGCAAGTACCTTCCCAGATCTCTCGTCGCACCTATACCTCTATATCCAAACCGCCAGGAGCGGCACACCGAACTTGCGGCAGGATTGCGGGTCACTCAAGTGGCAAAGCGCGCTGAGACCCAGAGAAAGCGCGCCGAGACCCTCCGGAAGAAGGCCGAACGAAAGAAAGCGCAAGAACTCGGTGGGTCACGGGCAACTCAGAAGCTTTCAGTCTATGCATCAGTAACCCTCGAAATTTATTAGCTGTCTTAGTGATCTTAGTAGGTCGCACTAAGATGCCTAAGACATCGAAGTTCAAAAAGATCCCTAATACACAAAGACAGACATGCTACATTATAAGTCAAATTTTACGGACGACCTTGCAACTTACCGAGCGAGAACTTACTTAGTCAGCTCATAGACCTCACGGACTTACAGTCATAGGCACCCAGATGGACGATGTGGTACGGGTTGAGTATGTTGTGAAACCAATACTGAGCACTTGAGAGGACAACCAGGCGACCCAGAAGGGAGTGCAATTTTGAGAACGGACCTTGGAATGAAGTTTCAAGGCCAAGAGGGCGGGCAACGAAGAGCCTGCCGAGGTACGAAAGGGTACGAACTACGAAGTGTGCTGCAAGCCTGCCCTAAACTGATCAAGCGCCTGTTCAGGCGCTGTATGTTCGACTCTACCGTCCTGTGTCCGCTCTGTGACAGCAGAACATCTATCCCCAAACTCTGCGTCCTCCAGACTCTGCTTTTCTCCTCAAGCCTCACTGCGCTGAACAGAACACTCTTTGCAACGTGACCGGGCTCCTAACATGACTGTGGTACAATCGGATCGCCTCGAGTCACTAAGCAAAGAGGAGAACATGGACTTCCGGGGGCTCGTTGCGACACACGATCCGCTCTCACGTTTATGGAGGAGGTTTGGGAGGATAGTACATGGGATTGCCGCGGCTAGGTGAGTTTCCCTTGCGTTCTCGCCTGACAGATTCTCATACCTCCTCGTCATCATGTCTGGGCTGCCCTTCGCGCCCCCCGCCTGCCCTCTTCCCTCATGGGCTGCGCACCTTTTGCCCAGCCCGCCCTCCTCGTGCCCGGCCTGCCCTTGTCCGCCCGGCCTACGTCTCCTGCCCGGCCTACACCTCATGCCCTGGACAACGTCTCTTGCACTGGACTACGTCTCCTGCCCGGTCTACATCTCCTGCCGGTTTCGTGTCTCGATTCTCCTACACGATCTGGGACTGTCTGCTGTCTCGACTCTCCTGGGTCCGCTGTTTCTTGCCCGGTCTACTATCACTTGCCTGACCTGCATCTTCTGTCCGGTACCTCGCGCTTGTCGTGTCTGGCTGCTGCTTGCTAATTCAATCTTCCCCGCAGTGCTGGAGATATCGGAGACACATATCACATGTGAGTGCAACCGCAGCATCAAGAACGTCGACGCGAACGAGCATGTTGTACACCCACATAGTAGCCGTCTCTGCTCCCTGAGTAGTCGCCTCCCTCCTGCGCCAATGGCCGTCCCGAGTAGCTACCTCTGTACACTTATGTAGATGCAAATGTAATAACGTTTTTGCCCTGCTCAATGCACGCAATGATATATCTCCACTTACCCATCTTAGTACATCTTGCTTGCCCCTCGGCTCCGGTCTTGGGAGCTACTTCCGTCTTGTGTGTTAGTGTGTCTTTGCCGTCTTAGCATAGGTACAAGTCTTGCTAAGATGTGCTAACATTCATTAATATTCACTAATAAATTTGGGGCTTTACTGATGTGCTCACAGTAGTTATTCAGACTTACAGAATCGTGCCGAGCGGCAGAATCCCGGGGAAGGCACTGAAGGAGACGACCTCATGGAGGGTTCAGAAGAGGACAGTACCAGTGAAGATGAAGTTGCTGCGCCACCTCCTGTGACACAGCGACGGAAGAGGACCAGGCGAGGGTAGAGATCAATTATAGGGTCATTGTGTCAAGTCACCGTGCCTTGAATGATAATGTTCGAAAGCGATATGAATAACATTTGTGTTAAGTACTATGTACAGGGCCCTCAGCCCGTTGCAAGGCCGTCGTGCACCTCGAGCCGAGATCTCACACAAGACCTCGTATAAACTACAGGAACAATGTCTTCTGGAGCTCCTAACAAACATCGGCTGGGCCTCCGCAGCTGAGCTCCCGCCGAGGAATACTATGGTATCACCCCGAGGCCAAGGCGGACATCAATCAGAGGACGAGCGCTCGAGGTCGGTTTGGGCCCTCTCCGAGCTCCAGCAAACCCTTCTCGCTTCCCTCATCCTAATCTCCGACGCTCAATCTCGGTGGCCCCTCAAGTTGAGTTGGGGGTGTAACCTGGCCCTGGAGGCATCCCACTGTGTCTGCAGAAGTCTACAGCTGCTCTGTGGACTTGGTCGCGTTCAGGACTGGTAATCTGGTCCGACTGAGTTCTTTCAACTACTTAATTGCATTGACTGTGGCACATGGCTGGAGGGTCGGTCTCTGATGGCACAATACGTTCCCAGTACGTCCAACATTCGCCTTCTGCCACTGGCGTCCCGGTGGTGTCGGCCATACCGCTGACCACAGATCGCAGATTCGCCGTGCCCGACCGCCGCCATGTCACGTCTTCCCTCCGGGCCCGCCCATCTTTCTGTGACTGTGCCGTGACGTTTGGCGTATTTTCGGCGAGCGGCCGGGATCAGATTGCGAGAGTTCCAACTCCGCCTCTCAGGAATTGGGGTGAGGACCGCTGGTGGCCAATCGGCGGCAGGCGTTTGACAGGCCGACGTGCGCCGTTCAATTAACCGCTAAATCTGGACCGGATTTTCTCTTACGTGCGTCGGACAAACACGGACAAATAGGGAGGTGTTATATGCGCCCGAGGTACGTCTCTCAAGCTCTCTCCTCAACCCCTCTCATCTCGAGAGCAGCCGTGCCCACGCTATCCCCTGCCCGTGTCGCTGTCCCTCTCTCCCTCCACCGTCGTCTATCACCATGGCTCTCAAGAGGAAGCTCTCTGCTGAGTTTGACGACGTTCCCCGTACTGTAAGTCACACCGCGCACGCATATACTCGCGTCACGCGTCTTACCAGCGCGCTACAGAACGGGAAGCAGGCGAAGCTCGTTCCCTTCCCCAACTCCTCGGACCTAGACTCCGACGTAGCTATGTCTGACGCGTCCATGTCTGACCTCGAGCCTCTCGCCATCCCTGCTCACCCCTATCACATCCGCCTCCCCTCGAACGCGAGCTACGCGTCGTCGGCTTCGTCCGACTCCCCTCGGAACTCTCGTAAGTAGCGTGTCAACGTCGAGCGCGTCTCTCTGAACGTGATGTATATGTTTACCTAGCTTCCTATCCAGTGTTCGACCTGTATCCCGTCGAGGCCGACAGCTACATGAGCATCTCCTCCCACGGCTTCCCCGACGCCTCCGTCAACGCGCCGCAGAAAGCCGTCGGTCTCATCCAGCCCAAGGGCAATGGCTTCACTCATCATGGGTATGTATCACTCCGGCTTTCGTGGTGTCTGATCGACGGTATACCGCAGTGTTTTCTCGCTGTCTTCGCAAGGTATATTTGGACGACGCTGATGGCTCGCTCCCCCCTCCAGCCAAAACTGCACGCAAATCCCGAAGCTTCGTATGGCCTGCTCTGCCGGTCCAAATGGTCGTCGTTCGATGTGGGCCCACTGCGAAGAATGCGGCGCGATCGAGATGGTCGACAGCGATTAGTCCATGCACTCGTCCTCGACATCCGACATACCGACGTCTTCCCTCCATTTCATCATCGGCTCTCTCGACACGGACCGCACTGAAGTAAGGTAATCCGTCAAGCAAGTACTCTGCTGTGTCGTCGTCCACTTCTCTCTCCTCTCTGCTTGTAACACTATCATCTCTGGCGACATGTGCAATACCTCCGACTGCGACACCCCCGTCATACCTATCCGACATACTCGACTCGACTTCAATCTCGCCAAAAACCGACCATCGACGCCGACCACCAATCATCGACCACCGTCATCCGCCTACCCCCATCACCTCCGACAACCGCCCTCGCCATTTCAGCATCTCGACTACTGGTCTCCGTCGTCGTCGTGGTCTCGTCCTCATTTGCTTTGCTTTATTCTCTTCGTATTCGCACTTCCCACCGCATTTTGCTCTTGCCCAGGCCCGTGTGTATTTATGTGTTGCCATCGAACGGACACTGCATCCATCATCCAGAAAACTCCATATGTTGTCCCATCGCTCCCCCACCGCATCCCTTACCTTAGACCCTGCATTGTGCTCCGTGATGTATCTTGTACCATGATCCTATTCGAGGATTCTCCTGCTGCAAAATCTGGTGTGAGCGAACGACCTTTCTGAGGTCCGCTACATGAGGCTTTGAGCGACGCCGTGCGGTCTAGACGTTGAGCGAACGATATCGATGCTGTGCTGGCGTTAAGTATCGTCGGCGCCGAGTTGTTGGCAGTTGCAACGTTAACGTTGCTCACGCCTATGATATGGTCTCTCGTTACTGTTTAGATTTGATTTGACCGCCGTCGTCCGTGAATCCGTGTAGCTCACAGCACGCAAGTCCATGTCTGGGCCAAGCTGGCCGCCTTGGCGGCCGCTGGATGACTGACCATCTGCCAGCGGTTCTGTTGAGCTAGGTGCGCCGTCAAGTCCTCTCGTAGTATATCAGGACCAGTAGTATGATGTTGATAGATGGTCCCGGTCAGGCCTTAGGAGGGCGCAGGAAGCCTTGTCAGTGTCATACTGTGTGGGCGGTCGCGCATATAGTCGCCCGATGCTACCCTGAGGCCCACTCGTAACCTCGCAGCAAGCGGTAAACATCATCTCGCTGCGCAAGCATGTACTCATGCTCTATGGATCCACTCCCAGTGGTACAGGTGATTCATCATCATCTGTTCTGAGGAACACAGCCCTCCCGCCGCTTTCGTTTAAACCAGCTGGGATCGACTGAGACCGTACATGTCGGCGTGGCTAATGGCGTCTTGAACTTGTTGACGTGGAAGTGTTCTTCGAATCGGTCGGGGGCGTCGCACATGTGCACCTCACCGTGCACGGGTCGTTAGACCGTTTTTGTTCCGGACGCCACGCCACGCCTTCCGGAAACTGCGTGACCGGGACCGCCTGGTGAGTGAATCCTGGTGCAGCCGGATCGATGTACACGAGTCGCTGAGGTCGCTCACATCGCCCGCTCTTAGCAAGCTATGCCTATGCCTGCGCGACTGAAGTTGGAGGTCGCTGAGCGAGATGCCGACCGCTCGCTATGCTACTGAGGTAAGTACATAACACGGCATTCATGTTACAGGTCAGTAGGTCCCTCCCTCCTTCTGCCAGTGACTACGTGGCGTCGGGCATCTGTATAGCGTGACCGAGATCGGACACCAGACCGACGACGGCGTGCCGTCGGTATTCATGCAGTTCAATTCCGAGCACGACAGCGACGCCACCCTCCGGTTCCGGACCATCAAGTACCGCCGCTTGGTGAGTTCGATGTTGGAGACCGGACTACCACTTTGCTGCTCAGTTTTGATTGCGTACCGACCAACCTGGCAGTGACAGGTCAAGCCGGACATGCTCTCCCACTCGAAGTTCGAGCAGCACACTGGAAGCACCCGCAAATATTCACATTACTGTAATGGCCCAGCTGGTAGGTCTTCTTCTGGCGCTTCGGTACCGGTAACTGGTCCACGCTAGCCACCACGCAGCAAATCCCGAGCGTACCGTACGCATTCACGTGGTAACGCGCCCATCCCCTCCAACCTCGTGAGCAGCGACCAGGCATTTAACGGCACCATATAGGTAATAGGTCTGTCTGACCGCCGCGCCAGAGGGAGACAACGCCCCAGAACGCCCCCTTATGCATATGTCTCCGGTAGCCGCAAAATGGTCACGAGAGACGTGTTCTTTGAGATCCGCGACGTAGTACGCGGCCACCGCCCTCATGTCGAAATCGGGCTCGGACGCCTCGCGGTGAATCAGGGTGCATTGTCGCTGTCAAGCCAGCGCAACGTGGCAAGCCAGCACGGTCGTCATTCGGGGAGCGGGGGGAACCGACGGCGGTCCGAGGTGGTCACGTTGGTTGCTGCGGCATTCTCCGGGCGTTGAGTATAATATCACAGTGCTCCCCGTGGGGAAGCCAGCCGGACCCCCGCCCCCCTGCCCGCCCATGCTCGCCTCGTGATCGCGCCTGGTAAGTGTCTCCTCTTCCCTCCTCTCTATCGCCGTCGCTGAGCAGGCTTTGGGCATACAGATTCCGAGAGCGTGGGCGCTTCGCGCTCGGAGGCAGTGGACGATAGGGATCCTCGGTCTACTAGGCCTCGTTCCCATGCAACACGACTCCCTTGAGGAGGTCTGCTACCTCTCACGAGTCTTCTTTCTCACCTGTAAGTCCCACATCCGACTTTGCGTTTCGATCATACCCCCCAGTTCGCACACCATGCTCGATCCCCCTCACTCCGCCATTGAGACTGTGCGCTGAGATAGACAGCTGTCCAGTTTGGGGGCAGCGAGTAAGGTAGTACGGTCAAGGCGCCGCAAGTGAAGTGGAGTCCGCGGCGCATATATTTACCCGTGTTCGAGCTTGGAGCGCCGTACTACTCGCTGCCTCCGCCACGGTCGCGACACTGTTGGAGACATGCGACCACCAAGCACGACCGGACTCTTCGTTTTCCACGACACCGGGCCGCCGAGAGGAAGCAGGGACTACACGACTCTGGTGATCGTCCACGGCCACTCGTGGCATAGCGGTCAGTGCTCGTGACCGCTGTCTGCTTGTCGAAAATACTTACCAGTGCTTCTGTTGACGACGCAGGCGTCTTCGCATCCTTGCTCCCGCATGCCCGGCACACAAACACACGAATAATCCTGATCAACAGACGCGACTACCCCGGCACGGAACCGTACACCGCCAGCGAGCTCGCCCTCCTCCCGCTGTCCGTCCACAACCTCACGCGGGACCCGGAGGAGCTCGAGGGCATCAGGATATCCATCTCGTTCTTCATGAAGCACCGCGGGCACGAGCTTCTTCGGTTCCTGGCTGGCGTCGTGCGCGACGGCGACATTCCCCTGGGCGACGTCGGGCGTAACACGGGCGGCATCGTCCTCGTCGGCTGGTCCCTCGGCATGTTGTGGTGCACCGCGCTGCTCGCTCATGCTGCGTCTTTCCAGCACGACGACGTCAACTTGGGCAGGTACCTCCGCCGTGTCGTACTGCACGGTACGTCGTCACACCAAAAATTAAAATTGACGGTCCCAAGCACTCTGCTTACGACTCTGTGCTCGCAAGATGCGCCCACCTTCTTGTTCGGGTACCCTAGACCTCACCGCGCCTTCAATCCCTTCCTGAACCCGAGTCTCAGCACCGATATCGATGCAGAGGAACCACACGACTGGGTGAGCGGGTACTACACGCACGGCAGCACGCTCGAGACGCTCGCGCTCCGGACGCCCGCGCGGGACCGCCTGCCGACCATCGAGAGGATGACGACCGCGCAGCGCACGAGCTGCCTGTACTTCCCGCCGGGCGAAGAGGGCGGGTCGGACGAGCTGCTGATGATTGGCGGCCACCGCGCAGGCGTCTTCGGGGATCTCTGGCAAGCCGCGCTCGCGCTGGCCCCAGTCGGGAACGGAAACGGGAACAGGAACAGGAACGACCTCCGGGACGTCGAGGTGCGCGTTATGTGGTGCGACCGGTCGGTGTGGGAGACGACGCACGCTGCGTGGTGCGTCGCGGCTGAGCTGGAGGATGCGCGGGAGAAGGGGCGGCTGGTGAGGGACGTGCGGCTGGCGCGCGTACGGGGCGCGAATCACTTTGTGAGTACATGCTGTGGTTCTTGCGGATGGCCGCGGATGGCGATGACCTCACTGCAGGTGCACTGGGACGACCCGGAGGTTGCGATGCATGCGTTCCTCGCTGAGACGAGCGAGGTCGATGCCATTGCCACTGTATGATGTAGGCTCGTCTGTGAAGACACGCGACACTCTCCTGGTGCGAACGCCGTGGCGCCTCGTCTGCATCGCCGACACAGCACTGTACTCTCAGGTGAGCATCCCAACAATCAGGATGATGAGGTGTGTCTCCGTGGACAATGGAGATATGGAGAGTGTTGCGCTCGCCTTGTTTGGAACACTGGGACGTGTGAACGCGTCCCGGTGTGCCAACGCTGGGCTGACGTACGGGGCTCTCGCTGGTCTTTGCAGGCTGCGTACGTCAGCGGCGTCATGGGCGGGGTGTGTGCTCGTTGTCGTTGGTGGGCGTTGGCGCAGTGCGGGGGGATGCGGGGCGGGCGATTCCATTCCCGAGGCCACCGACGAAATGACGTCAGACATACATCGCCCATCCGTCCGCGCTCCGGTCCGACGTCAACTGTTTTTCGGGGCGTGTCCGACTCTGCCCATGAGAATGCGTGCAGACCCCTCGCAGCCTGGAGTCCTGCGCACTGAGCAGGCGGGCGTCGCGGGCGACACTGACAGTTCTGGACGAGTCCGAGAGGCGTTGCGCAGGCCCGGGGAAATGGGTTCAGGCCCCGCCCATCCCGCCACTCTCACGCTTGGCAGCACCCGGCCCGATGTTCCGACCCGCCCTTGGAGCGATCGGTGGGACGACCGATCGCGCAAATTTTGTCGGTAAAGTTTTTCGTGCGGCTCCGATGCTACTGAACGCCTCGACGCCGGGAATTCGTTAAACGCGTCCACTCGAAACACTTGTGCAGACTGGTGCGGGCTAACGTTGCCCGCCGTTGGGGGCGAGCGGCGTCACAGGACCTCCTTCCAGGAACGATCGTTGAGTCGGGGGCGGAGGCGGGGGCGGGACGATCAGCACTGGACCCAGGGACGAGCGGGGATGGATGGAAGCGTTTGCTCGGGAAGTCTAAGCGATATGGGTGTGTGCTCCATTTGGCTCAATCAGTCTCGTGCTGACTCGCGCAGCCCTCGGGACGAACAATGGGACTGCCAAGGTGTGTGCCATGGGAAGTGTGGTCGATTAGCGGTCCCCAGTGGAGGTTGCGTGGAAGACCCCCGAGCCTACGACTACGCAAAACCACAGCGGATGCAGTGGTGTCATTCGAGAAGAGAGCTGAAGAGAGACATGTTACGGCAGCGGAGGACAGCGTCAACGGAACCCCGCTGCGCTCAGAGCGCGACAGGCCGACGTGCCGGAAGGAGGTGAGAGAATTCAGCAACCTTCAGCCGCCGGAGCTTTGGAACCCCAGATCACAGCGTGTTTCGATGTGGCGGAAAGGGGGATCCGTACATACGCGGGACGAGGCGGACGTCCCGAGCTCTCGCGGTCGGCGTGGACGTCTGTGTACGACGATGCTTTCAGAAGAAGCGACGCGATGGGTGAGTGGTTCGCTGCGGGGGAAGAGAAGTCGAGAAGATGAGGCGGGCGGGGGCGGGGGAAGCGGGGGATCATGGGGGGAGGATGGGGTCGCTTAGCCGGCGGGGCGGCGCCTGCTTGATTGGTTTGGCGGCTCAGACCTCCCAACACGATCACTCGGCTGCCTTGCGCTGCGAGCTCCGAAAACGGCAGGCGAGTGTGGTTCGCGAGAGTGGAGTCCCCGGCGCCTTCTGATCACGGTCCTGATGCACGCAGAGCCCTCGGAAATGTATATAAGCCCGCCTCCCGCTTCCCGTCTCCTTGTCCTCTCCTTCTCCCGCCGTCCTTCGTTCTCGGACGCGCTCACACGAGACTGGAAGCTCCCCTCCCCTCCTCCTCCCTCACACGCGACGCCACCCCCACGCGCCATCATGTCGAAGGAGCTCGAGAAGTCCTCCATCAAGCAACAGGAGTCTATCTCCGACGATTACGACCACAAGGAGGTGAAGCACATCGATAACACCGAAGCTAACATCAAGCTCGCCAATCCCCTCGCCGGGATCCCTCGTGAGCAGCTCCTCGAGGATGCGACGAACTTCGCCAAGACGCACGGCCTCGGTCACCTCGAGGAAGACTTCCGCAGGGGTGCTCTCGTCGCGCAGGATCCCCTCGCCTTCGAGTCCGTTCTTGACCTCGACGAGGCCGAGAAGGTCGTCCTTCGTCGCGAACTCACCCACCGGTGGGACCAGCCCTTGCAGCTCTACTGGCTCGTCATCCTCTGCTCGCTCTCCGCTGCTGTCCAGGGTGTAAGTCCCATTTAGGTTTGACCCTCGTCCGTTCTTATCTGACACCGGTGATAGATGGATGAGTCCGTCATCAACGGCGCGAATCTCTTCTTCCCCGACCACCTCGGTATCCCCCAAGGTGACAGCAACAACCAGTGGTTGCTTGGTCTTGTCAACGGTGCCCCATACGTACGTGCTCGTGACTCTTCTATCGTCGCGCCACCCATCTGACGAGGCTTGTGATTAGCTTTGCTGTGGTCTCATCGGCTGCTGGGTCTCCACGCCCATGAACAGGTACTTCGGACGTCGCGGCACGATCTTCATCTCGGCCTTCATCTCGTTCGCGGCATGCATCTGGCAAGGTCTCACCAACACCTGGTGGCACATGTTCATCGCCCGTTTCATCCTCGGTTTCGGCATCGGCCCGAAGTCCGCGACGGTTCCCGTGTACGCTGCTGAGTGTTCGCCTCCGGCCATCCGTGGTGCGCTCGTCATGATGTGGTATGTACCAGCCATTCGTCCAGCCATCCGCCTTTGATTGACGTTCTCTGCTCAGGCAAATGTGGACCGCTTTCGGTATCATGTTGGGCACGATCATGAGCTTAGCGTTCTACCACGTCCCCGATCCCGCTGGAATCGTCGGTCTCAACTGGCGTCTCATGCTCGGTAGTGTAAGTGTCTCTTCGCCTCTTGCGGTAAGAGCAGATTCTAACGTCATTCGCTACAGGCTGGTGTTCCTGCATTGTTCATCATGTCCCAAGTCTACTTCTGCCCCGAGTCGCCCCGTTGGCTCATCTCGAAGGGTCGCTACGACAAGGCGTACGAGGCCATTCGCCGCCTTCGCAAGTCCAACATCCAGGCAGCGCGCGACCTGTACTACATCCACGTCCTGCTCGAGGTGGAGAGGGAGATCCAGACCGGCCGCAACCTCTTCCTCGAGATGTTCACCGTCCCCCGCAACCGTCGCGCCGCCGTCGCATCCGGTATCGTCATGTTCATGCAGCAGTTCTGCGGCATCAACGTCATCGCGTACTACTCGTCGAACATCTTCGCGCAGGCCAACTTCTCCAACATCCAGGCTCTCTTGGCCTCGTGGGGCTTCGGCATGCTCAACTGGGTGTTCGCCCTTCCCGCCGTGTACACCATCGACACCTTCGGTCGTCGCAACCTGCTCCTCGTCACGTTCCCCCTCATGTCCCTCTTCCTGCTCATGACCGGCTTCGCATTCTACATCCCCGACGATAGCCAGGCCCGCATCGCCGTCGTCGCGCTCGGAATCTACCTCTTCACGATGGCGTACTCGCCTGGTGAAGGTCCCGTGCCGTTCACGTACTCGGCCGAGGCGTTCCCCCTGTACATCCGTGACATCGGCATGTCCTACGCGACCGCGGTCCTCTGGTTCTTCAACTTCGTCGTCGCGATCACCTTCCCCCGTCTGCTCAACGCGTTCACGCCCACCGGTGCCTTCGGGTGGTACGCCGGCTGGAACGCGATCGGGTTCGTCCTCATCCTGCTCTTCCTCCCCGAGACCAAGGCGCTCTCCCTCGAAGAGCTCGACCAGGTGTTCTCCGTGCCGACGCGCATCCACGCCGCCTACCAGCTCAAGGCGCTCCCGTACAACATCCGCAAGTACATCTTCCGCCAGAAGGGCCTCAAGCCCCTCCCGCCATTGTACCAGCACGAGGGCGCGATCGGCGAGAAGACCTACGCGCCCCCCGGCGCTGGCCACTGATCGCCTCCCCCTCCCCCCCCACCCCACCCCCTCGTACGTGTCGCATGTATGATTTTGGGAGGAGAAAGATGAGATGTACCGCGGTGCGGCGCGTCGTGTTCGTGGGATAGCGACGACCTCCTTGTACGCTAATATATCCATAACGATATCCACGACTATCACCTCTGGTTGTAATACCTTGTATTCGTAGTAACGTTAACGTCCTCCGTATCATGATCAATCTATCCATTGAAAACAACATCTCTTGAGTGATAACCGTCTATAGAGCAAGTGAAGAGTCATGTCTATGCGAGTACTAGTGCGTATCTTCTTGAAGTCAACAAGTAGCGGGGTTAGAACGCTTGGCGTATTCGCCTTAGACGCCGGTGTTTGCGGTGAGGCGAGAGTTGGGCGGGATACGCATTCCAACTTTGACCGCGACGTCGACGTACTCTGCTTCGCTCTCTCATGCTGCTTGACTACTAGATATTCTGCGTTGCTGCTGCATTTGTATGACTAGACGACCTCTCACGGATCTCACCGATATCACAACGCTGGAACTTGCGTCACCGTTCGCGGTCCGCAGATACACGAGTTCGCAGGCAGTATAAACCTTGAGGCAAGTCCTCCGTCCGCGATGATAATCCCCGCTGCTCGCTGACCTGGATGCACGCTCGCTCGCCTGGGGATCCTCCGATGCGCATGAAAACTCTAGTCAGTCCGGTGCGCGCGAAGACAAGCCTGCGCAGACACTACGAATCGCCGCCGATCATGACCCAGACTACTTCTCTCCAGTACGAGGCTCCCTGTGAGTGGTCGTTGCCCTTGGATCTACACGAGAGCCACCGTCTCATCACCTCGCCTCCCATCCCCTTTACCCGCCCCTGCTGCCCCTTCTCCAATCGCCACACTGCACCACCTGTGCCCGACCCCGCCACCCAGGGCCCGTGTACGCACTCGACTGGTGCAAATCGGCCGCGCCAGGGCAGCAGATGCGGCCGCGCTCCGCCTTCCGCCTCGGGATCGCGTCGCTCACGCCCGACTACCGGAACCGGATCGCGATCGTCGGGCTGCAGGACGAGCGCGTGCTCGTCGAGGACGACGACTTTGGGGACTACCCGGACTTTGTGACGCTCGTCGAGGCGCAGCACGGGTACCCCGCGACGCGCCTGCAGTGGCAGCCCGCGACGGCGAACAGCTTCGCGTGGAGCCAGAAGGCAGTCAATGCGGAGCTGCTGGCGACGACGGGGGACGCGCTGAGGGTGTGGGAGTATGCGAGCGATGGGCCGGCGGCGGGGAGTGCGTATGTGGGCCGCCAGTCGAGTGGGGGCGGGCATCGGTTGACGTTGAAGACGGCGCTGTCTGGGGTGAGTGGTTACTTTGGTCTTGCGTTGTTTGTGGTGCGGCTGCGAGGGATCTTCGCGTGTGTGTGCTGCGGCCTCTCGTGCTTCGACCTCCCTGTGCGATGTTCAAGAGATCTGGCCGAAGCCATGATCTGTTCTCACCCGGCGTGTACCACCTTCGTCGTCTCAGCTCCGTTCCGGATTCGCTTCGTCACTCAGACATGTTGTCACGCTCTCCGGGCGTATCTCCCACTGTCGACATTGCGCAAGCGTAAACCGAGCAAGGTCGTGCTGAGCTCGAAAACGTGTTGCGTAAAGCGTATGTACTAGGCGATCGCCGATCCGTGGTTAACCATGACCTCCACACCTCTTCACACTCTCCTACCAAATTGGAACGCCTCTTCCTCCTCCTCTCGGCTACGTTGCCATCTCCCGGTGTTCTAACTCTATCATATTCCAGCAAAGCAAAGTCCAGAATAACAACACGGGCGCACCCCTCACGAGCTTCTCATGGAACGAGAAGTCCCCGAGCCTGGTTGTCACCTCCTCCGTCGACACAACGTGCACCGTCTGGAACATCGACACCTCTACCGCGATCACACAGCTGATCGCACACGACCGCGAGGTGTACGACGTCGCGTGGCTGCCCGGGTCGACAGACATCTTCGTGTCCGTCGGCGCAGACGGCTCCCTCCGCGCGTTCGACCTGCGGAGCCTCGAGCACTCGACAATCCTGTATGAGACCCCGGCGCCGAAGAACATGCCGGCCCCTTCGGTGTCGCCGTCGAGCTCGGCGCGGCCGCCGACGTCGCCGCTGCTGAGGATCGCGTTCAACCCGGCGGACTCGAACTACATGTCGACGTTCCACATGGACGGGACGGAGGTGCAAATTCTGGATATGCGGAGCCCGGGGCAGCCGGTCATGGAGCTGCGGGCGCATCGGGCGCAGGTGAATGCGCTGGGGTGGAGTTCTACGGACTCGCAGCTGCTCGGGACAGTCGGTGCGTTCGCTCGTGCGCTTTCTGACTGTACTTTGCGCTCATGCGCGTGCACTCGGCAGGCGACGACTGCCAGCTGCTGGTGTGGGACCTGTCGGCGTACACGACGCAGGGCTCGGCTGCGTCGCCGCGGAATGCGAGCACGGGGCTGAGCTCGCCGCGGCCGGACGCGAAGAAGCGGGTGGTGTCGGACCCGGTGATGGCGTACACGGGCGCGAGCGAGATCGTGAACATGGCGTGGTCGCCGCAAATTCCGGGGATGGCGATGAACACGGGGCACACGACGGGGCCCGGGGAGTGGATTGCGATTGCGATGGGCCGGTCGATCAAGGCGTTGAAGGTCTGACGGACGCGCCTCTCGAGTCTTCGACGAGCTGGTGGTCCACGGTTCGCTCTCGAGAACTTTCGTCGGGGGTGAGATGCACTGGGTGCTGGAGGCGGCGGTACCGGAGACAGCGAGTACGAAAAGTGTCGGTGTGTATGATATACGGACTGTGGAACTGGGACCTCGCTGGATGGATTCGTACTGGGTGAAGATGGCTGTGCGACGCTCAAGCTGTTGCAGTCACTGTCGCGTCGGTGTACCATGGTGCGTGGGCATCAGATGGCAGGGACGTAAGAGGTCGCTGGCACGGATGACTTCGGCATTGCGACGTCGAAGGGGACAATCCTGACGATAGTCAGTACTAAACCGAGTGCAACACGGAATACACAGCGTAACATGTGATTGCAAAGTATGGATACCAAGGTGAGACGAACAAGTTCGGAGACGAGTGCGGGCGGGTGAGAACATCTACAGGCTGGTTCCGTCCTTCTCCACTTCCATCTAAGGGTTCAACTCCTCCACCTCGTGTCGAGGAACCAGTCGGACTTCTGGCCGTCTGGACGTGTCGTAGGAGTGCTTGATGATGCACGCCCAGTGAAAGGGCTGTGATTTATGGAAGGAGTCATCAGATGATACTGCACTAAATGAGAAAACATAGACGTCGCACCATGCCGAGCACTGCAGACCACGGTTTCAGTTTGTCCTCAGACTGAAAAGTAGAGTAGAACTTTCCCGGATGTTGTTTGGTGTCCACGGGCCACGGCGACGTTAGGAAATCCTTAGCGGGGAACCGGAGCATGACCTGGCCTGTCCGCTGGAGTTCCCTGCTTGCCTCTCCTAGTTCAAGCACGACGTCCCAGTCGTCCAAAGGGCGAGCGTTGCCGCCGCAATATGTGTCCTCCTTGGGGACGTCGTCTGTATTGCCCAACCAATCCCTGATTTGTTTGCCGACCGCGTTCGAACATGAATTGAAGGAGGTACCTGTGACGAAGGGGACCTTTTCAGTACGGGGCAAAGACTGAACTCCTTTCGTCCAACCTGTATCCAAGATTGCTATGGTGTTCGCGTGTAGCTGTATCTTGTCGCATTCGACGTCGCGTTTCGCCCCCATCGCACCGTGCTTCACGAAGCGAACAAGCCACAGCGATAGGATGCCTATTCTCCATAAGGCGAGGTCATCATCACCCTCGTCTGGGGAGAGTGGAGCGGCGGGGATAGGGGCGGTGACCTCAAGGCGGATTCGCAACTTGGGCTCCGGGAAGACTTCCGTAACGTGAACATAGCTGTGATGCGGTGTCTCAGCAGGTCAGACGAATATAAACCCCATCAACCAGGTATACCTTTGTGATCGAGGACCAGGTTTCCGCAAATCGACGTAGAAGGTGGGCGTGGTGACATCCAGCAGCTGTAAGGAGATATAGTAACGTCCGTATGGCTCCGGGATCGAGAAAACCACATACCCACGTGTCCTTGTCGTCATCCCCTGGAGGGTTTACCCCGAAAACCGACTGTGGAAAGGACTGCAACATGCGACCGCACAACAGTCAACCAACCATCGCCCAAACCCCGACGCGAGCGACATACTGTTCTCATTTCCAACGGTGTACTTGATTAAATGTATCAGTATTGTCACGGTCCACGGATGAGTGCCAGCGTAGAACCTACGTCGGAATGCCGAAGCCGAGGCTCCCGGAGGACAGAGGGGCTGAGACGGCGTATGCAATAACAGGCAACATTTGCACCTCGGATGCACCCAAATCACCAGGCACAATGCCTTTGAATCGGAGTGTAATGCGTTCGCCTTTGAAGCGTACAACATCTGAACATAATGAGGCGCATCTTCGGTCGACAGCTCCAGGTCCAGACGATGGAAACAAGTAGAGTACTTACAGATGAACGCACCATCTCCATACGTGAGTATGTCACTTCCGGCATCCGCTGGTGGACCCGGGTTATCCACGGCTATAGGAGCATAGATGCCTGTGGCTTTGTGGTATCGTCTGAGGTCGAATCCGTTTGGCAAATGATCGGGGGGCCAATCGTCGAATTCGCCAGTTGGCATTTCGTTGTCCTCGTCCAAGCAAATCCTTTTTGTCCCCTTTGCGATGAAGTGGCTGCAAACGCTGCGTTACAATCGGTCAACAATCAGTGCGTGGCAGGACGCACCTGTTGGGGTCGCCTATAACAATGTCTTTAACTGAGCCGATCAGAAGGATTTGATGGAGACGACGCAGCTTACCCGTGTCTAGTAGGACATCGAACGATCCCTTTTGGCCGGGGATAGTCTGCACGGACGTGAGACTGAGTATATGCGCATGGAGGAAGTGCAGGGAGTCCCTCACTAGGTTGATAGTGTAGACGTACTCCTCTATCATAAACCCAGATGAGCTTGCAGACTTGAAGCTCAAGCACGCCAAGCACTCACCCTTGTATCGCTCAGCGAGCAAGGAGAGGAGCCCCGATGTGGTCTGAGATGTGCCTCCAGGCCGATGGGTACGCACCCGACAGATCCCCACTCGTCGGGGCGAAGGAGGTGGCCAGGAGCGAAGACCTCGGAGCGTCTCGGACATCATATTGCTTGATGTATCTGCCCGAAGCTCGTCGTCTAGGGCACAGTACTGTAGAGATTCGATCATAGCGGCGCGTCACAGGTCACAGGCCGGTCGACGCGCCGCTATTTGGCCTGTATGTCACAGGTCACAAGGGGTCCCGCCGCTAGCGGCGGGCCAAAGTATGGCGTTTTCGGGCGGTTAGATGGCCAAATCCGGAAATTTTTGCCGCCTACGGCGGCGGTGTCACAGGTCACCGGGGCCCTCGCCGCTATGTCGGACCCTACGGGTCCGTGTCACACCCCGGACCCCGCCGCTACGGTCGAATCTCTACAGTACTCACTACAGTCGGACGTGTCCTCTCCCGATAACGCGTCCTCTTCTGACTGAGAGGCGGAGGATATGTCGTCGAAGTTGTTCTCCGTGCGGACCGTGCCCGTTCGAAGTCCTCGAGCGCGCTGAGCCTGCGGTGCAATCGCAATCAGTAGACATCAACAGTTGTTGGTATGGTTTCTAACGCACCTTCAGTAGGCTCTGTCCCTCGGTAGAAGTATACACGAAGCTTGGGGCGCGCAGAGGCAAGACAGCGCAAGGAACTCTGCGCTGAGCTAGCATCGTGGAGGTGGATGGGGAAGGGGAGGCCGACGGGGAGGAAAGGCCCGACGCATCATGCGCTCGATTATATACGTGCCGACCACGTCCCGATCTCGTGCAGGGAGATGTTCCTCGGTCGTGCAACGCGCCGCGCAAGTTGAGTTAACGTCGGCCTTGACACAGGCGGCCTCGCCGTCGACCCGCATACGTCATGGGGCCGTGGCAGTGCGTGCATTTGTGAGAGCGGATTCCAAGGCGCCTAAGTAAGCAGCTCTTCCTCCTCCACGATGTCGCTTCTTAGGTCCGTACACATGTTGTGGCGCAATGGCTTGTGCGGTACTGACTGCAGCTTTACAGCGAGGACGCATTTGTCGAGGATGTGGTCATTCTCATTGCCACTCAATGTCTCAAGATGCAACGACGATCCCTCATCAGCCTGGCCTCCTGTTCTCGTCAACTCCGTCTCGTCTGCATGCCTCTCGTCTTCTCAACCAGCTCGATCAAGTCTATTCGGTTCTCTTCAACCCCAGTACCGCCCCCAGCGATTCGTCCTTATATTCGGTAGGTTCGCTCATAGGCCCGGCGTACACACCCTAACATTCACAATTAGACGTCTCATCCACGTTGGAATGCCCGATCCGTTGTCCTTTGAGGAGCTGTTGGAGCAGCTCCCAGAACTTCGTACAGTTGTCTTCAATTGTGCTCATGGAGGCGTTCCGCTCGCCGTCGTCGAGCAGTGTTTCCGACACGCTCGCATCGCGTCGCTCTCGTTCGCAGATTCCTCGGACTCGTCCGCATGGGCGTATACCACTACTCACCTTCCAGGTGAAGAGTCGCACCCCAACTCGCTGAAACAACTTTCTTACGCCGCCAATCTTTCGAAAATCACTCGCACTTGCTGCTACCAGGTAGACTGCCGCAAGGAGGACATAGCCGAACTGGGGCCTATCATTCTGAGAATGCATCTGTCGGCGGAGTCACTATCCTTCCCCGCCGACCGTGCTCCTCTTTCTCGCATGGCGGAGCTCCCCTGGCCCTGTCTCAGGGATCTGACGCTCACAGGTCGTTACTCGGATGCTTCGCAGGCCTCCTCCATCCTACAGCTTGTCAGTGCATTGCGCAATCCACGCTCCTTGTCCATACAAGTTGGCCAGCTCGCGGATCGACCGCGGCCGAAGGTCCTTGAGCGATATTGCACCGAATTGCGCGCCTTGGAGTCGCTTACATTGGCCTACCCAGACCCGCACGACGCCATCTTCGCGGTCGCAGGAACATCTCTCAGATACCTCTCAATCCGCGACCACCCTCGTCACTATCTCAAAAACATGCCGGTCAATCGAAGGTTGGCCATGCCTATCCTCTCCTCGTCGGAGTGCTTGCGAGTCCTATCTCGGATGTCGATGCCGCGTCTAGAGCACCTCGAACTTGTATACGAAGGAGACGATCTGGAGGAGGAGCTTCTAGTCCATGTTGCCTATGCGTACTCTCACCTGCATACCCTTGAGTTGCACCAATACAGGCGTAGCGCTCATGGACCTGCGACTTTGCGCTACGTGAGTATTACTTCGGATCTCATGTCATGACCTATGCTGACTCATCTACAGGACCGCATCTTGGAGATCGTACGATCGCTGGACACATTACGAACCCTTCGTCTCAATCTGGACTATGCCTACCAGGACGCCGCTAATCCCCAGCCACGCGCGCGTGCGGACGGCGATGACAACGCTTACAAAAGCCGTTGGGCTTCTGCGGAGGATTTGGTTCTCTACGGGAGCGAAATCCTTACGATCCTGGAGCGACGCGAAGGCTTCCACGTGTTGGAAGAACTGTACCTCCTCTACTGCGATCCCAACACGTGCCGTCGCTGGGTGCGGTTTCTCCCGTCGCGCTACCCGGGGACGGTGGCGGAGCGGATTGACTGGGGTCTGGACCCCGAATGTCTGTACGTCGTTGCTTCTCGCTGGCAGTTGTAGCTTTGTGGCTCGCTGATTGTGATCCCTGTGCTTATCCCTAGCGACTCTCCACGAGTGTACCACTCAAGGTCAAGGAGGATGTTGACCAGGACGCCCAGTGGTAAGATAGTCCGACGCTAGCCTCGGTGAATTATCGCGCTGCATTCTCCGTAGGCTTGATCAGGTGGACTACACAGCGGTGAGTATGCTTCCGGCTGGAGGCGTTGTGCGATTGCTGACCAAGGCTCAGATGAGCGCAGGTACCAGCGATACTGACAGTGGGTGACCGGTGACCCCGGACGGCCTCGGGCGATAGTGGGCAACGGGCTCCTTGTGTGCAGGACCATAATCACTACAGCACGCTCTTTACGAGGCTGAGTTCAGCAAGCGACTTCTCCTTTGTTCGCATACTTCTATTGTTGTCCAACGTTGATGCATGATGGCCATGTATAAGTACGGGTTGTCGATATATCTAGGTGCTCGATCGCGCGTAGGTCTGACGCTTGGCAGGAGCGAGCGGTTTATCTCACCACCGGCGGGGTCGTGTGCCGGTGGAGGCAGACGACAGACCTCTCGTCGGCGTCGTCGGTCGTGCAGCACTGTGATCCTCACCTGGCTATTTCATGCTCGTGTGCACATCGCCGACGCCGAGTGTGCAGATGCTTCCGAGTGCGTATGTTCGGGCGCACGCAGCAGGTCGTATCATGCGATATGCCGCGACGGGGCAGTGAGCATGGGACTGATAAGTAGGCTGGGTAGGCCGCTAGCGGGCGCACGGTGTCTGGTTGATACGGAGTGTTAGTCGGGGCATCTGGACAGGCGTGCGGACCACCATCAGCGACAGGTACAGTGAATACGAGCGCAACGTTGGCGGTGCACACTCGTGTGCCCGTGTTCTGCGCGAGTTAACCCTGTGCAAGTACGAGCGAACCAGAGATCGCGGATATGCGAGGCAGGCGGACCAGCGCGCCCTCTGCCGGCAATTTTCGCCTCTCGCGGATGAACTGGAGCGGCTTTCGCGCTGTTTCGCGGCTTATCTGAGGATTGGCTCCAGGCACTCCGGATTGATGGCGGACCGCGTGGTGCAGCGCCAACGCCAAAGCTTGCTCCGAGAAGTATATCATCCTTGTCCTCCGCGACCGCGCTCTCTGCTGCACTCGTGTGCCCCGCTGCCCCCTGCTTCCGCTCGGCTTCGCTCGCGTCCGCCCACGCTCCGGTGCACGTCAAGATGAGCACAGGCATCGACCAGGCCCAGCGCCTCCACCGCAAGCAGTCCCAGTCCTCCGGCGACTCGATCGCAAAGGTCGACCCCACCAACGCCGACGCCGACGTGCAGGTCAAGGACCCCGAGAAGGCCAGCGCCGCCCAGACGGAGGTCGACGAGGAGGAGGAAGAGGTCTCTGCGCTCACCCGGGGCTACAGACGCTTCCGCCCGCTCGTCCTCGTCGCGCTCGCCGCCCTCATCCTCGGCTGGTGGATCTGCGCGACGATCCTGCCCGCGACCCGGCATCGATGGTGCGTCCTCTGCGCGCGTGTCCGTTCGCTGCCGACGGCGAACTTGCTGCTTTGCGCTTGGGCTACGCGCGTTTTTTTCCTCGGGCGTCACACGTTACTGATCCGTTCGTCACGTTTTGCAGGATCGTGCAGACCTTCTGGGCGTGGTTCTTCTTGATGTGAGTGCTTCTTTGCTGCGGGGAACACGGGGGTATATGCAATAAATCTGGTCCTCGTGGAGGGAGGAAGAGGAGGGGCGGCCGAGCAAAGTGTTGTCGGCGCATGCCCCATGATGTCACCATTTCCTACTGCTCTCTCTCTCTCCTACCACCATCTTCGTTCTGCTCCTGCTCTCCTGCCCTCTCCTCCAGCTGGTCACCTCCGCATGGTGTGCACGACTCAACGTGCACCTGACCCTTGATGTTGCAACGTCCCGACGCGCATGTGCTGACCTGACACTTCCAGCGTGATCGCGTTCCGGTTCATCCCCAACCGCATCGTCACACGCCCCGTCGAGACTATATGGCTTCCTTGCGTCCAAACGCCGTTTTTCAAACTCCCGTACTCCATCCGTCTTGGCATGGGATGGCTTGCTCTGCTCGCCATCATCTTCGGCTCGGCCTTTGGCTTCAAGCTCCAAGGCGTCAGTACATTGCTCGTACTAACCCGCTTGTGCGAAGAGCGTTGATATACGGCTTTGCAGAACACTAGCTACGGCGACCGCGCGATATCCGTCCTCGGTCTCTTCGTCTTCCAGTTCTGCCTCTGGGCCACCTCCAAGCACAGGCGTCATATTCCATGGTGTGTCGACCCGCTTCTTCTCTCTATCCGGATGCACGCTGACGTATTGAAGGCCCACCGTCCTCGTTGGTCTGTTCGTCCAGCAGGCCATTGCCATGTTCGTGCTCAAGTCCGGCGCCGGCTTCGCGATCTTCAAGTGGATCGCGTTCCTCGCCTCGGACTTCCTCGCCCAGGCTCTCGCCGGTGCCGCCTTCTTCTTCGACGCCGAGACTGTCGGCAAGCACTGGTTCTTCGTCAACACCCTCGCGTCCATCATCTTCTTCATCGCCTTCGTGCAGATGATGTACTACCTCGGCGTCATGCAGTGGCTCATCCGCGGCTTGTGAGTGCTCCGTGCCGCATTCTTCGTTCGTCTCGCTGACCGCACGTAGCGCATGGTTCTTCTTCAAGATTATGGACATCTCCGGCGCTGAAGCCGTTGTCGCCGCTGCGTCTCCATTCATCGGTCAGGGAGAGTCCGCATGTCTCGTGCGCCCCTACGTCGACTACATGACCGAGTCCGAGCTGCACCTCATGATGACCTCTGGGTTCTCCACCATTGCCGGCTCCGTGCTCTCCGCATACATCGGCCTGGGAGTACCCCCGGAGAACCTGGTCACCGCGTCGGTCATGTCTATCCCTGCGTCCATCGCGATCTCGAAGCTGCGTATCCCCGAGATGGACGAGCCCGTCACGCGCGGTCATGTCACCGTCGACCGTGGCGAGGATAAGAAGAACCAACCCGCCAACGCGCTCCATGCGTTCTCGCAGGGTGCCCTCTTCGGTCTCATCGTCGCCGGTCAGATCCTGTGCGTGTCTCGCTGACGCCATGCAGTAGGAAATATGGGATACTGATCGGGAATGTTTCGCTCTAGAACGAACGTGCTGACCGTCGTCTCGCTCGTCGCCATGATCAACGGTCTCCTCACCTGGATTGGCAAAGGCTTCGGCATCAACGCACTCACCCTCCAGCTCATCCTGCGCTACGTCTTCTACCCGGTCACGTTCTTCATGGGCGTGCCGCGGGACGAGATCCTGCGCGTGTCGGAGCTGCTCGCGACGAAGCTCGTGGAGAACGAGTTCGTCGCGTACCTGGAGCTGCAGGCGATCACGAAGAGCGCGAACCCGCTCTCGGACCGCGCGTTCACCATCGCGTCGTATGCGCTCTGTGGGTTCGCGAACCTGGGCTCGCTCGGCATCCAGGTTGGCGTGCTGAGTGCGCTCGCGCCGTCCCGGGCGCGGATTATCGCGAGGATCGCGGCGTCGGCGATGATCTGCGGGTTCATCTCGTGAGTTTTTCCTTGACATCGCGGTGGCTTGTTGTTGCTCTGGAGACTGACGTCGCTGCACAGAACACTGCAGGCCGCCGGGATCGCTGGCATGCTCGTATGATGGAAAACTGCTACGACCTGCTGCCTGCCAGGCGCTGTACGATGGTGCGTGCGTGTTGAGAAGATTATCTGGATTGTCGTGCGTGTTGTCGATGTTATATGTTATCGCTATGAACTGCAGAGGCTGGAATTAATGACTGGCGGGGATGCGGGACCATGATGGTACCGTTAGCGTACTAGTACTGAAGTACTGAGCGCTGAGCTCACGACCTGTAACTGCAAAATTTTAGGTAGAGCACCTGAATGCTAATCTCACGGCTCTTCTTCATCGGATGATTTCTGCGTCCGGCATTGGGAACATGCGGCGTCGGCGTGGTGTGTACAGTAGAGTGGACGTTGCCATGTTAATTTCCACAGAATGGTGCGCACTCGAGCGAGAGAACGTGGTCAAGTGGTTAAGATAAAATTCAAATGTGTTTTGTAGACTACTGCGATGTTATGGCGGGTCTACTTTAATCGAGAAGCGTGAGCAGTTCGTGCCGTGTCTTCAAGCTCGTTCAACGGCTCGTCTGTCCGGGTCTGCGGGGACTGCCACCACGGCGAGATGTCAGCCACGATCTCCGACATGATTCATAGGTGTCGTGCACTCACTCGGACGCGATGGGTGTCGTGCTCGATGTGGTTCCGCCCGTTGAGGTGAGGTCGTCGGTCCACTTGCTCGTCGGGCCCTTCATTCTCTCCGTGACGGCCCAGACCTGTTCAATCTCCGGGAACCACCGCGTCGCGTGTTCGTGTACGCGCTTGAGGGCCACGATGTAGAGCTCTTCCAGGGGAACCAGTCGGATGGATGCGCGTGCATGTTCTTGCGGGGTCCCCTTGCGCCCGGTTCTTTGTACGTGCGTTTGATAGCCGCGGTAGACACGTCGTCCAGGGGAATTTGCGGAGCGGACGGGGCGTGCATCTTCGCGCGTCCCCCGCGCGTCTTCTTGTGTCCGGTTCCTACGTCTAGGACATCTTGGTTGTTGGTTCTCTCCTGCGCATGCGAGGACCACTTCTGCAAATCAGACGGCGCACGGTGAGCAAGTGGTCTGATAGATGTTGACTTGTTGTGCGGACTTACTGGGGTCGACAGTGAAGGAGAAGCGACAGTCGTCGAGCCAGACTGTGTTGTTCCAGAGCATGGTACCGTCATTTTCTGCGTCCACCTCACCAATCCTTGGGAAAGCGAAGGGGGGGAGTTCGGATATGGCGCGTGGGCGTCCCTCGCCGACCGCTTGCCCGATATCTTGGCTTCTCAAGGACATAGTGCGTGATCGGCAGGGGGTGGACGAGATATCGAAGAGGACTCGTGGCAGTTGCGAAGCCAGATGCGCCTTGGAAAGCTGTAAAACGGGTTGGTGAAAGGCGCAGATGGACTATGAAGACTGCCACTCACCAGCCATGTCATGAAACTGATCCCCGACGTCCTGGATAGCGGCTTCATGCTTGTGGTGAGCAGCGTGGAGGCGATGAGGAGCAGGAGCGCGTAGTCGCTGTTGCGCAGCGCTCTATAGGACGCGAGTATCCTACAGAGACAAAGTGACATATGTTCAGTGCCACGACGATGTGGAACAGACAGGATGGCCTACCCGTTGCCTGAGTAGTCCAAGAGGACAGTCCTCTTCGCGTTCCCTCCGCGACGATCGTCGGTCAAGTGGAGAAGACGTCCCCATCGACATGGACGATGGACGCGAGCACAAAGGCCTCGATAGTGAACCGCTTGGCCTGAATATTCCAGTCCGGGATCCCGCCAGTCTGTTTGTACGCCCCGGAGACGCGCAGGTGAGTCCGTCGCTTACGATGCGGACGGAACGCGGGTGTGGCTTACCGCTAGAAAGTGCTTGAATACCGCCGCGAATCTGGATGGCCATGGAACTGATGGGGCCGGTGTGGATGTCCGCCGTCCAGTCCGCGTAGCCAGGCCACCCTCCAAGTGGGAGGGAGCTCTGCAACAAGAATTCGTGACGCTTGATATCCCTAGAGAGTCTGCAGCTCACTCACCATACCGTAGTACTCCCAGTGGAAGCTCTCTGTAACCCACCATGAGGGCGCAGGTCGTCCTACGCATGGCGTCAGACGTGACCACACAGATAAAGCATATGAACACATGCACGAACCTTCGTCCCTGGTACGTCAAAAGCCAACCTCTAAACCGACCGCACACAAAAGTAGCAGCACGACCACGCCACCCTAGACCCACTTGTTGAGACCTGTGGGGCGGCCATGGACCTTGAGTCTCTGCGACGAATGCAGTTAACGTCAACGTACACCACCAGATGAGGTCAAGCTTGACTCACGGTACTCTCCGCTCTTCAGTACCGATGTCGCACAGGGTGGCTGCTCGACCGCTGTGAGCGACGACGCCCATCACGGAGTTATGACAATCTCACCTCGTCGTTCCCGGTGCGGCGAGCGATGCTTGAGAAGTTTGTCTGTGAGAGAGGCGCGAGAGAAGAGTGGTGCGAAGGAGGTTCGGAGGACGAGAGCGCATGCTGGGCGGCGCGGCTGAGCTGATGAGAGAAGTGGAGAGGGTGAAGTGAAGATGTCGTCTACCTAGGGGACACGGCCCCTTATATACCTGCCCCATGTCATTGTCCGCCTTTAAACTTGAATGGCGTGAGCGATTTGGCAGCGCTTTGCCCGGCTGGTATGCCGCATTGGTGTTCCCGGAAAGAGCCACCGGGCCATTGCGCAACGCAGAACAATGACGCTTTGAACCTTGGCTAATTGATTGCACAGCATCTCGTGCAAGGTTCCGGAAAGGGTGTGGCTTGACGCACGATCAAATACTCCCTGAAGGTTCCGGCAGTACCATCTCGGACGAGTACCGAACACATCTCAGTGCAGGTAAGATGGCGGAATATCTCAGTATGCCAACGAGCGTTGGTCAGCAAGAGGGCAACAGTTTATGAATGAGCACGTACCGGCGTTGCAACAAGCAAGTACACGCAGAGCGGCAGTCAATTGAGGGGTGACGTACCTGCACGTGCACGTACTTTACAGAAAGGGTGAACACGCAGGCGATACAGTGGGACCGTGTCGTGTGCAGATGATTGGTGGTGCGTCCAACGGAATAACGATGTACTCATGTTGGCACCGCTGCGAGTGGGCCAGAGCGTAACGGATCCACAAGAAACTGCATTGTTTGGCTCTTGCGAGAGACTCCCGATATGATTCGACCATATTGGTGCGTCCGTCGCATTTCCCTTACTACATAGTCAGTGTTATAAGTAGTTCGTGCGCTGATTTTTGAGCGCTGAACTTCCGTGGACATCGCATGTCGAGTATTCTTCGATATAATGAGCCGCAAGATGATTGATTCACAGATAGGTCGACAGGCGAACAGATTGAGAAAGCAGCAACTTGATCGTAACACACAAAACAAACCATGCGATTCAAAGGCTGTGCAAGAGGTGGCGGTTTCCCAAACTGGCTATCAAGCGCTTATCGGGACGGCCAATTTGCTCCGAACCTCCTCTGACAACTGTAACCATCCCCAACTTTGCAAGTTTTGTGCCATCGTAATACCGGAGAGCATGACTGGGACATCTAGTATTGCTTCTTGCCAGTGCTTTAGTGCGCCGAACTCTGTGCGCTCGCGTTGATAATCGGGCCTGAGCTAGCCTTAGGGTCACTCAAGAGCGACTCGCTGCACTGATCATGGCAGTCATCCGATGTAGGTGAGCCTACATTCAGTCTGCTGATGCAGAAAGCTCCTGGATTCCAATCAACACACTTAAACACGTCGCTGATGACACAGCGGGATTTGTACGGCATGCTGCTCTGTCACCGTGCCACGACTCGCTGCTTCTGTTGCTCCCTCGCAACGAGCCGCCATGTATCTGCATACTCGGATAGCGAACGTCAATGGGTGATATCGTCTTTGACGACACTGGTCTGCTTGATATTTGATACCCATATTACCTTCTGCCGCGCGTGGGCCGTGGTTCCGGGACAGAAGACGCGTACTGCACTTCTCGGGGAAACTGGTCGTCATACCGTCTTATGGCGTGTGAGACGAGGTGGTTCAGACCCGTCGAACTCGTAATGCCTACTGATCAACTTGTGTCCCTCCCGGCCGATCCGTCCCCCGCTGCCCTTCGCTCCTCGCAGCGACGGAGCACAGCTGACGTGGCGAGTCAGCGATAGACAAATATGGGTTCCACATAAAGTCTTCACGACTCGAGGTAGTCTATGTGTTCACATCACAACCTCGCTCCTTCATCGTTGAGCCACATTTCACTAAACTCGCTCATTGCCCGCTATGCTCACTTTCGCTCTCGTAGCTCTCGTCATCATCACTGTATCAGCTGGCCTTATCCATCTGATTAGGCCTAAGCCAATCCAGCGTGTCCGTGGACCACCCTCGCCCTCATTTCTCCTCGGTAAGTCAACATTCTTCGGCCGGTGCAGTTGTCACTCATCCATTATGTGTCTAGGACACGAGCATTCTATCAGCTCGCAGAACGAGGTCGGCGACTTGGAGTTCGAATGGTTGCGCACGTATGGTCCGACTTGGAGGATCCGTGGAGAATTCGGGGCAAGTCATGCTACGCTTGTTCGTATATGTTCTGAACCGGTCTGATCTCCAAAATCCAGATTCACGTCCTCATGACGGCCGATCCTAAGGTATGTGTATCTTGTCACCCCTTGTATCGATGGTTCCAGCTCATGCATCATTCCTAGGCGCTCCAACACATCTATCACAAGTCTGCGTACAACTACACGAAGAGGACGTCCGCGAATATAATGGCAGAGATCATGACCGGCCCCGGGATTGCCGTCTCTCTCGGTATGTAGCCTCTTTGTGCGTACCAATCGTGGAGTCTGATTGTCCCGTAGGTAGGGACCACCAGCGCCATCGCAAGATCATGAATCCGGCATTCAGCGCTGCGCATCTGCGAACGTTCCTGCCTCTGTTCCAGCGCATCGGCACGAAAGTAAGTCGTCGCCCGATCTATGATGTTCTGCCATGTCGATACTCCCCCTCACAGATGGTAGAGCAATGGAAGACCGACCTCTCAGGTGCTGAGCGAATGAGCATGGTAGTCAACAAATGGCTCTCCCGTGCCACCATGGACATTATCGGTGAAGGTGCGTCCGTTCATTGTTCGCCCCGTGGGGCGCGGTCTGGCTGACGCCGCTATAGCTGCCTTTGACTACCAATACGGCGCCCTCGATAAGGGTGCTGGCAGCCCTATCATCAAGGCGTACGACAACCTTTTGTAAGCAGCACTCACAATTGAGACCACACAGCGCCAGCTGATAGCGCTTGATAATAGCTCGGACATCAACAAGCCTTCTGCTATGGTGGCTCTGTTCCGAGCGACCTGGGATTATATTCCTATTCCCATCCTCCGCTTGTTTCGTTTCGTTCCGGCCGAACCCTTCACGCGACTCCGGGATCTGCGCGGCCTTTTCACCGAGTACGGGAAGCAGATCTTGCGCGAGCAACGTGCCGAAATAGATGTGGAGAAGGTGTCGAAGAGCAAGGACGTGATGAGTATCTTGAGTGAGTCCTCGCGCACGCCGTACATGAAATTTGCTCGCTAACTAAAGAGACCTCTTCGAAAGTCAAAGCGAATTCGTCAGCGGACCCTCAGACCCGCCTTTCCGATGCCGAGATCATGGCAGAGATGTTCACGCTTACACTGGCAGGACACGAGACGACGGCTTCGACATTGACATTCCTCACATACGAGTTGGCGAAGCATCCGGAGTATCAGACGCGGCTGCGGAAGGAAATTCAGGATCGCCGGGCCCTCGTCATGAGCCGTGCCGACGCCAGCTTCAGTATGGAGGACTTGGACTCGCTTACGCTCACCATGAATGCGATCAAGGTACGTCTACTGGTACCACGTATGTCTAATGCGCAAGCGTTGCTAACCGGCTTCCGCGCCCTGCAGGAGACTCTTCGTTTCCACCCGATTGTTTCATACCTCCCTCGGGTCGCGACCAAGGACGACGTGATACCTCTCGCTTATCCCATCGTCTCGACCACCGGCGAGACTATCTCGGAGATACCTGTTCACGCCGGTCAGGTTATCTTCCCATCATTTATGGCGTACCAGCGGTATGTCGCCGGATTTTTACAAACACACTGGTCACAGAACTGACAGCGCGATTGGACTAGTATCAAGGATATATGGGGAGAGGACGCGGACGTGTGGAACCCCGACCGCTGGCTCCGTCCAGAGACCGGGAAGCAGACGAAAGTGGGGGTTTTCGCCAACTTGTGAGTCCACATTCTTTCACGCTCATCCATCGCCTGCTGACATCACCCGCTCTCCGGTAGGATGTCATTCTGTAAGTGCCCTCGCATCTGTCGAGCTCTCTAGAAATCACTGCTGACCCGCTGTTGTAGCCGCTGGAGTACAGGCGTGCATCGGCTGGAAGTTCTCGTAAGTCTTTGGTTATTCCGGGTCCTTACTAGTGGCAGCGTTGACGCGGACGGAATACAGGATCATCGAGATGCAGGCTCTCCTGGCCGAGATTATCGAGAACTTCGAGTTGTCACTTTCTGCCGAGAAACATATCATCAGGCGGGCCCCGGCAGGGTTCGGAATGGTTCCGATGATCGAAGGGAGAGAGGACCTCGGTACGGCGTTGCCTCTGCAGGTGTCCCTGGTCCAGCAGTGACGCCCTTACGGTCGCACCCAGTCAATTTCGATCGTAATATTCCTCTGATAGGATATCTGTCCCCTCACACTCGGAATCTTGCGACTGTCGCTCTCTTATGTCTGTCACCGTGTACTCTAACTCTGCACTACTGCACTCGATAGAATCTCTATCTCGATCCAGCGTCTGCTGTTATCTCTGGCACGTGGTACTCCAAGTCTGCACCTATGAGCTCGAGACGCCAGCCTCATCTCCCTTCCTTTCCCCACCATGTCGATATGCAGTCCTCACCTGTAGCCTGACGTCCCAGGAGAACAGCAGCAAGGAGATGCAGCGCCCAGGACAACGGCAGCTGCGCGATAGAACGGCTTCAGGTAAGTATGTCGCTCACACGGTCGAATCGTACGCCATCGCCCACACTGACATGATTATGGAGGAGGGGAAGGCGGTGGTATTACACTCGAGTATGTGGTACAGCCTGCCACCTGTGGTAGAGCGATATTCTGATGACCGGCTTCTGGAGGCGGTGGAATGGTGTAAACGCTCGGAAGACAGCGGGCGGTGCTGCTCAATTCTGCTCTTATAAGTATACGACTTCGCACATGCTCTTCCTCGAGCTCTATCCCCATCCCCGTGGTAAGACAAGCCTCGTTGGTTGATTTTCACGAAGTTTGACTGCTTGTTGCGTCATAGTAGGATGCCAGTCAGTGACCGGGCGCTTCTCCTCCTCCCCCGCCCCCCACGTAATTCGCACCAGGCACGTCATTCCATACGCTACAAGAGAACACATCTGACGAGGCGCGACCAGGTCTTACTCCACCGATGTGGCTGTTGAGTACCGCTCGCGCAGAGCTCAAGTACTTCGTCCGCCCCGAGGATGTGCCCGGAGGCTACGCGATTCTCTCGCACGTTTGGCAGAGCGATGAACAGTCTTTCGCGGACGTTCAGAACCTCCGATGCGCTCATGAGGGCAAGAACCCGAGAGACCACGCGTCTGAGAAGATCAAGAGATTCTGTCAGCTGGCGGAACTACATGGGCACGCATGGGCATGGGCCGATGTGTGCTGCATCGACAAATCAAGCAGTTCCGAGCTCTCTGAGGCGATCAACTCGATGTATCGCTATTACTCGCTTGCGCGGGTGTGCTATGTCTACCTCCATGACGTGCCCTCTCGCTCTTATGGCACCCGTTTCAAGACGAGCAAGTGGCACTCACGTGGATGGACTCTACAGGAACTCATCGCACCGGCGACCATCCTCTTCCTCTCGATGGAGTGGGATCTCATGGGCACAAAGCTCGATTTCGCGCGGATGCTCACGGACATTACCGGTATTCCTGAGGAGGTGCTAACGCTCGCGAAGGACGTGAAAGATATCAGCATCGCGCAGCGTATGTCTTGGGCGGCACGCCGTCAGACGACGCGGCCCGAGGACGAAGCTTATTGCCTCATGGGCATCTTCGGTATCAACATGCCCACGCTCTATGGTGAAGGCAGGTCCGCCTTCAGGAGACTACAGGAGGAGATCATGAAGAAGTCAGTTGACACCTCCCTCTTCGCCTGGGGGTTCAATATGCACTACGTTCAGCCATGTACATCGTCACGATGCACGATGCACTCTCGACCTAGCACCAACTTGTTCGCTATGTCCCCGCGGGATTTCCTATATTCGGAGAGGATATGTTTCAAGGAGCCGCGCCACTTTGAACGCAACGAGGTATGCCGGTCTCGAGCGGATTTGTAAATAGCGCTGACGTCCCTATGGCTGTAGGTTCCCTGTACAAACACCGACTTCACTGCTATCATGCAGCGGCTCCCCAGATTCGCGATCACACCTTACGGCGTCCTCGCTCAGATGGCCGTCATTCACGTGGATCACAAGCGCTTTGCGCTGTTGCTGAGCTCGAGAGACCCAGGAGCAGATGATGAATACCCGTTGCATGCGGGACCGCTGTGCTTCGAGCTGTATGCTTGTCCCGATGCAGTGGATCCCACCAGACCGATCTATCATCCTGTCCGGAGATGGATACGGGAGGTTCTTCCCCATCGACCGCGGTCCTACCATGTGGAGTGGCGGGAGTTCTACCTCTCCCAGGAACCCTCAATAGAGACGCCCACACGACACATCGGCCATCCTGTCAACGCCTCCCTCTTTTCTCCCTTCCACATAGATATTCCCTCTCTTCTAGAGACATTGCGCGATGATGGAGTCGAGGAGATCATTCCGTTGGACAGCCAAGCTTTGCCGAACCCATGGACGGGCCATCCCCCTGCCGCCTTCCTCTTCCGGACGCTCGCTACGTACTCCGATCGCAACTTACTCTGGGAGTTCGTCATATCCCTCGGACGATGCAGTCAGAAGCCAGCGGCTGCCGAGTCGCACCATGGTGCTCTCTGGGCTCACGTTACGTGCCCAGGCGGAGAGCTTAGCGACGACGAGGTTGCTTCTCTTCTCTCTGCGCCTTCGCGTGGTGATCATACCCATGATCACGACTGCACCGTCGACCACATCGCCGAATGGCCCGGGCGCACCAGACTGACCGGGATTCTGGCACCTCGCGCCTCAGACAGTTCCGGTTACATCATGTCTCGAACCGTGAAGTACATCCAGCTGTCCTTCACTTCATCTCACTTACAGCCAGTCGGTGCGCCCCTCCGCTTGCAGCTCGCAGTCGACATCATGGAAGTCAGCCGTCCACCCTTGGGCAGCCGACGCTCGGGCGGGACCACGGACGACCTCTCGAGCACCTGTATAGAGTCTGAGTCCGACGACGACGACGGATATGAATCTCAGGAGGATGAAAAGCCCGGCAAGCGCAGGCGGCTCAGTCTGTCTGTCGACGGGCACACTGCACCCAGAGGCGCCGACGTGCTCAGAGATACCTGGAAGTCAAGGAGGTGTTCGAGTCTAGCGCCAGACGTCGCCAGACGGCACAGGACTAGCAAACTATTCCTCTGAGCAAGTCGTGATCATGGTCCCCCTGGCAGGTGACCAAAACTGACCACGATCCTGATACCCCGTCATAGGATAGGTCAACACATGCTAGGCTCGATGTGGCGTGCCGCGTCTCCGAGTGAAGGTCGCGGACAACGACAGGGATGTCGTACATATCTATGAATTGTTTCACCATCATTCCACGCCGTATCAAGTTGTATACAGCCGGTCCGTTGCTAAGACAGGACCGCATCCTCGGGGACACCGTCGTCCGTTTCGACATCAGCCACTGTGTCTTCTGGCGGTTCGCGAACGGGATCATCATCCAACATCAACACATCTGCTCGTTCAACCGCAACAAGGGGAGAACTAGCCTATCACTATCAAGTAAGTTTGACATGGATGCTCGGAAAGAGTCACATTCTCAACAACACTCTGACACTAGGTTCCAAGGGGCGACTCGCTCTCCGATCCTACGAGCCTGACCCCGTCATCGCGGGACAATGAACGACACATTGGCACTTTCAACTCTGGTGTACAGGCATCTATTGAGGCCACGTTATCCTCGTCGCCGCCCGAGTTCGGAACAGTGTCAAGGTGCGGACGCTACTGTCACCCACGCGGCTTCCAGAGAGAGTTGACCGTATCGTCTCCAGTAACTCAGAGCACAAGGGAATGTCAGCGACGGCCATGCGAAGCGGCGGAGAAGGCGGCGGGCGTGCTGAATTTGGCGTGGTAGCGCCGCTTGTTTGAGGGCAGGCTCTTCTACGAGATTGCGGACAGGTACGCAAAGGCGGCGGCAGCGGATAGTAAGGACGATTGAACGTCAAGAACGCCTGCCAGCATTGATCACATTCCTCTCTAGCAGCGCCCTGAGGACTCGCAGTTGATCGTGCATTCATTTATCCTGTATGCATAGCGTGTCCCCGATGATCGTTCTTTGATGATTGTGGTCATGCGCAAGAAGATCTGATAGGATTCCGAGCCGTCACAGGGACTGATATGCAAAGCTAAGGGATACACTCTTGCTCTAGATGCCTCACAGTGTCAAGTAAGCCGGCTCATAAGCAGCCTCAGAGCGTATCCCCAACAGCAACCGAGTCCCTCACCCGCCTGACATGGTACTCGCCAAGAACGCCATAGTACGTCGACCTGCTGAAGGCTCCGTCCGGGCCCAAGTCCAAGTCCACGTCCGACAACTGAAGACTGACGCGCTTGATTGTCCCATGGAACGCCCGGGAAAAGTCCTTGCGCGAGGGTTGGAGCGCCATCGAGTCGTCGCTGAAGCTCGTCTTGAGGGACAGGGAGTCGGAGCTCCCGGAGGACTCGGTAGAGATGTCTTCGAGGATGGAGATGATATCTGTGACGGAGCTCTCGCTGGAGGAATTCGACGGGGTGCTCGTGTCGTCTTCGAGTACTACGTTGCTGGGAAGCGCGGAGGAGGTGGCGGCAATTGGAGAGGGGTGTATGGTGAACGAAGGGACGACGTCGTATCCAAGATCACCCGTCGGCACGCCATCGAGGACAGATTTATATGCGCTCGGTGCTCGATAGGTGCGGAGATCGGTCGCGTCGGAGATAGAGACCTCCACAAAGCCACTCGCTGGCTCGTCCGCTGGTGCCATGCCAAGAGGCGTCGATGGCCGGACGAGGGCTTCGAAGTGAGAAGGGTCGCTCTCCTCAGACGAGAAGGCAGATGACTCTGAAAGAACCATGAAGGAACTCGGCGCCGCAGGCTGGGACTGGGAGGATGCGACTTCGAAGTCGTAATCGACAGGGGAGAAGGCAACTGCTTCACACCGCTCCAGAAGACCGCGCGCGCGCTGCGAAGCAGGCGTAGAGTCGAGATCTTCAGCGTACAGGAAGGCAGGGCTGCCGTCGCACGGATGGATGACGATCGGGGGGAGCTCGCGCTTAAAGAACGAGAGAAACTTCCGCAGAGTCCGAGGCCACGACCTTGCATGCGCTTGACTCTCGGCGTCCAGAAGGTCCTTGGTGTGCAGTAGGTCAGTCAGCGTTGACGATTCGCGCTAGAGGGAGGACTCTATGAGTGCGTGCTCGCCAAAAGTGAGGATGAGTATGATGGCTGCTCACCTTCTTCTCTGACTCAGCCCTCCAGAACGTGAGCGCCTTGAGTATCTGTCGGTAGGAGGGTATCTTCGAGCACGCTTGCCGCGATACGGTATGCACGGGCCATGGCTGCGTAGGTTCGATGATGCGTGGCCTCGAACCAGTGAAGCCAGTCCAGACAGACGGAGACGGGCGAGCACTGGTATCGACGACCTCGAAGAACGGACTCTTCTTGCCGCCAGCCTCCAGGTCTAGGAAGGTGTCATCGCAGCGTTCTGTGGCGCTGGACGTCCCAGGTTGGCGATGGCGATGGCGGAAGGCGAACGCGAGAAGAGCGCCGAGGAGGAACATGGTCAGTAGCGCAAGCAGGATTAGCGCGATGATCGTCGGCAGGGTGAACACCGTGGCTGGCGATGTCGTCTCCAGGGATGTAAGGACAGTGAGTGGAGACAGAGGCGTCGGAGACATAGTGAAGGATAGTGAGTGGGTGGTAATGAACGACTGGGAAGACGGGGTGGCCGGGGCGAATGAGTGTGGTGCGCGGACAAGGAGCGATGGGGTCGATGCGAATGGGGACCTTTCGTCCTTGTACGCGCTGTTGGCTGGAGGTTGACGGCGGTCAGCCGCTTGCTGACAGCTGGAGGCTAAGACCTTGCAGTGGGTGGTTATGATCGAGACCGCTCCCAGCTTGTCGTTCCCGGCTCAGCATATCTGCATACGGGATCGTTGTTGTCCAGATACCCCCACGCATAAGACCTGGAACGACGCACGACTCCGATTACCGCAGGAAATATCAAAGGTGTATAGTGCAGATCAAGTGATATAAGACGAGGGAAGAGTGTGAGTACGTGTACCGAAGCAAGGCACATGATGTGTGGACGGCGAGCAAAGTCAGTTGCATCAGCGCGAGCAGCACGAGGACCGAGGCGATCGAAAACGGGACGGAATCGAGAGCCAACAGGAGAATCCAGAAAGATGAGCCGAGAAGAGGCCAACACACAGAGCGTCATGCGAGCCCGGGTTTCGAGTGCGAGGGGGAACATTCGAAGTATACGCTATCACTTGCAGCAATCCGGGCAACAGCTTCAGACCGGAGTGCCTCGACGAACATGTCAAACCGCTTGGAGGATCGACTGGGCACACAGAAGTCCGCGCTGACGCTCGGAATGAGAGTGCAGTCGCAGTCCACGAGCATGCTCGGGGTAAGAGTGCGGTCGAAATCCACGCTCATGCTCGGAGTGAGCGTGCAGTCGAGGTACACGCTGTCTCTTGATGCGATTCGAGCAGCGGCTTCGGACCGGAGTGACTGGACGAATGTGCCGAACCGTATGGAGGACCGGCTCGGGACGACGAAGCCTGCGCTCCGGCTCGGTGTGAGACCGCCTGCGCAAGTGACAGCGAGGAAGTTAGCAGGCTGCCCTTCGACGAAGAGCTCGAGGTTGCGAAGACTGCCGGAGCGTTTGATGCTGGCGCGGAGAGGGACGTCTGGATACCAGCAGAATTCGCTGGCGTCATGAAAGATATCTGCCGCAGAAGACGCAGTGGACATGAGGCCCGCGTAGATTATACCGAGCCCGACTTGCGTGGGCAAGGCAGGCTCCGTCACGATGACCTCGACTGGCCCGGCGTGCGCAGGAACAGCGCCAGCCTGAAGCTCCGCAGGGGCTAGGAAGAGAGCAGGGAAGGAGGATGAGGCGAGTATCGGCTTGAGCGGCATGAGGTAGGCAAGCTCGGAGGCATTGTACCTCGGGCTAGAGATGGGGCTGACGGTCGCAGACGAGGGATCGTCGAAATGAGAGACGTCGAAGGGATGGATGACGATCTCGGGGGTGACCGCCGCACGACGGAAGCTTGGGAGACACCTCTGCGACCATCCCACGCTCTCCGCACATCCGACATTCAGCGTTGCCTCCCGTACCTTCACGTCCTGCTTGGCTTTCACGGCGCTGTTGAACGATACCGAATTCTGGGCGCCTTTGGTTTAGCACAGCCACGGAAGCAAGAACGAAGCTTGGCAATGGCTGACCTGGGGCTTGCGCCAGCGAGCGAGGGGACCGGTGAAGGAAGACCAGACTGAAGAAGGAGAGCCAGTCTTGACATCCTGGCGTTCGAGGTTGTCCTGAGCGTTGCGAGTGTGGCAGCACAGTGCACAGAGGTATACGATAATGGCGATGATGACCGCAAGGAGTACCGTTGCAGTAATGACGATGCCGAAGGTGAGGGAGGGCGTGAAGAACGACGCCGAGTCTGACGGGATTGCCCTGCTAGAAGCGGTAGAGCCAGAGAGGACTGCAGCCATGGTGCTTCAGTTTGTCGAGGCTGGAAACTGATCCCGGCCGGAGGAACAAGAGCGGTGGCGCGGGGACAAGCAACGAGGAGAGCGAAGCTGCAACTGTACAATTTTCGTACGTCGTCGTTGGGGCGAGGCTGACATCTTAGACGGGCTCTGGCAGCAACATCCGCTTCGATCGTTGTTGCTGTCGGGATCGAGACTGGCTTGAGCTTGATGTGGCCGGCGACACTTCGAGTCATACACCCAGGCCCGTGTTCAACTTTGGACGGGGCGTCCATGCAACGCATACGCAACTTGAACTACTGCACGGCAGAGTCAACATCAGCGTCATGGAAAGCAGATAGGGTTGTGCTCACCTTGTCCGAGCTGACAAACAACGTCCCACCTCTGCCGGCGAGAACTGAGATGTCGTACAATCGTCGCGACTCGCTGTGAGCGCACCGCAACAACAACTTACATGTTAAATTTGAATTGTGGGAACACCGCCGAGGCCGCTCACCACTTAGACCGGCGAGTGTGCGATCACCATCGCAGATCCAGATTTATGTGAGTGTCTTCGACGAACGAAGAGGATAAAGTAGTTCCTGGATTGCCATAGGAGGGTCGGCGTCGAAATATGCAGCGTGTTCGTCGTGTGTGACGTCGGCGGCGACGATGACCGAAGCGCTCGCCGCTGGCGGGCGCAGCATGAGCGCTAGTGATGGGGACCGGTTGCCAGCGCTTCGCGGCCTTGTGCTGCAACAATCTCTTCCTCCTCCCGCCCCCATCCCCCATCCCCCCCTTCCCATCTACCCTCATCGTCCTCGCCGTCGCTCGACGGCATGCTGCCTCTGCTTATGCTGCCCTCCACGCTCCTTTTCTCGCTCCTCGTTGCGCCCGCAGTGCTCGCGGGCGACGTGCCATGGCTTCAGCCATGCAACCCGGCCCACCAGAAGCTGCAGGAAGGAACCTACCAGTTCCAGACCGACTGCGATGCCATGACCTACTGCCACAGCAACTCGACGTGCGCCCTGCGTGGGTGTCGTTCCGACGACTTTCCGTTCGGGTACAGCTCGAACGTGACGATCCCGGACAAGTGTGAGAAGGGCTCCTTCTGCCCCGACGAGCAGGACAACTGTCAGCCAGTGCTCGCCGTTGGGAGCGCCTGCCAGTTCAACCGTGATGGTGAGTACTACCTTGTTGTGGAGAAGAATCGGAGGCCGACCGCTGTTTTGCGATCAAGACGAATGCGAGGGTCCTCCGAACTTCAAGGAACTCGCGGACACGACGGGCTTCGGGCTCAACTATAACGGCTCTGTCTGCCTGAACAACATCTGCATGTGCGTCTTTCTCATCTGCTGGGCGATGCCGCGCGGGTCCGAATGACACTTTCTCAGGTGGGCGAACGTCACGGTCGGTCTGCCCTGCGTCGTGCAGAACACCGCCTACACCGCGTACGGTCCGGACGGCGAGTTTGTCGACATCGTCTCGAGGTAAGTTCATTCGTGAAGCCTTACATCTTCGACAGTGCTGTCCTGCCTCCCTCTCTCGCACCAGTTTGTTGGCGCGGCTGGGAACGAGTGCACTTCGCCTCGAACTCTTCGAGATTGGCGCCTGCGCCCAGAGCCGCCGTTATGGAATTCGTGCTTGTGTGGACATCCATCACGCAGGGGGATGCTGATAGACACTCATCACCCACAGGGGTAATTGCAAGGTCGGGCTCTACTGCGACGCGCAACAGCTGGTTTGCGTCCAGACAAAGGCCATTGGCGAGCAATGCGACGCGGACAAGGAGTGCTCGACGTACAACTGCCTGGCCGATGGTACGTGCGGCAAGACGACGGATACTCCTGTGAAGGTCGGCGTTTGGTTGTACGCCGTTGTCGCCGTCTGCATTATCGGAGGTGCGTGTTCAGGATATCGACGGAGACCCATTATACTCACGCAGGTTGCAGGCATGATCGGGACATTGGTCGCCCTGTACTTCGTGCACAGGAAGGACCGCAACGCCGAGCGCGAGAAGCGTGCGCAGTACTGGCGCGAGCAGGTACGTACCCGGCGGTCTTGCCTCTTCGGTCGCGTCTCACTGCGCTTCCCCCCATCAGAACGCATTCCGGCAAAACATCATGCAGATGCAGGAGACGGCGCGGCACTCGCTCATGTCGTTCAACACGCCCGGAGGCAGCCCGCGGAGCAGCCAGATGATCCCGTCGGAAGACTCGGGGGCGCCGATGAACCACGGCGCGAACAAGTCGAGCGCGCTGCGGTACTACGTGTCCGACGACGGGTCGCAGATGGACGACCGGTCGGACGAGGACTTGATGCGCAAGGGGGACCCGAACGCAGGGCGGTTCTGAGCAGCGTATTCCGATTCGCGCACGGTTGCTTCATCCATGGATTTTGAACGCGCTCACTCTACCTAGACTACCCGGGTGCGCTTTGGACGGTAGCATCTTGGACTCACTAGTGTTTGGCCGTAGGCTTGGTAGACACAGAGCGGGCTGCCTGTCTTGCGCGCTCTCTCCCCATCCCATCCCATCCCATCCCATCCCCTTTCTCATTGCGACCCATCCCATCCGCCGACTACCCTGCACCCTGCCACCCCGCCCGCATCTCCTATCGAGGATCATGAACTCACAGCCCTACTTTTCTCTCTCTCTAGTTATGTATGCATGGTAGCGTATGGTCGAGTAATTGACTAGCGCTGCGCCGCCCGGTCTCTGTTCCCTCGTTTGTCTTGGCAGTGTATCGCAGGATTACGAATGAAAATATACCACGCTTGTATAGCTTCCTCGCCATCGCGGTGTTTGAGCGGTGTGAGATGTTCAGAAGTGGTTATGGCCGACAACTCACAAGAAACGTGGGCGGGAGCACGAAGCCGGTGTTGCCGAAAATAGCAATGGCGTCGAGAACGGGAAAGCAACCCTCCACCGCAACCGCCTCATCGTTCACCACCACCAGCTCGCTGCACATATCCTTCTACTCAACGGTGACCGAGTGGCTCAAGGCGACTGCCACTCTCCGTGACAACTGCGCAGCACGCACACACACACGCACACCGCATCTCGTTCGCGGGCTATTGAGCCCTAGACCTCTCACGACGACCGAGGTCGGACAGCCTTGACGACCTCCACGACTTTGACGACACGACGGCCAGCAGGTAGCACCTACCGCGATGACGAGCTCGCCGCAGCCGTTGCCTTCTCTCCCACCCTCGCCAGGTCTTGAACCGGCTCCGGCCCTGCGCAGGAACGACGAGGACATCGCACAGGCATGGCACGAAGATGAGGACACGATCACCGATGCCCGGCATCTAAACCCGAACTCGAAGAGGAGGAGTCGTAAAGGAAAGGAAAGGGCGGCGGAGAGCGATGAGGACGATCAGGACGAGGATGAGCCGGCCGCAGTAGCAGGATACCCGCCGACCAAGGAGGAGGAGGAGGAGTCTAGGAGAGTACAAGAGGTGCGTCCGGTTGCCTGTTGGTCCCATATGCATTCTCGCTCGTCCGATTGCGTCAAGACATAAGACATACATCATGCCTTCACAGTGCGCTCCGAGGCTCGCGGCGAGTCTCGTTGCTGTTCTGCTTTGCGTTTTGTGCGCTCCGAGCTGTCCCTCACATCTTTGAACTCTACAGAATCTCCGCCGCTGGGAAATCGCCGAACGCCAGAGGCGGAAGGCTGCGCGAGAGTCCGCGTCTGCAGCCCCTACAAGTACAGCGGGGGCCTCGGCAATAACGCCCCTTCGCTCCTCGCCGACCTCTTCCGGAGAGACTCGCGCAAAGTCCCGCTTGGCGGCGTTGGGACGCACCAGCAACTGTCTATGACCGACAAGGATACCGACGGCGACGCCGTCCCACTAGACGACCTCGAAACACCCTCTGTCGACCGGTTCTCCCCCGGGCCCTCGACTCCCGAACCCGTAAACCCCTTCGACACACCAAACCCGTCACGCACATCGCTGAACATACCCGACCATTCTGCGATCATGACCGAGTCCGACACTGTGCCGGACGAGCTTTCGACTCCGGTGAAGGACAAGCAACAGCACCTCGATGTTCCTGACCGGCCCACACTGCAGGCGTCGTCGTCGTTCGCGTCTCCGGGTCAGGGCCAGAAGAGACGGTCTCAACCTCCACCACCCAAGCCGCTCGACCTCCCGGCGCCCCGAGCACCTCCACCGCCTGCAGACGCTCCGCTTGCGAGTAAGCCGCCAGAGCCGGTCGCGCCTCTTTCGGTCGACTCATCGAGGAATACGAGCGTAGACGAAGAGAGGAGTAGGGAACCGGCGGGGCCGGAACGGTTGAAGGAGGAAGATGCGCCGCCGGTGCGGTGGTGGCATGAGTGGTTATGTGGATGTGGGGAGGGACCGGATCGGGGTGGGGACCACCAGGTGCGTCGCGTTCTGGCCTGATTGCATTGACTATCTGCTCACGGTTTACTGTTTGAATCTGCGCAGGCTGGGCGCACAAACCCAATGGAATAACTGCATCGCAATGTGATGCAGCATATCGTGGTGTGGTGCTTCTTCTTGTCCCGCTTCTTGTCGCATTCACGTGTATTAGTCCCATTCGGATATGGACCTTTCTCCTGATATGCAGTTGTTCCCTGTGCACAAGGACGCTCGCGATCTTACTGCTTCTTGCATCCCATATGGTCATTTGCTGTTCCTCTCCCTGCCGTAATTACCCATCCCATTTACAGTCTACTACACCTCCGACTTCTGCCTTCGAAGGTGAAGATAATACAGCATTGGCGGAAGCACAGCTATTCGCCGCGGACAGGGTTCATCAGGCGCGCCAACCAACATCCTCACATGTGACAAGATGCATCGGGCATGTCACACCGCGTGGCTGAGCAAAACCACAAACTTCCACTTTCTGACGGAGTGCGAACACGATGGTTGCGATCGGAATGAGTTGTTCGAGGACCGGGACAGAACCCACTGCCTTAGCTCACACCCAAGCTGTCTGGCAAGCCCTTAACCTCTTCTCATTGAAGAACATATGACACGCCGTCATTGTCCGCCGAGTCGGAAGGCTAGTCCCTTGTGAAAGCGATAGGTGAGCTCAATAACTGTCGGACTCTTCATTGTGCCAGATTATCCAATGACCACGGCTGGCTTGATTGTGGTCAGCCGAGCCGCTGCGGGTGAGTCGTTTCGAGCTCCGAGCAAAGCTCCCCTTGCGCTTTGAATGCACAGCATGCTAACAAAGGACCCGGAGTGGCTTGCTCCGGCTGTGGTCAATGCCCTGCCGGGATCTACCGAGACCGACCGCGTATAAAACCCCCCGCTACACAGACCGCCCTTCAGACAATTCCTCCCTCCCTTCCACATTCAATATGAGACGCCACCCACTTCCACATCCTCAGCTGCTCATCTCAGCCTTCTCTCACAGACAAACTTCTCAACATCTTACCTTTGCGTCAAGTGCTGTGGTGCGAAGCTGCTGCACAACCACCAGGTATGTATCTCGCGCTGTCTCCGGCTCGATTGCTCTTCTCTGACCTCGATCACTCCCAGACGGTTGCACCTCCGTATTCCCCACGGTTCCTTCGGGGACCCGATGGACTGCGCGTCCGACGTCTTCGGTGGTTCCGACTTCACCATGTCGGGCTCCCCGCAATACTGTTGAGGGGCATCAGAGATGGTTGGCGACGTTCGAGACACGGCGTGCTCAAGCTCTGCGACGCATGCGCGAACAGCTCACCGACGGTCTGCTTCTGGGATGCACCCACTCGAGCTCTATGTCATCGCGTGGGCCATTGGAGGAACTGGTTCGACCGTGGTGACGCAGGTAAGTACGATATGCTTTGTTCTCGGTCCGCAACGGCTCATCAGGACGACAGGATGCCTCCAGCGAATGGCACTCACCCCGATACATCGTTCCCACTCTCGGCTTTCCTTCGCGTCGCCCGCCGACTGATCCTGCAGATGCTCATGGGGCCTTCACTCCCTCGCCCCTGGATCCCGGTCCGTCTCGCTCGCCTTCGCAGTCCGTTCTTCCCTCGCTGGGGACCTCAGCTGAACGTTTCAGCGACGTCAGCGTGTAGGCAGACCCAGCAGAGCACGAAGAGGCCGTTTCGCGCCATCGGAAAGGATCCATTGCCCGGCTGAAGAACGCTGGGAGAGTCCTCCGCAACCCGCCGGATCTCCGAAAGTTGGTGAGACGGTGAGGCAGCAAGCGCTGTGCTGAGGACTCTCTGCGACGGACTGCTCCACAACGTTCTCCTCGTCCAGAATCGCTGGTCAGCGAGGTGACAAAGTTCATGGACAGCGAGATTCTGCAGACCATGGCTAGCGAGGCGTTGGAGATGGAGGGCGGGGACATGTTCCAAGACGTCGCTTCCGGTTCGGGGACGTCGACAACTTCGAGCGAAGCCGTATTGCTCACGGCCCACCACCGATGCCCCCTCTCGTTCAAGACTACTGGTCGGTCGTTCAGCGTAACACGATCCGGCTCCCCCCGGCCACTGTCGCGCGCTGGGTGACGGGCGGCGTGCTTGGCACCGGCGGATATGGCCGAGTGTACCTTGTGTACAATACCGCAACCCGAGAGCAGTGCGCCATGAAAGTGGTGAACTTCAAGAAGACGATATCCAGGTCTTGCTGCCGAGGCCTGATCAACGAACTGCGGGTGCTACATCTCTTGGGTTCAGATCAATCAGCGATGCCGTTCTTGCTTCGGCCGTACCTGTTGGACGCGCGATGGGTTTGGAGGTCGGAGGTGCAGTATCTCCACATCCTGACCGATGCGCATAGTGGAGGGGACTTGGAACAGTACCGGTGGAAGCTGACCGAGGATAGCCTGGCGCTGGTGTGTGCGGAGCTGGTGAGCAATTTTCTTTTCAATCTAGCATCCCGCGGGTGTCACTGAGACGAAGACTGGTACAGGTGCTAGGTCTGGATCATTTTGCACGCTCCTGGCACCCAGAGAACTCCACCGTGTACCCGACACAGTCCCCGCCTCTACAGCCACGCTCGTGCGCTCCCCCAGACGGCCAGACCATCAGTCTCACACGGTATCCAAGTCTGCAGGTGAGTTCAGTTCGAGCAAGGAGGCCACATATATTTACATTGGCTCAGGATCGCTTTCATGATTGCCTGTACCCTGGCGAACCCGCCTGCACTCTCACATTCAAGACCTCGTCAATCCGCACTCAGCACGCACACGTCGTCTTATATCTCCCAAACTTCCAACACCAGGCCCCCAGTCTACTAACCCCTTTGCTGAAGGTGACCATCGTTCAACCCGATCTCTCGAAGCAGTGAGTCGTGTCTCCAACTGCAACGCGCCCAGGTGCTGATGCGTGCCTGCAGCGTCCATGATTATTTTCATGCCTACATCCCATGTTCAGGCTTTCGTAGACCCGGACGAAGCGAATGATGCACCCGTGACAGACTATGCAGGGATCCATATGATCTCTGCTGAAGAAGCTGTGAATAGTCGAAAGTATGTAGTGATCACCATAAAAATGTGATTTGCTGCATGACCGTTGTGTGATATCTTTGGTCGCACTCGCCGCAACGCCGCTCCCCAACAGCAAATGTATGTAAGAAGTCTAAGTCATGTCCATCCGCGACAGGCTCTTGTCTACATACCGGGCTGAATAGCAGCTGCTCCAGGCGACTCTGCGAGACTCGGTAGTGTGTAGCGAGTATGCGGCGTAAACGTTTCCCGCCCCGAGGATGGCTGTCGTCACTTCAACGTCACTTGCAACGGGAGATTCGCTCTGCTAAGACGCTCACCTACGCAGTGAACCGCGGCTGAAGCGATCTTCTGAGACTCTGTCGTAGAATTCGTAGTGTGTCCGTGGTCGTATCGTTACAGTCATGGTAGTGACTTTCCGGAGTATGACACATCCGAGAAGCCGAGACACAACTCCGGCATTGGAGCTGCGTCATCTGGGGTTTTCCGACCGCTCTGGGGCGGGGAAGGCATCGCGACCAGGACCCCGACGCGCAACTGAGACATGTTATCCAGTAGATCCGGTCGCCCGAGTGAATGTCGTGAGCTCGATCGCCTGGAGCTCGGAGACAGCGATCGACTGCTGCGGCTGTCGCACAACAATGACGAGTCTTTCAGATCCGAGTACGACGATTGTTGGTGTATGGACAGCGGCTAGAGTCAGAAGGGCGGACCGCTCAGGTGGTTAACTGGAGCTGGGCTCGCGGACGGACTCACCCTCAATTGCCGCCACGGTGCGGACATGATATGACCCCCACGACTGGTACCCATCAGCGCGACTTCGCAAAGCTTGGGCTTCTCTACGCCGTGGTCTTGACGATACAAGGGCATAACGCGCTCGGACCCTTGCATCTTCCGCAAGCAAAGCCACAGAGGTATGAGAATGGCGATGGTGATGATGACAATCGGGATAATGACAGTTGTCGGTATCTTGGCATGGTTTTGGCCGATGGTATCAGGAGGCGGAGTGCCTGCATCGAGGTTCTGCGAATCCAATCGTGAACCTGAACCGCCGGTCTGCCAATAGGGGATGCACGTTAGCACACAGGCTGAGAGGCCCGACACCACTGGACTTACCCAGTGATCAATAGCTACCATCTTGAACGTTATTGTGGGTGGAAAGGGACAGGAGAGTCGGAGGATAGGGCTTCAAGCAGCGCATCGTAACCTGATTGCGGCTTCATATAAGTACTAGGGGGTACGCGTACTAGGTACCCGCAGCGCTCTCCTATCCGTAATTTCGGAACGCTGCTGACTCACCGTAGCACTTAAACCTCGTCTCGGAGGCAGTGACTCCTGAACGTTGAACATGCCTGCAGAACGGCGTCTTCGAGTCATAAACGGGTTCTCATGACAGGCTTCCGCCGCGATCGACACGGTCAGCCGATACCCGCGGAGGTCCTCGCCACCGCCCGCAGCGAGATGCTGTGATGCTTAGCACTAACATACGATCGCTGAGCCTCATGCAGAACGGCATGTTGCAATAGGATTTGAAAGCGCCAAGGTGAGTGTTCGGCCGACGAATGTGTTGACCACTTGATTCTTGAAGAACTGGGCGCTCAAAGTTGAGGGCGATGTGCTGAAGAATGGAGATCTCTCGGGCCGTATGAGCAGCAAGAAACAACGTACGCGAGGGAATCTCGGGGGCCAGAGCGCGGTTGCTTTTGGAGCGAGGAGGATGTTCGAATGGATCGGCGTCCAAGAGGAGACGGTGCCGTCGCGTGCAAAGGCACCCCGTGGCGCCCAGTGACCATGACTCGAACGAGATGCGTCCGGCACCCTGTACCGTTCCCGTAAATGAGCTCTGAACCTTCGGGACACGTTGGCCATGAATTACATAGCTCTAGGGGACGGTCAGCGTACAGATCAATCGTGTATGTGATGTACTTTACATGTGTTGAGTGGAGAATATTGATGAGTCATGGCAAGTAAGTAGTAGCTACACCGGGGAATACGTAAATGACAGATAAAGGACGGAGATAACGATGCTAGAAGTACAAGTACACGCTATACACAAGCACAGACATGTGCTCACGTCACTGGAGAACAAGCAATGACAAGCAGAATAGCATGCTCGACTTGAAACGAAAGGAGTCCTTGTGAACAAACAACGGCACACTCAAAGCTCTAAATAATAATAGTAATGACGGACAACGGAGGCAAGAAGTAAAACTTCGAGAACCACGATTGCAACAGCTATCACGCCGGCATTCCGGTGCTAGTACTGGTGCGCGAACGCCGAGGGGAAGTGGATGACCGGGTCGCGCATTGCCTGCAGGAAGTCTGGTGAAAACTGCTGCACGCCGAACGTGAACTCGGTTGTCGACGGCACCGACATGCCAATTGCGACCTGTGGCACCGTCTGCTGCTGTTGCTGGTCAAGCACCGGCCACCACGAGTCGTACCCGGGCATGTACCGCACGAACACGTCCGCACCCGTATCCGCAGCTGAGCGCATGCCCGCTGGGTATGTCTGTGATATGTTGGGTTGGCTGGAGACGGCCTCGGTTCGCGGGTCGTATGAGCCGCGTACGTGGTGAGGGCGTAAGGGATGCTGGGGTAGGTGCGGAGGAAGCTCAGGGACAGGTTGTAGTTGACGGCGAGGTAGGGGCAGAGGCGGCGCACGAGTCGCGGCGCCAGGGTGTCCAGAGTATAAGAGATTGATATCTTGCTCGAACGCAACCTGTGCCCGACGTTTCTGCTGCCGTAAGTTATCGCCAGAAGGGACACTGGGGCCAACATAAGTATTGTCTATGAGGACCTGGGCGTTCTGAATGAGATGGCGAACGCGGAGCGCGCTCGTCCATGTACGCTGCGCGTCGTCCGGACGTGTCAACCTCATGGCCCTATGCAGAACGCGACGAGTGACTCACCTCCATGCCAGACAAGGCGCTGATGCACTTTGTCAAGCCGACGCTCGCTTGCGTGTCCAGAGGCTTGTATCGCACTGCAAGAACAATGCTAATGTCAGCGGAACACGCCAGTACAAAGAAGAACAAATGGGAGACGTACACACGACGACACTCATCACGCCGGCGGCCTGGATACAGTTCGCCAAAAATGGGGGCGCCCACCGCATGTTGTACTTCTCATGATAGAGCAACGCTGTCCGACCCAGTGAATACGTTAGTACTCGAGACTTTGCGCACACGAAGCTGGCGGATACACTCACCGAACGTGGCGACCTGACTGGCAGCGCTCTGGCACATGTCGTACGATTCCCACGGGACAGGATCGGGATCCAGCGAGGGCGAGCCCTGCCTTGCCAAGCTGCGCATGAGACTCTATGAGCCATTCTACTTCACAGAAAGGGGGAGGTATGTCACCCACTCTGAACCTTTTGGTATGCTATTGGCAAGATGACCGTTAGCAACGCAATCTAGTACGCGGGAGGCCGCGGTGGAGAGCACTCACAACGGCCTGTGCGTCAAGATCACAGTCGCCCAATACTGAATGTGCATGGCGAGGATATGCGGGGCCGGACACGGGCGATTGCTCTTGATGCTGTAGTTCAGATGCTCCGGGAGATCCAGGTGCCACTGCAGCAGGCGCTGGTGCAGCTGTTCCCGGAGTGCGCGGCTTGGGATCGCGGTCGCGCGTGAGACGCGGTAAATCTTCGCGAGCACCTCTCCTGTAATGACATCTGCCCACAGAACGCAGGCGCGTCAAACGAGGGCCAAGGGAGGACAAGGAAGAGACGGCGTACAGAGGGACGAGAGGTAGTGGAAGTATCCGGTGTAGTTCGCGGGTACGGGTGCCACACGCCCGCACAACGGATCGGGCGGACAAGGTTGCCACATCTTATCCGCGTCGTCCTGTGCATAGGTAGACATCAAAATCAGCATTCTCGTCAGACGGCAAAGGTGATACACATACCGCCGGGATGTCTAGCAAGGGCGTCGAGAAGTCGCCCTCGTGAATACCGATAGTGCGCCCCAGGAACAACGCGGAGAACTTGTCCGCGAGACAGCACGACCACCATATCCGCGTCCGAATCGACTTTTCCTTCTCCGTGAAAAGCTCGCGCCCGTTGTGCATCCACTTGTCCGGGTTGCGGTTCAGGCCGAGGTCCAGAGCCTGCACGTCCAAGAGTGTCAGTGATACAAAAGCGCGCGTAGGAGATTGGTCGGGAGTCCACTCACCATCCGCGTCGCCATGCCTGTACCAGGGGGAGGTCATGTGAATCGCATGATCCAGTGAGATGCCGACGAGATGCACGTACCGATATGCAACCATCCTTCCTCCAAGCTCCCTAACGAAAGAACGACACACGATCTCAGCGACCGCCGCGTCCCACACACAGCAAGTAGGCACGCACCGATCCCAAACTCCCTTGTCCCCAGTAATATGAGCGCCTGGACAGTTGCCGACCGGCTCTCGTGGTAAATGGCGTCGAGGATGACGCGTGCGCGCCGCGAATACTCGTTCGCAGAGTCCTGGAGATCGCCCGCCGCGTTCTCCATCGGGTCGAGGTGGCTCGCGGCGTACGCGAACATCGCGAGGAGCAGCAGCTTCGAGAGGCGCTGTGGCCGCTCGGGACGCACGTCATTCGCGCTCTGCGCCGCGTGTGCATCTTCCTCTGGGTCTTGCAGTCTAGCACCGTGAGGATACCATGACACCATAGACGGACATAAACCGAGCAATGGCGCAGGTGGGAGGTACCGCCAGGGATGGGCAGGAATGAGCAAGGGGCATTCAGCATGTCGGGCGGGGATAGGGGCTGCGCGAATGATTGCTCACCCATATCTCCTGCAAAGAGCATGGTTAGAAATGATTGTTACGACGCGTACCGGCGACTCACTGAGCGTTGTATTGGAGCATGAAAGATTCCTCGTCGATTACCGGCACCGCGGGGTTGACGTACGTAAAGTACACCCGGATGAGGAGGTCCTGGATCTCCACAGGAGGGAGGGCGACAGACTGCTCGACCGCGCGCATATGGTCGACTTGCACGCGCGCCAAGCCGGGGCCGGGCCAGTATTTCGCCATCGGGAACATCCTGTCTTGCGTCAGCGAGACGGAAGCTTTGCGGGGACGAGGCTTGAACGCGGCTCACCAGATACCCTTCGAGTTGCGGTCGTCTGTCCGCTCCGTCCGTGCGAGCAGCTGAAGTCCTGCAGAGTTCCCGTGGTAGCGGACCTGAGACCCCCGCGGCGAGTCAGTGGTGAAGCTCTGTATCACACTGCTTGAAGGAGTCGTCCTCGCACCTCTCTGTTCTCGTCGATGGAGAGGTTCCCGAAGGCGTCCGCACAGTCGCCCAAATCGTCCCCTTCCGGGTCTGTCAAGGCAGTGCATCGCGACGAAGGATGAGCATACCGCTCCGATAAAAGCGCATTGGTGCTGCCGAACGCACCCTTCGCTGCCACTGACATCGCCGTGGCGCTTGAGGCGGACGCGGGCCGCGGCGCAGCATCGTAGCTGGCTGTCAGGATAAGCCGAGAAGGACCTTCGAGCCGCCTTTTAGTTCTCGGAGGCTCAGAGTCCAAATCGTCTACGGAAAATTCACTGGGTGACCGCGCTGTCCTGGGACTCTGGCTCGCCGACTGGCTGAGCGTGCGGCTTCCGCTCGAGGGGGTGCCCATGAGACGCGCAGACAGCTTGTCCTGCCACGCCAGCGTCGGGCGTGTCGTCTGGATTTGCGGGTCTGCAGAGGGACGTCGCAGACAGTGAGCGCCTTGTGCGGCAGGTCCGGAAGCGGATGGAGGTACCTGATGATATGACGGACTCGATAACGTTCTCGCGGGTTGCGCGCGACTGTCGGCGAGAGCGATGGCTGAGCGACCTGGGCTGCTCCGCAACGATCGATGCGAAGAAGTTGTCCTTGGACGTGTCGATGGCGCGCTTCTCACGCCCGATTTTGCCCTACGGGACCCGGGCGGAGTACGGTCAGCGACGGGACATTTGCGGGTTTATCAGAACACGCACGAAGGGACCGGCGTCTACGCTGTCGAGGATGTAGGCCGCCAGCTCGTCTTGTCGCAATTCGTCGACGATAGACTGTGCCCGCGGGTCTGCAGAAGACATGATCCCTGCCAGCACGCTTTCGACTTGGTGCAGGCGGTGTTCCAGCGCTTGAATGTAGCCCTTTGGTGGGCCTCTCCGGAAGCTAGGAGCTAGCGGGCACGCTCAGTGACGGCTGCGCGCGAGAGCTGCAACTGAACCATACCTGTATATGTACATACTGCCGTTCCAGGGAGATCGTCAGGAACGTCAGAAAATCATTTGTCAATCAGCGAGGGCGGCGATCCGTGTAAGATGGAGGAAAGACCTGGACGTGGCTCGAACAACGCCTCAGACGCGGCGGTCGCGTGGCGCAAAACATAACGCATAGGGGGTCGCGAGAGCGCGACTCACGCCGCCGGACGTGCATGCGTCCTTTGACCATGGTACAAGGTGCGCACCAGCTCTGACACCCACACTACACACAATGTGCCCCCATCCCCGCAGACAATAGTCAAGGAACCCATACCTGAGCTGGAGGAAGCGCACGTCTTGCAGGGTTCTCCTTCTGTCGGCGACGGCTCGCACTTGCTCTTGGACTTCCTGCACTTGTCGCATGCTGTGCCCGGGACCGCGTGTCAGCACTGTGTCAGCGGAACAGTCGCCGTGCCGAAACATAACCACCAAGACTCCGACGTACCTTTCGAGATCCGCTGGGACTTCCCTTGACCTGATGGGCCCGCTCCCAGGGACTCGTCCTCGGATCTGTCGCCAAGATCACGTTGCTCCGAGGATCCCTTCCCCGAAGGCATTTCTCTTACCGGGTTGAGCCGTCGTGTCGTCTTGCGAATACTGCGGCCACACAGCTAGCGTTGCTCTTCCAGTAATGCAACCGAGACAGCGGGGCGCGGCGGATAGGGTGTGCTGGTATGCACGGGCTTGTGCGTGACTTCGGCACTGGGTCGTTGTAGGTCCACGGTGATCCAGAGAAGGTGGTGGTGGGTCCAAGTTAACCCCTGACACTCGTCCTCGCGGCCGTCGGTGATCTCGTCGTCGTCGGTCCGCGTATAAACCGTGAGAAACTGGTTAGCGCTTGGTGATGGCTGCTGTGGACGATTTGCAGAGAACGCGAGCATACTTATATACCTCTCGTCCTCGCCGAGCACCACGTATACGCTTGACATCACGGAGAAAATGACTCTGCATAACGCACGATCTAGAGCTGGCGCCCCGTGAGCTCCCGACGCTGCAGTCAGCACAAGGTCCGCATCTACTGCGCTTCTCGTGATTGCTTGGGGCAGTTTTGTTTCCTTCCACAGACTCCAATTGGCCGCTGCACGCGCTACCAGCACTCCGTCGAATTCAGCGGCGGAACCTGGAATCAGCCAGGACAAGGTGACAAGTCTCATCCTGCCTCTCGCCAAAATGCCTCTCTCAACGTTGAGGGTTATACCTTCCTAACTGCTAACAGGTTGGGGGAGCCATGTGGAACTTCTTAAGGGCTCTCAATTGCCTTCTGACCTGCCTCCGACTTTCGGCGCATTCCCCAGCAGCGCCAGTACTAAGCCTCGGACCGTCGTGCATGGTAGTCAGCAGAACAACTATGGCCGGGCGTGGCGCCCTCCCCAATACAAATGCGTCTCTAAAATTGAGTCAGCACTGCAGATCCTCAGTCAATCCAGCTCAAACACTGCGAGCAGGTTGGTAAATCGCCGCGGGGCCGTAATTCATCGAAGTTCGTCCCTTCTTGACCAAGAGAAGTCGGTGCGACTTGCGCCCGAGCGACTCTACGTACTACGGGAGCGCCGAACATAGTAAGTACTCCCGGTCATGAGCGAGGGCGCACCTCAGGCTGGTGATATACTTCACAGAGCGATATGGGTGTCCTAGGTCTCGCGAATGTGACCGTCGAACCCTGCATAAAGACTGCGCCGAGTTCCCTCACACCTTCTCCCCAAGCCGATCTCGAACCATAGTACATCGCAACGTTCGCGCTCATGCCCGCGAATTGTGCACCCACTGATAGCCAATGGGGAGATAAAATAGCGGTCCCAGGTTGATCGCTCGTCGCCCAGGTAGAGGACCTTGCAGGTCCACGGCGCCCAGCCTCGTACATCTATCTCGTACAGCCTGTGCCGTAACTCCAGTGGATGCCCCTCAAACTCTACCTCTTATGTCGAGCCGCCGCTGAATCCTGTAATTAAAGTCATGCCGAGGGATATGGGCCCGAAGAGACGCAGAATATGCACAAGAGCTACAGCGAGTCAATCGTCCCCGGCCAGAACCCCGGCCCGCCCTTGTTGATCTCATACCACGGCACATCATGCGCCAACAGCACCCTGACTCGCGGGTACGTCTCCACCAACTCCCGGATCCTCCTCATATGCAGCGCCGCCGCCCCCTTGTCCCGATGCGCGCAGCCATACACCTCATGCGTCGGGATGCTCGCCTCCCCGGTGATGAGCCTCCAATCGTGTGCGCTGTCGCCCGCAAGGTACACCCACCCGCCGTCGGGAGATGTCCGCGCGAGGAGGTTGAGGTGCCCCGGGCAGTGCCCGTCCCCAGCATCAACGATGTACATGCTCCCGTCCCCGAAGAAGTCGAGTGCGTGCGGGAAGGGTCCGAGCGCAGGCCAGCGCTCGGGGTCGAGGAAGCGCGTGCGCTCGAGCGGGACGAGGTCCGTGCGGTACAACGAGTTCTGTTGCTTCGGGTACCCGTCCTCGATGTGAGAGCGCGCGTGCTCCCCGACGAGGAACGTGGCGTTCGTGTAGGGGGCAGCGTCGCCGATGTGGTCGAAATGGATGTGCGAGATGCAGATGTACTTGATGTCTTGGGGTGTGAGCCCACCCTGGGCGAGCGAGTCTGCTGCGTCTGCGGGCACGGACACGCCGAACGTCATATGTTTGATGCGCTCGAGGTACGCAGGGGCGAGGACGTTCTGCCAGTCCTTGCGCACTCCGAGGTCGAAGACGAGCGTGTCATTGGTCTTGCTGTGGCGCAGGAGGAAGGCGAGAGCAGGAAGGTTCGCCCGTTCTCCTGGCTTTGCGATGTCGATCATGTAATCGAGAGGAACATCGACGAAGCCCGCCTCGAGCGCGGAGAGCAGGCAGTATGCTTGGTCTGGTCTGTGAGTGGGTAGATCCGACATATGTTGTTACCATCTTCCGAATCGCTGCATGTGGGTAATATAGGGCATTGCTCACGCGCTGGGAGTCCCGCGAAGTTGATTCGTCAGCTGGAGTGAGATATGACGCACACGAGGACGCGACGAACCTTTTCTTAGCCTGGCCGGCCCGCAATGTGGGGATAGAGGGAAATCTACGATACACGCACTCATTAAGTACAACAGGGACGTGATACAACAGTTTGCTTCCTGTCCTGCGTGTGTTTGTCTAGGCCAGCTAGTAATCCGATGACTCACCTGCGACCTCAGAGCTGCACCTACGTGGTGACCGTCGCACGAGGGATGGGGAGACGAAGTGTTCCAGCCAACTATCTTCTGCAAGATGGTGCGCGAGGACGTCAGTTCAACACCACACGGCGTACAGTTTACTGAACCTTGCTTGTAGTATGTCTTCGATAATACAGTGTAACATAACTTTCCGGCACGAGACTTAGAGCGACGAGGACACCACGATGAAAAGGAGAGACAGCGGTGGAAATATCCAGACTGAGAGATCCAGCAATACCCTACGTCCAAACCCATATCAGGAGACGGGAAACTTGGCAAACGACGCGAACAGAAGGAAGAGGACGGAACGGCACAACGCACGGATGTCTAGAAGTACAACCCGACCCAGCCCTGGCTCTTCACGAGCATCTTGTCGGGGCCATCCCTGCTGCCGTGGAAAGGCAGCTCCCCGTCCTTTTTGAACGCATTCTCGAGCCCCGTGGCCGAGAACGACTTCGCGGAGAGGTCGACGGGCCCGTCGAACCGCGCGTCCGTGTACGTCAGGTACAGGTCGCCGTTCAGCGAGCTATGGTGCGTCGCGTCGATGGGGCGGTGCGGGAACCCAGGGTGGTTCACGAAGAACACGTCCGAGCGGCCCGCGCCCGTCGTCGTGAGCAGCGTCACGGGCGCGGGAGGCTCGGCGCTCGACGGCGCGGGGTGGACGTGCACGTTCGTCGTCGCGTCGCCGGACTGCGTGACGAGCTCGGCGTTGTCGACAACCGTGACGTCGCCGACGAGCCAGCCCCGCGTCATCTGCAGCTTGAGCTTCTTCGCGTGCACGCCCTCGGTCGGGAGCAGCATGTTGTTCTGGTTCAGGCTGTACATCGTCACGTAGAGCGCGTCGAGGTTCACGTTGGAGTCCGGGTCGAACTTGATCTGCGTCGTGACGTGCGACTGGATGTGCAGCGTCTTGACCGCTGGGGGGAGATAGATGGTCACGTCGAAGCGCGTGCAGAAGTCGGCGTTCTCGGGGGTCTTCGAGGGGAGGACGAGCTGGAGGCGGCTGCTCTTCATGTTCTCCTCGATCTCATCCTGCGTCGGGTAGTCAAGGATGACCTTGTCGATGATGGACGCCAGCTCTGAGCCCAGGGTGATCTCGTACTTGATGTCCGTGAGGTCAGCCTCGCCCTGGGCAAGAAGGATCGTCCCGACGGCGCTCCCACGGAAGTCCAAGGAGTGATCGCCCTTGTTCTTGTTCTGGCCCACCGGGACGGAGATAACCTGCTTGCCACCCTTGTAGAGATGAGGAGTGTTGAAGCATCCGAGGGATTTGCTGAACTCCGGCATGTTCTCAAGGCCGGTAGGTTTGGGCTACAAGAAATGTTAGCTACAAGCGCCCGGCGTCACGATGGATTACCATCATTCAAGGGATCCGCACATACTTTCACAGCCCAGAGAGCGAGTTTGAGTGCCTGCCATCCAACAAAGAGAAGCAGAACGATGCCGAACGCCTTCCAGAACAGGCCGCATCTGCGATGTGAGAAACGCGGAGCAATCAGCGACGTCTCGGAGCGTAGTTTCGACGGCTAACATACCGCAGCCCGCAGCACATGCAGCAATCCCTCTTCTGCTGGCGCTTGGGGCGGCCGCTGGGAAGCTGTGTGTCGAGGAACGACGCGCCATCCGTAGCGTCCTCGTCGAGGTTGGGGTCGCGGAGGGCGACGGGGCCTTGGCCAAGCCCTTCTTCGTCGCCGGGGACGGTGGAGTCTGCGAGCGAGGCGCGAGTGAATCTTAGCGTCGCCGTCGACTGAGAAGGTACTCACACTCGTCGTAATGCTCTTTGAGCTTGAGCGCGACCATGACTGCCCCGACCATGCCCCAGAAACCAAACCCGCGCGAGATTCCCTCCCTAGCCATGTTCAAGGAGCGTGCGGGTGGGTGGAAAGAGTGTGGAAAAGGGAAAGACGACGGTTGCTGCGCGCGGCCGTGGTTTTGTACTGCCAGGTGGGAATCCAATCAGTCAGAGGGCGCTGAAGAGCGCGGTCCCGGCGGTGGGTGCTCGGACCTGGATGGCCGCCAGGCACGACCGCGGGTAGATTGCCGCGGTTATCGCGCGACCGACGCCCTCAGCCTAAAATGGTGCAGCTTTCCCTATGAGGATGGTTGGATTGTGGTTGTGTCCCGCACGAGTCAAGACGAGTCATCGCGCGTACTTTTTCTGGTGGTGCGTAACTTATCCTGATCCGCATTGGTCCCCATGGGGATTCAGAGGGTTGTCGTCATGCAGTTCGTGGACGTCAGTGGTTTTAGAATCAGGCGCATCACTATCAACACGGACAGTCCACCGAGGAAATGCGCTGCGTCTCAGTACTCACGCACTGAGTAGGGAACTGAAAGCGCGGGAGGTGAAGAGTCGGACTCGACGGGCATTCCGGGGCTGTATCATATATGTAACGGTCTGGTGTCGAGGTCACGCGAGATCAAGGTCGAGAGGCATGGATGCTCGCGAGTGTCAAGTCTCTAGAGCGTGGAGTGCGAGCTACAGGAAGAGACAAACCGAGAGACAAGAGAACCAGGCCATTACTGGTGTGGCTTTGGCGAAGAGAACGTACGTGGATTCAAATCGAGTAAGTCACACCGTACGGACGCTAATCCGGTCACGGTCTTCGGCCCTTCAAGCTTCAAGCTTGAAGCTTAAGTTCGAGCCGTCGAGACTGCCACACACATAGGTTGGACTAGCCGGAGCAGAGAAACTCACCGGACATGCTGACGGGCTGTGGATGAGGGACAAGCCAGCCATGCGCATCCGGTTCCGCAATGTTTAGCAAGTAAGTACTTACATGATAAGTAGTGTCCGTGTGCTGAAGAGATACAAGGATCACAAAACAATAGCGATACTACCGTCCCTACATCTGCACCCTGGCAGTAGCAACTCGCACAATCCCTCACTGCGTGTCGCGGTAAGCATCCGAGTAGCGCGATTGGCCACCCTCCGCGTCATACAACGCTGCCTTACGCTCGCGGGACTCCGCCTCGTGGATCGTGCGATACGCAGACGGCCGAGAGGACGTGTTCTTGGCGCGACGGGCCATGATAACAGCGACGATGGCGCCGACGAGACCGAGACCGAGAGCACCAGCAAGAGCGAACATGACAATCTCGTAGGTCTTGGCCTGTAGCAGTAGCAAGACGTGCGTGAGCACCCGATTCACAGATATGCAAGGAAGGTAGGTACGCGCCTTGCTCTTGTAGTAGTCAACCTGGCCGTTGAGGTCGTCGTCATCAGTCTCCGCGAGGTTGCCCGCCGCCTTCACTGCGGCAGTGCTCGACGGGTCCGAGGTATAGCTGTACGCAGCCGATACGGACCCGATGGTATAGGTATACTGTGCGGACAATGCGCCCGACGCGGTGGTACTAACGGAGGTGGCCGCAGCTGCGGTCGCGGTGTACGTGGTACCGGAGACCCAGCCGCCGGATGGGGCCTGCATGGGAAGCATCTTGTAGTATGTCTTGTTGTTGTCGTGGTTGATACCGGCACGGAGGTAGAAGGCGGAGGCTGCACACGCTGAGGTCAGACGGCCACGATCTCACAGTCGACAGATGCCACAACAAGTACTCACTGAACTGGAAGCCGAAGATGATGTCCAAATCGGGGACTGCAGCAACGGCCTGGCCCTTCGTGAAGATGGAACCGATGCACTGGTCGTCCCAAGGGTTCGGGGCGATGAGCGCAGCCGGATCGACGTCGTATGTCTTGCCATCGATGGAGAAGGAGAAGGAGACTTGCGAGTCGCAGGGAACGGTATAGAAGCCGAATGTGGAGTCGGGCGTGTAATTTGCGCCAGAGAGACCGCCGTAGAGAGCCGTGACGATGTCGTCGGGGAACATGGCCCAACGCTTGGTGAGATGAATGTCGGCGACAACCTGATTGGATTGGGTCTTGGAAACGGACGATGTGAAGCTCGTAGACTTGTTGTTGACGGTGAAGGTGTTATCAAGATAGAACGTGCCATCAGTCGTGAGATAGATCTCGGGCTGTGAGTCGATGCCGCTAGTGTCTGGGAGATCGTACTGCTGGACCTCCGACGAGGAGAGGCGGCCGAAAGCATCCTCCCAGCTGAGAGTCTGGCCGGCGAGGAGGAGACCCGCAGCTTCGGGATCTGTGGAATTGGCCGTGGCGTCGAACCAGTCGTAGATAACAACAACGTCATAGAACCACTTGGAGTAGTCCTCGGGCCAGCGTGATTCGAAGTGAGAGTAGATCGGGCTCATGCCATTGTTGATAGCGAGACCGATGTAGGCATCGCCAAGGTTGCCCAGACCCATTGTTGGCAAGGTGCTCGGCCACTGCGGGACATCGACTACAGTGAAGAGCGCATCATGATCGTTAGTCTGAACCTCCTCGAACGTTCATTGGTTGCTAACGCACAATATTCGAGGTTGATCCTGTCGTCTGTCAGGAAGCCAATCTCCCCCCGTCCGTCCATGACTGTGAGGATGTGTTAGCGTGTTGAGTATGAGAGCAATTAGCACATACCTTGGACCGAAAATGCATCAATAGTGATGGAGTGGGCTGTTGAGCTATTGGCTGTGACGTTGGCTTCGTGCAGCAGAAGTCCGCCCCTGCAAACTCACTCAGAATTCAGTCTTGAATACGGAAGACGCCACACGCACCATTTGTTGTCGAGGACAGCCATGTACATATCCGTAACGGAGGTGACCGCAACATAGAGAGATGTCTTGTTGCCGTCGACATAAATTAAGTTGTCAAAATAATCCGTAGAGGAACGCTTAGAGAGAGCGGAGGAGCTCGAAAAGGCGAGAGAACACGACGAAACGGCAACCAAAAGGGCACAGAGCGTGCGGAAGGAGGAAGACATGACAGACAAAGACGAGCTGGTGAACGCCACCGGACGTGCTCCGATTTGTATCGCCTGCGATAGGAAGGCGTGCTGTGCTTCAGCGCGGCGAAGTAAGTATATCAAACTCTAGACACACGAAGAGGATGTGCCTTGTCAGTTCCAGTGCACCGTCAGTGCGCCCGCTCCGTGCGCGGTGTCCGACTCGGAGCGCAGCGGTGCCGGACACATTAGTGTTTGGCAGAATTAGCGAACGTTGCTGTTTACTAGTGACTTGCCATGCCCTTTGCCAGTCTGAGAGGAGATGTTAACCTAGGAATTCGAAAGAGCAAGCAGGATGTGCGCACCGGCCGAGGCGCCCATATGGTGCTACTCCACATTACTTACTATTACTTAGTAGTACTTATCAGGTACTTATACGGCGCCCAGGCGACTACTTCACAGACCGCGCTGCCGCTCCTTTGTTCGCGCCGGCTTTCGAAGCAACTCCCAACATCCTCCATCGCGCTCTTGACCCTCTCCCGGCCGCCCAAAGCCGGCGGCCCATCTTTGACCATGCCACTAACTTCAATGTTCGACCCTCTCCCACTTTACTAGCTCTCAGTCACATTTCTGCCTCTCGTGCGCCCTCCGAGCATCCAACAATGTCACAACCTAGCTACGTCGAACTTGGCGTACATATGTCAAGTACCTTTTTTATGTATGTTTGTTTGATGGGTGTTGATGATCTTCTCATTTCCCACAGGCTTCCCGGGACCAGGGGACAAAATACCGGTGACAGATATGTCCGACGGTACGCCCATGGACGTGGCTCAGCCCCGCCATTGGACATGATAAATGAAGATTCGGCCAAACATCGATGTCGCTGAAGACCCGGAGGCGCCTCAGGGTCTCCTTCATGAACCCTGGAGGCCGTCCGCTATTCCCTACGGAACTGGAACACTCTCACTTCGTTTCCCCGGATCCTGCGCTTGTGACGGGTCAGCTATCTTTGGTTGCCGCCAAACAGAAGTTTCGCTCACGCTGTATATGTTCGGGCGTGAACATACAGACCCAGTAACGGACTAGTCCGTCGAGCTCAGCGAGGACATCAAGGGAGTTACGGGCCGACGTACGGTGTCCCTGCCCCACCCCTCGCGTAAGGGAAGTATATATAAATGGAATTCATCATGGTCATCGACTCGTCGTCACCATCACCGTCATGTAGGATTCGAAGGACGAGTTATTGCTGCCGGAGCGACAACCTTGGCAAGAGTCTTACTGACTCTCATTCTGACCTTGAATCACATCTGCCGTAGCTCAGCATATCACCCTGCTAGCCTCCGATCATGTGTCTCACCAGAGATAGTCAGGTCTGGCTCCAAGACGGCAATACCATCCTAGTCTCGGAGGACTACGTCGCCTTCCGCGTCCACCTTGGCACTATCGCACACCGATCTGATGGTTTCCGTGAACTCTTCGCCCTGCCTCGCTCTGCACACGAGGAAATCATGGACGGTTGTCCTGTTATTCGCCTACAGGACTCCTCCACTGACCTCAGGCGCCTCTTGCTCGTGCTCTGTTGCGGTAAAAAGTGAGCACAGCTGTTGTTTTGGGAGAATCCTGAGACGGAGAGCAACCGCTGACGTGCACCCACCGCTAGTTACTACTACTCCCGCGACCACCTCCAATGTGTTCCGTTCTCAGTCCTGGAATCGCTCATCCGTGTGGGCCACAAGTACGCCGTCCACGACGTCCTCTCCGAGGCGCTCGGCAGGCTCAAGAAGTACTACCCGACCACGCTCGACGAGTGGGACGACGTCGAAGGACGCGCTCGCTGGGTCGAAACGTCCCCCGCAGACGCTACCACGGTCATCGAGCTCGCGCGGCTCGCCAACGCCCCGTCTCTCCTCCCCACCGCATACCTCACGTGCTGCGGGCTCATCACCTCCAGGGAGCACACCGATGCGCTGCGCGCGCTGTCATCCGAGGATCTTCACAGGGTCATGAACGCATCGGCCGCCACGTCTCGCTCGTGCGCCTTGCGGCTGCTCTTCATGCTCCACCCCTCGCGCGCGGACGGATGTCGGTCTCCAGACACGTGCGAAGCCATGGCCGGGAGCCTTGCCCAAGACATCATGACCATCGATGCATCCGCGTCTCATATGCGGGACGCACACCTGATACCGGACGCGTTCAAATTGTTGTGGGATGGCCGGGCGAGTCGGGGTGGGAAGCATTCGATGTGCGAGGCTTGCATGACGAATTCCAAGTCTGAGCACGACCGTAGCCGTTCGAGTTATTGGAGGTTCTTTCCGAATGATGTATTCCAGATGGAGATCGAAGATTGGCAGAAGTGGGGTGTATGACGGACTGTCGCATGACTGAGTGCCTGGCATGTTGTTTCTTACGGACAGCGGACATCGTATACGAGGAGGGCTATGGATAAACCAATTGACGTCTTGGACTCTTCGCAGGGCACTGGAAACTTGAAAAGAACATATTATTTCAAGGTTCAAGAAGCTGGTTCGTGTAACATATAGTAGCATCCTGACGTAGCATGCTACGGAAACCGCGACAAACCAGATTTCAGCGGTGACACGCCTTGTCTGGAAGTTCGAGTGCTCAACGCACCATTACGGCGATCGAAGCCGCAAACGGTGCCACACACACACATTTTTTTAGCATGTCTCGGGACGGCTTAGTGGACTTCATCATACTGGATAGAGAGAGATGAGCGCACACGGCGAGGCATACAGCGAGATCATGTGTACTATCTAGTAAGGAGTTGAGGACGAGGGGACGGTACAGGTATGTAACAGCGTGGTATGTAACAAGCATGGTGTTGTGACGAGCGCATTAGCAATAATAAACACGACAGAGCGCGAGGCATGCATACATTCCATGTACATCGCAGTGATTAGAGTCAGCAGCGGGGAGGATACGACAGAGTGAGAGTCTAAGTAACAGGTGACGCGATGACCATGACGATGAGAGTCCGTGAGGGAGTAGTACACAAAGCAATAGCATGCATCCACAGCAGATATCAGAACTGCGAGAGATCGTGAGCACAATGTCCCACGGCAGAACCAGACTGACACTTACAGGAACCGAAAACTACGCATGCCCATGTCATGACGCGGTCCCATTGCCATTGGCATGACCGTCCCCCACGAGGCCAACCTGTAGGTACGCCAACACAGCCGGTATGGAGCTGTTCTGGCGACAGTACACCTCCAGCTCATGTCCACTCCACAAGCGGCCGTCAAGTCTCTGCGACGGTGACGAGTCCATGCCCCGATCGTTATCCTCATCCAATTCCGACTCGTATTTCCCTGCCCCATTTTCACGATAGAGCTGACTGCGGGACTTCGAGCGTGTGTGGGATGGTGGGACGTTGAGACGACGCGTTCCCGTCCGACCGAGGGCGCTGTTGACACTATCGCTCCGGCTCCGGTTGCCGCCGTTCAATCGGGCATACGCCTGGTCGACGGGCGACAGGTAAGGCCCAGAGAACGGAGCGCTGTTCTCCTCTGAATTGATCAAGGTATCCTGCAGGACCTTGAACGCAAGGGCTTCGGCAGCGCGACTCGTAGAAGGCCCGGCTACAGGTGTGGAGGACGCGATGTCGAGCTGTCGCTTCAGCGAGACCGTCCACTGATGGCGGATGAGGGGGTCGTCGACACTGAACATGTACCTGCGCTTAAGCCCGGTGTGGTTCAGGAACGCGACCTGGAAAGTGTTGCGCATGAAGGAGCGCTCGACGATAACGGTACTGCTGAGAGGCAACCCGAGTACGCCAACGCGTTCGCTCCTGAACGCCACATTATGATCGTCTTGTTGCCCAACGCAGTACCTGTGACGCGGAAGGAGACCTCCGACGACTTGGCGAAGTTGAGCACAGGTGGGTCAAAGACGAGGTCTTGCCCAAAGAGCTGAATAGTCAACTGGGGATCGGGCTGTGGTATGCGCAAGATGACGGGCTCAGACTGGACTCGATACGTGAGACGGGGAGGGAGAGGGCGCTTGATGTTGATGACGATGTCGGGCTGGGTGGCGACACTGGATGAGCCACGAGCTTGGAACAGCTTTTCGCGGCGAACAGAGGCGTAAATCTTGTCCAAGAGCTCTTCCGAGACAAGCCCACGAGGGTCCGACCGCCTGAACGCCTCCACAAAGTCGCGAGCGATGACATTCCGCTTAGGATATCCGGTGATACCAGGCTCCTGCGCGATGCCGCCATGCATGACTTCGTTGAGTTGGATGATGGCACGGGTGAGCTTGATCGCAACATCCTTGTCGTACCCAACCATTGTGGCATTCGCGTCATACCAACGACTCGCAAAGGAGTCGAGGAGGTACTCCAAAGCGCTCGAGTGGCCAGCTGTAGGTCGCGAGGGAATGTGAATCGCCTGCAGGAAGACACGGAGCGCCTTGTCTATGCGAAGCCCGGCGAGACCGAAGCTGTCGACAAACGACTTGAGCGCAACCTTCGACGACCGACGTGCAAGGTAGTCCCCGAGACGCGCCCTGTCCAGGTCTGTCGTCCGGAAGAGTAATTGACCTAAGGCGACATCGTCCCTGGCGCCGGTCTTCCCGAGGAGCGTCAATACCGCATGGTCAGGATCCTTCGCAAACTGGTTCACGAAGTTCCTAATCAAGGGATGCCTCATGGGAGTGGACGTCGCCGAAGTCTTCGTCCGCGTGTCGTCGCGGTCTCCGCTGAAACGCAGCTCTCTGAGCTGGACGACGCTCTTGACGATGAACTTCCTGTCCAGAGGACTGGGCTTCGTCGCGTCCAAGAGGGCATCCATGTCCTGCAGAATTGGTTTCGCGATGATGAGGATGTCGTTGAACAGGAAGAGGAACCGATCCTTGACCGTGTTGGCGTTCGCAACCTGGAGCACTGGCGAGGACAAGATCAGCTTCCTGGGCGGGTCATCAATGGCGGAAGGCCAAAGCGAGCTCTTCGAACCGCGCCCAAGCACTTCGTCAAGACGTTCCATGATGATCGCGCCCGCCGAGAGCTCGTTGGGCGCAGGATCAGGGGAGTGGTGCGAAGACGACATCGTGGACGAAAACGATTCAGATGTGGATCGCGTGGGAAAGTCGTCTAGAGAAGATTGGGGGTCTGGTGTGGTCGATGAGGGAGGGTCAGGCGTGGATGGGAAGCCTGGAGACGAGTAGTCTGAGAGGACATATGCAGGAGAAGCCGCTCCGCTCGTCAACACGTTCATGTCCGCGTCTCCGCGAGCCTGAGAGTCCGACAAGGTATCGAAGGCGGGCTGCTGCAAGTCCTTGGGCGTTCCGAGCCGTTGAGCACTCGTGACGTTCGTGGGCGTCCGAGATTTGTCGCTCTCCTCCCAGCTCTGCGCAGTAAGCTCACTGTCCTTCCGCTGCATGAGCAAGTCCGTCAGCGAAGGTTTCTTGCCTATGAGTGGTCGAGGGCTTGGGAGCGGACCGTTCGAAGCCGTGGGAGTGGATGGCTGGGACTTGAACAGGCTCAGCCATTTCCTGACACCATCACGATTCGTGGGAAGTTTGCCGAGCGATCCCGATGTACTGGGAGAGATCATGGGAGGCGCAGGGGTGTTGAAGTAGTCGGGATGGGAGGAGGACGTCGAAGGCGCCGACTGTAACGGCTGCGAAAACTTCGACCACAGACGGCTGTCGGATGCTTGGTGTGACAACTTCCTGTCTCTGCCACCATCTGCGACCCTAGTGGTAGCACCAGAGGAACTCGAAGTGCTGGGGACCTGTTCGAGCGGCATCGGGAAGCCACCGGTCGGAGAGGCCACATCAGGTGAAGAGGATGATGGTGTCATTCCCCTGGCTCGCCGTTGTTCCTCGAGCTGCTTGAGCGCCGGGAACGGGAAAAGCTTTGAATCCGCGTACTTCAAGAGATCGGCAGAAGACGCAGGTGGCACCGGCGACATCGGACCAGGAGGAGCAGACAGAGGCGCAAGAGAGAGAATGGATGCCGAGGCCGACTGTGACTGCATGAGTGGTGATTGCGCCTGCTGTATGGCAAACACTCCAGCTCCAGCAGAGTCAGCCTTCTCGAGCTTGAGACTTGCACCGCTCTCTCGGCTGACACTAGAGTCGGTATTGTACCTCCTCTCGCGTGCGCTGAGACTGTTAGTACGCGAGCGACGGCCGGTGGTGGACCCGCTACGCGAGAACGCGCCTTTCATCTTCTCCCAGGTACTAGGGCCGTCTCCTTGACGCTTCGGCGTGGATTCTGCGCGCGCATCGTCCCAATCCGTGTAGTCCGCTGCGGCCGAGGGTGAACGGGCAACAGACAGACGCATGGGGTACGTCGGAGGAGAGGGTGGCACCTCCATCTGCGGCTGCTCAGGTACCGTAGAGAGCGCAGTGATAGAAGACGGAGAAGGCGGGATATGCGCAGGCATCGTCTCGGGGGAAGTCTCGACATCGACTATAAGGGGATTGGGCGCGGAAGGCCGTTCAGCGTCAGGAGAGAACTCTGCCGATGAACGCTGCCCAGCGACGTCCGGGTAGGAGAACTCTTCTGCTTCCTCTTCCCGGCCTTGCTCAAGCGGCTCCTCGTCTTCCTCATCTTCCTCGTCATCGTCGTCGACAACTGGCGGACGCTCCGTCACTGCGATCGCGTGTGAGACAACAACACAATGATAAGACGGGATGGTGAAACTTACCCAGATCAGCGACCCAACTGATCTCACTGTCGCGCTCAAATGTACTCGTGGGCCCAGCAAGCCGACTCCTGCTCCGCTGGTCCTGGAATGGAACCTCCTCTTCGTCTGGGAAAACAGGCTCCTTGAGTGGAGTCTGGAACGGACTTGCAGGGAAGAGGTCTTGTCGGAAGCTAGGGTTACTTGACATGAACATTGGCACCGCCACTGCCCCCGCGGAGTCGGTTGACACAGTTGACGGCGCATCCGAGGAATGTGGGAGGCGTGCACCAGCCAGCATACGGTTGCGTGCAGGGGTCGTAGGGAGATGAGAAGGGGTAGCGCGATCCGGGACGTCGTCCTCGTCTTCGATGACGACCCCTCGGTGACCGAGAGGGGTCTCATAGTTGTATGGTGCAATCCCACTAGGCGGCATCCGCGGAGAATTGAGCCCAGCATCACCGTTGGGGGCACGGCTAGCAGAGGATGGCGGACGCGGGGGCTCAGGGGTTGCCCGTAGGAATGGTGGGAGAGGTGATGGTGGGACAAGGGGTGTGTTCGGAGTGGTAGAGGGAGGCTCGCGATCGTCGCGATCGTCGACGACAGTGGACGCACGGGAAGAGCTCCTGCGGTGCGACCGTCGTCGCCGTTTCTTCGCTGCCGTCAACGGAGGCGGGGGCGCTTCTTCTCCTCCACTAGTCTGCTCTCCGTCCGTCTGGTTGTTGAGGCGGTTCCCTAGTCGATGCAGGAGCACTCGCCGCGCAGCCATACGTTCTCCACCAGCAACCGTGTTGTTCCTCTGGAGGCGTGAGGGCGTCGGGGATTGTGATGAAATGAATGTGAGGTCAATTGGCTCCGTGCCCCCAGTGAGTTTCGACATGGCCATAGCCCGTGCTGCCCCAGCGCTGTTGGACCGGAAGAGACCCGCCCCGACGCCTTTCTGAATTTCGTCCAAGGAGGGAAGAGGTGTCGAGGGAGTGGTGCCCGGGTAGAAAAGAGGGCCAACGGGCGCGATGGGCGACCGCAGGAAGTGCGACGCTGGGAAGCCAGCGAGATGGGAAGGTATGGGCGATATGAGAGGCGGCGACGGGGGAGGGTCCTCGCCTGGGCCGGAAGGGCAGTACTCGTCGGCGGAGGACTCGTTCGTATGGCTCGTCGAGCTCAGCTGCGCAGACTGCTTGGCTTTGCCCTTCATGTCCTTCGACCCCCTCGACCTCGTCCGGGACCTCGAGCGCCGTTTCTTGGGTGCCTTGACCGTCTCTGCGGGGTTCGCTGCCCCGCCAATCGCGCCGTCGCCCTCGTCTCCCTCCGCATCACCATTCGGCAGCTGTTCGGGCTCCACCGCCTCGCCCGCCACTTTCGCCTCAGAAATGGGAACAGAGTTGACGTGCGCACCGTCAGGCGTCTCGCTTGTAGTCGCCTCCTCCGCGAGCTCCCGCCCACTCGAACCCTCCCTGCTCAAACTCCTCCCGCTCCTCTCCTCGTCTTCAAACCTCTCCTCTCCTTGCGAGCGCTCTCCTTCGCTGACGGCTTCGACGTGCATTGGGGGACGACGACCATCCTTCATGCGGGGCAGAGAAGCAGCGCGCTTGAGCTTTGCGACGGCCGTCGCTCGCTGCTCAGCGGCGGACGATTGGTCCATGTTCCAGCCGGCTCAGGTGCTGAATGATGGTTCGAATGCACCTCGGACTCTGTAAGAATGCAGTGTTAGGACGTGCGTGGCACAACGGATCCGTCGCCGAACCTTCGGTAAATAGGCTTGCGCAGCAGCTAAAGGTACGTCTGTCGTCGTCAATATACCTCCCGCGCATTATGGGCAACCAGGAACTCACCAAGCACGACATAAGAACGATGAAGGTGGTAGGAGGAAGAGATGGTGAACCTGAGCGGGGAAGCGGTGACCAACACCCAAAAGCGGCAGGAGCAATTATCTGAGTTGGCGGTTGTGATTTTCCGGCAGTTCGCCGTAGTTTGCCGTTGACGCTGCCAGACGCTCTGCACACTCCTGCACACGCCTCGTGCTGACTCCCTTGCCTCCGAATCCCTTCATTGGGGAGGGGCAACGCCTGCTAAATCGACGACCAGCGTCTACGAAAGAGATAACATAGATTCGGCGTTAAACCACAGCAGATAGTGGAGAGATCACGGAAATCTCATCTTATCACTTTATAGATAAGACTTCGTGCATGTTCAGAGGCTTGCTGAATGGTGATCATCCCGTGTAGCAGCCTCCCCCTCTTGATTTACGCCAACAAACATCTCTGAATTGGCTATGTAGGTGTGACGAGCGATCTCAAAGGGTTTGGAGAGTTTTAAGCTCGCTGGACAGGCTTTATGGCGGGGAAACAGGTTGAAAGGAACGGTCACGTGGTGAATCTGAATGGCGGCCCCATTTGGGCCATCATTTTCTACCTGTAATCCAGCACAAATAAGACCACAGGGGGACGTCGAAGTCCTTTGCTTGCTCTGTGATTGATTTTGAGACTGATCATCATGGCTGAGAGGCCGGGAGAGCTGCAACTGTGTGGAGGCTTCGTGGGCGCCTAAACGTGTAGGCCCACAAAGTGCGACCGTTCTGCAGTCCGCTATTGCTCATTTTCTCCTAAAAGGTATACTGGATACAGTTTGTATGATCTTTGTCTGCAAATTCTTTGACACATCCTGTACGTACACTTGGTGTACGGTTAGCAAATGCGAGTGTAGTGAACCTGCCTACACTCTTATATTGAGGTTTCTACTACTTACAGTCCTGCCGGCGGAGATCGAGCACAAACAAACTTTTCGGTATGCTATTCCTCAGTGAGTCACACTGTTTCGAGGGTTATCGGGGGCAACAGCGGACTGCAGAAAACTCGACCGCGAAAGCTGCACCATTTCAGCCACTCACTCCAGCGTCTATGAATCGTCTTTGCAGATCTGGAGGAGAGATTGATTCGGCATCTCGGCCTGATTATCTCCTGGCCTTAGACGCGGGCCGCGCGCTAACGGTTTCTCGCAGGGCGTTGCCCCTCCCCACCTTCATCGACATGGCACGTCTACTCTTCTCGGCATCTGTTGCGCTGAACCTAGAACGCTTGCTGGGCTGATGACGGGGACCTGCTATCAGGTGGACTGGGATCTCTTCCCGGGGTGCCGAAATGAAGGCCCATCCTGCCAAACCGTGGAGGCATTCGACGTTATCGTACTCATCGCCGTGGTCTTCATGCTTCTACTTGGGGGTGATCTCTCAAGGTATGCCGACTGCCTACAAGAGGACGCGCTCAGTATCGTCTCAATTGTCGCATCTAGGCCAGAGCGGAGAGCGGCGTTGCCTCAACGAGTGTCGAACTGTGCAGGACACCTATCGCTGAATGCTCGAGCGCGTGATCATATGGTGCGTCGATGTATCTGTATTGTGAGTAGTGGAGGCAAGCTGAGGTTATCTCCAACGTAGTTCCAGTCAAAGCAAGAACGTAGTAGTGTCTTGATTGCTTCGGACTTCCAGTCTCGAGGAGTCGAGCTGCGCTCATGCAGTGCGCCACGCATCCGGCTCTCTCAACCCTCATAATGCAGGAGGTCCTAAAGAGCAATATGCTTGCGATGTCTCTGCAGGACCTCCTGATCATGGCATGCACATCTGCGTGGACATAGTGGCCACGACTGAACATATAGCCTCGGCGGCGCGGTGAGCACTTCGGTGCCGATTGACTGCGCATACAGTGCATTTATCTCGCGCATATATTCACTGTATGCAACTGACTCCCTGGCGAAGACATAATCGCGCACTCACTTGTATTGGCGCAGGCGGTCTTAGTCCGTCGAGGAAAGGAGTGAGAACTGTGGCAGCCATCGTTGGACGGACCGGACTTGGGGCATGATGGTGGTATGAAGACAAGTGTACAACGCCCGAACTCTGTCTGTTCTGAGGGCATACTGCTGGACGGTTTGACTGGTTCTCAGAAGTACATACGGTCGGGCAAGTCAATGACGTCATACACATTTCGCTTGAAGTTGTAGCGACCAGACTCTGCCGCCTGCGTACAAGTCAAACGCGCCTTATACTGGATATACACGGTCCTCCTCGGACATGCGTACGACGGCAGTCGTGCTTACGGCCTGTAGCATACCAGCTGCAAGAGGGGCAAGTCCCCAACCATGGGGTACGTACCTCGGTCTGGGGCGTCCTTCAACAAGGCCACACTAAGGCAGGTCACAATGCGAGGATAGCGATAAGTAAGAGTGGTGATGCGTATAAGGATATTAGCGACGATGTCGAGTCGAGTGGGGTAATTTTGGTAGTCTACTGTGACGCAGGAGCAGCCGCCTTGCGAGGCTTGATCTTCTGATCGTCAGGTGCAGGCTCAGCCTCGGCGGGTTCAGACGCAGGGACAGAGGGTGCAAGCTCCGTCGGCGATACGACAGCACCCCCGGTAGCAGCCGCCGCGTCGGGAGCGAACTCATCTTCCTCGTCGTCATCGTCCCGTAGATGTTCTGTGCATACGGTCAGTAACCACGGGTACAAACAGCAGAGAAGCATACGCACCATCACCGTAGACCTCAGGGTGCTCGCGGAAGCACTGCTGCATGAGCTTGAACTTCTCCACGCAGTCGAGGCCCTTCGGGTCTGCCTCGGAGTAGATGAAACACGAGAACGCCTCGCGGAACTGCATACCACAAGGCCCGTATGCCATGCCACCGAGACACGGGCAGTCCCAGTTGATCTCGCCCGTCTCGGGGTTGTACGCGCCGCCCGCCCCGCCAGAGCTTTCTTCACCCTCACCCTCACCCTCGGGCTTCGGCTCGGCGTTGGATGCGTCAGGAGTCAACGTCGAGTCGTGAGGTATCGACGGCTCGTGCTGCGGAGCGGTAGAGTCCGAGTGGGCGAGGGCCTCCGGGGACGCAGCAGTCTTCGGTGTCAGAGGCACCTGCTTCGACTTGGACGCTACACAGGCCCGCATTCGCTTCAACGGCTCCGTGTCGCGCATGATAGATATGACTCACATGTAGGCGCAGCGTCCAGAGCTATCCTCTGCCCATACCAAGAACTCCAGACGAAGTACGAAGTGGCCACGGCAGAAGCTGCGAGCACCGCGCGAGCGCGAGTCGGACGCGACGACGCAATCCGCGCGGTCGACGTGTGCAGAGAACGCTTGAAAGAGGTTTGGGCGAACGTCCGGAACATCGTGTAGAGAGCTGGTAAGTAGTGACAGAGGACGACGGAGTGAGTGCGGGAGACTCGGAGTCTGAGAGCGGGGAAATTCGCTGACGCAGCCGCGGCCGGCACGATTACACAATGGGCGCTAGGGCGTGGGACCCCGACGAAACCCCAATAAGGTATTGCGTCGGCACTCGGCTAGGTTCGACACAGAATGCGAGAGCCACCTTTCACGACACGGGACAATAGGTGAGTATGTACGGAATAGATTCAATTTGTCAGCTTCCGATGCTACCCAGTTATTTCTCGGCCGGGGCATGCATCATCCTCTCCGTCTCCGGATTCCCGTCCACGATGACCTTGTGTCCAACGCCGGCTGGAACGCAGCCTTCGCCAAATGCTTCCTCCAAAGCGATCTTTGCAGCGAAGCCAGAGCAGTGCATGGGAAGGATATATACAGGAGCCGGGCGCAGTTGGTTGGATAGGTAATCAACGGTAGGCGGGATGCGCTCCGTGAGCTCGGTCCCTGCAAGATGCAACCCGCCGATAATCTGCGGAATATGATATCGGGTGAGGAGGTTCGCGAGTATGTTGAAAATGTAGTCGTACCATGTATATGGGGCGAGAGAATGTCTTCAGCGCATCTTTGACGACATTCACTATTCCAGCATGGGAACAGCTGGAGCAACATGTATATGAGTACTTCGGTAGCCTGAGATGGAAGATGAGTGCGCTCACGCTGAAAAAATAACCAAGCCCTTTCCCACAACATCAATGGCCGCATAACGTTCATCCATGATATCCTAGGATGTATTTTTCCGTCAGCTACCAAAACTAAGGCGTCGCAGAGAGCACACTCACCTCTTCCTTCACCCACTTTCCGTTCTCGCCGCCATCCTGCTCGACCCAACGCACACCGCTCGGAAGACCGCCCTCAAAATGCGTCACCCTCGGTATCTCGCCGCTGACCCATACAGCGCCCCCCGCAACAGCATGCCCCTCCGCATGCTTCTCCACCACGCCGCCGAGCGCCTCAATCTGCTCGAACTTCGGGTCGTCCAGCAGCCTCCCGATCACCTTCCCACCAGCGCTCACGGGCGCAATCCCGCGTGCGAGGGGCCGGTCAGGGTGCAGGTCGGCGACGCAGGGAGCGGTGTCGGGCGGGCAGTTGACTCTCCGGTGCTTCAGGAACGCGAGCATCCCGCCGCTGTGATCGCAGTGCCAGTGCGAGAGGATAATGCGCTCAACGCGCTCAATCGGAACTTGCAAGGCCTCGACATTCCGTATGATCGAGCGAGAGTCGGGGCCGGTGTCGAAGAGCGTCAATGTGATGGCGCTGGGCGTAGGCGTGGCGACGAGAAGCAGAGAAGCGAGAACGTGAGAGAGCAAAGGAAGGGCGCCAGGACCGGCGTTGATTCAGCGGGGATACAGAGTGCGTGCAGCCTGAACTAAATACAGCGTCAACCTGCTATGTAAGAATGATCGTGGAGCGGACTGAGTCCAGAGTGAGCGCGTGAACATACAAATGTGGTTAAGTAGCTAAGCAATGTCATGAGATTCTGTGTTAGGCACACACGCCGTAACACTATCTCCTCCTCAAGACGAGCACGAGAAATACGACGGTGATTCCAGCCGGACGGCTCTCACGGATCGTACCTCTCGGGTGGACGGGCGACGCGACCGGTACGGGTCGTAGTCTGGGTGGGCGGCGTGTACTCCGCGCGAAGGTTTTCGCGAGGAGGTTCTGGTGTGGGAGTGCGAGGACGGGCTCGGGAGACAGGCGGGATGCGAAGGATGATGCGTGGGGAGGCAGCGGGAGCGACGGGACGAGGCAGCGCGGGGTCTTCTTCGGCAGAGGAGGGCACGGCAGGGTCTTCATCGGCAGAGGAGGACACGGGACGAGGGAGGTCTTCTTCGGCAGGGCCTGGAGCAGAGGACGGCTGAGGAGCCACGGGGACCTGTGGAGACGAGGACGGAATAGAAGAATTATTAGTATGCCATAAGAGGGAGTGTGGGGGTCGAGGAGCTCGAGGATGACGACGATGCCATCGCTCCAAGAGCTCATTGGCGGTAGACGGTAAGTCGGTGATGGGGGTCCAGGAGTCTTCTTCGGCTGATAGTCCTTTCCAGTGGACGAGATACTCGAAGCGACGGCCGGTACGACGGCAGTCGAGGATGGAGTGGGGTTCAGAAGGAGGGAGATCGTCGGAGATGTCGAAGGGAACCGGGTCAGGGACTGGATGGAGTTCGGGGTGAGGACGGTAGGGTTCGAGGAGAGAGACGTGGAAGACGGGATGAAGGCGGGAAAGATAGGCGGGGAGACGGAGACGGTAAACGACGTCGGACAGCTTTGACTCGATAGGGAACGGACCGAGTCGGCGATGATCGAGCTTGTCGGACGGCCGCGTAGTTTTGATGTGACGACGGAGGAGCCATACAAGATCGCCCTCGTTGAACTGAGGAGCGTTCTGCACATGCTCGTTGTAGTAGCGTGACTGACGATCCTGCGCAGCGTGGAGTTGGGCACGGAGCTCGGCGTGGATGCGCGCGAGACGCTGAGCGAGGTCGCCAGCAGCAGGGACGGTGATAGAGGGAGGAGTAACAAGAGGGTCGAACGTCGGGTGGTAGCCCAAGTTCGCATAGAAGGGAGAGGTCTTGGTGGACGCGTTCACGTGGTTGTTGAACGCGAACTCGGCCAGAGGGAGGTAGTCGACCCAGTCATCTTGCTGCATCGAAACGTACGCACGAAGGTACATCTCGAGCGACTGGTTGGTACGCTCCGTCAAGCCGTCTGTCTGTGGGTGATAAGCAGTAGAAAACTTGAGCTTGGTGTGAAGAAGAGAAGTAAGCGCGTTCCAGAATTGAGAGACAAAAACCGAACCGCGGTCTGAGACGATCGTCTCGGGCATCCCATGATAGCGAAAGACGCGGTCGAGAAACATCCAGGCGAAGCCTGGCGCGTCAGTCGCCTCCTTGCAGGGGATGAAGTGCGCGTATCGCGTGAGGCGATCGCACACGACCCAGATCGAGTCGTAACCGTGTGAGGTCGGGAGCTTGACGATGTGATCCATGGTGATGCCTTGCCAAGGTCGGGACGGAATCTCCAGTGGACGGAGGAGCCCGAATGGCTTGTGGCGAGGGATCTTGATGCGACCGCACGTGTCACAAGCTTCGACGTACTTGCGAATGTACGTTGTGACACCTGGCCAGGAGAAGTCGCGCTGGACAAGCTCCTTGGTGCGTTCGCGCCCTGGATGACCTGAAGCAACAGAATCGTGTCGAGAAAATAGAACGTCAGCACGTAGAGGACGAGGAACATAGAGTAGACCGTGATGATAGACCAGCGGGCCATCGACTGTGAAGTCTGGGCTACCGCTTGCGACTGCGTCGCGCCACTCCTGATCTGAACGAACTGCGGCTTTGAGCCGTTCTTGGAAGTCCGAACGATCCACGGAGACGGTGGTGAGTGCCGAAATTTGAAGAGACGCAGCTGACGAAGCGTCGCGACGGGCCTTGGAGAAGATGCGCTCAGTCTGAACCGGCGTGAGCAACGCCTTACGGTTCTCGCTGAGGACCTCATCCCCCTCTTGAGGCGCGAAGTCAGCGCGTCTCGACGGCGCGTCCGCGGGGTTTTTGATACCTGGAGCATAGTCAAGACAAAAATTGAATTCAGAAAGAAACATCGACCACCGAGCTTGGCGGCGATTGAGGACACGAGAAGACATGAAATACTCAAGGTTTTTGTGGTCAGAGATGACCGCAATAGGTACGTCTGTGCCAATGAGCCACGCACGGAAGGTGCGGAATGACTCGACGATTGCAAGCAGCTCTTTGTCGTACACCTCGTAGTTAATCTCGGCTGGTGTGAGCTTGCGCGAGAAGAACGCGACGGGGTGCAAGAGCTGTTGCTCGTCCGGTTGATGGAGTACACCTGCTATAGCAAAGTCTGAAGCGTCAGTAGACAAGGTAGTAGGGCGAGAGGGATCGAAATGACGAAGAACGGGGGCGGAAAGAATAGCCCGACGAAGATCTTCGAACGCGGTGTCTGCGTCCGAAGTCCAGGCGAACGGAGCTCCTTGAGCGGCCTTCTTGGTGAGCCGGTTGAGCGGGAGCGCAATGCGCGCATAGTGGTCGATGAACCGGCGGTAGAAATTGGTAAATCCGAGGAAGGATTGGACTTCCTTGACGGACTTAGGCGTCGGCCAGTCGACGACCGTGTTGAGCTTCTTCGGATCCATCCGAACGCCCTCGCTGGAGAGGATATAGCCGACGTACTCGACTTCTGGTTGGTCGAATGAGCACTTCTTCGCGTTGGCGAAGAGGCCAGCTTTCTGAAGACGTTCGAGGACCATTGCGACGTGGAGGTCGTGCTCGGCCTGGGATTTCGAAAAGATTAGTATATCGTCGATGTAGACGACGCACACGACGTCGAGTAAGTCGCGGAGTGCGTCCTGAATGTAAGCCTGAAAAGTTCCGGGAGCGTTAGTGAGACCAAAGGGCATAACAAGGTACTCGAAGAGTCCGAGATGGGTGCGGAACGCGGTCTTCCATTCGTCCCCTTCGCGGATGCGAATGAGGTTGAACGCGTTCTTGAGGTCGAGGGTCGTGAAGACCTTGCAGCCTTGCACCCGGTCGAGGAGGTCGTTGACGAGGGGAAGCGGGTAGCGGTTCTTCTTCGTGATGGCGTTGAGCCCGCGATAGTCGACGCAGAGGCGGAGTTCGCCCGTCTTCTTGCGCGCGAACAGTATCGGGGCGCCAGCTGAAGAGGTGGAGCGTCGAATGAACCCCTTCCGAAGGTTCGTTTCGACGTAGTCGAGCACCAGAGCGCGCTCTTGTTCGGAGAGGTGGTAGAGCGGCCCGAACGGCGGAGATTTGCCGTCCTCCGTCTCAATCGCGGCGTCGAAGCCAGGACGATGAGGCGGAAGTTGCTCGACTTCTATGGGAGAAAAGACATGAGCAAACGCGTGATACTTCTCCGGAATATGGGCCATATGGTCGTCCGGAGGAGGTTCGGGAGGTGGAGAGTCGCTCGGAGCAGAAGACGGCGGCGCGTCCAGCTCAGCGGAAGCTATGATGTAGCTCCGCGAGCCGGCGATGTGATAACGCAGAACCGCGGTCTCGCTGTTGCGCGCGACCTTCCGAAACCGCATTGAGTTGATGAACTTGATGTCGAGAGGTTGAGGCGGCGGTTCTGACTCGGTCCGACCGGAGCCGGTTTGAGCCTCACCAGGCGGAGACGAGGACGACGCATGCTCTGTTCGACCGCGGCCGATGCGAGCACCGTCAAGGGAAAGAAACCTAGGAAGGAGAACGCTTTCAGTAGACACAGAGTTTGCCCCGGTTCGACCGGAGCCGATTTGGGACACAAGACGAGGCGCATGCCAAGGCAATACGCCCGCAGACAAGAATGAGACACGGGGGGGTGACGCTTGATCAGGGCGTCGACGTCGAACAGGGACAGAGGAAGGCAACTGGAACTGACCCTTCAGGCCAAGTCCCAGGCCCATAGCAGTCGTCGTGCACGTTGGTGCGACCGAAACGACCGAAGCAAGATGGAAGCGAGGGAGGTCATCTCCCCGCTCAGCGTGCACGACGCCGGTGCTTCCACAACAAGAGAACTCGAGCTCACGCCGAACCCAGTCAATAGACGGGTTGTGACGCTCGAGCCAGTCAAGACCTAGGATGATGGGGTAGGGAACAGAGACGATCGCTAGAGCGACGTGCTCCGCGTGTTCCGAACGGTTAGTTTTGTTATTACTTCATGAGTGATGAGACCGCCAGCGATAGGACGGTCATCAACAGCACGCACGGGGCTCGGTTCGTCCTTCAGACGACGAGGCAAACCGTGACGGTCGGCGAAAGCTAGAGAAATACAAGAGCCCGTAGCGCCGCAATCGACGAGCGCATACGTGTGGATAGGTTTTCGGTTAGCAAAAGACAGAGAGACGGAGAGAAAAAGATGAGACGAGGAGGACTGAGACTCGTGAACGTGAGACGAGAGACGAAAAGGTGGAGCAGAGAGAAGAGGACGGAGAACGTACGAGCCGTCGTTCATGCGTATGTGCGAACGCGACTCCGGAGACCCGGTCACTTGGGCTGCAGTCCCTTGCGACGACGGGAGCTCCTGGACTGTCTGGGAGCAACCGCCTAGGCTTTTCCCGCAGAGCGGGAGGCCGGGGCGGCGGGGTTTTTCTTCGGGCAGTTCTTGAAGCTATGATTGCCCTCGCCGCAGTAGAAACAGAGGTTGTTCTTGCGGCGATGTTCTTTCTCAGCGTCGGTGAGAGGTCCGCGAGGACGCGACTGACGCATAGCGTCGACGTCCATCGGGACAACGCCAGAGGTGGAGCTTGAGGGTGCGGGGTTGGTGGTCGAAGAGGACGGCTGAGAGGTCGTCGAGCGAGAGTCGCGCTGGTCGCGGCCCTTGCCCGTGGTGTTCGAGGACTGGTTGCCGCTCGACTTGTTGTTCGTCGAGGACTTGTTGCCACCGCGACGACGAATCTCGCGGTCTACCTGATAGAGATTCTTGTCAGCCTCGACAACGACCTGAGCCCACTTCTCGAGAGTAGTCTCTCGCTTCGTGATCGCGAGCGCGCGACGCAGCTCGGGCTTGAGACCACGGTTGAATTGCGTGAGCTTGGTCTCTTCGGTCCAGTCGAGGTACGCGAGGTACTCGAAGAACTGGTTGGCGTATGTTGACGCCGAACTTGTCTGTTCGAGGGCCTCGATCTTGTCGAGGTACTTGCTAGCTAGATCTGTAGACTGGAAACGCGCGATGAACGCGCGGATGAACGCGTCAAAGTCTTGCAACAACGCCTTCTCATTGATGCAGACGGCGTTGTACCAGGACTCTGCTACGCTGCTCTTGAGGTAGAGCGAAAAGAAAAGGGTCTTGTCATTGTCAGTAACAAAGGCACCGCGCTGAAGCTGAATATACGTCTTCACTTCGCGGATGAAGGGCTCGACATCGTCTGCCTTGCCCGAGAACATGCGCGGTTCGCGGACCTTGATCGACACAGGACGGAAAGTCCCGGCCGCGGACGAACCACCGCCCGAATTACTGGCGAGCGTCTGAAACGCTTTCGCCGCATGGTCCGCGACACGACGCGTCAGCTCAGCAGAGTCTTGAGTCGACTGCTGGAACTGAGACTGCAGCTGGCTGAGCATGCCAGACTGCTGGATGAGGACGCTCCGCGACTCGTCCGCGTCGCGCCCGAGAAGAGAAATTGCGTTAACTAACTCACGAATAACATCGACCTCTTGAACGGGCTGTTGAGGGGCCTGTGGTTGAGGCTGAGCTCCGTCCCAGGTGTTCTGCGCCTGGGGCTGGTCGATGTTCCAGACAGGGGCCTGATGCTCGAGGTCCCATTCGCCTTGAGAGGGTACCTGATAAGGGTTCATGGTTGCGGGGATGGCCGAACGAAGACGATTCGTTGGGGCTGAATCAAACTGTGATGGCGCTGGGCGTAGGCGTGGCGACGAGAAGCAGAGAAGCGAGAACGTGAGAGAGCAAAGGAAGGGCGCCAGGACCGGCGTTGATTCAGCGGGGATACAGAGTGCGTGCAGCCTGAACTAAATACAGCGTCAACCTGCTATGTAAGAATGATCGTGGAGCGGACTGAGTCCAGAGCGAGCGCGTGAACATACAAATGTGGTTAAGTAGCTAAGCAATGTCATGAGATTCTGTGTTAGGCGCACACGCCGTAACAGTCAAGTGAGGCTCCTCGCCTTCGACTTGGGTCTCCTGCATTCGGCACGTCCGGGATTAGGACGTACACAAGAGCGAGGACTGATCAGCGTACAATCAGCGCGGAGAAGCCATGCGCTCCTGTAAAATACGCGTGTAGGTCAGCCGGTGGTGTGGAAGGCGCGTCCAGACACAGTACTCTCAGTAGTGGTATTCGAATTCCCCCCTCTATTAGAGGGCGGGACTTCGAAGATCTATCTCCCCGTATAAGCGGAGTTAGAGTGAGGGTTTTGGGTTAGGGCTTTGGTTAGGTTGTTAGGTTAGGTTAGTTGGTTAGGTTGTTAGGGTTAGGCGCCCTCAACAGTACCTGCCCCCCGAAGGGCGCCGGTATAGATTTATCGCGCGAACGAGGCTTTAGTGTGCCCGCCTGAGTGCTCCCGGCTTGGGGGACCCCCCGAGCGCAGCGAGGGAGGGGAGGGAGCAGGAATGGCGGGTCCTCTTCGCGCACCCTATGGATAACTTAGTTAATGGCAATAATAATTATTCTCGACCATTACACAGCTCTCTTCGATCTCCCCGACTCTATTCGACTTCCCGTCCTCTTCCTGCCAGGTCCTGGGCCGGCGCCACGCACTCTATTCGACCTCCCCCCCGCCTTCTATCTCCCTGCGCCAGTTCAAGCTGCGCCAGCCGGCCTATTCCATCTCCCTTGGGGGTATTCAAAGTCCTGCCCTCTAATAGACGGGGGACTTCGAATACCACTACTGAGTCCCCTCCCAGACAATCCGAACTAACCACAGCAGTAGTTCTCGAGATCGACGAACGGCACACCCGTACGGTCATCCCTAGGTACATCGGGCCGGCTCAAGTGTTGCGGAACCTCATGGATAAAGCCGGGTGGTAACTTGGTCATCCTAGCACAAGACCATCAGCCCACGCCCCGCGTACAGTGGCGAGGAGACATACCATTCAATGCTGTTGTCGACCAGGAAGGTGATGGTGAGCTTGTCCACCGACTTGACCTTCGGAAAGCTCATGGTGGGCAGAAATTTTGAATATCTCGGTGACTGCAGAGATGCCTTGCGTCCGCAGCAGTTAGAAAAGTATGGCTACATAGCTGCCGTCTGCCACAAGAACTTACTTAACTGACCTCGGCCGCCGGCGTACCGTGTCTGGCTTCCAGGTGTTACGTTGATGAGTCGACGTTGATATGCCTACACCCGAAGTATAGCGGGATGGAACCGTACACACGTCCGGCACGAGGGCGAGATGGTTACTGCGCGTATCGCTGGTACATCAAAGCGCTGCACAGCATTTCAGCGTCCTTCCTCGCATGCGTCTCGCGAACGACATGTATACATATACTGTATATCGAGCTGGAACCATCTCAGCAAACAAACCATGAACGAACAGGAGAGCCAGCCAAAAAACAAGGACGTGAAGCGAGCAGTCGAGAGGCAAGCTGAGGGAAGGGAAGAAGCCTGTAGTATACACTGGCACCCTACGCCAGCCTATGATACAACCTACTGTCCATGCCAATAAGCAGATGTCATTGGACCGCGCCCAACTACACGATGTACAGCTAGACACATCTTCCCGGCGTCGAACCACAGCAGAATCCAGCGAGAGAATAAGATAACTGAAACTAAGCGATAGCAAGAGCAAGAGGAAAACTAGGCGGCTTGCCTGTGAAATGACATCATCAGCTGTTGCACACTTCGAGGGGAGGATCCGAACGGAACACTTACGCCATTCCACCATACCCCATAGCCGCCCCTGATTCTGCGAGCTTGCGCTGTCTGAAAGCCTGCATCGCCGTCAGCCTCGTCGACAACGCACAGAGCCAGATCACTCACCCTGCGGTACTTCGTACGTTCGTAGGTAACGAGACCGACCACGATAAGCGCGATGACGGAGATACCAGCGAACACGCCCAATCCAATTGGCAGCACAGAGAGCGTGGTTCCAGGCAGCTGGAACTTCGCCGCGCTGGAGGTCGCAGTGTCCGCAGCGGAAGTCGCAGACGAGCCCGATTGATTAGCAGCGTCCGCCGCAGCGGTCGCTGTCGGGGTACCGGACGCGACGCTCTCCGTTGCTATGACTGAAGCATCGACTGACGTGAAACCCTGTAAGGAGCGTCCGTTAGCCAGAAATCGTCAGCGAGGAGTACAGTGTGCTTACTCCGGCCTTGACCGCACCAGAACCGCCTGTTGCAGATGCAGATGCACCTGTTGCTGTAGCTGAGGCAGATGCGGAGCCAGAACCTGACGCAGACCCAGTGGCTGTTGCAGCCGCCGTGTCTGCAGACGAGAGCGCCGATCCAGCGACGAGTGTAGTGCCCTGATAGCCACAAGTCAGCAAAGAGACACTGTAGGCACAGGCATGCGGCTCACATTATCGCTGATAGCTCCCGCAGATGTGGCCGTGGCGGAAGCAGACGCGTCAGTCGCAGTGGTTGAGCTCGCTGCGCTGTCTGTGCTCGAAGCGGCCGAGCTGTCCGTGGTCGACGATGCACTGCTGTCCGTGCTCGAAGCCGACGCGGAGTCCGTAGAGGAAGAAGAGTCCGCCGACGAGGTGCTTGAGCCACTGTCCGCAGAGGACGTAGACGTGGACGAGTCCGACGAGGACGTCGAAGAGCCGGACGAGTTGTTTCCGCTTGTCACCGTTACGGTGCACGACTTGGTCTCGCGCACCAGGGGCTCCCCGTTGTCTCCGGTGATAGGGTCAAGGGTGATCGTGCACGTCTGAAGCATCGGCCCCATGGCGCTGGTGGCAAGGGGGAAGACTTGGGTTGGGTAGTGCGTACGAGACACACAATCACTCACGTTTGGAGGGTGGTCGTCACCTGCACGGTGGTCGACTGCGACAGGTTCTCTCCGTCCCTAGCCACTCTCAGCGCCGAAATCGTGCGCTTCTCAGGAAGGGCTGGAGCTCCATTCGCGGGACCCAGGAAGAGCAAGAAAGTGAGAATGAAGGCGACAGTAGCAGACTTTGAATACCCGAGCATCTTGGAGTATACCGGGTGGAAAGTGAAGCTCGTAGGGTTTGAACAGAGGCGAATTTGCGGAAGCCGGCTCCCTTGAGGCTCGACGACACGTACAACGGCGACGAAGGTGAAAGAAAATGAATGGAAGGCCCCCAGGGCAGAGACAACGAGGAGCGGTAGACGGGGGAAGAGGTGAGAGTCAGGAAACAACCTGTGGTCTTTGGCTGTCCAATTCCAAGTCTAGACGCGTTTGATTGTTGCTACATCCCATCACCCATCTTCATTGTCCGATGACCTTTTGTCAGCGGACCCTCAAAACACAAACGGCAACGCCCCGGCACGTAAGCGGAGCTCGAACGTGGCTACCGACCCGCGCAACAACGATCACCACCACAAACACTCGCGTTGGCAACGCATTTCCAGACACTCGCGCGCAACTCGCGCGATCATCGAATCCGGCGCAGTGGACCGGGCCAGGTCCACGGCAGTGGTAACCAAGACTTACATATGTAGATCATAGATCATCGAGACTAGTCGAGACTCTCGACCCTAATTACTCACTGTGCTGCGGAGGCTACGAAGCTACGAAGCTATGTTGAGCTATGCATAAGATAACCAGTCCGCAAAGCGGAGACTCTACGTAGGAAGATAATAATAACCAAGTGCTGAGCAGTGACGGTCCCAGGATAACATGGACAATCACCTCATTCCGCCCTCCACGGTCTTGTAGATCTTCCCGTCTCTCACGCGCTGTCGCCGACGCAGCTCGACGACCTTGCCAATGACATGCGAGACCGCTGGCGCGCCGTAGTGTTCAAACGCCATCGACGTCAGGACGTTGACAACGACTGCCAGCAACAACGTCGCGCGCGCCGACCCAGGCAGCGGCATCAGCTCCAGGAGGTTTGCCACGAACGTCGGCGGCCAGAGGAGCACGACGACGTTGAACACGCTCAGACAGACCATCGACAGCATGAACCAGCCTGCCGTGGACTCGTCAGCGCCGCCCGTCGCACACGAGACGGAAATAGAATAATTACCGTTCGTCCACATGTGTTGTCTGAACGGAGGTCCGATGCTAAAGACCGCTGCGACCAGGATGTACTGGAAACAGGACACCAGGAATAGCGCAGAGTTCTCGTAGTTGGTCGCCTCCAGCTTGTCGTCATCCGCGTTGGGGTTCTTGGGTGCCGGTGGCGCGTACCTGGACATCAAGCACTGCCTTCAGCATCCCCGTCACAGAAAGACACGCAACTGATTGGAACAATCCGACCAGTCCTTTTAGGCCCTTCTGTCCGACAGCAATTCATGCGAACGTTCAGGACCAGACACTACATGCAACAGCCCGAATATCTTTGCAGCGAAAGACGTGGAATGACAAAGAACTGTTACCTTTCACCGTTTCCAGGCCCAAGCGCGGTGAAAAGGGACACCCCGATGGCATTTCATACCTCTTTCACCGTACACCTTTCTGGGCGGGTGCACGTAGTGAGAGGGTATGGGTGGCAGGGTCGCGAACGACTCGAGCGGCGCCTCGCAGAGGAACGTTGTACCGCCGCCATACTAAGGGGAGTGTGCTTCAAGTGGGACACGATCTCTCGTTCAGCTGCATGATTGCGCGACGGTGTGGAACGAGAAGACCGCTCGTCGCACGCTGGTGGTCTCGCCTTCCGCGCCTTATGCTCAGAGTCTGTGATCAGAGTAAAGCACTCACCAATCCTGCGAGCGGACCCAGAAGAACGCCCAGAATTGCACGGCCGACGTGAGGACGATCTGCCCGACAAGACTCGTCAGCACCTTCCTCGACACCAGGCTCGCCGTCGGCCGCTTCGGGTGTATACGAGGCCACGCCTGTGTCCGCCCCACTGCATCCACACGTCAGCGCAATACATCAAGGTGCGGCAGGGCTGTGGCCAGACGTACTGGTGACTGCGATCGGGATGATGATGAATAGGTCGATGTACAAGAACTGTGATTTACGTTGATGAACGCCGGTTCCCCCCAGCCGAGGATCAACGGAACGACGCACCTGGAAGTCGCCCAGGGACGAGGCGAACGAATACAACAGCGTGATAGTCGTGAACTGGATGAGCGAATACAACGCCCTAGTGCGCCACGGCCTATCAGCTTACTGCTTCCGCACAGGTCGCAGCTGGGAAAGACCTCACATGTACTTGAAACAGCTGAAGCTCGTCACCAGCGCAGCGCGGCCCTCCTTGATGACCTCGATGACACAGCTGATGTCGGGCGTGCGGCTCGTGAACGGAGCAGCCACCGACGCCTCCGCCTCCGACAATGAGAGGCCGACATCTGCAGCTTTCAGCGCGGCACAGTCGTTCGCGCCGTCGCCGCACATGAGAACGGTGTAGCCAAGGCCTTGGAGGCGCTCGACGACCTCGTTCTTCTCATCGGGAGACATGCGCGCATAGATCTGCGTCTTGACAAGCATCTGTGATTACGGGATCAGCGACACTTAGAGCGGGAGCGACAAGGGCGCGTACCCTTTGCATGGTTTCGAGAGGCGCATTGTTGATGACCCAGCGGAAGACGTCCCCAGTAACCGCGAGCGTGTAGTCATGGCTCTCGAGCTCCTCAGCCTCGATCAACCGATATGCGGGAGGTAACAATGGCTTCAAGCTGTAGTCGTCCAGCTTCCACCCCGGCTCGTCCATGCTGGACCATTCCAGTCTTGACAGGGGAGACGATGCGTTCCCCCGAATGAAAGCCGGTGAGAAGACTTGCGCGGCGGGATTTATCAGGCCGCACTCGCGAGCAACACTAACGGCCGTCAGCGGATTGTCACCAGTAATCATCCTGCAGGCAAAGTGGGCGGCGCGGAGCGTCTGGATCGCAGGTGTCGTCCCAGGCTTGAGCTTGTTCTCGAAGATGATCAGGCCCAAGAATTGCAGCCCAGACTCGGCCTGTTCCCTATCGGTGTGACGATATAAGCTCAAGGCCATCCTCCGGGACATGTTGCCTACCGTTTGAGCTTCTGCGCTTTGAGCCACGTGAGACCCTCTATGCTCTTACCCGCCATGCCGATGACACGGTATCCACGCTTCGTGTAGTACGATAGAAGGTCATCGTAGTCCTGTGGGACTAGCGGCAGTTCACTTCAGCAATGATAAGGAACGGACAAGCCCATAGTAACTCACAGGTACTCTTGTCACAGATCTCCGCCATGACTTCAGGTGCACCTTTGACATAGATCTCCATACTCGTACTTTTCAGCCGCTTGACAATGACGCTCATTCTGCGGAGAGCCGAAGCGAACTCGAACGTCCGGATGACGCCCAGCTCGAGGAAGTGGGCATGCTACGATGCCACGTAAGCAAGTCTCCTCACATCACACTTAACACTAACCCACCTTGCCAGCACCCTTCAGCGCATCTTCGATCCTGAACTGAGCACTCCCGGGGGGCCTCACGACCGTCTGTACCAGCGCCGCAGGCCGGTCACCCCCGGACTTATTCTTGACAACTGCGGTACCAGCGACATGGCCTTCCTCCAGCGTCCACTTGGTGAACTCGAACATCTTGACATCCAAGGGATCACCGATGATCTCGCCGTCCACCATCTTGAGCGAATGGCACGTCGCAAGCGCATGCAAGAAGTTGGCCTTGTCGCGACTCGCCGGAAGGTCGTGGATGTCCTCGAGGAGCTCGCCGAACCGGTTAGCATTGCGCTCGGGTGCACGCACGCCAAGGATATCGAGCCCATCCTCGGTGAGCGTGCCGGTTTTGTCGAAGCAACAGACGTTGATTTGTCCGGCGACGTTGACTCGACTAGGAGATATGCAAAAGATGCCGAGTTTGCGCAGACGACCAATGGCGAAGCTCGTGCCGATCGACAGAGTAGCTGGCAACGCGGGCGGGACGACCACGGTGATGAGATCGAGGGCGCGGATGAGGATCGTGTGCCATTTGACCTATACAATGACGCTCAGTGAGCATGGCAGAGACGAAGAACGGGAGGCTCACCCCAAGTCGGACGAACTGGACGGCGCTCGCACAGAAACCGAGCCCGGCGACCCCTGCAAGGACACCGATGAATCGCATGGAGTCTCTGTAGAATTTGAATCCAGTAGGCTTTGGGAAGAGCATAGAGCGCACGAGAGCTCCCTTCGTCGTGTAGAAACCTACCAGAATTCAGCATCTGAGGAAGTACGGCTGAACTGGTCCTTACCGGTGCGCACCACCAGTCCCAACGCTAAGGACCCAGAACGTCCATCAGTGGTCAATGCTCCACGAATGCGAACGACACGGGTGCCAGCATACAGGAAGCTCTTCGCCATCTCGCCACTGACATCCGAGGAATCCTGCCACCGAGCGAGGTCTTCATTCTTGATAGGAATTTTCGTGACTGGAACACTCTCGCCTGTGAGCATACTCTCGTTGACAATGGCGTCTCCAGAGAGAAGGAACATGTCAGCAGGAAGGGTCGCGAGCGGCGGCTCATTCAGGTTGACGATGTCGCCGGGCACAAGCTCCGCTGAATCGCATTCAGACCCTAGGAGTCTGTGAGTACGGCAGCGCATGCAGTTGATTCAACATGCTGGGACATACAAGATCCGTCACGGTACACATTCACGGTGCAGATGAACCTAGACATCTCCCGCATCCGCGCAATGGTCTGTCCGAAAGTGTCAGTGGTGAATGTGGGCAATTGATCGGATCAGGCCTACCTGCTTAGTCTCCACGAGCGTGGTGACGATGCTGATGCCGGAGATGAGGGCAATGCAAAACGCGTAATAGTAGTAGTCATCGAGAGACCACAAGACGATGCTGGCAATTTGGAACACATAGAAGGGGTGAATCACCTCCACAGCGTGATGTTAGCAAGAGTAACGTGAATGAACAGGATAAGACCTACCTCGTCTATCAGCAACGATGCGGTTGATTTGCCCTCTATGTCAATCAAATTGCGACCGAACAACGTTGCTCGCTGTTCTAGTACTGGCTTCTGCAAGCCGCTTTGAACGCCGGAGACGTTTGTCCAAGACGAGTCTCGCCAGTCTCTATAACGGACAACAACGATGAGCCGAGAGATGTAAGGTATACTTCACCAAACTTGCTGACCGTATCATACTAAACAGCCCAGTGCGCGGGTCCAAGGCAAACCTATTGTACCGGTAGTCGACGTAGGTCAGACTGGCGAGGGGAGCGTCCACATCCGCATTGCCTGCTCGGTACTTCGGCAATAATTGCGCGGGATCCGGTGGGGTGGAGAACACGGTGGATATAGAGTAGGGATAGTCAAGCTGTGAGATAGGGAAGATAGCAATGTCTCTGTACGCGGTCTGGGCCCAACTGAGTACATCAATCGACAGAGGATATTGAGGAAAACTCGCACCTCCACGACAACGAAGCCACGGTGGTGTATGTCAACGAAGGCGCGTTCGCGAGTGACCCACCGTAGCCAGAGCTTCGGGAACCAGCGACCAAGGAGCGCCAGGACGCCACAGGAGAGAACGCAGGTGAACCACCAGAGCCATTGTCGCCACGGAACAGGCTCATAACCGATCATGCGTATGTGGGCGTCCTCGTCCGCGATATAGATGTTCTGCCTGCTAGGTGCGCCAGAAGGTGGTGGGGGTAGAGGCTCCAGCTCGCCCATCTCTATGCGAGCTTCGGAGCCGAAGACGGGGTCGCCGGCCAGTAGAGGGAGACTCGGGCCTAGGGAGGGAGGGTAGGAACGATACTCCATGTCGCTCCCGATGCTTGCTATGTCGGCCTCTTCGCCTGATGAGTCGTCTTCTTCGTTGGAGGTGTATCCCCAGCGGTCGTCGCCGTCCTCGGACGAGTCGTCCACAGCGTAGTCCGAGCTGACATCAGACCGCCTGCTGCTGTGTCTGCGCAACAGTCTTGAACGAGACGCGCGACTGGAAAGGGATGCTCGCCGGCTGCGCGAAGGGGACTCCGCTACGGGAACGCTGCGGCCAAAAATGCTCGCCAGGCCACCAAAGACATTGCTCCGAGACGGCTCAGGGGAGGGGGTCGTTCTCCGTCCGCGCGAAGGGCCGCCATACTCCTCACCTTCGTCCCCAGATTCCCCCGTCACATCCTGCTCAGACCACCTCCCGTGTCCGGTTCCGTTCCCTATCCCGTGCCTGCTGTCCGCGCTGTCCCGGCTCATACGACGACTGTGTGGCCGTGAGTCGCGGCTCATGCTGTCCCTGCGGCTTCTCGATCCTAGGGAGTACCCGCTGCTGCGTCGCCCATGGTCCCGCAGTGTCATACGTGACACGCTGCTCGGGTTGACCGAGTGACCGGGGCCGTCGAACATGGCGTCGCCGTCCTCGCCATAACGGGAGTCGCGTCGTGCGCGGTTTGCGCTATCGAGAGCTTGTTGGATATCGAGCGGCGAGGCTCCCTCGGTGTAGTCGTGCCCGCTGCCGTTCGATGACGAGGCCTCCGACATGCGGGAGACGAGACTGACTGGTCTAGAGCAAGTCTAAAGGGAGAAATGCAGGGGGGACATGAGAGATTTGTCGCAAGGTCAAGTTCAGACATTGACGCTATTCAGATACAGAAGGCGCCGGAGCGCTGTGAAGCATGTGAAGCCTCCTTTCACAAATCAATCTCGACTAACGACTTCTCGAATGCAATTGAAGCGACAATGTGATTAGCAGCTCGACGCGTAGTACTACTATACAAGAGTCCGACAACGAAGATACGAGTATCATCCCAGATACTTCCATATGAGGAAAAAACAGACGAACGTGACAATCGCACCCGCGAAGAAGATATACATGTCCTGCGTGCTGGAACATTGGTCGAACATGATCAGCATCCAGGCGGGTAGGAGACAACACAGAGCGAGCGAGCGGACACACCTTCTCCTCTCAATCCAGCCAATGACATCCCTACTCAGTCCCAGCGTGTTCGCAGCATCCAACAGCCGTCGTTGCGTGCCCTTCAGCACGTTCCGCTGATCCACCAGGTCATCCAGTACGGCCCGGCCTTGCGCAATGAACTCGTCCAGTCGCGTGTCAGTGTTCTGGATGAAGCTGTGTTCACGCAGTGCATGTTGCTCCCGCAGCGCGCCATTCAAGGGAAGTGGGGTGGAACCGCGGAAGGGCGACTCTGAGACCTCTTCTGTTGGTGCGGGCTGCATGAACCTCCGTCGCGTGTCGCCGGGTGCGGACATAGGTCCTGTAGAGGACGAGGAACCCGACAACAGATCCGCGCGTATTGCCGCTTCATGCTGCAGAGAAGAGCTCGAAGCTGACGCTTGCCTAAGGCGCGGAGACGAACTCACCTCTGCTTTCAGGCGTTCGAATTGTATTCGTAGGTCGGTATAGTCCGACCGAAACTTCTGCACGCGCCTGTACCAGACAATGAGCCTCTGACTCGGTGGAAACGAGAGCCTAACGCACATCATAGCCTTCTCCTGCTTCGCCTTTATGATCTCCCTCTTCGCCATAGAGTCGTAGTCTTCCACCGTCCTATGCATGGCCGCTAGAGACGCCGATATCTGCCCTATCATAGATTCCCAAGATTCCCGCCAGTTTAGCTATCCGCTCTGACTGCGATACAAGACGAGGGCGAGAGACCGAGAACAGACCTAGTAAGGACGCCGTCTTCTCGCCATTCCGGAGTCGTTCTAGGTCGGCCTGTATAGAGTTCGTCTGCCGCACGCCCAGGGTATATAGCGAGTTCATCGAAGCGTAGAAGCAAGGAATAAATAGCAGATCAAAGTCGTGGAAGGGAGGCAATATGCCTCGAACCGTGTGCGTGTCACTGTGCTTTGACGCACGTGTCCAAACCCAATCAGGTAATACAAGCGCCGACGCCTGTCATGGGCGGTTGCGAGGCTAGACTCGGACTTGGCAGTTCCCAATTTCCTTCTGTCATCATCGACTTTTCGATACCTCCGACGTACATAGTACTTACTCTGGGGATAGATGGAATAGCAACCTTCTGCTACAACAAGCTGGCTTCGTACGTATTTCTTACACATCATCGTTTTCCGCCGATACCTATCGAGAGTGCTACACACCTGCAGCTAGTGCGCTCACTGACTGCCGCCGAGAAGATGAATCAACAGGCAGACGATTTGGCCGACTTTACCGCTGCTCACAACCGTGGCGTGGTCCGTCTGCCTGCCTGCTCTACAAGAGTGTTGGATGCTGACGAAGAAGTGAGGACGCGTCGTAAATCCGGACCCTCACAGTCCCATGTATTGATTTCTCAACTAGGTTTTCCTTCTGTACACGAACCTCGCAGGACGGGGGACAGAAACGAAAGGGACAACCGGATTTCGAGGTTTAGGCCACATAGACTCCCACGAGGATACATTGACGATCTCCATCAACCTCCGGCCTCCGAGTGAAAATGCAGCGGATCATGTAACTGAACACGTCGCGAACGAGTTGCCACCGAAACACAAAAAGCGGGAATCCTCCTCACAGAAACGGAAGACGCGCAAACCGCGCACAGAGGATGTCAAGACCCTGGAGGTCGAAATATTTCAGGACAAGACTGCCCTCCGCAGCCGGAAAGGAGACACCGGAAGTGTCGTGTGGCACGCTAGGTAGGCCTTCGCCGGCATGATGTATGCTCGGACACCTATCGACCCGATGCCCCTCTTGACCTCCGACAGCGTCGACTTTGCAGAGGCTGTCCTCCGCCAACTACACTGGAAAGTGCCCGAGGCGTTACTGGATCGAGAAAGTCTGTCAAAGGCCCACGTAGTAGAACTAGGGTGGGCCTTCCATTACTCCCGCCAGTCTTCATACGCTCACGTCCCTGAACCTGTGTAGAGCAGGCACAGGTCTCCTGAGCATCGTGTTATCGCCCTTCGTGCGCCACTACACGGTCACAGACATTCCCGAGCTCATCCCCCTTATCCGGAAGAACGTCGGGCACAATTTCTCCTGGAACGTCCCATCGGTGTCCCCGCCACGGGCCGCGGGTAAGCACTCGTCCTCGCCACCACCGTCGACGTCGACCAACGTCACTGCGACCGCTCTGGACTGGGTGCAGTTGCAGAACGCGCCCGCGTCTCTGCGGGCGAAGCTTGCGCCGGATGAACCAGCGGACCTCGTGCTTATTGTCGACTGCATCTATCATCCGTCCCTGCTGCCCGCCCTCCTTTCGACAATCGACTACCTGACCGTACCCGGTAGGACAGCGGTCCTTGTGGTGGTGGAATTGCGGGCGGAGGACGTCATACGGGAGTTCCTGCAGGGGTGGCTAGACAAGACCGGAGACGGGGTGTGGGAGATCTGGAGCCTCGGCGGCCTGGTAGACGGTCCGTACGCTGTTTGGGTAGGTTGGAAGGAATCATCATCTGGGAACGGCTCGCCGCAGTAGCGAGTCGGCGGCCTGTACATATCAAGGTTTTCGTCGGGTGCAACAAAAGGACATTATCCAACCCCGACTGTGCTGTATGAGATCCAATTAGCGGCAAATGAATTCTACGATGAGGGGCGCAAGACTGCTATCGCCTTCCCTTGGGACCGCTCTTCTTCTTAGAACCCTTCCCACCAGCCCTGTCCGCTTTCTCTATCTTGCGGGTTCTCTGTTTTTGACGCTCGAACTTGCGTGCAGCGTTGGTCTGATACTTGATGTCTTTTGCCCTAGTCGATGCCTTCATCTTCGCCTTGGTGTGTGCAACATCGGAGGAGGCGCGTTTCGGCTTCACTTTCGACCGACCTGGTGGCGGCGCAGTGTCCGCGTCCCCATCTTCCTGCGCTGGGCCTGCGACAGGAGTCGGTCCAGGGCCATGAATGATACTGTCCGGATCGAACTCTTCCACGACGGTGACAGTTGCAAGCTGCTCCTCGTCCTCAAACTCCTCTTCTTCGGCTTCCGCAGCACGCCTTTTGCCTTTCGACGTGCCCGAGCCACCTATTCCGTCCCACTCACTGTCACTGTCACTATCTGTACACATGCATTACGTCCCCGAGGCTATCTTGCGTCAATGCATGAGAGACTCACCAACGATGCCGCCATACGCCCTCTCGGTGTCCGCAGCGTTCTTCTTGGCCTGTTCTGCAAGCATTCGCCGGTGCTGATAACGTTGACGTGTGAGACCCAGCCGTGCATGAGAAAAACAGCCCTAGACACACCTCCCGGCGAGCTTCCAACCTGTCCTGCTTTTCACGCTCCTGGGCCTTCTTCTTCGCCTGCTCTTTCTTTTCGAGCTTACGCTTGTGAAAGCCCGTCAAGAACTCCCTGTGAAGCCGGTGGTAAGCGTCGCGCAGACAGCTCATTCGGACAAGACATACCTGCGGGCTGTGTCGTCGAAGAGAACTTCCTTGATCTGTTCCCTCTTGGCTTTCTTCTTCGCAGCAATGATGGTGTGAGACTTTGTGAGTACTGTCAAATTCGAGGACGCCATTGGGTATAGTCGTTAGATGTCGAACGATGAAGGTGAGCGTGCAGAACCAAGGATCGGGGCGCAACTGAGTTGCTGTAGAGAGAGATAAGATTGGATTCGGCGCTAGCACCCAATCGGCAGCTCAGACGCCGGTAAATCACGATAGAGCGCCACGTTGGTTAATTTCTCCAACCTTGCACTCGGGCTCTACACTCGGGCTCTACCCGCACGATTCTTACGAACTCATGAAGATCGCAAACAAGCACCGGTATTGGAGGATGCAACGTTATTTGTGAGGGACTCTCACGTAGCATCCATTCACTGGCTTGATGTGAATGCATTCCTACGAGTGGTTCGACGTTCATCCAACCACATGCTGCGGCGGGAACTTCTTGGACCTGCCAAGCGCCCTTGCTCGACGATAGTCCCTGGACGTACGCGACTCTTCGCTGCAATGTCTCAGCTGTCTGCACGAGAATGCTTCCATGATCCGATTCTCAGGCCACATGCCGCCGGTTTATCATCAGCCTGTTAACAGAACCCTAATTGGTTTCCTCTCAATGGTTGAGACCGGCCGAAGCGGTTCTCATCCACTCCGTGGACTCCAAGCACATGTTTTCATGCACTTCGGCACACTCCCAAGGGTCCTGATATCGCGAGAATTCACTGCCAGACGTACTGAGTGAGTGGGCATTTCTCCACTTATCTTCACTTAACCGACGTTCATCCATTCTATACCTACAGGGGTACGGTGTATCTTCTTCACGTTTGTTGCTCCATTCTGTTTTGAAGGGATCGTTGATTGCTCCGACTGCCTTACGCGGCAGTTCTCATCTGTGGCATCGATCGTGGCACTTTCTCCTCATCACCGGGGCGTGTTTCTTTTGCAGATGGTTGCGGACGGCACCCAACTCGGACGCACACTCAGCCATCCCGTCAACAGACCGTGTATCTCCCATAGCAGGATGTTGTGTTCTTACACCACCGGCGAGTGACGTCGTCGCCCGTAGAGGACTTCCGTGATTATGCAGTGAGATATCCTGCAACCCCTCCCTGCTAAACAGCGCTGACATGGTCCGTTGGCAAATATAGATCTATCTCCCGAAGAAGACGCGGTTTCCCTCGGATTCGGTACCAGCATGAGAAGCCCTGGAAGCCTCACATGCCGGTGAGAGCGCATGTCCGAGGCGGAGGTATAAAGCGCCACCGCATGTTGTCGCATCTACGCCGGACTCACAGGCAAAGACAGGATCTTGACTTCGCAAATAGTTGTCGCGTGCGCCATAAGGAGGGCGATCACAGCGACCTCCTAGCTCGGTCACGGGAGGAAATACGTGCAGATTCCCTTACGGTAGTCCATTGACACCGTACGAGGAGCGCGTGCTAGGAGCTGTCCTACACGCTTGCCAGAAGGCCTCCCGATAAGATGTATTCCAGGGGCACAAGAAAAGCTACACCTCCTCCCAGAATACAGGTGCCACTTCTTATCGTGTCGGAAGACGGCTCGCACGCGCAGTACAAGAAGCCACCCGCCACCCGTCTCACGTACGCAGGCCCCCCGGTCCTCCCGTCACTGCTCTACCATGGCACACGTCGTCGAGGCGTCCGAGCGGAGCAGCAGCCAAGGTTCCATACAGGAGAAGCCCGACATCGAGAAATCTCGTGCGTCCTCCAGCCACATCCTAAGTCTCTCTCCTTTGACCCGTCCGACCCTGACTTAGCGGCCATAAATGTCGAAGACATCGTCGACGACTTCGATGACCCGAACATTGACAAGGATGCTATCGTCTTAGGTGCGTGGCAACGATGCGTGGGCGTGTACAGGTGAGCTGACAACAGTGCAGAGGACGACTCGCCCTATCCGGAAGTCCGTTCTGCCGTCGCTAACACGGACGATCCGACTATCCCCGTGTCCTCCCTGCGCTGTTGGGTTATAGGACTCATCTGGGCGATCATCATCCCCGGAATGAACCAGTTCTTCTTCTTCCGATTCCCGAGTGTCACTGTTGGAGGGGTACGTCGCACAAGCGCAAGGGTCTTGATCTCGCTCCGTTGAACTCATGCTTTGGGAACGGCCAGATCGTCGCCCAGCTCATCTCCTTCCCAGTCGGCCGGGCATGGGCGAAGTTCGTGCCCAACTACAAGATCTTCGGCGTACCGCTCAACCCGGGACCCTTCAACGTCAAAGAGCATGTACTCATCACCATCATGGCGAGTGTCGGCGCAGGTTCAGCTTATGCGGTACATATCACTTCCGATCTAGTCTAGACGGAGTCCTGATCTGGTTCTATACCACAGACCGACATCGTGGCCGTGCAGCGGGTATACTACAACCAAACCTATAACTTCAGCTGTGAGTCCGGCGATTGCATGCGCTTCCTCTCACGCCGGCTGACACAATCGCCACATGATAGATCAGTGGATGGTAGTGATGAGTACCCAGTTGGTACGTCTCCTGTGCATGCCATAGGAGAAGGCGGGGCTCACGCTTTGGTGCAGATCGGGTTCTCTATCGGTGGTATCGCACGTCGATTCCTCGTGCAGCCGCCATCTATGAGTAAGTGACGTTGTATGTCTTCGATGCAAGGCGTCGTCTGATGCTACTGTGCCTCAGTCTGGCCCGCGAACCTTGTTACCTGCGCGCTCTTCAACACCCTGCATCAGCAAGTGTACGCTGGTATGGGTAGTCGTGGTGGTATGAGTCGCGAGAAGTTTTTCTTCCTCGCCTTCTTGGGCTCGACATGCTGGTACTTCTTCCCCGGGTATCTCTTCCAGGCCCTATCGTTCTTCAACTGGGTCTGCTGGATCGCGCCGAACAACGTCGTGGTCAACCAGCTGTTCGGCTACAATAGCGGCCTGGTGCGTCAACTCAAGTATACCCTGCTGTCGATATTGTCTGACCCGCGTAACTAGGGCATGTCCCTGATCACGTTCGACTGGGCCCAAATCGCGTACATTGGTTCTCCGCTTGCGACGCCGTGGTGGGCTGAGGCCAATGTCGCCGTCGGCTTCATTTTCTTCTTCTGTGAGTCCTGTTCGGCACCGACTCCAGCGGAGACTAACCTCATATAGGGATCGTCACGCCCATCCTGTACTACACCAATGCATGGTACAGCCAGTTCATGCCGTACGTTCTGTGCACACGTGTCAGTCATCAATGCGGCTGATGCCCTCCGTTTCCTTCCCCAGAATCTCCTCGCGCACATCCTTCGACCGCTTTGGCCAGACTTACAATGTCACGAACATCATCAACGAAGATGCGAGCCTCAATCTCGCGAAGTACGAGGCCTACAGCCCGCTGTTCCTATCCACGACCTTCGCGCTCACCTACGGTCTCTCCTTTGCGTCTATCACGTCCACCCTCATGCATACCTTCCTGTACTTCCGCAAGCAGATCTGGGTCCAGTCCAGGCGCTCAATGAGCGAACAGCCCGATATTCACGCGCGCTTGATGTCCAAGTACCCGCAGGTGCCTGAATGGTGGTATGCTATCATCTTCGGTAAGTCTGTTGCAGCTATACACAGTGCATGCGCTGATGAGTGGTTGGGCAGTCACCATGTTCGTCTTTGGCATCATATCCATTGAGGTCTGGGATACGCAATTCCCGGTCTGGGCTTTCGTCCTCGCCCTCATTATCTGTACGTCCACACTTCACTATACTGCATCGGGACCACACTGACCATCCTGATAGCGTTCGTGTACACGATCCCGATCGGCATGATTCAAGCTATCACCAACCAGCAGATCGGTCTTAAGTATGGCAGCTTCGATCCCGTATCAGAATCTTACACTGATATGCTCCCGTGTAGCGTCATCACTGAGCTGGTCATCGGTTATGCGCTTCCCGGAAAGCCCATTGCCATGATGATGTTCAAGACATGGGGTTACATCACGATGGCCCAGGCATTGACCTTCGCTTCCGACTTTAAGCTCGGTCACTACATGAAGATCCCGCCGCGCCCGATGTTCTGGTCGCAGGTTGTCGCGACAGTTGTCGCCGGCACCGTCCAGCTCGGTGTTCAGGCATGGATGTTCACCAATATCGATGGCATGTGCACACCTGACCAGCCAAATGGGTTCATTGTGAGTGCTCCCGTCTGTCTCGTGCACCATCGAAACGCTCATGGCTCTTTAGTGCCCCTCGACCCAAGTCTTCGGGACGGCATCTATCATTTGGGGTGTCATCGGTCCTGCGCGCCAGTTCTCCCCGGGCCAAATCTACTAGTGCGTTCAAGGCAGCTTTGCTGCGGCCAGTACTGACGGCATAACTCTAGCGGCCTGGTGTTCTTCTTCCTCATTGGCGCGCTGTTGCCACTCGGGGCTATCTCATCACGCTCAAGTGGCCGAACTCATTCTTTAAATACATCAACTTCCCCGTCATCTTCAGCGGCACGGGCCTTATCCCGCCCGCGACCGCATTCAACTACGTACCCTGGACGATCGTCGGCTTCGTCTTCAACTACGTCATTCGCCGCCGCCACTTCTCCTGGTGGACCAAGTACAACTGTGAGCTGCGCGTATCCCTCATCTCTCGCAATGTCTCTGACTGTGCACACAGATGTACTGTCCGCTGCACTGGACTCGGGAGTCGCCATTGCCGCTATCCTTATCTTCTTCATCTTGCAGTATCCGGACAACAACAGCATCGGCGCGAACAGCATCCAGACGTGGTGGGGCAACACCGTGTCGTTCAACAACGCCGACGGTAACGCCGCTCCGCTGAAGGTGCTCGCGCCTGGGGCGTCGTTCGGGTGAGTGCTACCGCCTTGCTAACCGTCGCAATCGTCCGTTGGACTGACTATATCCGTGATCTTGTTACGCAGACCTTTGAACTGGTGAAGGACGCAGCTCCAACGAACTGTATCAATGTGTAAAGACCTGTAACGATTAGCGACGGCGTGTTGTACGATCAAACTATGCTACACGGGTGCCCTGATGTCTACGCGCATTGCGCTCTGTCCAAGTCAGTGGTGGATCCGGTGAAGAAGTCCAGCCGAAGTGTACGAACTGCCAACAGTAAGTAGCCTTGATCCGGCACGCTTCTTACTTCAAACTGCCCATGCAGGCCAGGGAGGAGCATATTTACGACAGGAAGCGCGATGCCGCTCTTGACTTCATCAAGTTATGTCACTCGGGTCTGGCGTCGTGCTCGCCCACTGAGCTGTACACAGGGCATGTTGTGGACTTGTGTCTCCAGTACTAGGCCTTCTTGGCTGAGGTTGAAGCTTGAGTGCACACACCAAATTATCTCCGTGATTTCCGTGAGCAAATTTGTTACGTTAGACAAGCCACCGAAGCTCAAAAAATCTGCTATATCCTGTAGAAAGTACTTCACATACAACTAATTGCGCTGGCTGAGAAGCCACTGGATCCCCTCTCTAGCATCGCGATCCAACTTGACTGCAGACGAGATGCTCGGGAACACGTAGTGAAAGCCGTGAAAGCAGCCCGAATACCTGTATACTCGTCAGGGAAATGGCACGGAACAGATGCAGCAACGACTCACTGAATGAGCCTCACCGGTACGCCCGCCTCGCGCAAGACCTGTTCATATACAATTCCATCGTCGCGAATGAGGTCGAGCTCCAGGACCTGGATGAAAGCGGGAGGCAACCCGGCATGGGAGCTTGCCAATATCGGCGACACGCGCAGGTCGGAAGGTGGGGGACCATATGCCTCTGGAAGAGCCATTGTGATCAGCAGAACGCAGAGCTCCGTCACTGGAGAAGACGCACCGAAATAGTGCAGCAGAGTTTCCTTGTTCATCAGTGGCATGTGTGTGTAGATGTCGAACGAGCGGATGGCTGCTTTGTACTTCTCCGGGTATGCCCCGGGGTAGGCCAAGGTGGGCTCGCGCAGATACTGCCCTGTCAGCGGGCGCCCTGCGAAGAACGGATCGTCACGAGCCTTGATGGCCATGGCGGCGGCCATGTTCGCCCCAGCGGAGTCACCGCCCACGATGAAGCCTTTCTTGAGGTCGACCTTGAGCTCAGCTGCGTTTTCAGCTACCTGCGAGGGTGTCAAGAATGCACGCAGTCGACACGCAGCTGGACTACGTACCCATTTAAGCGCGGTATATGAATCCTCAAAAGGTGCCGGAAAGGGATAATCTGGGGCCAGTCTGGAAGAGAAACGGACATCATGAAGGCATTATGGATGGGGAGGAGAGGTACCAACCTATATTCCACATTCACTATGGCGAGCTTCAGCTCCACAGCGATCGTTCGCAGGTTGTTGTCATCCATAGAAAGATCTCCGACGACCCATCCTGTGGAAGGAGTGGCATGGAGAGTCAATCGGACGTCCATGGCAGGTTGAGGCTCAGATATTACTGACCTCCATGGCACCAGACTAACACCGGATATGTGTCTTCATTTCCACCAGATGGTCTAACATACCTGACCGTGATCTCTCCGTCTGGGCCCTCTACGGGGACACGTTTGTCGGACACGATGTACTGCGACGCTGCCGCGCTGTCAGCGGAATTGTCGTCCAGAGCAAATTCAAGGACAACTCACGGTCAGGGAGGCGTTCCTTGTAATAGTCGGCCATGGGCCCAAACACTATCTTCGTCATCTGTCGAGCAAACTCCCATTCAGAGACTCCGGGAGGCCGTGCCGGTGGGGCTTGGGAGAAGGCCGGGTTTGCAGCGAGAGCTGCAGCGAGCTCGGGATCGTAGTTCACGGTAGCAGTTACGTTCGTCGCCATGTTGCAGGTGAGTGGTTCGAAGGTCCTGCTTGAGATCAGTGTTTTATGTAGGCGATCCTGCGGACTTGAAGCATAATATGGTCAAACAACTGCGATCAGCACATCAAAGAAGATACATGGTCTCATACCCCGACGTGCGAGACAACAAGTGACATCGGTGGGATAGCGATCCCGAGAAAGGGCAAATCGTCCCCAAATTCAACTTACTACTTCACCTTGAGACAACAAGTAAGTCGCCGCGCTCCGCGGAGCAGAAACCGTGGCACCGCTTGTCAAGTTGGTCCAATTCTTGCGCCATGGCCGACACGACGCGCAATCGGCCAGTGGGACCTTGTGGGACCGCGGGGCAACAGTCATCGCTCGAGCGACCGAGGCTGGACCTCATGGTTGTGACATGCCCGATGCATCTCGCCTTGCCTGTGACGGAATCCAAATCAGGTTGCTGCGAACTGCTGCGAACCACCTCACCGCTCAGTACTGGTGTGCAACCACTGATGTGCATGAGAAGCATCGTAGCAGCGTGGTTGGCAAAGTTGCATCCGGTACAGGGATCATCACGCGCCGTTAGTAAGTAAGTGATGTATGTAACTGACGGGGAACTCCAGTTTGACAGCGTAACGGCGTTCATCGCGCCAGCGAAATACGAAGCGGCATTGCGGTGCCCACATCCTCCTTTCCCCGAAGCGTCGGAGTCATAACAGGACCGGCTGGAGACCGCTGGATGACGACGTCCTCAGACGGAGGTGCGAAGTGGAAATTCTCCACCAGCTCCGCGACGAGAGATTGCATCTCAATAACGCTGTACCAGTGCGAGGATGAGACTGTCAACAGTGACAGGAGAAAGGAGGAACGACGATAGACTCACGTGAAACGCCACCCTATGCATCCGCGAGCACCCGCGGCTGGACATCAGCCTATGAGTCTTTCCGACTTCCTGCGCAGATACGTACAGCGACCACTCACAAAATGTCATCCTGTGGAGACCGCGTCGGTCAGCCATTGAGATCAGATCACGCGCGATGGTTATACTCACAAGTTCGCAAACATCCCGACGTTGGCCTGTTTTCCGAGGTCGGGGCGTGTGAAACGATCCGGACTCCAAACATCCGCGTCATCTCCCCATAATTCCGGCAGTCTGAGTAGAGGCCATTTTAGCTCGAAGGGCCGTGAATCCATGTGCACGGACAGACGCACCTGTTATACATCGCGAACGACGTGAATATGACTTGCCCAGCACGGATAGGGATTTCGGTGAGGGCTTCTCCGCTTCTCGACACGATAGGAAACTCGAGGGCAGGACATCGTCTGCCGTCGCGACGCGAGGAAGATGCGGGACAATAGGATGGAAGCGAAGTGTCTCCTAGTAAATCGACACGGGTTTTAGCTCACGCAACGGCTAGGCTCAACACGGAGGATTCAGATGACATACCTTGATAGCATTCATCGTAAGCTTCATAGAATCCAGGTCCTCCATGCTGAACTGCTGGTCTCCGCGCGCAAACACTTCAGCTCTGACCGTACATATCTCCTCCCGCATGCGTTCCTGATACACGGGATGCCTGGAAAGCTCATAGAATAAGAACGTCAGCGTGGTCGCCGTCGTCTCGTGGCCCGCAAACGTGAGCGTGAACATTTGCGCCATCAGCTCCGAGTCGTCCAGCCGTGCTTTTGGATCTGCCGACCGGTTGGCCTTGACTGCGCAGAGGACCGTCAGTTCGACGTTACTGGGACAGTTACAGTTAGAGCACGTACTGAAGGCGCTCATAATGTCCTTGCTGCTGGGTTGCTTCTCTGTATCGCCCCCGGAACGCTCCGACTGCAGGATTTGCCTGCCGTATGCGACGTACAGATCCTTGACACGTCGAAGGAGCGTCATCGGATGTGCCGGAATGTATTTGAATAACCTCAGGATTGCTTCTGGCGTGTAGTTCCAAGTTGCCTTGAACAAAAGCGCAGCGTCTGTCGGATGGTACTCCGAATCCTTCCTGGAGATCGGGACGTCATGTGAGTGCCCATTGTTTCACGTTGAGATACTATAAAGTTACAAGAGATTGTCGTATGCCTTGTAGAGTGGACTTCCGCTGTCGTCAAGAGCCCCATAATCATAGTTAAAGGCAGCTGGTGGGTGTGAAACTTAACACATGCAAAGCACGATATACGCGAGTGCCGCTCACCTTCCCCGATGATATCAAGCGTCGCACCGGATATCCACTTGTTGAACATGACGTCAAGCTCGCCGCGCCTAACGTCCATATTAGCCTTCAACAGCTCGGATAGCTTGCATTGGTCCTGGAAGTGAGCACATTGAGAGCTGGTATGTTCATGACCTCTCACCTTGCTTCCGATGCGTTGGAAGATGGGCAGAAACGATCGCAGTCGTGTAGCACTGAACGAAGGGTTCATGATCTTGCGATGTCGCACATGGTCTTGAGCTAGAAGAATGGGACAGCGCAGGACAGCGCCGCGCCGTGCGGTTCAAGCGTCAATATATCAATCCCCGGCACTAGAAGAATACTCACCGGACGTCGAAAGTATGCCGGGACCCGTGAGCAGGTAGACAACATGCACTTGCGAGGCGCGTTTGGCGTAGCTGTAAGGGTGCTTCTGATAGATATGCTGCATGACCTGTGCGCGTTTCCGTTGTCATTACGCCTTACCAAAGCATGTCATGCAGGCTACGTACCTTGGGATCCGCAGTCATGAGTATGTCCGTCTGGGAGCGCGGAGTAGTCAGCATATTGGGCTAGACACATCAGATGTCAGACCATACCGCAAAGTAACCGCCGATGCGCCACGTCGAACCGTATTCCAGGAGCCAATGAGATTCCAGGGTCCCCACCTCGTCCTGAAAGACGAGCTCCCGTTCGTGTCCTGGATATGATATATAATGTGAGTTCGCACTACTGTAGCACCCATAGGATGCAAGACGGCCGACCAGATAGCCACGATCTCCTGGCAGGACCACGTATATGCTTTATATTCCGACGGACAACACGGCGAATGAGAGCGATGAGGAGGAAACCGACAGTGAGAGCGATCGCGACGTGAGCAGAAGACCAGTGCATGATGGACAGACAGCGCGATGTTGGACCTGCGAAGGCAACGAAGTTTGACGGATGGAACCCAGTCCTGATATAAGTACTCCATATGTTGGCGCTGGGGCAGATAGGTTCAGCTGTCAATGTCAATGGCGCAAGCACTGCGTGTACACACGGAATCGACGCGCCGTTAACGTACTATCGCGCTGCTTAGACTGCCCATTGCCATGTGTGCAAACGCGAGTACCCACGCCCGACCGGTGCTCTTCTGATCGTGTAGACCACATCGCTCCGTCGGGGCGTGCGGATGCGGGGGCACGACCAGGAGGCGTCGAAGCACATCCGAGGCGGGATACACTGGTCCATTCTGCTCGGTCCAGTGAGTACGAGAGAAGTCGGCTCGAAATCGGAATCGCCAGGCTGTAAAGGACGTGTGACGCGCGGTGACGGAATTAATGGGCGCATGGGCGAGGATGGTCAGATACAAGGGGTAAGAGGGCGCGATGTGCTCTTTGGGCAGGACGCCGTACCGTGACGCTATATCATAATGGTGGATCAGAGTACGTCCATGTTGGGCTGTTGTCACGCGCAGGAGAGGCCGTAGACAACGTTCAGGACGACGTTAGGACAAGGGCCGGCTCTCGATAGGGCACGACTTGTCTTTCGAGCTGCCAGGACGGCTCAGCTGTCAAGATTTCGGAGGAGACGATAGGAGGCCGTCTCAATTGTTCGTGTATTTGACGAGCATGGTCGCGCTGTGACGTAGAAGGATACGCCGCCACTTGAGAGTAGCATAGTGACAGGTCGGATGGGCAGGAAATCGGACACGGGATGGGAAGTAGCTGAAACGGACACCAAAGTATCGCCGGAGACGTCTCCCCCTGGTTCCTGGACGTCGCGCCGAGTCTGTTCAGAAGAGCCGCTCTGAGAAGGCTGGGAAATTCAGTCAGAATTAGACTTTGGTGAGAACGTTGTGGCGTGCGCAGGCGTACTGGAGGAGTCCAGATCTGATACGGAGTTGCGCGTGACCGACGGGGCATCTTCCACGACGGCGCCCGTACCACAGTATCGAGATAGGGGCGCGGAGCGCACGAAGCCATGGTGGCGGTCGAAGTCAACGAGACCGAAGCGATCTTCAGGGTTTCGGTTGGAAGAGCATTTCCGTGTCCTGGACAGCGTTCATCAACGCACCTTGGTTAAAATCTGCAATACTGTGTAGACCACGTCCACCGGCAGGCGGATGGTGCTCGTCGTCGTTGACGTCAACTTTGACACGTCACACACATGAAGCACGCAGCCGTCGCGCTCCCCAGTCGAACTCTGAGGATTTAGATGCAGCAAAAACGGAGGGTGTGTGTCAGCTTGCGCTTTCAACTGCAAGGTGTAAGTCAGTATTGGGACATACTTATGCTAAACCGATGTAGGGAGAGGAGGGAGGGAGGAAAGCCCACTGGGTCATATCCCCCGAGATTGTGAGCTCGAGTGCGTCCTGAAAGGAGATTCTGAGAGATGTTGCTTAGATGACAAGGTTGATTCGCGTGGGTGGAAGTGCGCTAGGATCTTTGTCGTTGATGATGTTCAGATTCGAGTCAGAGATGGCCGCATCGCAGACTCGCAGGAGCTGACAGTGACTGAGAAGCCCTGAGCATCCACGTGGCTTCGCCTGGAAAGGCAGGCTAGACGCTTGCTTGCTGGCGCTTATTTTGCTATCCGCCGAGGTATTACCCCACCCGAGGTATATCACTAGCGTAGCCAGTTCAATTCATCCGTTCTCCGTTTTACCCGATCTGGTCTGGAGCGAGACACTGCCTCGCGTGTCAACGCGTTGTACGCTGTTAGGACGATAAGTAAAGTTACCGACAGCATCCCGTGTTGAAGTACCGCTGCCTCCAAACTCCTCCCTTCAAGTTGCTACCTCTAAAAGCTTAATTCAGACGATTTCAATCGAATAAGCAAAGTGACTCTTGAGTCCGAGCTACATCAAAGTAATGATGCTACTTGAATGCCGCTGCGTCCGATGGGACCAGCAGCTGGCATCTGACAGTTCAATTTACCACTACAGCTTTGGCCAACGTCCAGAAGCCAGCAGGGTGATAAGGAAAGAACACCGGTACCAACTTGAACTGTTACACAACTCGAACTTTGCCTCGGCCGCTCGGCGAGTCCTGGCGAGTCCGACACGTGACTGACGCGTCATGTCACGCAAGTGACGGACCCAGTCACGCTGGGCTCGCTCAGCGCCAGCCCGCCGCGTCAGTCTTGCCTCAGTTCTCGCCTCCATCTTGCCCTCAAGTTTGACCTTTGTATGTCGTCTGGGCATTTGCTCGATGTTCAAACTCTATGGGAAGGCTAGTTCCAGACGACATAGTGGCTAATTCACGCCTTCTCACGGCCCCGATGACGGGTCATTACCGACGACATAGAAGCGTCATGCCCTCCTTAGGTAAGTCCAATATTGCGCGACACAATTAGCGCCTTTTGAAGGGGCCGTCTGCAGAATTATACAGTGATTCCAACCGCTCGGAAGTCCTGAGTAGTAGCGGCCCCGGAGCTGAGCTGGCGACCGGCTCCAAGCAACGCATGGCAGTATTGCAGCAGTATCCCGACTTCTTACTGTCCGGGTCCATTTGGTCGCATCACCTCATATCGTCACACGAGAGCCCTCGGGGCTCAGCTCTAGATCTGAAGACTCCATGGCTAGCGCCCGCCCGGGATAACCTCTTCGTCGGCTGGCCTCAAACTGGATACCCTCGGTGTCACGGTGTTGCGGTGTGCATCCCGGGCGGCTACTCTGCGACCGGAACGCAGCAGCGTCTCGAATGGCAATGCTGGAGCAACGGACGAGTTCAGCCGAGGGCCACCCGAGAGCAACATCAGCGTGGGTTGGATCGGAGCGGTAGGTTCTGGTAGTTTTCTTCCTGTCTAAGGGCGCACGTGGAGACCGATCCTTGGTCTTCTATTCGAGGGTGAGTTTGCCTGTCGTATGATAGAAAAGCGTCTCGGACTGCAGGTATCGTTGCGTCTCATACCCGAGGGGCGGAGCATTGTACAGCTAGGTCAAACCCTGTCTAGCGTTAGACGGATCTTTCCTGCCAGTCGGGTCCTTCATGACGCGGAGGCACACGGTCTTACATCCCTGCGCCCCTCGGGTTAATCTTACTGTCATGACCACTACACTCGGAGCGCCGGGTGCCCTGTTGTCATAGCGTGTTGTACCATGGTAGCGTCGACGCAGCTTGGCACATCTATGGTACGCGCCCCACTGCTTGGCTGCAGCGCTGGAATGCGGGGCTGCCCAGTGAAGCAAATGCTGGAAAAGCCGTCAAATTACCCGCGGACCCCGACTCGGAGTGGGATTGAGTCGCAAAAAGCGGGTCAACTTGGACAGAAGTAAGTTTAAAACGATTCATGGGCAGTGTGTTTGCGCCCTACAAATACCCCCGTCATGAGCCGGTGTTCCTTGAGTTCCTTGACTCCCACCCCCACCATGGACGTCGCCGTAAGCGTCCCTCCCCGTCGACCCCCTCCCTCGAGCTACTAGCTCACGCATTGTACCAGAGCTTGCAACAGATCAATACTACCCCGCCCCAGCTGATCCCAGATCAAGTCCCGACCCCTCCGGTATGCAGGAGCCCGGCCTGCCAGCCCTCGTCTCAACACACTGACCCAGTCTCGTAGCCTTCGATATCGAGCTCGCCCACTATCGCCCCACGTGCTCTGGAGTCGGAAGAGGGCGTACCTTGCGACGTGTCCGTCTCAATCTCACGGACCTTCCATCCTAAGTCCAAACTCCTGCCCCCTCAACCAGACACTATCTTCCGCTCGTCAGACAACGTGTTGTTCTACGTCCACCGCACTGTCATCCGGGAGAAATCCGCCAACGATTGGAATGGCCGCCTGCCTCAGCTACCAGCGAGCACCCATTCGATCGAAGACGGAGGTATGGGCAAGGTCATTTCGTTGCCTGAGTCGGCTGCCATTCTCAACATCGTCTTTCACGCCGTCTACGGCTACTCATGTGCCCACTACAGTCCCACCTTGGACGACATCATAGCCGGAGTCGATGCTATGGCGATATACGGGGTGCCGCCAAAGGACCGCATCCTCCCTTGTACGCCATTGTATGTCCTCATCCTCAACCATGCCCCCCTCGCGCCGCTTCCTGCGTACACACTCGCCGCGTTCCACGACATCCACAGCCTCGCCGTCCCAATCTCCACCCATCTGCTGTCGATTCCTCTCGGCCCGGGGTCCCTCACGGACGCCACCCTACAGAGGATGGGACCCATATACCTCAAACGCCTCCTCTGCCTGCAGCTCGACCGCGTTGACAAGCTCAGGGGCCTGCTTGTGTCACCTCCTCTCCCACATCCTCCCACGAAGACTTGTCACTTAGCCGTCGAGAGAACGAGGCTTACCCGTGCATGGACATTGGCCGCTTCCCATGTAGCATGGGATGCAAGCGCAGGTGCGTAACACACATGTATTCACAACACGGCGGTGAACTAAAATGCACACACAGACATGTCCTCGAGCGCCATCGAGGCCGCGTTCTTGCCGCTTGCAGAGCAGCTTACCTGTCCGTTGTGCGCAGAGAGTTTGGCGACATGCGTGAGACGCGTTGTCGATGGGTGGTCCGCGGTGAAGGTGCGTTGTGCATGATTGATCATGAGTATCATTTGTGTCCCCCCATGCCTGATCACTAGCTCTCCAGAGATCTATCGAGTGACGTCTTCGCTCGCTTTCCCGAATCTACCATGTACGCCCTCCACCACTGCCGTATCACTTATCCCAGAAATGTCCTTCCAGAAATGTCATCATGCCATATTCTTTTGTACCTATGCATCAGTTCTGCCATCCTGTAACGCTTGTATTATAACTCCACATGTACGACAGAAAGCAAACATCGACCGTCTGTGTACTATACATATGTATATCAATACCCATCATTTGCCTGCCATGTACACTCACAACGTCTTGAGTACGTACGGTTGCTCAGATCCCAGCGACTCTACGAACCGTTTGAGAAGTACTCGTGTGCAGGTGACCTCATCTCCGCGATCATCGCCTTTCCGTACACCTCCTCCTCAACAGTCTCCGGCTCCTACGCCGATCGTAGACTCATTGTACATCACAACGTGCACACCCATGCTCGCAAACGTTGTGCGCCCACCAATAGCCAGATAGAACCGCGGTCGCGGGGTGATCGCTCGTCGCTCAGGCCGAGGATCTTGCGATTCCACGGCGCATCGCTCCGTACATCTCGTGCAGCGTGCGCCGTAACTCCTCGAGAATGCACCCTCAAACTCTACTCTTATCTCGAAATGCTGCTAGATCCTGTAGTACAACCACCATGCCGTAGGATGTGGGCCTGAAGAGACGCAGGATGTGCAACAAGAGCTACTGTCTACAGCGAGTCAATCGTCCCCGGCCAGAACCCCGGCCCGTTCTTGTTGATCTCATACCACGGCACATCATGTGCCAACAGCACCCTGACTCGCGGGTACGTCTCTACCAGCTCCCGGATCCTCCTCATATGCAGCGCCGCCGCCTCCTTGTCCCGATGCGCGCACCCATACACCTCATGCGTCGGGATGTTCGCCTCCCCAGTGATGAGCCTCCAATCGTGTGCGCTGTCGCCCGCAAGGTACACCCACCCGCCGTCGGGAGACGTCCGCGCGAGGATATTGAGGTGCCCCGGGCAGTGCCCGTCCCCAGCGTCGACGATGTAGATGCTCCCGTCCCCGAAGAAGTCGAGCGCGTGCGGGAAGGGTCCGAGCGCAGGCCAGCGCTCGGGGTCGAGGAAGCGCGTGCGCTCGAGCGGGACGAGAGCTGCGCGGTACAGCTTCGGGTACCCGTCCTCGATGCGAGAGCGTGCATGCTCGCCGAGGAGGAACGTGGCGTTCGTGTATGGGGCAGCGTCGCCGATGTGGTCGAAGTGGATGTGCGAGAGGCAGATGTACCTGATATCGCGGGGTGTGAGCCCGCCATGGGCGAGCGAGTCTGCTGCGTCTGCGGGCACGGATATGTCGAACGTCATTTGTTTGATGCGTTCGAGGTAGGCAGGGACGAGCAGGTTCTGCCAGTCCTTCCGCACTCCGAGGTCGAAGACGAGCGTGTCATTGGTCTTACTATGGCGCAGGAGGAAGGCGAGAGAAGGGATATTAACTCGTTCCCCTGGCTGCGCGGTGTCGATTATGTGTTCGAGAGGAACGTTGAGGAAGCCGGCCTCGAGTGCGGAGAGCAGGCAGTATGCTTGGTCGGGTCTGTGAGTGGGTAGATTCGACATTTGTCTTCACCATCTTCCGAATCGCTATGGGGAATATAAAACATTGCTCACACGGTGGGAGTCCGGCGCAGTTGATAAGATATGATGCACATGAGGACGTGACGTACCTTTTCTGATCCTGGCCAGCCCGCAATGCGGGGATAGAGGGAACTCTACAATAATCATACATGGACTAATGAAGTACAACAGCGACGTGATACATCGAGCAATAAGTCACTGCGGAGTCTAAGTCTGGTCCTGTAGGTTGTTCGTGTCCTAAGATACTAGATGATTATGCACGCGCCGTGCCACTAGTACCCGTCTCACCCTTCGACGGCGGCTCACTCGGTCCGCCAATCTCCCCAGTCTCAATGAGATCCTGCCATACCCTATCCATCCAGTCGACAACAGCACCGACCTTCCTGAACGTCTCCCCAACCTCCCGCACGAGCACCTCGTCTTCGAAACCCTTGATCGCTGGCGGCTTTCCTCGCTCCCTCTCCCACCCGACGAACACGCTTTTGGGATTCTCGAGCCCCAGATGGAGCCGTGGCGGATTTCCTGGCCGGCCCCTCCCCGTCTGCATGTGGATGGGCGTGGTTGGTCGACTGTTACCGTCGGGGTGAGGCGGGGCGGACACGAGCCACACGGCGAGACCCTGCACCAACCGCTTCTGCAGGAGGAGAAACACAGGGTCGCGCGGCTGTAGCGTCCGGTCGACGGCTGCACGTAGGCGTTGCTCTTCCTCGGGCCCACAAGGATGCGCGTCGTCTGCGCACGCACGACGAACATGGACGACCTCGTCCGCGAGGTTGACGACCTTGGTGTCCTCCGCGCCAGGCTGCTCTTCCACAGACGCCTTGAGCAACGTCCAGATGCGCTCGGTGAAGCTCGCCGGACCATCCTCGCCTTGTGCCGCCGATGAGGTATGGGACCGCGCGGGCAAGCGGACGAGGGATCGGAGAGATGCGGTGATGACGAGGGCTTGAAGGTAGTTCTGAGCGACGAGCAGCGCAGGGCATGTCACGAAGAATGGAGGCGGGAGGGCGTTGGGCGGCTTAGCGGTTTCGCCAGGCTGGACGCCGTCCGAGCGTGCCTCAGGTTCTGCGCCAGGGATGTGGATGGTAGGCAGGGGACAACTCACGGGGGCACCTGCGCCCAAAGCCTGAGCGAGTCGGAGTGCCCAGCGACGATGCGGAGGCTGTATCGAATCTGCAATGGGAAACAGAGACGTGTCGAGTTCGCTGATCCACGTCTTCCACGCAGGCTCGAGGCGACTGGGAGGCCACAGTCGGAGTATCAGTGCCTTCTCGCGGAGCATAGCTTGCTGAGTGACCATGACCTTGAGATCCTTCTCGTCCATGGATCCCAACACGAACTGCGAGAGATCCTCCTTCATCGCCTCCGTCAGCTCCAAGACTGCACGAGTTGTGTCGCAGACAAGTGTCGCGAGCTGCTTCGTCGACGCCAATTGGTTGGGCTCGTCAACGGCTCGAATGAGGTTGTCTATCTGCGCATCTCTAGCGGGAGAACATCGCTCCCGAAGGGCGACGAGTATCTCCCGTAGGTGGACGATGGCGGATCGTAGCGGTGCGGACGTCGGCGATAGCGGGGACGACAGTGTGGTGAGAACGTGGTGGCTTCGAGGTAGCAGGGGTTTCAGGGCAGCATGAAGATCTCCGTACAATGATTGCAGACGAGTGAGCTGCGTGGCCGGAGACGGATCGGAAAGTGACTCTAGGACCTGGCGCGGCGGCAGCACGTTGAGCGTAGTGATGCGCCATGAACCTGGACATACACACCTCGTTCCAGAAAGCACGATGCACTACATCCTTCACGCGGTCTTCTAGCTTCGGAAGCTCGCCCTCATGAGCCTGCGAGTTCGTTCGCGGCCCCGACATCATGGATAAGAGTGATTTTCCTGGAGGGAGTACGCGTTCTGGATCAGTCGCCAGGAGATGGAGAAAGAAAGTATGATTGAGGGTCTGAACAAGTTCAATTGGTAGCACAGTGGGGCCGAGGGTAGACACCGGGAGTGGTGTGGCAAGCGGGGGAGGTTGCACGATTGATATGTCCTTCCCGTCCGGGTATAATCCACCAGGAGATATGCTGCGGACGCTGTGAGGAGTATGCGGGGTATGTGGCCTTTGTGAATCCTCAAGGTCATGCGAATCGCGTTTGGCGAGGCCGAGATGTTGCTGCAGAGCACGTAGCGATTCCTCGTCCTCCTTCGACGGCTCCCAGAACCCTTCCGCCGCTAGCATGTCCAAATCCCTCTGCAGCTCCTCATACTTCATCTTGGTCTCCGGAGAATCGACCCGCACGCCATTGAGGAGATATCGAAACTCGGAAAGCACGCGGCGCAGAACGGAGTTTGTCGGATGAGCTCGGGCTTGAGCTTGTAGCTTGTATATGAACTTCTCCATCAAGGCAAATCTGAGCAGATGATACACGAAAGAGGGATTCGGAGCGGTGATGTTGCGAGTGCTGGTGGTAGAGGTTAAGTATAAGTAAGTAGGATACTTACTCAGACTGTATCTGCTGCCTGAGATGACGACAGCGGTATTTTCGCCGACATTCTCGGAGATGTGAGAATTATGTAATGCCCCTGACGAGCGCCCGACTTCAAGACTTAACCGCAAACCACGAAGCTGCAAAGGTTGCAAACCGTCCCATCAGCCTATCTGAGGTCACAGTTAAAGTCCTCATAATGCCATGCTGGTGCCGATAACAGTACTGATTACACAACGGTCTCGATATACGACCGCGACAGCTCGCCAGGTCAAGAGTTGAAGGCGCGCGCGGCCGCCTGGTGGTTGCCCCACATCAGCCTCTCTGGTTTACCGCCCTTGAATATAAATCAAACAGATGATACAGAAAGACGGTGTGGTGGTAGTAGTACTTGGACATAAGTACTGTATGTTTCCGGCGATCGCGAATCTGCGGATTATGTAAACGTTGTCTAACGGGCGCCAGCCCGCACACGCTGGCTTCGAGCACTCAGTCGACTTAACCACCGCGACCAGGTCCAGGTGAGTACTTAGCTCCAGAGGTTCGAAACAGACTATCTTGTGCCTTCAACGTTCAAACTTGTACAGTGGCGGTCTTGCGTAAAGTGACGGAGCCGCGAGAAGTTAGAACGAACATGTTCTATGTCTCACGCCGGCTTCCTGACACCACGCATGTCAACTTACGTATGGGCAGCGCCGCCTCTCCAGAGATTGCAGAGGAGCGCTACATATTGACCGCTGCTACCGTGAATTCCAGGAAGTGCCGATAGCTTCTTCTGCTCGGAAAACGAGACCTCGTCGCCGACATCTAGGCCAGAATTGGCTGAAGCTGGGCGCATGTCGTAATCTGATGGGAAGGTACGGCTTCGACACGCTCGGCTCGGTCGAGGTAGGGCCGTTCTCTCCCCTTCAATGAGCCCGCTCAATTAACCGCCTACGGGAGACAAGGGAAACATGGTCGCACGTACATGCCGACTCCGAGGTTGACCTTTCTCCGACACTTCACGCCTCGTGCTTGAGTTGATGATGGGGTAGCAGGCAGACGTATGGTACTTTGCAACAGCGGACGACGTACACGACTCGAATGCCCAGTTGACTGCGTAAATGCAGCATGGCGGCAGTTCGCACGCGCCTCGGAGGTTCAAGAGGGTGGGGACCATGTGGATGAGTAGGCACAATAGAGCTGAGCTTCTGAGTGAGCGCAAACATCGTGTTATCGGAAACGAAACCAACGGTAGGCGCGTAGCTGACGACCAGTGGTGTCTGATATTGAGCGAGGTTGCGTCAGGCAGAAGCACTGCATGCGGGAATGCATAACCGCGCGGAAATGTAGCATCAGATAGGTACAAGCATGAACGTAACTAGAGCAAGCTATTTGATATGGCAGTCGTTTTCGCGACACTTGAGACTTGGCACCTCATATCTTTAGAAGGCCATGGGCAAGAGCGACGGTTAGGCTGTCTGGGTCGGTTCTAGCCGTGGCGTCCGCCTCGGGGAGAGGCTGACGCGGTCCTCGTGCGAAGAGGCTGACTAGGAATTCTTGGCTCGGCTCTCGGGGTCGCCCTGTCGTCTGAGAGCGAATCGGAATGCGTTGTCTTCTGTTTCTTTCTCCCATGCCTATGATCCTGGGCACGGATCATGACGGAGGCACCATACAACGACAGGCACTATTCCACAAGTCAATACGGAGAGATATCCACAATGTTCTCGAGATGCATACCTTCGTGAGCGGTGTAGAACCGGACAAGCCTGGGAAGTCCCTCGTCGACCATACTTTGAAGACACCGCCGAAGCAGCTCGCGAGGACCGGGATCCTATGCGATAGCCCGCCATCATCTGTGCTCTTCGAGAAGACGTCGAATACTCGATACCGCAGCAGAAAGGTGCCCTCCTCTCTGACGGCAAGGTCCTATCGTGTCATCAGCTAAACTGTGACTCATGGAATGTGGGGATGCACTTGCACCGAAGGCATAGGCCAGTACTTCGCGATTGTTGAAGGCTATGGTGATCGGAGTTGTGACAAGAGTTCCTGCCAAGATTTCTGGCGAGTTCGACGACTCTCGGATGGCATAGTTCCCATGGTATGCGACTATATCGTCGTCCGAGTTCGAGAGGTGCGTGGAGGTACCAGCCTTCTATCCCAAAGACGGTTCGTTACGAACTATATGATGTAGTAGCAATTAACGCACCAAAAGCCCTGAGGTCGGCTTGAGCGTGGTCCTGTGTCGCCGGTATGAGATGAATCTGGCGTGCTAGATCGGATGGACACGCACGGGCGCAGAGGCGGCGTGAAGGGTAGAGCGCCGTTTGAATTGACGGACGTCTGAGTTGTTTCGGCCTCGACAACAACGGGAAAGAGGTCAACTTGGCATACCATACCAAGCATCAGGGTGTCACTTTACGCTGACTTAGCCAGCTGTTCTGCAAAAGGTAGTATGACCACTTACTCATATCCCAGGATCTCTTCCTCCCACTGTCTCGATGTCCCAGCTCCATGCATCTCGAAGAAGCGCACTTGAAGGACGGGAGGTGGATCAAGGGCTCGTTTGTCCTTCCGTGCGAACCTGTCACGGTACACATGTCGGTACCGCTGTGAACCACCGATGCCACAAAGTCCACGCACTTTCTCCCTGCATCTGCCTTCTGTATCTCATCAGCCACTACACGAACAGTCTTGCCGGCGAATGGGCCGTGAGTGAAGGGAATGGGACCGCCATCGACGGTAGGACTTGCAGACGAGGGAATCTGCATTGTGCAGATGAGAGCGAGTAGCAAACCAGTAGTAACCAGATCCGTACTGTGCATGGGCCCTGGCTAGATATCATCGGGGGTACTGCGAGCGGTGGGTGGGTCAGTGGTGCGGGATGTGGGGGCAAATATCATTGCTGGGCAAAGTCCGAGTCATCTCCTACCCAATAGTTATAAGCTCGGAGACAGCCCTGCACGGGTCTTCGAAAAGCCTGACATACGCTGGAGCCGATTCCCGGGGCCAGGTTAATCGCGATGCATTTGGTTTCCGTAGGAAGCCATGGCGTAAGGCGTCCAGATGTAGTAGTTGGGGCCTGGTTGGGACACAGCCGCACGAACCTTGGCGATTCCTGATGGGAGTTGCCAAACGAGAGCAAGAGTAGCGCGATCCATGATCTCTCAGCAAATCGAGAATTATCGAAGCTTGGAAGACTTACTGGTTTCCAGAGCTTGTAGAGTTTAAAAGGAGTGGAACTGTTTTGATTGCTTACGCGCTTACGAACCGGACGGAGCTTTCAGTGATAATGGCGAAAATATTTAGTCGGGGTCTGTTGGCACGTCCGGGCCCCGGGTCCGAGTTCTTTCGCCTTGGAACAAGCAGAGACAGGACCTCCTTGGAGACAAGAGCTGGTTTCTGTAAACCCTCAACGTTCAACATCGACGCTATTACCGGAACGGGCGGGGACGGGAATGTCATACTAGCGTGTCCCCAGATCTTGCACAGGAAAGACGCGTCGGGCGATATCTCGGTCCCTTGCTCTTCGATTCTCTTGGTGTTTTTGCAGGACGGTTGGCACTGGTCTCGCGCACCTATGTGTGAATTTTGGTGGCAAACGGATGAGAGGAAGGGCAGGTATCTGGGAAACAGTTGTTTGACCCCAGTACTTGCACACAGCCGCCCAGCGAATGTCACGCAGAGTCACCGAGCCGACTGATGCCGTGGTCAAACTCCGCTGATCAGCTGCCCGTTTTGGGTGTGTGTACCACTGTCTATTCAAGCTCCGACGCACTCGGGTGTGGCTGTTGTCACGTCTCTAACCCTTCCCTCTGTTCACCATCTTTCTGGAGCAGACCGATGCTCGGAAAATTATGAAACATCTTCATTACAAACTACAGACTTTGCCTGAGAAGCCTCGAGGAGAGACCGCAAGAGACAGGCTCGGCAGGAGGCAGCCTATGGTGACCTTGAGGTAGGTCGGCGTATAGATCCACACACAGTGGGGGTAATTCCCATGGCATTCACTCAGGTTTTTCTGGAGTACGTTTGTCAGATGCTAGGCTATCTGCTGATATTTGTTTGGCCTTTTTCTGTGCAGTTTTGAGACACTTACAGCTCCTTGTACAAGATCTGGGGTCAACGAGCGCCTGTTCAAGATCTGGGGACACGCTAGTAGTATCCGTGCAGAAGTAGCTCGCGCCAGTGGAGTCCGCGTCTTCGCGCTGCGGTCTATCCGGCAGCAAGGTGCCCCAACGACGGAAGTGGGACGAGGCTGATCCGAACACGATGCATTGAACCCGAACGCACGGGAATACCCAAAGTCCAGGGGTCGGCACAAGGTTGAAGGGTGTCTTCGAAGTTCGCGCACCGGGGCACTTTGACACCGCAACGAAGCTTCTTCTCTGCGCATCTGACCTCGGCGGATGCCATGACCTCCGTGGCCGTTGAGTTGTTACCTTGTGTGCAAGGTTACCTGGAGGGTCATAATTGAAGCTCGTATACGCTCACCCGGTATCCCACGATCATTCAGTTTGATCCGCACACGTGGCTTATGCATATCCATGCAGGAGTCTCATGCAGTCCGCGTTCGTAGGTCTCCACGCTCAGTGCTCACCCCTGCCCATGGCCGTCGAACTCAGGAATTACAGCTACGACAACAGCTCTTGCTGGTTGTGGTGAACAATTCGGCAGTAAGTATTCGCTTTGACCGGGCGAGTCTACGACTTTTCGACCCACCATGCTGAGTAAGTACTTACCCGTGGTTAATTGAAATCAGTTGTGCAGCGCCGTCACCTCGTAGAACTACTACTGGAGCTGAAACATTTAGGCTCTACTACCAGCTTGAAACTCAGCACAGCAAATATGTTGCTCGAGAGTCAACATTCCCCTCGCACGCATCGAAAACGGCAATAATGTTCTCGTCGCATACACTGTCGCTCGGATGGACTCGGAAGACTTAACCTACTCTAAAAAGGTATCACTCGCTCTCCATACGCTACAGTACAAGCTCATACACAAGCCCTGTGTCCCTCGTACTATCATAAAGTCACCCGCCACACGTAGGAGCTTTTTGACCGGCATTGATGCTTAATCCCACAAATTCTCCAACATCGTCCTATTGTGTATCATATCCATAATCTAGCTTGAACTTAGACACACGATTCCGGCACGACGAATGCCCTCGAATACAGCCCGCACACAAGGTTATAGCCGCCGTGGCGGCGCTTCCTAGTTCCGATTCCTTACTCTATTCACTCGCAGACAACATGTTCGTCTCGCCCACGGTATCAATATGCTTTCTGCTCACCGTGTCCAGTTGACGATACGGATGGCCGTACACGTCGTTCTCGAGTCGTGGCAGGTCCTGAAGTCGACCTTTGTTCGACACTTCCCCGGCTTTGTCTGCCCCCAGGCCACGAACTGCGTTCTGTACATTCTTTCGTCAGTGCCCGCACTGGCATGCCATGGCTTATGAATGATCTTACAGAGGAAATGTTGCACGACCAAGTGGAACGAATTTATCGTCTCCGCAGGAGTCTGTAAGTGGTCGTGGTGACATTCCAGAATCCAGACCATATAGTCTCGGAAGCGTCAGTCCAACCTGTCGGTCCGGGCGTGCATGAGGCTTCGGTGCGTGTGGAAGCCGATCCCCCGGAAATTGGACCCCTGTAAGCCACGATGCAGAGCGGGGCTAAGTAGGAGCTGACGGGGTCTACGCAACCCGAGTTACTGCGTCAGGCACATTCTGAGCGGGCTTCAGCCAAACATCATGACATGCCGGCACACAGATCTGGCTGAGATTCGGACTGAGCGGAGGACATATACTGGTGGACACAAAACGGTAAACATACCTATGTGTGTGGGAGGTGCTCGGGAAGGTACATTGTGCTTCGGCCACGCTGCGTCGGACGCTATGCGACAGCATATCACGCGCCACATATACATAGCATCGGAGAGGTACGAACCCCAATACGTAAGTCATACGTCCCAATCACATCCCGCGAACTTCTGCGCGAACCCAGGAACTACAACCTTTAGACCTGACCGCTGGACCCAAACGGTCCGGGATTCGGACGCAAAAGCCACGCGTAGTTGGTCTGGGCCCATTGCAAGTCCGGCGATAGGCTGACCCGAGTATCTGGTGAAGAGGATGTCTCGGAACCCTCAGGCTGGCTCCGAGAGCTCTCCGTGCCGTCTGCGGACGACTCGGAACGTCCCGTCTTCTGTCTCTTCCTTCCCTTCCCAATTTTGTGGTCCTCCGAACGGATGTTGACCGACGCTCCTAACAGCGACAGACGCTGTCCTCAAGTGAGAGACTGACAGATGGTACACTCCAGACGGTAGTCTGCATACCTTTGTAAGCGTGGTCGAACCGGACAAGCCTGGGAAGGTCTTCGTCGACCAGATTCTGAACACACCGCCGAAGCAGGTGGCGAGCACCGGGGTCCTGTAAGATAATCCCCGATCCTCTGTCGTTTTAGAGCAGACGTTCGCAATGCAATATCGCAGTGCGAACGTGCCCTCCTGTTGAACGGCAAGGTCCTGTCGATGACGGGAGGATGACCGCTCAATGAGCTCATGGCACAGGGCATGGACAAGAACGGCACTTGCACTGAATACAAAAGCCAGCACTCCTCGGTTGTTGTGGCACAGCATCATTGGGTTGGCGACGCGCGCTCCTGCTAAGATCCCCGTTGAGTTGGTCGACTCTCTGATCGGATAGTTGCCATAGTATGCGACAATATCCGAGTTCTTCGACGGCTGCGCCGATGTATCAGGCTCCAAGCAAAGATATACTTTGTGACGAGGCAGTAAGAGAACGCACCATCCACCCGGGGACCGACACATGAGGTGATGACGTCCCGAACCTAGCGTGACTGCCAGTGAGAACATCAATATGTCGTGCTGATGAATCAGACACGCACGGAGCTGGTAGAAGCAGCGGGACCGGCAAGACGCCGCTGGTCGTGTCTGTGAAAGGGCTTCCTGCAAAGATGTGCGGCATCGCTCTCTCTCGTGTACTGCCGCAAGGATTTGCCTCGACGGCGACGGGAAAGAGGTCGACTTGGCATACCAAACCGAGTGTCAGGGTGTCGCTATCCGCCTCAGCCACGAGGACCTACGTGAACAGGTGTGGTCACTCACTCGAAGTCCAAGATCTCCTGCTCGTACTGTCTGGGCGTCCCAGCATGAACCACCTCGAAGAAGCGCACTTGAACGACGGGAGGTGGATCGAGGGGTCGTTTGTCCTTCCGGGCGAACCTGTTGCCATGTCGGTACGGCTGTGAGCCACCAATGCCACAACGTCTACGCACTTTCTCCCGGCATCTGCCTTCTGTATCTCAGCAGCGGACGTCCGAACAGTCTTGCCGGCGAATGGGCCATGGGTGAAGGTAATTGGACCTCCAGCCGCGCTGGGGCCTACAGACAAGGGCACCTGTCCTGGGTGGATGAGAACGGGTTGCAAGTAGAAGGTACTGGTAGACGAGTGTGCGCACCGCGTAGGGGCCCTGATCAGACACCATCGACATCGGAAGTACTTGAAGCGCGTGGGGATGATGAGGGGACGGTCGTTATCGAGCTGGGTGTGAGGCAGACGACAGCACTGGATAGGGTTAGAGACCTGACTTACCGGCCTCGCCGATGAATGCTTAAGACCTCCAGGCCAAGCTAGGGAGAGAGGATCTGGTGTGGCAGATGACCGTATGTGGTGAACGCCGTCCACGCACCTTGGCTCCCTCAAACATGTACGCAAGAGCTTGCCTCAAGTTCGAACTTTGTTTAGCCGACCGCGGCCCGTGATGCTTTTCTGGAGGTGGCAAGGGGCAGACCTGAGGAGGATGGGACCATCCGGATTTTGTTTGCGAGGCGCTATTCGGCAATACCTGCAGCGACGACATTGAGATATCCTTGAGCACTGAAAATGTTACTGCAAGTACTGCGGGGACGTGCCTCCAGATGTTGGCGCCGGAGACAAAAATGAACACAGCGACTCTACATCTACACTTGTCCCGACTACTGTCCAGCAAACGCGCTCAAATGGACGCCGCCTCAGGCTGAGACTTCCTCGGAGCATCCTCCCACGCACCAAACGCGTCGTCATCGTCCGCGTAGGTAGCAGTGTCAGGCCGCGCCAACGTATCGTCTGACGAAGTGGACTCGCGCCGTGCTGCCTCCTCTTCGGATGCATGGCTAGCTAGCATGCTCGCTTCCTCCCCCTCTCCTCGGGAGAGGCGCCTGCTCCGCGAACCATTCCCGATCAGCTTCAGCGATACGCCCGAAGTTTTGCGCTGGATCCTGGGGAAGCAGACAGCCTAGGCGATCGCGGAGATAGCGGTGACCTTGTCCCAACTTGACCCTCCTCATCACTGACTTCTCCCAGCTGCCACATCGCGGCGTCTTCGTGTTCAGCTTCGACTTCATGAAGGGCCTCTTCTTCGTCCCTGCCAGATCCGGCGAAGCTGCTCTTCGTGGTACTGCGGTGACCGCGTGTTGACAGGGGGACGCCAGAAGAGGGCGCGGCGACTTTGTCCTCAGGCTTCTTGTATGTCAGGAGTACGACACCAGAAACGAGGACGGTCATGGAGCAGAAGATTAGGAACAGGGTCCAGGACTGGTACGAGTCGACTTCGTCATTGAAGATCTAAATCATGGTGAGTTGGACGGGTCAAGGGCGCCGATAAAGTGCTTACTAAGGAATCGAGGAACCTGGGGTAGCCTATGAGTCGACGGAGTACAGACAGTCTGGAGGATGGGAGACGTACCCTAACCCGGTATAGACACCATAGAAGACGGGTACCACGAGAGTAGAGTCGTATACTGCCAGACCCTTGTTCAAGCATATGATTTGACATATGGCAGTGACAGCCAGGAATATGAACGTGAACACGACGGACGCATGGCCGAATTGGTTGCCAGTGTTCTCATGAGACATGGCACCCGAGATGAGTTGGACCCTGTGATACCAGATAAGTCTGATGCATGATGGAGCGTTGAAGAACACGCACGCTGCCTTTGCGAAGACGAGACATGCTCCAGCGAGCCCGCCTCCGCAGCACGCCCAGCCAATACCCAGCGTCCAGGCTATCCGCTTCTCGTCGTGCGGAGCGGTCCAGAGCTCGAGTTTCTCTCTTGTCCACATCATTGAGTTGTCCCAAAATGCCAGGAGCTTCCCGCCGAAGGTTGCCGGAGATACTAGCCCGCCTGCCCGCGCCCTCATGCCTGCGAACGGTTCTGAGGTAAGGTCGGAACGGGCCGCAAGCACTCGATCGAGTTGAGATGCAAATGTAAAAAGGAGCATGAGAGCGAACGCCATAAAGAAGAAATATGCGAGCCAGTTCCCGCGATTCCACAGTTCTGTAAGGTGCATTGCATCCGTCTCCGTCGCAAGTCCGCTGTTGATCGAACCGAATGCGACGATACCGATTACCCCGATGATTACTATGATGGTTCCCTATCATCAGATGAGTACAGGGAAAACAACTCAGCGAATTGACGACCTACGTAGATGTCGTACTTCGTAACTGGGGTATTGACGAGGAATTTGGCGAACAAAAAGTTGAAGATTAGTGATGTGGATCCGAGAGGAGCAACGTATTCTGCAGCGTTTGTAAGCGGAAGAACGGCCCTCAAGTCGACCTGACCATACCGGCTCGCATGTACTGGAGAGCAAGAGTGCTGCCAATTAGTTGGGATAGACTATTGAAGACAATTAGCAATCATAACATGGACTGGAGAGAATCCAACGTCATGCGGCCCTGTAATGTCTGTATGGAGTCCGGAGTCTCGAGAGACCATGCTGGGAACACACCCAGGAGAAGACGTGGTATGACATTTTATACATTCTGGAGCAAGGGCAACGACCATATCCGACCCACATAATATGTCGCAATGCCCGTCGGTCCACTTCACGCATAACGGCGTCATAGAGACCAGACAGACAGGGCACAAATTCAGACTGAACCCCACCGCCGCGCTTCTGACATACTGGGAATCGCCGACCACGCGAGATCTCCGACGCGTCGGCACAGCGATCTTGACCCGCCATTAGCCGCCAAGCTCCCGGTGTTCGGCGAATGTTTGCATATGTCTGGGCAAGTTGGATTGCGCATGGACGAGCGGAGGTTGTGCAACGTATTGCGAACGCCGTCCTCAGAAGACCGACTATCATTACGCAAGGGATACTACTTTCAGATGGGAGAGTAGCATGTCTATGGCCGCGCGAAGTCACCTCTCAGTCGCATGATATTGATCTCTTATTTTCGCACTAACAGGAGAATCCGCCGGTAGCGTCTGAAAGGTATCCCCTTGCGGTGGTATCCATCCCAGACCCGTCCTTCAGAGACGACGTGATAGAACCCGAGGGGCACGACATCGACGCGGAGGCAGTTCATGGAAGGGGGGTGCTTGCTCAAGATCCGCATGCGCGTTCGACGCGGCTATAGACAGGCGAAGCATGCGTGGAGCAACCCGCAGCCACAGCCATCGCAGCGTTCGTTCCGAATACGAAGAGAACCGAGAGCTGAGCTTCGCGACTCACATGTACAATATCATTCCGAGCAGCCATAGCGGTCGTAGCCATTCCCGCCGACGCGCGGACTTCGGGATCGCGCTGGTCCGCACCTATCATCATCCGACGCGGTCAGCGCGCTCCGGGGTGTATGTATGCACTGTACTCACATGGTCCAGCTTCGTCAAGTTCAGTCCGGCAGCGTTCAGAATCGAAGCCAAGGTGATGATGGCGAGGCCGATTATGAATGCGACCACGGGGCTTGCATGGTGGGCAGGGACGGGGTCATTGGGCAGTATTTCAGGCGCAGCGGTGAGAGCAGGCGTCGACGTCGTGGTCGTGGAGGCGTCCATGCACAGGAAGAGGAGGAGGGCGTCGACTCGACGAGCAGCAAGAGCAGAACAGCGATGAGCAGAGGGGTATGGTGGTCGTCTGAGTCGTCGTCGCCGTCGTGCTCGCCGTCTCCGCGCAGCCGCTGGTGCACCGCTCGACGTCGGTGGCCCCCACCGGCCGTTCCCGGGCGCCCATATGTTTCCGGCGCCAAACAGCACAATGACGGTGAGCTCGCTGCTCAATGTGACTATATGCGTCTCGAACGTTGAACTTGCACTCTCAGCTACCTACACCCGAACAGAACACAAACAGGCTGTACTCAATATCCTGCTGCGATGGATTACGATGAGGACTACGACCAGCTGTACGACGAAGACGAAGAGAACTACAACCCCGATGAGTTCGACTTGGGCCCCTGCCTGAACGCCCCGGCTGCGCAGCTATACACGACGAAGCAACTACACAGTATGTGTGAGAGATGGGGAGGAAGTGAGATGGGGGTCTGATACGTCGCCTGCCAGCTCTCATTCACGAGGGCGTGATTGACTTAAACCCGGCGTACCAGCGAGGTGTGCGACTTGCCTTTGTCTCATGAGCCCCCTTCTCACCCTTCGCAGAGGTTGTATGGCCAGAAGCGAAGCAAATCAAGCTGCTGGACTCCATATGGCGGAACTACTATGTTCCACCCATTGTCTTCGCGGTCATCAGGGACGAGGATGGTGAGGAAGTCCGGTGTTGCGTGGACGGCAAGCAGCGCCTCACCTCGATACAAAAGTTTTTTGACGGGCAGGTAAGCATCCCCACTCGCTGTGTGAGCGCATTCCGACCACCCCTCCCCAGATTCCATGTACGCTGCGCAACCCCCTGTGCACCCGCCCGCACATGTTGACGCTTCAGCAGATAAGCACTGGCGGACAGGCAAGAGCTGGTGGTACACAAGCTCGCAGACAAAGAAGAAATCACGTCCAGAAGTACCCCAGTGGTGGAAGAACGACTTTGCCAGCAAGACCATCACATGTGGTGAGTGCCGCTAGCAGGTCGCCGCGCCTGGGTTCTAACCTGGGACAAGTCGAGTACCACAACCTTCCACAGATCCAGGAGCGCGACATATTCCAGAGAGTGCAACTGGGAGTAGCGCTGTCAGCTGCAGGTACGTCTCTCCATTCGCGGTCCGCCTCCTCACCCATTCCGCTCTTCCACAGAGAAGCTGCAAGCGATCCCATCACCACGCACGGAATGGATCATCCAGCTGCAGACTCGTTTCTTCACGCACGAAGAAAATTTGACGCAGAAGATGGACATCGCATCCAAGCGCGGGCAAGACTTCCAGCTCATCGCAGGACTCGTTTACTGCTGCGATCAGTACCCCGAGCAGGCGCAGCCAAGCTCCAAGAATCTCGAGCGCTGGCTTACGAGCGATGCAGAGCCCCCGCAGCAGTTCAAGGAGACCATCCTGAGTGTCTTTCGCGCGCTGTGGCACATTGCAACGGACGCGAAGCTCAAGTACGGCTTCAGCGATATCAAAAAGCGTGTGGCGCCTGCCGAATTTGTCTTCACCGGTCAGTCAGAGTACACTGCATCCTGTCGATTCAAACATGTGCTGACTTTATTTCGTGAAGGAGTGGTTCTGTACGTCCTACGAGACGCCTCTTACGAAGACCGCGCGCAGGCAATATATGACATGCGCACGCACATCCGGCAGAAGTTCAGCGATGTTCGTATGCGACGTGACATAATCAAGGAGTTGTGGACGTTCGTCGAGGCATTGGCGGACAGCGTACCTGTGCAGGAGACAAAGCCGAAGAAGAAGGGCAAGGAGAGGCGGGCAAGGGATGACGGCGACGAGAGCATGGACGACGACTACCGCCCCAAAAAGCAGTCGAAGAAGAAGTGAAGACTTCTTTCCAATGGCCAAGTTCGTCCGCGTATGACTCGAGGAACTTCAATCAAAGTCCATCTAGTATCGCATTCGCTCGAAGCCGCACCCCATGATATATTATGTTGTACAACTCCCCACTACTGTTTCCATCACGCATTTACCCACTGTATTTTGCTCGCGCGGCGTACCATATCCCCTCTGGGTCCGTTACGGTTCGCGCGTGTTTCAACAGCAGCTTGTCCCTCTCCTTCGCATCCACGGATATGTCAGCGAGGAAGGGCGAGATCTCTTCGATCTTCCAGCGCGGGCGTGCCAGGAACAACTCTGCGAACCGCGCCCCGGGTTCAACTGGAAGCTCGGAGGAAGGGAAGTAGGTGAGGAGGGTTTTGGGGGGATCGGACAGGCTGTCGATCGAGGTCAGGTAGTTGCCCTGCGCGCAAACATTAGCTTTTTGCACGCGCAAGCCACCATGAAGGACATACAGAGAGCAGAGGCAAAGCCACCTTGTCCTCAAAGGTGTCTCCTACGGCTTTGCGCCATTGAGCAAGGAAGGCCTTGTCGTGCGCCGGGTCGTTCTTGAACCACCACGTCAGCCGCAACCACGTCTTCGCGAGCGAAATCGTACCCGGTATGCACGTAGGATTCCAAGCCCGACCTCCCTGATCACTGCATCCACATCCATTTCCCATGTCCCTCTGTTCTCGTCTACGCGCCCGAACCAGCCGAGAACCTGGCGCGAGACGGCGCTGCGAATGTCGTGGTCATCCTCGAGCGCGGAGACAAGCGTCGCAATGGGAGCGGCTGTGTGCGGAAGGGAGAGGGAGACAAGGTTCGTGAGGATGAGTTCGAGGATGGTTGTGAGGTGCGATCGTGCGATCGGTCGTAGCTCGCCTGCGATGATTGTCTTGGTTAGTCCGTATTCCAAGCAAGGCGGGCGCAGGAGGCTAACCGTTCAGGATGAGTATTCTGCGGTCGCGCAGGCCTTTGTCAAGTTCGGCGTTACTGGCTTGGATCGTACTCCGCGCGTCCTCATATGTGAACTTCTGCCTCTTTTCCTGCGATGTGACGTAGTCTTCAGTAGCGAATGTGCGAGAGCAGACACGGACCACGTACCGAGACATCATCGTCGCTGTTGGTATCCATGTCTTCGTCCTCGTGGCCCTCGTCGTACTCTCTTCCTCTCAGGAGCGAGTTCAACTTATGCAAGCGCGGCACACTTGGTACGAGTTCGATCACCTCCTTGAGCTGATCGCGGATGAACACCTCCTCAACGGGCTCATCATCGTCTTCGATGTTCTCTCCGAGTGGGTCGGACGTGACTACGAGGATAGAGTTGGAGAGGACCACAGAGCGGACGGTGTAGGTCTTGTCTGCGGTACAGAGGACTGCGTCCTCGTCTGTGGCACCTATGATCGTGAACCTATGAACGAATCAGTATCGAGAGTAGTAAAGTACGCAGCAGTAATGTGCACCTCGGCAAATTCTCTGTGTCTGATGACTCGATGAGTTTACATATATCGGCAGGGAGCTCCAATAGTTTGAAAGTCCCGGTGTCGGTGGAGGAAGAAGGGGAAAAGCGAAGTTCGCACTGCTCGGTTATCCCACTCATCACAATGGTCTCTACAACAGGCTTTCGGTAGTCAGAGCAGTATCACAGCCAGAGCGTAGTACTTACTCACTTGACCCGACCCGACTCGATGGTTATGGTGTGGAGCAGGCGCACAGACGCGCACAGGACGCGTCGGGACGCGACAAGTCACAGCACGTGGATAGCCACGTCACGGAGGCGAAACTTAAGCGCCTAAGCCCTAGTGGCTAAGCACGATCTTCTATGTAATTCAACTTGAAGTTCTAACGTCGAGCCCGACCGGCACTATTCAGCCTCACGATCCCTCCGAGAGAACGTCCGTGTGAGCTTTGTTTTGGAAAACGCTCACTGATTTTGCTGCTGGCAGAGCTATGAGGAGACGATGCAGACTCTGATTGCGACTTTCTAGATCGATTCATCCGCTGGCATTCTTGTGAGTGTGTCATCCTGCCACATGTTCTTTTGCTGTCTCATGATCACACTCAAGTGGCGTTGAGATGTCATTGCAGACCGAGCCGACAACGTCCGCCTCGCCACTCCCTCAGCGGACGATGTCAGACTCATGATACAGGCCGCGCTGTCATCGAATCAAAGGCATACCCGCCATGGTACGTCCATTCTTATTGGATGGTGGAGATGCAGTGCGTCCGGCGAGTCGTGCATCATAGTCTCCGCGGGAAATCAGTCTGACGTCGTGTGTTTTGTACTCATTGATGGGGCCGTTAAGCTCAGCGTTCAGACACCCGACCATTTGACTTCACGGAGTCCCGCCGCCTGTAGCGCGGGGAGATGTGAGTTATAGGTTCCGAGCTGACCTCCGCACCCGTGCGCGCTCCAACCGCGTCCTGGTGGTATAGTGTGGCATTTAGTCCACTGCTTGAACTCTACCTAGGCTCTGAAACCATGGCGCTCATCGAGCGACAATCAACGTGGATTGAAACGGCCGCATCCCTCGTACCGCCCTGCCTTAGACGCAAGCTCAACAACTGCCAATGACATGCGTCGCGGAAATGTTGAATCAGCAGGCAAGCGCGCCGGTCTATCTGCACGTCAAGCCATAGTAGACCCGTCAATGTAGGCCTTGGGGAATCGTCAACCGCAAGACGCGAGACGGACAGCACTACGATGTCTCAACGTCCGAAGTCTGAGGCAAATACATACTGACCTCCAACTGCTGTTATATCGCCTGACCTCTGCACCTCCGACTCACTCCGCGCTGAGGTAGACTGCAACTTCGCCACGGCCCCTGAACACTGTTGACCTCCGAAGACTTCCTGGCGCTGCTGGGCGAATCAGTACTCCGTGCCGCTCCGTATTTGCTTTTGACGGTAGAGGGCGCCATGGGCCGATCGGACTCTGGCACTGGTGCTGTTTTGCGAGAATGGCTCAAGGTGCATCGGAGGCGGACGACGGCACAGATGCTGAAGATATAAAAGCTGCCGACTTGCTTGAAGGAATAGCAGTTCCTCACTCCTCCTCTGCGATATCCCAAAGCCCAACCTCCCAATTCACTTCACGACCACCCTAATCATCATCCTCGCCATGTTCCTCAACGCCGTCATTGTCGCTGTCGTCGCCGCTGTCGCCTCCGTCCATGCAGCCCCCGCTGCTGCTGATACGAACTACGGAGACGGTAAGTTTCCACATTCTGCCATACCTCGAGACCTTCGCTCTGACATTCGCTATTCGCTTTGCGTCCGCAGCTACTTACTACTACCCCAACGGTGGATATGGTGCCTGCGGCGCACCCCTCCAGAACACCGACTTCATCGTCGCCCTCAGCGCAGACCAGTACGCTGGCGGCGCGAACTGCTGGCGTCATATCGGAGTCAACTGTGAGTGCCCAGCCACTTCCTGCTTTACATGGCATCCCGCTGACTTCCTGCTTCCTGTCTCTCCAGACCAGGGTCAGTGGGTCGACGCTACCATCGGCGACTTGTGCCCCGGCTGCAGCTCGGGCAGCATCGACCTCTCCCCTTCCGCCTTCCAGCAGCTCGCCAGCCTCGATGCGGGACGCATCCAGGTCAGCTGGGACTTCGAGTAAATATGTTTCCGGTGATTCGGCCGGGGCCCCAATACTTAGCAGTAATGCACGACTTGTACCATCCTGCCATTGACGAGTCATAATATGATCGCTGCCGTTCTTCTGCCACTGTTGTTGATCTGAGACTTAAGAAATTAGTGCAGACCGGGAGGCTGCCTCACTTCCTACGACCCGCTGCCAGTGGCCACACCCGGAAGACGAGTGAGGTTCCATATAACCAGTTCCAGTAACACCAGCTTGACGTCGATAGTATTACAGAGGCACGAAAACTGATTCCTAAGTTGAATATCCAGAATGTTGAGATGACAGCGGCTATGCGGCGGTAGGTGGAATCCGAGGGAAGTCGGTAGATGGCGGCGGAATCCCAGCCTGAAGACATGCCTCCACCAGCTTCATCCGCACAGCCTGCCAGACCTCGTGCAACGCTGCAACGTGTGTATACTTGTTAGCGTGCGGCACAGAACAGCGTAACAGTCGCACGACTCACATATGTTCGGCCAGAACAGCATCAGGTACTCGGCGTGCTTTGCGAAACGCTTCGATAATTCGAGTCCGTACATCAGCTCATGGTCATTTTCCCATAGTGTGAGCGCCCTGCGAGAAGGATTGTGTGAGCGTAAACATCAACATGCGCTGCACGAGACGGGCGGGACCGACCTTCGGATGTTGGCGATGAACCAGAAGATGAGGGCCGACTTGCGGTTCGGATCACGCGAGGGCGACTTTGTCTCCATGCTGAAGGTCTTCCAGACCCAGCTGTCACACTCGTCGACATATCGCACTGCGATATTGAGGTTGGTTAATTTATGTGGTGAGCGGACCACGCCAGCTGAGGTTGCCCAGCGACGGAATGACTTACGCCACTCTTCGGCTTTGTCGCGGTAAAACAGCTTGCTTCCGGTGCTGCATTTGTCCGATGAGGTGCGAGACATATTCATGAGTTGAATGCGTCTGAGGACGAAAGTACACATTGAGAGGGGAAGAGCACATACGTCGTGACCTCCGGGACGAAGTTGCGGAACTCGTGTGAGGCCAACATCCGCATACTATGACAACCCGAGCATGTCAGCACTAGCACACCTCACGCTGTAGTACGAGGGCCGGTTAGAACGGGGACTGCTGGTACTCACTGGAAGAGCAGCTCTTTCACCTGATAACCAAACGACGCATCGAGGTTGCACGTGTGCCGCGCGAGCCGCCGCTCGAGGTCGTCGATCTCAAGCCACGCCTGCACCCCGACGTGCGCGCGCTCCGCCTGTTCGACACCCTTGCTCTCCCGCACACGCATGCAGACATGCAGGAGGAGCATCGTGCGCATCGCCAGCGTCCACATGTCATCCGGCTCGACCGTCGCACCTGCTGCTGCGAGGGCCTCCCCTGGAAGCATCAAAGCGAACTACGGGGCCCGCGTGGATGAGCATCAGCGTGAAGGTCAATATGCAGAGGAAGAAGCCACACTCACGTTCTCGGGCTCTCGGACGAGCAGGCTCCCGCTGTCTATCGCGGTGGCACCTGGGAACGCAGCTATGTATGCGTGGAGATTCCCAATCACCATAACGGAAGCCCAGACGAGCCTCCGGCTTTCTTCTCGTCTGAAGTCGCCTTCCGCCAGCCCCTCGGGCCACCTTAGTGTCGACGCGCCGAAAGCCGGTGAGAACTCGAGCATCGACGGCCAACTCGTACCAAGTGAGAGGGCGTGGCAATTGCATCCATGGGAGCTGCCGCTAGACGCAGGCAAGGAAGACGAACTACTTGTGCTGCAGCCATCGGCGCTCGATGAAGACAAAGGGGCACCAAGATAAGGTCTTGCTGGTGCTTGCGCTGCCACGCAATAATCGTTCGGCGCCATCTGCGGGGAGAAGAAGGCTGACTGCGCGGCGGCACTGAACCCCGCATGGGTTGCTGTGGGACGCACACGCGTGAAGGGCGAGTGACCTCTGGGCTTGCTACCTTCGTCCACGGTTGCGAGGGAGAACAGTCTCATCAGCGAATCCAGCAGCAATATCGCTGACCGGGACCGTGCGACGGACTGCAGAGGATGCGACTGCATCTCGAAATAGACGATGAGCTGGGACGAAATTCCTCGTTCTACATCAGTGACTCGGTTCCTGAACATTGCGCACGCACCAATGCGGCCTGTGCAAGCCCGATGTCGACCCAGCCGGTAGCAAGGGCGCCATCGAGGGCCCCGTGCGCCAATTCCAGGAGCTTCAACGCCTTCTGCCTTCCTCGCGGGCCATTCTCGGCGTGGGAACTCTGTACGAACGCTCCAAGAGCAAGTGCGCTCAGCAGGAGACTGGGCTGGAGGGAGCTTCGTCGGGCGGGGTTGAAGAGGGTGTCGAAGAAACGCGGGAGATGCAGGAAGCCGACCCAGCATGGAGACGCTTGCAGAAGAGCCTTCAAATCGGTTATGATCGTGTTTAACGCGGCGCTCCGCTGGGCCTGGGATAGCGAGACGACTACTACGTCAACGTCGCCAGGATCGCGCTCAGTAGCGTAGAATGTGATGAGAGCATCCCACCAGGTCTCGCGCGCGAACTGGGTGCCTGGTCGGGGAGGAATGGCGTGCTCTTGCTCCTCCTGCGCCGCATCTTCCAAGAAGTCTGGGATCTGAAGCTGCGAGTGGTCTGTTGACATGGTGGCACCGTAGTCGTAGGGTAGCAGGCCGGAGTTTGTCACATCCAAGTCCCAAATCATCGCCTATAATAGCTGACTATCAGCAGTAGCAATGAGGTGCACTGCAACGACCTACGTCAGAGAACTGAAAACAATCATGTTCTTGAAGCGGCTCCTGCGCCTGAGTGGTAGAATCCTCCCTGTCAGGTGCTTGTACGTTGGCGTTGGCGTCTTCGCGGGGTTTTGTGCATTTAGCGTGAGTTCTGCCCCCGCTCCGTCTGCGCGTCAGCGGCGTCGTCACCGTCGATCCTTGCTGCGAAGTGTGCTTCCGGGCATTGCTCCGTTCGGGTCCTCGCCGATTGGGCCCCGAGTCGTAGTTGCATTGCTCCATTTCAGAAGGCCGCTTCTGACAATGTTGGCACACAGGCTTCGCGCCGTCACAACGTATTTTGCGCGCCCGGCTGTGGTGAAAGTTGTTAGCGAGTGCCACTGTGATATCGTCGTCGTAATCGCAGAGTACATCAACGGTCAAGGAAGAGGTTGGTGACCAGCTTACCATTGGTAGCAAGCGACAAATACGCGTATCCGAGGGTTGCCGCGCTTCGTAGGAGGTTGGCCCGGGCCAGGGCGATCGTTGGACGGACCCTCCTCCGTAAAGACTGGGTCGTGCAAGCTGGTGAAGAAGATCTGCTGCGACTGCGGCTGGGAGCGGCCTGAAGGCGGTCGGATTGCGGTGGGGATGTGACGGACGTCACTGGGGTCTCGATGAATGAGTCATTCGGGGAGGATTGCAGGACATCTTCAAGTTCTATAGCATCGAGGCCTGCAGATGGATAGTCAGCGAAAGGTTGGATAGACACCATGGCGACAGGACACTGCAAGCTCGACGCAAGCGTGAAGGAGTCGGGGCAGAAGGCGCAAGTCACGAGCGTAGCAAAGGTGGGTTGACTGAAGGCACGGAGACTATCTATAGAGCTCCTCAAGACGCTGCCAACGGCGCTGATCTTAGCTAGTCGAGACGGGCGCCGACGAGGAAAGAGTGAGCATGACGCTGTATGACCGCACAGGAGCGAGTTTCGGTGACAGCGTGTGTCTCTGCAGCGAAGGACACTCACAGTCTCAGATTGCAGCAGCTCAGCAACATCTTCATCCTTTCGACATCCTTCCGGAGCCAGGTACTGGCGTTTCGTGCTGAGGCCTGAGGTTTGAGGAGGAGCAGGAGAAGGATCACTGCAAGTCTGACGAGCGCGTAGCTAGAATTGGAGACCGGGCTCCTCGGACCGGTGTGCGTCAAGCCTGAGCTTGCGCGCTTGAGCTGAACTGTCCATAATCCTGACTCTGAACCTGTCTTCCGGATCATCTTCTGCCTTGCCCACTGCGAATCTCGGACTGCTTGCAATACGCGGGCAGCGCAAACGAACGAAGATATATTCATGATGATTCTGGTGATCCTCGACGCTCGTCGCTAGACTCTCAGCCTCCTTGGCCTGGCTCTGCTTTTCTTTTTACGCGTTCTCGTGCTATGTCAGAAATTGCCACTATGCTCGTACTTCACGCAACAATTTGAGGACATCCGATCTTGAGGGTGAATGGGAAGGGCTGTCGTGAAAGCCGAGCGGTAGTCTGGAGACTCAGAGGCACGGCACGGCGAAGCTCACTTTGGGAGGGACCGTCAATGTATGTCTACATGACCTTCTCCTTCGCAGTATCCAAACTTACCTGCCCGCTAGAACTCTCCTCCTCACTAGCAAGCTCCCCAAGACTCATCACGTTTCATCGACATCTGGCGCCCTTGCCACCTTGGAAGTCGCGTGTGACAGCAGCTCGTTCTCTCCCTGTCCAAAAACTTTGCAGGCGGGGTCTTCCACCTATCTGTACCTCACCCTCTGGAGAAGGAGCCTGGACACCAGCGGACTGGCGGTGAGTCGATTCTGCAGCTGCTCGTGAGGTGGCAATACAGCCAACAGAGTTAGAGACGCAGCGTCTCCGAGGGCGCTCCGCCCCGTCGGCGAAGCAGGGGCGCTCCGTCCTCGAGCCAAAGCTTGTTCGAGTCGATATCGTCAGCCCTTCAAAGCTTCAGCTTTCGCTGCTAAGTAGGCCGGGCCCTGTTTGCAGACTGTGACTGGGAATTGAAGGAGATTCGCGATGCGTTGCCCTACAGCTTCCTCTCAGCGATCAACTTCCCTGTCCCTCCCTGTCCGCCCTCTCCTCCTTTTCGCATGGAGAGTCGAGTACACTCTGTCGTGCGCCGCGGTGGCGCCGGCAAAGTTGCCCTGCTCCATGTAGACCGTGATACGCCACACCTCCAAACTCTTCGCCTCGTCAGCTCTCCGCGCTCTCAAGGCGTACTCGGTATCCATGTCCACGACTGCGCTCTTCCTGGGCAGGGGACCGCGCGGAGACACGAACGAGAGGCTGTCCCTGTCAGTCGGAAGATCTGTCTGCTGATCGAGACACGCACGAGGGTTTCTTGCTGTGGTACCTCCTGTGCCTCTCTACCGCTGCGACACGTTGTGTCCTCAGAGACGGACCTGAGAGACATCCACAGATGGTCAATTTGGCGTCGCGCATGCCGTTCAAGATTCACTGACTTGCGAGGATGCCTACAGGCATAGGAGAGCAGATGATCTTCGCCAATGGTTGCGTAGGGAGCATCAGAGGAACAGTAAGGTGTTCAGAGGTCGGCTAGGGTCTATCGGCTCGGAAGGCGCAGGAGGTAAGGCCTCAAGGGCGGGGACGGGGTAGTGGTGTGAGCGACACCTTGGGCCAACGTGCGCGACTGCGACGCGGTCCGAGTCTCCTCATCGGTTCCACGCCTCGAGCAGGTTCTGAACTCTCTTTGAGTAAACTCTCGAGGCTTGCAGGAGGCGCAGCCATGCTCTCTATGACCCCGTCTTCATATTCGGAGCCAATCAGTATAGGGGGTTCAGTGACTCATACAATTACGGTCCGCGTCGGGTTTCGCCGGCGGTTCTGTCTTCGGTCATTGGTCTTGAACTGCGCAATGTGTGTCTCTCATCGGCCGGTACTTCTTCGTTGTCAAGAGCAAATCAATTGGTAGCGCATTCGCGAGACATCCTTGTATTCGTACACTTGCTATCATATGGCTATATCCTTCCACTCGGAGTGCACTCGCGTCTGGCAACAACAACTCAGCTTTGCGTTCAGATCATATGCATATCCTTGACGAAGAATAGACCGAATATCCCAACTGTGGCAAATCAGATCAGAAACGGATACAGTGATTAACGACGGACAACCCACTGTCGCTCTGATCGTCGTGATACCCCCCGAAGCCAACCACGTTCGTAACGTGGAAGGGTTTGCCATCAGCGCTGTTCGTGGGGCTGCCAAACGGCTACCCAGCAGCTCGTAAGTCAGCACAGCGCCACTCATAGTTAATGCGATGTGCACACGCACGCCGTGGGTTCGGATTCTACCCGTTTTAGTGTCGAACACGACGAATCCAATGCTCTGGATGGCTTCGCGAGGGGAGTTTCGAGCAATCGGACCGGTCCATCCGTAGACTGCGAGTAGCAGATCGGATACTACAAGTCAAGTATCAGCATCGCGCTTCGGAAATGGTTTCGGGAGACGTACCACCAATGTCGACATGCTGTCCAGGCCCCGACTCACGTCCGCGTAACACGGGCATACTTTCTCGACTTCCAGCAACGCGGTACATGACATTCATGCCACAAACATTCCTGGGACGAACGGTGTCGCTGTAGACGATGATCTTCTGGATGGGATGATCCATGTCAATCATTCTTGCGCCTACATGAGTCCCAGTCAGACGTCGAGCAAGCTGGTGCATAGCGTCAGTAACAATGTCGCCAAGCACGCACCGCTTGAGGTATCGACGGCCAAGAAGCGACCTACCCAGGTCATCGTCAGCATAAATTCACACTTGTGTACATAGATGAGAGCACGGTACCCTGGTCATCCTTCGTGGTACCGAATACGTCGTTGTATCTGTCGCCATCTTGCCCGCCGAAGACCGAGGTCATGATATAGCTGTTCATGGTGACCATAGCGGCACGAGAGGTGGGGACTGATTGGGTCTGGAGGTGTTGTGGACGTATCGCAGGTTCATATATTGCGCAGACGGATGGACACTTCGCAGCGCCTCAAGGGCGCGACAAGTTGAACCCATGGAGCCGTTCCTGCATCGCTGTCGGTCACCTGTACGCGGTTCTGTCATTGGCAGGGTGGTTCTGGATTGAATATGGGCCTTGTGACTGTCAGATGTTACGATCGAAGCAGAAATTGACAGGATTCGCCCCGACGAGAACATGAAAGAAGGTGGACACTACCTGCGTGGAGACCTGCAAGTGGTTCGGAAGCACAAGGTATGAATTGTTCTGTTAGTCCATATTTCCCATGGAAGAAGGTTCAGAATGATCTCCGTGCACTGATATCCACGGTAGTCGCGCTCTGCGGGCCATCATCGACGTCGGGAGTTCTACTGACGACCCTGACACGCAACGAAATGCGAGACGATTAGGAGGATCCTAGAAACGCCGCCAAGAATGGGACTCACGCCCAGATCTGCTCTAGAACGAGTTAGGTCTGTCTACAAATAACTCACTCTTGTGTGCGCACGGTTCCAGCGTCGTAACTTTTAAAGGCCGGCGTTCTCGATCCCAGCGGGCCGGAGACACTGGAGCCGCCCTGCAGGCTTCAATATGAATGCTTCTATGTCTCTGGCTGGCCCTCGTTCCGCAGCGGGCCCGGTTAAGAGTTCAAGTTTAAGACGCAACGGCCGCTACCGGCGTGCAAGGGAACACGAGGCCCAGCGACACGGACCGTGAGCGGACGGGGACTCAATTGGGGCTCAATGCCTCTAGATTGGCCACATTGAGGAATGCTCCCTGTTCGATAACAATTCAGCTCCGAGGCAGAGACGAGAAGCTCTAGATGAAGACTAAGTATGTTGGGAATCCAGACTCCAGTGAGGTTGAAGAGGCGAACATTGTTGCTAGTTCGGCGAGACAGTGGGACGCGAATGGATGAAACAAGAATATATATATAGCGAGTCGCCAGGACAATGATGGTTGTGCGAGTTGTCGCACTATCAGCGCTTTGCTTCGTGAACCGAATCTTGGCATCGCATCGAGAAAAGTAGAGTAGACGTCGCGACATCACATCCCCGGCTCCCTGTGAAAGTATAGGCCAGAGAGTGTACCTTCCCGAATATCCAATCAGACCGAGTTCGCGCTGTTTGAAAATGACTTACCGTCTCGCTTGAATCCACCAAAAGCTACCACATCATGGACGTGACCGTCTTTGCGCTTCCTCCCGTTCGGAAAGGGCTACACCCATAGTTAGCATGATTGTTGTCAGACAAGAGATAGTCAACTCACTCCCGCCGTACGGACACACCCATTGATGGTATCGCGGACTACGAACCCTATGAACGCGACACTTTCGGAGCTGGTCTTGGGGCTCTTCCCAGCATATCCATAAACAGTTGCTAGCCTTTCGTTTACTGTTTCATGATTCATAGCTAAATCACGGTCTTTGAGAACAACAAGCGATTATGCTGCTTACTGCCCAGAGTGATTTGTCCGACTGGACTTCCCTCTGTCTCGCCGTGCGCCAGGGGAACAGTGGAGGCACGATCTTTTTCCTGGCCGCGAAGCCGATAGGTTACCTGGATACCTACCACCTTAGAGCGAGACCATGTCAATAATATTAGAGGCCGTACAGGGGAGGGCTCAAACGTACGCTTTCATCACGACTGTAGATGTTGATCTGTCTGATAGGGTTACGCCGATCAGGACACTTGGGCAGTCGCCGCCTAACAACAGTGTGATCTTAGCAGCGAGGCAAGGAGTGTATGCAAACAGTACCCGCACCTCTGTGTAAGTCGTTCAAAACAATGTGCTCTTCATACGACCAGAAATCTCAGTGTGCACCCTCATCTATAGGGTGAGATGTGTGCTTACCGGCATTGAACAGCTCGATATCGCTGAACTTGCTATCCGTTATTGTGCATCCACCGACAACTCCAGTGATACCCAGGAGCCCCTGAGACTTCATGACTCCCTTCTTTTCGAGGACGTTTGTACCACTAAAATAAGAGACGAGCGGTGCGAAGGGTTTCGGTAGTGAGGTCAGTGAGAGGTCAGGTAGCAGCGCCATCGTCAGTGTCTCAGGCTTGAGATGCGGCTTTTATTGTCCTGCGGGTAGTCTTTCACCACAGCTCAGCCCTCATCGGTGATTTCTCGATGCAGAGGACTACAAGTACACACCGTGCCATGGACCGCCGCCTCCTGTCACCGCCCGTCGACTGTGGCCGCTGGTCCCTGGAACTTCCTGTGGTTTCTGATGGCACTTCCCTGAGCCAAGGCATGGATACGAGATTAATACGCGTGTGGTCTTAGCGCAGACAACCTAGCGTCACTCCAAGCAGCGAGCGGAGAAATGTGGCGCGTGAGTGATTGTTGGCGCGTAAGTGATTGTTGGCGCGTGAGTGGTTGTGGGCGCTGCAAGCATTTCCTGTGTCATGCGCTGGTGGTCGGTGTGCGCCGAATACCGAGGATGATCTAGTATGATGTACCCGAGGGCAGCGGACAACGTGCGTTTGTCGGAGACTCCCATTTGCCAATGCATGGATACCAGCTGCGGGGATGCATATGTACTCATGCGGGCCGCCCGTCCACGAAGCGTCACTCGCAGCGAGCGGAGGTAGAGATGCAATGTGGCGGCTGTGGTTATCGTTTCAAGAGGTGAGAAGTTGGTGGGCCCGAATAAGGCTGCACTGTGACATCGCCGGTTAGCCCGATCGCTGGCGCCGATATCAATGTATCACTCAGGCTTCGACTGTTGGCTGCCCGACCATAAGCTGTTCGCAGCAGTCGGCATCACTGCCGGCAAAACGCGAGCATGTCCACCAGCGTGTCAACGGTGTACAAACAGGGAAATCTCTTCCCTGAAACTTTGCCATCGCACTCGGTGTATCATAGGTGATGACACTCGCGGGGGTGTAGTGATGGACATACCTCAAGGCTCAAGTGCGAGACGTTCAGCGTGAGCTCCAACTTCTGGTCCAGTCCCGAGGAGGTCGTGTTCGATAAGGTGGGTGCTACTCGTACTAGTCCCTTTTTTGTGTCCTGTATGTTGACGCGACGGACTGGGACTGCAAGTACTCGTACTATGTGTGAGATACAGCGACAAGGCGGCTGGGCGGCGCCGAACCACGTGAGGCATGAAATGACATCGAGGGCAGCAGAAGGGTGTATCTATCATATGGACCTCTGTGCGGAGGATCGTCAGCAATGTGCGTCACGACGAGCAACGTATAGCGGAGCCGAGCGAACCTTGACCATCGACCACTGCACAACGACCTGCTTCACGCGCTCCGCGAGGTTCTGCTTGCACAGCGTGCACGAGAGACGTTCCTCAAGAGGCAGAAACGCAGCCTCGATCTCGCTTGTCCGGATATCTGCAGAGCGCGAAAGCAGCCACACCCGTCAGCCCGCGCACGATGCCAAGTATGGAGGACGCTACCTGGTCGCCTCTCCCACGCGAGATACGCAGCCGCGAGCATCCACGCGCGCGCGAGCCCTCTCTCGTCCGTAAGCACGCAGTCGTCCGCCGGGGGGTGCGGGTGCGGAGGAGTCCGCAGGAGCTCCCGGAGCGCCTCGCTGCGGCTGAGTTGCAAGAAGATGAGCTTCTTGAGATAGAGCGGCCCGATCTTCAGGGACAGGGCGTCCGTGAGGGAGTGCAGCGGGAAGGAGAGCAGGTGGGTCGAGATCGAGGCTGCGAGGTCGTAGAGGTCGTGCGACGCGGCGAGGGCGAAGGCGACGATCGGCTTGGTCGGTGCCTGGGCCAGGATGAGCTCGTATAACGGAGTAGAGGGCGCGAGGTGCTCTGCGGGGAGAGGCCGTATGTGGCCATGGCGTCGACGGCGGCCGAGAGGACGTCGATGTTGGGCTTGTAGGACTCGCATAGTTCGGAGATGCCGTAGGCCACGTGGAGGACGATATTCAGAACGGAAGCGGGCTCAGGGCAGGGCACGACCTTTGGAGAGCTTGACGTGTTCGATTCGGAACGCGACGCGGCGGGGGACAGAGTGTAGTTCCAGTCGTTCGTGGATTTGGCAAGCATGACGGCGTGGTCGACGTAGAAGACGACACCATCGGACGAGAGTAAGATAGTATCGGGTCGAGTGGACAGGATGTCGGACGTAAGATAGAACGTGGTCGACATGGAGACGGGGATGTTGTGAGAATCAGTGTGTGCATGCTCCTGAATATCATCTCGACTCTGCGCGGGAAACTTGAACGCGTCGTCGGATGCCTAGAAGAATCGATTCAGTCCGAGAATGCTCAGGGAACCGTGTCAATGCGTACCGGAGGAGTTGGGAGTTGATACGGAGTCACGGGCAGCGGATCGGGCATCTTCTGCGAGGACCTCTCAGGCTCTTGGTTGGGAGACGGCGCAGAAGGAGATATGTGCCGTGAGCGTTGAGCAACATTCATGGCGATGGTTGGGGTCGAAACCGAGTTGCCACGAAGCAATTTCTACACCGTTGGCAGTCTTGTGCCTCGCATATATATCCAGTGTCTGAGTCTTCGCTTCGCTCGACATCGTGCGGGCGACGTTGATCGTCTGCACTGGTGGGCTCGACTGACGATACACTGACGTCACCCAAGCGTCATACACTCATCCGTGAGCAGCAAGTTCACCAAAGTAGAGGCAGCTGAGTCTGTGTGGGAGTCGAAATAACTGAAAATCGGACGTGTCAACGCTAACGACAGAATGAGGTAGGACGACTGCCCGTCTGACACGTCACACAGATGCCCAGCAAACTCGGTACTCACCTGCAGATGAGATCAGGCGGTCGCAAGGAGAGGTTTATGAGTTGCTCTAGACCAGTTAGTCATTGTCGCGTATGTTGGTGGCAGGAGAGACGCGGAGGCGTTGAGCTTGGAGGTTAGAGCAGGTTGTATCGATACACGTGGGTATTCCTGGAAAGGCAATGTAGACGCTGTTGGACATGACGCCATCGAAGCCGTAGCATGTCTGGCGTTGGTCCGACGTATGTAGTCGTGTACCCCTTACATACTATTACTCGGACCGCGGTGGTGGGGTGGGTCCTGCAGGGATATGGACGATGGTCCTTCTGTCCTCCTCCTGCGGCGAACCCATGGGCGTTTGCATAGCCTTTCTTGGACGCTGCACCTCTTTTGTCGCCCGATGCACCGCCAGCTCGACTCAAGGATCCAGACTGCTTGTCGAAAGGTCGCGGTCAACCTGCGGATGTGCTTGAATCTACTACACGGAGTGCCGCAACGAAGTTCCGCGTGCTCACTCACCTCCTCGTACGCCGGACGTGTTTGCCAACTCTGCGTCTCAAGTGGCTCCCCTAGCAGACCGTACTGTTCTCAACGTTGTCTGGGAAGTTCTCGGAAGTCTCGATGTGCTAGCCAGCTATCCGATCGGGTTGAAGAATCGGAATAGTGACATCATGTACGTCCCAGCTCTCCTCACATGAGTGAGTACTAACGCGAAATTTCTTGTTCCTTCATTCAGTTATCGTACACACACGCAGTCCAGTAAGTATCTCAAACCAGATCCTGCGTCAACACGTACCGGTACCGGACCTTATTCTCCTGCACGTTCTGCAGCGCCTTCCCGACGTCGCACATCGGCATCTCCTCAATCCACGGCTTGATGCCCTTCGAGCGCGCGAGCTCGAGCATCTCGAGGCAGTCTCGCTTGCTGCCGATCTTGCTGCCGCCCATGAGGCACCCGTTTGAGACGAAGTTGAACGGGTGCAGGTTGGGAAGAGGATCGTCGGCATCCGGGACGCCGACAGTGATGAAGCGGCCGTGGACGTAGAGCATCGAGAGGAAGTCTCCGAGCGGCATCTTGTCACCGAAGCTGTCGCGCGTGGAGACGATGAGGTCAAGCGTGAGCGCGTAGTCCTTCCAAAACTCCTGGTACGGAGGTGAGTATATGCTACTCCTGCGCATATACTCATATATATATGCGCATACCTTCTTGCCAGTGTTGACGACGTGGTCGGCGCCCATGTTCTTGATGTCTTCGACCTTGCTGTCGTCGTGCGTGAACGCGTAGACTTCCGCTCCCATAGCCTTCGCCCAGAGGATGGCGTAGTGGCCGAGGCCGCCGATCCCGATGACGCCGATCTTCTTGCCAGGACCGCAGCCGTGCGTCTTGAGGGGCGAGAAGACGGTGAGGCCGGCGCACATCATCGAGGCGGCGTCGCGAGACTCGATCTCGTCCGGGATCGGGAAGACGAACCGCTCATGAGCGCGGATAGCGGTCGAGTAGCCGCCCTGGGCGACGACGCCGTCGGGATACACGGAGTTCTATGCGCATATAGCCAACTAGGTCGGTCGTACACGGATGAGAGAGGCGAGTGGCACGCACGTAAGTCTCGATGCTGTTGGGGCAGTAGTTCTCGAGCCCGTCCTTGCACGCCCTGCACGACATGCAGCTGCCCCTCTGCGCACCGACCCCAGCCCTATCTCCGGGCTTGAAGTCCTTGACGTTGTCCCCGACGCGGGTGACGGTGCCGACGATCTCGTGGCCGACGATGAGAGGAAGCTTCGACTCTCCCCAGCCTTGCGTGAGGGTGTGGACGTCGGAGCCGCAGACGCCGCAGTGGGTGATGGCGATCTCGACGTCGTCGGCGTCGAATGTCTTCGGCTTGAAGTCGGTGACCTTCAGGTCGTTCCATTTCTTCGGGTCTGCGAGCGGGCATGTCGGTGAGCGTGCGAAGTAATGCGTGTAGTCGGCTCAGCACCCACCTGTGAGGGCGTACCCCTTGAAGTCGACGTCGCGCTGAGACGACATGGCGCGGCGACGTGGAGAGGGATGAGGAGGGTGGAAGAGAGATGACAAACTCCATGAAGACCCCCTGCTCCAGACTATATAGCCTTGGGGAGTCCCAATTGATGTCATGCGGCGGCGATGTCGATGACATTCCGTCCGGATATGGTGAAGTCCTTGCCATATCTGGACACGAGGCGGGTCGTTCGGTCGCGCGAACGTGTCTCTTCTCTTGTCTGCCAACCATATAGCTCCCGACGTCGCGCCCTGTCCAAATCTTGCTTGAGAGCATGACGGCGGACGCGATACGGCAGGCTGGTAAACACGGATTTATTCGATTCTACCACGATGGTCGCCGCAAATGACAAAGGAGGCTTGAGAGATGCAATAAACCAAGAGAAGGATGCCATTTGCACATACGCACCGGCAGCGAGTCGAGCGAGCGTTCCACGATGCATACTCTGTACATGTGAGACGTTTGCATGTTGTTGAGAGCAAGGCGCAGGCTTCGACGACGGCCTGGACTCGCGTAGACCGCGTGGGGCAGCACTGGTCAGCTGAGCGTGTAAGTATACCTGGTAGCAAGAGGTGAGAGACGAACATATGACCATGATTCCGAGGACGCCGGTGTGCCTCTCTGCCTCCCTGCTACCAGGTCGTTAGCCCGTCCGCGATACGCTGTGGTGGCGAGACAGCACGAGCGATCTGCCGAACGAATCGAAACTGCGCCCAGAGTATGTAACAAACAGATGGACGCTGAAGCGGGCAGGGCCGGCTTAGACTCGCCGGTGAACTATGCTTCTCGAACGCACCTCGTTAGAATAAGGCAAAGCGAACGAGTGGACAAGTACAGACTTCGAGCTTGCGCGACTCAAGTACAGCCATGAGCCATCGATACCTGCCGTGTCCACGGTCATCTCGAGCAGCAACTTGGATGGTTGCTGTACGGAGACAACCTCGACATCGATGTTCATCCGCGCAAGAAGCGCGCGTCTTGCCAGGAACACGCTCCTACAATGCGCTCGCAAGACAAGGCCTTACCAGGAGGCCTTATTACCATCGCAGTACTCATGTCCCCGAACCCAATCAAGCACAGACGACCCTACGTCAAGTCCAGGCAGTCCGCAGCAAGCCAGAGCTACCTCGTGCCGTAAGTCGTCGACGTTATCCAATAACTGGAGCTTCTCTCGACATCCGCAGCGGTCGACTGAGACCGTCAAGAGAAGGAAGGAAGACAAGACGTGCGATATCACGCGCACATATGGACGCCACCGTGCAAGCACTACCCGAAGTTGCACGTTGCACGGTGGGGCCTGGAAGATTCCTCATGACGCCTTCGCGGGCGACGAATACAGGAGCTCGGCGCCCAACGTCGACACATGTAGAGTACATAAGGCGCGGTCGCTGGTCAGGACAAAGGCTCGACGTTGACTCTGTCCCCAACGACTGCCTCCACAATGCATGCCGTCGCTCTTTTGCTCGCAGCGCTCGCCGTCCCGGCTGTCTACGCGCAAGGTGATACCAGCACCCGTGAGTGCCCGTTCCCTCCTCAACCCCTGCAGTACCCGTCCACGTCCGTATCAGAAATGCAGGACTCACCATGCCTTGGCATACAGGGACGAGCTTTAGTATCCCGACCTCAGTGACGGTCTCCCTCCCGCCCGTGTCGCTCTCGGCCACCACCGTCCCGACCGCGTCGCTCCCATCGGTGTCCATCCCCTCAGCGTCGTCGCTTCCATCGCTGTCCTCAATAACTTCCTTCACTACTCTCCCCATCTCTGCGCCGTCTAGCAGGTCATCCTCGCTGTCCTCCGGATTGTCGCAGTCGAGCTCGTCGTCCATCAGTAGTCTCTCGTCGGGGCAGAGCTCCGCGACGTCCGGCAGCTCTTCTTCCGTCACGGGAAGCGGAACCAGCTCGACGAGCGCGACTACTTCGCAGACGTCGAATGCTGCACGGGCTGGCAAGATGGACTTTGGCATTGGCTTGGGAGGCACGGTGGGAGTGGGTCTGGCGTTCGTTGGTGTCGCGCTAGGAGGAGTGTTGGTGTTGTAAGACTAGAAGCATGCATGCAAAGACGGCGTGTAGGTCAGATTGTACCATATCGAAAAGAGATGTTTGTGGTTGCGAGCGAGGTGTGGTCATGGTGAAAGCACAAGCCTCGCGATATAGGCGCTCAATCTAGACTTTCCCGTCTACTACCACTCTGTCGACGTATGTACTGATTTCTGGTTCTGATGCCGCGACGAGGGAAGAAGACGGTATGATATACATACGTTGCATCCCACAACACTCGGTCAGCCTTGCAGATGAGCGGCGAGCGTATATCATCGACTTCGAAGACTCGAACCTCGCATCGACCTTCCACCGGCGTAACCTACACACTCGGCTTGAATATGATACAACTTGACTTGTACAACTTCTGTGCGGCCGCTGTTTTTGTCTTACAACACGAACAACCCTCCTAAAGCAACCCCGACGAATACAACAACACCCATCCCAACCGCACCTGCCCTACCGACGGCGACGTCCTCCCTCCCAGCTCGCGCGGCATTCGACGTCTGCGAGCCGGACGCGCTAGAGGACGTGGACGTGGAAGTTCCGCTACCCGTGCCCGAGGAGGAGCTTCCCGACGTGCCCGAGCTCGACTGCGACAGCGCGGAAGACAGTGAAGACGTCGTGCTGGACAAGGCGGAGGTGACGACCGTTGTCAACGATGTACTAGACAGCGACCGGGACTGAAGCGAAGACACTGACGGGGCGGACACCGACGGGAGCGACGCCGTCGGGACGGTGGTGAACGAGAGAGATACGGGCGGGAGTGTGAGCGACACGGTCGGGATGGTCAAGCTCGCTGCTTGCGAAGCTGCATGCACAGAACATGGTGAGTGCGTTACTTCTACTGGAGCTACAAATGTCTTGGGAGCATGCGCAGTGGGAAACGACACTCACTGGCTGCCGCGCAAATGGACGAGGAGATGGAGCTGAACAGTTCCTGCTCCGTGGACGAGCAGTTGCGTTGGATGCAGGCATCGACGGTGCTTCCTCCGCCGCAGACACAGTTCGGGTCGGTTCTGCAGTGCGTTGTCCCGGTTTGGCTCGCGTTTTCCTCGAGGACAGAGAATGTGGCAGCTCACATGGTATCGCACCCCGCGACGAGTTCCTGGATGCAGGTCTCTGCGCATCCGTCGCCTTGTGCGTTGACGGCGGAGACGGCAGCGGAGAGCGCTGCGAATAGCAGTATGCTAGCGTGCATGGTGGTCTCCACTGGCAGTGAGTGTCACGGTCGAGCCCGTGGCCTCTCCTGTTTATGCTGTTTATGTACGTGCATTGACGTTGGGCGCGGAGCTTCTGACTCTGAGAATGCGTTCTTCCATGTTCCGTATTCTTGATAAGGCATTATGTAGGACCATCGGACAGCGTGCAGCCTTCGGACTGCGCGCTGGACGGTCCAGTCCTGTCATGTGAACGTTTTGCTGCATGCTATTCCTGCTCACACCCCTTCTCTTGACGGCCTCAGTTGTCCGCTGCAGGTGTAGACTCTGTAGAGCTAGTTGAGGCGATAGAGTGATGGTCCAGAGGTTACGGCAGTATCAGAACTTGCGTTTGCTGCGGACACATGTGAATGTCCAGAGCTGATTGCGTGAACCAGGAGGATCAGCGACTGCGCAGTACGACGACGTCAATGTGGTGATTGAGCGTCGCGTCGCGCTTGACTCTGGCTTTTATCGCGGCCCGCTCCAATCCCTGCTTGCTCTCGTCCGTCATGCGGGTCCTCGTGCTCCTTGCTTTCATATCTGCTGTGGTCGCGACCCCGCTCACTCTCTACAGCAACGAACAGTCGCCCCTGGGCGATGTTCTTTCCGACAAGTACCCCGGCTTTCACTTGAACCTCAGTGCGCCCCGTCTGGTGCAATTGGAGGGTCAGGAGCCTGTCGTAATGACCGAATTGGAGAAGGTACTCCCACGTGTGTGACGTTGGCCCTCCGCACTGCTCACATGTGAACGTCTTCTTCAGATACAGGCGAAAGCGCAAGGCATCAGGTTTTTCGACGTGTGAGTCGCGACTCCCCAGTACTAGTACATAGGCATGACGTGCTTCTGACATACCTGCATAGCACAGAGACGGCAGACCTTGGTTCTCGTGCACAGTTCAGAACTGCGGCGAAGCGTACGTGGACGGTCCCGTGCGTGGCTGCGCTCTAGCTGACGGCCAGTCAAGCGTCGTACCCAACCCCGAGCCACAACGAGTCCGTGCGGGCTGTCATTGAAACTCTAGAACTCCAGAACCTCCGGGATACCCTCGACAACTTTACGAGCTTCCGGACCCGCTGTGAGTCTTGTATGGCGGGTCACCGACATATAGACTCATCTTTGCCCAGATTACCTCAGCGATGTACTTGCAGCCAGCACCTTTCCAGCCTGATGCAAGCTAACCGCTGTCCAGACCGGCAAACAAAGCCAGACATGGCTGCTCAACAAGATCACTGAGGTAGCGCAACCCGTGACCAGCTGAATGGCGGCCAGTCCCAGTCCCAGTCCCAGTCTCACCCCTTCTTTGGCTCACAGCTCGCAGAGGAATACGCCCCGAAGTCGCTGCGGAAGAGCATCTCTATCCAAGAGTTCCCGCACACCTGGATCCAGAGCAGCATCGTCCGTGCCCAGTCCAACGCACCACGTCTTGTGCTCACAGTGCCCTCGTGCTTCAGATCGTCAGAATTAACGGCACCTCGACCGACGATGACGGGGTGGTCATCGTTGGTGCTCACCAGGATAGGTGCGTGTTAGCACGTTGGGCACCATGGGCGTACTGTCCGACTGACAACGCCATCAGCTACAACAGAAAATCGCCTTTCCTGCCTGCCCCTGGTATGCAGCGTCACCTGGGACGGATTTTGCCACCGACCTGACGGCTCCTCTAGGTGCCGATGACGATGGCTCGGGTTCTATGAGCATCCTGGAAGCGTACCGTGCTCTGATCGCCGCCGGCTGGCAGCCGGAGCGTGCGGTTGAGTTCCACTGGTATGCTGCCGAGGTACGTGTCACACTTAATGATTTATCTTGTACGTGCGTGCGATGATATGTTCGAACAGGAAGGCGGGCTTCTTGGATCGCAAGCTGTTGCGCGGTCGTACGAAGTTCGCGATGTCAACGTTGTGGGCATACAACAGGTTCGTGTTTGCCCAATTCTATCTCTGTCAGGTTTGAGTCCTGAACTTGTCACTTGTGCCGCGTCAGTTCGACATGACAGCGTGGATCAAGCGCGGCACCGAGGAGCACGTCGGGATCGTCTCCGACGACTTCGTGGACCGCGAGTCAGTGATCTCAGATCTTGCCAACGCTGTTCTGCGCCTCTGCACACAAATCACGAACAGCTGACGCTTCGTTGCCCATGCAGCTTGACGCAGTTTAACAGGGAGCTGGTCGACCTCTATCTCGACATCCCATGGGTAGACACGGAGTGCGGCTTTGCGTGCAGCGATCAGTGAGTTCCCCAGATACTTTATAGTTACCGGATGCCGAGCGGCTTGCTCATCACTGCAACTGTAATAGTGCCTCGTGGCATAAGGCTGGGTACCCCAGCACCGACTCTATAGGTGCGCTAATCCTCAGTCGTCTCGGCCGCCTCGGGCGTACGTGCGCGCGTGCTCACGTTTATGTTCTCCTCCATCTAGAGAGCACCTTCCCGGAGTCGAACCACCAGTACGTGCACACCGTCGACGAGTGAGTAGCCTCCACTGTCCGACACGGACTAGCCGCTCCCCTGCTGACGTGGCGCCCGCAGCCGGTACGACGTCTCGGACGAGTTCAGCTTCGAGCACATGCGTGAGTTCTCGAAGCTCGCGGTTGCGTTCGCGGTCGAGCTTGGTGGTTGGGCGGAGTCGGGGTCGAAGGCCGAACGGTCGGGTCCAACTGATAAGGCCTAAAGCTCGAAGGCGGGCATCGCGGCGCTCCTGTATATTGCGTACAGTATGCACGCTGTCAGTGATGGGCGTGCGTGCACTCGTGAGGCCTGAGGCCTGAGGACCGAGCGATGTCCGAACGCGACGGTGAGTAGTATTCACACATGGACGATCCGTGATTGCCACCACCGCGCCTGGACGAGCAATTGGACGCGGTAGCTGTGAGTAAGCACTACACTATACGCATTGACGTACTGACCCACCTACTGTAGCAGATCTGTAGTCCTAGATACCATTGCGCTGCGCTCCGGTTGTGTAGACGGCCTGGAGGTTGACCGCTGAGCTTGTGTCACTGTCCAAGTCTTGTCGCACGGGACTCTGTCTGGCGGTAGCTTGAAGGTCGTGCCGAAGGTCGTGCAAAGGACGAACGAAGGCGAACTATACACATGAGCATGAGCGTAATCGCTGCCCAATCATGATCACCCCGGGTACGTACATCGCATGTCTACTTACTTCGACCATTGCATCAATCATGACGCGTTAAAACCGATCTCACGACTTCAGTAGACTGGTAGCCCTAATAGCTACGCATGAGAGGATCGAATTCTATCGATTCTCGAGAAGCGAAGGCCTTCGCGCGCGCGCCGATGGAGCAATACAAGCTTGGACCTGTGCCCCTGGCCCCATGGATCCCGTTTATCGGTGTTTATCTGACCACAACGCCATCACCTTGCTTCTCGTGCGACCTGGGTTGAGTTTGTAGTCCGCGCGGCCGGAACGACGAGGTGAACGTGTCGACGTGCTTTGTTCGCTTGTACGCGAGAAGCTACGCACAAGCTGAGTGTGATGTTGTGCTCGCGGCAGATATTGAGGGTTGCCAGCCAGCTAGCCAATACTAAGTACTTACGAAGAATAGGTCGCGGTCGCGAAGGACGGCACGGAAGCTCAAGCGCGCAGGGAATGGGAAGGTGTGACGTCATGGTGACGAGGCGCGAGTGCGATCTGGAAAGCAGTCGTTTGGGGTTATGTATCGGGGCAGCTGGATGCTGGGAAGACGCAATGTGGCTGAAGAGCTGCCGTGTATGGTATCTGACGTGGGGCACTGACGTCCGCAGTGGTGTCCTCGATTGCAGGACGTCCACCTCCTCCACCGGGACCTATGACGACAATGCCCTGCCTACCCGCCCTATATAACCTCGACTGCTCCCGCCCGTGCTCCCCACAAGTTTACGACCCCTCTTACGACCGCGTCTTTCTACCACCACTTACTCTACAACAACTCACCCTTTTCACGACTTTACGACTCTACCATCATGTCTCTCCCCCAGGCCAAGAAGGACATCAGCGACCACCCCGCCGCCGGCTCCGTCACCGAGCCCATCGACCGCCAGAAGCTCCAGACGGACGTCGACCGCAAGCTGCGCTTCTATGGCGCCTTCACCGCGATGAAGCAGTCCAAGCTTCCCACCAACGACCAGCTCGACTCTATGCTCAGCCACATCAACGACACCTTCCTCACCAAGTCCGACTCCCTCTCCCCCGAGGGCCAGAAGCTTGTCCAAGACACCAGCGACGTCTTTGATACCCTCCGCGCCCTCATCCGCGAGAAGAACGCCGACGAGGTCCTCCAGAACTTCGTCTGGCACACCCGTGACGTCAACCTCGACCAGGCCAAGAAGGACCCCAACGAAGTCCTCCCCGTCCAGGGCGGCAAGGTCAAGTCGGACGGCCAGCAGGCCGTCCAGCACCTCCGCACTCTCCTTTCCCTCGTCTTCACCAACGCCGAGGTTCGCAAGCTCGTGAGCGACTTCGGTGTCATCGGCCGCGACCTCCTCGCGCGCGGTGCCGAGAAGGTCGCTACGCAGGCGCGTCCTAGTGAGGATGCTCTTCGTCGCGTCGACGAGCCCGGCCCCGAGCACACCTTCATCTCCGAGGGCGGTCGCAAGGTTGGCCCGAACGAGACTCCGGTACGTGTTGACTGGTGCCCTTACGCGTTCGGATTGTTCTTAACCTCGTATACAGGTTCCGGAAGTCCAGGTTCCCGGCACCGACATTCGCGTCGCACACCACCCTCGCAGTGAAGACCCCGCGCAAGGCACCGCCGTCAAGAAGGGCGACGAGGTCAAGCGAGGCGACGAGGCACTGAACGAGGCGCGGCAGAAGAAGGAGGAGTTCAAGAGCCAGGCACAGGTGAGTGCAGACGGTCCGTGGAGTCGAGCAGGCTCTGACGTCATCACACAGATCGAGGCTGAGCGTCATGCCGAGGACGTCCGCCAGCGCGCCGCCGTCGACGAGCCCGTCAAGGACGAGGGCGACGCGCAGGCCCGCAAGTCGCGTCTCCAGGACAAGTTCAGCGGTGTCAAGGACTCGATCCTGGGCCGTGTCCCCGACGAGCACAAGGAACGCGTCAACGAGCACAAGGAGCGCGTGAACGAGCACAAGGAGCGTGCCAAGAGCTTCTTTAACGACGAGTACTTCCCTCCGGAGCGTCGCGACCAGTTCATCTTCCGTCTCAAGAAGGTTCGTTGTGCGCATATTTCCCCTGTTTCCTCAGCTCAACCCACGTTGCGTTCACAGGTCATCTACGAGTGCCAGAGCCACGATGACTACAAGGAGTCCATGCAGTGGCTCCTCAACTTCCTCGAGGAGTATGCCTCGCACGGCCGCACCGTTGCCAGCCACGGCAAGGACTCGCACCAGCAACTCTCCTCGGACCCCAACGTCCAGACCTCCCTCAACGAGATTCGCACCCTTCTCGAGCGTTTCGCCAACGGCCGCAGCTTGAGTACCATCGGCGACGCGATGCGCGCGCTCTACGAGGACTCCCAGAACGACGAGCGACTCCGTCACTGGTTCCGCGAGGTCGACGAGTATGTGCGCGAGGTACTCCTGGAGCCCGGCTACGTCCTCGATGACCAGTGCAGCGAGCGCGGCAACCAGCTTCGCGAGACCGGACGCCAGTTCTACGACGAGAAGTACAAGGGCCACTTCGACAACCTCACCAACAGCGTCAGCGCGTGGTTCGGTGCTTGGGCGGAGGATCCTCTCAACAAGCAGTGCGTATATCTCTATTGTATGTGTCGTTTACCAGCTGATCAATTTGACGCGTTCGCAGGGTTGGCAACAACTTCGCTCAACTCACGAAAGACCTCCTGCTCGACGGCGACGGCAATCTCAAGTTCAAGCCGGAGCTTTGGGCCGACATTCGTCAGCAAATCATTCCTGGCTTCATCGAGCAGGTCGGCTATGTCCCTATCCCGCGCATCGAGTACACGGACGAAGCCTTGGATCTCGTCATCGAGAACCTGGCTCTGTCTGGCAAGAACCTCTTCCCGAACCTCATCACCATGGACATGCACAACCACGTCAAACTTAGCGCGTACAACAACATCAAGTACGTGCCTATTTGTTGTCGCCCTTCCACGTTTTGATCGCTAACACGTTCTTACTAGGGACGAGACTCACCATGAGTTCAAGCTCACGTTGGGTCAGATCCAGGCCGACATGCGCGACGTCGCGTTCTACTTCCGCAAGAAGACTGGGACGCCGAAGCTCACGGACTCCGGCCTCGCGGACGTCCTCCTCGGCGGCTCCGGCCTCACCGTCACCGCGCACCTCGTGTCCGCGGACAAGGACCGCACGTCCGTGTTCAAGGTCAAGGACGTCTCGACGTCGATCGACACGCTCAAGTTCAGCATTCGCGACTCGAAGCACGACACGCTGTACAAGCTGCTCGGGCCGCTCGCCACGGGCCTCGTGAAGAAGCAGCTGCAGAAGGCCGTTGGCGGCGCCGTGCGCACGATGCTCGAGTACGTCGACGGACAGCTCGCGGGCGTGCGCGACCAGATGAACGAGGCGAAGGCGAGCGAGGACAAGGGCCGGCGCGACGTGCTCCGCCAGCAGCTCCAGCAGCGCAAGGAGGAGGCGGCGCGGGCGAAGGCGGAGGCGAAGGCGAAGAAGGAGGAGCGCGGCGCGCAGTTCAAGGTCGTCACGCAGCCGCAGGACGAGCTCCTCTCTGGTGCGGGGCACCCCGCTGGGTGGGTGAACCGTGCAGGCGAGCGGCAGGAGGCGGCGAGGAAGGGCGAGGAGTGGCGCAGCGAAGCGTGAGTGCACTGCAGTCGTTTTGTTGTTTGACGACTCATACTGACGAACTTTTGACGCATGCAGGTACAACGTCGTCTAAGCGTACGTGCATGTGCGAAGCAACATTGAATACGGACACCCACTATGTAGCCCTATACCGGTCTCTCATACTGTAGTTGTAGTGCTGTTAACTGTACGACCATAATGCACACTAGTCTTTCCCTTCATTTTGCGGTTGGCGTGCTGTAGCAGACAAGAGAACTAATGCGCATGATCCCGTCACTACGACCAATGGCGTATGATTTATTTATGCCGCGTCGCTACGAGGTTGGGAACTAACTCAGCCTCTTATTGATCGAGAGGCAAACACCATCACCTCGACAAGCCGATGCATACTGCCAGCGCACCCAGGACACTGAAGAGCACATCCTCAGCCAGGTACGACGCATGCGCGCCGTTGGTGCTCCCGGGGTTCAGCCCACTCGAAGTGACCGTCGTCGAAGTGCTGCCCGCCGACCCGCTAGAGCCCGTCGGTGTGCCCGTACCCGTCGGGCTCGTGACGTTCGTCGGCGCGGACTGCAGCGCCAGCTGCAGGCAGGCAGGAACGTGCCAGGCCACGGGGTGAGCGCGGCCGTCGGCGCTATAAAAGGGGAGAGAGAACGAGAACTCACGAGGGCGAGGTGTCCGCCGACGACGGGGCGCGCGCGGCCGGTGTTGGGGACCCAGGTGCCGTCCTTGGACTCGTAGAGGTCGCCGAGGGGGACTTTGTTCTTTGCGTCTGCGGCGTAGGCTTTTACTGCGCTGATGAATTGGTCGCGGACGCTGTTGGAGGTGGCGATGCCTGCGGTCCAGATCTGCCAGTCTGTTGGGAGGCGGGAGGGTTAGCCGAGGCAGGGGAGGGAGGGGGGAGCTGGTGACTTACCGGACTTGGTGTAGGTGTGGCTGAGGGAGGGTATTTGTGGTGAGCGGATGTGCGGGAGAGGGACGGAGGGGGAAGGACTGGTACTCACCGGGTGTCGAGCGGTACGCCGAACGGGTCTGGCGGGAATTTGGTGGCGGTGAGCCATGGGCATTGTCAGGATGACGACGCGAGGGACTCACTGTTTCGGCTGCTGTACCAGGACGTCTCTGGAAGATGCGAAGATTCTCGGAGTCAGCGAAGGAGCGTAGTCGTCGGTGTGACAGAGTACGTACGCAGCGCATATATGGAGGATGGGAAGACGTTCAGGCCGAGTAGTTTATCGGCGTACAGGTTGTAGGCGAGGCCCCAGCTGTGAACGCGATGAATGGATGCTCCAGCTCTTCGCGAGGGTGCAAGCTCACCTGCCGCTGTCACCATACTGAGACCGAGATGTCAGCTCTCAATCTCCCACGACAACTGAGACGCAAAGACGTACCGAGAGCGTCAGGTGCGACCCGTCGGACGACACCGCGAGCGACTGCCACTGCTTGGCATACGTATCCGCAATCGACTGCATGGGCGTATCAGCATATCTGCGGCACCGTACAGCGCGGACGAGTGGCATACGCACACTGTAGTTGGACGCTCTCCCGTTGTCGCCCACGAGCAGCGCGATCTGCGACATCGCCTTGATGCCGACGATGCCCTTGATCGCGAGGTTGGTCTGGTTCGGGAGGCTGCCGGCGAAGTCGTCCGTGCTGAGCTGGTTCGCGGGGATCAGCGAGTCGCTGATCAGGAACTGCGTCCACTGGTCGAGGAGCTCGAACTGCAGAGATTTGCGGGGTTAGTCAGCTGGTGTGACGTGGCGGGAGGATGTGAGCGAGAGGAGGTACTGACGTAGGTTTTGATGAGCGAGAGATCGTTCGTCTTCTGCGTATAGCTGAGTGCCATGATGATCATGTTGCCGCTTTCTGGAGGGCCATGGGGGTCAGTCGGCCATCTCATGCTGCATTAATGGGCGCATAAGTACCTTCGACGGGCATCGGCTCATCCTTGCCTGCAAGTGATTCTTCAATGTCCTGAAGGGATGGGGATGCACTATGGTTTCTCACCATCATTGTGACCAGTAGCGTTGGGGTAGTGAGAACCTGCACTTCGTAAGCATTCTTGTGCATGCACGATGTAGAAGAATGCTCACCCATATCGTGGGTGCACCACTTGTTCGGGTACTGCCCCGAGTTCTGATACTCAAGTAACGGAAGCAACAGCTGCTTCCCGATCTCCGGGCTGGTGTACAAGAACAGCGGCCACGCGGGGAAGATGACGTCCACCGTGTTCACGTTCTATAAACTAGCCAGTTAACAAACTTGCCACTGCCCGGGCCTGCCAGTGGATGCAAGACGTACGCCGCTGCTGGAGATCTCCTTCATGAATGTCAGTGCGTTCGAGGTGTCGAACGAACCATCGCCGTTCTTCGAGACCGTGATCTCCGTGGCGCCGAAGCCTTGTCGGATGGAGAGCGCGACAATGGACGCGTAGTCGTCCGAGACCTTCTTCGCGTCGGCCTCTACCTGTGCGTCGAACGCGTTCGCGCGCGCAAGGGCGTTCGAGTAGTCCTTCAAGAACGTGGAGATCTACATCCAGCCGCTCAGCACCGCAGCAGGCACGAAGCGCAGATAGGAGTACCCACAGCATCTCCGATGGATGCATAGCGCGTCCAGAAGTACGAGCTCCGGGTCTGGACGGCGTTGTTCACGATGACGTACTGCAGGACGGGGTCGCGGACGTGGCCGACGGAGAAGACGACGGGGTCGCTTGCGCTGGAGACGGTGCCGAGGTCGTGCGCGAAGGCGAAGACGGGCCAGTTGTTGGACACGGCGCGGAAGTTGGTGTCTTGGGTGTTCGCGAGCGTGCCGTTGTTGATGAACTGCGCGCGGACGACGATGTCCTGGCCGGTCTGGTACGTCGTTCCCGACGTCTGGCGGACGGGAGAGCGGGTAAGTATCGGTTAATCTAGGTGGACATACTCATAGACGTACGCCGAGAGTCGAGTGGTACGCGGCGCCCTCTGGGGTGTTGTCAGTCACGATGGACGAACGGTGCGGGCTGCCATGCTCACGCTGAATGCGGTCATTGACTTCGGTGAACTCAGGTTGGTTTGCGAGCTGCACTTGGTGCGTGAGCACGTCGCCCGTGCTCGTGGACCAGTTGACAAGGAGGTTGTTGTCTCCGGACACCCACTCCGCGCTGATATCGGCGTATACCTGCACACTGTGCGACTTGCCGTCATTGGCCGCAGCTGAGATCGCGTAGTAGGAGAGTGGCAGTGATTGGTTGACGAGGTCCGTCGGCTGGTGAGGAGAGTGAGTCGACCTGAGTCGACGTGCCTGACCGCAGAGAGAATGTACGTACCTCGATGGGGCTAAGGAATGTAATTGTGATATCCACGGGGCCGGCCGTCATGACAAACACACTTTGGGTGGACGTGAACTGGCATAGCCGTGTGAGCGTGCGTGGCCTCAAGCCGTGGAACCGGACCTACCTGCAGGCTTTTCTGGGTCGCCTTCGTGACCGTGACGTTCGGCACCGCAGGATTGCCCATCCAGTTGTAAGCCACCCCGTCAACCTTCGCATAACCGGCCCATCCGACGATCTGTGCGTACCGGTCAGACGGGTACATTTATTCAGTATTCAGTGGAGTACTCACACTCCCGGTCCAGAAGGTCGGCCAGTCCGCGTTCAGAGCTGTGCCGGCCCCTTGTGCGAGCCATGCCGAGAGGTATGGCGACCGAACGGCGAGGGGGACCGACGGGGGATTGAAGGGCGTCGCGCTCCATGTCACCGCCCCCAAGATTGGCGAGATGAAGAGAGAAAGCAAGAGAGCAAGGAATGACGAGAAATACATGGCGCCGCAGCCGGGGCGCAAGTATGTAGAGGACCAAGTGAAACACGAACGCCGTTGTCAAGAGAGGTACCGTGGGAGGATGTGTGTCGGTGAATATGAAGGGCTGCGAGAACTGCGATCAGAAGCCGGCGGCGACGGTCAGTGCACCCGCGGGCTACAATCCAGAGATGAGGGTATCAAGGGAAGGAGACCGAGTGGGTTGCGCGTTGACAGCGTGAGCACGAACGCAGACCAATGCACGAAGAAATGGCAGGGTTCGGTCCAATGGGGTGGGTGGATGGGCAGGAAGGGGTGCACCGGCCACAAGCCTGCAGCCGCACCTCGACAGATGGCAACAGGCCTGCAATATGCCTCCGTCAGATGTTGTACTTCGTGAACAGACCAGACTAACCTTTGGCCTCCTTGCAAGTAAATTCTTGGTGACAGTCGATTCTCGAAGCCTCTCTATGTCGACTGAGTGTGGATGCGAGTGCCCGAAAGGAAGGCCACAGGATGGTCCCGGAGTGCAATGGCGGACTGGCTTGTCCAAGAGTTGAAATTGCTGAAACGAATCCATGACATGGAGAAGTGTAGATACGGCGATGCACCGTGATCATCTATCTAATAACGTTTGGCGTCGCTGTCATCAATCTTGAATCAAGGACTCGCTGCCAGTGGTGTACCGAGTTCCTTTTACATACTTACCTGCGAACATGGCCGCTGGCTCCAGCAACATCAAGCGAATGTACCGGTGGTCCGAAGAATATACAAAGAAGACGCGAAGTCAGCAACTGCAGGGCGAGTCGCGGCAAGTCGTTCGTCGGGAAAACGTGCACCTAACGAGAGTAGAAGTCAGTGCAACACGAAGCGCTGGCGCATATGGTAGCAGTCGGTCGGACTTACCCATGACTAGGGTAGGCGGTAGCGGTTCGTCGAGGGCCCTTGCTTTCTGTAGAGGTCTGTAGAGCGATCCCTGCGTTGCGATAGTTAGCTCCAGAAGCCAATCGAGGTCCACGGGAGCCTTCCGTTGGCTGTCGAGCACATATATGCCCAAGCAAGAGAAACAAATTTGTACTAAATCTTAGTCTCGCCTTTGAGCTTCGAGCTCCAAGCTTCAAGTTCCAGTGTTAGTACCGGACTCCTCACCGTCCTCTGCGCTCAGCTGCACCCTTTCACGGTCGTCCCATGGTTGCAGCGTCCACTCTCGGGTTCATCTATTCTCTGGGCAGTCATGACACTCTCGATGTCTGGCTCAACTTCGACCAGATCGTCCTATACCTCGAGTCCTCGATGTCTCTCACCTGCAGCCTGCATCCGAGTGCACTTGCACTGGATGGCGGCGCCAGACGCAGTATTCCCTGCCAAGATGCCTGCCCTGTTTGCAGAGGAAGGAGCCCAACGTGTTGCACTTGCTGAGAGAGGCTGCGTCCAGGCCGTCTCCGAGGTCAAGGGCGTCGACCTCAAGCTACGTCATGCTGTCGCGCCCGCACGAGTGCCAGACTCGGAGTGTACTCGTTGGGGTTCGGAGTTGCGTCATAGAGCATTCAACGCGTCATCGGCTTGTCGATGACGACACGTGTGGCTCTGGGGAAGCAGGGAGAAGTGGAGGAGACGTACGATCTGGCGAAGACACAGACGCGCATCGAGAGCGCGTCGCTCATGTGACCGCATAGACTCCGTTTATGGCAGGAGGTGTCGCGTCCTCATAAGCCGAGTGCCCGTCCTTGCCTCGCCTCACCACTTCTCTCCCTCTCTCCACCACCCTAGCTCGCCCCTCAAGCTCGACCAATCGACGCGAACGGTCTTTGGGCCCTGCAGCTGCTCACCCTCCAGTGCAGCCCCGAGGATGAGGAGTGCGCGCCGTCCTGTCGAGGTCGCTCGGCGGTGAGTGATTACTTGATTGCTTATAGCAACACAGCTGGGTCTCCTCCGGTACGTGTTCTCTCCCTCTCTATCGCTGCGCCTCTATCCCGGTCGTGAGCTACTGGCATGTCACCGTGAGCGAACACGCGCGTCTCACCCAGAACAGCTCACATTGCGCAAACACCATGGTCCCCGTCGGTCAGGTACGTCCATCCCCTGGCGTGCGTCTGGAGCCGCTCCGGATGCTTTCCTCAGTTTGCTCAAGGTATGGCATCATCGGTTTTCGCGTACGTGTTCTACTTCGTCTGGGGTTCGCGAATCGCCCCCTTTCCACCCTTCCTGCCTGCCTGGTAGCCAGATCTTGCGGCGACGGGTTCAGTAAGTATCTGTTTCACTGCGCATACGGTGCGTCCTGCCTATTTGCAGTCAGCACGCTCATGAGACGTCGCTCGATTATTCCAGGCTGGGGGCCTGCACCCGTGAGTCGATGCGACGGGGTGCGTGTCGGTTCGGGAGCACTAATACGTAGTGGATACGGTCGGGGTTGTATTACAACGTTTGTGTTCCTTTCGAATATAATGTCTCTACTGCCTATCCAAAGATGTGTGCGAACTGCTCCCTGTGCCCATATTTTTCTATGGCCTGCCAAGGCTGTCGAGCTCTTGAGCTCGCGGCCAAACACCATGCATGGTAGGCCATGTAGAGCCGTCTATCGTGCTCGACAGAAGCCTGCGTACGGGTCTATCGTTCGCTACAGAAGCCCGCGCACGGGTCTACCATGTGCGACCGCTCACCTCCATCCCGTCCCTGCCCTTCGGTAGAGCTCTACTCACCTTGGTAGCTTTCATCATCAGTCGACGGAAGGCTACCGCTTCTATAGACGTCTACCAGGACTATAGTATATTGGGGCGGGTATTGACGGTTTCCCGACGTTCAGAAGTTGGAACAAGTTGCGATTACTTACTACTAATTAGTGACTGAGGCAGTGCCCGCTAAACTCCCTCCGCAAAAGCCCGATGATTTGTGCGCCTAACCATCTCGTGGCACCAACGTGGCACCTTCGTCGTGCCTTCGTCTGCACGGTGGTGCACCTCGAGGTGCCCCATTGCGTCGAAGCTTTACGGCGAAACTCTGAGCAAATTAGACATGCTACCATATGTCCTTGAACCTCGCCTTCGCCATCGGTACCCGACAAGGTCACTGCAAGTCTCAACGGCCTCCGGACGTCTTCCTGTAAGTATTACTTATGTGCGGTGTTGGTGCTCGACGAATGTACCAGAAGCCTCTCTTACGTTTGCAAATGTGCCCAGCCTATGATCAAGTAACGCTGACTACGACTCAATTTGACAGCAGTGAGTAGACACATTTGCAGAATATCCACACGCCGGACACCAGGCGCTGAAAGGAACCGAAAGGAACCGAAACACTTGATGATTCTCTCCAAGGACGTGCACAGACCGCTTATAGGCCACCTCCGACTATCGGTCCTGTGCAGTCAGTATGTAATTCCGACACCTACTCACTGAGATTTGGTCACGGAGCTCCTGCTCCGAGCACTCTAGACTTCAAGAAGCTTGTGTACGCACACTCACAGGCATTGAAGTTGCTCAGTATGATCTTCCCGGATGGCCCACTCATGGCCGCATCCTACACCGCCTATATGTACGTACATGCACTGCACAGTCACACTCTCGGTCCGTTCCCGCGACTGACTACCGCTTACATTTACCCTCCCCTATAGCCAAATCTGATAGCTTACGGCTCTACGTACGTGCTGGACTCTCAAATTCCGCACTTTGGCGTCCGCGCTCCCACCTTCCTGGCGTCCCTTAGGCTTGTACCTAGCAATCCTCCCCACGATCGACGTCAAGACGTCCCTGACTCCAACTGCGGTGAAGCCCGGCAACCCGTTTGGCGCGACGCAGCACGGGGATTCGCCTGAGTGCGGGAACGGACCTGTCCAATGCGAGACAGTCCCCGCCATTATCGCCGCGCGGTGCCCGTACCTGGCGGTGCAGGCGTGCGTTCGGGTCCGCCCTTTTGCATGGCCACACAAAACACAAAGGCGTTACAACAGATGTGTCAATCACGGTGTTGCCATTGGACGTAGACGACCTGTCAGCGTTACCTCTCACGACACGCCCCTTCCCGGCTGTCTTAAGCCTTCCCTGTTCCTTTTTGGTCATCAAGATGGGTGGAGCGCGCCTCCAAGACCGACGGTACGGGATGGTCGACGTTCTGGCTCCCGACGCGGCCATCGAGACCCTTGCACGCATCTTGCATCTGCACAATAGCTTGGCGCACGGGACGCTATAAAGTCTGTGCGAGGAGGTTGGAAGTCTGCATCGAGCACCGCAGCCTCTCCTTCGTCGTACTAGTACTCGCACCGCCCTTACTTACCCTCGACGAGTTCGCCATGTTTACCAAGACCTTCTTCTCCCTCATCGTGCTCGCTGCGTCGGTTGCTGCTGTTCCATCCGTGAGCAAGCGGGCGACGTGCAGCAATGGGAAGACGACTGCTAACGCGGCGGTAAGTCTGTCGGGGTCCGTCGTCTGTCGTGCAGCCAAGGCTAATCATCCCATTCCTGAACAGTGCTGTGTCTGGTTCGACGTCCTCGACGATATCCAAGCCGACCTGTTCGTTATTCTCGTTGCTTCATGTGGACCATCCCTCACCGTCTCCACAGCTTCCACGGCGGGCAGTGCGGCGAAGATGCACATGAGTCTCTTCGAGTGAGGATGATCCCTATGTACTAGCATCCTCATGCGTGCTGACACACCTCTATAGCTCACGTTCCACGACGCCATCGCGTTCTCTCCCTCTCTGACCGCCTCGGGCCAATTTGGGTGAGTGATTTGAGCTCTAGGCGTTGCTGGACACCGCTGATCGGACTGCAGGGGCGGAGGAGCGGGTACGCCACTCTTCTCTTCCATTTTGACTCACCGCCTCACATTCGAACAGATGGTTCCATCATGGCTCATACCGCCGACGAAATCACCGATCCTGCCAACAACGGTCTGGACGACATCATCGAGGCCCAGCGGCCCTTCGCTATCAAGCACAACGTGTCGTTCGGTGACTTGTACGTCCACCTGGGCGGCATCCAGGGTTCTTGTACTGACGCTGTTGGTATTAGCATCCAGTTCGCCGGCGCTGTTGGCGTTTCCAACTGCAACGCTGCCCCTCAGATCGCATTTTTCGCAGGCCGTTCGAATGATTCCCAGCCTGCCCCACACGGCCTCGTCCCCCTTCCATCGGACTCGGTCGACGACATCCTCAACCGTGTCGGCGATGCAGGCTTCAGCGCTGTCGAGTTGGTGTGGCTTCTGATCTCGCACACTGTCGGTGCCCAGGACAAGGTCGACGACGTGAGTATATCCCACATAAACGCCCTGCTTGATGATCACCGGCTCAACTCCGTTCCATTATAGTCCATTCCCGGCGCTCCGTTCGACTCAACGCCGTCGGACTTCGACGCACAATTTTTCGTCGAGACCATGCTGAACGGCACGCTTACTCCCGGAAACGGACTCCAAAACGGCGAGGTGCTCTCGCCTTACCCAGGCGAATTCCGTCTCCAGTCGGATTTCGCGATTGGCCGGTCCGTATCCCCAGGTTCCCTGTGTCTGCGCGCCACATCTGACCCCTTCCTCTTACCCACACAGTGATTCCCGCACTTCATGCGAATGGCAGAAGATGATCTGTACGTGCCTCCTCCCTGCTTCCATTCGGCGGCCATCTGCCAGTGGAGCTAGCAGGGTTCCGAGCGGCGAGTGCTGAGCGCTGACTGTGGCCTTTTACAGCGAACCGCGCGAACATGCTTGCACGCTTCCAACAAGTGATGAAGAAGCTCTCGCTCTTGGGTTTCGACCAGAGCACGCTCACCGACTGCTCCGATGTCATTCCCGTCCCGACTGGCACCGTTCCGGACCCCTTCCTCCCAGCCGGCAAGTCGATGAGCGACATCGAACCTGCGTGCTCTGCGACGCCCTTCCCGACTCTGTCTGCTGTTCCTGGTGCGTCCTCTCTCTTGCTTCCTACGTTGGCGAGTGACGTCTGACTTCCTTACTCTGAAGGTGCCATCTCCACGATCCCGGCAGTGTGAGTATTTTCTATCTTTGCAGACCTTACGGAGGCTAATGCTCTCATAGGCCTTTGGACTCATAAGGGCAGCTGCGATGGACACGTCGTATTCGGTCGTTGGAATGCTATGATATCTATCTGCTGGTTGGCTCTTGAATGGGACAGGATTATTATATGGACTCTTTGGGTTTCAAGGGTATGGGATGATAGAAGAGTACTGTACAAGTCTGTAAAGATTTACAAGGTCTTTCCCATGTTGTAATTGGGACCACGCCACAGTGACGGACGATCATACCAACGAAGCGCCTCTTATGCGCCATGGAACGAAGCTTTGGCGCTTGCATCACAACTTGTCTACCAACCACCACAGGATGATAGATTGTCTTTCTTAATGGTCCACTCGGCACTGCAAAGCTTCTGAGCTTCTCTGCTTGCCGACTGTCGTGGTCTGGTGCTGTTTTCTCTACGTAACGCGATCCCTGGCCCCGGAAAGCGGCTCCAGCGTCATGCAAGGTTTGCGAAAGGCCCATACGGGGCTGTCGGCGAGGCTGGAGAGCACTGGCTAGGAGTCAACTCTGCGCTGGACCGTTACCTGCCCCCGACCCGCATCATCTATTGCCCAACCCGACCGATGATGTCTGATCAGGGCCTATACACGGTGCGGATGCTTGCTTGTGCCCTATTTGTTGCTCACTCTCATCTGCGCGATGCAGGTCCCCTTGTCTGTATGTCCTAGCGCCGCTGTCGGCGCAATCTCCTTCACCCACGGTCCTTTCGCTGGCAAGACTGTTCGGACGTCGGCCACTGAGATACAAAAGGCAGATGCCGGGAGGAAGTGCGTGAACGTTGTGGATTTGTGATGAACAGCCGTACCGACATGGACACAGGTTCGCCCGGAAAGACAAACGACCCCTTGATCCACCTCCCGTCGTTCAAGTACGCTTCTTTGAGGTACTTGGAGCTGAGACGTCGAGACAGTACGAGGAGGAGATCCTCAGCTATGAGTAAGTGATCATACTGCTTGGGGAGCTGTTCCTGGCTAAGTCGGCGTAAAGCGACAACTTGATGCTCGGTCTGGTGTGCCAAGTTGATCTCTTTCCCGTTGTTGTCGAGGCTGGCACAACTCTCACGTCCGTCAATCCAAACGGCGCTCCACGATTTCCACCACCGCTCCAAGCTCCGTGCGTGTCCGTCCGGTATCGATAAACCACGCCAGTATGATCTTATGACGGTGACGACAGGACCACGATCGAACCGATCTCGGCTCGGCCGGTGCGTCGAGTAACACTGGTATCACGCATAACCCTTCACGAACCGTCCACTCGACAGACCCCTGGTAGCTCAACGCATAGCTCGAGCGACGCCGATATCGTCGCGTATTATGGAAAGCACCCAATCAGAGAGCCGTCGAACTCGACAGGAGTCTTAGCGGGTACTCTTGTCGTAACTCCGATTACCGTATCCTACAACAATCGAGCAGTGCTGGTTTATACGTTCGCGGCAAGTGCATTCGTTGTCGATTGCTCTGTACCATGAGTGCTCATCAACCTATTGACAATGACAGGACCTCGCCGTCCGACAGGAGGGCACGTTCTCCCTGCGGTATCGCGTATTCGACATTTTTTCTAAGACCACAGATGATGGTGGATTGTCGCATAGGATCCCGGTCCTCGCGAGCTGCTTTGGGGGCGTCTTCAAAGTATGGTCGACGAGAGCTTTCCCAGGCCTGTCCGGTTCTACACAGCTCACAAAGGTATGCTTCTCGAGACCATACTGAATATGCCTCGAAGTTGACTTGCGGAGCAGACCCTGTCGATGTATGGTGTCCCCGTCATGATTCGTTCGCCGGAACATAGGCATGGGAGAAAGAAACAGAAGACGACACAGTCCACTTCGCTTTCGGACGGTACGACAAGCCCTCAAACTCGACCTGGGAGCTCCCAATCAGCCTCCTAGCCCCAGACTAGCGTCAGCCTATCGCAAAAGTGGACTCCACAGGTCGCTCACGCGCACGGATCGGGAAGGTCTAAAGATATCAAAAGGCTCAACCTCGCGCTCGAGGTCGCGCAAAAGTTTGCCATATGGCACTGGCTCGTTCTTTCTACTCAGGCCTGTACCTCTCTGGTGGTGTTGTATGTCCGCGGTAGATATCGTTCCCGCATACATAGCATAGCGTTCACCGAAGCCTGACGTAACTTCAAGTCACAAACATACGCAGCGTAACTTGTAAGCTTTCCGGTTCGTTTCCGCTAGCATGATTCTTGCGCTTATGGCTCTCACAGGTGCTCCTTCAGCTAATCTTCACTTACGATTGAATAGGTCGTCCGCTATCCCGGCTTTCCGAGCCGTCCAAAGCGCCGCTATGACTTCCTGATCAACTCAATCAACCTTCCTCTTCGTTCTTCAATTGGGAACCCGGAGACGTGGTCGTACCGATGAATGGGGTTCATTGCGCATGCAGAGCCTCTTATGCCCGTTTTCTGAGGCCTAGACTCAGTCGGTTGAGTGTCGGAGAAAGGTCGACCTCGATAACTACCACCAATTGCCCGAGGCTCGCTACCCTCCGCCCACGTGCACGGCCTTTCGGGCCACGCGATGAGCAAAGAGATCATTCGAGGAGGTTGGTGCCGTTGACAACATGGACGCGCTGTCGACGCTAAAATCAGCTCTATTAGCGCCTTGACGTAGTAGCGGGACTTCCGCGGTCAAACTGCACGCTAAACATCCCCTGTGCACGCGGCGCAAGACCATGCAGATCACGGAAACATGTTCGCCCGGTCATATGAGCACTGAGGTGACCCCGTTGTGGAGGTATAAAGACTGAGCACAAGCAGACAGTTCATCGACTGGAGCCCATCCCCACGTCTTCGGATTTCCTCGGTGCCGCTTGTGATCAACTATGTTCGGTTTGAAGAACGTACTCAGCCTCGCCGTGGTCTTGCCGTTTGCTCGACTTGCTGTCGGGCAGGCTGCTGAATGGGGCCAATGTGGCGGAATCGGCTGGACTGGCGCGACCACTTGCGGTAAGTATCTTCAACATGTGCTTTGCTACTCTCACTTGGTCCCGGATCTCACTCAACGTCGTTCCAAAGTTTCCGGCACTGTCTGTACGAAGCTTAACGATTACTACTCTCAATGCCTGCCCGGTTCGGCTACAACCCCACCGCCGACCACGACCGTTCCCGCTACTACTCCTCCCCCTGGGACGACTACCTCTACTGGGAGCGCGCCACCTGGTCTGAGTTCCATCCCCGCCTCCACCCTCCATCAGATCACCGGCTTCGGCACAAATCCCAACAATGTGCCCGTGTATGTCTACAAGCCTGCGCGCGTTGCCGCGAACCCGCCGTTGATCATGGCCATTCATTGTACGTCCTACGCCGTCGCCTGAATCGTTGTTAGGCACGCTGACCACTACGCTCAGATTGCGGGGGTTCGGCACAGGCCTACTATACCGGCTCTAAGTTCGCCCAGCTCTCCGAAACGTATGGCTACGTCGTGCTCTACCCCTCTTCTGTGAGTGCATCGCCGTATTCTGCCCAGGCCAGCGCGATCAGTACTCACTCGTCCGTCGTTGCATAGCCTCACTCCGGTACCTGCTGGGACGTCTCCTCCAACCAAACGCTCACGCACAACGGCGGCAGCGACTCCCTCGGTATCGCATCTGCAGCGCGCTACGCGATCGCCAACTGGGGTGTCGACGCCAACCGCGTCTTCGCTGTGGGCACGTCGTCCGGTGCGATGATGACGAACGTCCTCGCGGCAGCGTACCCGGACATTTTCAAGGCCGGCATCGTCGACTCCGGTGTTCCCGCTGGTTGCTTCTCGCTCCCCGGGCAGCCCGAGGACAGCTGGAACGCGCAGTGCGCACAGGGTCAGCTCGTTCTGACAGGTCAGCAGTGGGCGCAACGTGTGTTCGACGCCTACCCGGGCTACACAGGTGCTCGCCCGAAGATGCAAGTCTGGCATGGGACTGTGTGCGTGTTCTGGGCTTCTCGTTTTGCCGCCGGGGGCTGATGCTTACGATGTTGTCATGGCAGTGACACGGTCCTCTATCCCCAGAACTTCTATGAGACGGTCAAGCAGTGGACGACCGTCTTCGGGTACCCCAGCACGCCCATCTCCAACGTGTCCGAGCCGTACCTCCCGAGCGGGTACTCGAACGCCACGTACGGCCCCAACTTCCAGGCGATCCTTGCGCAGGGTGTTGGCCACACGGTCCCGCTGTTCGAGCAGCAATACCTGCAGTTCTTGGGGATCGCCTAGGGTAGTGAATCGCATAGTTGTATTGCTGCATTCAGAACGGTATAGTTATGCCTACATGTACCAATTCATTGTTCCCCGCCCGTTTTGAACTTTGAAGCCATGGGGGCGTCACAGCGCGAAGGGTACATACTTCCATCGTCCGACTACACAGGAAGTGAGTTCGTAACCTCCGGAACCTATCAAAGTGGCACCTGATACTCTATGGTAGGCCGTACTTAAGTCGACTCACCCCGAGGGCTCGAAGCAAGCTTGGATCAAGCTGAGGCGCCGCGCAGAGTCCAGACTGGCACTCGGCAGCAAATATTTCCTAGATTCACGATCTCCAAGACCTTCGGCTGTGGTCATCCGGACGACTACGTGGACACCCGGAGGCTCAACATATACCAGTACTATCACGATTTGTAAAGTACGTCGTTCATGAGAATAGGCGCTTTCATGTATAATCTGTCCTGGTGTGACCGTGAACTGACATGTGCTAAGCGGACCACTCGCGCTACGATGCACGTCGCAAGAAGCTCGGGAGAGTCTGTTGGATTTGTTGCACTCTAGGACGGCTTAGACAAGTACTGCTCACCGACGAGAAGTTTCCTGCAAACGTTAGACAAACTCACTCAGTAGTACAACAAGAGACAGTACATACGTCCGCGAACACCAGCTGTCGCTCTCCCTCGAGCCGATCATGTCGTGCGAGGAAGATAACCGACATGGATTGGTAAGGCAACGCGCTGCTTACAAGTTGACGAGCGGCTTGCGGGAGAAGGTCATCTGGCGTTCTTGTACTCGCATAGTGATGAGGTGGCCCTCCGGCATTCACAGGCGGACGCTCCAGATCCGCGTACCAGGATGTCGTTCGATGTCCTTGTACTCGCGTAGGGATGAGGTGGCTCTCCGGCATACGGTCTCGCGTCGATACACCGCGCTCTGGTACGCCGATGTGGGAAGGATGCAAGGAGGATGCGGCCAGCCAGCGGATGAGTCAGTGCATTCGTAGGACTATAAAAGATGCAATCGAGCTCACCATTCCTCATCCAAACCAACCTGAGGACACCTGTCTAGCAGAACATACTCAGAATGACAGGAAACACTAAAGGTGCGTCGGATACACGAACACATGCGCGCCGGACCCTGACTGGATTGTGTCTCTAGCACCGTCCAAGTTCGGCATCCTCATCTTCCCCGGCTTCGAGCCCCTCGACGTCTTCGGCCCCGTCGAGGCGTTGCAGATGCTGTCACGCGAAGTCAAACTCGACATCACCTGGATCGGACCTACCTTGGCTCCAGTCAGCACCGCGCCCAAGGACATCGAGATGAACACCACAGGGTCCCTGATCGACACTCGCGTCGTGCCCACCCACACCTACGACGATCCTCCCAAGGACCTCGAGGTGCTGCTCGTTCCGGGCGGCATGGGGGCCCTTCCGGAAGTGCCGACGAGCGCCGCCCCCGTCTCGTTCATCGAGAAGACGTACCCCAAGCTGAAGTACCTCATCACGATCTGCAATGGGGTCGAGCTCGCTGCCCGGGCCGGAGTCCTGGATGGAAAGAGGGCGACGGGGAACAAGGACACGTGGAAGGCTACCATTGCGGTGAGGCCGCAGGTGCACTGGGTCAGAGTGGCCCGGTACGTCGTTGACGGGAACTGCTGGACGTCCGGCGGGGTCAGCGCAGGCATAGACGCGACCCTTGCGTGGATCGCGCATTTGTATGGGCAGGAGGTGGCTCGCAAGGGGGCGAACTTGATGGAGTACGAGTGGAGGGACGACAAGAACTGGGATCCGTTCGCGTACATCTTCGGCGCAGAAGTGTGATGTACGACTCACCAGGATGTAGAGCGGGGGAAAGTGGTATCGGGATGCGAATATGTACCTTTTTCCTAGAGTGCGAGATTCACAGACATGATGGGTGGTTAAAATGATTCGATCCCGAGTTGGGCGAGCGCAAGCATGGCAACATTCCACGTGGGACGCCTGCGGCAGTTGCCGAACCCGACTTCTCTGACGCACAGCCTGAGCGTTGCAGGACTCTACCGTGACATACTTGAGTCCTACTGCCAGTAAGTACCATAGTAGAGCCTAGTTATGCGACCGTACTGCTGACCCATGTCTGCACATATGGACAGCAAGTACTGAAGGACTTGCCTGGACCCACCGCATTCCGAGGTCGCTTTTGCAGGAGGCGAAGGCTCACGACAATGTAGACGTGGCCCTGATGTTCGAGCAGGCAATCTTAGTCGAAGGACGATCTTGGAGAGGCCGGGTAGTATCCTTACTCGGAAAGACGAAGAGCATGTGCGGCGACATCGTCGCGGTGCCCGCAGTCGTGGAGGGCGTGAATCAGGCCGCCTGGCGCAGCTAAGGTGGTACGTCCCTGCTTGGTTCGCTGTCACGACACCTCCTGACATTGTGCTGCAGCCCTCATCATCACATTTGTGATCATCTTGCTGGAGCACGGCGCGCACGCGATGCTCTTTCGGTGGCTCGATGCGCGCTTCCTCGACGCGCACATTTCTGAGGAGGCGTGGTCATCACTCACGAACTTGTCTTGGCATTGGCAGCAACATGTAATCAAGGCGTCCCTAACGCGGAGAGCTCGATTTGAGCGCGCGGGCCTGGCTCGGGGTGCTGCTCTTGCACTGTTACACCAGCAGCAAGTACAATCAGCCGAAGCAGGCGACTGTCTCGAGCCTGAGATGGCACTGAGCGTGCGGCCGAAGGTGCGTTTCGCGGAATGTCTGTGTTATGTGTCTGACGGGCTCACAGGTGAACTCGTATAGGACTTCCTGCGGACTCATTTGGCTACCCCCGACGCCGGGGCGGTCGGGTACAAGAGGGTATAAGGAATACACTCGGTCGTCTAAGCCAGTAAGTAGATATGAGTGATATCGCTTCGGATCTCTGACAAGTCGAACTGCAGGTATCTGTGCTGTCAAGTCACCGGCCCTGCGTGCGGACCGCTCAGTTCCGTTGATGCCATACAGCGCTCGTCGTGTCCTTGTCAGGCAAAGTCTGGCGTTGCAGGCACAAGGCGGTGCCATCCATCACATCCCGAGCTATCGAAGCCTGCAGGTCTGTTCAGGAGTCGTTCACCGCCCTCTCTAGCATGACGTGCATATCTGGCAGCCAGCGTTGAGCCAGCACTACTCTCGCTGGTCTGCTGTACCTCAATATCCTCACAAACGGCGATACCTGTGTAACGTGGAAGCGCCAAGTCCGGAAACATAACGCAGCGGTCGTGGACCCTGCTATGACAGTTTGCTCAGCAATGCTCGACGGCCCGCCAAGTTGCGCAATACCCGTAGCATCTTACGCACGTCCGGTCCGGCTACATAGGTGCGACTATCCCAATACCGAAGCTGTGTAGTATGTGCTAAACTTCGAAGAGCTATAACAGGCGGCGTCTCTATCTACAAGGACCCACAGCGCGTTGGACGAGTTCCCTCCCCACTGCAGCTATCGTGTCATGACTCTTGCACACTACAGACCTAACGGGCTCAGTGGTGAGAATCTGCCAACCTCGTGTTCTGGCTGTGCAGTGTTCTGACTATTCATGCAGTCATACTTTTTGCGCTCGTTCTTGGGACGGCTGCGACGAACTTCGAGCAATGTATCGCCGATGTCCGTAGCGGCGCGTGGGGATCGCTCGGTGGAACCGACAGCCACGGGAATCCAGTCTCGAACATCAGTGAAGCCACCGCCATCACATATGATATGTGTATTCGCGCATGCGGACCAAGACCGGAGCCGTTCGACTGGCCCGCATTCTACCAGCAATTCAGCTCCTGGCTCCTCCCGTACTTCGCGCTTCTCTCCCAACTGCCCTTCGGCGCGGAAAGTCGGCTCAGCAACCTCTCGTCCGTCCTGATCACCGTCGGGTCTCCCGCCCTCGCCGCGTACTCACTGGCTCTCACAGCCCTCAATAGGCGGTGGGTGACGCGACGCTTTCGTGCATTCACCTATCCTAATGCGCAGCTCGCCGCTACGGTCCTCGGCGACCTTCAAGGCGTGCCCATACGACTCTCGTACGAGGATGGACTGTTCCCCTCCCTCGTCGTACTCCACCAGAACGACGATTGGTGGAGGGAGCTCGTGGTGGGATTGAAGCACAGCAGCCCATGGTCCGTCGCTGCTGTGACTTCGATTGGCTGGGTCGTCGTCGCCTACATCCTGACAATCGTGGACTCATTTACACCGCTTCAGCCTGACGTCCCGCCACCCTTCCGCCCCCTTGGCATCCTCAATCTGTTCGGGAAGGGCGTGGGCTTCGTCTGGCTGTGGCTTGTCCCCATTGTATATGGTTGGATCCAGGTGTCGCCCATATGTGACACCGCACGTCTTCGGCGATTATTCAAGAATGCGGACCTCTACGCGTATACTGCTACCCCAGGCTCCGCGGAGGCTGTGAAGGTCACCGGCGCGTCGAGCCTTCGAGGACTCACCATCGAGTCCCACCCGGAACACACCGATAGCGCGCTCGCGGACGCGCAGCTCTGCGCTCCAGTCTTCAATTACGCTCGACTCTTCCCGTGGAGCGCTGCTGTAGAGGATGTCGCGTCCGCATTCTCTGCGGCATCTTGGAAAGCCAAGGCCCGCATTCCCGTGAGCGATATGGTGCCCTGGGCGCCGAGCGGAGCGGTTCCCCAGCCCAGCAACAGAACTGGATCGCTCGAGCAGGTCTTGCGATACTGTGGCACTCCACCGTCAGGATCAACGCCTCGCACGAGGCTGGACGTCTACGAACGGATCGCTCTTGCTTCCATCGCTGCCTTGGCTCTTCAGTGGGGCACAACGGGTGCCGCGATGATGGTCGTCTACTTCTCACCTACAGTGGTGAGTGTCAGTCCCCGGCTCGCGTCCACCCAATTGACACGCACACTGACGCAGGGCTTGGGATGCGAATCCGGCGCCTTCCTCCTGTACGGAGTCGTCGCCACCCTCGTGTGGTTACTCATGCTCTCCTCCAGCATCCTTGCGCACTATGCCCATCCCCGTTCCCATCGAATGGACCTTCGCGACGCAGGTGGCTCCATGCATATCGCCAGCACGCTTTCTGTCATCCTTCGACGCCTCGGCAAGATCCTCGCCGCCCTGAACACCGCCTGGATCATCCTGGCGAATATCGCCCAGTTCAGCAACTTCTTCGATCGGTGCTGGTGCAATAGCTGCGCATTGAGTCTGGGGAGCAGAGCTTTCAGTGTTATCCACGCGACGGCGAGCGACATCGCCTACATGAAGTCGGGGTGGATTGGCGGTGTCATCCTGGCCACGGGATGCGCATTGTCCTTCGTTTTTTTGATACATGTCCTCCTCGATCCAGTGACGAACGATTGAGGGAGATCAATGGCTGACGCGGGAGCTGGCAAAGGCAGGACATGTATAAAGCGGTGTGCGTCCATTCCGAGTCATACTTAGACTCCGTATGACACTTATAACGGGACTCCGCACAGATATCTCGACGTTTGTGTGGTGAGTATCACGTCTCCCAAATACTTGACACAAGTGTTGTATCTCCTCCGGTATGAATGAACAGGGGCCCTTGTAGACGAAGTGGGAGACAGTCAGGATTCGGACGAGAAGGTCAACCATATCACGTTGCTCACTTGTAGGTGATAGCGTCCGACATAGGTACGACTTGTCGGTGGTCTGCCTACTGCATGCTGCGAAGGAGAGACAAACTCCGAGCGCTCGGGATTAGCGGTTTTTGAGCGCTCTGCCGTTGGATCTGAGTACCACCACCACCAGCCACCAGCTTCCTCCTCCTCGATGGCCTCCTGCTTGCTCTCGATACACATCAAATACATCTTTCAGTTGCTCAGATGCGCGTGAGCCTGCGCCACGAGCTCACGGTCATTTCACCCGAGGAGACAAAACTACCAATGCAGACATTCACGGAACTCAAGGCTAGTCAGAGTCGCCGCTCCATAGGATCTCGCAGAGGAGAACATTCCGGCCGATGAGGAGAAATGTCTGGGAGGTCAGGAGGCGGCAACCTGACACGTAACGATATCCGTTGTCGTGCTGCGTCATTCAGAGTGATTTGGTGAGTCTCAGCCTGTCCCAGCCAGTATCGCCATACACGCCAGCTCTTTCTGGAGACCGTCGCTACCCTCTCCTTCTTGGCTCGATGGTAGCCAGCTCATGGAACTTTTAAGTTACCTGTTCGTCCACCTTTACCCCTTGCGGCAGTTGCATTTCGTCGTAGACTGTGCTGCATCTCTGGGCATGGCGTTTCAGGCTGTTCTAGACGGTATCTCCTGCAAATGCAGTCGTTCTGACGGGTCATACCCGCCCGAAGCCGCAGAGCCGAATCGCATTTCCGAGTTAGCATTCGGTGGAACTCGCGCCATGTGCCATGTGAGTACATGCCAAGCACCTTGCGATTAAAGATACAAGGATGGACGGTCCGGGACAGGAATGGCTCGGAAACAGATCAGACGTACACGCCCAATGAATTTGACCCAGTTGTCGCAATCGTAAATCGGTCTCAACGGGGCGAGGGGCATGTATGCTCAGCGAGTCTGACAATGGTGCCACTATCTGGTGGTTCCGGTAGGTCTCCGCTTCACGTTCATCCGCTGATTGCTCGCTCATCTTCCTCTGTCGTCCCAGGGATAGTGCAGTCAAGAGCGAGCAATCCTTTTGATGGACAGTGTATCGAGGTCAACTCGGGGAATGACGCGACCGACTCGTGCAAGCGGGTGCACCCGCTACCAACGGCGAATTCCCTCCCAGCCTCCATGTGACGTTCTACCAAGGTCAGCTTCAGTGATTTCCTTGGAGCTACCTCTGTCATCTGCATGGACTCTTACCCGGTGTGCAGGTTATCCTCTGTCTGCTCTCCGCCAAGCGGCAGGCGGCGCAAACGCTCCCGAAAACTATATTGTCATCAATGGTGCCTTCTCCAATGGCACCGTCTTCGCGTACAACCTCATCACTTCGTCATCCTCGGTGACCTCGTGCGGTGACGCCAACTCCGGGACCTGGGCCGATGCAGGTTCCTTCACCAATGCCGGAGATCTGTCCAAGTTCATCGTCACCCTCGACAGCCCCGAGGTCTCGGGTACCTTCACGATCACCAGCAACGCCCCGCACCACTTCGACTGCAACTCGACGACGGACCCGTATTTCACTTCTGCCATCCCCTCTGGGGCGTCTCTCAACGCCGCCGAGGAGATCTTCTACAAGCAGCTCGGGTGGGCAACGTCGCAGCCGGGCGGGTCCGTGTCCGTCAACGTGACGCTCGACGGGACGCCGTTCAAGTTCGACGGGCAGGGCTACCACGATGCGAACTGGATGTCGCAGCCCATCGACAAGTTCATCGACGACTGGCACTTCCTCGACGCGCAGGTCGGGCCGTTCGACCTCTCCGCCGTGTACGCGAGGATCTCGGGCTCGACGCGCGAGTTCAACACGGGCTTCCTGCAGCGCGACGGCATCATCCTCCAGAATCAGTGCGCGGTCCTCGGCTCGAAGACCGAGGACTTTGTCACCGTCACGCCGTACGGTCTTGCCTTTGACGAGCCCAGCGGCGTCAAATTCTGTCAATGTCATGCAGGGCTTTATCCTGGACTATACGCTCGCGACGGGTACCGGTTCAACGTGTCCGGAGAGAGCCTCGTCCTAGACCAGTCGATCTACCACCGCTGGGTTGGACCTGTGGTTGGTGGAAAGGTCGGCGGCGAGCAGTACACGGGTGTCGTGATGTACGACTGGCTCAACCCGAGCCTCACTCCTTACAACGGTTGAGTGCTATGCCGAGATCGGTTCTTAGGAGGTATTCGCATCATCCTATCTCTACGTGTTCGTCTTAAGTATACGGAATTCTTACTCGTAGTACAATCCACTGGCCACGGAAGTGATCTATCTACGCCTCCTTTGTGCCTGCCTGTTGCATGGACGTCCTGGTATCATTGGATCGTCCATCAGAGCTACGAAATCGCGGCTCATTCGCAGAACATGGGCGGGGCAGGCATCAAATACCGGGAGTGAGGTACTATGCTCGTCGCATGGAGTATGGTAGACGGTGATGTATCACTCAGCGAGAAGAGGGACTGCCCACTCCGCAACGCCTCCACTGTCAGCGCGCACGAGTCGGAGGGGGGGACGTGGGAGACGGTAACGAGTATGATCGTTGTTTCGCCTCCTGCCGTGTTTGGCCAAAAGACTTGTGTAGAATGCTCTTGGCGGGTGTCATTGACTTTGATGCAGAAAGTGGGATTGGGAGCATCCGGAGAGATCGCGTGGGCGGTCTCGGGGCGTTGGTAGAATGGGGTCACCCAGACGTGCAACACAGAGTAAAAGAATTTGGCCGTCATTTCGAATCTCAGCTGGACGCCCACACTCCCCCGAAGCAAGCGAACAATGTGCAGGTTGCCGGAAGAATCGTCGCAGACACTACGAACTGCGAATCCTGCCTCGCGAAGTATCTCCAGGTTCCAGGCGGACAGACGAGGCAGGAGACATCCCGTGTGTCGAGGCGTGTCGAGCGTGTAAGACTCGAACTTGGCAACTGTACCAGGGCTGTTGGGAATCCGGACCTTATAAACTCGGAGGTTGGTAGGGTCAAGACGCTCAATCTGCGCTGGAAAGAGGACAATGTAGGTGATCCGAAAGCCGGGAAGTGCCATCCCACCCCGTGGATAACGGCCGTAAACACGGAGACAGGCTCTATGCATAGTAAGTCTGCGGCCTGCCTGGACGTTCTTCAGGACGCATACCATAGCTATCAGAGAGCCAGGTTCACTGGTCTCTTCGCAGGCCAGGAGTGCTAAGTAATAGTTCTCGAGGGATCCTATGATTGACCTCTGAGACAGCACCTGGCTTGCGGGAAGGAAAGAGAAGCGTGCATTGACGCCATACGGCGTCAGAGAATATTTGGGTGGTGGAATGTCCAGTAGACAGAGGCGGCGAGCGAACTCTGTATGAGACAGCGCGGAGATCTGTCGGGAATATAGGGAAAAGTCCGAAGGCTTGTCAGCCAGGAGGCCGGTTCCTCGTAGTTTGCGTTCGTGCTGGAAGGTGAACTGCGGCCGCGCGTTCACCACTTCGGACGCGGGATTGGTGAAGCAAGCAGAGGGGAGCCGAAGTATTGAACGAGAACCTTCAGAACCCAAAGTATTCCAAAGTATGAGACTTTCGTCGGGTATCTCCTTCAAAATCGCGTGCTGCAGTCGCACGAATGCTCTATCTCCTTCTCCGTACAAGATGGGCATGTGTATGTTGAAAATACCCAAAATTGAATAGGCCAGGTCTTCAACCCGAGTCGTCGTGCGCCTCGAGGCCCAACTCATACGATGGAAGACGGATACGTCTCGCGGCTGCTTTCTATATGTGAGGACCTGGTAGTCGATGTGCGTCACCTCACTGATGACGTTGGCCAACGCGCGCTTTGATCCATAGAAGAGCCACTCCTGGGAGAGGAAGATGACTACGCGGGGAGCCACAAGCTCTTGGAGCGTCCAGCCTCGCGTAAACCATCTGCTTTGTCGAAAGAGAGAGAAGCACTTCCGATCAGACACCAAGAAGCTCATCTCGGTCCGCTCTTCAGTCGCCTCCAGGTCGGACACGGGGACGTCCGCCAGGAATGCGTAGCAGACCGATGAGTCCCGGTACCAGCGGAACATAGAGTTGATGGCCTCCGATAGTTCCGAGCTGCTCTCCTTATCGATGCAGCACGAGTCAATCCAGATCAAGCGATGTCCGTATCTTCGTGCTAGAGCACATGCGCGTTTGATTTTTGGGGAAACATCAGAGTGGTCGAGCATGGAAGGGGTCGCTGGCGTCGATGTAGACAGAGCTCCAACTTCCCAATGGAAAGAAGACGACAATGAGATCGCCTCGGACACGGCAGGCAATTGGACGGCGGGGGAAGGAAGATCGTATGAATCGGCATCGGCGGCCTCGGGAGGGCTCCTTGGTTGAAGGAGGAGAGATACATCACAGATGGCCGATTCCTGTAGTACGGGCATATCGAGAGACTTTTGAATCTCTCGGACCTCACGGTACGACTGCTCGCCTGCCGGATCCCAGGTATGCGATAGGATGGCATATTCGACCTTCGACGGGTCGTTGATTTCCACGAAGTGTCCCGTCTCTGTACTGAGCAGCCGCATGATACCTGAGTTGATGCTCAGTGAGAGTTCAGAGTTCAGGTAGCTATGTCATTGGGCTCGTACCATACGCGGAGGAGGAAAGGAGTGGAAGCTCTTGCAAGGGACTCCCCCGGCTGATATAGCTCGCGCTAGCTAGAGGTGGCGATGCTACGACTACTTCCGAGTTATGTCAGCCTGCCTCTAAACGAGACTTTTCTTAAAGGTATCCCTCGGAAACGTGCTTCATCCGACCTCGAGAAATCTACCAACGCTAACATTTGCGCAGACTATCAAGACACAAAGGATGGAGTACGTTGCAGTAACTCCAGCTTCTGTGTACCGCATTCTGGCAGTGCACTGAGCGCAGCTGTATATCAACACATTCACAAAGTACACCCTGTATGAGATTCGAAGGAATCACCACTGAGTACCACGTCAGCTCGTATCGTTCATCGTCCAGCATCTGTGCACCTCCCTCAATAAGCTTAGGTATAGGCTCTCAGTCGTGAACTTCGAGGTAACTGCCGGCGGCTCGTCCAGCGCCTTGGCTACTCTCGGGCTCTCTCCCCTCGCACCGCCGGGTCCGTATAGCGCTGTCAACGCAAGTACTTCCGCACACTGCTCTGCCCACGAAAGTGGCAGGTTAAACGCGCGCATTACCTGAGTCTTCGTGATTGAAATGGCCGTCCGAGTCGTGCCGTCGAAGTCGAGATCCGGTGGAGTGTTCTGACCAACAAAGCGATTGAGTACGCTCTGCACGTAGTGATATTGCCAGAGCTGCTCGCGAGCCGTCAGTACACGCTTGCGGTTTCCCACGAACATGCTCCACTCGGGCTCTCGATCTATGATAGAGCGAATGTATCGCCCGACGGAAACATCAAGGGCGGAGGGCGGTTGATACAGAAACACCGAAGGCATGTGGACGGCCAGCGCGGTCGGAGTGTTAGGGCGAAAGGAAGTCGTGCGAGAAGGTACCAGTGGTGGTTGTGACTTGAAAGCAGCGGCCATAGAAAGAAACGACACTGGACGTGGGACATGCCGCCTATCTCTGATGGCGACGGAGATGAACACAAGGATCTGCATGACTTTTGAGGGGAGGCGGGAGGCGACGCGAAGGCACATACATACTGCGACGTCGTCAGCAACTGTCTATGAGAATGAAAGTGAAGGCTCACATCTTCGACATAGATGTGCAACTTCAAGTTCGATGGAATCTCGAGGCTGACCGACGCAGAGGTACTCGCCATCGTATGACATGCGAACGAAAACATCTTTGAGAGTGCCATTGAGCACGTATACACTCGCAGGACCTACACAGAAGCTTAGGGTGGTTCGACGAGGGAGACAGTGGGAGCTGCTCACCGAAATCCTCGAGGGCCCCTTCTGAAGCTCCTCTACGAACATCTGAGTGTCGACCCAATATCTCGTTTCCTCGGAGGCCTGTTCAGTAGCACCCGAACTTCGGTCGACAAAGTTCCCGCACCACTGCCACGACGATCCTCAATGACCAGGAAGAGCGGTCGAGAAACGAGTGTGTACAGAGACACTGCTCTGCGAGGAGTGCGACTGAGAGGCAGTCGGGCATAGAGTGGCGCCGGCTTTGACTTATACTTGGCCAGTTGGTCCATACGGTTGTCCGTCCTACGTCGGCGCAGATCCGGGACAGTAGTGCGGGAGGTCGTGGTGCTAGGCCAGGTGGCCTTCCGGAGTATCGACGATTTGCTAGTTGAAGGAACAGTCGTGGCCGGCGGTGATCCAGGGCAGACATTAGTGCGTCTGGATTGCAGAGGCCCTACCACGAGTCAATAGGGAGCAAGATGGGAGGTTGCGCAGTACTCACAGATGTGAAACATAGGAGGCTGCTCGAGGGCAGCTATGAAATTTTGCCGGTCCATCGTTCTTGGGAGGCTTCAACTAGACATTGCGTATTTATGGCCGGAACAATTGGGACATGGTGAAAGCCCTGGATGCATGTCCGAATCGATCCCCGTCTAACGGACAGCATCTTCAAGGAGCTACTCACCGCCATGACATCTTCGTGGAGGGGCAAGGAGAGCAAATGCGCCTGCCTGCAATTGTCGAACCAATGTGTAAAACAATGGGGAAGAGAGCACGCTCTCGTACCACTGATATCATGCGGTCCAGAGAAGACTGCCCCATATGGGTGACAATGGCTACAACGCTCTCTCCTCCCTGAAGCTCACAGTGCCAAGGCTCATACAGGTTGCGGTCGCTCACCGAGATGTATAGCCTCTTTGTCTCCGAGCGCAGCTTGTCGCGCACGTCAAGCCACAGTCGGACCGATGTCTAACTCACACGGCCGAAGCGCCAGAATGGCATGGAACCGTGGAGCAATTCGAATGATTCCTGCGAACGCATAAGTTCATACTCTTCAGCCGGACGAAACAACGACCTGGTACGGGACCGGGCCGTTGATGTGCATGCTATCGACGGATTCGCCAGTCTTGACTGCATGCACCTTCATCCGCTCAACTTCTGCCCGAATCATCGCGTCCTTGCCGGCCCGGGTCCTCGGTGTGAAACGCCTGCGAGGTGCTGTGATCTTCCAATCTGGCAGGGAGTCCAAGCCGAGAGTCCGAAGGATCTTCAGCTCTACGAGTGACTGTCGCGATATACAACGTAAGCATGTAAGAGCAACACATAGACCTTGTACGTGCAATCCACTCACGTAGTCGGTAGGATCACTCCGATTCAAGTTGAGTGGTTCCTTGAGTGTGATCGGAGGGTTTGTGATGAAACGAGGGATACGCAAGTGGTTCTTTGAGGCGGAGTGAGGCTGCGCAAACAGAAGACCATGAACATTAGGGTAATCCGACAAGATGGAGGCGTCATTCCAACCATGAATGGGTGCAGGAGAATCACATCTCCCGCGTCCCCTGTAAGCTACATCAAGGCGTCAGTTGCTGGTCGCACTTTGGAAAGATGCATACTGACCTCCACAAACTCCTCACACTTCTGGATGGAGCAGATCGAACGGCTCCCGTCAGGATCTTGTGGCATGTCGTTTGCGCCCTCCGGATGATCATACAGCCTGGTTGACGAGGACGTTCTCGTAAGTCTCACGAGTTACGACGCGAGAAGTGCGACATTCGTACCATTGAACGACATTCTTGATGCCCTCTGGAGCGATATAGGTCCCTCCAGCTCGGGTTCTGATGTCGTTGAAGAGGACTATCACCGTAAGCCCCTGCTCGCCGGAGTCCAGGAAGTGCGTAAACCTGCGCGAATCTTGTTCACGAACAGATTTACCTCAGCATGCTACTGACGATTCTCACCAGTCGCCATCACTAGCAAAACATGAGTGAGCAAGACAAACGAAAGCGGAGCGATACGAGTAACGCACATGTGCCAGTTCCCCAAGTTATTTGCCTCTATCACTTTCTGCCCACGCTTGTGAAGCACGGCGCCGCATACTAGTGAAGCAGGAACTTACATCGATCCATTGGTCTGATCCGAGGTTGACTATCAGACTGTCTCCGCAGCTCTCGAAGAGAGTCGGGTCGACGCGATCTTCCCCGCCAAGGAGCTCGCCTGTGTACTCCACAGTCACTTTCAGTCCTACATGAACCTGGGGTGGAACCACGCACACATCGCACCCCACGCTCGGGGCATGAAGTCCTTCGTCGGGACCTCGCGGTGACGTGGCATGTGGATCTGCACGAACGCAGTCGTTAGCATTCGCACCGAACATCTTGAGCCCAATGGCGTACCTTTTCGCTCGTCCACGTCGACTTGTCGTCAGGATCGTACCCCAGCCTGATCCACACGTTCTCCGTGAATGCCTTCAGGTACTCCTCCTTGACGGCATTGGGGATCTTGACCCATCCAAGTTGCAAGAAATGCTCGCGCTGCTCGGGCGTCAGATACTTGTACTCTGTGACGGCCATCAGGACGACGAGCGTCGATGACAGTGCTGGAAGGCTTCGGATGAGGAGGCTCGGGGTGCAACACTGCCTATGTAGAGATCGCTATCAGGAGCACGGTCCGGAGAGCCATATGACCTCTGCTGGGACGTGCCATGGCATCTCACACGCAAGTCATCAACTGACTCTCGGGGAAACATCGAGGAAACGCAGCACTCCGTTGATGTGAACCAGAAGGAGGGTCTAATAATACAACAAACGTCCTGCGTTGAGAAGAACGAATAACTCCTAATAACTTCGAGTCGGTCGGCAGATGAGTTGGGTTGGACAGAAGCGCGACAACACACGACATACCAATAAGCTGCAAACTCTAAGCGGCTAATCCGGAATCCGCATTGTTGATCGTCCACTGTCCATGCACCTCCCTCAGCAGCGTCAGGTACTTCTCCGCGGTCATCTTCGGCGTGATCGCAGGCTTCTCGTCCAGCATCTGCACCACCCTCGGGTCCTCGCCCCGCGTCCCGCCAGGCCCATACATCGTCGTGAGCACGATCGTCTCCGTGCAGCGCTCACCCCACGCCAGCGGGAGGTTGAACGCACGCATGACCTGCGCCTTCGTGATCAGGACGCCCCCGGCGCCCTCGAGGTCCGGGGGCGTCGGCTTGCCCGCGAAGCGGTCGAACACGCGCTGCACGTACTCGAAGTGCGGCAGCTGCTCGCGCATCGTGAGCATCTGCTTGCGGTGCTCTACGAAGGCGGCCCAGTCCGGCTCCTTGTCGATGATCGAGCGGATGTATCGTCCGATGATGTTGTCCAGGTCGGAGGAAGCTTGTCCGGAGAGCGTCGGAGTGACTGTCATGGCCGAGGGCGGCATCGTCGTGGGCATAGGCGTCACAGTTGAGACGGAAGAGAGCGAAGGTACACTCGGCAGGTTGACCTGGGTCGACACCGAGGGGATCGGGAGGTTGGTCTGGGACGGGATGGTGCCGCCCGCTGGCATTCGATTCGTAGGGAGGCTGAACGGCCCAGCATCGTATCGAGAAAATGCGTTGGATGACGACGTAGAGCGGTTCGTGGAAGGCTTCGCGTCTAGGTTGGCGTAGGCAGCAAAGCCCGTCGCCGAGGAGCCGAACCCAGCAGACGCGCCGAAACCCGTCGTCGAGGCACCGAAACCTGATGAGGACGACGCGAATCCTGCAGCGGAGGTTGAAGACGTGAAGCTGCTCGCGGATGGTGTGAACCCTGACGAGAACCCCTTCGCTGGGGCTTCTTTCGATCTCGAAGCAGTCCGCGAGTGACTCAGTGGATAGGAACCCGGCTGACCAGGTCCTGGAGAGACGGAATGCTCTGTGTGCGATTGCGTCTGCGGTGCAGTCAACTTCGTCTTCTTCTGCGGCGACGGGCGAGACGTGGAAGAGGACGATACCTGCCGTGGCGAAGGCGCAGGAGGAGTCTGCAATTCTAGCTGCCGCGCGGGCTGCGACGGTACACGGACTGGCTGTGGGCTGGAGAGTGGAGAGGAGGCTCGTACGGGCGACATCGGCACGGGCTCCGAAGGGCGATGCTGAGGAGGCGGGGACGACTGCGAAGGAGTTCTGGATTGCGTAGATTGTCGTGATGACGATGGCCTGCTGGTAGAGGGCGGAGAGAACACGTCGTGGGGCTGTGGCTGCGAATAGCCCTCCGAAGTATATGAGCGAGCGGACTGGACGGACTGAATGCTTGACGAGCGCGGGCGCTTCTTGGACGCCATTGCGATAGCACTGTGGTCGAACTTCTGCTCGTCTGCTGCAGGCGAAGGGTAGTCATCTCCGCTGAACAGGCTCGAGTGGCTGCCCCGTTTGTGTCCTGGCAACGACATAGGTGCCGGTGCCGGGGAGGGAGTAGTCATCGGGTCGGTGATTGGAGTCAGGAGCCCGCGCTCGAACTGAGGTGGAGGGGTGGGAGGGGCGACCGACATCCCAGCAGGTGGAGGATTCTAGTGAAGCGCAATCGTCAGCGGATGCGACGATACGAAACCGTTCCACCAACATCTTCTATAAAGACTTCCAAGGTCCGGTCTGGCGCGACTTTGAGGTTAGCAGATTGGCAAACTTGCTCGCCATCCGCGGAGATTCTCAAGAAGAACTGCTTGTACTTTCCCCTCAGTGTGTAGACCTTCGCGCGTCCTGGAGCTTGAATTAGTGCGTGACACGAGGAAGCACTCGATGGGCGCTTACCATCGATCCTCGAAGGTCCCTTCTGGAGCTCCTCGATCACATCCTGCGCGTCGACCCAGAAACCGACATCGCCGCCGTCCACTTGCTTCAGGGGCACACGGACTTCCGTCAGCATACTGTCTGCATCTCCACCCCGCTTGTCCTCTATGAGGAGCGTTAAGACGCGACAGACCCGTACGGAAGACTGCGCTGGGTTCAGCTGGGGAGGCGGCGGCGGCTGGGGTTGAGGAGCGTGAACGGGTGTGGACGAGTGATGATGACGGCGTGACTTGTGTCGTTTCTCTTGTGGAGGCGCAGGAGACGGGGTATGCGTGACAGGCATCTGAACAGACTGATACGTAGCATCAGAGAAATGCGGCTGAGAGTAGCCTGCGTCGAAGTAGTTGGTCTGATAGGGGTCATGGGTGTCGCCGTAGAGTGGTTGTGTGACGGTATATGGGTAGTTCTGCATGTGGGTATCCTTGCTTTTGCTGGGACGTGGATGGCGGTCGTGGCCGTCTGGATTATGGCCGGGTGTAGAATAACGCTGGGTGTCGCTGCGATGTGGTGAGTAGTTGTGAGATGGAGGTGTCGCGTTCGCGGATGGTGCTGCTGCTTGCTTTGCACGATTAGCAGGGGCACTCTCACGGATCTTCTCGTAGTCGTAACGGTAGTATGACGATCTTGGCTGGAGATTCGGATCCGCAGAGGTTTGAGGTGGGGCACGGTGCCCCCTGGACTGATCAGGTTGCGGATAAGTGCTACTTGCTGGTGGAGGACCGATGTCAGCTCGATACGCAGCACCGTACGGGCCGTTGTTCGTATTGTAGGGTGTGCCTCCTGCACTGAGATCGTTCGCGTAGGCGTTGATGCGGAACGCTTTCTTCTTATGCGCGTCCGCAGGGAACTGTGCATGTTGAGGTTGTGAATGGGGAAGGGTAGCGTGAGTCGCCGTGTGGGTGAATGTTCCTTTGTCCCTCTCCTTCCCTTTACGCGAGGAGTCTTTCGGCTTCCTATGCGATCCCTCCCTCTCCTTCCCCTTTGAGGATCCCACTCTTTGCGCGCTCCCCTCGTGTACGTCTCGCGATGGATGGTAGTGTTGAGGGGGCGAGGAACGGGACGCGCGGTGATTTGACGGAGGATTGGAGCTGGCGCCGAAACCAACCGGCTGCCGCAACAGAGGGGCGGGAGACGGAGCGGGAGATTGGAGCGAAGAGGGATGAAGTGCGCTAGACGGACCCTGCCACGGGCTTGAGGCCACACTGCCAGCATCTGAGCCTGGAGAGCGCGGCCTGTAGCGCCTCTGCGAAACACCGTCAGGGCGCGTTCATAAGCTACTTCATTGCTGGGACGCACCGGAGAAGGTTCCCTGCTGCTTCTGTGGCAGAGCTCAAGGGCTAAGAACGCGTAGGACGAACGAGTACAAAGGAAGACTCACGAAGAACCGTCACTCATTCCGATTATACAACTGGTAGACGGAAAGCGTCACGCAAGATAAAGCACGAGGGGAAGAAAGAGGCGAAAGCAGAACGAAGTCATAAGTTAGAGTAGAAGCTGGGTATCAAGAGGGACTGCTCGTCCGAGCGGAGAGCTAAGACGTGCACGACGTCCTGAACGTCCATGGTTCGGTTTCGCCAAATTTGGGGAACAATGACAGAGTTCACGGTCACGTGCAAGCCACGTGCTGGACGCGTCCATTAATGAGACGCCTAGGATACGCGTTCGCGACGCATACAGTCAGAGTCTGTCGAAAGCAGATCTGAAAAAAAAACATACGCATATATGCATGAGCGGAGCTCTGCTCAATGTTATGCCCTTGATGCTCGACTTCGCCATGGCGGACACAAGTGAGGCGATGACAGAGTGGGACCAAGTGGGTGGTAGAGAGGAAGTTGCGACCAGGCCTTCGCTCTCGCGAGCTGGGTACTTATACTTTGGCAGACCATCACGTGGGTAGCACTGACAATGACGCAACGCCCGTCACTGTGAAGATACTCTCCTTCGGAAGATGCCTAGAGAATGGAGGTATCGAGCGCCTCTGTGCACAAGCTAAAGGCTGTCTCAACTCACATTCGAGAGGATTAGAGAGCTACTTACTTGCAGCAGGTTTATTACGATGCTTTAGCCGCGGATAGTGGCATTGCTTGCAATGCTTTAATCGAGAGCGCCACTTCACGCCGATGTCCAGCTTGATACATGCATGCTTTCACCACCTTTCTAGACCACATGCGAGAGTGCGACGAAATGACAGGGATGCTGAAGCCTTCGGTGTGCGATTCGGACAACATACTTACATTCGGGAAATATGACAAGACAAACGTATCGATAATCGCGGTCCGTTCTGGGTACCGGGCACGGGAACACATAAGTTATATTACAATTGCCGCACTGCGGGGGATCCCAAGCGGACGAACTTCTTCACTTGTCTGAACACTTCTAGTAGACTCCTCCTTGTATAGAGGCTCATCTTGACCATCCCCTCACGCAGTGGCCACTACGGAATCCGAGTGATCGCTCACCAAGGTCCTGCTAACCTTCGAGTCATCGATATCCAGGCTGACGTTTGTGCCACTCGTCCCAAGATCATGCTTTGTGCATAGAATCAGTTGCGCACACGGGACTCCAGACGACGGCTCTGCTTACCTGAGACTTCTTCCAAGGCTTGAGCTCAATGACGCCCCTCGGAGTGGTGGTGGGATCTCCGGACTGGTATCGCCCGGGGTGCACCGCCGTCGAGGAATCCGGGAGATCCGAAACCACACCAAACGTGTGCATCCCTCGTCTGGAGAACGAGATCCTCGCGTTGAGTCTGCGGTGATACGAGACTCCGTCAGGTCGTCGGGCGCTAAGACGTGTCTGTGGTTAAATATGACATACGTAGCAAGAAGCACATTGCCGTATACTGAGAGGGGGCAAGGTGAGTCCAACTGCCTCTTGATGTAATAATACATACGGCGTGTGTTCACGAGAGCAATCGCCGCGTAGATGAGGTTCATGGGGTACTTGATAGACTGGGACCCATGTAGCGTGAGGAGCTGAAGATTCGATGGACAATCGCTACTCACGAGAATCCATAGTAGTACATGAAGCGTCCTGTGATTGCAAGTTCAATGCATCGTAGTGGCGAGGTCTGAGGTTGTCCATACCCAGTCAAGAGGCCTGAATGCAAATACGTGAGCTTACTGAGGTACACGAACAAGGGACCTCGCACCTGTGTTGATGGTATACATCGTGATGATCGCAATAAGAGAATCGGTACTGGGAGATGCGTGTCTCAGATGTCATACTCTGCGCTGGCAGATCTAGGAGTACGTACTGCTTGAAACCAGTTCGACTTCTACGTAGAGCAAGGATCAGCACGACCGTGAGCAGCACGTCGGCTACACTAGTAGCTATCGAGCCTGCTGTCGCGAACCACTACGAACAGGGCAGGACCAAAGAGGGTCAGTCATTCTCATCGACCATTGCAACGTTGTACGGTACTCGCCGTTATTTTCCTGGATTTCGAGAACTGCTTGACCACGAAGCTATAAGTATCAGTAGATATCGCTCTGCTGATTAGCTGCGAACACGAGGTTGATGTCATAATGCACGCACGCCTCCGCGGTTCCAGCTGCATCGAGCGCTGCGTGCATGATGAGCCGGACATTAGCAACCGCTCGCGGACCGGCGAATCAGAAGACATGTTCACCAATCGTTGCGACGAACAACAGTACCTACGGACGCACAATCCCCGTTGAGCATGAGCGCGGAATATGTCGGACATATGGCGGACTCACAGCTATGAGAGCTATATATCTGTAGCGACGGCCAACTTCACGTCCAATCAATACGACTGAAGCCTACTGGAGCGCACGTAAGACCGCACCGAGGAACGCCCGACGAGCGAAGAAGCTGTCGACGATCGAGTTCAACGGAGGCGATGGGTTTTCGGGTGATCTTGACCGACCTTTGCGCCCCAACGTTCGTTAGAGCCTGCGTTCAAAGTCGCTGGTCAGACAGCCTGATGCGTAACGTCGGAGACTCGGAGGGCTCACCGATGCGAGCGGTGTTAGCTGTGGAGGATGTAAGTCAAACGGGAATATCTGTGCGGGGATACACTCACGTTGATGGACCTATCCAAGTGTGCATATAGGCGGCCTGAATATGCTACCACTATGTTGTCATATGCTATGCACTTACCAGACACCGACAAGGAGCCGCTGCGGTTTGAAGTAGTTCGTGACTAGGTAGTAATAGCTAGTAGAGGTGTGAGGCGGTGTAATCACAGCCCATATGCAGCGCAACAACCCACCAGGTATGGATGTTCAAGATGCTGAAGAACGTTTCGAGCAGCCTGCGCCGGTTTGAGTCAGCCGAGTCCCGACACGCACGGCAGCCTACTGACAGGACTGCCGCCACCTGACATATGTATCAGCGTAGAACCGGTATGGAATGAGGGATACGAGGGACTACATACCAGGACCTTCAGTACTTTGGGGTCTCGGGGATACAGCCGGAAATACTCTTGCCCCTGGTGCAAGAGGACACCGTATTGGCTAGGAGGCCCTCCGTCAGCAGTGTTGCGAGACCGGGACAGATATCGCACGGCGCAGAACGTACAGCATACCCAGCATAGTTCCAAGTAGGTATGCGCCGAAAGTGTTGTCAAGTGCGGGCAGCGTGGGCAGGAAGGCCAACGGTGGAGCGTTCGTGGAGGTCATCGTGGAGGATGTCTCTGGGAAGACACAAGGACGTGCACGGGTGCTTTATAGATGCTGGCCAAACTCCAAGTTAATATGGATGTTCTGCAGGCACCAGCGAATGAGCAAGACGCTCCCACCCGGTGCCAAAGGTTCGAGAGGCAGTCCGAAGAACTGAACTGTACGCACCACTAGGCACGCGGAACCCCGATAATGAGGTGTGATCGCCACACAGCTCATCGACGCCCGAACAACCAGTTCATGGGATGTTGACTTGGCATGCCTTGACCGGGTTACGCCACCCTGATAGCGAGTCCGTCACTTCGATCATCTTGGAAGTTGAACGTTGAGGTCGATGAAAGGCAGCCGCCGCATCCAGCTGAGTCGATATCATGGTATGAGAGATATGTCGGCCTGATGTAGGTCATGGGAGTGCCTTCACAAAGAGAACAAGGGCCCCAGGACGGTTCAGAATTACCAAACCCTTGCTTCGGCGGTAGATGAAGAACCAGGCGCACCCTGTAACACGTCAGTTTAGATCGACTTCTCTGATAAGTACGCCTCTTCTACGGGTGGGCTATATTCGGAGATTGAAGATCGCGGGATGAGGGCATCCCGCAAACCATGTGGGCCCTGACGGTACGGATACTCACCGCGTATCGTGATGGAGGGAAGCACTCTACGAAATGATGGTGGATAGGGGCTCGGGGGCTGTCCACCTACATCGTCTATCCTCCGAAAATATATCTCATACGATGTCAAGATGATATGAGTCCCGCGCTGCTCAACGACAAATCAGCTCAATTCACAGATAATATTGGATCGTCATGATACTCTGGCTCAGCACATGCTAAAGCTGTGAGAGAACCCACAAAGTCCTTCTTTGAGTACAACCTGTCTGATGCCGTCGAACACTCCCTTGTTCTGGTGCGCCGTATCCTTCCTAAGCCCCGCCGGTCAGAACATTTTGGGGTGAGACACATCTCAAAAATATCGAGTCACTTACCCACAGGTTTGACTTCACTGGAAAGAAGAACCTAGGTACGTATCATAGAAGTCAACCTCGGTATCGCCCTCAGGCTGTGGTGCGCGCCCGGGCCGCACAACTCACCTGTCGAACGTGCTGGAGATGTATTGCAACAGCCTACGCAATAGCTGCGGTGCGGCCCTCCGAATCCGAGTCGTCGACGCCCATCGAACGCCCGCTGGCCTTCATGCTACTGATGTGGTTCACGTCATCCACCCCGACACCACCCTGCGCAAGGTCTACAATTAGCACATACCCCTTCGGACGATAATTTCTGCTTACTTGAGACTTGTTCCACGACTTAAGCTCAATGACGTCCCTCGGCACGGTGGTATCACCGGACTGGAATCCCCCAGGACGAAACTCCATGGATGTTTCCGGCAGGTCCGCCGTGATCACACCGAAAGTGTGCATACCTCGCTTTGAGAACGAGATTCTAGCGTTAAGCCTAGTGAGAATAAGTACTCTGTCAGGTCGTTGCATCGCGTAATGTGTATGAATGTATGACACACGTAGCAAGCAGCACGTTGCCGTATACTGGGTGGGGTCCGATCAGTTATATGGACTTCTCCGACAAAGTATCGATACTAACGTCGTGTGTTGATGATACCAATCAGCCCGTAGATGAGGTTCTCCGGGTACTTGATAGACTGAGAGACATGCACGGTGAGCGACGAGGAAGTGGATCTGGTAATCGTACTGTTGCACTCACTACGATCCACAAGAGCACGTGAAAGATACTAGGAGTGCGCGTTCAGCACAGTGCATAGTAATCAAGCCGGACGGTATGATTACCCAGTCAGGAGGCCTGAGTGCACACCGTCAGCTTATAGTAGAGCATGAAGAAGGTGCTTCGCACCTGTATTGATAGTATACATCGTGATCACCGAAATGAGCGAATCAGTACTGGGATATCTCATGTCAGAGACACTTTCAGCTTCAAGGTGCATAACCAACACTACGCACTGCTTAAACCCGGTCCGACTTCGACGCAGGGCAACAATCAACACGGCCGTGAGCAACAGGTCAGCCACGCTCGCAGTTATGGAGCCCGCTGCCGCGAGCCACTACGAAGTAGGGAAGGCCAGAAGGTCAGCCACCCTCATCAACCAGTGCAATGCCGTACTCGCCGCGACTTTCCCCGATTTCGAAAACTCCTTCACCAAGAACCTACACAGACGAGGCATTGCATGTCAAATGCCAGCATAGAGTCGATGTAAGGATAAACGCACGCCTGCGCGGTTCCGGCTGCATCGAGTGCTGCGTGCATATTGAGCCGACATCAGCAACCGCTCGCACGCGGACTAATCGGACGACATGTTCACCAATTATCGCAACGAACAAGAATACCTTTGAAAGCGTGATTGTGTGAGTGCGTCATTGATTCGGACAGGGGAACGCACTCACAGCTATCAGAGCTATGGATCTGTAGCGACGTCCAACTTCACCTTCCATCAGACCAATTGAAGTTCACTGGAGCGCGGGTAAGATCATACCAAGGAAAACCCGCCGAGCAAAGAAGCTGTTGATAATTGACGTAAGACGCGAGGAACCTTTGCAATGTCGCGACATACCTTTGTGCCACGACGACCGTCATCGCCTGCGGTATGATGTTTGGGTCAACCAGCCTCACTCGTGATCTTCGAGAGGACTCACCGATGAAAGCGGTGTAAGCTGCGGCGTACGTGAGCCAAGAAATGATTCCCTGTGCGGAGACACACTCACATTGATGGACCTATGCGAGCTTCAGTGAACGGCCTACAAGCGTTACGGCATGCAGTGTATACACTCACCAAACGCCGAAAAGGAGCCGCGGGGGCGCAAAGTAGTTCAGGACGAGGTAGTGATAGCTGCTTGAGCCGTTCAAAGGTGTGTGGCAACACAGACAGCGCTTCGACCCACCATGTGTGAATATTCAAGATGCCGAAGACCGTTTCGAGCAGTCTGCGCCAATATGAGTCAAGCAATATGCATGCCGGAGCACGACCTACTGACACGATTGCCGCCACCTGTATCTGCATCAGCCTAGAACAGATATGGGACGAGGAATACGAGGGATACGAGGAACTACATACCAGGCCCTTCAGCACTCCGCGGTCTCGGGGATACAGCCGGCAATACTCCTGGACCTGGTACAAAAGGACACCGTATTGGCTGAGAGGTATTTGGTCAACCATCGCGGTTATTCGAGACTGGGCAAACACTGATGACGTACAGCATACCCAGGAAGGTCCCAAGCAGGTATGCGCCAAAAGTGTTGTCCAGTGCGGGCAGCGTGGGCAGGAAGGACGGAGTGTTCATAGAGGTCATCATGGGGGTCGTCGCTGGGAGAACGCAAGGACTCACAGGTGCTTTATGAATCCCCCCCAAGTCAGTATGGGCGTCGGGCACCAGAGACGGCCGGACGCTCTCACCTGTGGTTTGATGCATAGCGAGGCAGTCCGACGAACACGACTGGGCGCAGCGCTGGGCACGTATGTGGGTCCACGATGCGGAAACCCGATAGTGACCCCTCATCGCCGCACATCTCATGGACTCGAAGAGCCCGTTCATTCGTTGTGATCTTGGCATGCCACATGGGCTACGCTAGACACCCCGATGGGCCCGGCCGGTCGTATCATCGAGGTCGATATTGTGTCGTAGGACTGTCGCTCATCCAGCTAGAGTAAGTAAGATGTCGACGGGCCCATCGCATGAGAGATATGGCGGCCATGGGGCTGCGCTCATGAGGACCACGAGATGGTCCAGAAGACGCGGAATTCTTGCTTGGGCGGGCGACGAAGAACTGGGCGCACCCTGTAACATATCAGCCACTCCAGAATAGCTCGACTTCTCTGATATACGGCCATGCCTCTTCGTCGGGCGGCTGGGATTCGGGGATAGGTCGCGGGTTCGGAGCATCCGGCGCTATCCATGTGGTCGTCGACCGTGTGGATGCTCACCTCGAATCGTGATAGAGCGAAGCGCTCTACGGAAGGACGGTTTGTAAAATTCTGGGGACTGTCCGATTGCATTGCATGTATGCCGAAAGGATACCTAAGTTGCTCGGCGATGAGGAACGTCAAGAAGTTCGATGTTCCGAGCTGCTCAACGACAAATCAGCCAAAATCCCAGAGAAGATTGTGTCACCACAGTACTCTCGTTCAGCACATGCCAAAGCCCTTGAAGAACCCGACATGCCCGCTGAGCGTGACCTGTCTGATGCAGTCGAACCCTCCCTTGAGTGGTCATTCAACAGCCGCCCCTTCATCACATCTGCGCTCAGCTGTCGGAACATCATGATGTCGAGCACATCTCAGAAACGTTGAGCTGCTCACCCACTGACTTTGACGTCACCGAGCGGGAGAGCCTGGGTATCATAGCAGAAGTCAGCCTCGGCGTCACCCTGCGGTGCGCGCCGCACAACTCACCCGGCGAACATGTTGGCAATGAAGCGCAAGAGCCTACGCAATGGCTGTTGTGCGGTCCTCCGATTCCGAATCATCGACGCGCACCGAATTCCCGCTGGCCTTCGAGCTACTGATATCCGGATTGTTGCTTGCGTCACTCGGCCCGCCACCAGCCTGCAACATCGAATATCAGCACATCCCAATTCAGACGATCAGTTCTCCCGAATCCTGACCTGAGACCCGCTCGGCTTGAGCTCAATGATGCCCCTCGGTGTGCTCGTGGGATCGCCGGACTGGCGCCGTGCATCCCGAATCTCCGCGGCAAAATCTGGGAAGTCCGTGACCAAAGCGAATGTGTGCATACCTCGCTTTGAGAACGAGATCCTTGCGTTGAGTCTGTGGTTATGTGAGACTCTGTGAGGTCGTTGCTGCATGAGATGTGTATACTATGACGTACGTGGCAAGGAGCACGTTCGCGTATACTTTCAGTGTGTGATGGGCACCGGTCAGTCCGGCGGCCTCTTACAAAGAAGTAGTTATACTTACGCCGTGTGTTGACGAGAGCGATCCCCGCGTAGATAAGGTTCATGGGGTATTTGATGGACTGGGAACCGTGCAGGGTGAGGAGCTGAGAAGTCGATGTACATCCCTACTCACGAGAATCCACAATAGGACATGAAGGATCCTATAATCACAGGTTCAGTGCATCTCCGCCGCGAGGTCTGAGGGTACGAATACCCAGTGAGGAGGCCTGAATGCGTACCCATAAGCTTACGGAAGTGCGCGAGCAAGATCATTCGCACCTGTGTTGATCGTGTACATCGAAATGAGCGCAATCAGAGAATCGGTGCTAGGACACCCTTTATCAGACGACATACTCTTCGTTGGCAATAGAGAGGTACGTACTGCTTGAAACCAGTCCGGCTTCTACATAGGGCAAAGATCAGCACGGCGGTGAGCGACACGTCAGCCACACTTGTAGCTATCGAGCCTGCTGCCGCGAGCCACTAAGAAGGGAAGGTCAGTCACCGTGATTGACCAGCGCGACGTCATACTAACCGTTACTTCCCTGGACTCTGAAAACTCTTTCACCACGAAACTGGTCAGCACTGCTTATTAGCCGTCTGTTCAACGTCGCGTGGGAAGACGCACGCTCGCGCGGTTGCAACTGCATCGAGAGCTGCGTGTATACGAAGCCGACATTAGCAGCCATACGCTAGCGGTTCAAGAACGTGCTCGCCTATCCCCGCAGTATATAACAGTGTCTGTAGAGATTATCCGAGAGTAAGTGAAGGTTTCATTTGGACAGGGCGGCGAACTGACGGCCATCAGAGCTACGAATCTGTACCGACGTTCAACTGCACCTCTAGTCAGAAAGTCAACTGAAGCACAAGCGCAAATAAGACCTACAAAGGAACACCCGACGAACAAAGAAGCTGAAAGTGATTGTCATTAGCAGGAGGCAGAGACTTCCGCGAGATTGCGGTCAACCTTTGCGCGATCACGACAGTTAGTGCCTGCACGATCAGTCCCTGTCAGCCTGAGGGCAAGGCTCGCTGACTTGAGAGTCGGAAATTCTCGAAAGGACTCACTGATGCGATCGGTGTAACCTGAGGCGTTCCTTAGCCACTGTGTAGAACTTCTCGGAGGGGGGATACGCTCACCTGGATAGACCTACGCGTGTATGACTTGGTAATGAATAACAAGCGCTATGGCTTCAAAGGTATATACTCACCAAACCCCGATGAGAAGCCCGTCCGGCGCAAAGTAGTTCGTGACAAGGTAATGGTAGCTGGTAGAGGCGGTATGAATACGATGATGATCATATGCACGGCATAACGTTCGGACCCACCATGTATGAAGATTCAAGACGCCGAAGATCGTTTCGAGAAATCTGCGTCTATCTCAGTGAGCAAGCACGCGGTCCGGCCTGAAAGCCTACTGACAGAGTTGCAGCTACCTGGAGTCCTCGTCAGTCTAGAAGCAGACATACAACATTCGAACGAGAGATATCATACCAGGCTCTTCAGCACTCCGTGGTCCTTGGGATACAGCCAATAGTATTCTTGCACCTGGTGCAGGAGGACACCGTATTGCCTATCAGGCACTCAGTAGTCACGATGCAATATACTGAGGCAAGCATGTTGCACGAAAGACTTACAGCATACCCAAAAATGTGCCGAGGAGGTATGCGCCAAAAGTGTTGTCAAGAGCCGGTAATTGTGATGGGAACGAAGAAGTGGTCATGGAGGCCGTCAAAGGGGATGGGGCTAGGATGAGGGACGACGTACAGAGACAGCTTATGAATACTGATAAAAGTCGGAAGCGACGATCAGCTTCCGGGCACTTGAGAATGGCCGGACGCTCTCACCAGTGGTTTGATGCATAGCCAGGCAATGCGAAATGCATTGTTGAGCGCAGCGACCGCTGGGTCCACGGGCTACGATACCAGTTTCATGATCGCCGCTCATCCCGTCGATAAGCCCCAATAGCCAATTAATGCCACCGTTAGTGTGTGACGGACAGATGACGACAGTTTGAGAGCGGGACGCACCTTTTCAATCGCACTGAAGTGTCGAATGTGATCACGACAATCTGTCACGTACATATCCAGCTGTAGTGATGTCAGCTTGCCAAACCCACCCGTGTGGCACATTGGCAGCCGCCGCACAAGGACTGTTGTGAATGCGCGGAACATGTGCACGGTGCATACTCGGCGATGAGGAATCAAGCGGGCTCTACGTACGCTGGTCCGATGCAGCTCGACTTCTTTGATGCGTCGCTATGCTTCCTCAGTGAGCGGCTCGGAGTCGAGAGGATAGCTCGCAAATTGAGGCGCCCTGCGTTGTCCACACGGGCGGTGAACATGTTGATGTTTACCTCCGAGTCGGATCGGGATAGACAAAAGCAGTCTGCAGAGTCAAATGTCTAGGATTGAAGAGATGTCCTATCACATCGCCTCTATGCCGAAAAGATACCTGACGCGCTCATATATGAGGAACGTCAAGATGGTATGTGTCCCGAGCTGCGCAACGACAAAATCAGCCAAATTCCCACAGAGGATGGCATCGCCGCCGTACCCTCGCCCAGCACATGCCGAAGCCCTTGTAGAACCCGAACAGCCCTTCGTTGACCATGACCTGCCTGACGCAGTCGAACGCTCCTTTGTACTGGTGCGTCTTGTCGTTCATCAGCCGCACTTTCACCACATCTGCGCTCGTGCGTCAGAACATCATGATCCAGGACACATCTCAGAAAGATGGAGCTACTCACCCACCGGGTTCGACGTCACCGAGCAGAAGAACCTGTGCATCGTGGAAGTCAGCCTCAGCATCGCCCTGTGGTTTCCGCGCACCGCTCACCCAGCGAACGTGCTAGCGACGAAGTGCAAAGGGACACCCTCTTGCATGACGCCCCGCTTCTTCAGCGACTGCTTGATCTGGTCATACGAGCAGATCTGGGTCGCGGAAAGGACAATCCCTCGGATGGTCGTCGCCTCCACACCGCGGTATAGCGCTTGCAAGCCGCCGGATATCGGAGAAGCACCCGCTGCGACGGCCTTATGCGCACCGTCTTGCCATATCGACGCGAACGCGTGTCGCATGTTCCGGTATGGACTCCCATTGGGGTAATACGCCTGCATACGAACTGTACGATGAAGTCAGCCGCGAGCAGCGCAGACCCGGGTGTGGCCGACGAAGAGCCTCACCCTTGACAAGATCGGCGGGATTCGCCAGTGCGCTGCCGATCGTCGCTGCGATGCTTGCAGCTGCGATCTTCAAGGTGAGCCCTTCGCGCGTCAGGGCACCATTTGAGGCATCGTGTAGCCTGAAACAAACGTCCGACTTAGCCATGCAGGGAACCTGCCGGGGATAGCACTGACGTGTCTTTGAAGTATTCGTATGTCCCCATACGGATGCCAGAGTACACGAGCTCTCGCAGCATGCTCGCGGATATGCCTCCGCCAAGGCTCAAGACGCCCTCCGTCCGCGCCATGTCCACCCCGACGGACCAGAAGGCGTTTCCGCGAGCTCCTGGTGCTAGACAAACTATCAGACATTCCTGTGCGAGGAATATCGAGCCAAGCACATACTCTGCGTTCGCAGCTGCTGTCGGACCTGACGGATTTGCCGTTCAGCCGTGCGCCGAAAATTGCGCGAAGTCATCGCACCTTGACACTAATAGGAGGATGGTCAGCAGAAACCAAAGTTGTGCACTTCTACTAGACCTACATGTCCGTTGGGTTGCAAAACGCTGACGAGGCCATATCTGAAGGACGTCAGCCAAGCCACATGGTGGACACGTCAACCATGCATGCAACTTACTACTGATCGCGGCGCCAGCGAACTTGAGCGCATACTGCGAGTCCTCAGTCTTCTCTTCGACAACGGATACCTTCTCCTCAAGAGGCGTCACTGTGAGGGTAGCCGGAACAGATGTCATAATGAGTGTGAACAGGGGAGGTCGGACTCAGAAGGTGTGCTCGGCGTGCGGCGGCGTGGGATCGATGTCGTTGCTCGGGAGGCTCGTGAGGGAAGGGGAAGAGTAATGGACTGGAGACGGCGTTCCTGAGTCCCGTTATACGCGAACATGAAATTCGGAATGGTGTCAACGCAGCCGGAGGATGACCTCGTTCGTTGCGGAGGATCAAGTGACCGTGGTGGCGGTCTCATGGGTCGCGCTTGCGGGCGCTCGGCCGCCCGACCTACGAAAAAGCGACGATTACACAACTGACGAACCAACTTCACTTTGTTGGCTTGCGGGAAAAAACCGATGCCTCAGCATAATTCGGATGATGGGCTGCAACTTGCTTGGACGACTATGATTGGAACAACCTGAAGCACCCGCCGGTGCTGACGTCGGATCATCGCGACGCTCGAGATGTTTGGGTGTTGGACGCCGACCGCGCATGTATTCCGGGATATTTCACTGGAGCACGTCCGGGCAAAGAGAACGAACGCAGCCATGGACATGAAGGTCGGGTAGGAGGTGAGTCAGTAGCAGGCGCTCATGGTAGTTGGAACTCGAACATGGCGCTTAGCATCCTTCACCGGCTTTCCGACGACCACCTCCTCGTCCTAACCAGTGGCCTGAATACGAGTTGAGCATCGTCATGGCACAAGCACCCCAGCACCCTCCCACATTCTGCAAGTTAGATGAGTATGGCGTACAGCATGCTCCGGGATACGAGCCTATGACCAAGGAGGACTTGGAGATGTACCACCGTGCCATGGGCGCCACCGACGAGACCATGCAGGAATATATGGACGCCTATGACCGTGACGCCGAGGCTGCACTGGGTCCTTCAGGCCCAGGTGTCCTAATGATTGGGGTAAGTTTGCTTTTCGTTGCACTGCTCCGACTCCTCTGACAAACTACTCAATGCGCTTCAGATGAAGCCGCGCCCCGACGACGACAACGTGTACACTGTTCCCATTCAGGGCACCGACCTCATCATCCGCATGTGAGAAGGCGGCATGGCCGCATACTCGCATTTCTGTCTCGACTTCTTCGACACACGTCAGCAAACTCCGGTCAACTTGCCCCGCGGCTACGCCATCTGCCCCGCGTCGGCGAACATGCCAGGCGGATTCACCAGGGGTAGCCCGCTCTCATCGTGGGAGAGAGCATATGGCTACACACCAGACAATATCCCTCCGGGCGAGGAAAAGTGGAGCGTCCCAGCGGGGTCGTATCTCAGTGTCTTCAAAGGCCGCCATGAGCTCGTCACTTTCGCTGTGCCTCGAACGCAGGCACACCAGGATATGATGGCGAGGATCGTTCAGCCAACACGCCGGTATAGAGCTTAGGTTCCTGGGTGTGCATTGCTGCTCGTGCTGTCGTCGCTATCGTCAATCCTCGTTTCATGCATCTCCTTCATCGGATGTGCCTCATTGCCCCAGGCACACAGTTCAGCTTTGGAATTGCCCTGGCAATTCCGAACGAAGGGTACAGGTGAGTTCATAGTGCATACGGCATACTGCGACATGAAGCAGGGCTTCCGGAGATGACGGCCTCCTCCTCACCACCACGTCTCGGCCGCGGATCGCATAGATGCATAGATGTGTAACTGGGACGAACACGGGTGAGTACATGCGTGCAGTCATCTGCAGTGAACACTCACCAATAAGATAGAGCCACTACTGACTGTGTCGCTCCAGCAGGTCGTTGAGGCATCGTGCGACGATGCCCACGCCCTCCTCGATCGCCTCTCTGTCCGCCTCCTCCACGCGCGCGGATATCCGACCAAAACGATCTGGGTGCCACCGCTTCAACGCGTTCCGGATCTTGTCGCGCCGCGACTCTCCGGGATGCAGCGGCGACAGGACGAACATCGCGACCTTCGCGGGCGTTATGTCCTGCAACGACCGCGGCTGCGAGAACATCGGCCATGGGATGTCGTGGAACCCGAGCGTCTCGGAAGAGCTCAAGAGTTCCGTCCACCGCGCCTCGTATCTGTTCCCCGCCTCTCGCTCCGCCTCCCGCCTCTGGGTCTTCAACGCCTCGCGCTCGCGCTCGCGTTCCCGACGCACGCGCTCCCGCTCCTCCTCGACCCGCTTTCGCCGCTCGTACGCCGCCCGGTGCCGCTCCGTCTGCCGTCGGTACTCCTGCAGCCGCCGCACCTCCTCCTGGAACGTGTCCTCCGCCTCGTTCTCCCAGCGCTTCCATCTCCGCTCCGAGTCTGTCCACCGTGCGCGCACCTCGGGCCGGTGCAGGAGCAGCTCCTCGAAGGTCGGGAACGCGCGCCGGCCCGAGGCGAGGATGCGGAACTCGAACTGGTCCCGGGCAGTCTCGCGCGACTGCTGCTGCTCGTGCACCCATCGCACCGTCTCCTCGTTCTCCTTGAGCATCTCGGCGATTTGCTGCTCGAAGACCCACGCGTACGTGTGGGGCATGCGCGTGTATGGTTCGGCGTCGGACGAGTCGTACCCGTACTCGTACCCGGGGACGTACTGTGCGCCGACTGTGTGCGAGCGGCGCATGGACGGATGGGGATACCGCGACTGGGAAGAGCTGGACGAAGATGCGCGGTATGATGTGTGGATGTCGTCCGTGCCATGGTACTTTGGTGAGTACGTGTGGTGGCGGGGGTAGTATGTGGGCTCAGGCGAGGGCGTGTAGAACATCGTGCCTGACGAAGATGATGACCAGCTAACAGAGATAAGCGACAGATGTTGGCTGCGAGCCGGTAGCGGATGCGAGAGGTGGAGTTAGGTAGGTATGTGCGCGAGTGGCGAGTGGCAGGCGATGGCGATGGCTCGCTGCGGGCTCTGGCCACACACATATGTACCTCCCGGGAGCTCGGGGACGGTCGGCGAGCTGGACTGCACGTCTGCTGCTCACACGCACAAAACATATCGTGTTCGGCGTGCTGCAGCTGCGCGTCTCCTTCGATGCCCTTCGCCTCCTTGTCTCCTCGTGCCGGAATTGGCACTCTTGCCGCGCTAGGCAGCCCAAACGGTCCCCCATTCCCTCTCGCCCGGTCCTATCCGCCTCTTCGCTCCGTGCTCCTTTATGAAGGTGTTCTAGTGGGTCCCCGTCGATACAATGGATGCACACCGCTCGAATGGCCTTTCGGGACGACGCGCCTGTCCCTTCGCCCTCCTTTGTTTCCGGGCGCCTCGCACCGAGCCCTTTCCCTGAGCGTGATTCGCCGTCCTGAGATGTAACTGTTCTTTCCTCCGACTTGAATCCACTGGTTGTACCGTGACGTATCAGATGCACTGAATCGTGGCAGCGCGTTCAGGCAATCCGAACGATGAAGGGGAAACACAGCCTTCAAATAGGCAGATGTGTCGTAAGGGGGTCTGACGAAGCTCCAACTCAGATGCGAACACGCTATCACGCAGCACGCCCCCGGGCCTCGAGGCTCACCAGGAAGCCAGCGGTAGACGTCCGATCTCAGCAGGCAGGTGGCTGCGTGGTGGGCGACCGTGGGGCCATTTCCGATCTCGCAGCCGTCCCAGCGGCCGACCTTCCGAATGTGCGTGAGCTACGCGCGTGTTGGGGATCTGATCGGTGAGGAGGTGAAGCGAGGGAGTATATAAGCACAGCACTGTGTTCGGGAGCACACCATAGTACATCAACAACAAGGAACATAGGATAGGGAACGGTAAAAGGGAGCGACAGATGCTTCGGTTGGGTAACGCCGGCAAGGCGTGGCCACCAGCCATCTCTGGGTCTCAGACACCAGAGATGGGGTCTCGCTCGTGTTTCCGATCGTTCGAGAGAGGTTCCGGCGACTCGCCAGTCCCGTAATCAATGGTCTTGTCCACGGTGATCTGCACCTGTCGAATGCGGAACGTCAGCGGAGAACAGGCGCGAACGAGACTCCTACGACAACGGAGTGATACTAACCGCCGTGCCGAAGTCGACTTGTCCCTACACACAGTCGGTGTCAGCTGACGAGCTATACGTACGCGCGGATGTTATAGTGTGCTCACCGTGTGTCGTCTTATGCGGCTCGTGAAGATGACGGGCAGGCGGTGTCCACTACCTGATTGTGATTGGGACTGAGCTCGCAGGATCTTACGTGCGTTCATCCTGAGGAGATGGAATCGGTCGGTCAGGGATCGTCCACGGGGGCGTCGCCGTTGTCTTAACAGGCCGACAGTAAGGGGGAGATCGGAACGTACGAAGCGAGGAACGAGTTTGCGTAGACTGGTTGTGAGGATAACAGGCCGGATCTCAATGAGCGAGCCCCGAACAGGATCGAAATGAAGTACGCACGCTTGCTGATAGCGAAGTGAAGCCCAAGATAAACGAGGACATGAGGCTTCGCGAGCCACTGGATGAGACAAAGGGGACGAAGGCAAAACGGGACGCAGTCAGCGTTTGCGCCTGTTCTGCCATGTGCCTCTCATATAGATAGCAATCGGGGTACTCACGAAGATCAAGGAAACGATGGTGGTCACGCTGCAGAGGATGCGATTAGCTGAGGCGGTAGATGTAGAGGACATGTGGCGCGCACGATGTGAGGAGTCCGTTCTCGACCGTGTAAAGGGTGACCGAGTCGAGGATGTGATCGAACCTGCGCATGGAGAGAGTTAGCGCGAAGCACGCAATATGTACGGATGGGGCGCCGTACCTTCCGCTACCGGTGCGATTCCTACGGAGGAAGAAGCAGAGCCCGGCGGTGATGAGGACGTCGACCACGCATGATAGTACAAGGCCGAGGGTGAAGACCCACTGGAGGCACAATCAGTTGTGGCGGAACCGGCCGAAGACGAGGCTATGACTCACTCGGAAGTGCACACCGAATTCATAGAAGCTTCCCAGCCGTATCCTGCACGCAAAACTCAGGAGCAGGGATCTTCGATACTTGAGCGTACTCACAACTCCACAGTCGTTACTGTTCGGGCATGAATCGTGAGTCGCGGTCGTGATGATGTGAGGACTGCACGTACCAAAGGCCGCGGCCACGCGCGCAACCGCGAGGACGGCCTGTACACCAGGTCAACATCTGCGTTGAAGCCGTGTGGTAGAACGCATCCGAGGGAACTTACTATTGGCACGGTAATCCAATAGTTGCCCTTGCTCACTGATGAATGACGCTTAGGGGCTGCGAGTCTCTTTGGCAGTCAGAGGAATGTACTCACACTTGAAGAGGCGGAAAACGAAGAAGCTACACCGGTTACGGTGAGTAACATCACACGGGGACCGGGCGCAACACACTCACAAGTGAACGATGACAGTAAGCACGGCCTACGGCAATGTAAGCGAAGGAAAAAAATAACCGAGGACAGAGCGTGAGCAACTCACCGTGAGCGCTATGGAGATCTGGCAGCGGCAGCCATCGTCAGAATGTCCGATTGTGCGTCGACGAGTTCACTTACTCCGACAGCCCTGAACCATGCACAAATAAGGACTCGGAAGTGAACGAGAGACAGGAGAACTCACCAGAACGCGTTATCAGTCACTTTTCCGTCCCCGAAATTGTTCACAAAGTACATGTAATTTGCCGTGGCAACCATGGCCGTGTGAAGCAAATCCAGGATGCTATCCTGCCAAAGTGAGAAGGGGGATGGCATTGGGAGGCCAAGGTCCGCACTCACGCTACTGATGCAACCTGGGAACGCACAATTAGGGAACATACCGGGAAGAATAATCGTCAACGTACCTTGAGCTTGGTGGTGAACTGATCCTTCGAGAACAGACGGAAGTACAGCGTAGTTTGCATGGCCACCACACCCGTGAGTCTTCGTTGGAGGGCCGGTGGACGTCAAGAGCCATCGCCGTGGGGGTAGGATAATTGAGAACGTACCCCGTGCAGACCATCCCTCCTAGGATGAGAGCACCGAGACTGGTCTTGAGGTCGCTCTCCGAGATCTCAACCATGGCTGCGGAAATGAACGTCGTCGAGGCCGGAGGACCTGTGCATGCAAGCTGCGAGGCGGAGAGCGAGAAAGCAGGCGGGACGCAGGCAGAGAGCAGGATGAGCAAACGAGGAGAGAGAAGAAGTACCACCACCGCCCGGCCCCGCTAAATGAAAGATCTCAACTTGTGGGCGTCGAAGCTCATTCCAAACGGTTGCATCCCGCGGCATGGCAGGCCCGATGGAGCATAGCGTACCATCTGGCGGAGCATCTAGCCGGTTGAAACGAACGTCCAACAAGAAGCCGAGAGCCCCGATCTCGATGTCGATTGGATGTGACAACCAATGGTTGTCCTGGATGTCCATTCTTCCGGAGTCGGAGGCGCTTGGCCACTGACGACAAGGGACCTGAATGAGAGCGCTGACGTGCAATATCACTGCGCCATCGCGATTCGCTCGTGTTGTATTCGTTCATCTATTCGCCAGGCTCGACACAGTCCAAGAACCTGTCATACAGGGGTCAGGGCAGGAGGATGTCTGTGGATGACTGGAGTGACCGGCCGGGAGTCGATATATAAGATCAGAACCGGGTGCGGGGTGAGCGCAGGAACAACACTCACGCGGCAAGGGCAGGCAGCAAAATTGCTCCGAGAGCATGGTAGCTTCGGAAGAAGCGACGCGTTGGGGAGGGATTGACAACGACGGAAGTTCGTATTGCCTCCCGCGCCTCGCACACTGTGCTTTGCTTAAGAATGGCAACATAGAGATTGGAGACTCGAGAGTCTAAAACATGACGACGCATCAGTGCTCGAACGTTGCATGCATGCCTGCCTTCAAACTGGGCTCTTCCATTCACCGGGGTGTTCTCGCCATCTGTATCCTCATGAGCGCATACGGAGAATAGACATCTTCGCTGCCCTGCAAGGGATGGCTGAGATGGTGAAAGTGGCAGGAGAAACTATCTTCCGTGGACAACACCGTACATATATGACGCCCAAAAAAGAAAGCCGCCGAAGTGCGGGGCGCCACAGGCCAGCGTTCAGCACGGGCCGCCGCCGCCACTGCCGCCTTGTCCTGATTCAAGCACCTGCAGAATGAATTCGAACAGCAGCGAACAGCAAGTGCGCATCCACAGGCATGGCACGAGACACTCTGATCCCATAATCACGATCGCGAAGGTGAATTGAACGCACTAGCGTTGCGCAAGCCTCGACCTCCGGACCAACTTGAACTAGCTTGAACTCCGTGGCACACATCTGCGAAGTTGAATTCGCCCGTACTTCCTGTCGTCTACTAGCATTAGGCGGGCTCCGCGGTCGTATAGGCCCACAGAGAGCCCTTCGCGCGGGTGACTCTCGACACCTTCCATCCCGCGGACAGCGCCAGAGCCAACAGCTCCCGCAGCGTCCGCTCCTTCGCGTTGAGCACGGCCATCATCTGGACATAATGAAGGCGCGATCGTGAGCACCGACCCGTCAGTATGTACCTGACCTCCACGCCGCACAGAACTGCATGATCGGGAGGCTTACCGAGATGTCGAGCAGATACTCGCTCGCATGCGCCTTGCCCAGGTTAGCGAGCAGCGGGGACCCTGCAGGCGCGAGCGTGCGCTCCGCGCCGGGGAGGGGTGGCGCTGCCCCGGCGTCCGTGAGCTCGGTGTCGTCGTAGCAGGCCAATGGAAGGATGACTTCCACCAGCAGGAGCTTCGTGCTCGGGCCTGCAGAATCCCGGAGGAGGCGGAGCATCCTGCAAACGAAGACAACGGGTTCAGGTTCACGCGAATACACCGCATTGACTCTGTCTCTGGAATTAGTATGTACCTTTGCACGTCGCGGTCCGGCCAGTTGTGCGTGCATCCGCGCACGAGATAGACAGAGGGGAACGACACAGTCCCTACTCCGGCGATATCGATACGGGTCGGCTGGGGCTGGAAGAAGTCTTGGGCGAGGTAGCTAACGCGTCCCGACGCCAGTAACTCGGCATGCTGCGTTGAGCCCCAGATCTATGGACGAGCACTTCGTCAGAGAATATGAGCTATTGCATGTTGAGGAGAGACTCACAGAGGGGGCAATGTCTACGACCTGCTTCCTATCTTCCACGACGAACCGGAGGTGCGGGTACGCGTTCGCGAGTACGACCGACGTGGATCCGACCCCGCCGCCAACGTCGATTACGACGGAGTCCTTGGGGAGCTCGCTCCAAGGGAAAGCTGCAGTGCAGTGCAATAGGATTGCACAGTTAGCCAACTATAAGTACTTCTCGTTGCTGGTGCATGTCGTACCTGCCGAGTCGACGACGTTCTCCGCGACCTCCCACAACCTCGCCCCAGTCATCGCCCGCCCGAACTCGGCCAGCCGGCCCTTGTTCTCCGGAAGCTCCATCCAGTCAAAGTAGCCCAGCTCGGTGCGGAACGCGAAGCTGAACGGGGTCTCGTACTTCGGCTCGCGTCCCGTCAGTGAGGTCGCCCCGGCGCCATCCTTGTTCGACAGCTTGCGGAGAGACGTCGCGCGCTCGGTCCACGGGAGGAGCGCGTCGGCCATGTACGCCGAGGACTTGAAGAACTCGTCTCCGCTGTCAGCGGAAGTTAGGCTTTACTGCAGGCGAGCGAGCTTGTGAGACTTAGACTAACCACATGGCCACGAAGGCCGCCAGGCCGTCTGTGCCGTCGTGCTTCTTCTCCGGGCTGTCAGAAAGAGAGTCAGCGTGCATCGACACCTGGCGGGCAGAACATGAGGGACATACGCTGCACGGAGCTCTTCCAGGGTCTTCCCGGAGTCCACCAGCGCCGACAGACGGTTGTTGGCGAACACATCCGGCCGCACCTCCCGCAGCCAGTGGTACGTCGCGAGCAACCGCAGTATGTGACCTAACGACGGGACACTGATCAATGCCCTGAGGGGCAGCCGGATACGAATCCGCAGACTGCGTACTCAGCTTGCTCGCGTCGACTTGTGCGCTTGCGTCTTTCCCCCCGCTCAGCTCGCCGATGCGATGAGCGATATCGTCGACGTGCATCCCTTCTGGGCCCGCAGCGCGCAGGATCTCAACAGTATTTGACGCCTCCAAGTAGTGTAGACATGCAGTGACGTGCTCCTGTATGCGCCAATCAATCAGCTCACACGAACCAAGGACGTCCGCCGACACGCAGTACTAGTACTCACAGCCTTCGCGCCCTCGACGAGGGAGAAAAACGGCCTGTGCACCGACGCAGCGAGCTGTCCGCACGCAGCGACGATATGGCTCGCCGCGACGACGACAGCGGGGTCCGACGCGAGCTTCTCCGCAGCCTCCGCCTCGGGTCCGTGTCTCGCGTTCTTGTAGAATGGGACGTCGAGAGACGGGTAGTCGAGCGGGAGGTCGCCCGGCTGTGCCCTGTACACCTTCTCCATCTCGGCGAGGGCATCCCCGATGACAGTGCGGAGGGCGCGAAGAGTGGCAAACGTCATGCTGACTCTTAGTGGGGAACGGTATGTAGTAGGGAAGTCAGGCTTCGATGCCTGAGGGGTCGCCTGCTGGCTCCCAGAGGCCTTGCGGTGCCTGCCTTATATGCGGGTGCGGTCCTTAGCCTGGACGAAAGAAACGCTGTCAGCGCAACCGCTCGACTAGATCCGGGAGCAAGACATACCGTGCTAAAAGACCCAACTTCCACCCATCCACCCGCGTGCGCAGTCGCAGAGCACGCATCGCGGCGAGGCAAATCAGCCCGAGAGAAGCAGACATCGCACCAAGCGACTCTCGTTATCTTTCCTTGTCAACGCCCCGCGGATCACTCGATGGTGCTCGCGCACCGTCCGCATCGCTTCCACGGCACCGAGCATGACGTTGTTGAGTGCACAGTTCACGGACGTCGTCCTACCGGGTTAACGTTCAGTCGCAGATGGACGAGTCGTGCTAACGAGACAGAACTTACGCATATCGATGACAGAGACTGTCTGTCCGCACCGTTCGTCCGACATCATCCTGCTATTCCATATGATTTGGAGCGGGAAGCCCTGGCTCTGTCAGCTTTCCGAGGGACGCGGTGTCATGTGCACCCAGACTCGACTGTCGCCGTCTCGCCGTCGGATGTTGTTGTCTGTGTGACCACAAACAGTCAAAGGGTGTCGTAGGCATACTTACTAGGCACGAGTGGGACGTACTTATATTACCCAGCTCGAAGCCGGCAATGCTGCCCCAGACTGATGATCAGACACGAGCAACCTCGCATGCTGACATTATTCATGGACTCACGGCAAGCCGGCGATCTGAAGTGTGCTTCGATACCTTGACGATGCGCGCTGTAACTTGACCGATAGCTTCACCATCCAAACGAATTCACATTACTGGTACAGTGATACATCCATGATCATGACGACATAACAATCCGAACAATGACCAACCAGGCCATGACGAGCAACGCTCAGAGACCACCACGCAGGCGGAGGACAAGGTGGAGGGTGCTCTCCTTCTGGATGTTATAATCCGAGAGCGTGCGGCCATCCTCGAGCTGCTTGCCCGCGAAGATGAGACGCTGCTGATCCGGGGGGATACCCTCCTTGTCCTGGATCTTCGCCTTCACGTTATCGATCGTGTCAGACGACTCGACCTCCAGCGTGATAGTCTTCCCCGTGAGGGTCTTGACGAAAATCTGCATTCCGCCACGAAGACGAAGGACTACGATGCAAACATTAGACACCGCGAGTGATGGAAACGACATTGAACTTACCGAGATGAAGGGTCGACTCCTTCTGAATGTTGTAGTCGGACAGCGTGCGGCCATCCTCCAGTTGCTTACCCGCAAAGATCAACCGCTGCTGGTCCGGGGGAATACCCTCCTTATCCTGAATCTTTGCCTTGACGTTGTCGATGGTGTCCGAAGACTCCACCTCGAGAGTGATCGTCTTGCCGGTCAGAGTCTTGACAAAGATCTGCATGCCTCCGCGAAGACGAAGGACTAGAGACCCATTCAGATACATGTCAAGTGACGCGACAATGACGACGACGTACCAAGGTGGAGGGTTGACTCCTTCTGAATGTTGTAGTCGGAAAGAGTGCGACCGTCCTCGAGCTGCTTGCCAGCGAAGATGAGGCGCTGCTGGTCAGGCGGGATGCCCTCCTTGTCCTGGATCTTGGCTTTGACGTTGTCAATGGTATCCGAGGACTCGACCTCGAGGGTGATCGTCTTGCCAGTCAGAGTCTTGACAAAGATCTGCATGCCTCCGCGAAGACGGAGCACTGAGGAAAGGGATCGGCAATGAGGATCGAGGATGTGTGGCGACGCATATAAGGACACATACCGAGGTGAAGTGTGGACTCCTTCTGGATGTTGTAGTCAGAAAGAGTACGGCCGTCCTCGAGCTGCTTGCCGGCGAAGATGAGGCGCTGCTGATCGGGAGGGATGCTGTTCGGTGGCGACCACGGTAAGCACGCCACCCACATACACAAGACGATCCAGTAACTCACCCCTCCTTGTCCTGGATCTTTGTCTTGACATTGTCAATGGTATCCGAGGACTCGACCTCGAGGGTGATGGTCTTGCCGGTAAGGGTCTTTACGAAGATCTGCATGCTATATGGGCGACGCTGCTGTGAGCAATGACCTCGAGGGTGTAGACGACGCCGACATACATGAATGTGTGGAAGATGGATGAGATGAATGGACAGAGTAGATGGTGGTTGAAGAGAGAGAGGAGGCCAAAGGCGGGCGCGCTGCGAGGCTTATCAACCTGGGGAACCGGATTTAGCCGAACGTCGGTGGCGTGACGAGCCCAGGCCTCGACGTCATCTCCATGCCCTCTCTCGCTGTCTCTCGTCGTCTTGTCGTCGTCTCATGGACTCTGGACGTCGCCATCGGCGGGCTCGAAGACATCGTTTGGTCGCTGAGCACTGATCGTAGACCAAGACGGCGAGCCTCTCCCAGTCGTCCTGCCAGCCTCGTTCTCTGTTGCTCTTGATCACGTCGCCCTCGTCGCGCAGGTCCACCTCGACGACATGACGGTGAGGCTGAACGTCTTGTCGAGGACCTCCGCCAGCGCGCCGCCGTCGACGAGGCCGTCAAGTACGAGGGCGACGCGTAGGCCCGCAAGTCGCGCCTCTAGAACAAATTTAGCGACGTGAAGGACTCGATCTTGGGCCGCGTCCATGACGAGCAGTGAGCAAAGACCGCCTTAGGAACGACGAGTACTACGCTTTGACTTCCTTTCAAGAAGGTACGTTGTGCGCATACATCTCCTGTGTTCTCAAATTGACCTGGGTCGCGTTCGCAGTTTATCTACGAGTGCCACAGGGCTTCCGGTGGGTCATCGTACGGAGCTCATCGATCGTGGCGAGAAACCTCGTACAGCGACGCAAAGAGAGCTGTCAACCGCGCAGCTTTCACTTCATAAGTACTGCTATTACTTGAATCTGTCACTTTGCCCGGTCAGGCCTCGCCTATATGTGGAGCTGACTCCTCTGCTGGTCGGTCCTCGCTGTCAACAGTCTCCTGGGCAGGAACTACTCAATTTACGAAGGCCCTGTGGTATATCTCACGGAAGACATCCACGGCGCACGACATCAGACGTACCTTGATCTCCTCGGTTTTAAGGCTGCCTACTCTGGCTGGTCTGATGGGCCGTCCGGATCGCCTTACCGCTGCTCTGCCTACTCTTGCTCCGATGTCATATCCTTGCCCCATCCGGCTGTCGACGTGCCTGGCTATCGTGCCCTGTCAAGATTAATGAGCCTCCTTCAACTCCTAGGGCCCGCCCTGCTGTCCTACTGCACCTCGAGTTCTCATGGACAACATACACATCAGCCGACGTACCGCTCAGGGACTCCGTGCTTACTGCCCACTGCGTTCTCAACGGACTGTCAATCCATGGGCTGCCCGGACCACTTCCTCGGCAGTCGAGAGCCCACCGAGTCTGCATAAATACGAGGACTAGACGACAAGCGCATCCAACATACTCAGCCATGTTGAAGCTCATCACCTTCTCCATCCTCGCCTCACTCGCGGCACCCACCGTCCTCGCGGTCGCCTTCAACCCCGGCCCGATCCCCCTCAATTGGACGACGTTCATCCCGTGCGCCGTTGACATCCCTTCTCGCGTCATCACGGGGGTCGTCACCACCGTCCTGCCCAACCTCACCGCCGCGTCCTGCATCGAGTTGTGCGACGCACAGAACTTCATTTACGCGGGCGTCGAAAACGGGAACGAGTGCCACTGCGGGTCGGGCATCGCCAGCAGCGTGCTCGACTCCGCGCTCAACAGCGACTGCAACTTCGCGTGCACCGGCGACGCCAGCCTCTCCTGCGGCGGCGCGTGGAGGATCCAGGTATGCGCAGCCGTCAGCGTCGTATCCCCGCACCGTACTGAACGTCCGTCCTTTCCGCAGCTGTACAAGTCTCCCGCGCTCGCGTCTGGGGCTGGGGGTTCGAAGGGTGCTTCGTCGACACGCCCGCGGCGCCCGCCTTTGCGGACCCCGTCGTGCACCACACGTTCGACACGAACGACAACCTGTTCACCAACTGCCTCAAGTACTGCGGTCACATCGGCCTCCCGTGGGCCGGCATCGAGGATGCGGCCGAGTGCCAGTGCAGCTTCGGGCTGGTTCCGGGCGCGGTCGACGTGGACCGCTCCGAGTGCGACTTGAAGTGTCCTGGGCCGTTCGGCGACCCGGAGCAGTGTGGCGGCGTGGAGAGGCTCTATGTGTGGAAGAACGAGTAGTCTCGGCCGGTCTGGTCGTTTCATAGGCACACAATCAATGTTGTGAAAGTCTCGATCACAAAGAAATGCTCCTGCAGTGCCGCTCGTAGCCCCAAGTTGTCGACGTCACAGTGTTAGAAGAACGTCGACGATGTCCTCGTCATATTCGAGTTGATAAAGCGAGGAGACGGTCGGCCTCACGGTTGAGATATGGTACTTCCACTGAGTTACAGCGAGACGAGGAGGGGTGGACTCGTGTTGCCCTGTACGCGGAGGTACGATGGGTCAGTCGACATATGAGAGGGAAAGTGGTACGTACAGTTCAGTTCGGTGGCCCGGATTGTCAAGATACCGCGCTGGTACAAGGACGGAGTCGACGTCCGGCTCCTCCACGGTTCCGTTAAGGCGAGATACCGGTAGATGAGATGGGCCTCGGCATCCCCCGATGCAGACGCGACACTGCTGTCCACCGTCGCGAGTTTCTGCAGCTCCTCCGGGGCAGTGGAGTTTAGGGGTGGATACACCAGATACAAGACGTTCAGAGCGCGCAAATATGGAAAGGCGGCCGCATAGGTCTGGAACTCCGGGGTTGGATCTATGATTACATCCGAGCCGTCATCATAGGACACTGGCACCGAGTCTGAGTCCAGGACCTCGTAGAAGTGTTGCAGATATCCTGCAGTGATGTGCAGTACCAGATTGATGGTGTGGAGGCAGGGCATGTGCAGTCGATGAAGGAAGTCATATAACCCCGCTGTTGTCGTGTAACGAGCGTACCCGGATGCCATGAAGTCGTAGCCTAGAGTTAAGGTGCACAGTCGGGGAAAGCGGATGGCCGGGAAATCGCCCGGAAGGGCTGATTCGCACGAAGACATTAGCTTCAGAATAGATGACGCTTGAAAGTACGTCACCTGCTGAGAGATCGTGCAGCCCGTATAACGTGATAGAGTCGAGGGACAAGACTTCCATCGTCGCTCGAAACGAGCCCATGATTTGCCATAGACGTCTGGCATAGCTGGCCTGGTACTTGAACAGGCGATTCTCTGTGAGTCTTTCGGTGCGATCACATATTCATGGCAGACGTACCGGGCAATCATAGCCAAAGAGCAGGCCCGACCTATCAAGAATCCGCAGCATGCGAATGTCTGGACGGCGGGGCCCTCCAAACTCCGACGGGAATGAACGGTCCAAGTCGTTCCATTCAAGCTTGTGCATGGCGAGAGTTCCCAGTGAAGGCAGACTAGATAGCAAACGCATGAAGCGAACATAGAAGAAGCCCATCATGGTGAGGCGCAGGGTCGTCACGGCACGGAACGTCGTCAGCGATGCAAAGAAGGATGCGCTGAGGTTGCATGTGTCTTGGAACCGTCCCTCCGCGAAGCCGAGATCACGAAGGTTCGGTAGTCTCCCCGCGACCATGACAGGCCAAAGGTGCATAAGGGCTGCCCGAGAGGCGTCGTAAGTGCGATGGGAGGGGTGTGAAGCCTACTCCGAAGCGAAACACTTGAACGCGCGGGCCGAGATGAGGGATATCTCGCAGAGCACGGAGCAGTTTTTCAATATGTTGGAACTCGTCCGCTGCTTCGCCTGTAAAGTCGAGGACTCGATAGAGACAGCGTTGTGACCAGAAGAGCCACATACGGGAGACGAGCGCACAGCAGTACAAATTCGCCTTGCTATCGACGGGATCCTCGGAGATGAAGGTTATGATCTCCTCATAGACTTCCGTGGGGAATACCGACGCCGAAGAGTGTGTGAAGGGGGCGGGCACCGTGCTGGTGGTCGATGCTCCGGGCGGTAGTGCAGCGGCGGTCAAGGTGCCACACTTGTTCATGGTGGTCGGCGTGAGAGAGGGAATCGAGTCGTTCAAGCGCCGCCACACGAACGATCTTGCTGCGGTATCGCTACTCTCCTCCTCTGCGCTGGCAGCTGGACAGATGTTCGATGCGGACATTTATGTACTGGTCGAAGCTGCCCCCATGATCACTTGTGGCAATCTTCGCATACATCGTACGCCTCCACCTTCATAGTGGTCACGCGCACTAGCCTGTAACTCCATTTTTATGACGCAGAGTACATATCGCAGACACCTCCCAGATGCCACGGTCGTCGGTGGTAGTCGAGGCCTTCGTGGGGGTAGTCGATTTGAGAGTCGCGCTCTCCGTCTTGCTCGTTATCGGAGTCTAGATGGCGACAGGCGTCGAGGTGGTTCCGCCGTTCCTGTCCTGACGGATCGCATTCTTGATGCCTTGATCGAAGCGGCCGTTGGCTGGATCACGCACCTGTCAGTACGCGACCGAGAGACAGCCAGTGCGCTTACCATAGGCTTGCGAAGCATCCCAAAGCATGACACCACCGAAGGAGGAGTACTGGCTACGAGTGGCGACTGCGATGTTCGAGAGCGTCGGCAAGTCGACGTAGCCAATACCAGCACTGCTGGATGCGGGTGCGCCGATGTAGATCTTGACGTTCTTGTTGACGGCGACCGTCTTCGCCCAGTTATCCCTGCAAACACAGTCATGGAGTCAGTACGGATTGCTTCGCTGATAACAGGATCAAGTGTCACACCATTGGTCGAAGTTCCAGGCATTGGAGTTAGGATAGTTGACGAGGCCGCAGTAGTTGTTGTCTAGGGTGGGATTCATGCTCATGTATCAACTTAAAAGCACAACACACACTCACAAAAATGGACATAGACGGCATCGAAAGCGACGGTATTGAGGACCCTGATCAAAGCTCACTGCTCAGCACGCGCGAAGGTAAGTAGTCAGCCCGAGCACTACAGACTTACGTTGAAAGGTGAGCGTCGGGGAACGGGCACTGCGGCGCAGCGGTGAAGTAGTACTTCTTGGGCGAGCCGGCTGCAAGGTTTCGGATGCTGTTGATGAATGTGGCGAAATGCGTCGTTGTTCCGCCCTCAATGTCCAGGTCAATGCCGTCGAGGACAGCACTGCCGAAAGGCCGTGTGGAGATGGAACCGCCGAGAAACATGTCCCAGATGGTGGCAGCAAAGGCGGCCGCTTGGGTATTGGACGTGAAGCTCACCGCGCCGGTGGGACCACCGAGCGAGAGCGTAACGATCTTGCCTTTCGACTGGCAGAATTGTATGTCGGACGCTAGAAAGCTACAATTGAGAAGGAGCGTGCCGGGAAAAACCGGGTCATGTAGCGTATTGCAGATCTGCGTGACACCAGAAGATTGAATCACTATGTATATTGCCAGAAGCGGGTCATGCCAGAGACGAAAACGTACGTTGGCAAGATCAATAAATGGAGCCCCACCAACGTCAGAGGTGAGAAATGCAAGGGCGATCGTGTCAATCGAATCATCCTAATGTCAAGTTGATGAGCAGTGGTCGGCGACAAAAGCAAGTAAACGACGAACCTGACAGTAGGTTGAGAGGGTCTTCTGCCAGTTGGCTGGGTCATTTAAGTGCGTGGCGCCGTAGGAATTCTGGCCCCAGTACCTGTGCAACCCTGGTAACTTGCCCCATGATCAGACCACATACACGCATTGGCACTCACATGGCAACCTGAGATCCCAATCGGTCAGTGGGGACGTATAAGTAGTTGAAGAGGATGCTGAAGACTTACGTTGTCCTGCCTTGCGACATCGAACGCAGCAGCCCGGAGTTCACTGATAGCAAAGAGAGCGAGAGCAGACGCGAGCCACAGAGAAGTCATGCGAAGTCGCCGAGCCTAGTACGGGATAGCAGATCTGTTCGAGGGGAGTAACCCTTGCCTGACCGCCGAGGCGCGACAGTCGACCTCTTTTATCGCACCGCAGGCGCACTAGAAGGCAAGGCCCAGTGGGAAGTGGGGGTATCCAGGACCATTTGGGCTGCCCAATGGTGCCTGGAGAGCAAAATTCAACAGGTCATTGAGAACCGACGATGCACGCTGTGAGTAACCCAGTGCACGATCGTCGCCCTGCCATGGGCGTCCGAACTCACAGCCACCGTGGCACTCCTCCTCCTTCCCACCTAGGGCAGGGGCGGACTGGGCCACTCAGGTCGGTTCCTTGTACATGGGAAATGAGCCTGAAAGGACCCCTCCTTTGCGAATGTCTGCTCGTGTCTAAGAATAGACTATTCGGCTCCGGTGCCGGAGCCTCGTGGCTTGCCTATTTTGACCACTCATCCTACGATGGCAGGGGCGTCTGAGCTTGTATCGGCTGCTTCACTTGTAGTACATGCTCTGTAGCTCGTCTTCAACCAACTGAATTGATTGTAGTCTAGGATCTTGGCATACAGAATACTCGGACATGTGCACAGATGTCAGTACGGACCTTTGTGCAGACCCTATCACCGGACCACCGTACAGACGACCGACCGAACCTCCGTATGGACCTTGAGCATCCAAATCCGGCCGGATACTCTCCGTTTGACGCTCATCACTCATCTGCCTACTTGCCCATTTGTCTTGAAACAGTTGGCTTCTTGACCTCGACCACTGAAGTCTGAGTTACAGAGGACGCAAGAGTGCTACAGGTAACACTCTGCGCCGTATACACTCCAGGAAAAGGACAATTTTCGACCACCTCCTTGCCATTCAGGCGCTTTGGCAAGGATAAAAGACATATATCCCATGTACTCACCGGTATGTCTCCTTCTCTCGCTTCAATGAAATCCCATTCACTCCAGATCTCACGCTGACTCGATTTCTGTATGCAGCAGGACCACGAGTGGACATATGTGCGAGATATCTACCAACCATGCATCCAGTATACTACACTATATGAACTCAGAACGGTTTCTTAGCGAAACAGAGACACATTGTCAAGAGATCCCGGGAAATGTCATCAAAACTTACCTAGATCTCTGCATAATGTCTTCATGAGCCTGCAAAATATTCAAGAGCGCATACCAACAGCTTCTGGCGATACCAACGGTATGTCAAATCTCCAAAACATTCAGTAGGATCGTTATACGGGCTTTGATTGACTGCTGACAGGAGACGCTCCGCACCCGGACGAGGCGGCTCGAAGGCCGACGGCCATCCGAATTGGGGGCATGCTTCCCCGACGAGGTCCGCGTCGAACATTCAAGCGGACGTCCGACTGAGAGGTCTGTACCGACCTCCGTGCGGATGTCTTACACAGTCCCGGGTTCCTGAATCATCAATAATTTGACTGACCTTCTGCCTCTCGATGGTAAATCATTTAAGTAAAGTAGGCATCCCTGACGTCTATTAGCTCCTAACCCTACTATACAGGTTGCTCACCATCTACAGCATATGCTCAACACGTCTGGTCACGGGCAACAGGAGTAGCGGAGAGGCCGTGGGCGGGCAGCGGGACGGCAGCAGGCAGCAGCACGTAGACGATGGCGCCCGTTCCCAAGGCAGCGTGCAGCCCCGAAAGGGCGATAGCGCCCGCACTGTATTTGGGAATGAGTGTGAGATGTCCGTGCGGGGAGGGATCCTCTCAGGGGTATTTCCCATGCGCAAGGAACCCACCTGAGAGGTGGTCTGATCCCCTGCCTGGGGTGCTCCTTCCACTTTCTTGTACATACGACTTCTCGATCCCATGTGTCCCGCAGGCCCGCCGCCACCTTCCCTGCATTGCCACTGCGGTGTCCTCTCTGGTGTGCCATACCATTCGCGCCCTGACACAATGATCTGCTCGCATGTCATCCCCAGTGAGAATCGCGTCTGTTCGTATAGATTTAGATGTTGGTAGATGTTGGCAAATCATGGCGCATATGTTTTCGAGGTGGATGGGCGTCTCTTGTGACAGGGAAGCTCCACTTTGTCCTTGTTTGCGTCCCGCCATCTCGACTGTCAAGGCAATGTCTTCGCTCATTCTGTCAAACCATGGCACCGTTTGCCATACCAATGGAACTGGTTTGTCATTGCACAGAAACTGCGCTGCGTTTTGCTGACTGACGTTGTCGAATGCACAGCCGAAGTGCTGTCTCCGCCCAGGTAAGTTGTGTCTGCTTGCACAGACACCTGCCCTATATGTGTGCGATGTACTCACTGCGCCGCCGCCCGCTGTCTGTGCCTGCAGCCATCTCCTTTGTAAGTGTGCCATAGTGCCATGGCGTTGCAGTCTGCGCCCGCCACTGCTACTGCTGACGATCTCGAAATAGAATTGTCTCTGGGTACATATAGCTGGTCGAGCACCCGGGTCAAACTCAGCTCACCACCACCTCCCTCAGACGATCCAACTCGAGCCTCACAATGTCCTCTGCTGGTCCTGTCGATCCTGGCCCTCCTTCCGGTCGCGCAGTGCCCAAGGTCCGCAAGTACATGTGCGACTGCCTGCGCTATTGCAAGCGGCTTCGCGAGGTCAAGCATTCTACGTTCTATAACCACCAGCCCTACCGCACCACCCCGAACGAAGAGCTCATCTTTCGGGTCGAACGAACGACTGAAACACCGGTCGTAGGACGTGCCCCAGCGCCCGCAGCCAACCAGGTATGAGATCTTTATTTTTGATTATTCTCGGTGGCCGCGTATATTGACTCGACATTACAGCGTGTGCAGGCTTCCACTGCACCTAGCGGTCGCGCTGCGACTTCGGCACGCACACGTACCCGGCGAGAGGTATGTCTCGATGCATTCGCTGACATTTGCTGCATACTTACGCCTCTCCAGCGCGGTCCCCTCGTGTTCGATGACGATGGCATGCCGCCGTTGGTCACAGACGACGAGGATGAGGAGACCGACGACGAGAACGCTGACGACGAGCGTGAGATCGAGGTGTCGTACTCCTCAGACGAGGAGGATCAACCTGCACCAATCCTTCACCGTACACCGTCGCTCTCGCAGCCTCTACGTCCTCTGTCTCGGCCGCCCTCGCTCTCGCAGCCTCCACGTCCACTGTCTCGTCCGCCCTCGTTCTCGCAGCCCGCACGTGCGCCGTCCGCTGCATCTACCCCCACAGTAACACCGCGTGCCAGTCAAGCCACACAGGGGTCGATTCCGCCGCTGCCCGACATCCAGGAAGACCCGATGAATGTCGACGAGGATGAGGAGTCCCGAGGGTCTCCTCATCTGAGTCTTCGACTAGTGAGGAGGAGGATCCCGAGGTCGGATACACCGAGACCCAGGGCGCCCCTAAGGAAGCTCATCGACGGGATGCCCGTGAAGCCGACGCGTTCATCGCGGCTTTGCGCACGGCTACGCTGGAGAAGTCGGGACTTGCCACAGAGGTCCTCCATCGCCTTCGGAACCCTCCCCGCACTCCGCGTGTCATCGAACCTGTTGAGCGTGCTGGGATCCGGATGTATCTCGCGCGCGGCGATGCGTCCGAGGCCAATTACGCTGACAACCGTGCTGCTTTCATGGAGCTCCACCCTGACGAGGCCCTCCCCAGCTACGACACTGTGAAGAAGCTGGTCGCAGAGCTCACCGGAGTCAGCGCCCTCCGCACGGATATGTGCGAAGACACTTGCGTGGCCTTCACAGGTCCGTTCGAGAACTGTCTTGAATGTCCGCGCTGCAAGAAGCCTCGCTACGACCCCGTGGAGTTTGAGCGCGGTCGTCGCATCCCCCGTCGCACATTCGCCACATTTCCTTTGGGTCCCCAGCTTCAGGCCATGTGGGCTTCACCCGAGAATGCCAATCTCATGAGCCATCGTCGTCGCGAGACTGAGCGCATTGCCGCAGAGCTCGAAGCCACCGACGGCGACATCCCCATCATGGACGATGTCTACTACGGCAGCGACTATCTTGCTCGCGCTGCAACATCTAAGCTACCTGACAGCGAGAGGGCGAAGAGAGACATCCAGCCTGATGACATGATCCTTATGTTTTCCATCGACGGTGCCCAGTTGTACGCCTCTAAGGCGTCCGACTGTTGGTTCACCATCTGGGTCCTCTTTGACCTCCCTCCTACTGCGCGGTACAAGAAGCGCTATGTCTTGCCAGGTGCAGTCATTGGAGGACCCAAGAAGCCGAAGAATCTGGATTCATTCCTCTTTCCCAGCCTCTATCATGTCTCTGCCCTACAGCGGGAGGGTCTCGCGATATGGAACGCAGCTGAGCAGCGCTTGGCTACTTCCTACATCTTCCTCTACCTCGCAGCCGCTGACTCCCCTGCTATGGCTTCCATCAACGGGCTTGTCGGCCACAACGGCGCTCATGGTTGCCGTTTGTACTGCGGTCAGCGCAGCCGTCACCGGCCAGGTCGCCCGAACTACTATCCCGCCCTCAAGAGGTACGGCCCTGACGACTCTGGGTCAGACGACTACAACCTCCGCGCTGACGGTGACGACGGCGATGGCGACAACGACGACAACGACGACAACGATGATGCACCTCGGCCACCGCGCACCACCCCACAGCAACGCTATGAGGCCGGCCTGAAACAAGTTCGAGCGGCGCGCAACAAGGCAGACTACTCGAAGGTGCGCTTGGAGACGGGCATCTCAAAGCCGAGCATCTTCTCCGGCTTGCCCGAGACACGAATCCTTGGTGTGCCCGGTGTCTTTTGTTATGATCAGATGCACCTTGTTGCTCTCAATCTCACTGACCTCATCGTCTCAACGCTTCGTGGCACTCTCAAGTGCTACCTTCCTGACAAGAAGGAGTCATGGCACTTCGCAATATTCCTGGAGAAGAAGCCCTGGAAGGCCCACGGAAAGCTCGTTGCCAGCTGCGGGCGGTATCTTCCCGGTTCGTTCGATCGTATCCCCCGTGATCCTGCCAAGAAGATCTCGAGCGGATACAAGGCGTGGGAGTTCTTGGTGTACGTCTATGGCTTACTCCCCGGTCTTCTACGTGGTGTTCTCAGCGACGAATACTATCGCCACTTCTGCCTTCTGGTATCCGCCATCCGCATCCTCCTTCAGCACCGACAGCACCTCGCACAACTCCCGCATGCACACCGTGCCATCATCGAGTATGTTGAGGAGTTCGAGGTACGTTACTATCAGCGCCGAGCTTCACGCGTCCACTTCGTCCGCCCCAGCCTCCATACTCTCACGCACATTGTGCCCGAGATTCTCCGTGTTGGTCCAGGTACCCTCTACAGCCAGTGGACCCTCGAAAACTATATCGGCAACATCACCCGCGAAATCAAACAACATGTCACACCATATGCGAACGTCTCTGAACGCGCGTCCCGCCGTGCCCAGATGAATGCCCTCAAGGCCGTGGTCCCACAGTTTGCCGAGCCAGACCCTGGTCTGCCGCAGGCATCATACGACCTCGGTGATGGGTATGCGCTTCTGCGTGCCCGGGATAGTGCGGAACGGGGAGTTACTGCGGCAGAGGAGGCCGCTATCTGGACCTTCTTTGGACAACAGCGCTATGTTCCGAGGGACCCCAGCTACGTGCCGCAGGTTCGTCGCTGGGCTCGGCTTGCTATTCCATCTGGACAAGTCGCTCGATCGGCCTGGAAGGAGGTTGCAAGGGAGGCTCGCGGCAAGCAGCCACGGCGTTCGCGCATGGTCAAGGTAGGTCCATGATGTTGTACTTCGCCAGTGCGCTATGTGTTCTGACCATTTTCCAGCTCAAGGGGAATCGGTTCGCCGAAGTGCTATACTACTTTGGCTTCGTGTTGCAAGACAAGCGCATCCGAGGCGTGGCCATGATCGCGCCCTTCACGGCACCCGACGCTGCGTTGCTGGACCACACACACGGCACCCTCGCAGCCTGTTATCACCCGGGCAACGACGTCCGGGAGGTAATCTTCGTCAATGATATCACATCAGTTGTTGCCATGGTCCCCTTACCAATGACAGCGACGGAAGCACACGAGGACAACGCTGCCACGAAGTACGCCTCGCGCTACTTCGTCGTGGAGAAACCAGGCCTCGACATCGCGTACTTTGCGGGCAGGGTCCAGGATCCCGCACTCGATGAGGATGGATTCAATCTTGATTAGGTGAACATGTGAGTTCTTGCATGCTACGCAGTCTACTCTGATTCGGATATGTATGATACGCAGTCTATGGGATATGTACGATACACGGTCTATGGAATATGTACGATACGCAGTTTATGGTTTATGTATGATGCGCAGTCTATTGGAGATGTACGATACTTACGCAGTCCATGTGAGATGTACGACATGCAGTTGCATGCAGATGTATGATACGCTGTTGTGCTGTTGATTGAAACGTCCTAGTACTCTGATACACATATACATTGTCTTTGCCTTGCACTATCATACACGAGTCCTGTGCACCAACGATCGCCTAGAATACATCTCGAAGCACTTCGCCCAGTCCTAAGTTTAGTGAGGTTACTACAACACTGCAAACCGCAAGAAAAGCAGTCCGATCTGACGGTGCGCCCATGGATCGCGCGGGCGATAGACTTGGGGGCTAGAACTGCGCGTCAGCGCAGTGTCTCTTTGAGCCATGCGGACCCATGTTACGGGAGGACTCGCGCTTCACGACGCGGGGTATAGAGTCGGTGGAGGGCGGGGCATGGGCAGAGAGGGCGAACCCCGGGGTGTTTGGCGTGTGATGTGCGCTCGCAGACACTGCGGTGGGAGAGACCTGCGTGCTGCATTGTGCTTGAATTCTCTCGGTAAGAGGGCCGGTGAGATTGTCGAGCAAGAGGGTGATTAGAGGGTCGTGGCATGACAGGCGGAGCGTCAGGGCATCAAGGATCTCGTGGGAGCTCGAGATGTCTGCGGGCAGGGATTGTTGTGCGCGAGCGTGCACCAGCTCAGAGACAGGACCCGAGAGAGCATCGATGAGGGGGGTCTGGAGTTGCTCTACAAGGGGATCTTGCAGTTCCTCCAGAAGCGAGGTCTTCATACGAGTGTAGAAGTGCTCTACGGGAGCCTCAAACCTCTGTGAGGGTTGAGACTCTGCGTCGCTCTCAGAGCTTCGACTCAAGGCAGGATAAAAGGGAGACGGGGTGCGCTCGTAGCTCGGAGAGTCCGACCTATTGTCCAGTTGCGCTGCGGCCTCGACATCGTCCCCCTGCCATCCTAAGACCCTCCGCAGTCCGCCCTGGAAGTCCTCCACCGCATCACAGAAGTATTCCTCCACCGTCTCGTAGTCCTCCTTGCAGTCACCCTCCGGGTTCCCTACGCTGAGCAAGCAAGCGAGACGAGTGTGGGTGTTGGCGAGGGCGAGCAGGGCATTGATCATAGTACGGCGTCGGAGAGGCATGACCTTCGCGGGAGATCCTTCTGCAGGGTAGATGCCGTCTCCAGCCAGTCGATATTAACCACAGGCATGTCGAAGCAGCTAGACGAGTGCTGGTACAAGTGCAGGGGTGTAGTATCAGCGCAAGTGCAGACTCTCTATGCGGCCGCGCGCGCGCGAACTGCTAAGTTCTTCGGTCACATGACAGGACGCGTCCCTCGCGACGCGTCGCGCGCACGCGCGCATCTGGCCGACCGTGCTCTGCCTCCTACCACCATCCTCTCCGGAGAATACTCTGCTTCCTACCACCATCTCGTCTATCTGGCCACTCGATGTACCCACCACCTCCATTCGTACAAGGCTCGTCTCGAGGAGCGGGCTGGTTCGCCAACTTATCTGGCCCAGCCACAGACTTCTCACCGACTATGGCAAGCTCGTCACCAGCCCCAATGGTATGTGCGCGCCAAGGACCTTGTGAGATATGAGAATGGCGAATGCAACTCTGCACAGGACCTCGGAGGAAGTACCGGAGGGTCTGGAGGATCCCAAGAGGTCGAGCATATGAAGGAAGCGATCGCATATTTGCAGTGAGTTCATGCACATATCTTTGCGTGTACGCAATAGCATAAACCATGCATTTACAGGGCACAGATAGCGTGCGTCGCATATATGAGCCCATATGGGTGCATATATGCGGTCTTCTCTGACGATCATGCAGATCATTCGAAGGAGGCGCGCCACATGTGCCACATGCGCCGACTGCCTCGTACCCGGAGGCGCCAGTGTTTGTAGCCCACACGGCCAACCCGACTGCCACTCTAGGAATACACGCAGACTCGGACCTGGAAGCGGACGGCTCCGTGCGGATTCGATCAAGAGATCGGGTGAACTATCCTAAGGTAGGCGCACCGCCCCCTTGCCTCGAGAGCGGCATGCTGATCAGGTGAACTATTCCAGGTCCCGCACTGGTCTAGGTCTGACTACAACAGTGCGAAAGGGTCCGACGTGACCGACCCGAATGCCCCCAAGCGCAAGCCAGGCCGACCTGCGAAGAAGTCTCAAGCACAGGTTAACGAATGCTTCGAGGACACTGACGACGAGGTCGAGAAGCTGAACGGCCCTACTCACAACCTTAGGTTTCTGACGGACAAGCTGGGCGCCGTAGTTAGTGATGATCGGGTCGCGGCGTTTCGCTCCGCCAGCCGCAAGCATTGGAACGAGTTGCTCAAGGCCAAACGCGCGCCGACGAAGTGGTTGAACGATAACGACACCGAAACCATGGACAACTACTACCGCATGATGAAGAAGAAGTTCCTCGAATTCAACCTCGCAGACGACGACTGGAAAATTGAACTCTTCGCTATCCTCAACTATCCCAATTTTGTTGCTGGACGCAAGGCGAAGTTCGCTGCTCAATCCGCCGCCACCGCTCCTCCTCCTCCGCCCCCTCCTCCTTCCTCTAAGAAGAAGCGAAAGCGTGACACGAACTCGAAGGTTTCCGAGGGTGAGCGCTCCGCGGGTGGCTTGTTTTCCCACTAAATCTATGCTTGTAGCTATGGCAGATGCAGCTGGCGTCGCATCTGCAGCCCCGCGTGCTCCTGTCGGGCGCGACAGCACCAGCGCGAGTGCCCTCGATGATGCGCCCTTCCGCATGTCGCCTACCCCCTTCAGCGACATGCTGGGCATGGCCATCTACACTGATCATGCTGACATCTCGGACGCAGGTGGTGTCCACAAGCGGCGCCGCACCGTCACGCCGGACTTGGTCTACAAGTCGCCCGCGGCCCTTGTAGCAGCACCTCTCCCCGATGTTCTCCAACCTGCGTCTCCCGTTCCCGCGCCTCAAAGTGCTACGGCGGCCACAATCGTTCCCACGTCGACACTCATCCCCACGCCTGAGACTGCGACTGCGGTTGCACTCATCCCCATGCCTGTGCTCTCCTCCTCGCCTGTGCGCTCGCCCTCGCCTGTACTCTCGTCCTCGCCTCTGCCCACGTCTGCAGCTGTGTCCGCGCCTCCCTCTGCCCCTGCTGCAGCTTCGCCATCGTCTGCATGCGACACTGTAGCCACACCCGCAACCAGCCCCGGGCCTTCTTCAGAGGCGTCGACACTCCCTGGCACCGCTCCAAGTCAGACGGCGGCGCCAGGGGCAATCACGGCCATGTCGCCATTGGTGACTGAGGTCGTGCCGAACCAAGGCAAGCAGCCCAAGGTACGAGATCCAGCCTTCTGATGTTAGACTGAATTGAATGACTTCGATATTCCTATCGTACAGATTCGCAACGTGCTGTACGTACTCGTGCTACCTCACTGGTATATTGAGACATCTGACATCGCTCGCATACAGCAAAGGCCTCTGGAAGGATGCCAAGGCACCGCTTCCGGACCTCCAACGCACCGGCTCCTCTTCAGAGCTTGCAGAGGACGCGGCCGCTTCCAAACGTGGGAAGAAGGCGACGTCAAAGCGTATCTGGCCGCCTAGCCCTAGCAATACTAAGCCGAAGTACGTCTTTGTCGCCTCGAAGGTCCTGAACTAACGCAACAGCAATCTAGGCCCACCTGTGCGAGATTCTGGAAGCTCGAACACCCCGAGGGGACACAGGAGGGTTTCGACCAATGGTACAAGACGAGATCTCGGACTGAAATCAAGGTAACGATCGCTCCCTTTCCAAGGCGCGTGTACTGAGTCATGTATTCTGCAGAATTACATCACAGCTCAGACGGAGGGCGCGACGGGCACATGAACAATTACAGTGCGTGCGCATGCCACCAATGCAGGTATCTACTGACTTCGACTAAGCCCATTCCTAGCCAGACGCAGCAGACTCCGGTGGCGGCGAAGCACGACTTCTACTGGGCTGCAATAACTTCTTGGGCTCTCAAGCAACTCTACGACTGTACTTTACTGCCGGCTTTATCTTGGGCGACTCGAACTTCGGGCGCATGGCGACTACTTTGCGACTTGGACTCTTCGGCCGCGGCGTGGCCTCTTTCATACGACACATCGGTTTCTTGGCAGCACCTGGGGAGGGCAAGGCTGAACGAAGCGACACACGGAGCAGCGACGAGACGGCAAGACGGCGAGCAGCGGTGAGCGAGCGGACTCGGACAGCAGCGAGTAGCAGGAGGACGAGCAGCAGCGAGTGAGCGGCAGGAGCGCGAGCGGCGGCGGGAGGAAGAGCGGCGGCGGGAGGACGAGCGGCGGCGGGAGGACGAGCGGCAGCGGGAGGAAGAGCGGCGCACCATATGTTCGCATATGTTTGTATCCGTGCATATCAGTGCGAATATATCCTCTGATATCAAAACGTATGAGACGATAAAAGAACAGACGGGAACAGATGAGAACGTAGTGGTATTCCATATCCTACGTTTACATCCTGGCTAATATGTTTCCTTATGTTCTTATAAGCAGTCGAGATGTAAACATATAACAACATATTATAACAGATGCGATTCTCACTGGGTGTCATCGCGCAACAAGCTGTTCGCCTACCGCATCCCAGGTAAGCCAAGGCAAGTTCTGCGATGGTAAGCCCTTCTATACGATTCCTATCCTCCCCCGCACTCCCGCAGTCCGATGCCACGCACATCCTAGCTCGCGCGGGGTAGATCCATCCGGTCTACCGTAATTCGTGGCATCATAGTCCAGCGATCGCGAGTTGTCCGCATACGACCATGCGCCTGACTCTTTGCTCCCGGCGTAAGTATGTTCAACTGACCTCTTGTTTCGTACTTCCTGCTCTTGGGGGATTCGGTATGCAACCGGGGAACTTGCATCAAGCCAAGACGTCGACAATCCCATGTCCTCGAGCGCCGAGTCCGTACGTGACCGCGGTCTTGAGCTGATGAACTCTCCAACGTGAGTCTCGTCTGCGCGCTGATGAGGATCTTGCTCACGCTTATGAGGATCTCCGCGCAGATGATGGAGGCGCATTCAGACCAAGCTTCTTCAACCCGCCAGCTTTCGGGCGAGGGACGGCGGTGGGAGTACAGAGTCTCAACACAGGCAGTCAATCTTCACCCTGACGCAACTATATTATCACCGCTGTCGCACCGCAGACCGCCTGCGGCTCTGTGGGAGCTGATCACAACTCTCAGTAGTTCGCGCATAGCCCTCAAGGCGCGCCTGTGGATACTAGCGACATATAACCGACCAGCGATGGAGGAGTTGACGCCTCACAAACTTTGTCAGGACGCAGTAGATGATAACCAGAGGATATAAGACAGGGTGACAATCGCTCTCACTCTCTGGTTCGGGGTGCCAGGAAGTCACCATGGCCGACGCTGTTGCAAGCACCATCTCGATCTACGCCATCGTGTGAGTCGCACTCCCTGTTGCTTACAGTTGGTCTCCGATGCTGACATCGCTGGTACTACAGCCAGGACCAGAAGTACGTATACGCGGCATCAACAGGTAAAGTGGCTCACCGCCACCTATATCGCGGTTCCCGGCTGGGGCATGCTCATGTCTCGATCACAGCCGTCCTTGCGTACGACATTCTCTTGACGTTGGGCCGCGAAGCCCAGCTCTTCTGGACTGGGCGGTCCACCGGTGCTACCATTCTGTACTTCACTGTCAGATGCACGGGGCTCCTGGTCAATATTCTGGGCTTCGCGCAGTACATCCCCAATCTGAATCAAGAGGTACGTTGCCTCCGTCACTGCACCACCTTCACTCATGCTGACACGGACAAGAGGTGATGCTCATCTAACAGTCCTATTCGAAATCACTAGCTCACGGTGTATGATCACGGTCGTGTAGCTGCGATGCCGTAACCAAGGCGTGGGCCGCGATGGAAGCACTTGAGTACCTACCATTCGCAGGTCCGTATATCTTCTCGTGGCGCACGCTACTACTCAACACATGCCCCTCCCAGTTTTCTCTGGCATGCGGGCGTTCGCGCTGACTAGGCGATGGACTTGGGGAGTCCTCGTCTTCGTCCTCTCTCTCGCCCCGGTCGCCGTCAACCTTGTGCGTTCCAGCTCTATGTCTATATCTATCTACTCTTGATCGCGTACTGACTTCCGCGAGTCAGGCTGACTTGATCATATACACATTCGGGGCAACGTGGCCCCTCATCGGGTGTTACAAGGCCACTCTCCCCATGTCTACGAACATCCACACGCTGTACGTCGTCCTCCTGAAGCATGAAGGGTCACTTCGAATGCTGACTTTGATGCCTAAGCTGTACGTATGAACCTATATCCGAGGCTCTGCTCCCTATGACCCTAATTCCACAGTCCTTGTCTTGTCGCGCGGAGGTTTGGTGGTCGCCGACATCATCCTCGTCATCATCACATTGTGCACCCTCCGGCACGGCTCCGCGGCCGGTGTAGCCATGAACTCCATACGCGTTCGGAAGCGCAGGTCCTTGTCGGATATCATGCTGTGGAATGGTGCGTCCGTCCGCGTCGTCCCAGACGAACGTCGCTCACGAGTGGAGGTGCTTCACAGGAGTGCTATACTTCGTGTCCGTGTCGATATAACTGTAGCGCAATCTCGCCACCCGACTTACGAATATTGTCTTGACAGAGCGATAACTATCATGAACAGTCTACAGCTCTTCCTCAACCTTGGCGGGGTGAGCTCGGTTTCCTGACATACTTCACTCGTGCGTTCTGACGTCGCATCAGACAGAGACGAACGGAGTCATGGGATGGCTTGTCGCGTTCGCTCCTCCGTACGTCGCTTATCCCGATCCCTCATGCCGCCTCGAGCTCTGATTCAGCTCCCATCACATCTCACGACGCAGCCTCAACACTATCCTCATCTCCCGCTTCCTCCTCGACCTGCAGGAGGCCAAATCCCAGGATATGAGGCTCGACGGCGACGACACCATCCTCTTCACTGAGTCCGCACCCGTCCGCACGCTCACCTTCGCGCGGGTGTTCGGCTCTATCGGCTCTACCCTCAACCCCCGCTGGGTCGCCAAAGGCAAGAACGAGAGCGAGGGCGGAGACTCGCTCGGAGAGCTTTCAGACTTCAAGTTCGCGGACGCTTGAGGCGTACGCAGCAGGTCTCGTGGGTGGAAAATGCAGCTATTCCTCGTGTTCACGTTCTATGTCTGCGCATATCCCTAGTTGGAACCTAGGCCACTTGTACCTCACTGTCAGCACGCAGAGGCGCGCTCAAACCCAGATGTACAATAGCGATGGAAGGTCGCCCGATACACATAAAGTAAATGTCAGGAAGTGATGGTCGTTATTCATGTATTGAGTGTCTGGTCTAACGCAGGACATCGCGTGGGCCGCGAGGCGCCACACATCCGACCCTCAGCAATCAGCCGTCTGGGCAACGTCCTAATTGCGACGGTGCTGTTGATGAGGTGATCGACTCAGCCCTATGGAGTGGAAAAGGCGCCGCGTACGACTTGAAGCCCCTGGCACCGTAGACGGTGGGACGTGAGCCGGATCATGTGCGGACGTCCGAGGAAAGTGTACATACATCGAATCCCAACTAATTGTCATCTGGATACCCGAGAGACGACAGACGGGAGCTTGCGCTGAACCAATCCGATGACACGCGCCTGCATGTCCGCCGAATCGTATGACTCGCGGGACGGGTGCAACACGAACTCGACTCGTTCGAGGCTTTGGAGATTGTCGCCCTGTAGGACAGGGTCTAGGAGCTCCAGTCCATCGTCTTCGAAAGGGGGCCAGTCCGACAGCGACTTGTCCTCCCTCGCCATGTCCGGCGGTCTCTCCTTGGATAACACGTAGAGGGCGATAGAACGGATCCGGGAGGGAATGTCGGGCAGTAAGTGCGAGAGATCCTTCCAGTATGGACCCACACCCCGCAATCCCAATTCGAGCACCCGCAGGCTTCTCAGCTCGTGAAAGGGGAAGATGCGCAGCGAAGCTGCAATGAAGGCATGTTAGGGGGTAAGTCGGAGCGGGGTGCAAATTTCTATTGACACTTACCTGGTGAAATGATTACATAGAGCTCAACGAGCCCCGGAACTATCCTTGTTAGGATCACCCCGTATTCGGTCGACAGGTTGGGCTCCGAAAAGACCAGCCGACGGAGCGAGTTAGACCGACACGAGTAGGAGAGCCAGCGCAGGAAGGGTTCGAGACCGCGATTACTAGATATACTCGGAACACCTATAAGCTCGAATTCATGCAAGGAAGCGGTAGCGTGATAGACGAGGGCTGGCGCATCTCCACGGGGAATGGGACATGTTACGTTCAACAATTTGAGGAACGTCAAGGAAGGTGATAGCGCCGCGACAAGTCTGCGCAGCGTATGCCACGAAGGCAACTGGCACCACATCAATTCCAACTTCCGCAGAGAGGTGAAGCCACGGATCGCCAAGTGGACGCTGGGATGGGGTTGCCAATGCTTCGGCGAGTTCCAGTCGATGACCGACAATCTGAGATGCTCCAGCTTGGGGAAGTGGTTTGAAAATTCATGAATGGTACGATAGGACCATGGCTGCTCCGTGAGGACCAGGCCCCCGCTGGCCAGGCGTTCGTCAATCCACATGGCACGTGTGGTGCGGAGGTAGGGATACATGACAATGTGTTCCGAACTGAGGACGTTTTTGATGAATGAATCGTACGCTGGTTTGCGATTAAGGCGGACGCAATCGAGTAACGCCGTCCTACTGGCCGGGAGCCATTCCTGACATACGAGTGCGCAGCTGAGCATAGTTCGATAATCCGATACGAGCCAGATTATTCGGTCCGTGAGTTCTCCAGGAAGCCTAGGAGGCATAGTGCGTCAAGGCTCTGTCCCAAATACGCAGTAAGTGACAGTGAAAGACCATGCGTCTCCCTGGAGAGAGCGCAGATACTCACCTACGGTGGTGTGTTCAGGACAAGCCGACGTGGGAGGAGAGTGCGAGCATTCGCCAGCCTCGTGTCAATTCGACCAGTTTCGACCGCGCTACAGCCGGTGAAAGCACATTCACGAGTCACGTTGTTTCCACCCACTTCAGATAAACTCCAGTCTTTAGGAGTCGTAGGTACGCACAGGACGCGCTGACACGGCATGCAGACCTGCTCGTAGAGTCAGCCGTAGCCTGCCATTGCTGTTACTTATTGATGTCACGTACCCAATCTCAATATCCCGTTCGCTATGCAGAATATACGACTATGCAAAGCCCGAGCTCTGGATGGTTGAAACGTCGAAGCACGGTCGAAGTCTCAGGTACATGACGATGGTAGTGGTGGTTATAAGTATTGCTGGCGGGCAAGTAGCGAAGCGCCGGCGTTGACCGACACGCGTAGCAGCGAGCACGGCTTCGCACTCGACCTCCATCACATCCCTCCGTCTACTTCTTCGTTGGCCTCGAGGTACGCGCGCGATGGCGACTTTCCTGTCCACAGTCTCCATTCCTTCCTCCCATGTCCTTGGTGAGTCCACGCGACGACCCGCCTTCGCGCGCTGACCGCTTCGCCAGTGACGGACTACCCGAAGCTCACGCTCTTCGTACTCGCCGTCGGCGGGTTCTCTGTGGCGAGGTTTGCACTGAAGACGCTCCTTGTGCTCGCGCAGACGTTCGTGATCCCGGGCAAGAGCGTACGTGCTACGTGTTTGCGATGCGTTACAGCTGTTCACTACATGCACCTATAGCTGAAGAAGTATGGTGCTGGGAAGGGCGCATGGGCTGGTGAGCACTTTCTAGGCATTAAATGCGCTTCTGTACCCACGACGCGTCCGTATAGTCGTGACAGGGGCGTCGGAGGGCATTGGACGAGAATATGCGCTCCAGCTCGCGCAGAAGGGCTTCAATGTTCTCGTGTCGGCCAGGAACGCGTCTGCTTTGGCTACTCTGGTGACGGAGATTGGTGCGTCTATACGTGTCGTTCGGACGATGCATGGAGCTCACAATCTGCAGAGTCGAAGTCGACTGGCGACAAGAAGGTCCAGGCCAAGGCAGTCACCATGGACTTCTCCAAGCTCGATGACGAAGCCCAGTGGAAGAAGCTTCGGTCCAAACTGGCAGGTCTCGATATCGGTGTGCTCGGTGAGTATATCCGTTCTGCGTCAGCCTTGTGCCCGTTTCCCAAAATACGAGTCGCGCCAAACATGCTTGGCATGCTCTCCACTCCCTGCGTCCGTATCCCTTCTGACGTACGGTTTACTGACGGTATGCACCATCCCAGTCAACAACGCGGGCAAGTCCTATTCATATCCCGAGGACTTCCATCTCTGCTCCGACAAGGACATGGAGGATATCGTCAACATCAACGTCAGCTCCGTCGTGCGGCTCACGAAGATGATACTCCCTGGCATGGTCGAGAGGTATGGCCTCAAGTGGATCGAGACCGCCAATGGCTCATGAGCTCTGTAGGAAGCGCGGCTTGATCATCAACATGGCTTCCTTCTCTGGAGGCAGCGTCGCGTCGCCCATGCTCAGCACGTACGCCGGCACAAAGGCCTTCGTCTCGTCCTTCTCGGGCTCCCTCGCCGAGGAGGTGCGCGACAAGGGCGTCGACGTCGAATGCGTGAACACTTACTTTGTCGTACGTCTCCCCACCCCTTCTCTGTCCACGGCTGTCATCTCAGGGGGTTCGAACGCAGGTCTCGAATATGTCGAAGATCCGCCGTGCAAGCGCACTCATCCCGATGCCGAAGACCTTCGTCCGCAGCGTCCTCTTGAAGCTCACCCTACCGTGCGGCGCGCTCTGGACGAATCGTCCCGGCCTCGTCACGCCCTACTGGGGCCATGCGCTGCTCGACTACATCATGGTGCGCACCAGGACCTGCAACCGTTGTGGTGGCGTTGCTTCTGCTGATTGCTTGTGTCTATCCAGAACGTGATCGGCTGGAACATGGCGTTCGTCCGCTTCACGCACCGCCTGCACAAGGACATCCGCCGTCGTGCGTTGCGCAAGATGGAGCGCGAGGCGAAGCAGCAGTGAGCTGCAAGACATTCTGCACCCGGCTTCTCCATGCGAGCACGACGGTGAAAGCCGGCCCTGGCCGTAGATCTTCTGCTGACGATCTAGGAATAGTACTTAAAGTGACCATAATCACGATTTCCGAGCAGTTCATGATACGGGTTAGTAGAACGTTTGTCCATCCCGCGAGATGGCTCACGCCGCACAGCGGTGCTTGCGAATGTGTAAGTGTTCGTCATTCCGTTGGCTTGGTCTGGAACCATGACGGATGTTCACGGTGGCGGCGCACGCCAGAAACGGGGCCACGCCAGGCTCGGGACCCCATCACCTTCGGGGGTTCGGTGGCACGACTGTGCTCTTCAAGACTTGCCATGTGAGTGATGCGTCCCGTCTACGTTCATCAGTTACTTATCTCATATTCACTTTACTTATAGTGCCGGCCGTATTCCTCGACTTCTGGACTTTGCCGGAGAATGCACAGCAAGACCATCTTTCCTCCAGTATTCCGACGGAACAAACTCAGAGTAATGCTCGGACACCCTGTGTCTTTGGTCTATGGAGGTCAATCACGACCATGACCTCCTCCCACCACTCTCCTCCCGAGCCTATACATAGTGCGGCCCGCCCGCGACGTCGGACATGAAGCACGTGCTCGAAGAACGGTTGCTGTATTGCGCGAAGTCCTCAAGACCGCCTTACGTTGCAGCTTGCCTTGCTTCATCAGTCATGCGTACCCGTCAGGAGGTGCCGGGTTGAATAAACTTTCGATGATGTCCTCGGGGAAATTCCTCTCTTGGCCATCACTCCTTCGCCAGCGCCTCGACTCGGCTGATCAGGCCCCTCGGTGCGTCAGTCCCTTTTCTTCGCCACGCTGCTTCTTCTGAGCCATCAGTGCTCGGCTAAGCCAGTGTGGTGCCCGGTGTTGACCCGGTACTCAACACACGAAGGTCAACATGACGAACTACGCCAAGGCTGCTGCAGAGACCGACATCGCCTGCGATAATGTCGGACACGGAAGACGCTAAACGCACGAGATGCATCCGCGCAGTGTTCGACTTCGAGCAGCGGTGCCAGTCACGCGGCTTCGTACTGACAACCGTATGTTCCGGCCCCGCAAGTGCGTTGACGTGCAAACATGTTGCGAGACGGGCCGTTCTGAGTGCGTGCAATTCAGACTGGGGAGCTTCCTCGGAGGGCCTTCGCCATCGGGGGCCGCGGGGCCCCTGCTGGTTTTTGCATATAAGAGCGGGAGTGGAGGGGCATCGTTTGCACGGAGAACGGTCGTCTGGCAAGATGCAGCTCTTCACCGCGGTCAGCGTCGCTTTCGCTCTTCTGCAGGTCTCTCGTGCACAATCGCCCGTGTGGGGTATGTCCATCTGCTAATCTGGTTGAGTGGTCCCTTCTGACCGCCGAACACTACAGCCCAATGCGGAGGAATCGGTTGGTCTGGCCCTACCAGTAAGCCTCAGTAGGGAATCCATATGTCGGCGTTACTGACGGAGAAGCGCTACAGCATGCGTGTCTGGTACCGTATGTACGGTCTTGAACTCGTACTACTCGTGAGCCTCATCCTGAGTCAGTTTCTATCATCCTCATCCTGATTGTCATATGCTAGGCAATGTATCCCGGGCGCGGCAGCACCTACGACGACTTCCGCCCCCGCTACCACGGCCCCTCCGACCACGTCACCGAGCGCCCCTAGCTCTACCCCGGCTACAAGCACTGCTGTCCCCGGCTCGTGCGCCACCCCGTCCACCGTCTCTGGCTTCAGCAACTCCAAGCTTCCGAACCCCTTCCTCTTCAACGACGGTTCCGCAGTGAAGACCAAGGAGGACTGGGAGTGCCGGCGCGCACAGATCCTTTCACTGATCGAGGGCTACGAGGCCGGTGCCCTCCCGGGCAAGCCCTCGTCGGTCTCGGCGAAGATCACCCAGTCTGGCACCAGTGGCACGCTCGCCATTACTGTGAGCAACGGCGGCAGCTCCATCACCTTCTCGCCCAAGATCACGTACCCGTCTGGGAACCCGCCCGCTGGTGGGTGGCCGCTCGTCATTGCGTACGACGGGCTCAGCCTCCCGGTCCCGTCCGGCGTAAGTCCCCTTTGCCCGTGGAATACCTCGAGTATGTGTGCTGACAGACTCGGAACTGCAGATCGCGACCATGATATACGCCAACTCGGACATGGCCCAGCAGAACGACGCGAGCACCAGCCGCGGTGTCGGGCTCTTCTACAACCTGTACGGCAAGAGCGCGACGGCCAGCGCGATGACGGCCTGGGCGTGGGGCGTGAGCCGCATCATCGACGCCCTCGAGCAGACCCCCGCCGCGAACATCAACCCGCAGAAGATCGCCGTGACCGGGTGCTCGCGCGACGGCAAGGGCGCGCTCATGGCGGGTGCGCTCGAGCCGCGCGTCGCGCTGACGATCCCGCAGGAGTCCGGGTCGGGCGGGGACGCGTGCTGGCGGCTGTCCAAGTACGAGCAGGACTCGGGGAGCGTGGTGCAGACGGCGACGGAGATCGTGACGGAGAACGTCTGGTTCTCGACGAACTTTGCAAACTACGTGAACAGTCTGAACACGCTCCCGTTCGACCACCACCTGCTCGCCGCGCTCGTCGCGCCGCGCCCGATGATCTCGTTCGAGAACACGGACTACGTGTGGCTGAGCCCGCTGAGCTCGTTCGGGTGCATGACCGCCGCGCACACGGTGTGGCAGGCGCTTGGGGTCCCGGACTTGCATGGGTTCGAGCAGGTCGGCGGGCATGCGCACTGCGCGTGGCCGGCCGCGCTCACCCCGCAGCTGAACGCGTTCTTTGACCGTTTCTTGCTCGGCCAGAGCGCGAACACGTCGTTCTTCCAGACGAACAACCAGTTCAACGGCGTCACCTGGAACCAGGCGAACTGGATCGACTGGACGACCCCGGCGTTGACCTAGGTTCCCTCCTTGCTTTCCGTGAGTGTTCGTGACTCCGTCTGCGACGGCGGCCTGACCACGATGACAGGTCTCCGCCCACATGTATCGCTAAAATCTGGGAGTATGGAGTTCGCTCATGAGGCAGGGTGGTGTCCCTACGTTCTGCAGTTCCTGCCAATATACCTCGTTGCAGTATCGAGAAGTCTGTAAAGCACAATATATTCCGATAAATAGCATCTCCGTTCCCTGCTTGATACACATGGTCACAAAACATACAGCATACAGCAAGCGTCCGTACAGTAACAGTCACACTTTCCCTTCGGACTTTCCAGTGATTCCGGTGATGAGCTCCGCCGCGTCTACATGCACAAGCACAAGTACAAGGTACAAGTGGGGCCGACGCTCCCTATGACTCGGCGCCGTACACGGCCTTGGCGTTCTGCGCAAAGACGGCGTCGATCGCCTCCTGCTCGACGCCGAGCTCCGCAAACGACTCGCGCGCGAGCTCGTACCAGTCGCCCGCGCTGCTCGCGGGGGAGGTGCCCGTGAGGAGTGCGGCGGGCGAGGAGCCGAAGAGGACGCGCTGGAACCCGAACGCCTCGATCGCGGGGCCGACTGCAGAGTACGGAGGCGCAGTCAGCACTTTATCAGGAGGGAGGGGCAGGGCGGGAACGAGGTGAGGGTAGGGAGACACGCACTGTACATCTTGAGCCTGCGCTTCCACTCCTTCTTGAGCTTGTCCGCGTCCGCGGCGGCCTTCTCTGCGTCTGCGTGTGCGTCTGCGTCTGCGAGCGGGGCGGGCGTGGGCGGGGTGGGCGCGCCCCAGGCGGGGGGAGGAAGTTGACGAAGAGGTTGGCGAAGAGGGAGAGGGAGGCGGTGTGCGCCTGGTAGCTGCGGTACGTCGGGTGCGTGAGGAGCTTGACGATGGGGATGGTGAGGTCGTCGGGCGGGGGAGGATGTTCGCTGTGGGGGCGGGGGGTTAGTGCGTGCGCAGGTGGAAGTAGGAAGTAGGGAGAGCCTCTGTGCCCAGAGGATGTCTGGTGGGAGCACTCATGATGAACAGGAGGATGAGTTGCTCGCTATGTGCGCGCTAAGGCGTCCCGCGGACATAGCGGCCTGCGCTCGACTGCAGTGCCCGCTCCAGGGCGCGCTGCACCATACACGTCATGATTGACCAAGAGGTTTGGCTCGTTGCCAACGGCTTGACAGCGGACAGCAGACGCGTAGTGGCGATCTGACACCCGGAGAACAGAGGGGCGTCGCAGATGTAAAACGGACACGCACAGAGGATGATCTTGCCCTTCGCGTCTGGGCTGGCAGTCGCCCTCGTGAGGAAGTCCTCGAACGACTCCCAGCCGCTGTCCTGCTGGAGGTCGCTCTGGATGTCGATGTTCACGGTGAAGCCCTGTTTGAGGGCCCACGCGAGCGCGTCGATGGCCGGTTGTGAGGACGTCGAGAACGTGGCGGAGAGGACGATCGGCGGTCTGGACGAGTTGCTGGGGGCGAGGTACGACGGGGGCGCGGCGGGGACGCCGTCTTCGAGCTTGAACGGCACGGCGATGGCGAGGACGGGCGTGGAGGACGACGCCGCGGAGACACTGGGCAATGTGCAGAGCGAGATAAGCGGCTGACCCCGAGTCCGCCTCGCGAGAAACTTGAAAGAGGACACTCACTCCTGGATTGCTTTCTCGATGTCCTGTGCGCCGTGCAGGGAGAGGACGAGGGCTCTTATGCGCCCGCCGAGGTTCTGGCCCGCCTGCGCCTTCCAGCCCGAGAGGTCGCCGGTGGGGGCGATGACATGGGCGTCGACGATCTCCTCTGGGTGGAGGGTGCTCGGGCTCGGGGCGAGGGGAACCGTTCGGACGTGCCGGTGTTGGGCGGAGAGAAGGCGGAGAGCGGGAGCGTCGGGAGCTGCTTGGGGCCCTTGCGGCGGGCGCCGACGCTGGGGAGGCCGGGCGACCGGGGGTCGGGGCAACGCGGTGGTGCTCATCGCTGCGGGGCGTGTGGTGGTCGAGGGAGCGGTGGCGGCGGATGTCGGGGACGTCGACGACGCGGGCGTATATATGTAACGATTCGGATTGCGAAGGCGCGACAGCTGGCTTTGCCTGATCCATCATGATCATCTCATCAGTCCCTTTGCAGCGCTCGTCTCCCTCCGTTCTCTCCCTCCGCTCACCATTTCTCGCGACGTTTCACCCTCGGCGCGCGGGCAGCAAGATGCGCGGGCAAGTCGCGGACGAGCTGCTGCGACCGACGCGACGACGGCTCAGTTCTCGCGCACACGCGGGTTCTCGTTCAGCACTCGCGCGCGCGACGACGGATGTTTCTACGACTCGGTGTTGAACGAACTCACGACAAGGAGTACTGCGGAGAGCTGCACTGCTCGAATCCATGGCGATCTCATCATCGCCATGTCGCACTGCTCGTATGTCTTCTTGTCGCTGTCGCAGTGACACCACCCTCGCTGTTCGCGGACCGGAGTCTCAGTCTCCGGTAACCTTGCAGTGTGCACCCCGCTGGCCACAATCTGTCCGAACACAAGTCAAGCTCAAGGCCCCACGTACGCACATCATACACCGCGGCCCTGCGCGCATGACAGCGACAGTCTGTCCTGGACGACGACTTCCTGACTCCTGAGGTGGGATGCGTCGCACACTCATACCGATGTGAGTCCAGCTAGGCCTGCGTCACTGGAACGATGACTCACTATCTCCCAACAGGCCCCAAGCTCCAACAACGGGGCCTGCGCAGCGGGAGCGTCGTCGAGCGCGACTTGTCGAACTGTCGAGTTGTCGACCTGCGTGGATGTCGGAGTGCACCTCGCCCGCGATCTTCTCTGCACAATGCACATGGACCCACACCCCGCGATAGCGATCCTCATGGCAATGCAGCTGTACATCTCCGGGGTCCCCTGCCAACTGCTCCTCGAGCCTCTCGGCGGCTTCGAATGCGCGACAACGTCCCTCGGCCTCGGTCGTCTCTCCGATCTGCCTCGCTTGTGTGGAGACAATCAGCGTTCAACGTCCACAGTCCAACGCTCGCCTCACTTCTGCTTTTAGCTCGCGGTTCTGGTTCTTGAATCTGTGCTCGGCCTTCGCGGAGACCCTAGGCCACTGCCACGCTCTCGCGCAGGCATACTCTTGCGTCTTCTGCTACTTGGACTCAGGAGGCGGACGGTCGAACCCTATCACTGATGTGTCAAATCTCAACGCTGTACAGTGTATCTTCACTCTATGGTCTATGGTGTACAGCTCCCTGCCATTCGCCCTCGCACACGCGTGCGCGTGTATAGAACTATGTATGCGCTGACTTCCACTGCGATCTACTGTCTACATAAGTGCAGATACAGCCTCAGGATACGGTACACCGATCCTCGATCTTCGACGTAAACGTGATCTAAAGGACGTCGACATTGACATTGGCATTGGCGGGCTCATCGCCAACGGGGGCCAAGTGGTCGATGAGCCCGTGCTCCTGCATCACGGACGGATGCGAAACGGAGCTGGCCGAGAGCCCGTGTATCTACTTACATAGAGGGCGGCCGTTCCCATTCACCCAGGCCCCACTGGGCCACAAGAGACGACGGACGAGCGGAAGGCCACAAGATCAAGATCAAGATCTCGCATGCGTCGCGACTGGGTCGCTGTGCGCTGTGCGCTGTGTTCGGTGTTCGGTGTTCGGTGTCAAGACCTGCTTACCGGTCATCCGAACATTGCGCGGAGGCCACAGTCGCATTCGAGGTTCGGAGCCGGGCCAAGAGTACTCACGCATCACGGACGGATGCAAAAGCGAGCTTACCGAAAGTCCATGTATCTAGAGGTCGTTAACCATGCCCGCTCACCCAGTCCACTCGCAGGCATCGCGATCCGCCGCTGTGTTCGGTATCAAGCCTCCGAGTCCAGAACTACAGTACTTACTGGCCATCCGAACATTGCGCGGATGTCACAGCGGCATCCGAATGTCCGAGTCGGAGCCGGGCCAGTATGTACGGATGCAACACCGACCTCTCCGCAAGCCCGTCACGGGTAATGTATCTTATCCCTGTCAGGACCCGAGACCACCTCCCCCACGTCCACGCACCCCTCCTCCCAGCGTCCGCTATGTATATCCCCGTGCTGTTCTCCTACGCCTCCTCGTCTGGAGAGGTCCTCGACAGTCTCCTGCGTAAGCGTTCTCCTGTCCCCGAGCCCAAGGGTGGTGGCGGATACGGTGGCGACGGACACGCCAGCTCGGGACACAGCTCGGAAAGCGGCAGCGAGAGCAGCAGTGGCAGTCACGGCAGCAGCGGCAGTGGTAGAAGCAGTGGTAGCTCGTCAGCATCATCTGACAGCAGAGGCTCGACGATCCCGGTCACTGGATCGGCGTCCAGCAAGTCGTCTGCAACCCTTTACGGCTCTGGCGATAGTAGGGTGTCCACGATACCCCAAGGACAGCCGTTTTGCCGGTCGTTCTGTCGGTGGCGGGACACGTGACGGAGTTTATGGCTCGTCGTGCGTGGTCCTTGTCGTCTTCGTAGTCGCGAGTGTACTGATCCTTCTTGCTTCCATCCGCCTAGGTCGTATGGAAGCGGATATCCAAGCTCCTACAGCGGAACTGTCGTGGTGGGCCGTGAATTTCCCTACTATTACTACCCGGTGGTTTGGCCAAGCCCTGGGTACGGTAGCCTACCTACTTGCACGGCGGCACCACCCAGGTTGGTCATCAATAAATACATCTATATCCTAGTCCCCGTCAGCTCATGATTGACCTCTCTTGTGTCAGTATGGCAAGCCAGAGAACTCGTCCCGGCCTGGAGGTCCGGAGATGCAAGCTGCCTTCACATCCCGCTCATCGTCAAGCACAACGTTTCACGACTAAAATTCGCCTTTAATGATTCGTATGAAGCACTGCGCAGTTGATGGTACACTGAATGCGACCTGAGAGAGGCTGTATTGGACTGCAATCCCACTCCATATCGCATACGATGGTCATACACCGCCTTTGTTCACCATATATATCTGGAATACCGAATGCTGACCCCATTGATCATGATGCCTCTCCATCATACCGGCAGGGTCGAGACCCTTCGGGCAGCTATGCGGGAAGTTGAGTAGGTTTCTCAAAAAGGCCGCACTTGCAGTGACGACTCACCGTGCCCGTACCATACAACGCTTGAATGATGTCGAAGCTGCACTGGTCATAATCCATTGCCAGATCCTATATATGATGGCGGTGAGCAAGTTACGCAGGATCGCCTTGCCATCAAAACGCACACCGTAGTGTAGTCCGCCGACGAGACTCGCGGTCGGCCAGCGCTCACGTGCTGTCGTCTCAGAAACGGAGAAGTAATTCCAGTAGTCTTTGTCATGGAGAAGGACCAGGACCTTGTCGTGGAGACTGAACGGTCCATCTGCGCCTCCGGCCTGGGGCGTCAACGGAACTCGCTCAACGGCACGAACAGGCCAGATATGACAGAGGTACCGCAGAGGCGGGAACGCGCTGGTCGCTGTCCAGAGATAAGCAAGTTGTCAGCTAGGTCCGCATAGCAAACACTGTAGTACGCCGACCAATGAGGGGAGCGCCGTGCATGTTGTTGATAATTGACACTTCAGCTTGGGCGTGCGCCGTGGACAGATCAGTTACGTGGTCTTGGAGAGCATCACCACAGACCAGGGGCATTGAGTCGAGAACCCGCGTCCTCCGGGGGGACCTCCTGCCACGCCAGCCGTTGGCTCCTGCTGACTGCCGTGTGGAGCCGAAGGCGAGCATCCAGAAATCCCGCTCATCAGGAATCAACCACCACTCGTTTTCGTTATTCTTTATAGCCTGTTGATACTCGACTTCGGCGCGTGTACTGGGATTCATGTCAGCGAGCGGACAGTACGAGACTTGGTATGGACGTACTGCCATTCAATGAGCTCGCCGTGCAAAAACTGGCGAGAGATGAGAATCACCGCTCCATTTGCTTCATCACAGGTACGCACCTCAATGATCTTCCCAAATTGAAGTTCATCAATACGTGGACGGCCGAAGAACTGCATGAAGCCCGCAGAGCCGTTCCTCATGCCGTTCTGCTGAATGAGAGCCAATGTATTGTTGACTGTTGTGATATCGAGAGACCATCGCTGGCATAGACGTTCGGTGAGATATCGTGTGCGCCCGAGACCAGGTAGCCTACCTCGTGCGACGTCACTTCTTGATACGCTACAGGGTCCACAGGATCGTCCATGAGAACTCTTCCGACGCGCTACATGAGTAGCCCGTCTACTGGTCAGTAGAACCCGGCTTGCTATCGGACGCTGTCGTACCTCGGGGAACACTAGCCAAGAACTTATCAATGGAATGCCGGTCAAGGCACAGCAGTCATCACGTACTCTTCAGGAGATGACTGGCAAGAACACTCCCGTGGTGCCTCGTCCAGAGATTAAGAGGAGATCCGGGTCCATCAAGGGCATCGGCCAGAGCAACGAGGTCTCGCACGCTCGCAGCCGTACCCCCGTACTGAAACATGTCGCGGTCCGGCGAAGAGTCCACGCACTGCGTAACCATCTTCTCCTGTGCACGGAGCATGTCCTTGACATCTTCGGGCCCCTGAGGCTCTAACCATGCCATCTCCTCGTCCCAAGGCGGCTCTCGATGAAGATCTTCGCGGAAGGTCGCGTTGTAGAAAGCGACTGTTGCGTTCGTGCACTGTCCATACGGGTTTCCCGAATAACAAGACCTCTCCTCCTGACGACTAGCGAAGCACGATGTGCTGTAGGAGGAATGAGAATTTTGAGTACCGGCTAAGAACAGACTGTACAAGTATACTGACCGTTGGGATACAGCGACGTCGCGAGACGTCCACATGACGAGATCATAATCCGGCACAGTCTTCTCGATCTGCGTGCCTTCGCTCAACAACAGCTCGAGGAAATTCTCGGGCTCAGAAACCCGACCTAGATATTCGTATCCTAATACACCAGAAGCGATCAGTCTCGAAGGGTGGCATGAGTGTTGAGGATAAGTAGGAGAACCCACCTACCCAAGTGCAGGAACACGGTGCCTTTCCGTGGAGTGCGTCTCTTCACAGGCAACGCTGTGTAATTGAGAGTGAGGCTGCCGGCCGCGGCGTTACTCCAGTCGAGAGGAACTTCGATTCTGCCGCACTCGAGGACCCTCCCGTCCCATAACTCGTTCTTGCAGTCTGCATAGCGATGTCTAGGCAGAGAGGATTGGAGGGGTATCTGCTAGATCCCTCAGCTCATGCCGCTCACATCGGGAGACCATATACCACTTACCTGCGCGTCCTCGGATGCAAGGACTACTACCGCGAGGGCGGAGTAGCTAAGGAGCTTGATGAAGTACATGAAGCGGCTGAGGGCACAGGGGTGGAGGGAACATCACCTAGGCACAACACTTATACTGAAATCTCAGGCACTGACACTGACATGATGCGCATCTGGATTATGATATGTTGCAATCAGTGGGCCTTGGACAGTGAACGCCGCAGCGCGCATGAGAAGCTGGGCAGTGCTTCCGAGTCACGGCATCAGCGCTCAGCCACCATGGGATTGCAAGAGTGGCAACCGTCAAGTTACAGAGGAGAGAGCAACGTGGGAAGTGGGCTCTCTGGTCGTCGGAGATGCCTGGATGAAAGAGTGGTCGGACGGCGGATTGTGAGTGCTGCTTCTCTTCTCCGGCGCGAGCGGAAGTAATGCCGAAACTGTTGAGTTCGTCCGCCATTCCGCCATTCGACTGAAGTCCGCTTCGAATCGAATGGCCCGTAGGTACTGTACAGTTGATGTTGAACTTCGTTCTGGTTCCGTGATCACAGCAGTTCGAAGATCGTTGAAGACATGAAGGAGATAAACACTCAGATGCGCAGAATTCGGACGCGAAAGGTCTCGTCACTCCTCAAAGCCTCCTTGGTGAGTAATCCCGACGAGAGGAACCTGCAGTCGAGCTGAGAGAGGCCGCAGCCGCACTGGACGAGTCTTCCGTGACGGATGCATCCGTGGAGGAGGTGGAGAAGAGGGAGCTGGAAGCGGCGCCGGAGAATGTCGTAGGCGATGCATCCGAAGATGGTGAGATGGAAGTGGAGAGCTCAGGATCCGATGAGCTCGATGCCAGAGGTAAAGAAGTAGCAGAGGAAGACACCGAAATGGACGTGGCTGACGTGGCTGATGTGGACGGAGCGATGCCTGATGTGTTGTTCGACCGGAACGCAGTCAATGCCCAGCTCCCGCCGCATGCAGAGGAGCTGTCGCCTGAGCAACCCATGTTGCAGGTCGCCTCATCAATGGGCGTGCCCAGCCCGTTCTCGAAAGACGCACCACCTAGCATGTAACAGTGAGCACTACACCCGCTCGAATTCGGCAGAGGTTCACTCACAATAGCACTCGCTGCCGTACTCGATGGCGGCCAACGGAAGTCCCTGGGACGAGCATGTCGAGAGGCAGGAGCCGATGGTCGTCTGCTTGCTCGTGAAGCCATAGCCCGTAAGTGCGCGCGTTGAGTTGTCCGACAGGCAACCGAGAGCCGGCCATCCCGCGGGGAGGCTTTGGGTCGGGAGCGAGAGAGGGTTGGATGTGAACATCACAGTGAGACGGTTCGGGCCTCCACAGATCTCGTTCACTGCGGGCTCGCGCGTCAAGTCATGTAAAACATCTCTGGGATAACGGCGACCCACCATTGCCTGCACAGTGATTCGTGCATTCGTTCCACATCACCGTCGTGTTCGTCGCCGCATTGCGCATCTCGTTGTCGCAGTAGCACTCGTCCGAGTACTCGACACCAGCGAGTCCGAAGCCCTTCTCTTGGCAGAACGACACGCATGTCGCGCGCATCATAGTGGGGCTGGTAGTCGAGGCACACCTGTGAGTGCACGGCCGTTCGGACCCTCCGCGACGCATCCGATCTCTGTCCAGTGGGTCGGTAGAGAGGTCTGAACGGGAACCAGGGCGGGGGTAGTCAAGTTGGCGGCGCACGAAGGCCGCGGTCCGGTAGTGCCGTTCCAGAGAGGGTTGCAGCCCGCAAGCCCATCAAGAGGAGCGTGAAATCCGACCTCCTCATTGACGATCTGCCAGGTCTCAAGGACGCACGCATCCGCCGACTGCTGATCGAACGCGGCAGCGAGGGCTGGGCAGTCCATCACGTTCCCGTTGGCGTCCGGGCAGTTGTCGATGGCGTCCTGGAGGAGATCAACCGTCCCATTCGTTGGTGAAGTCGCCGTGGTGCCCAAAGCCCGTCGTGTCTCCGTTCGCGAGGAGCCTAGTGCCAGGGCCCCAGTAGTCAAACTTGTCAACGGAGGTGATCACCTCGTAGAAGAGCGAGACGAGGTGCACGGGTGGGTGTCAGGGCAGTCGCCGTCATTGAAGTTCTGGATGGGGTAGGCCATGTGGGACTGGTGGTCGGGAGCGTCGAGGTTCACCGCGTCCCAGCAGGAAGTGAAAAATACTTGAGCTCGCAGGCCATCAGGGCAGTTGTTGTGGTCGAAGAAGCTAGGACGCTCGTCCCAGTCGGGATCGCCAGCGTGATCGGTGGTAAAGTCTAGTAGACGTCGGCATTAGGCATTCATGTGCTTGTCCGACGAGGCGCGCGACGTACCCATGCAAACGAAGTCGATCGCCTGGTCCGCGAAGCTAGACGCGTTGTAGGTGCGCCTGTTCGTGTTGCCAGCGACCATCTGGACGTTCACATGTTGACTCATGGAAAGGGGGAGATAGGTTACCAGACACGTTCCCGGAGATCGTTCATCCCGGGACCCGAACCACGTACGCGGGAGTAAGTGAGTTGAACAGACAGTCAACGGTGCATGACTTGCTGAAGGCCTCAGCGCCTCCGCTAACCACGTCACTTGTCTTCCCCCTTCATCTCCCCGAAACCCTCTGCCATGCTCGTTCCTCGAGACACTGTCCTCAAGCTCAAGCTACTCGACGATATGGGCAAATGACGCACTTTGCACAGCTGGCCGCGCTCTGAGATAGGCTTGCAAGGGCTGCTGCCACTGCCTAGACCGGTCTGCCTCATGGACGATCCGTGGTCGTGGCTTGGAGCGGGGACGACCCTATTAAATGGAGGCGCGAAGGTTTGGAGACGATAAGTCGACACGAGGCGGCACGCAGATCTGTCGCGCCCAGGTTCAAGCCTATCTGGCCTCATCATCTGTCTTCTCCTGGCGCCCTCAGCTCTGCCTTGCTCGGCCATCTTGTCAAGCCAGCCTCGCCCGTGTTCTTCCTTGGGTGTCGCGCCCACGGCGCGACTTCCGAACCTTCCCCAAGAGGCGTCGTCCAGCATTCTCGGATTCTCACCGCGTCCGCTCTCGCAGCTTCTCTCGATGAGCCTGCTGCGTAGGAGTATACTGGCGGGTGACGGTATGGCGCAGCAGACCCTGTGCGGACATCCAGGGATATCCAGATCGCGTTCATTGCCCCCTCGTCGCCGGCATATAGATATCCACGTAGACAGACACCCCGTTTGACTTGCGATCGCTAACTCAGGCTACGCGGGTCGCGGTCAGTTGCCGACTGCACATGTCAAACACGTTGCGAGAGCTCGACAGCTCTGTGCTCGCCCCCCGGCTCCCCACGCGCAGACGTTATTAACACGGCCGACCGCTCACTCTAGCTCATCCTCTCCCTGTCACTGTGCCAGTTCTCTACGCTCGGTGCGTCGCACTCAATTGCGCCCGAGCTTCCGTCCCCCTCCCACAGGCCCCCTCCGCGAATAGCCCCCCGGACTGTCGCCGCCGCCCCTTCTAGCCCGCGGGACCCCCACACATATGCACGGGGAACACAAACTGACGACCGTCGATGAGCTCCCTCCCATCCCTGTGCCCTCGCCAGACGGCCCACACCTCCTCCCTCCTACCCCTCCGCCGCGCGACACCCTCTCCCTCCCAATCGCGGACTTTGGCATGCCCTCGCCTGCGCTGAGTGCGTTGCATACCCCCAGTTTGGGCCTACCGCATGGCTATCTGACTCCGAGGTCCTACTTCTCGCCACCTGCCGTGCACACGCCCGGCGCCCACGAGTGAGTCGCCCCGTCCGCTGCGCCGATTTACCTACTCCTCTGCTCCACCTGCATTGGACTGTGCTGACGTGCGTTCTCTCAATGCCCGCAGCATCGATCTGCTGAACGAGCTCCGGGAAGCAAGCGTCTCGCCTACGCCGATACATGAAATCCTGCGGGACCCTGCCATCCTCTCCTCTCTCCTCACGCACCGCAAGAAGCCACGGCGTGCGTCCTCCAGCTCGCACACCCCACGCAGCCTTGCTACGCCCGGCGAGGTTCCGTCCGAGCGCGAACGCGAACGCGAACGTGAACGCGACCGCGACCGCGACCGCTCCCGGGACCCCCTGCGGTCCGAGACCAACAGGCTCCGCGATGCCAGCCGCGACCGAGACAGCTCCACCCTGCGCGGCAGCGACACAGCGTCAACGGCGACCGTGAAGCCGCGCAAGAAGGACCGCGAGCGCGAGAGCGACAGCGCGTCGATCCTGACGCAGGTGCTCGCGGAGGAAGAGCGGCAGGCGCGGCACCTCAAGGCCGTCCTGCGGCAGACGGGCGCGCGCCTGGAGGAGGAGCTGCGGCGCGCGGACCTCGCGGAGACGCGTGCGCGCACGGCGGAGATCGGCGTGCAGGACCTCAGCGGGCGGCTCGCGGCGTCGGAGGCGGGGCGGCACCAGGCGGAGCTGGACGCGACGCGCGCGCAGGAGGAGTGCAGAAGGTGGCAGATGCAGGCGGACGCGGCGGAGCGCGAGGCGCGGCGGCTGCAGGCGGAGCTGGCGCGGACGGAGCGGGCGAAGGCGGAGGTGGAGCAGGCGGAGCGGGAGGCGAGGGAGGCGGCGCGGAGGGCGGAGCAGACGTTGAGGGAGTGGCAGGCCCGGGAGCAGGGGCGGGAGGAGGTGCGGCGGCTGGAGGTGCGCAGACGGTACAGCGATGGGCGGGACGACGGGTTTGAGGACGGGCGCGCGGAGGGGTACGAGGCGGGCCGCCAGGACGGGTACGAGGAGGGGCGGGATGCGGGCCATGAGGCGGGCAGGACGGAGGGGTTCAACGCGGGGAGGCTGACGGGCTTCGAGGAGGGCCGGAAGGCGTCGTACTCGGAGGGGTACGAGGCGGGGTACGCGAAGGGGCGCAAGGAGGAGCGTGCGCGTGCGCTGGAGGCCTTTGACCGGTTCATCGAGTCCGAGATGCCGCACCACAGACGTCGCGGCGGCGGAGATGGGAGCCAGATTGACCGCGAGGTGAGCACTCCACGCGTCTTCCACTCCGTCTAGAACCGCGTATTCAACCACCTTCACCCCTTGTTTTCATTTAGGAAGAGGACCGGACGCGACGGTGGGTGGAGGCGACGCGCAAGATGCGCGAGCGCGACCCGTCCCCGGTGCCCCAACAGCTGCAACAGCTGCAACCGCCGCCGCCCCAGCCACACCTGATGTCCCCGCCCCCGCGGGCGGGGGGCTGCCAGAACCTGCGCCGGCGTCGGTGTCTGCGCCTCCCCCGCAAATGTACTCTCAGCAGCCCCAGCCCCAGCCCCAACCTCAGCCCGCACAGCAGCAGCATATCCAGGCGCCGCAGCCTGTCCAGGGAGTGCGGGAGCCGTCGCCTGCGCCGAAGCTCGTGTGGCTGCACCGTCCGCTGAACCACCACCGTGAGCCGCCGGATGCTGGGCGTCCTCTGCCTTTGGCCCCGGAGCAACGCGCGTAGTTCTGGTCTCGTTTCGGTCGTGGGGTTGTGTTGACGGAGAGTACGAGTACTTGTGGATGTAGTCAAACAAGGATGGCATGGGCGCCGCGTGCTGGAGGCATAGACACTGTAACATTATTATTGCATGCACGACCTGACTGGACTATAGACTGCTCTCGGAACCCCGAACCTGTATCGTTGTATAGTTGTATGATCCAGTGTCGTTCGCTTAGCGCTATTGTAATGTGTCGAAACAGAACGAGAAAACACGAAGGGGGTCCGTTGAGGGTCTTCCGAGAAGTACAAGAGCAGATATCCATCCGTATCCGTATCCGAGTCCGTGTCGAAGAGTACCAGTACACTGCTGTACAGTCATCATCATAGCTGACCGGTGACCATGCGCAGCCACCCAAGCTTCAAGGTTCAAGCTTCAGACCTCAGGACCGTCTGTACGGGCGGAGCAGGAGCGGGAGCTGCGCGCCCTTCTCGCGCTCCGAGGCGAGGCACGGCCGCTGGAGGAACAGCCCGAGCGGCTTCACGTCCTCCTTGGGCACCGCGAGCGCGAACTCGAAGTTGCGCACGAGCGTGAACACGAGGGCTTTCATTCTGCCGTGGCCGTCAGTTCCCAGTGACTACGAGGAGGACACAGGGAAGGAGAAGAAGGGGAAGGGCGGACGTACTCGACGAGAGAGAAGCGGTACCCGATGCACGCGTGTGGGCCGCCGAGGAAGGTGAGGAGGTGGCCCCAGACCCCGGGCATGTTCGCGGTAGCTTCGGGAGGATTGTCCCAGCGTTCGGGCCTGCGAGGACGAGCGTCGAGCACAGTTCAGTTCAGACGAGGACGGCTCACACCACAGGGCGAGACAGAAAGGTCGGTGATAGCGCAGACGTACCTGAACTCGGCGGCGTCCTCTCCCCAGAGCGCCTTGAGCCTGTGCAGCGCGAGGATGGGGATCTGCACCCTGCTGCCCTTGGGGAGCGCGAGCTCGTGCAGGGTGTTCCCGGTGCGGTCCGTGATGGGCTCGGAGAGCGGGAGGACGTCGTCCTGTTGCGCGACGCGGCTCGTGATCGTGACGGGACTGTAGAGGCGGAGCGCCTCGCGGACGACGTGGTCGAGGTACGGGAGCGCGTTGAGGTCGTCCATGGAGGGCATGTCCGTGGGGACGGAGAGGAGCTCCGCGCGGAGCTTGGTCTGGATGGCGGGGTCCTGCGTGAGCGCGTGCAGGCACCAGGTCGTCGCTGTGCTCGTCGTCTCGTGCCCGGCTACGAGGAACGTCGGGACCTCTGTGGCAGGGCACAAGTCTGAGATCAGCGGGGGTAGGGGATGGACACGGGGAATGGCCACGTACGGGCGATGACCTCCTCGTCCGTGAGGCGCTGGCTGTCGGGGACGTCGGTGGCCATGTTCGCCTTGAGGAGGAGCGTGAGCAGGTCGCGGCCCTGGACGTCCTTCTTCTCGACCCCGCCCGCGCTCTTCTCGCTCAGGATGCTCGCCTTCTTCTCCTGCAGGAGCTCCATGCCGATGCGCTGCATGACCGCCTTCGCCTCGTCTCCTTGCCTAACGCGCGGGTCCTACACACACGAACGGACGTCAGAACACCGTCAGGCCACGCCACGCGCGCTGAGCTGGCGGAAGCGGACTGCTCACTAAACGCTGGAGGATGGGGACGAACCCGCCGATGATCGCGAAGAGGTTCATCTTCGGGGGCTGCTTGAAGATCACGCTGAAGGCGCGGTTGAGCTCGTTCGTCGGCTTCTCCGGGTTGAGCGCGTCGAACTCGTAGCTGAAGCCCGCGAGGCCGATCACGTCGAGCGTCATCTTACTCAGGCCTTCGATCACGTTCGTGCGCGCTGTGCCGCCCTGGGCGGCGATTTGCGCGTTCCAGTAGTCGCAGAGCTGTCGAGGAGGTGTCAGCGAGCTGCGCGCGTGGGTGCAAGGGACGAGAGACGGGGAGATACGCACGCCGTTTGCTTTCTCCAGGAAGATCTCCGTGAGCTCGCGGATTTGTGCTGGTCCGAATGCAGGGTTCTGCCATGGGGAAGCCGGAGTCAGGACAGACATCTCAGCATGAAAGTTTGCGCCCTACCATGATGTGTCTCTGTTTCAGACCAGGAGTCATGAGATTGTCTCGCCCTGGAAAAACAAGGTACTGGTACGTACCTGCTGCTTATGTTTTGCACCTAATGCGTCAACCGTTAGCAGCGACTCATGCACCAGCGTAGCGGATGCTGACCTTCAGTGACGAGAACTCCTGTGCACAATCCGCAAAGTTAGATGACCGGTGGATGATCAAAAATGGGGCACGCACCCTCTCCAAGAAGGCGAGCGAGGCCTTTACGGCTCTCAGGGGGCTTGTAGTACTCCATGGAGTGGGTAAGGAGATGATTGATTGCCCGGAGGTCCGTAGTGAACAATCGGGGCGCCTGGAAATAGTCACAGTCAGCTCAAAATAACGGTGGATAGCGAGCATGCTGAAACTTGCCCTGAGGGGTCCGTAGAAGCGGAAGGTCCGTCCATACTGCGCGATCCATTCCTGTGTGAGCTCGGCGGATTCGGAGCCTAGCTGCTTCAGGTTGCCAAATAGAAGTTCATCGTTCGGAGGGCCTCGGAGACGGCGGAGTGGCGAGAAATACACATGTACGACATATCGCCAGATTTTGACCAGCAGTACCAACACAGTTCCCACTAGGAGGGCTACTGCGCCCTCCTTGAAGGAGCCGAAGGGCAAGAGGGCCATGGTGCACGCCGGGCTAGTACTTAGTCTGTAGACGCGATTCCGAGTAATGAGTCAGACAGGGGCTGGAGTTGCTTTCAGTTAGGACCGCTGTGAGGGAAGTGGGATGGAGACGTACCTGCGTGTCTGCGGAGTGTTATATGGCGGTGGACAGGAAGCGTGAGCTCAGCGCGGTTGATATAGCCCAGCACCGCCACACTGCGGCGGTCCGGATATGTCAACGTGTTGTACATAAGTACGCTGGCCCCGAGTTAACCGCTCCATAGTCATTCGAACGCGACATACACAGCCGCGTGTCAGAGAGAGCCAGGCTGGGCGGGACCGATAGACGGGCCAGACACGGGTGCAAGTAGACGCAAGTCAGTGCCAATAACTCCCGGGCCCCGGTCCAAACAATGTGATCAATGAACGTCCGGTCCAACGTCCGGACTGGTCCCGGGTACTATAAGTAACGGAGGCACACTACGAACAGTGATGCGTGCAACCTCCGGGGATGTCGAAGGTGTGTGTGTTTTCAAGTGGGCTGTGGTACCTTGATCGCCGAGTGCGAAAAGCTCAGCTGCCTTCCTGTCGAGCGCAAATCGCCAAGCCGCATGGTATCTTGTTATCACGAAAAGACGTGTATGATACAAGGCGGTCAGGAATACCGACACCTAGATGCGTATCAAAAAAGGCACCGCATGACACGGGACCGCGATCATGCAACAAACCAGGCGAGCAAGGTACTGTATACGAGTCCAGGGGGTAGCGCCATCAGGAATCAGCGACAGCGAACCGGCTTGTGCGGAAGGGTAGCGGATATGTAAGTATGCATGTGGACCATGCAGACAGACTGGGGAGTACTAGGACTCAACCAGTCAGGGTGTGACATGAGGTGGCCCGGGTATGTTCTCGCGAGTCGGAGCCACGGCCAGTGACCAGCGACACAAGAGGTGGGAAACTTGGTCTCGTATCCCGGCATTGACACTCCGGGCCCGACGAGTGACTAGCCGTGGTTGGCTCCGGAATGCCAATATCGGGTAACACCCCAGACCCTCGGAGATGCCAGAGCGTCTGTACGGCCGATAGAAGACGACGTACTCACCCCGGACCCGTTTGAAGGTCAAGCATGCTGCATGCAGCAAGTGCTATACATGTCCCCAAGGGGGAGTACTTTGAAGATGTTCGGACATTTTTGGCCTTTGCAAAGCTGTAATCGCCGTCCAAAATTCGAATCCGCTCGCAGTAATGTGCAGGCCGGATGGTAGCTGCGTGATTCTAGAGCCATACGGGGTTTCGAGCTTGCCTCGACCGGGAAGGTCTCAGAGCACGCTGCCGAGTCAAAAGGATATGAGCACGTACAGAGCGGAGGAGGAGGAGAAGCACCGTATTCGGGAGACGCCAGCCTCCCACGAACCACACGACGTAGCGCCCTTGCGATCGCGCAGGAAGTCCCCGCTCCCGTTTGCGATCGCTGACCAGAGGACCACCGTAGTCCCGCACCCCACCGGAAGATGTGTCTATAGCCATACCAGCACCGCTTCTTAACTGAAGTACTGCAGAAGCCAAAGACTGCTTCGCGCCCTCCACAACCCCCGGATGGAGACACGCGTGGAACGAAGAATGAATAAACCACGTCTTTGCAACACTAGGGAAGCTCGCCGGCAGCCCGGCGATTTCGACCTTGCATGCGCTCAGTGGCCGGGCTGTGCGTCCGTATGAGTTAAATGTAAGTATTTAGTAGTTTCTGTAGGTACGGATACAGCGCAGCACGCATAACGGAGGATTGACCAATTCGAAGTGCAGAGGTTTTGCACGATGGGCGGGGTAAGTAGTCGGTGCGCGCAGGAGCGGACGCATAAGAAGGTGATGCGTGTGTTGGGACATGGCGAGAGGTGACGTCGAGCCTGTCTCAGACGGCCTCACTGTCCACTTAGTCTTTCGCGGATGGACCCACGCGAACTTTCAATCGGTTTGCGAATCAGGGCTTCTGCCTGTAGTCAGAGCTGATGACGGTGTGCGCTGCAGCCTGCACTGGCGGAAAAAAAACAGAGTTACTCGACGTTTCATGAGTTTGCGAAAGAGAATGCTGGTGTGTGCGGGTCCCTGCGGTCAGGGAATGACTGACGAGAGCCGGCATTGGTCTTGCGTGGGACGAGTTGAAGGACGGAGGATTGGATGTAAGTATTGCGGACGAATTGTGCGTCGTGCGCCGGCGCTGTTGCAAGTGCGGGTCTGGATCGGTCCTGGAATCTGATGTGTGGGCGAGAAAAGACTGCCATCAATATTGATTGGGTACAGTTACAGTACCAGGAGAGGAGGAGCGTGTGTGGAACGACAAGGCTGTTGGACCCGACAGCGGTACACGGGTAAAATAGGAGAAAGACGGGGTAGACCGGGTGCACAGGGCGCTTCAATTATGGGGGTCCGGGTGACCTTGCATGCAAGGTGATCATCCATGACAATGAGGGAATGCGCCGAGATGACGAGAGCGGCCTCGCGCACTGCGCACACAGTCTCGCGAGTTTCCTGAGGCGACGTACAGTATATGAAGAGTGGTCGATTCCGGACCACCCTACTTGATACTTTAGAATTGCTCGGTGCGCGAGGCATTCGGGACGGTGAGAGGGGTAGACGAAGCCTGGAGGCAGACGAAGCTGCGTTAGTATGGTGCTTCGACGAATGAAGTCGGGAAAGAGAGGCTCACCGTAGTTCACTCCGTTATGGGTATATACAAGTTCAAGCAGTTCGAGACTGCCTTCTTCTCTGCCAGATTCTTCTTTTCATCACGCACCGAGTACATAGATGCTGGTTGACTGGATTCGTGAACGCGGCATCGACATACCGCCTCTGAGAACTCGTACATGGTACGTCATGCGGTATGTTTCGCGACTCTTGATGTCGACGTTTCTCCTTCCGCGTTGACAGAGACGATGTGGTGCAGTCGATGTGCATGCATGCAACTCGTTGAATTCCGCGATGTGGTCCCAGGTCAAGAACGACGATGGTGGCGGAACGCGCGGCTCGACTTGGGCGCGAGTCACCGTTCCGGGACCGCCGTTCACTTCCAACTCTCATGTCGCGTACATACTTGCTTTCAACGACGACAACACAACGACGACAAGACAGCGGAGACAAGACAACGAAGACACCAGTGAACATCGCGCAGTAATCAAGGACAATGTCTGAGGTCGTAGCACAGTCCAAGGCGGACGAGGAGCATGCCCGCCGCGCAAAGCGGGCAGCCTTGAAGGAGCTGAACACCACCAAGGCTGGACAAGGTGTGTAGTTTATATGTCCTATGTCGAGTACGAAATGACAGAGTCGGGCTGTATGCAGAACCGTCCAAGGCCCTCGATTCTTCGCTGAAGAGGCATACTGCGCTGATCAAGCGTATGCGGCAATCATTGGGCTCCGAGAACCGCGACCAGATCCTGAAGGACATCGACTCGCTCACTCTCGAGAAATACGTGGATGAGATAGTCGGCGCTGTGGCGGAGGGGATCCTGAGGTGCAAGACGGAGAAGGACGTCTGGAGCGCGGTCGAGGTGCGTCTTCTACAGCCTTCGGACCCGGGGACATGGCACTCGGTGTATCAAGTCACCATGCAATGAGCAGATCGCGAACAAGGGCCGGATGTGCTTGACCTGTGTGGGCACACTTCGAATGTGGCTGGAGATCGCAGTGCATTCTGGATGCACTCTCAATGCAGCGTGTGCCCGGGACGTACCTGCGATGGGTCGAAATAGGCGGGGTGAGGCGCGCCAGCACATCTGCCCTTTGTTCACCGTCTGTGCCACCATGTGTTGTGGATATACGCGGGTTCATGCTCCCGGTGTCGCGTTTGCGTACTAGTCTTCGCTGACTTACATCCATATATGCACCCCGACAGGTGATATCTGCACTCCATCGACGCTTCCCGAAGGCCTTCACCCCTGCGATCGTGTCCTCGCTCACCACTGCACTCGCACCGCCCTCGCGCGCTGCCCTCGCAGCATTGAGCCCGGAACAACGTGAGAAGGAAGACTCTGCGCGTGTGACGCGTCAGCGCCCGATTCTGCGCGTGTGCGCTGAGCTCGCGCTCGTCGGCATCATCAGGGATGGTCCGGACAGAAGTGGCGGAGAGTGGGTCATGAAGACCGTGCGGGACCTGGTAAGTGCAGACTGTTCCTATGCGCAGAAACGTCGTTCACACTCTGGTTGCAGTTGTCCAACGACCCAACGCTGTCCTCCCTCCCTCTTCTCCTCGTATTCCTCAAGTCATACTCGCGCCCTTATCTGGGGCTCGTACCACCGACGTCCTCGAAGCAAATCTCTGCGACCTCAGAACCCGGCTCACTGTCCGAGAATGCCAGCGAAGAGGCCGCGCAGACGAACGGTGCCAACGGCGCATTCCCTGCGCTCGTGAATGAGACCGAGGAGCTCGTGGAGAAGGAGATACGGGATAGGTTCAGGAAGATGTGCGAAGGCTACTTTGATAATGTGGCGAAGAAGCTCGTCATCGAACACAACGTAAGCCGGCGTCTTGAACCCATTCGTGGTTGTTGCTGATGAGCAGTGCAGCGCCTGCAAGAACAGGACAAGAGGAACCATGAAGCATACATCCGCTCCGGAGAGATCTTCGAGGATCGCCAGCAGGCGTACGAGAAGATGACGAAGAATTATGAGAAACTGCTCGCGAGCTGTCAGAGGTGCGTTAAGTTATGTGTATGTCGCGCAGCGGGCTCAGATCCTCCCAGTCTGTCAGAGTTGCTCTATCTCCCGATGCCCACCCTGAAGACTGCATCGCAGAAGTCGGAGTCGATTCAGATCGGCGTGAGCTCCGGCTCGAGCCTTCTTGGCGGAGATTCTGACGATCTGACGGGTGCTGGAGGCAAGTGGGAGGACGAAGAGGAGCGCAGATTTTACGAGGAAATCCCGGATCTCAAGGACTACGTCCCTCGCAGCGTGCTCGGAATCGAAGGGGACGGAGATGAAGAGACGGAGGACGGCAAGGAGAAGGAGAGGCAAGAGAAGGAGCGCGTAGAAGAGGAGGTGCGGAAGCTCGAGGAAGAGCTGGCAGACATGAAGATCGACGCGGACGGAGGCGCCACCATCAACGGCAGGGGAGAGGAGGTCGCGGACGATGCGGACGAGTTGGTGTTTTTGAGGTCACGTATCGGCGCGTTCGTAGTGCTGACGATTACACAAGTGCTCCAACGCCGACGCCCGGGACCCCCAAGGAGTCGCCATCCAGCACTCCCCAGATGGCCCCCCAAGGTCCCTCACAGCTGCTCACTGCTCTTCTCGCTCGCCTCCCGGACGCGACCAACCGGACAATCATCGACCAGGCTGCGGTCGACTTTGCATTCCTCAACTCCAAGGCCGCGAGGAAGAGGCTCGTGAAATTCATGACACAGATCCCGAAGAACCGCACGGACCTGCTGCCTCACTACTCCCGACTCATCGCTATCTTGAATCGATACATGCCTGATATTGGAACCGACATTGTAGCTGCGGTAAGGCACAGCCCGCCCTCTCCTGCTCGCGCCTCTGACTAATCAAGTCGACAGTTGGACGACGAGTTCCGGTACCTCCAGCGGAAGAAGAACGTTGTGAAGGAGCTGGCGGAAGTCCGCATGCGTAACATCACCTTCCTCTCGAACCTCACCAAGTTCCGCGTTGTCCCACCGCACGTCATCCTGCACATGTTTAAGGTCTGCCTAGACGACTTCTCCGGGACGAACGTTGAGAACCTCGCGATGCTCCTGGAGGGATGCGGCCGCTTCTTGCTGCGGAGTGAGGAGACACGGGAGCCGTTCAGTAAGATGATCGAGCTTATGCGCAGGAAACAGAGTATGCAGCACTTCGACCAGCGCCAGCTCTTACTTCTCGAGAATGCGTACTACCAGGTGAGCGAAGCGGCTGTAACTATCTGGCTGTGCGAGCTTGACGCATGAGTTCAGTGCAATCCACCGGAACGGACCGCTCGCCAAGTCAAAGAGCGTACGCCGATGGAGCTCTTCATCAGGCATTTGATCTACGACGTCTTGGCGAAGCGGACCATCGACAAGGTGTTCAAGCTCATCCGCAAGCTCGATTGGACGGATCCGCTCGTCCTTCGCACGCTTCACAAAGTGTTCACCAAGCCGTGGAAGCTGAAGTATAGCCACATCCCGTTCCTCGCGATGCTCACCTACGACCTACAACGATACCACCCGGCGTTCTCCGTTGGGGTCGTCGACCAAGTGCTTGAAGACATACGCAGAGGCCTCGAGACGAACGTCTACAGCATGAACCAGAGGCGGGTCGCGTCGATCAAGTACCTGGGCGAGCTGTACATCTACAGGCTGATCTCGAGCGGGATCATCTTCGACACCTTCTGGACACTGGTCACCTTCGGACATCGTGAGTCCACTCTCGTGTGCTCCGCGCCTATGCTGACAAGTTTCTCAAATAGCTGAGGGCAGACCTCTGCCTGGCCAGCCGTGCCCGATTGACATGCCCGACGACTTCTTCCGTGTGCGGCTCGTCTGCGTGCTGCTCGATACTGTCGGAATGTGCTTCGACCGCGGGTCCCAGGTGAAGAAGCTGGACCATTTCCTCACGTTCTTTCAGCTCTACGTGCACTGCAAGCAGCAGCCTCTACCTATGGATGTGGAGTTCATGCTGAGCGACTCGTTGGAGGCGGTGAGACCTAAGATGCCGCTGTTCAAGAGCTTCGAGGAGGCTGCCGTCGCCGTCGACGAGATGTTCAACGCGGCCCTTCAAGATGCAGGAAGTAAGTCTCAGTGGAGATCTCTCTTGTGGCCAAATGCTGATTGACCTCTCTGTCATAGTCCCCGCTGGGGATGGCGAAGCAGGCTACGATAGCGGCGAGGAGAGCGGCGAGGACGATGACGAAGACAAACAACGCCGCGAACATGATGACGACGAAGATGATGAACAGACCCAGCCGGATTCTCCGGTATGTTCATGCTCCCCGTTGGGTGCTGTTCTGCTGCTTAGCACTTCTCCAGATCGATGAGCGGGCGCCGTCGCCGGAGGCTGTGCTCCTGAGGTCGTCGACCAACCTTGAGAATCTCGGTCCTACCGAGGACGATGAGTCGGAGTTTGCCAAGGAGCTCGCCAAGCTCGTCACCGACACGTCGGGAGACGCGCGCAAGGTCGACAAGAAAACAGCGCTGGCGCTATGGGATACGGCTCTTCCGCCCCCGGTGGTACGCAAGAAGAGGAACGAAGACGTCGACGCGGACGGCGAGGGAGGCGCTGAGGGTGCCCAGGAACCGGGTGTTATGAAGTTCACGCTCTTTACAAAGCGCGGAAACAAGCAACAGGCGAGATTCACTCCTTCGTGCTGTCGGTGCATCTACTGACTGTGAGGCCCGACAGACCCGTCAGATTGCTATTCCGGCGGAGTCCGCGCTCGCCGTACAGACTCGCACCGCGCAGATGCAAGACAAGGTCGAACAGCAGCACCTCAAGCGACTCGTGCTGAACTATGAGCAACGCGAGGAAGCTGAGGAGCTCAAAGGTGAGGGGCCTCGTGGACGCAGGTGGACGCAGTCAACTGGTCATCGCTAAACGTCCTCTCTGCAGCACTCGAAGCGCGCAGTCGGCAAGGACCCATCAAGATACGACTAGCAGGCTAGCACCTCCCCCAGCGACAGCTCTGCACCTAGGACACCACAGAAGATACTCTTCTGGATTGCGCTCGTCCCTGCGAGGGAGCATCGCCGCTCCCTCTCCCTCCCCCTCAGCCTCTTCTGCGACGACGTGGAAGGTCGGATTCTTGACTGCTGACTCACTGCTGACTGCGATGGCTCTTCCCGACATGATACAGCGTTCAGCAGGCCAGGATGCACCCATGCCTACGACTGAGCGAATTCTGCGACCCGCCCGTTCCGGCGTGGACATGGTGGGCTTGTGCTGGTCGCAGGTTGCACATCGCCTTATGTCCCGCCAACGGGGTTGACTGGAACAGCACAAGGACTAATCTATTAGATGGGAATGCGGAATCAGCTGTGTTGTGTACTGTGTCATGCTGTTCGTATGTACTGTATCGAATCTCGTTATGTACCTGTCCTCGACGCCACGCCGCAACTTGACTGCAACGTACAAAGACGAATGGGCGGGCGGCGACAAATTGGGCTCGCATGTCCGACATATGAACCTGCATTAGATCACGCAAAAGTCGAAGGTAGTATACACGCCTAGCTCTCGATCTCCTCCTCGTTCTGCTGGGGGTTTCGGCGGCTCCGGGTACTAGCAGGTCGCGAAGCCGCACTCTTCGACTCATCAGGCTGGAAAGCCTCCCAGATTGATTCCATCTCTGGCCCGTCAACAACCAGCTCGAGTGTACCTCTCGCCAGTCCTATGCGGTCGGAAAGATGTGCCACATGGTGGAGTACCGAGTATGGGGAGGAGCGAAGGCATTTCAGTCAGCACAGGCTGGCTCGCAGTAGAAGGGAGCACGGCTCACTGTCAAGCTTGTCAAGCTTCTTGCGGTCCGCTTCCGAGATCTCTTGTGGAGGTTCAGCATAACCCAACCGCCCCAAGCCTACGGTCAACATGTGGAAGACGCTCTTGAACGTCTTCTTACGGTGATTCTGGTTAGTGTTATCGTTCGGGGGTATAAGCTTGAGTCGCATAGCGTCGAAGTCACAGCCTTTGAGGAGGTTATGGAGAAGGGGAACTACCCGCATGGTCATGTCGATAGACCTGAAGACGGTCAGCGACGAGCCGCCATACGAATGTGGGCATGGGGTAACACCTACCAGGTCACGAGTTTTGGTGATTCCAGGAAATCCTGGTCTTCCTCGTAGAGAGGCCCAGTGAGGTGGTAAGCGTAGTGGATGACCGCCGGGAGGATAGTGTCGGAGTGGACAAGAATGGCGCGCGTGATTGAATCGTCATGAACAAGAAGTGCGGAGAGCAAGTGAACGACGGACAGTCGCAGTGACTGGTACTGTTCTCTTGTCATCAGCTTGCTAGCCTCAAGCACATGCGCGATAGAACGTACCTCAGGTCCGTCCCGTTCTTTGTCGACCAACATTATGGCAAGCTTCTCTAGATAAGAAATGCGGTAGGACGTGACTGGAGCGTTCACAGAGTCGGCATCGTCTGAGACCTGCGCCGTGAGGAGATACTTGTGGAGATCCTTATCTGAATACCAGGACCATGTGTTAGCAAAGAAGCACTGTTGCGATGCAACAACGCACATGAAGCCAGCAGAGCGAGGATGCGCGCGGCTCTTTGCGTAAGCCATATGGGCTGCTTTGGATCTGCGAAGACGTCGAGCACGTTGGGCGCGCAAATGAAATATGTCAGTCTGCGTAAACCATATCAGTCATAATCATGTCTGATGGAAGAAAACACTTGCCGCTGCACGAAATCCGGGGGTATGTACCAAATCAAGGCATCGAGCAACCCCAAGACTTCCTCCCCGAGCATAGACCAGTCCTCCCCTTGGCGAGGCAACCTGGGGTTGAGAGCGGATCGGACAATCTCGACCAATAGCTCCAAAATCTCGGGTGGCGAGGCTGTACTCGGAGGAACACCAGATGGTGCCAGCATCATCGGCACGAAGGACGGTATCAAGAGCGCGAGCATCTTTAAGATATCTATCAGCCCCGCAAGGAGAGCAAGCTTCGACGACAGTCAGCCTACGTTTGATGGATGAGTGATCAGATGCGGTACGGACCGATTGAGTATGGCGCAAGACTTGGCCAATGCAACATAAGGTCGTCGCGACTTCACGACATGTATACTCCGTGTTCTGCGGCTTCGCAGCGATCGCGCCAAGGATGTCCATCAACCTCACGATACACTTCCCGTATGCCTGTACTTGCTCGGAAGAAGCGATAGAAGGTACCTCGTAGTCGATCAGTCGCTGAAGGGTGGAATGCTCGGCCGTTCGATATTTGTGCAAGAGTAGAATTCGTTGCAGCTGCGGAAAATTGTCTGTCAGACTAATGCAAGAATGCCGCGAACGACGCATACCTCCCGAGTCCAGTCTGGGTTCAGCAATGGCTCGACGGCTTCGATGGGTTCGACAGATGCAACGGGTTCTGCTTGCTTCTGTGTCTCCTTCATCTCCACATCCTGACTTTCTGACGCGACGACAACTGGCTCCGCACTGCTAGCGGGAGGAGAGGACTGCGTCTGAGCGTCCGCTTCCGCCTCGTCCATAGACACCTCATCGCGAGGTCCAGGCACAGCCGAACTACTAGGCTGAGAGAGCGGCTCCTGATATCGATCTTCATTCGAAGGAGGCGGGGGATTGAAGAAGAGTTCTTCGTTCTGAGCCTCGCTGAAGTCGTATGCAACCTTAGCGCGCTCCTTGCCCTTCCTTCCAACCTGCGTCGACTGCAGGGCCTGAGAGAGATCAAGTCGCAGATTGCTGGATGTAGGAGCGAACGCGTTCACGAACCCAGGTAGCTTCACCGGCTTCTTAGGCGGACTTTCTGGGATGTGGACGATTTTCTTGCGATGCTGCCATTTCGGACTGACAGACAGATCCACACCAGCTCTGGAACGCGAAGGCGTCTGAAGGGGCGGTGGCTCCTCGGCAACTTGCCGTCTCTGCGTCGAGGCAGACACTGGTGTCGGAGGCGGGAAATGCTCCGTCCGTCGGATCTTTGTCGACCATGGCGTCTTACGGGCGGATGTTTCGAGCTCATGTTGCTAAGGCGGGGACAAAGATCATATTGACAACCATACAAGGACTAGGTAGCTCGTACGCTACCTTGAACAGGTACTGTGTTTTGACCCGCTCCAGTTCTTCGCGCATCTCTTTGCGGATCTGGACTTGCATCGCCTCCGCTTCTTCCTTCGCTGCCTTGATCCGCGCGACCTCCGCTGCGTGGTCTTTCGCGGCCTGTCGAACGCAACGTCAATGGATATCGCTAGAGTGTATGGCATGCAAGGGACCTTCTCAATGCTCTTGCGCAAAATGCTGACTTCGCCTTCCTTCGCATACCGAACGTTGAGAGCTTCTTCGAGGTCTTTCGTCGACTTCTGCTGAGCTTTGACAAGCTGCGAAAACGTCAGTCTTTGTCTCACTCTACGACAACGATTACTCACCTCCTCCAGTTGCGCTTTCAACATCTCAACCTCTATTCGGAGGTTCCTATCACTCTGTCCCTGGGATAGCGGAGGTTGGTACGGCGGCTGGGGAGGCGGTTGCGCAGGTACGGAGGGCGATGCTCGCTGTTGCCGGGAAGGTCCAGCGGCAGGGATGCTCTGACGCCGTTGCTGGGGAAGGGAAACAGATGGAGAGGTACCTCTTGTAGTGCGCGTCACAGACGCAGGGGCAGGGCCAGCAACGGGAGGGGTACGGAGTGCAGGACGTACCACGGCCGACGAAGACGCGAGGCCGCCTTGTTGTCGAGCAGCAGCATGTGTGATCCTAGAGGGCCCCGCTGCAGGAGAAGCTCGCGATAGAGGCGCTTTAGAGGGCGGGGTGGGTGCGGGCACCGCGGTACTGGCCTGAGGAACAAAGTCGGCGAGGGCAGCCTGAACAGAACTCAGAGTCGAATGTTGCCTGGGCGGTCTGTTTCGTTGTGGGGGTCGGCCGCCCGTAGACGGACCTTGGGACTGGCCAGACCCATGTGCATCAGATGCATTCCCGCTGGACGCTCGACGTTGAGGAGGCGCGGGTGGGGGTGCGCGAGGGGGTATCCGGGAACGCGTGCAGGACGATGATTCGACGTACTCGCATGGGGATGGGAATGGCTCTGTTGTGCTTCTCGCGTCTGCGCGGCCAGCGCATTTGCAGATGCGCGCTGTGCAACAGGAAGGTTGTACGCCCCGTCCCCAATGATGGAGATGTCGGGCAGGTCCTCGTCGTAGTCATCGCCGACAGTAACGGCGCGGATTTGTGGGATTAGCCCTTCAGGGGTCGCCTCGTGAGATGTCTTCCGCCTCTTTGGCGATGGCTGTCGAGCCTCCCGAGAGACTGGCCTTCGCTGATCCGTTGTCGTCGCCTGCGTTTGTTGCTGCCGCCACTTGCGCTCCTCAAGGTCGAGCGCGGCGATGGTCTTCTCATCCAATACAAAGTCATCGTCTCCGAAGAAGTAGTCGTCCGAGCCGTCCATCAGCGCTCTCAAAGATGAAGCAGCAGAAGCGCATGGAATGGTGGTGGCATGGGGAAGAGCAGAAAGACGCGTCGCGTCGCGCGACGCGCTCCTCCCTTGGGGGGCGTCTCCATTACTATATGAGGATGGGCGTTTCAGCTGCCTTTCTTGGTTCTGTACTTACCAGTCGGCGACTTGAGCTCGAACTGGGTGGTCTCCAAGATCATGCTAGTTCGGGAACAACATGGTTACAAGACATTCATGTAGCAATTTTATGGCCATATGAGGGGTCATTTATCTCATGGTACAACGTCTTGCTGATATAATGAGCGAAGGATGACCACGTCCTGTTCTGCGTGTAACCACCCGAACCTCAGTGGTACGCAAATGAAAACCCGAGATGCGCCCTTTTGAAGACTTATATCGTTACTTCCGCGGAGTTGCGCGAGCAGGTATGCGAAACGGAGAGTCGTAAGTCATCGCCCTCGCGACGCCACGGCGAGCGCAAAAGTCACGCATCGCCATGACGGTCTAAACGGAGGATGAAGTCCATCCAGACCACAACAAGCGAGCCACTGACGAAATTAGTTGCCATGGATTTGCAGTTGCGCTGTGTCCCATAGGTTTCTTCGCGTCGGCTGGTTCCGTCCTCGCTAGTCGAGCCGGACGGGCCGCCCTGCTCTGCAGGCTAAAGTGGGGAAGAACCAAGCATAACGAGATCAGTCTGCGCTAGATCAAGCAAAAATCGGGAGCGGCATACCTCTGCTCCGGGCGGTCGTAGACCGTGGTGCGTGTCCGGCAGATATGATGTGTATCTCCAGCGAATCCCTCGTTCGTTTCATATATGCCTGTTCGTATCGCGTGGTCAGTCAATAAGGCCCGAACACCGCGATGTGGGTGTCATAACTCACCGAAAGCTCTGTAGTGAGAGTAGCTTATCGGTCTCGCACGGAGTATCCTGTGGTGGTTGCAGTCATGAGACCAAGACCGCATCCAGTCGAGGTTCAGTGTGGCGACGGTACGGGGAGATTGCTCGACCGCTGTAGAAAGGCTGGCAGGTCATCCGTGGTGTCCGCCTGGCCTGTCCCTCGATGACAGAAGGAGACGGGATGCGCCTCCACTACGATCTGTTGGTCACGACCACCACAACGAACAGTTGCCAACCTCACCTCAATCTCGACCTCGACCTCCCAGTGCTCATGCGCCGCGTCGACGTCTTGACCGATACTGTCGTTGCTCAAGGATATGCTGCAAAGAGACTGAGGAAGGTGGCAGCGGTGGCCAGGGTCCAAGCAGTGGGGCAAATGATAGACCATAACCACAGAAGCATATATACAGTGATGTCGGAGATAGACGTCGAGGACGTCGGGGGATTGACGTTGAAGACGACGGGCGACGAGCGACGAGATAAGAGCCCGCTCGTTCGAGGCGTTACGTCCTAGATGCAAATGAGCCACCGCGCACATCCAACACGACCACGTGGAACACTTACTTGTGCTTCCCGCCGGAAGTCTCGACGAGGATCGAGGAAGCGCATCGGCAGGGGTGAGAAGTTTGTCTGTGAGAGCGGAGCAGAGGATGTGTGGCGTTCCGGGAGGATGGTGCGCGTCCATGTCGCCGAGCGAGGGAGCGGGGGCGATGTCGATTGTAGAGGTATAGTAGCGTCCGGCATTCTTATATACAGCTCACCTGAATGGTTCGGGCCACACAGTGCTTTGTTGAGCCATGCCGGTGTCCGTCGCTTTGGCGGACCACGTGCATACGCAGTAAGTACGCTTGGGCGGTCTTGAAAAAGCTTAAAGACTCACGCACACGTCAAAGGACCGCACAGATCGTGGTCAGATCTTCGTCAAAGTATCCAAGATACGCTGCAGCCGTGAACATAGAGACGCATGCCACAGCGCGGCCGAGCAAGCGCGCATCATCAAGGAAACCAGACGAACCGGAGCCGCGTCGAGGGGCAATACATTCTGTTGAAGAAGCCCAAGGAGATCGTGTGCGGGATATTTCACGCGCCTCAGTAAATCAGGTACTTGCGCGGGTTCCATTAGAGTTCTGCAGGAAAGCGCAAGATCTGAGGCCTGAGGCGACGTCCGTAGAGATGCAGATTCGATGGCCGTAACGTTAGTCGAAGGGCGGAGTCGAGAGTTGCAGAAAGCTGCGAGACGACGGCTGTCCAAATCCAGGGTTTATCTCAGAGGCAATTTGATAGACTGCCTACGACTGCCTCGCCGAACGTTCGCGTAAGCGCGGTCGGGTACATCTCGGACACTTATCACGGTTTCGGTTCTCGCCGTAGGCTGTGGTGACTGCAAGTGGCCCAGTTGTGCTGAAGCTTTGAGCCTTGATTGGGCGTATCAGTCGAGCGAGGTTCAACAGCAGGCGAGATGGCACGTACTCCAACAAACATCGCGGCTCAGTATTGACTTGAAGCAGAGAAGCGGCGGCGGCGAGCACGCTGCGATTGGTTCGCCTGAGATTTCGGTATCGATGAATGTGTACTGAGTACTTATAGGAAGCGTCAGCACGGGCACGGGGTACTCAAAGTGGCGTACGAGGCAAGTACGAGGATACGCGTGCCCAAAGAGCCTGAGCGGCGACATGCATGCGTCCCGGGGTCCGATTCTTTGACAGCTTCCTCTACTCCTATCATCCTTATCGAAGCCGCGAAGACTGGGGCCTGTAGCGGAGACGATGACTTGCGTGCCTTTTTGCTACAAAACAAGAAGCGTACCGTGAGGTCAGTAGAGCTATTTCAAGACCCCGAGCTTGAGAGGACAAGTTCCCGTCCGACCCTCCGTCGCCCTGCAGATGCACGGGAACATTGCGCGTGGAGCTCCCAGCTTGCGTTGGGGTGCGTGAGTAAAGGCAGTGGACGGCAAGAGGATACTTACCTTTATGTACTATCAGAGGGAACACTCTATGCCGCGGAGGTTAGACGGCTTCGCGGGTGCTAGTCGGCCGTGCTGCCTCATCCTGTGGACATCGGATACAGGATCATCGCAGGTCATGCGGGCAGGCATGGAGACTGCCTCCGTGAAGAACGCCCGGATAACCCCCTTGAAGTGTATCGGAGATTGGCGAGGCTGGTCGCCAAGTAGTCGGACTCGCCGCCTGGAATTTTCCCAGGTGTATTCAACGCGGTGCCCTAAGTACTTAAGTTACTTAGGCTGCTGAGGAGGTTAAGGGCGGATACTTGCCTGTGCGAGCAAGGGTGGCAAGAAAGTCTGTAGTAGAGAAGATATGAGCTTCATACCACTGTAATGCATGAAAGCGAGAAGAGCGGGCGGTGGTGAAGACTTGTTCAAGTCGCCTCAGAGTCAATGCCTGTGGTTTTCGCTGTCGCCACGTGTGGATCGACCCCGGGCGTCACCGCGTCACAACCAGGTGCCGGCGCTACATGTTAGGCAAACCTTTTCGAACTTGGGACTCTATTACTTGTATCGGCCGCGCTCCTGACTCTCGCTAGGACGAACATGAGGACTTGTGGTCAAATTCAGGTCAAGGATCGCCATTTCCATGTAGCTGATCAACCCGGGGCCGCACGGTAAGTAATGTCTTCAGTGGTGATATACTTAGACTTATGCAACGAGCTCAGTCAATGCCGGTCCAGGACATGCCAATCACCTGCTCACCGCTGTATGAACTATCCCGTTCAGTTATGGCGGAACGGACTCCGCCTGGAGCGGGAGGGTGGCGGATGAGTCATGGTGAGATCGGGTAAGTACTACGAGCGCCCAGGCGGCACTATGCACCGCGGCGGGACTGATTTGAGCCACCGCGATTAACCCCCAGCGCAGACAGGCTGTTGTGCGATAGTGTACGATGCATAGGTGTGTGAGCTGATAGCGACATGTGCGGAGCCCAGAGCCTCCGGTACGTATGCAGTGCCTAAGCTGCCCGGGTAGCCGCCAGCCGGCCGCGTATCCCATTGGTCGACTGCTCAAACCATAGAGCAGCTGGCCAGAGCAGATAATTTGTTGAGGATTCCTCGCGTATTAACAGATGACAGCGGCTTCTGTTGTGAAAGAGTCATAAACCGTGGGCTGGTAAACTTGCCCACAGCACCTCCCAGGCGCCGAGCTCCAGCATGCAGTACGCCAACCCCTCCCAGCTCGACGACTCACACTACAACATGGGCTTCGCCGCTGCAGTTACCACACCAGGCACTACCACCGCGGTACAAGGGCCGATGGCGAGCCATGCGCCCCATGCGGTAGGCAGATCGCTCTTACACCCTACGGCCTTCATCGCAGCTTACCTGCGCCCCGTACCGAGAAGTCGGCGCCCCTGCTGGCCTCATCCCCCGAGCTTGACTCGCGCTCTGCTGCCTTCGGCCCACTCTTTCTATACAAGGGCGCTCTGCCCGACATCCTTTTCACCACAGCCGACAACGTCTCCTTCTACGCCCATCGCCACATCCTCCAGCATGCATCCACCAACGCCTTTGCAGGGCTTCTCACAGGCTTAGGCCAATCCCTGATCGTCCTTGAATCGTCCGTAGTCCTCTCCATCGCCCTCCACGTCGTGTACGCTCTTCCCTGCGACCATCTCTCCGCTACCCTAGACACGGTTGAGGCCGCAGCCGATGCGCTCGTCAAGTACGGCGTCCCACTCCAGAACTTCGCCGCCCCGAACTCGGCCTTCTATCACCTCGTCCTCGTCCAGGCGCCTTACCGCCCAATCGATGCCTACGCTTTTGCCGCACACTACGGCCTCGAGACCCTCGCCGTCGCCATCTCGGCCCATCTCCTCGCCTACGATCTCTCGACCATCACCGACGAGCTCGCCGCCAAGATGGACTCCGTATACGTCAAGAGGCTCTTCGACCTGCACGAGTTGCGCCGCAGCGCACTCAAGAACATCGTCATGAACCCCCCTGCGATGCACCTCCCTAACCTCGCCTGCGGGACCGGGGAGCAGAGACAGCTGACTCAGGCGTGGGCTTTGGCCGCTGCGGAGATGGCCTGGAACGCACTGCCCAGTGAGTCGACTCCCCAAACGGAAACGCTGCCCTGATGGCTGACAGCGAGCAGACCCGTCGACGCACATGCTGCAGGCTGCGTTCGAGAGGGCCGGGAAGGACATAACGTGCCAAGAGTGCAGGGTCATGCTGCATCGGCGCATTGTCGAGGCGATGGACGAGTGGTCGGCGGTACAGGTGCGTGGTCGCTGTCGTCCATGTCGTCCCTCAGTCTGACTGGCTTTATGTATATCTCAGCGTACCATTTAACCACCGCCTCGCAAATCGTGACTTCTCGGTGCGGCATCGGGCTATCGTTGGGATGTGTTGTCAGGTGCTCTCTTATCCATCCTCGGTCCGCTCAGAACCCTTTCCCGAGAGTGTGTGTGCGATTCCTCGGCCGCAATGCACAGGACTCGGAGTCACACTCATCAGCCAACACTTCTGGCGAGCGTCGCAGAGAAGTACTTGCGGGCCAAGTAAAGTCCGGTCACTGCTATCGTGCATAGCCTCACACCGACAAACACCCCATGTGCGTCGTACTTAACACATATACCTACCACTTGCATTGCCGCCGCCTCGCCGCAGCCAATCCCCGGGCCACAGGTCAACCGCAAGCAGACACCGGCATATGTTGAACGCGCACCCGTCTCCCGCCGGAGTATCGTTACCTTTGCTGCAAACGCTCGCTGGAGTACACCCACCGACTCGCGATGGTCGCACACGAGCGCCGACACGTCTCTGATGGTAAGATTCTGACGCAACATGTGGGTGTGCTGGGTGTCGAGCAGACGAGGCGGTCGATGCGGTCGATATATTCGAGGTGAGAGGTGCCGGGCTCGCAGAGGGCGTCTTCGCTACTTACCAGCACAGCTGCGCATGACGGGGCGGAGACTGCGTACACAACGTCCCACAGGTGTAGCAGCCAAAGCTTCGGTTCGGCAGGCGGTCTGCATCGCCGCCATCAGCGCTGCTCCCGCAAAAGGGGCTGTAGTGGAGAGCGTTCGCACCCGATGACCGGTGACCGGCAAGCCCCAGAGGCGACGGCGAACCTACTCCTTGCATCGATGCGGACTGGAGGAGGAGAGATGCGCCATGGAGTGGGATGCAGGGGGCTAAGCTGAGGCCGGGTGGCGCAGAAGCGGAGAGGAGTCCACAACGGTGTTGCGTTGCGACCGACGGCTGCGCATGAAGTCGTCCGCATGGAGGGTCGCAGCCCGAGCAGGATCCGAGCATTTCTGCGCTGAAGAACGGGCTGGGGGTACGGCTCGGAGTGCGATCCGGGAGGACGATTCAACGCACCGCAGGAATGACAGCTTCCCTACGCCCGAGGACTTGCGCTCTCTGAGAGAGCCGAGGTCCACGCTTCTGCCCGCTATCCCCGGCGAGGCCACTAGTATGGCGTGCGTCGTCAAGACTCAACACGGTGCGTTGTCGAGTTACGCCGCTCGTCAAAGTGCGAGGACTTCCATTCCAAGGTATTATCTGGCCGAAGCCGTGCAGGATTAGACAATTGATGGCGGATAGGAAGACTTGCCTACCACTAGGATGGTTCAAGTTCTCCGCTCAACAGCGAGAACGTTGGATAGGTGAGCGTGATGGATGCAGCGGTCGTGTGCAATGTCTTGAGGTAGCGTCCACTTCAGATCATATTTGACAAGCAGATCGACGTCTACAGACGTCGAGGAAGGGGCTGCCGGTATGGTCCAGGAGGAACGAACCGCCGTCTTGAGGCGCTCAAAAGCCACTTTGTAATGATGTGACTTAGCATGCGGGTCACACTTTGCCCAGTATGGTCAACGACGTAACACAGGGTGGTTCAATAACACCAACATTCGACTTCCGTGACTGTTGTAAACTTCCAGGGCATAGAAAGACATAAGTAGTGCCAGTGCGTCTCACTAACCAGTGCTCTGAGCGCCCGGGAGGCACAATGGCCCGCTGCGCGCTCTACGGCTCCCGAACTCGCTGGGAGCGCAGATGTCAAGTCGTGAGTCGTTGCATCCATCATGACTGCCAAGTGGAATGTCATTGGGCCAGCGTGCATTGAAACCGCAGGGTGGCGCCACCACTGTAACCAGCGGGATAACTTACTCAGCAAAGCACGGACAACTTTGGCCCCTCCGCCTACACGCTCGTCGACTTGGAGGCCAAGCTTGCAAGCACACTCCCGCCGCCTGCCAGCGGGTCAGGGAGCTCGGACCAGCCTGCCACACGTGTGGCGGAAGCGGCATGACGGGCAGATCCGGATTTCGCCCCGCATCAGGCTGACTTGCTCCGTGCCCCATACCGACAAGTCGGCGCCGCTACTGGCCTATCATGTATGCCACGTCTGCTGGCGTCTCGCCATCACCCGCCTTCGGGCCTGCTTTAGAGTCACACACCGACGAGCCTGCTCTGATTCTGCCAGATAGTATCCTCCTACTCTCCACCGATAATATTTCCACCGCCATGTCATCCGATATTCCTCTCATAATGCGTTTGGAGGACTCCTTGAAGTTTACAGCCGAGAGGAGTCCGCTAGCCTCCGGAATTCCCCCGCTGAAATCCTTTCCATTACCCTCCATGTCCTCGACTCTACCTCGACCTGACCGACACCGCCCTGGAGACGGTCGAATTCGCTCTAGATCTTCTCACATTATATGGAGTCACAGTCGAACAGTATGCCGCCCCGCCGCTATCCCAGCTCGTTACTATCACGGTCCATCGATACCTACGCTCTCACCGCGCACCGCAGACTCGCGGCGCACTGTCCGCTCACCTCCTCCACCCTCATGGCCGAGAGGACGGCCACGATGGACCGATTGTACGCCAGGCCAGAGTCTTAAATCTGCATCAGATACGTCCCAGCTTCGCCCTGAAACACATCGTCCCGATGCCACTGCCTGCGATGCACTGCCCTGATTCGCCTGCGGCGGGTCCGAAGAGCAGACACGGCTGAGCCGGACGTGAGCGACCGCAGCGGTAGAAATGGCGTCAGGTTGCCCGGTGAGTCTCCCTCATCAAGTACGGATACACTTCAGCTCGCTGACCGACTCTAGCAGGCATCTCAACGCACATATTACAGTCGGTGTTTGATCGAGAGGGCAGGGAGGACGTCGGGTGCGGCGAGTGCCGAGCGATGCTGAATGCTCGCATTTTGGAGGAGACGGCAGAGTGGTCCTGCGTCCAGGTGCGTGGATATCTCTAGTCGTCTCCGTCCCCGTTCCGACCAGCGGCACGCAGCGGACGACTTAACCACCACTACGATCATCGACCGACAACTCCATCCTTCTTCCGCCACGGACATGGATACACACTCCGGAGTATCATTGTCAGAGACGTACACACTTGCAATCATACCACCACTCGGACCCATAGCCGAGAACGCGCGAGTGTGCATCACCCGGTGTCGTCCGAAACCATGCGCGGGCAGCCGAGCCCCACGATGACCCGTTGGCCATCGTCATCGTCAGCAGCGCGGGATTAGTTGAGGCCGGTACCGACCACAGCGCTAGACGTACACCCCTGACGCGTACCGTTCAGACACCGGAGGAAGGACATCGCGATTTACTCCTCTGTGACAGTCCGGCGTATTGCCTGCCCCTGCGACACGCTTGATCCAGAGGTCATACACATGCTTTTCTCATCGCAGTCACTCCCGGAGTCTACTCATACACGATTGAGGCACACCCCCAGATGCACCGAAGCTCCTGTTCCGTTCGCTGCAATACCCTCCCAGCTCGTCATATCGTCATATCTCAGTCTTCCCCGGCTCGAACGGGTTCTTCCCCAGGTCCTCGAGCATGGCCTTCGCCACCTCGGGTGTGAACATGTTGCGCACGAGCTCGTTGCGCTTCTTGCACGCCTCGACCCCGCTCACGACGCGGATATCACCCATCTTCCGCGCCCCCTTCACAAGCCCCGACGTGCGCGGGATGCGCAGCTGCTCGAGCTCGCTGAAGACGCCCTCGAGGGTCGCGGTCGACGGCGCAGCCGCGGAGGGATTGTGCTTGACGAGGAGGCGGACGAGGTGGTAGATGTCTTCGAGGGCCTGGTTCGCGCCCTGGCCGAGGTGCTATCAGAAGGTGCGTGTCAGACTTCGCTTCGCGCACACGTGGGAGACGCGCAGCGGAAGACGGCCGTACCGGACTGGTTGGGTGCGCGGCGTCCCCGATGAGCACGACGCGGCCCTTGTGCCACGACTGCAGCTCTGGGCGGTCGTACAAGCCGTACTGGGTGTCCGGCGCACGTCAGATGGAGGTGTCAGGGTAGCGCGAGGGTCTGCAGACCTTGATGATCTTGTCCGCGGTGCGGACGAGCTCGCCGCCGCCGAAGGGGAGCTTGGAGAACGGGCCCTCCTTGAACTCCTTCTGCCGTGCCTCGTCCATGTCGCGCCACGTCTCCTTCTCCTCCGCTTCTCGCTGGGTGATGCTGCCAGGCGTCACGTTCAGCATCCAACGCAGAAGCTCATCTTTTGTGCGCAACTCACGCCCAGGAGATCTGCGTCTCGTTGATGGTGTAGCCGATCATGTGCACGCCATCGCCGTAGATGTTGAAGAACGGATGCAAGTCCGCTCCCTTGTAGATCTCCGGGATGGGCGAGATACCCCCAGTCTGCCATGTCACATTCACATCCATCATCAGTGGCAGGGCATGGCCCGCGAGGATCCGAGCTCACCTGCGTAAGTCCGGTGAAGATCGCCTCCTGCTTCCCGAAGAGGGAGACCCTGGTGTTGCTATGGAGTCCATCGCACCCGACGACGAAGCTGCCCTGGTCCGTCGTCCCGTCCGCGGACTTCACGGTGACGCTGTCCCCGTGCTGCTCGACGTCGACGACCTGGTGGCTGAAGTGCACCGGGATCCCGCGCTCCTGCGCGCCCTCGATCAGGCTGCGGAGGAAGACCGGCCGCCTCGTGCCCTCGATTCCGTGGCCGAGGACTTCGGCGAGCTGGCTCCTGCTGCGCGTGAGCTCGCGCTCGTCCTCGGGCAGGGCGGAGTACGAGATCATCTCATCGACGCGGCAGCGCACGATCTTGTCGAGGAGCCCGGGGATGAGCTCGAGGACGCGGAGCCCGTTCGGCTGGAGGCTGTGAAGTGGTGCCGTGAGTTCTCACTGTGCGCGGGATGGGGTGTACGGGAATGGGACGAACGCGAGGGAGAGGCCCATGTCGGTGGGCGCGTCGGTGCGTTCGTAGATGACGGGCTCGTATCCTTTGGCCTTGAGGAACATTGCGAGGACGGGACCTGCGATGCCCCCGCCGGCGATGATGACTTTCGTGGCGGCCATGGTTTGCGTTGTGTAACTTCGAGGCGGCAGATGAGAGCGTGTGGTGCGTCCGAGGCTGCGAGGCTTGTGGATGCTCTGCGCGTCGATCGAGTTCGCTTTATATATGTAAGTATACGACGATCATTTCCGCATCATCGCTGTCACTACGTCAGGTCAGAGTTCAAATCATAATCGTCGACTGCGGGGCCGCATGTGAGCGCTACATACCATCCGTCGTCGACATCTGGTATCACCGGAGAGCTACCGGTGTCCGTGAACCTGCCGTGAAGTGCAAAATGTATGCTAGCGGATGCGTTCGGGTATGCTCTGTGCTTCTATCCACTGCGATCTTCTATCCAGTGCGCGAGTCAGCGTGCAGTTCAGAGTCATTCAACTTACTATACCCCCGGGTTCCGTAAGATCCGGAGCGCTTGTCCGGGTATCTTCGCATCGCGCCGAGTCATCGTTGTCCTCCGCCTGGAGCTCCAGTCTCGACCACGAGGGTGCGCCGAGTTATACGATGTCCGTCGAGGATGAACTCGCTGCCGGCGTGTGCGGATATCCTCGTTGTAACGTGGGAGCCGCATGGGGTTAGAGGTGGGCTTCGGCGACTCCTGCTGACGTTGACTCGTGCATAATTGCATATCGGACTCCTTCTCGGAAGCGTCAGCTCACGGTAGACACGACAGAGGGCCGGCGCGTGGTACGAGAGACTGTATGTCCTCATTGCTCAAAGTCGCTCGCTCTACGAATTCGTCGTCGCGGCTGAGTCATTGCAGCGTCCGCGAAGCAAAGGCAAGAGTCAAGGTGACCAGCCGTGTTCAGCGCGTTCAGTGCGGCTTTGGAGTAATTACTACGTATCAGTGTTTGAGTCTCAGTCATCGTCCGAGTAGACGGTAGTACTTGCATTTTACTAGCCATAGGGTCACTTCTCGTCGTTCGAGCGAGGTTGTGCAAGGTGCATTCCGGCGAAGTGAGCAAGCACGCAGGACAGAAGCAAGGAGGACGTTGTGGCAGCCTTGGCAGGTCAACGTAAGTACTACGTGTGACTATCGGAGTCCGAATAAGAACTGACTCGGCTAACTCTAGCTTGTTAGTTTCCACTACAACACGTTCTTATTGGCTTTGTTCACGAATATAAACATCACATCTCCGACCACTGACTGTCGCTCATGTCGCTCATTCATGTGCAACCCGAAACGAACACGACAACATACACAGGTAACAATACAGTACAGCTCACTCTGCGATCGCCGGCGGATCCCTCCTCTCACTGTTCCTTTTCCGCCGTTCCTGGAAGCAGTGGGCATATGTTCACGATACGTCCATCACTCAGACGAATAAGATACTCACCTGGGCGAGTGTGCGGGACAGCAGCCTCACGGAGTCGGAGCGATGAGCGCGGTGGCAGCGCACGCCGCGGTGCAGGTGCCCAGTGCAGCGTTGCAGCCGATGATGGCCGGTGCGACTCCGACACCAGCAGTGACGGTGCCGAAAACAGCTCCGGCAGCACCGTAGCAGGCGACTGCGAGCGCGTTGCAACCTGGAAGTGGCCCGAGTGTCTCAGAGGACGAAGGGAGGACGAGTATATGGGACTGTTAGCGTACCGCTCTGACACAGTCCATAAGCGAGAGGTCCGGCCTCAGCGGTCGGGACGGCGACGAGAGCGACGAGAGCAGCGACGAGGGCGAAGCACATGACGGGAGGTGCTGGGTGATGCGAGTCGAGGATAGGTTATGGGGACGACCGGCCATCGACCGAAGGTTTAAGTATATGCTGCTCCCGTAGGTCCCAGCGCCGCATTTCTTCGCATTTCTCCACGTTTTCACGTCTTCAAGCGTGCTGCAGTAGGCTGCGGTAGGGTACGATTGTCTGGAGGAAGTGCGTGTCCTGCCTGCGGTGAGCCGAGCTGTAGAACTGTCACGCAGATTGAATGGGTCACCGGTACCGCGGTAAATCGAAGAGGCAACGGGCAGTCTGAGAATGCCTTGGCGGACACTCACGCTCTGACCAAGTGCCCCCATAGGCCCCGGCGTAACAAACGGAATACACTTAACTTACCCACAGTTTGCTCTCTATCTTGCTCGCTGACGCTATGTTTGTTTGAAGCAGACAGGTTCAGCTTCAAGACGCGCTCAGAGTTGCGACTCACGTACCTCGCCACCAAGTTGTTTTCCTGACCCAGGGGCTCATGAGCATGACCGTGCACCTGGACGCCTGGTAGCGACTGACCGTTCGGCCGTTCGACCTGATCTTGGTTCGTGACTTGGCCGTTGAAGCTCCAGAGGGAGGTTGAGGAGCGGGACGTGGAATACCAGGACTGGGCCTGCCGGACTTCTGACGCCCCGACACAACCCCGACGCAGCCCCGGCAGGCTCCGACCACAAACCACCGCCATTTTCTAAACTCAGATTGAGCTCAGATCTTCCGTTTTGTCGGCACCCACTGCAACCTCCTACTCAGACTACGACGACCACCTCCTGTAGGACGAGAGTAATTGTATGTTGGTTTCCCCCTTTTCATCTGAATCGCGTCTCAGACTAAGTACTTCCTAGGGATCCCGCGCGCTGCGAATATACCACAGCCGGGAATTGGGATCACCGACGCTGCTTCAAGTGATCCTGGCTACGCCGCATTTCGCGATACTGTAGATCAGGTAGGTGCTGTCGCGACATCGCTTTCCTGGTGATTTCGAGCATCTCAGCAGACGAACTTATTGAAGAGTGGAATCGATGCACTTGCGCCGAGGACAGTAATGCTGTCATGAGGGCCTGAGGCCAGTACTGCACAGGTACAGCGATGATTAGTGTGCCAGCTGGGACACAGTCTTATTGTGCACCGCGACTTGACTTACTGCGGCTGCATTGCGTCTGACCGACGCATTGGTGGGCGCCCTGCTGGGACAGTGATGGACTGCAGTCTCGCTCTACACCTCGAGGCTCGCGCGCATGCATATGCCGCCTAGCGCCTATGTTGCGCAGAACGCCACACGAGCACAACACGAGCACTGACCGTGCCGTCATTTCAACGTTCAACGTTCAACTCTGATCTACGCGTATCGAAGACTTAATCTGATGGTTTGAGTAAGAGAAGGGCGGAAGATTCAGAGCTGAAGAAGACTCGCCGACATACATACTAGTTCTCCCGATAGCGCAGTACGATCTTCCGGGCTACGGTCTTATGTGTCTTGTTCGATCTAGCTGATCTCTACTCTCCATCAGAATGGGCGGCACGCGCTGAAGCTTGTTACGATGCCTGAGCGGAAAGTCATATACTCCTATCTTCGCCCGCCGATGACATGAGGTATGAACTTGTATACACGAACGCATACGTCCCCTGGACGTCCAAGGTACAGTCAGGTACTGTACCGCGCTCTGGCAGTGGCAGGCGCACCTCCTCATGGCACGTGAACACCCCGTACCCGTCGCCTCGGGTTACCGAACCGCGCTACCGAATAATGCACCCAGGAGACGATTCAGATCGATGGCGATGCAAGGAACAAGACATGATTCAGCCAGGCGGGCAGCCAACTTCGAGGGAGGGACGTATGCGCTGGGTCTGATCCACATAACCAATTATCCAGATGCGCTGAGTACACTGCTCCATACGGCGCTGAGCTTGACCATAGCTGGAAGGATCGCGGAAGTATATGCCTTGACACTCGAGCTAGATGGATAGGTCCTCTTGCCGAGCTTAAAGGGTACCGCTTCGCGCCTCCCCTCTCCTTCAACCCGCCCTCCTACTCCCAGCCGAAATGGCTGCTTTGTCGCAAGCCTCGCTCGCTGCGTCCCCCGCTCCCACTGTCTTACTCCTTCTGCTGCTCGTCCTTGGGATGTACATTCGGTACCAGAGGAATGCCAAGTACCGCTTTCCTCCCGGACCGACGGCCTTGCCACTACTCGGCAACATCCACCAGCTGCCCCTCGAGTACCAACCCGTCACGCTGGCACAATGGGGCAGGAAATATGGTGATTTCGTTTCCTGATACAGCTGAGATGGTCGGCTCATTGTCTACACAGGCGACATCGTCTTCGCGAAGTTCTTTCGCACTCCCGCCATCATTTTGAACTCGAGGGAGGCTGCAGAAGAGCTTCTCGAGAAGCGCAGCGGGAACTACTCGGACCGCCCCCGTTTCATCCTGCTGAACGAGATGTGAGTGCCGCTCTCACCACATGACGCCTCCGAACGCCACGACATCTAACCCTTACTCCCCCGCAGTATGGGGTGGGACAGCGTCATCAATATGATGCCGTATGGCGACCGCTTTCGCAAGCACCGCAAGTGGTTGCAAGACGCTCTTATGCCGAAGTCGGTCTTGGTCTCATATCGCCCGATGCTGCGGCGGGAGACATACACCTTCCTTGCTGGGCTCTGCGACACCCCAGACCGCGTCAATGACCACATCAAGAGGTAAGTGGCGGCTGAACCTAGTCCTCCATCTGGCGATTGACAACCGGACCTTTGTCATATCTCCATAGGTGGTCTGCGGCACTTGTCTTCGACATTGCATACGGACATCGGATTGCTTCGCTCGACGATGAGCTCGTCACACTCAACGAGCGCGTTACGGAAGAGACGGTTCTCGCCGGCAGCCCCGGGTCGATGCTCGTCGACTTCTTCCCAATACGTACGTTCTCACGTCGGCCGGTCAGGCTCCCTTGTTGACCCCTTATCTGCAGTGAAGTCGTACCCTCTTTGGTTACCTGGCTCAGGATGGATGCACCAGGCGCTTTTCGTCCGCAAGGTTCTGCGGCAGAGCTTGGACATCCCTTATGAGAGAGTATACAGCGCATTGGTTGGTTCGCACTTCGAACGACATCGGTTCATCCTGACAGCTCCTTCCTCCGCAGAAAGCGGGAACTGCGCGACCGTCCGTCGTCGCATCATTACTGGAAGCAGCGCTCACCGAAGGCAAGCTGACTCCCGCTCATGAAGACGATATCAAGGGGGTGGCGGGGGCCATTCTAGCCGGTACGTCAGCGACCTCACTTGCGCATCTAGCCTGCTAATTCATTCGACGCAGCCGGATCAGACACGGTGAGGAGCATGATGGTCGACCCTTGACCGAGACACTGACCGACTCTCTTCCGCAGACCCTGACTGCGTTAAGGACATTTGTCATGGCCATGATTCTCAACCCGGATGTCTACAAGAAGGCACAAGCTGAGATAGATCGTGTGATCGGCGAGGAGCGGCTACTCGACTTCGACGATCGCGAGAAGCTCCCCTACATGGACTGTGTGATGCAAGAGGTTCTCAGGTACGAGAGATCTTAGACGTGCATAGCGCATTGCGCCCGTGAGCTCACGCGGAGATTGTTAGATGGAATGCGCCCGTCCCGTTAGGTTAGCCAATCCCACAATTTCGGCGCCGCGCCCGAGAGTCTCCGCTAACGCAATGCGTTGCAGGTGTACCTCACAGGGCTGTTGCGGATGACATTCATCGCGGGTACCACATCCCCGAGGGCGCCATGATGATGCCCAACATATGGTCCGTGACAGAACTGGAATGTACGCGCAGTGCTATCGTCTCACGACTTTTGTCAGGTGGATGACCCAGAACCCCGAGCTCTATGCCGAGCCCGAGCGGTTCTTCCCGGATCGCTTCTTGCAGATGTCGCCGGAGGAGGCGGAGCAGAAGGATCCGCGGCACGTTGTTTTCGGCTTTGGGCGTCGGTATGCATCATTCAACTGTACCTTTCTCTTCACAGCACTGAATCCCCTCTAAGGTTCTGTCCAGGGAAGGCGTTCGCAGACATCAGCATTTGGATCACCTGCGCAAACGTGGTTGCGACGATGGATCTGTTCTACGCCAAAGACAGCGCCGGAAAGGACGTTATCCCTGAAGGAGGGTTCTATTCGGGCTTCATCAGGTGCGTCCCTTTCGTCTATCGCCGCCTTCTGTTGTTATCTGACGTCTTGTATGCATTGTTGCAGTCATCCTAAGGAGTTTGAATGCGTCTTTCGCCCACGTTCGGAGAACATACGCAAGCAGATCGCCCACATGCACGCAATGACCGTAGACGCTTAGTATTCGCGCTTGTTTGTGTACTTTATCAACACGTCCTACGTTCATCGTGAGTATGGCCATTGTGTCTGATAATTGGAGCTCGGATGTTGCAGAACAACGCAAGACTGTCAAACATTCCATCGTTCCATGAAACAAAGATCGCGACGCACCGTGCCAAAGGGAGACAAACATCAAGAAACGCACACCTCAACAACGCTGTATGCGCAAGGAAATCATGCCCCAAGCTCGGCGACGAGATCTCTGGGTGAAGGTAGGTGTCTCTCCTCTCTGAAGTATAAAAGAGGTCCTCGGTGCAGCGGTATCCAGCACCTCCTCTCTTCCTCTCCAGTGGCGAAGACATGAGTGGCGACACCCGCATCTGCGGTACTCTCACACTCCGGCCTCACAGACAAACTTCTCAACCCATCGCATTAGTCAGTGACGCGACACTTACAATCTCTTGATACATGTCGGGAAGTGCTGACTATTGTATCCGACAGGAACCCTCTGATGCCACTGTCACGCGAAGTGACCATCTGCGAACTGGCCAGCCATCGCCACTCGACGAGAGGCGTACATACGACAAGCCACGGGCGAGACAAGCATCCACGTCGTGGAACTTCCCCTCTCGAATGTCACCATGTCCCTGATGGAGAGCAAGACATCTGCTCTGGCGAGTATCGAGGAGTCCCGACGCCCTCTCTTGCCCAAGGCTGTCCCTCCTATACAGTTCATCTCGTCCAACCTGCATCTGCTCATGCAGGATCCGAAACCCGCGCGGTCTGCGAAGAGGAAACAGCCATCAGCAGACGTGGATGACGGGAAGCCAATCGCGAAGAGGCTACGGACGCGGATAGCGAAGCCGAAGGTACCAGCGGGTCATCCGCGCAAGTCGACGCGCCTGCGCAAGAGCGCATCGACTCCCGCTTCCGCACAGCCCGCACCTTCAAATGAAGTTGGTGGTGCTGAGGAGAACTGCAACGGGCGGAGCTGAGGAGAGCGTCGATGCGCGTGCTGATGTCGTGGTGGACGTCGAGAGTCGAGATGGTGGAGGAAGCACCCGGGCAGGGGGCGAGTGGTCCAGGTCCAACGAAGAGGAGGGCCACGACAAAGACAACGTCGAGGCGAGCAGCGAAGAAGACCGCGGCTCCGGCCACACCGAAGCAGGCAGTCGAACAAGTACCCCAAGAGGCCGTTCAGTGGCCCGCTGCTTCTTCCTCGCCACGCATCGACACTCCTGTACAGTGCCCCCCCAGCTCCTCCGATCTCATGGTCACCTCAAGCCCGCTCCTGCTTAACAACGCGGCCGAGTCGTCTGCGCTGGCGACCGCGGTCGAGACACCTCTGGAGGGTAGCACCTGTGTCAAACCCCGCCAATGGCTGCACAGTAGCCACCGATCGAGCCGACGAAGGTCGACGCAAAGCTGGCGGCGCCCGCGAAGGCATCCGGTCATAGGTCCGCCATCGTCAGACGGGGTGATCCGTGGTTGGTGTGCCATAGGAACGTCGAGCACTTGCTCAACATGGTCGGACTCCAAAGCAGAAGCCTGGCCCGATGTCCTAGCCCGCACCCTCCCAAACTTGATCACCCTAGTCGTGGAGGACGTATACTGGGATCAACCAGTCGCAAAGAGGACCCGGACGAGGAGCACGAAGCCGCAGGTCACTGTTGACATTCCTCGGCGTAAATCCGCGCGCCTGCGCAAGAGCATGTATAAACCCTCGCCGCCACTGCTGTTACGGAGAACCGACCGCCAGGCGACGCCCCTAGGCTCGAATGCGATAGGATGACATCATCATTCTGTACATTCCTCGGCCACACGACTATTGGCCAGCCCTTTCCTCAGGAGCTCAAGCCTAAAATCACTCCGATATCCCGTATCACCATCATCTATCGCCATGTCCGAGCGGAGGGGCCCATAATCGCGCGCGGAGTACCCGTAGACACGCCACACAGATTCGCTCAAAGAGACCTCGTCAAAGCCTCGAAGCCCAACGTCTGTCACTTTATACCCGGTTTCTACCCCTGCCGTATGCATGCTGTCGCCGGCTCATTCACGAGACTCCCAGGAGGTTCAGCGCATCGACTTTCCTAGCCTTCTGGCGATGTTCCGAAGGTGCTGCTTATTGTAACTCCTTAGATCGATATTCTAGCGCAATCGTTAAAATTGCTGATTGTGACATTGACTTTCTAATATAATGACGTGAACAATGGTCTCGTTTACTGAAAGGACTGCGAGACTGTGTCAATACGCACTACTTGCAATCGACGACCCGAGGTGAGCTCACTCTGACCAGCCTACTGAAGCACGCCCAAGGGAAGATGTGACTGAGTCTCCTTTAGACATTCGTCTATCATGCGACTCCGACGCCTCAGATCTCGCTCTTTCCCGGCTCAAACGGATGCTTCAGGAAGTCTTCCATCATGCCCCTCGCAACCTCGGGCGTAAACATCGTCCGCACGAGCTCGTTGCGCTGCTTGCACGCCTCGACCCCGCTCACGACGCGGATATCACCCATCTTCCGGGCCTTCTTCACGAGCTCCGACGTCCTCGGAATGCGCAGCTGCTCGAGCTCCGTGAAAACGCTCTCGAGGGTCGCGGTCGACGGCGCAGAGGCGGTGGGGTTGTGCTTGACCAAGAGGCGGACGAGGTGGTAGATGTCTTCGAGGGCCTGGTTCGCACCTTGGCCGAGGTGCTGTCAGATAGTGCGTGGGTCAGTGATGATGTTGTGTGTGCGAGCGAGAAACGCAATGTGGTCGTACCGGACTGGTTGGGTGCGCGGCGTCTCCGATGAGCACGACCCGACCCTTGTGCCAGGACTGCAGCTCGGGACGATCGTACAACCCGTACTAGATATCCGGCGAGTGTCAGATTGGCGTGTTGTAGATCTGACACGGAACTTACCTTGATTATTCTCTCCGCGGTCCGGATGAGCTCGCCGCCCCCGAAGGGTAGCTTGGAAAATGGCCCCTCTTTGAACTCCTCCTGTCGGGCCTCGTCCATGCCGCGCCACGTCTCCTTCGCCTCAGGTTCTCTCTGAGTGATGCTATGAAACTGACTGTTAAGACGTTGCGTGCAGAGGATGCGGTGGCGTCACTTACGCCCAGCCCAGCTGAGTATGGTTGGCGGCGATTCCGATCATGTGCACACCATCAGCGTAGATGTTGAACGCGGGATGCAAGCCCTGCGACTTGTAGATCTCTGGAATCGGCGAGATGCCCCCCGTCTGTCATGACTCCATGAGCTTCTATCAAGCAAGGAGGTGTACTGGAGCGAAGAGCTCACCTGCGTAAGTCCCGTGAAGGAAGCCTCCTCCTCACCAAAGAGGCAGATCCGAGTGTTGCTGTGGAGCCCGTCACAGCCAATGACAAAGCTGCCTCCGTCCGTCATCCCATTCGCGAACTTTACGGTGACGCTCTCCTTGTGCTGTTCGAAGTCGACGAGCTGGTGGCCAAAATGGACCGGGACTCCGCGCGCTTGTGCCCCTTCGATCAGGGCGCGGAGCAAGACAGGTCGCTTGACGCCCTCTATCCCGTGGTCGAAACGTTCCCTTGGGAACTTGTTGCGCATGAGCTCGCGCTCTTCTCCCGGGAGGATAGAGTACGAGATCATCTCGTCGACAGGGCAGCGATCAATCTCGCCCAGCAGTCCGGGGATGAGACCAAGGACCCGGAGTCCGTTCGGCTGGAGGCTGTTAGACGGGCTTGTCAGCCTGGGAGCGTGGTCGAACAGAACAGTGACGATTCGAACCCGAGTGAGAGACCCATGTCGTTGGTTCCATCGGTGCGCTCGTAGATAACCGGGTCGTATCCTTTCGCCTTCAGCAACATCGCGAGGACAGGTCCTGCAATACCTCCACCGGCGACGATGACCTTCGTGCCAACCATGGCTCGTCTTCCTCAAGCTATGAGACGGAAGTGTGACTCGTGAGGGATATGATGGAGATGCAAGCGGATGTTTGGTCTGCAACGACTCCGCATCGTTTGCTTCATATGCATGTACCTCTGAGATGTCAATCTGTCAGTATAAGTAACTCTGCCTCTAGGTCTGCCGAGGACTTACGTCTGCGCTGCGTCGGAGGCGTATGTGTAGCCTCGGCGTGACACGAGTGTCGCGATTGTGGCGCGGTGGCACAGCTTTCCGCTTCGGCGGGCGCTGCCGAAGAGGAAAGTGGTTTCTAGCCACAACGGAGGGATCACGGCGTGAGACGACGGGAAAAGCACGTCTATTGGCGATGCCTTCAGATACGCTTCCGTAATCTAGTATGTGGCAGTGTGATCTCGCAAAATTAAACGGAGTCAATGCAGGCGGACGGCATACACTGCAGTGGCCAACACGGCAGGCATACCCGCGTTTTGTACGGGCGAAAAGGGGGCCAGAAACACGCCGCACGAGGATACCTTTTGTCCCATTTTAGAGCACGACGGGCCAAAAGGTTTCCTTTCAGCCTGAATCCCGGCCGAAAGGTAACCTCGCGCGGCGGCTTTCTGCCCTTTGACATGCCTTTTGGCCCGTCCGAAACGCCGAGATGCCTGCCGTGCAAACCACTCGGAAGTCAGTGACGGCAGGACACGGCGAGCACAATGAGATTCTCACCACCGCGCGAGGACAATGGTGGTAGCTGCCACGGAGCTTGGATGCGCAGCGCATTGTACTTAGTCGTCTATGTCATGCCGCCTTTGTGCCTAGTCGTGGTCCATGGTCCGTGGTCCGTGGGGCGTGGGGAATTGCCATGGAATTTGCAAAAGGTTTGTGGCGACCGGGGCTAATGCTGGTCAAACCACCAAAGCACGCGCAAACAGACCTGGGGCTCGAGGGATATATAAGGCCAGCTGCGAGCGGAGAGAGGCCAACAACATCTCCCCCTTCCTCAACCTTCCTCTCATCTTCTTCGCTGCCACCTGCATCCAACAGCATGGTCGTCAACCATGGCGGCCAACCACCAGCCTCTCTCACATATACTCTCATAGACAAACTTCTCACCTATATCCTTACCACGGTGAGTAGCATGGGCTGTCCGTCCTCGGGTGGTGGCTGACACCGCCGTCTTACAGTGCGGGACTTCCCCGGCGATCCCCGCTCGGCCGCGCGAAAGCGAGGCTCACTCGACAGCGAGCTGCTGAAACTGAGAACGAGGTTCTGAGGCGTCGGACGCATTCTCAGAGCTTGTTTGCGTCGGGAACATTGACGCAAGACGGGCACCGACGCCGACCACATTCCTTCAGTCGCTTCCCCCACTCCGATGGACCTGGGACGATGAAGAGTCCAGGTCTCCTCCTCACCGCTGCCATGTCCCATCCTCAATGCGTCCCCGTGTTGCGCCGTATCCAGCCTTGCCGTCGAGAAACCACCGATGAGGGCCTGGTTCCACACTTCATCGACGGCTCGCCCACGCAATGCTCTATCACCATAGGCGACCAGGATGACCCGACACCTCCAGAGGGGCACCTCCTGCGGACGTACAGGTCAGCGAACAGGATGCTGACGACTTCCCGACCCCACCACACGCAGGACGTACGCACCACCAGTGCCGATGTCCGCCACGACGATGTCCGGCCAAGGGCCCGTTACGCCACCCAGAGATCGCGGGATGGCCGCAGACCACGATCCGGAGACAACTCCGACGCGCCAGAGACGCGGCTAACGTACTCCTATCTTCGCTGCCGACCGTTGCCACCGCCGATTTCGCTAGATGCCCCGCTGGTCCCCTCAAGACCCCTTGCTCTTTGTTGTCATGCGCGAGAACGTGGACGGGTACCGCTTGTACTGCCTGCACCGAGGTAAGCTTCAATATTCGTACCACATGCCACGCAATCACTCACCACCGGACACTGTCCATAGCCCGCAGCGAGCCCACCATATCTCATGAGGTGGAAGGTGGTTCAGCTCGAGATGATCCAAGTAACAGAGCCTCCGAGTTCCCGGCTACCGGCGCCGAGCGGAAACGCGAACCGAGCACAACCCCCACGCGCGATGCGTACCAGTTCTCACCGCTCAAGGACGGCGGTTACCGTTATGATCCACCCCATGCGGACGATTCGGTCGCCGCCCAGCACCCGGTCAAACAGTACCTCAGATGTCTGAAATGGTCGCTCAAGGTGTCCGCAAATCCTGGTACAGGAGGAGGACAGCGCGCGTTCTCCGAAGCGTGGGTCCCAGACACGTTTTTCCACACCGTCTGGTGGCTATACCCACACGTCGAGTCCGCAGGCTCATCCGGTCTGGCCCTGGAAGCATGGATGAGCAGCGTTCGGATCATCCAGCCTGTGGGCTCGATTACCGGGCGGCGACTCCTCCAAGGTTCGCACGGCCGCAGCACCCTTCGTCACCAAGACAGGCGGTCATCCCTCAAAGTTGACTGAACTACACTCACCATCTTCATACACGAAGTACCGCGTACGAGGTCACTCGCCCTCTCTCCAAGCCTCCCTTTTACCCGTCCGACAGCTTCCGTCCCATCTTCCCAGCTTGGACATCTGTTAGACCCAGGATTATCTGAGCCACTCGATTGCGGGGCCGTACTAGAGCACTGGAGCGCGCTCACCTCCTCCGCTCCCCGGGTGGTTGTAAGGTCATTCGGTCCTTTCGCCGACGATGCGACCAAGGCATACTACAAGGCCCTGGCCGCGCAGGATACGGAGGAACATCCACGACTACGGACTCCCGCCCGCAGTCGTGCACACCGGACGACGAGTGGGCTACAGGACTGTCAGTGCATCCCGAGGTGCCCCCTCCGACCCCAGGTACTCCGCTATCAAGTTCCTGCGAAGGCGCATGCGACACACCCCAACAGGCCCGGAAGGCACTGCGGACCGTCGGACAGGATGTCCTCTGACGCCCTCACTGGCGCAGTCCATCAGCTGTCATCGCACATCTCACACAGAATCCAGATACACTCACCACCATATCACGCCCCGACGGCCCAACAGCTACACAGCTACAGGGACCTCGACGATTGCGCTCGACGCCCTGCAGTTCAGCGGACCCTCCTACGGCCCGCGTTAACCCAGGCCATGGACGCCCGCTACCACCCCCGCGGCAGCTTCGAACACGGACCACAGCGATCTGCCTCAACGGGACACCTCACACATCCCAGCTAGTTGTGGTTGTGCGGCGCCCTCCGAGTCGGCGCGGTCACAGGACGCCTGCCGGGGTCGCACAAGCGGATGACAAGTGAGACTACCGGCCTGTCAGCGCATCACCTAGGACAACCAAAGAAGCCCGACGCACCAGGTCTCCGCTGCACAGCGCCCTGCACGTCCTACTACCGACCTACACTCCACCACCCGTACCGGGTAGCGGTACCACCTCCACGCCCGGATCGTGCCTCCGAAGAGGTGCAACATCACTATGTACAGGCTTCAACGAGCAAAGGACCCTTCGTGCGAGATGAGTTCATCAAAGTATGTCGCACTCTTGCAGTGGCATATCCCGAGACGAACCCCGATCTCCAGTCTCATGATGGAGGTGGGACATGTGTTTATGCACCGGCCGAACCTCATGGAAGGCTTCAACGCATTCCTTCCATCGAATATCGGATGTCGGAGTCCTGGTACACCGCTACCATCCGCGCATAACCGGCTGAGGGCGTCTTGCAGCCTTCGGGAACACCGTCTAGGAAGCCTCTACACCTTCACACCACACCGTAGAATAGCATGTAGCCAGTCATAAAATAGCTGGATGTATGCAAAACGCAAATGAAACTTTTGAGTAAAACTTACATCTTCGAGTGACGCGTGCTATCGACTCACCACTGACGTCAAGTAACGCGATGATTGTCCTCGTACACACGGCGGGGGTTCACGGTGGTTGCGTCTTCTGAAGACACTGCACTCGGACGCGGATGTGGTGGGGTCATAAACATAATGCATCATGGAGGTATGACATCCCTAGGAGCGTTTTGGTGGTGGAAAGCGATATGCTAAAAACACAGCAGCAGTACAATCGAATCAACAGTCTACCCTCCCGAACCGCCGCCGGACCGAGAAAACGTCTAGTACGCCTTCTTGCCCTGCGCGAACTGTAGGTGCGCACTGTGCTCGTCGTAGGGGAACTTGGAGAGGGGAATGTCGCGCCAGAGATCGGGCGTGAGGAACGCGTATGTTTTCGTGATCTGCAAAGATTCGTTAGTTCGCCTGCACTAGACCCAGAAATACGCGGAGACTCACGGCAGCGAAGGTCGCCTTCAAGAAGTTGCCCATCGTCGCGGTCGAACCCTTGGACTGCGTGTAGCAATCCTCGACACCCGCAAGCTGGAGAAGACGCTTCGACGCGGGCGCAGCAACGAGACCGGTACCACGGGGGGCGGGGATGAGACGGCACATGACGGAGCCGACCTTGCCGCTGACCTTGGAGGGCACGGTGTGCGGCTCACCGAGGTTGGCACCCCAGTAGCCTCTCCGGACGGGGACGACGGAGAGCTTGGCGAGGACGATGGCGCCACGGATGGCGGTCGCGACCTCCTTCGCGCACTTGACACCGAGACCGACGTGACCGTCGAAATCGCCGATGGCGACGAACGCCTTGAAGCGCGTGCGCTGTCCGGCGCGGGTCTGCTTCTGCACGGGCATGATCTTCATGACCTCGTCCTTGAGCTTGGGGAGGAAGAAGTCGATGATCTGGTACTCCTTGACGGGGAGCGAGAAGAGGTAGATCTCCTCCATGGACTTGATCTTGCCATCCTTCACGAGACGGCCGAGCTTGGTGACGGGGACCCTGGGTCGCACGAATGGGGTTGGAATGCGGGGCAGTCGCGAAATGCGGAGAGTACTCACCACTCCTTCTCCTCGTCCTTGCGGCCACCGCGACGGGGACCCCGACGGCCCCGTCCACGGTCACCACGCCCACGTCCAAAGCCGCCGCGTCCGCGTGCAGAGTCAGCCATTGTGTAATCGCCGGAGTTTTGACTGTCGAGTTAAGAGTCAGAGTGCGTTCCGGCCAGAGGTCGAAGATGTGAGAGGAACGAAGTCCGGGCGGCCCTAGTCTCCATCCGCTCGCCACGACGCCCATCCAGCATGAGTCCAGCCTCCGTTCCCGCCCCAATTTTGCACAGACGCACGAAACATCGTCCGCGACAGCCTGGAAGCATCATACAGCCAGAATGAACGGTACTCACGTCTTGAGGGTGCGCTGAGTGTCGAGCTCGCCGGGCGGTCTGTGTACGATAACTTCGACGGGCGTCTCAGCTCCCGATTGGGATGCGGCCTGCCCTTAACACAGCGTGATCGTGGGAAGCGACAGATCCTAGAATGGCAACTGAAACGCCCGGTTTCCTGCACAACCCACGCAGCCTAGTCAAGAGCCTAGTAGACATCCGACCTCTTGAGAGGAGTTGAGCTGCAACTACGATGTGGTTCATTGAAGCATCTGGCTGTCTTGCGCCCAACGTTTTTTGTGTCAGACATGTCCTTCGACGGGGAAGTTCGACCATACGATGGTCGGCGCGCTGTCTCGCGGAGCCTCGTCGTTGTAGCTGGGGCCTGGGCCATCCGTCTGCATAATATACCCGAGGATTTGGTCTCAAGATACTGGCTAGGCATTGGCCCTGGTCGCGTTGGAAGCGTGCATAGGGCAGGATAGGACTAGCGGTGTTTGTTCGATGACCGATCCATGTCGATACATACAGAGGTTCATATCATGTTCGTCGCCATGCAACACCATGCGGGTGTGTAGTTCCGTGAACGAACTGAGGTTCAATCTTCAAAGGAACAGCCAAACCAGCTACATATATGTCTACATATGTAGCAGCGGCACACGGCACGAGCGGAGTATCAACGGAGTGAAACTCCGCGGCGATGTATCTGCGCCTCTGCGTTTCTCTCCGGTATTCCTCTCGCGGCGAACTACATCGCAGGCATCTCTGGACGACGCCCATTCGGACGGACGGCGGCGACGATAGAGGTGACGTCGGGAGCAAAACTGCCAGCTGGCTGACGTAAGTTTCTGTTTCTCTGCATGTACTGGTGTTCTGATGTTGGGTGGCATGCTCGATATCCAGGTACCGCACAGAGAGGACTGGGTATTGGTGTATCTTACCTGCCACACATCCTCGTCTTACGTGAGATGTCAGCGCCCTGGGCCTGAAGCTGCCCGGAAAGACTCCGACGGCCAACGGGCAATTGCGTTCAACGTTCGTTGGTCGTACGTTGCTAACATCCAGGGATCCGAGGTTGGACGTGCGCGTGACCCGGGGCTCGTTCTACCGATAAGTAAGTGACTGGGGACAAGCTAAGTACGCGCGATCGTGGGGCAGGCCATTGTGGTCATGGAGCCGGCGACGTGACGGGCAACTCTGTACCGGCGCTTGCTTCTACCCAGGTCTAGGCTGCTCTGCGGCCAAAACAAGTCGTCTCTTTCGTCCCGTCTCCCAACGCATCTCTTCCTCCTTCCCCCACTTGTCTCTAAGTTCGGATTTCGTCTTCAGACATTTTGCTCACATCTTCTGCAGCTAGCGCGCATTCAGGTTGTACACCGGTTTTCATCCGCCATTGATACGTCAGAGCACGGTGAGTCCAGTCATTTGAATGTTTCTCTCCGTTTTCGAAGAGTTCCTCGTCGGGGTGTCGAGGGTATCGCTCTCTGTGGACGGGCACCGAGCCCCCCGCCACCCCTTGCACGGTGCATGAGCTGAAACTTCACCGAGCTCAAGCTGTCTGTGATTCCAGAGCGCGTCAGGACTGTAGTACGCATCGCCGAGGCCAAGTCTTCGTGGCATGGTGACAGCTCAGGCCGGGCTCTGGGCGGAGCCCGGATGGCGATGCCGCTTCGGTTGCTTGAGGACGAGAGCTTTGCAGGCTCTCGTGCTACGATTCAAGAGTCCAACGTTCAGATGTGCGCGATCTGGCTCGCCACAGCGCGTCAGTGGCAGCCATTATGTAGCTGCAGTAGAACAAGTCGTGCCACCTCTCTCTGGGGCGGCGGGCCGGTGTGGTCGGGCCACCGCGGTGTCGGTCTTTGGACGCTGGTCGCTTGGTTCGCTGCTGCTGTTAGTCTCGCCGCCGCCGCACGTCCTACTTGAGGAACTCGATGATCTTGGGGTGCGCGGCGAAGAGATGTATCCAGCTTTCAGATAATGCTCGCGGGCCGGTGATGTGCAGAGACCGACGACGAGCTCTAGGACAGGCTGTAGCGTCTTGAGGGCGAATGGAGGGCGGGGAAAGGCAGCAGTCGCGATTGATCAGTTCTCGTTCTCGTTTTCGTCTCTTGCTACTTCCATGGCATTGCTGATATGAACGTTGTGAGCCCAGAAACGATCATCGTCTATCATCAACATGCACAGGCGACATCGCGCAGACACTGATGCTCCGACATCCTCGTCTTCCCCGTCTCAAACGCCCGACTCACCACACGCACACTGTGCCCCAAGCGAACTGCGTATCACAACATCTGCAATAACCTCAGGATCGGGCTCTGGTTCCTCTAGCGGAAAGGTATATCCATGGTACCCATCGCTATCATTCCACACTGACTCCAATCAGCTCTTGCAACGATCTTTCGAAGATAGCACCAACCCTTCATTGGGTTCGTACGTACACACTTCGAACACTACTGCCACCACCCCCGATCTCGCGGAGTCTCCTCGTCCCATCTGCGCGTCTCCAGGTACGGGCGGCAAGCATGTCCCAGTCTCCGCTGTAACAGGTCTGCAAGCACCATCGCCAGGTACATCCCCACCGCCACAAGCGGCCTCTTCAGCCTCTCCGGCGAATGAGACGTCAACGTCGTCTTCCAGCGACGAGCAGCTTCCAACCCGTGCCAGTATCCGAGCGTGGGCAAAGGCGACACCGGCGGGCCCTCCTCGAAACAGCCCTTCGCCCTGGGGCTCAGCCGTCCTACCGCAGTCTAAGTCTGATGACACCCTTGATCGCCATAGCATTACTCGATCAGCAGGACAGCAGACGGATGGTGCGAGCGGCTCGGGCTCAGGCACTAGTTCAAGCGACGAAGACGGTCGTGGGCATTCACGAAACCTACCCTTTTCGGAGGAGAGCTCGGGGAACGTCGCAGACATCGACAGCTCTGGTTCGTCTGGCGAAGACGTGGCCCCGCAAGACACTTCCGACCCGTCGCGGCCGCATCGAGACTTGCTGGCGCCCGCTGCCTTACATCCGCATCCACAACCACATCAGTCTCAGGCCCACCCGGGGTCGAGCTCGTCCGAGTCTCCCCCACCGGCCCGTGTGGTACCGCCTGCGGGGATTCAAGAGCAGCAGGAGCGGATCGACAGGCGTGTGGATCGCCACCACACAGGTGCTGGCAGGCGTCGGCACCGTGACCGCGAGCGCGAGCGGCGGGCGCGCCCGTCCAATCCCACTCCCACTCCCCCTCATCACCATTCGCAGCCGCAGCCTCACGGCCACAGCACCCTCGCGCCGCTCAGGCTCATCCCGGACCGGCCCCTTCCGCCGCCGCCGCCGCCGCTGCGCCCGTTGCGCCCACTGCAGGTGGCGACGTCGTCGTCGGGCGGGGGAGACTTGTTTGACGACATATCGCGCATGCTGCAGTTCTCGCGGCGGCCGTTGTTGCGTACGGGCGTGGATCCTGGCGGAACTCGAGAGGCGTTTTCGTCGCCGTCGAGGAACAACGACGTCCTCACCGACATCTGGTTCATGATCCAGATGTCGAACGGGCGGTAGGTCCGAGAGGGGCCTTTCTCCTCGCTCCTTAGCTCTGTTTGGCTTGTCATGGGTTTCGCTGCTTTCGCTGTTCGTTCGTTCGTCGCGTGGTGCGGTCGTCGCAGTGCGCGGCCGCGTTGCATATCTGGCTATGAAGAAAGGGGTTGAGAACACCCATAAAACACGTTTCGTGCCTGCTACCCCCTTCCCATTACTCTCTCTTACCTCTAGCCACGCTAAAGCCGCTGCTGTAGCAACTCATGTCTACCCCACGTCATTCGTCCACAGTACTCATCACGTTTCTACTTGGTACTGACCAGCTACGGCTGCGTACGTTCATCGATGTACATACTTCTCCTGTCGTTTCAATTGGTGTCTACTTGTGTTTGTCTATCGTGTGCAGAGTAATTTGCTGTGTGCCCGTCAAAGGCCTTCGCTGAGACTGGGGTTGTAGCCGAGGTGCACGACCCATTCGTCTGGTCTGTGGTATGCCGTCGAGTCAGCTAAAATCCGGTACGGCTGAACAGCACGAGATGGTATGTAGACGTACGCGACGGGGTACATGGTGAACGGGGACGGGGACAGGACGGGGGGCGTCGCTTGCATGGATGTGAGGTACGTGTTCTCGGCGAAGAACGGCGTAAAGTCGATCGAGCCGTCGTCTGTACTATCCGGCAGTGGCGCAGATACAGGGAGCTTGACTGCAGGTTTCCCGGATCCCGTAGTGTTGGAAGACTCAGGTGGTCTGTTCATCGAGGTCTGCGCTTGTATCTCCGGAGATGCTGGGGGACAGGCATGCTGTGACTGTCAACTTCAGCCGGCGGGGACTGGAGTGGAAGCTTGGGCTTGGGCTTGGGATTGTAGAAGGGCGCCTCGGCGGGGTGGCCCCAGGAGGGCCCGACGTCTTCGAGGTCGGCGAGCGGGGAGGAGAGGCTGAGGTTGTTCAGCATGGCGACCACGAGGCCGCCGAGGTCGTCAGCTCCGAGGTAGCGTGGTTGTTCGGACGCGGTCGTGCGTGAGGATGATGGAGAGGGTCGCTCTGCGATCAGCAGCGCGTGGAGCGCGGCTCTGCGGGTGTCCGGGTGTCCGGGCGTTAGTAGGCTGGCAAGACTTGCGAATCGAGAGTACTTAGACAGCGCCGGAGACCCACCTGAACTTGCCGACACCCTGGTGGCTGCGAGACGAGGCCGGTCAGTCTGCCGTGAGCATGGGCGTGATGGATGGCTAGACGAGGACGTACTAAGGTTCTGTGCTGAGCAGCATCTCGAAGCACTTCCCGATCTCGTCCGCGATGGCCTCTACCCCCCGCGCGCGCCCGTTTGCCTTGCTCGCCGACAGCGCGATCACGAGCATCGTCGCCGCGGTTTGCAGCGGCACCAGCATCGAACAGAGCGTGCACTTCGGGAGTCCGGTTCGTTGATGCTGCGCGTAGAGCACGGCCACGCAGGACCGCGCGGCGCTGGCGCATATTGTGAGCGAGGGCAGGGACGCCAGTGAGGGCCTGCGACGGGATGGGAGGAACGGGCGGTGGATGCTGATCTGGGCTTGGTAGTATAGCGCGTAGAGCGTCGCTGACTGGTTGAAGAATAGCGGGTCTTGAATGTTCGGGTCCCATCGCACTGTCACAGTCGCGGAAAGGAAAATATGCGTCGATTCGTGGCGGTCATAGAAAGCGGGATAACTGCGTACAGTGTTCAGGCACGGAATCTAGCCACTTATTGAGCGCAGAGTCAAGCTCGGCGACGATGCCTTGCTTCCATTCTGGTCCGACAAAGCCGAACAAGAGTTTCGACTTGTTGGTGGTGTACTGTGTGTAAATGATGAGCGGTTGACAACGAGTACGGGTCTCTTGTTACTGGAGACCTACTATTGTACGCGAGGCAAACGCAAAGATTCTGAGCAGCCGCATGAGGCAGTTGGCGAAGGCTACCAGACACGGTCGCCCAGGTGGTTGCTGGAAGGCGAGAGCTGGGTCGGCGGGCGTCCAGTACTCATCGTCGCACTCAATCATAGGTTCTAGATCAAAACTGACAGAGATGGTGAGTAATGGGTCGCGTACTGCGGTCTACACATACTCTTCATCTTGGATCGCGCACGGCCGCCCCATCCCGAAGCTGCCGAGCCTGTCCATTGCGACCAGAACCCTGAAGGTGCTCATCAGCATGCATGACAGCGGCTATAAAGACGCAACGTACCAGAAGGCACGACGCCAGAGCTCATCTTCGACGGTCGGAGTGGAGCCGTACGTCTTCTTGCGATGGACGCCGGCGTCTTGTGCCATACGTATCCCCACCCCGACCACCGTGCATGTGCCATAGGGCGCGTCCGTGCCGTTCAAGTAAGCCACCGTCAGCTACACACGAGATCAACGACCAAGCGATGGATAGGTAAGAGGTAGGGCGTACAATTAACGCTTGGAGATCGTGCAGCTGCGGCTTTTCAAGGAAGACCGAGGTTACGCACCCGGCGCGCTCGAACCAGTGCAGACCTGGGGGATGCCCTCGGTTACGCTGTAGGCGTTTGTCTTCAACCCATCGACTGCCGTTTGCGCAGACAAGAAGGACAACTGCACAGAAGCCATCGTCGCGGACGTGAAGTTCGTCTCGGATAGCTTGCTCGAATGTTGGTCGGTGGAGTAGCGGGTAGTAGATGTTGAATTCCTCGAAATAAGCGTTGACCAGCTTTTCTAGCAAATCGGCCGGGGAAGTTCTTGGGATAGTGGCCTGCGGGAGATGACATCCCTGGAAAGCAGCTCGGATATGTCAGACGCATCACAAAGCAAATATACTCGAGGACGGACGTACTGTATCACCGTTGTTACGAGGAGTGCTAGACCCACTCCACGTTGATGGGCGACTGGCTTTACCGGCTTTGAATCCTGCAAGTGTGCGGATCAAGAAGTCGCTGCTGGACTTTCCGTGGTATCTCGAGCCATCTCCAACTACCGTCCAAGGTCCCTCACCGTCCTCGTCGTCGCTGGACTGGATGTCGTTGTTTCGATCTGAGTGAGGGAGAATGGGCCGCGGCGGGCGGAAGGAAGAGTACGAAGGCAGGTTCCGGGCGTCGTGTGAGATCGGAGCGCTGGAGGCTGAAACTCGGGGTTGTGCCGCCGAGTCTTCGTCAGATGTGTTCATGGCTTCACTCGTACTCAGCTTAAAAAGAGCGACGTGTCCATTGAATGATATGATGAGGGAAAGTGAGTTTTGTACCTTTCTCAGCAGGCCCTCCATTAGCCGGAGTCGCTTCTCAAGCATCTCGGCGTAGCTGTAATGAGCTTCTGGCGCATTGAGCAGGCCTGCTTCCCTGTCTTCGGGTACCTGCACAGGACGACTCTTGACCTTCATCAGTACGTGCGAACTGTAATGTGATGATTGTCCGGCTCACGTCCTCTCCGTGTCCAAAGTCGCATTGAACGTCATACATAGCGCACTTCGAGCATCGTAAGTCGGGTTTCTCGGAGGCATCGCCTGGTGTCCACTTTTAGCGTGAACCACCACTGGGAAGTTGGCTGGCCTGCTTACACCGAACTGAGGGTACGTCAATATACAACCAACTATGTAGGAGCAGCATGTTCTTACTCTTCTTGCGTCTACACAGAGAGCAAGCCCTGGAATGCTTCGGCCTTTTGATCATAACGCTACCCTTGCCCTCATCAGAGGCCAGTGGCATCGTTTTCTTGCTGCTTTAACGTTAACCAGACGGTCTGACATACAGTGTCGGCACATCGTACTGACCCTGAGGACACGATGTAACTATCCAGAAACGATTCACTCTTTGGGGTTTACGAGGCGGGCGTAGACTTATGACCAAGATTTATGAGAAACTGAAGAGAGGCGCAGGAGGAGCGCAGGAGGAGCAGAGGAGGAAGAAAGTGACTAGAAAGTGACATACCGCGGCTAAGAGGGGTGATCGAGGTCCGAGTGGACCGGAGCGCTTGAGCACAGCGTCAGATCTGAGATCCGCCGAACATATCCGCAACCCAGGCATTTGGCAACCATAATCCTTCCTTGCTTCGAACCACCATCGATCCCAAACCACGCAACCGCAATGTCAGGAGAGGACGAAGACTCAATACCAAGGCGAAGGATGAAACATTCCAGGGCGTGCGACCTGTGTAGACGGAGGAAAGGTTAGTCACAATCCGCATCAGCTTTTCGGCAGAGCGCTGAGGACCTTTTGCAGTGTGCTGTGAGTAATCACATCTCGATTTATAGACACAAGTAGCGGCCCACGAGGAACGCTGCTATGCGGGGAACGTGTCGACGGGTAGAGTGCCGTACTGGCACTCACCGGTGAAGCACCTCCCAAAACCGCATTGACTCCGTTCTTGTGCAGCTCGCCCTCACAGGCGGGGCAAGTCAGACGGCGTGGCTGTCAGAGCAAGTCAGAAAGTCAGAAAGTGAGGTCGACTGGGATGTCTGTCCGGCAAACAGTCCGCGCATTTGGGTGGACTACCGTGTACATGACCCCGATGCCACTGCCTGTAACGCACCCCATGCTCCACACGTTGTCCCCGACGTTCCCGAGTACCGATCATGTCCCTGTCGACCACGCGCTTGCGAAAACCATCGCTCGCCGGAGGTGACTGGTGAGCAGTCCGACGGGGCAATGCCATTGATCAGCGGGTACAAAGCGTCCGTGTGGCAGTAAAGGTCGCTCCAGGTCGTGCAATTGGCGTAGCTATAGCGTACGTGCTGCCCATAGAGTGGGTCATGGCGGCGAGAGCAGGACCAGGCGGGCCATCCTTCACTGTGATTGGTATGTGACGCTTTGTGCAGGGCTCGATGTCTTTGTCCGGCAGACAATCCGGTGGATAGTCCGCCGGACAAAGTCCCTAGTCGCTCAGACGTTTTCGAGCAAGTTGTCTCGCAGGCTTCGTAGTCTATGTTTCTCCACTGGACTGGAATTCCTGGCGACAGAGACAAGCCTCGTCTCTAGCAGGCGCAGTGCCCCTGAGGCCCGAGGCCCGAGCTTGCTCTCGACTGCATCGCTCGTTTCTTCACTGCGGATCGTCTCGATTAGTTATCCGTGTCGTGCCGGAATACGACATCTCTCGTAGGCTCGCTTGACAGCCTGCAGCTCCTCGTCCCTCAGAGTACAGGCTGGTACGTCCTAAGGGGTCGCGGGGGTTCCCGTGGGAAAATTCACCCTGGCTCTCACTCTCTCGTCCAGCTGGAATGGCACCACGAACGCGCAGCTACCCACCAAAAAATTACCTGATACCAAACTCTTCCGTCCGAGTAGCTTTGCCTATTGTCTCACCAGCTGGAAGGACCAGGACCGACTGGGACACGATCTCTGCGCGAGACCCTGAACGCATAAGCGCTGTATATTCAGGCTTCCACCCGCCAAATATTTGGACTCAGAAGTTCTCAGGGGGACCCCCTGAGGAACTATAAGCCTGATCTCTCGGTCGTATGCGGCACAGAAGGTGCAGTAACACCTTGCAGTGGGCTGTCAGTGCGTGTGAGATGATAGGAGAAGCTTTTGCGCATAGTGTGACAGCTTCCGTAGACCAGCCTCCGCGAATGCAGCGGCCTTGACGGGTGGTGCGTGCGAGAGGCTCTCAGGCCGATGTTCAGAACCTGTGGCACAAGAGGACGGGGATCCTATCGAAGAGATGATGCGACTTGTCAATGAAGATGCTGAAATTTGTCACCAGGTGATGCCTCCGTCGTGCCAGGTAATAGGTGCTCTAGATGCACTGCCGCTGGGCTCGAATGCCAGTACAGTCCGGTCATGAAGGTCTGTCCGTACCACCACTGCCTGTGTATTTCGCGGCTGATCGACATCCATTTCAGACGTCCGCTCGGCCGACGAAGAGGTATGTCATCCTCCGAGCGCATGGCTGGCGCGTCTCACATCTACTTTGTAGGTATGTTGAAGCCCTCGAAGATAGGCTGAAACGCATGGAGGGTCTGGTTAAGAAGGTAAGATTGATCCAGCGGCCCGATAACGGACGTCACTGAGTGTAGGGCGTAGTTATATTCAAACGCTCAACCAACAGAGCATACCGGCAGCGACTCCTCAGACGGCGATCCTAGAGCAGCCTCAGGCGTGGTCTCAGTAGGCGCAAAGGCTGTGTTCGATTTGCCCTCACCCTCCGATCCCACCGCCACTCCCTTACATCCGCCACCGCTTCAGAAGCTCACTCAATATGACTCAGATGAGCTTGATTCGAGCGATGACGATGCCGAGGTCGCCGTAGGGAGCGCGATTGGATTCTTCGGGAAATCCAGCAGCAAGGACTTGGTCCTCAACGTGATGCACCTGAAGAAGGGGGACAACAGCGACAAGAGATCCTTTCCCCAACGATATCAGAAGCGCTTGTGTATACCCCCGAAGGCGTTCGAGATACCGGTGGGTCTGCTGCGTGACTTTGTGGCGACGTCCGCTGACCAAGTAATCTTGCGCAGGTGATCTTAGACGATCCACATACGGTGCCGCACAGTGACTTCCCCGAGCCTGACTTGATGCATCGGCTCGTCGACGCGTATTTCGAACAGTTCAACATCTACTTGCCACTTATACACAGGCCTACATTCGAGCACGACCTTCAGCGAGGGCTGCACTTCCGTGACAGGAGCTTCGGCAGTGTCGTTCTTCTCGTCTGCGCGATGGGGGCCATCTGGACGCAAGATCACCGGATACCGCCGTCAGAGCCAGGAGTTGGCCCGGGCTGGGAGTGGTTCGATCAAGTAGGGCATGAGCAGTGGTCTCTCTTGACGCGGCCGAAACTGCATGATCTGCAAGCATGCGCAGTTCGTAGCCTCCAATATCATTTCTGCAAGGACACCGGCTGACCCACCCGATCCGCAGCTCATGGCCGCGTATATGAGCAGTTCTCATACCCCGCATAGTAACTGGATGATTTTGACTCTGGGTATTCGCATGGCACTGGATGTCGGTGCCCACCGGAAGAAGACATATGCCACGTTCCCCACCGCAGAGCAGGAACAGTGGAAACGCGCATTCTGGTGTGTACGCTGTCGTGACCGCCACGATATCTATTGACATGCGACTGCCGATGCAGGGTAATGGTTGCGATGGACAGATTGGCCAGTTTCGCTCTTGGTCGGCCATGTGCGATACATGAGGAGGAGTAGGTCATTCGGAGTGCTGTGTTGCGCCTGCTGATCCCATGCTGACAGCTTCGATGTCGACCCTATGACGGAGTGCGACGATGAATTTTGGACAAGCCCTGACCCAGCTTTGTCCTTCAAGCAGCCCCCAGGCAAACCTTCGAAGATCACATTCGCCAACTGTTTCATTCGTCTGCTCATGATCTTGGCTTTCGCGTCGCGCACGATAGTAAGTCGCCGTCTGAGAGCCTGCCGAAGTTCATATCGCTGAATGTTCTTCAGTACACTATCAACAAATCGAAGCTTCTGCTCGGGTTCGTCGGAGCAGAGTGGAAACAGAACATCGTAGCTGAGATCGACTCCGCGTTGAACAAGTGGCGAGACAGCGTCCCGGCACATCGCAAGTGTCCCACTCTTCGCTAATGGACGACGCTAACCGGACTATCTTACAGTGCGCTGGGATCCGCGGCGCGAGGATCCCATTTTCTTCAGGCAATCTGCGTTCCTCTACACCAACTTCTACCAGATCCAGATCTTCATCCATCGGCAGTTCATACCGTCGCCTCGCCGTCCCCGTCCCACTCACCAGCTGCCCTCCTTGATGATCTGCGTCAGCGCCGCACGAGCGTGCATGGAGGTCATCGAGGTTCAGTGGAAGCGCACCGGTATCTCGGATATCGCACTCACCCCGCTGCACTTGGTGCTGTTCACCACATGCGTCGTGCTACTCATGAACCTTTGGAGTGGCAAACCCTCGGAGAGAGAGGCAGAAGCGCTCGTCGCGGACGTCAGGAGGTCCTTGAATATCATGAAGGAGCTCGAAGGCTCGTGAGTGCAACGTCCTCCTGACCCTCCAAACATGCTGACCCTGTGCATCAAGTAACCACGGTGCCAAGAAAATTAGGTGTGTAAATCCATTGAAATCTGTGCATTAGCTCATCTCGTACAACTAGAGCGGTGCTCACCGCACTGATGACGTTCACACCTTCGAAGCCGACTCCTCCCGGCCAGCGCCCTGAGCCTTCGGACCTCGGTGACCTCGTCATTGCCGCGATGGAGAATCTGCGCCTCTCTTTAACCGGAGATCCTCAAACAGAAGACGAACAATTCGAGGATTTCATCTGCACGATGCGCCTCAAGGCCGGGAAGGCGCCCTCAGAATCGTCATCTTCCCCTTTCGCAACTGCGTCTAGCAGTACAGCCACGCCCGTGGTCGGGGAGATGTCAGCGTTCTACGACTCTCCGCGGGACCCGTTGTTGCCAACGGCCACGATCTCTGAAGATTCGCCGACGGACTCCTCGCCGTCTTCTCAGCAACAAGCGCCGACCCCGTCCATGTTTCTGCCATCGAGTTACCGAGGGGGTACGACGTCCGCTCCCAGTGAGTTCGCCCCAGCATCGACGTCTACTGCTCTTCACGAAAGCCTGAGCGTCCGCGGACCGGACGGCTTGATGGACTTTGCCATGTCGTGTGGCGACAGCCTGCTTGAGACGCTCGTAGAGTGTATCAAAGAAACCGATGGCGCGTCCGCGGACACCAATCCTCCACCGGACCCTCTGTACTCGTACTATTCTGAAGGCTCCATCGGTGCGGAAGAAATCTCGGTGAACCCCGAGGCCGACTTCTCGACATGGCTAGCGGGCGAACTCGGAGGAGATTCTCCATGGGCGATGCCCCCAGGTCAGAATATCGCATCTCCTAGGTGAGGCTCTCCCCCCAGACTCAAGAAAAGTATGATCTGACGCGACTTCCAGGGGTGATGTCGATTGGGATACCTACCTCCAGATGATGGGTTCCTTGCCGGTGGGAGAGGCGGCCCGTTCCGAGTACTAGGGTGGCTACCAGTAGATGTGTCGTGTGCATGCCGCTGTATCCGTGTAGACTAATGTAGTTCAATTGTGATCGATCAACAAAACTGTGAGGCTGTAAGCTCGGTAAACGGTAGGATATGTATGAAATCGTACAAGTCGAGGGGAGCTGAGGATAAGGGATTCCACCGGAGCGCCTTAGCACAGCTTTATATCTGAGAAGCGCAGTAGGCGACTAACTAGTTACTTACCTTCTAACCGCCATCTCGCCCGCCATATCAGCAATGTCAGGAGACGGAGACTCATTTCCTCCGCGGAGAAGGAACCATCATAGGGCGTGCGACCTCTGTAGACGGAGGAAAGGTGAGTCACCCAACCACACCCGCTCTTCGGCAGTGCGCTAAGGCCCTTTTGCAGTGTGCTGTGAGTAATCACATTTGACGACTCTGCAGACAGAAGTAGCGGCCCACATCTTCCGTCGGGCGACGTGTCTGTAAGGCTGCTATAAGGAGATGTGCTGACGGGTAGGGGGGATGTTCAAGTCCAAAGGCTGGTTCTCAGCGGCCGCAATTTTAGTCCGTTTCGAGGACTTCGCGGTGCATACGAGACAGACGGAGAATGAAGCCAGGCGACTACCCCTGCGGCCTGAGCTTCGTCCCGAGTATATCTCGCGTGTCTTCACTGCGGATGGACCTTCACTGTCGATACCGTGGCCGACATAGCCGATGACGACATCACTTGGTCGACTGCGGCCCAGAAGGCGCAGAGTACGTGTTGCAGCAGGCAATCTGTACGTGTGCAGCTGAGTGTCACACCTGCCCGTATGTCCGGCGTCCGCAAGTCCAATGGCCTTGATGGGTGGCGTGTGCGAGAGGCTCCTCAGGCTTTCAGGTCACTCATCCGTACCCTGTGGAGCCGGTCGAATCGAATCGTATCAAAGACATGATACGACGATGTCTGATTATGCTGAAATTTGTCACCAGGTGATGCCTCCGAAGTGGCAGGTAATCAGTGCTCCAGGTGCACTGCCGCCGGAATCGATTGCCAGTACAGTCCGGGCAAGAAGGTCAGTCCGTGTCACCAATACCTATGTCTTTCGCGGCTGACCGAAACTTACTTCAGGCATCAGCTCGGCTTACAATGAAGTGGGTCTTCATCTGAGCGCACCGATTACGAGTCTCACATACCTCTAGGTATGTCGAAGCCCTCGAAGATCGGCTGAAGCGCATGGAGGGTCTCATCGAGAAGGTAAGATTCATACAGCTTCCGATACCGATCGGTTCTGAGTCTAGGCCGTAGCTACATCCGAACGCTCAAACAATAGAGCATCTAGGGAGCGATTCCTCGGAAGGCGATCCTAAACCAGCTTCCGGCTCGGTCTCAGTCGGCGCAATGACTCTATTCGATTCGCCTTCACCATCTGTTCCCACCGCCACTCCCTTACATCCGCCACCACTTTACAAGCTCACTCAATATGACTCTGATCAACTGGAGTCGAGCGATGACGATGCCGAGGTCGCCGTGGGGAGCGCGGTTGGATTCCTTGGGAAGTCGAGCAACAAGGATTTGGTCCTCAATCTCATGCATCTGAAGAAGGGAGAGATCACCGACAAGAGGTTCCTTCCACAGCTAGCTCAGAAACGCTTGAACTGGAAGCCCAGGCCGTATGAGATACCGGTTGGTCCACTGCGTGACTTCGTTGCTACGGTCGCTAAACAAGTCATCATGATACACAGGTAATCCTAGACGATCCACATACGGTGCCGTACAGCGACTTCCCTGAGCCTGACTTGATGATACGACTCGTCGACGCGTATTTCGAGCACTTCAACGTTTACTTGCCACTTTTACACAGGCCTACGCTGGAGCACGACATTCAACGAGGGCTACACATCCGTGACAGGAGTTTCGGCAGTGTCGTTCTTCTCGTCTGTGCGATGGGGGCCATCTGGACGCAAGATCACCGATTGCCGCCGCCGCCGCCGGGCGTTGGGCCGGGATGGGAGTGGTTCGATCAAGTTGGGCACGAGCAGTGGTCTCTCTTGACACGGCCAAAACTACATGATATCCAAGCTTGTGCAGTCCGTAGCCTCCAGTATCATTGCTGCAAGAACGATTGCTGACCGACTGTCTTTGCAGCTCATGGCCGCATACATGTGCAGTTCGCATGTCCACCAAAGCAATTGGATGATCTTGACTCTCGGTATCCGCATGGCGATAGATGTCGGTGCCCATCGGAAAAAGACGTATGACACGTTTCCCACCGCAGAGCAGGAACAGTGGAAACGCGCGTTCTGGTATGTCCGCAGTCGTGACCGCCGCGAGGATCCATTGACATCTGACTGCCGAGCTAGGGTACTTGTTGCGATGGACAGATTGGCCAGTTTCGCTCTTGGTCGGCCATGTGCGATACATGAGGAGGAGTACGTTCTCCAGAATGCTCTGGTACGCCTGCTGATCGTATTCACGCTGACAGCTTCGATGTCGACCCTATGACGGAGTGCGACGATGAATTTTGGACAAGCCCTGACCCAGCTTTGTCCTTCAAGCAGCCCCCAGGCAAACCTTCGAAGATCACATTCGCCAACTGTTTCATTCGTCTGCTCATGATCTTGGCTTTCGCGTCGCGCACGATAGTAAGTCGCCGGCTGAGAGCCTGCCGAAGTTCATATCGCTGAATGTTCTTCAGTACACTATCAACAAATCGAAGCTTCTGCTCGGGTTCGTCGGAGCAGAGTGGAAACAGAACATCGTAGCTGAGATCGACTCCGCGTTGAACAAGTGGCGAGACAGCGTCCCTGAACATCGCAAGTGTCTCTCCACTCTGTCGCTACTCGAAGACGCTAACCAGACAATACTTGGGCAGTGCGCTGGGATCCTTGGCGCGAGGATCCCATTTTCTTCAAGCAATCCGCGTTCCTCTACACCAACTTCTATCAGATTCAGATCTTCATCCATCGGCAGTTCATACCGTCGCCTCGCCGTCCCCGTCCCACTCACCAGCTGCCCTCCTTGATGATATGCGTCAGCGCCGCACGAGCGTGCATGGAGGTCGTCAAAGTTCAATGGAAACGCACCGGTGTGTCCGATTACGCACTCACCCCGCTGCACATGGTGCTGTTCAACACGTGCCTCGTAGTGCTCGTGAACCTGTGGGGCGGGAAGCCCTCGGAGAGAGAGGCAGAAGCGCTCGTCGCGGACGTCAGAAAGTGCATGGATATCATGAAGGCGCTCGAAGGCTCGTGAGTGTCGTAGCCTTGTCTTCCTCTAGTCAGACTCACTCTTTCTTCCTATTAAGCAACCCGGCTGCCACAAGAATCAGGTGCGTAATTAATAGGGCCCTCGTCGCTTTAACGATTGTACATTTGGCTGATACGCTACGACTAGGACGATGCTCACTGCACTGATGACATTTACGCCCTCGAAGCCTTCCTCGAGTTCCCCTGGTCAGAGGGCCCAACCCTCCGATTTCGGCGACCTCATCATCGCCGCGATGGAGACCTTGCGCCTCTCTCTGACCGGAGACCCTCGATTAGAAGACAAACAGTTCGAGGATCTCCTCTACACGATTAAGATGCGTAACTCCAAGTCCGGGAAGGTGCCTTCGGACCCGAAATCGTCATCTCCTTCTTCCACGACTACGTCCAGCAGCACAGCGTCGCCCGAGATCGGAGAGATGTCGGCGTTCTACGACTCGTCCTCGCCACAGGATGCCCCGCTGTTGCCAACGGCCACGATCTCAGAAGGCCCTGCAACGGATTCGTCGCCGGCCACTCAGCAACGATCCTCGGTGTTTCTGCCATCGAGCTATCGAGTTAGTGCGACACTCCCAGCCTCTGGGCTCGCTTCAACCTTAACGTCTACCGCTCCTCACGAGGGCTTGAGCGTCAGCGGACCGGACGGCATGATGGATTTGGCCATGTGTGGCGACAGCTTGCTTGAGACACTGGCAGAGTATATGCAGGAGACTGATGGCGCGTCCGCGGGCACCTATCGTCCACCGGACCCTCTGTACTCGTACCATGCTCAAGCCCCCGTAGAAGCGGAGGACCCTCCGATGAACCCTGAGGCCGACTTCTCGACATGGCTAGCGGGAGAGGTCGGAGGGGATGCACCATGGGCAATGCCTCCGGTTCAGAATCTCGTATCTCCTAGGTGAGAGCAGCCGCTGACAGCGTTCAGAAAGACATGACCTAACATGACTTATAGTGGTGATGTCGACTGGGATACTTATCTTCAGATGATGGGTCCCTTGCCGTACGGAGAGGCCGCCCGTCCCGGGTACTAGGAGGAAGTGAATGGCGCTTCTTGTCCGTCCAGTCCCTCGATCTACGAACTTACGCTGCATTGCTTCGATCCCGCCTAGTGTATCCATCTAGACTAATGCATCACGACCGTGATACCCTTATCGGGTAGTAGACGTACAACAATAGGTCAGCTGAGTCTATGAGCGAGGTGATGATGAGTGAGTTGGGGTGATAGGTGTATCGGATCAGTAAAGGAGGTGGGATGGTGACTGAGCTGGGGTACAAGAGGTTATTACTGTCCGTCCGGAACACAGTTGCTTCGAGCCTAAAATTCAGTCGTAAGAGGGTCGAATGGGTTGTCCGGGTCCACGCCTGTCATATTCGCGAGGTACGACCCCCAGTCGTCCCATCTGCGATACGTAATCGTCAACAGCACGCTCAATATGAGTCCGTACAGTCAAAGGCTTACTCGAATGAGGTTGGAGCGGTGGACCACATCTCCATCATACTATCCGCGAACGCCGTGTTCTCCGCCGATATCATGGAAACGTCGATGTCGTCGCTCGTGGATGCTGAATAGGGAGCACTGTTTGCTTGCTGAGGCTGCCCGGATTGCTGAGGTTGCTGCGCGCTCGGGAGCGAAGGCGCGGACAGAGAGGCCAGGAGTTCCTGTAGGTCCGTTGCCCCCATCGAAAACACAGGAGAGTCGACGTCGAAGCCGTCCGTGTCCATTGGGGCACTCTGCAACGGTCCAGCTTGCGGGAGCGTGCCGGGTCCAGCTGGTAGTCCGCCGTTGTCCAGAGGCTGTGGGCTCTGCTGCTGCGGAGCAAGGAAGGGGCTAAAACCATGGTGGAAGGGCACTCTACCTAGCTCGTCGGTGTGGATGGGAAGGGAGAAGGAATGGTTGGTGAACATGTCGCGGTCGGCATAGCCCGCCTGTGCTTGCGGGGCTTCAGCCCGTGCCACCGGATTGTAGAAGGGCGAGGACACGGAGCCCTCAGCTTGTGCCGGATCGGCAAGCGGTATCGGAGACAGAGACGAGGGTAGGCCGCCGGGTCGTGAGGTGTCCTGAACGAATTCAGTCTTGAGGGAATAGCCGACGGCGGGACCCACCGGCTGAGGGGGGCGAACTCTCCGATTGAGATAAGCCCGTTGAGTACGTCCCTGAGGAGATCATCAGTGAGGATAAAACGAGACTGGGGGGAACCACTCATACCATAACCTTCGCGCGTAATGTGTACTGCAAAGTACCGATCAGCCTGCGAACAAAACATTTGACTGGGGAAGACGTACTGCTGTTCGAACTGCTTCAGCATGTTCATGCAATTCTGGACATCCGCCATCGTGGACTGATTTGATAGGCCGGACTTCCTACCTCCCCACATGTTGAGCAACAATACGAGGCAAGCAGTGAAGAGTGGCATCTGCGGTTGTATCAGATATGTGGACGTTACGGACGGCCTGACGGCTTACGCGATTGAGTAGTTTAATGAGGAATGGCGTGTCCGTCCTCTGCATCTGTACGTCGAGGACATGCGTGCAGGAACGTGCTGCATTTGTGCATATTGCCAAGGAAGGGAAGGTGAGCCGAGAAGGTTTGCGCGGAGACGGTATGAACGGTCGATGGATGCATATCTGCAGGAGGTAGTAATGCGCGTACAGCGTGGCCGACTGGTTCATAAAAACATGGTCCTCTCGATTCGGATCCCACTGCACTGCGGAGATGTGTGAGAAGTGAGCTATCAGCTGAGTATCATGGTGGAGCACTGACGATGAGGGGGTACGGTGTCGACCCATTTGTTGATCGCGGAGTCCAGCTCGGCCACGATCTTCTGCTCCCACTCAGGTCCAACCATGCCGAGGATCACCTTGGACTTGTTGATGGAATACTACTTGGCACGATGATTAGATCATAGACGCTCCGAGCACTCGCGCGGCTCTGGACAGCACTCACAATTGTACGCGAAGCAAAAGCTAGTATCTTGAGTAGTCTAATGAGGGAATTCGCGAAGGTGACATATGAAGGCTTCCCCTCGGGCTGCTTGAATGCTTGACGGGAATCGCTGTTGATCCAGTATTCATCGTCAACCTCCAGTAGGAGTTCGACGTCAAAGCTACACCCCACGTCAGCGGCGTCAAAGGAGAAGCGAGGTCGACGTTATGACTTACTCTTCATCGTGTATTGCGCAAGGTCGCCCCAGACCAAAGCTACAGATACTGTCAAAGATTATCAAAGCCCTGGAGATCGCGTGTAAGTGAGCGTCGTCATCTTCCATTCAATGCTCGATGTTCCGCACCAAAAGGCTCTCTTCATCAATTCATCTTCCACCGTAGGCGTTGTGTTGTACACCTTCTTGCGATGTGCTCCCATATCCTGTGCCATGCGAAGTCCCAGTCCGATGACAGTCCAAATGCCCTGGGGCGCATCAGTGCCCCAAAGATACATCGATATGAGCTGCACAATGCCTCATTAGCCACGCCTAGCACAGTATATCAGCCGAACACGCACCGCACATGTCTGCAAATCCTCTAAGCGTGGCTTCTCCAGGTACGACCACCGCGCAATTTCGACCTGCTCGAACCATTTCCATCCAGCGACCCGGCCGTCATCCACCGTAATGCGCGGATCATCGACCACCCGGCTTCCGATGGCGCACACAAGCAATACAAGAGCTCCGAAGCCGCGGTTACGCAGGTGCGATTCGTCCTTGATTCCCTGCTCTAAAGTCGGCCTGTGCAATATCGGTACGAAGAGGTTGTAATGCTTGAAGAAGGCGTCAACCAGTTTCTCCATAAGATCCTGAGGAGGGAAGTCGCGATACGGCGTCGGTTTAGGCGTAGTTGCAGCTGTCTAGCAAAAGACGGGTGGTACCGTCATCAGGAGCAATCAGGCAGATAGGGCAGACACTCACTGCTCTGGTCTCGGCTCGATTCGGCGGAGCCATACTGGATTCCCTGGGCATGGAAGGCTCGGCGCTCCTTGACCGCTCGATCCCAGTGTCTATGACGGTTTGCAGGAACAAGAGGCTACTAGACTTCCCCTGGTACTTTCGCCCTTGCATATAGTGAGTGAGGACGGGAATCCGAGGCATGTTCTCGACAATTTTCCGAACAGCTTCCTCTTCATCGTCGCTAGGCTCAAGTTCATCCGAATCCACGACGGGCGAGTCGGGTGGAGGTGGAGAGATGGCGTTAGCACTAGGGACGGACAAGGACGAGTGCCGCGCATGATGAGGCGAAACGGTATCGGTGGTGACTGGTAAATTACTGGCTTCCAGTCCGCCGTCGACGTCCTTCGAGGTCTGTATGTTTGAGTGCAGCTGTGACGGCAGAGCGAAATCATTGTCACGGACCGAAATCATGGAAATGATGTACAAACCTGACCGACTACCTTCTCCATAGTCTGGAGGCGATGTTCGAGAACTTGGACATAACTGTTGAGCGTGAGGTTCAGCGCATTGATGTCGGGGTGTCTCGCAGTTTGGGGTGCAAAATTCCGCGACAGCAATGTTCAGACTCACCTCTTGCTAGGTGGGCGGGTCTACACAGCAATGAGTGATCTCTAAGCAACAAGAGCATCACTGAACGTACGTTGATGGGCTCGTAAGTGCAGTCAATGCCCTGACGTACGCATCTCGAGCACCGATGTTGGGGCATCTCCGCAGCATCACCTGACATGGGAGGTTACTCGAGATCGGGATATGCTATAAATGCAGGTCCACTTACACCGAACTGGACATGTTAGAGGCTTTCATCAGCCCTACACCTCAAAAGAAACTGCATGCGGACAAACGTACTTTTCTTCTGTCTGCAAAAATCACAAGCCCTTTGATTCTTCTTCCGTTTGCGCTGCTCGGGCGCTACAACCGAAGAGGTACCCTGAGCCGGGGGAGACATGTTGCAGATCCGGGAGCGAGGTGTGATTATTGCGCCCGGATCGATTGATTCTCCGCGCTTTGCGTCCTAACCCGTACGCGGTGCTGGCACTGGCACCTGCCATCCAACTACTGAGTACTCGAGACTTGCGACTTCTTCAGTCATTCTTTCACGAGAAGCACACTCACAGATATGATAGGTTGCCCAGCAAGTGAGTGCTGAACTAAAGGGGTTATGCGACGTGTTGGCGGCTTGAAGCTGGAAGTCCTGAAGCGCTGACGAGCAACGAGCTTGATAGCGCTTACTACTTGCTTACTACCATGAACACCGCCACACTTACAAAGATTAAGTAAGTATAACGAGGCACAGGATCCGTGGACACACCTGTTCCTCGTGTCAATTTTACTGCACACCCCGATTGTGCTGGCAGCAGGCTCTCATCGCCTTGAAGCTTGCTCGGGGCTCGTTCGATTGAGGGCACCGGTGCATCGCCCCTGGCCACCACAAGTACAGAGCGACGAGAGAGCGATGAGCGTGCCAGTAATCTGTGGGTATGCACTCGCGAAGTATCAACCGGTGTGAGACTGATGATCGCGTCTACAGCAACACGAAGGCTCACTCCTGCCACCGTAGAATGTCCGCGCATAGCTGCTTGTGGAGCGGCCCGCATGGCTGTGCTGCTCAATTACCTACTAGTGACAGGTATGTCATGGATACTACTAGTAAGTTCATCGCTGCTTCAGGCCCGTCACCTCATGGATAAGGCGTGGGTTCCAGAGCATGTTCACCGAATCTCTGGCAATACTGTGAATGGAATTACGGCGGATACAATGAGCTGGACGTGTCACAGGATATGCCGGGACAGTACCCTTGAACTCTATTCATCTCCCTATAAAGTGGTCGTGTAGCTCCACGGCGGTATTCTCTCCTCGGTATTCCTCCCCCAACTGGAATTTCTGGTCCACGAATTATCTTGACTTATTTTGAACATTAGTATGGTATGTTGTGATTCCCTATACCTCTTAGGGCCCTACCATCTGATATATCTTGCAAGTGCGTACATTGCGGAGACCACGATCCGCTGCTCCAGGAAATGGATGGCATACACAGGTGTGTAGCAGGTCTTCTCTTGACACAGAGCGTCGACTAACTCTCATCCAGCGCCGAAGATGCTCGTACAGATGTGGTGCGTCCTGTTCAGACTAACCAAGCGTCGGTGTGCCATGAGCTAAGTTATATGTCTTGTGAGCTCCCTGTGGACAACTCCAATCACGTATACAAGTCTTGGGCTCAAGTCTCCGCCAGCCTCGGCCCACAGGAATTCGTGATCGAGTCGGCAGATCTGCACTATCGCCTCTACGAAGACTGCGTGCGGTATCTGAAAACAACGTACCCGATTGACTGGTTATACTGCTCTCTTCCGGATGACATCGTCGAGCAGCCGGGTCTCGCTCATCTCCATCAATCCTTTACGACCCTCGTCAATCTTCTGGCGGACCGACTCAACCCCCTCGCACACACCTTTCCGGGTTGGCCAGTCACACTGTGCTGCCGATCCGCGCTCGACTTCATGCTCTCTGGAATACTCGATGTCACTTTGACACGGATAGGCCATGTCTGTTGTGCACTTCGAAGCTCGCCGGGACTTGTCACGGAGTCTGACTTGTACCAGGCGCTCTTCCTGGATTGTGCTGCAGCGCTATGGGGGCATGAGTGCTCCCGCCGAGTCGGTACGGCGGAGCCATCGTCCAGCATATCTCCCATGGATGGCTCAAACCGCGTGCATCTGTCCTGGAGGCACATCTCAACCATCCCGGATACGATGGAGGTCGAGGTCGACAAGTCGGACCGGTATCTCCGTCTCTACGAGGATAGCTTACACTATCTGGAAACGACATATCCGGTCGCTACCCTGACCTGCTCGTTACCAGACGACATCGTCAGACAGTCCGACATTCATCCATCGCTCAAGACCTTCGTGAACCTCCTTGCGGACAGGGCTAACATGTTTAGCGACATGCCATCCCGACCGGATTCACACCAACATCCCGTCCAGGAACTGCACATCACGTTGACCGGTGACAGCGACTCGGTTGTCGACTTCGTTCTCTCTGGGCTGCTCGAGATCTCCCTCCCTTCAGCGAATCACGTCACCTGTCCACTCCGAGTGTCGCCAGACCATATCCCAGCCTCTCACTTGTACCAAGCCTTCTTCTTAGACTGCGTCGCGAGGTTGTGGAGGCGTGAGTGCTACCTGCGGGCAGGCATAGCAGACTTGTCGCCTATGCCATGGTCACGCACGTCGCTCAGGGAGTTGTCGGGGACCACGTTACTTTCAGGTCAGTGTTAGTACGTTTCCGTCCTGACCTTGCTAAACCAAGTGATCACAGAGCCACCATATCGGACCCCGACCGTCGGAACGGCCTCCCTCGCCGATGAAGACAGCGAAGCGATGCGCTTTGTTCGAGCGTGGTTCGGCTCACCGGTGGACATCCCCTGGCTCGGTGCCCCTCACAATGGGTACCCATTCTGCACCACCCTGTCGAGCTACATCAAGATCCGTCGCGATGGTGCTATTCGGAGTATGCGAGACGATGCCGCGCTCTGGGTGAGCGCTATGACCTTCGGTCTCCTAGAAGCCGTTACCCGCGTACGGATCCCGAGTCTCTCTTCGTAGACCACACGCTCGTAGCGCAGGGCGGAGAAGCAATACTATCCGGTACCCGCATACTTCGTTTCTTGACCAGCTGGCGTTACCGTATGCGCGATCAGTCAGATGGCCAAGAAGACGAGGAGGCCCACCGCAGACACGGGCGCGAGGCCGCGCGGATCCTCAACAGGGCACTCAACGCGCTTGACGAAGAAGCACGGCCCAGCACCAGCATGTGCCAGCGCGGAGGCTACCACGAGTCTTCCAACATGGTATGCGCTGTCGCGCTCACGGTCGGACCTCTCTGTGCCGTCGCCCACAGCGTCTGGAAAACGCTGCCCGAGATGGACCTCCTGATGAAGTGTGCCACAGAGAAGTCTCGTTCCTTCTATACTGAGACGCTCGCGGCTTGTGCAGAGAGGATGTACCGCGCGGGGTGGTGCCCGAACACGATCTCGCTGGAATTCATGCCTACGCTCTGGGACCTCTCGAAGGTTTCAAACCTCCTCTGGCTCCAGCCATACATCAGGCGATCTCGCGACGAACACAAGGACTGCACTCCGGCCGCATGCGTACTCTACACCATCGCGGATACGAAGGCTTACGTCCCATGTCACGTCGACCCTGCCTGCCACTGCGAGTACGTCAAACCCCCTCTCGACGACATCACGAAACTGCTCTCCGATGGGCTCATCCCTGCACTCACGTACGACGGAAAGGGTCTCCGCGTCCGACCAGCTGCCCATGGTGCGTATGTTGCCGTATCGCACGTCTGGGCGGACGGGATGGGGAGCACGACTGAGGACGGCTTACCGACCTGTGTGGTAACGCGGATCTCGAAGCTTGTTCAGAAGCTTCTCCCCGATACTGGCGCGTTCTGGATGGACTCCCTTTGCGTGCCGGACGCGCGGGGCCTGCGGAAGTGCGCTATCAAGCTGATGGCGCAGACATACCAGGACGCGGCGAAAGTGCTAGTCATTGACAGCTGTATCCGCTCCCAGTGCTCGGAAAGCAAGACATGGGAGGAGAATCTCTTCCGCATCGGAACATCCGGGTGGGCACGACGTGTCTGGACACTACAAGAGGGCATATTGGCGCACGAGCTGTACTTCGAGTTCACCGAGGGACCGGTGAACGTCGAAGAGAGACTCGGCCTCAACGGGTACGACAACACTGCCGAGGGCGCTACCCACGACCGCCTCAACAATGATTCCCTGCGATTCCTTCCCCCTCACTCTTCTTGCTCTCACATTCCCCTCTTTGGATATCGCGGCAATCTCTCCTCACCCCGGACTGCCACTACCCACAGTGCTGACCATTGGAACCCCGACGACGTCATCAGGCTACTCCGGCTGCGCACAACGAGCAAGCCCGAGGACGAGCTGGTTGCAATCTCGTCATTCCTGCCAATCGACGTGGACGTACTACTCTCGATCAGTGGCCCCGACGCCGCGCAACGGAGGCTGAGAGAATACTTCCTCTCGCAGCGCGAGCTCTCCAAGTTCTTCCCAATGCAATGCTCGGCCCGATCCGCGCTCCCGCAGTTTACGTGGGCCCCATGCACGCTCATATCGACCGTCGAGAGCGCCGGGCTCCGTTACGGTGTTGGCATCTGCACGACTGACGGGTTCACGGCAGAATACTTCGTTGGGTCACTCGAGAAGCCCATCCCAATCCCAGAGACGTGCAGGAAGGGGTCGCGCGAGGCACTCGAAGTCTACATTGTCCACCACGCCTCGATGTCGGCCTACTTGCTGACGGTCTACGTCAACTTTGTCAGCGCTGCGCCTGGCACGTTGCCTGATATCGACGCGCTCTTGCTCTTTGAAGGCGACCTCCGAGAGGCGGAGACCCTGGGCACCATCCACTATTGCGCTGCGGTCTTCGAACCCTCCTCTGGACGAGGTTACGGCACGCCGGGGACCCAAAATTCAGAGGGTGCCGTCGGTGCAGTGAATCAGGGTCTTCCTCGGCCTGTTGGTTATGTTGCCCCTGCCCGCATGGAACGCCTGTCCTCGCATCCAGACCTGCTTTCGACGAGAAGTAACGTGTTCGTGATGGGCGAGCTGTGTCAGAACACGGTGCTGTTGACATGACTGCTGAGACTTGTACTATCGTAACTCGGACGACGCCCTCGTTTAGGTCGATTTGTCCGCGCATCCGTGCCCTCTTTATCGCCGATGTATATATGTTCCTCAGTATATGCCATACTACTTATGCTTGCGACCAGCGCCCTGATTTCTTCGAATTCCTTGCATTGGTGGCAAGTGGCATCAGGTCACACACGACGCAACACTGTCTAATGCCGCTCGTGCACAAGCTTTGACCGAGACGTCTGCCAACGAGAGCAGAAGTACTACAGAGTACTTATAATCGCCACGATGCTCAGGAGAGAGAAAGAAGACAAGGACTTGGCGACGCAGACAACGGTGCCCACGTCACAAGCCACGTGATCCGTAGCAGGCTGTGACCTGTCGCGTCGAGTCAGCCAGATTCAGCCACCTCCCAGCCGTAGAGGAGTAGAAACGACGCGATCGAGCCCTCAACTAACTATTCACAACTCGCTCGACAAACTGTTGAAGTGCTACTGTATCATATTTAAAAGCCGGCCACAATCCCGTCGAAAGCAGGTTTCCGGACAAAGTTCTGGAGGTGTCCGAGTCGTCAGTCTGGGATGTGATACTTAATGGAGGTGAGACACGTACTTCGTCCCACGGACATGCTGCGCCTTGGCCAGCAAAGGTCCCCGGAACCCATGAGAACTGACAGATACGCCCTGTAGTCAGCAATCGGACCGGGCCGATGTGAGTCTATGCCACGTACCTTGTCTGTGAAGTCCCATACAGTAATGCCGACGCACTGTGGAACCGCCTGACACGCAGCAATAACAGTCTCATAGTCCTTCTTCTGCTGCGCGAGGAGGGCGGCAGTCTCGGGCAGCGTCATGCGAACATCGAGCTCGGTGATCGCGATCTCGACCCCGAGGGCGGCAAACTCCTGCATGTTCTGCACCAGCGTCGTCGGTACCTCCCCAACGATGAAGTGCGACTGCAGGCCGATGCCCTCAATGGGAACGCCCTGCGACTGCAAGCTTTTGATAAGGTTCTTCATCGAGGTCGCCTTCGCGCCTGCAGGATGAAGTCAGCATCTCATGAGCAGGTCTAATCGCAAGCAGGGATGAGTTGAACCTACCTGTTCCCTCGATGTTGAAGTCATTGATGTACACTTTTGCGTTTGGATCTGCTGTCTTGGCTGCGTTCAGGGCGGTGGCGATGTAACTCTGGCCAAGGGTGTTGAAGAAGACATCCTGGCGGAATGTGCCATCATCGTTGAATGGCTCGTTGACGACGTCCCAGCTGTCTTCGATAGGGTTAGTTGGACGTTAGCGAAGCGACACTTCAGTCCACGTACAACTACGGTTCCACGTCAGTACCTCAAAAGTACGCTCAAGCGAATTGGTAGACTTACACTTGTCCTTTGTAGTGACCTACGAGAGTGCTACAGCGCGTCTGGATGATCTGCGTGAGTTGCGCAGCGTTGAAGTTGCCCGCGGTGACCCAGCTCGGCAGCTGGTTATGCCAGACGCAGTTATGTCCTAACGAGTACGTCAGCTGAAAGTCCAAGAGCTAAAGCGGAACTCCTACCTCGGAGCAGCTGTCCATTCTGCTTCGCGAGGTTCGCGATGACGTCGCCAGCCGCGAACGTGAAGACGCCCTGTTGTGGCTCAGTCGCATCCTGAAAGCATCGTGAGCACCGTATCACGATACACAACACCCTAGTGCGGACTGTAGACCAGTAGCACTCACCCATTTCATGCTGTTCGCGGCCGTGATCTGTCCGAACATCTGGCTGTTGTTCAGGATGGCGGTGTAAGAGGTGTTGGTGAGTTCCGGGTTGTCCGTCGCAGTGCCGAAGTAGAGCTTCCCGGCCTGCTTCGCGAGGACGTGCAGTCCTGCGACGTTCGAGGTGGAGACGGGGAGGCTGGCGGCGGCGGATGGACTCCCTGGCGCTGCAGCGACAGACGTCAGCCAGCCGAGGGCGGTCCAGAATGCAGCGTTCTTGATTGTCATGGGTGAGGGTAATACACAAGGAGGATTGCGAAGGCTGGAGTCACGAATGCTGCAGGCACTATCGTTGCCCTCTTATCACACATGTCGGAGGCGCGTATGCCAGGAGCTTGGAGTCACCCGTCTTCTTTGCGGGTACACGAGCGACGGCGGACGATGGGCCAAAGTTGGCTCTTGCCATGGCCACATGCGTGGACCTGCAGGTCTCGTGAACCGTTTGAGCAGCGTCGGTGGGGAACAGGAACCTGCATACGCTCTGCGTGACGTCGGCGACCAACCGCACATCGGATACAGTTGCCTGTGAAGGTATTAAAATCAGCGTTCAACGAAGTATAAACAGCCTGGTACTCACGGGGATGATCATGGGTTACTTGAGAGGACAGGTATGTATAGTCGTTTCACCATGGTAGCTGAACTGAAGATATTAGTACTGGTAGTCGACGAGATACGTCAGTTGAGTGAAGAGGGAACTGCAACCATCGAAGCTCACTTCGGCCTCTTGCAACTGAACTCCGGCAGGAAGATGTGGTGCCCCGGAGTATGGCCACAGGTAAGTCAAGGAACGGAGTAGGAACGGAACAAGAGCCCGTGGCACCTGTGAGGATCGGCGCATGGATGCGTGTGATGCTTGCGAGCATTTTGGGACATGGAGCGGTAGGACACGCAGGACGCGCTCGGTGCTCCCACTGCACTCACATAGCGGTGGAGAAGGGCGTCATCCAGGTACCATCGACCTACGGATCTTGCGCCGGAGTTTTCAGAGATCGCAATGAGGCGGACGTACCAGTTCGATCGGCGAAAGTAGAGCTGTCGTCGTTGGAGTTAGGAAGACGCGTATGACCCTGGATAGAAGTGCGCAGACACGGACCTTGCTCCTCGCTTGCAGGTAGTAGTCGGTGGAAAATAAGTATGACTCACCTATCGAGAGACGCTGTTACGCTCGCAGGGCCGAGCATACATGGGACACCAGGAAGCTTCGATTCTTTGGTCGTATACATCCGAGTCCGTGACAATCTGCTTCTAGAATCCAGCCACGATGCCGTCGAAGGCAGGCTTCCTGACCAAGTTCTGTCGATCGCGGGATACGTCAATCAGCTGACTATCTCAAGAGCACCCGAACTGACCTCATCCCACGGAGTAGCCGCACCTTGCCCCGGGAAAGTGCTTGGTACGAAAGAGAACTGGTCATAAGGCACCATAATCGAACGTCAGCAGGTGTCGGTTCGCAATATAGATGAACGGGCGCACCCTGTCGGTGAAGTCCCAGATAGTTATTCCGACGCACTGCGAGACAGCCTGGCACGCAGCAACGACGGTCTGGAAGTCCTTCTTCTGTTGTGCCAGCAGGGCGGCGGTCTCTGGGAGCGTCATCCGCACGTCGAGCTCGGTGATCGCGACCTCGACGCCGAGTGCGGCGAACTCTTGCATGTTTTGAACGAGCGTGGTCGGGACTTGCCCGACGATGAAGTGCGACTGCAGGCCAACGCCATCGATCGGGACGCCTTGAGACTTGAGGGACCTGATGAGGTTCTTCATCGCGGTGGCCTTGGCACCTGTGACTGTGATCAGCGTCAGGTACCCCGGGCTGTGTCGATAGATGTACCGATGCCCTCGATGTTGAAATCGTTGATGTAGACCTTCGCGTTCGGGTCTGCAGCCTTCGCAGCACGAAGGGCCGTGGCAATGTAGCCCTGTCCAAGCGTGTTGAAGAACACGTCCTGACGGAACGATCCGTCATCGTTAAGCGGCTCTGAAAACATGACGTCAGCAAACGCTGCAAACGATTTCATCTCATACTTACCGTTGACGACGTCCCAGCTGACTAGAATTAGTCGTCAGTAGTGTATCGCGAACACGTCAAGCAAGGCAAATGGCTATCACGTACGGCTAGAGCAAAATCGTTAGACTACATCAGTGAGGAGTGCGTCAAGATCGACATACACTCGTCCCTTGTAGTGTCCCACGAGGGTGCTGCAGTGGGTTTGAATAATGGACGTCAAAGTCGCAGCGTTGAAGTTGCCCGAAGTCACCCAGCTAGGGAGCTGCTGGTGCCACACGCAGTTGTGACCTACGAGCACGATGAACTCAGTCCGTGATGTTCCAAAAGAATACAGAGGTCATACCTCTGAGGAGCTGCCCGTTCCGCTGGGCCAGGTTGGCGATCACGTCGCCGTTCGTGAAGGTGAACACACCCCGGGAGGGCTCAGTCGCGTCCTTCAAAGATGCTCAGTGGCACGAACCCACGCGCAGCAAGCTAGGAGGGGAACGGCACTGACCCATTTCATGCTGTTCGCCGCCGTGATCTGGCCGAACATCTGGTTGTTGTCGAGGATGGCGGTGTAGGCAGTGGTCGTGAGCTCAGGATTGTCCGTCGCCGTGCCGAGGTAGAGCTTGCCCGCCTGCCTTGCGACAGCGTGCAAGCCGGCGACGTTCGCGGTCGACCCAGGAAGGTTTGCCTCGATGGACGGACTAGCGGGTGCCGCAGCCGCGGATACCACCCATCCGAGGGCAGCCAAGAATGCGGTGGTCTTCATGATGGCGAGAAGGTGTTGGCTGCACAGAGAAGAGCGAGGTACGATGGATGGTTGCGTCGCTGCGCTCTTTATGAGAGCATGTAGCAATCAGACTTAACCGTACGGCGCCCATTCCTTTCAGTGGGCATGTACCGAGGCTTGGGTATTGAAGACCGTATGAATGTCTTGTGAGGTCCCGTGCGTGACGGGCAGCGTCGGTGGGTAGAATGAGCGTCCGTACCCAGCAGTATTGCGGCCACAGTTGCTCGTGACTGCAGTCCGAGTGAGCGGTCATTGAGCTGTGCATGTTGACGGTACTCACTTTGAATCATGGGATACAGCACTATGTGCAGCAAATTACTGCTATGAATGTCGGAGGACGGTCGTGGTACGGAAATGATCTTGGGTGTGCGCTGCAATGCTGTGACGCGGCGATCCGACTGAACTGATATGTACAGTCCCCTCCTTCGTAGGCACCGTAGCATCATCTTACGCAGAGAAATCCGCGCTCCACAACAGAAGAACTGGGAGCGGTACGACCCCGCTGCTCGCAGAAGCCTGGGGGACACGTGGATTGGTTTAAGCTTTCTCGACCCACCCGGGGGAAGGATGGGCGATGTTGGGACCTTCATACCACGTAGATGCTGTAACGTTCCCTACGGCGCCCATGAAGGTTATTCCAGGCACAATGCCGCAGCGGGACGTGCGGACGGAGCTCACGCAGGGCAGGAAAGTCGGTCGCATGATCGGCCCGGCCGAAATACAGCTGTCGCAAAGTGTGTGTTAGACGAGAGTCATACGTAGAGCTGCTTGTAACTCGTACCTTTACTTTCCGTTCTACGTGTCACGACCGATCGCGAGTGTGGGCCATGTACCTAGAACGAACACAACTCATGGGAAGGCTCCCATACTGTGCGTGCGGGCACGACGAGGCGACTGAGGGTATAGACCCCGGGTACAGAGATAGAATCGCTGCACGGCGGCCAGGTTGGCCTTGGGTGGGCGTGGTCGTGGCGGTCGTGGTCCAAGTCTTGATCCCGGCGCCAAATGCTGCCAAAATAAACCGCGCTATACCCGAGTTGCCCGAAGCATCCACTTCGACCACTCTTTATTCTCACATGCAAGCCAACGACATGAGTGTATACGGTTGACAATACATAAGCTATTAGTGCGCGAGTCTCTTCATAATGTCCGAAAAAATAAGTATAATTGAGAAAGCCACCCCACTCTCCGATCAGTGGTCGCTATACCTCGCCAACGAGCCACCCTCGGGGTCGTTATCCGCGACGTCCTTGAAGCGGACGGGCGTGTACCGCGATCCGAGGTCCCTGCCCTTGCCCTTCACCCCGCGCACGCACATCGTCAGTGTCACAGCGAAGATAAGAATACCGACGAGCAAGTTCGCGCCGAGTAGCGCGAGCACGACAACTCCCCACTTCTTCCCGAGGGCGCCGTTGTACGGATCGCTGTCTTCGTTGTCTTCGGAAAGCGCGCCTCGAACACCTCCGCTGCCAGCAGAGTCGGTGCTGGTTGCATTGGCCTGGCCGGTGATAGAAGGGCTGAGCGGCGCCTTGACGAAGACGGAGGGGTCGATCGTGGGCGGCAGCTGAGCAAGCTGCTCCGCGCGACCCTCCCTGAACTCGTCCACGGCGGAGTGCGGATCCACGGTGGAAACCATCTGGACGAACGGCGTGCCCGTGGTGTAGTTCGTGGGGTTGTAGTCGCCATAATCGAACCTGCGATGCGAAAGCGCAGCTGTCAGCTGGCCGCGCACGCGTGCCCACGAGGCGACTGGATACTCACGACGCGTAGACGCTGCGCAGGAAGGCGTCGCCGAGGATGAGGTCGAACCCGGCGAACTGGGTCGGGTCGAGGGTAAGGTACTGGTATGTGGCGACGCAGACGGTGACGTTCTTCTCCGCGCCGCTGTCCAGGATAGGGATAACTTGGGGGAGCGAGAGGTCGAGAGGGTGGACTGGGTACTCCTTGCCGCTGTAGGACTTTGATGTCAATACAAGAACGAGAATCAGCTTGATGATACCACGTACCCGAAGACGAAGGACAGATCCGGGATGGAGTCGCATGGGATAATCCAGCTGTTGATAATGGGAGAGGTCCAGAACGCAGCACCGGGGATCTTGCTGTAGATAGCGTCTACCGCCGCCGGTGGGAGGGGCGGGAGAGAGAATCCGGTGTCGAGGACAGCGACGACCTTGCCCTGAGGAACGCCCGACACCGACGACTTGTTGAACGTGAATGCGTCACCGTCGATGCGCATCTCGTCCAGCACAATACTCCAGTGTTCAGGGCTGACGCGAGGAAGCTTTGGTGCGTCCATGACGTCTTCGTAGCCCGTCTCGTGAGCGCTGACAATGAATGTGCCAGTACTGACGTCGTTCGGGCCATCTACGCGGCCAAGCTGAACGTCGAAGTTGTTCGGGATGGAGGAGTTCATGGCGAAGATGTTGGTGATGAATGCCCGGCCGAGCTGTTTTGCAGCCTCCGCGCCCCACGCCATCTGAAGAGTGTTGGCGATCCGTGCATTGTCGAACGCCATGCCAAGGATGCCCTGTGCTCCAGCAGGCATGTCCGTAACCTATGTATGACGATTCAGACAAAGACGAAGTACGCAGCGGGAGCAAGAACTTACCTCCGTCGCGTCGATGAAGGCCTGTGAAGGGACGACATACTCGCCGACCTTGAGCTCAGCGAACGCAATATTGCCCTCTACCTGCCCGCGCCCGTATACCAAAGAAGCCTTGAGTGCGGTCGTGTTGGTGAACTTGACATCTATTCCTCTGGCGTCGACCCAGAGATCAGATGACCCAGTGTCAAGGACTACAACGAAGTCTAGAGCATAGCTGTCAGGACATCGAAAGGTGCGAACGACAGATGACGACGCACCCTGACCGCCGAGGGTGATATTGACGAGATACTGAAGGCCGTCCGTGGTCGTGACCCCGATGTCATTGCTGCTCATGCCATACTGCGAGACGGTGAAGCCGGCGCCAGACCACTGACCAGAAACAAGCGTGGAGTATAACGTGCAGGCAGAGATAAGCTGAAGGAGGGGAATAAAAGCACGGAGGAACATCGTCGTCGCCATAGAATGATAGAGCACGAGCCCCGCGTCCTCACTCTATAACGAGATGAGTGGACGAAGGCTATGATGGGCCCATGTCGCCCGTGTTGAGCCCGGAGACCCATTTTGACATCGCATGACTAGCTTCAATCACCGCCGCGGGCGTTGCGTACATCCCCAATTGGCATGACACTCCGCGAGCGTCCGGGAAGTGGAGCCTGTAAGTGCGCGAAGGCAACGGAGGGTGCAGGCGGTGCGATTGGGCTAGGGCAATGATAAGCCCGAGGCTCACGCTTGGTATGTCGTAAGGGACCTCACTCGACGTTGGAGAGCACCGCTTGTCGGTCAGAGGAAGATTTGCGGATGGGCAGTGGTTGATCCGTCACAACGCAGTGCTGAGGCGATAGCGACCGTTACTGAGGTAAGGAGGTTGCTCCGTTAGGGTGTACGAGTGCATGAAGGGTACTCACACACCTGCAGCATTGACCCATGCAAGGCGATTTCATTATTGGCTTCAGCCCCTCCCGCGTCGCGTGTTCCCGAGGCTCCGAGGTTCGTACTAGTAGCGCGCCCGGCTGTGATAACATCAATTATCGAGCGATGTGAGCTCCCCTGACCGTACCCCACACTAACCGTGTTGCACCGTTCGGTAATACTCGAGCTGCGACTCCGAATGCAATCCCGCACTCGAGCGGTACGGTGAATATCGGCGTGTCAACAGCGGGTTAGTGAGGTGTTGCGACCATGTGCGCAGGAACTTCAGGACGGTCGCTAGCCTTTTGTCGCGAACTTCACCCTTTGATTCCTGGGTCTCGTCGCCTCAAATCAAAAGATACGTTCGATGCACAGCTGAGTAATGCCTGAGCAGAGAAAAGACGACGTCGAGGCGGAAGACAAGCCTTCGAAACATCGGCGGCAGCACAACCTAAAGCGGAGACGCCTTAGGGCGGTCACGTGGCCGTCAGGCGCCGGTGTCGAGGTCGTCTTTTCCGTCGTGCTCGTCGTCAAGCCCGGTGAGCAGGTGGTGAGCACGATGGAGGGTAAGTCGCGAGGCACTCGTGTATTCCAGGCTGACCTCTGTAGCTGAACTTCTCTGTTCTCAGGACCTTACTGACCAACAGGTAACTGTCGAGCTTAAAAACAACCCTCCATCCAACCTCCATCACCCGGAACTCTCAAGTCTGTAGACCAGTCAGTTTTCCAGTATATGCGTACGGCATTGTTGCTGCTGAATTGTGGTGTCCAGAGTTCCTGAAAATTTGGCTCCACAACATCAAGGTCGTCGATGAGGCGAGATCCTCACATATGGTGCGTGCGTGGCAATCGAGTACTCTACTTACATCGCACACTAATCATGGACAAACGTCTTCGCTCCTCTAGATGGCGGTGAAGAGCTGCTCTATTATGGGCTCCGTAGCGCGGTGCGTGTAACTCCCCGCTGAGCATGTTGACACAACTATTTGAATGATGCCACGCGACGATGTATGTGCCAATATTCTTCCGTTCCCTCTAGTATTGACTCCAGGCCTGTAGAGATCGCAGTCCAGAAGCAATGATGTCTCTACGTTCTCGCCATACCCCTAGGCAATATGCAAGAGGGCTCTGCTACAGGTAGGCTCGTATCATCACATGTTTTCTGATGTCGCGTAGCTGCATCGTGTATCGTGCTACGCTATGAACATCCGTTTGACGACGATCTCAGAGCGTAGCAAGCTGTATCTGGTGCGTGCTGATTTCGTTGTGACCGCATCAAGTATTGCACAAGTTACTTTGGCGATGTTCTCCAGAGACAGGTATGTGCCATCCATTGAACGACGCATGTATCGACGACCAAACTATCGTACACATTGCAGATGGAACAACAAGCAAGACATACATCGAGGAAATGAAGCCAATAAGTATATATGAACATAAACTACACTGTCGAGGAAGAAACGTCCGAAACTCGAGGTGCATTGCATCCCTCCCTATGTCTGACGACCACGCCCCGCGGCCACCGCAACTTCTGCGAGCATCTCGAGCCCGCCAGTAGAAATCGATGTTGGGGCAGCCTCGAGGCATCGCGCAGCCTCTAGGAGAAGTGCGACCCCGTTGGCCTCCCGCAGAGGCCCGGGGATGACCGCGACGTTCGAACCAATTATGACTGCCGTCCCTTGGACGGGGAATTGCCCCATCTGAGGACGACGCTGGGCCCCCCGCTCTCCAGAGTTGCGCAACGCATGAGCCGGTGGCTTCCTGGTCGCGGAGTGCCAGGTAGTCCTGGCTCGAGGCTCTGCCTTCTTCACGGCGACCGTCACAACATCAACCTCCGTCTCCTCGTCCACCTCCACAGGCGCATTTTCCACATTGGCAATGGCCCCCGGACGAGGAGTAGGGCCCGTCGCGATCCCCGCCAGTCCTACTGCTGTGGTCTTTCGCCTCTTCGCAGCTCGTCTTGAAAGTTCGGAGGCCACGGTCGCTTTGTTCGGTTTCTGCTTCCTCGACGTCGAACCCGATGTCGCTCTCGATTGTCTGGTCTCAGCAGGGACGGGCATGGTGGTGGTGGTGGTGGGCGGTTCGAGGTAAGCGGGTGGTGACGCGAGTGGCGAGATTGGTGGTGGGAGGCTCGAGGTAGATGGGTGGTGGGAGGTTGGAAGTAGGCCGGGTGGTGGGAGGTTGGAAGTAGGTGGGCGGTGGTGGAAGGTGGGTGGTCGAAGGTGAGCGTCGGAGTTTCAGACCTTATATACGCGACCGCTTCTCCTTTAGCCAGAGCAGACAAAGAGAAATTGGCAAAGACTTATTGGTGCGTCACTACACGCAGTTCTCGTCGGTGTCGCTGATAGTGTGGACATGCATGCAGGATGGGGAGCAGTTCTGGTCGTCACACGAATAGGTACGAGTTAGCAGCCGATGATCCCAGGACTTCCATTACCGAACTGATATCGTACAAGGTACAGATAAGTTTACAACAAGCAGGACAGAAATAGCGATACACAGTAGGGAATCCAGTAATACAGATGAAACAAACCAAACAACCTCGTAGATCGAGCACGCATACGGGAGAACAATGACAGCGGCGACACTGTACATCGTCCTAGTCCTCAGGCTCCTTCCGCGCTCGCCGTGACCGCCTTCTGGCGGATCCGAGCGGATGTACGGGCGGGGGCCTGGGACGGACGCGAGGAAGCCTTGGTGGACTTACGAGCGGAGGCCTTTGCGGGCGCCGTTAGCTTTGCGTCCACCTTCTCAAGCTCCAGCGGTGAATCCTTCTCGGCGACGTTCGGCGTGTTGACGCGGGTGGCATCCTCCAAAGGAGTGGGCGTCCCGACAGCAGTTGTCGCAGAAGACGTACCGGCCGCGCTGGTGAGCAGGCTTGCGGCGCACGCTGGTGAGGAGCTGGACGTGCGAGCAGGGATGCAGATGCTTCCCGAAGAGGGAGGAGATGGCTGCGTCACGGTCTCTTGCGGGGCATCCTCGACGGCGTCGTTGGGTGAAGCCGCTGCCACACTCTTCTTCTCCGCCCGCCCTTTCCTCGCAGATGTAGCCTTCCTGGTGGTCAACTTCTTCGTCGCTCTCCTCGCCTTCTTCGGCCCTGGGACAGTCTTCGCCCGTGCCTGCGTCTCGGCAACCGTCTCGACATCTACCACAGCATTCGCATCCACATCGACACTCTCCTCAGCTCCGCCCGGGCCGGTCTCCTCAGCACCGTCGAGTTGGTGTGCAGGTCCGGGCTGTGCGAGTACGGCGGTATTTGCGCTCTTGCGCAGGCGCGTCGACTTCCGCGAAGGACCAGCTGGCACCTTCGGTTTCGCGATCCTCGTCCTCAGCCTCTTTGCCACTGGCTGCCCGTCGTCCACGTCTGCTGATGGCTGTTTCCTCTTCGCAGACCGCGCGGGCTTCGGTTCCTGCATGAGCAGATGCAGGTTGGACGAGATGAACTGTACAGGAGGGACGGCCTTGGGCAAGAAAGGGCGCCGGGACTCCTCGATACTCGCCAGAGCAGATGCCTTGCTCGCCCAAACCACCGACATGGGGAGGGTGATGAGCGGAGGATAGGTGTCTGGGCGAACAACATATCAGCCTCGGTTCGGGACGACGACGAAGAAGTTACTCACGTATCACCTCGTCGACGAGCTCGGCGGTCCTCTCCGCCGACTTCAGCCCCAGAACGCCCAAAATACGGAGTCACGGGGGGCGCGCATGACAGCCAGCGCGGCGAGAGCGAAGAGAGCCTTGATCGTCGAGCGTTCCAGCCCAACCATGTCGAGCGTGCCCTCGACGCTCCGATGGCACACCGCCCAGGAATCACCCCTCCCTACGATTCCAGCCTTCTCCGCATGCCACCATGTCATACACCTTCCATCGGAGGTGTGCCACGGCGACCCCATGGGACTCCCCCGGTGCCAGGACTCGGATACCTGGAGCGACCCTCTCAGACATCTGAGGTATCGTTCCACCGCCGGGTGGTTGACGGCGATCGAGCCGTCCTCCATCTCGCCTCGGGCCAGGACGCGACGAGGCGGGCTGTAGTGGTCGTCGTCGAGGTCGTCGAGCGGTGAGAACTGGTATAACGCGTGGTCGTTCTCGACCACCGGTGGTTGTGGCCGAGGACGCGGCGAACTCGCGCGACGCACCGGCGCAGGCTCGGAGCGGGCATCCGAGACCTGGTACTGAATGTTCAGGATAGACATGGTGGTTGTGATGATGATTGGGAAGTGGAGGTAGATGGGTACTGGTGGTTGTGGGGAAGGTGGTGAGGTGGAGGTCGAAGGTGAGTGGAGAGAATGAAGTGTGGCCGCTTGGACTTGACCAGCTTTGACCTCAGCCACCGACAAATCAATTACGGGCGGCTCCGGGCCGGGGTCGCGTCGACGCGACCGCGTTATTTGGTTCTGTTGACGCTATTGTTCGAGGACCTGCCTGTGGGAACAACTCGTCAAGAGGCCGAGGTCCAGCGGCTTCGCACAGGAAGGATGGCAAGGATCGCGGGAGGGCGCAGCCGAGGGGCGTTCGAAGTACTCGTCGTCCTCTTATACATCGTCGACGTCGGAGCACAAGCCGTCAGATGGCCCGGAGCCAGGTGTACAGCACAGCGAGGGACCAAGGTAAGCTAGTCTTTCACAGCGTAGAGAGTGGGCACCATCTTATTGTCCGCAAGAGCCAGGAGTACAGGGTAACCCCGCGTCGAGTGGCACATGCGCGCGGCAAGTCTTGTTGCGCCACTCAGCGTTACACAGGTTGTCTTGTTCGCTCGGAACCTCGATCAGAGGCCCGTCGATCCCCACAACTAGCTCACGGACGGCACAGGAAAGAAGTCTATTAGCCTTTTGAGGTATCTACGCAGCCGCATACGCCACAAGCTTCCACGCGAGAACCTCCGCTGATGCTTCCGTCAGACTATCATCATCTCTGCGGCTGGGCGCCGACGCCGATGTGGCTGCTACTGGCTGGTGCGTGGTGTGTCGTTCTCATGTTCGATGTGTTACTGCCAGTAGGAGTCTTTGAACGTCGAGCTCCAGAAACAGCGCAAGATACTTAGTGGTGCGCCGACGCCGCCACGTCGTCCCCGCTCTGCTGACCGCGGTAAGGTGACCATTCAATCTGTAGTCGAATACGTTGTATTGAACTTTCGCGGCAGCACAGTATCGAAGTCCGAGGGATCGACTCGATGTTGGAGGTGTCTTCCCACACCGGGTTCTGAGCCAAACTACCTCCCTCAGTCTGCCTGTGCATCCGACTCGGCTCCATGACATTCCGCCGTAACGGCTGGACAACGGGAGTCCTGTGTCTGTAGGACGTAGTTAGTCCTGGGCTGCGACTCGGACTTCAACCTATGCTCAACTGTATTCTATCGCCGGCAGCACGTCCTATATTTGGGATAGATCCCGCAGTCGACATTTGCCCGACGGTTCCCCGCTTGCGTCCTAGCCCGGTTCTGCGCCAGCCTCTCGTTGTTACGCTGAATGAAGGAAGCTAAGGGTCAAGACATACCCGAACACCAAATTGTCGGTCTGAGGGTGCATCAACACGAACGTTCGGTGATTGTGGGACTCAGCGGAGCCAACTCCTCGGAAAGCGGGATGCTGTAAGCCACGATGCAACACGGTGCTGAAGCGGAACCTAATTATTGCTACATAGCTTCGAGAGGGGAGGAAAGGCGGGCATCGAGAGATTGGAATGCGAGGCCTCGAACGCATGCTGAGCGTGCTGAAGCTACGTGCTGACGGCTGGACTTGGCTTGGATCCGGAATGAGCGCAATGATCATGCTGGCGGGAACTATCTTCCCGACGAACACACGTACACATGTCTAGGAGACGTTCGGGAAGGTACATTATTGTGCTTCGGCCACGCTGTGTCTGTCAGACGCTGGGCGACCGCGTATCACGCCCCGCATCATGAGGTATAGCATCGGAGACATACAGACCCTCGAACGTAAGCAGCACCAGCCAATCCCTTATCGCAGAACTGTGCATGCAACACGATCCCCGAGCCCCTACACCTGGTCGCCGCCCTGGAACGGTCCGGGAGGGCGTTTCAAGAGCCACGGGTAGCCCGGCGTCGGGGCCCACTGCGAGTCCTGCGATAGGCTGGCGAGGCCATCGGGCGAAGAAGCTATCTCAGAGCTCTCCGGTTGACTCTGAGGACTGCCCGCGGCGTCGTCTGCAGACGACTCGGAACGTCCCGTCTTCTGTTTCTTCCTTCCCTTCCCGATCCTATGGTCCGTCGCCCGCACGTTGACCGGAGCTCCTGACAGCGACAGATGCTGTTCCTGGGTGAGAAACGAGCGAAAACGGTGCGGGTAGAACCCAGCCAGCGCGGCTCGCGAGAGTGCATACCTTCGTCAGCGTGGTTGACCCGGACAGGCCTGGGAAGGTTTTCGTCGACCAAATTCTGAACACGCCGCCGAAGCAGCTCGCGAGGACGGGGATCCTGTAAGACAGTCCATCGTCCGCTGTCGTCCTTGTGTAGACGTCGGAGATGGTATATCGCAGTGTGAACGTGCCCTCCTGTCGAACGGCAAGGTCCTGTCGATGACGGTGACACGGTCGCGATATCAGCTCACGGCAGGGGACGTTGACGATAGCTGCACGTACGCTGAATACGAAAGCCAGGGCTTCTCGATTGTGGTGGCAAATCGCCACTGGGGTCGCGATGCGCGCTCCTGCCAAGATGCTCGTCGAGTTGGTCGACTCCGTGATTGGGTAGCTCCCGTAGTATGCGACGATGTCGGAGTTGTCCCACGTGCTCGCAGATGTTCCAGGCTCCTATTAAAGATACAGTTTGTGATGGGCAGTCAAGAGGACAGTCATGAGCTGTGAGCCTCACCAGCCATCCCGGAACCGGTCCAGGTGTGGGCATTGCGAATCTGCCGTCTTTGTCAGTATGATCGTTGTGGCGTTGTGGACGAACAGACACGTACGAGACCGGTAGAAGCAGCGGGAACGGTGGTGGGCCGCTCGTCGTACTTGCGAAGGGGCTCGGTGTGAAGAAGTGCGACATCGCTCGTTCTTGTGTATTGCCATCGAAGCCTGCTTCGACGACAACGGGGAAGAGGTCAGCTTGGCATACCAGACCAAACGTCAGTGTGTCGCTATCCACCGTCTCAGCCACAACAGCCACCCGAGCGCAGGGACGGGGCTGCTCACTCATAGTCCAAGATCTCCTGCTCGTACTGTCTTGGCGTCCCGGCTTGAATAACCTCGAAGAAGCGGACTTGAACGACGGGAGGTGGATCAAGGGCCGTTTGTCCTTCCGAGCGAACCTGGAAGCCATGTCACTACAACAGTAAGCTGGGACCCCGCACACGACCTTCACGCACTTTCTCCCGATGTCCGCCTTTTGTATCTCAGCAGCGGACGTGCGAACGGTCTTGCCGGCGAATGGGCCGTGGGTGAAATAGATGGGCCCGCCAACAGTACTGGGACCTACCGACAAGGGCACCTAGTACGTTGAACGAATAAGGGGAATTGCGCGAGATCATGGAAAAAGGTTTGCGTACCGCATACGGGCCTTGATCAGGCCTCAGCGACATTGAGTGTTTGGGGTACGAGAGGATGGGACGGTCGTTATCGAGGGACGTCTGCGGCACTCAACGACACTGGGCAGGGTTAGAAGCTCACCGGCCTCGCAAGTGAATCATGTTCTAGAGCTACAGGTCAGTCATGACGCATAATATGTGGCGTGGAAGATGCCCGCAGTGGCGGAATCCGTCTACACACCTCATTGCATCAATCGCGCAGACGAGCTTGACTGTTGAAGTTCGAAGCTTCGTAGTCGAGTACTCCGGGAGCTTCATGAGCCGGAGTCCAGATGCTCGGGATTGTTTGTAGAGATACACAGCTGAGAAGGAGAGTTCGACCAAACAACGACAGCTGACTGAGGGCAAAGTGGAGAAACATGATTGTGGCGGAGTTATGTCGAGCCGGGTGTCATTTAGAAGCGCCGATCGGCTGCAATACAAACGTCAATAAGTTGTATAATCTACAGTCACGACCCCGAGAACTTCCTGAGCCCTCCAACTCGCAAGCAACTGCGGCGACGTGCCTCTAGAAGCTGTGCATGACATTACTGGGCCAGAAGAACAACTCTACAGGCACCTGTCCTGATATACCCTCCAGAATGCGCGCTCGTCGTCTAGAGGACACGTACCAAACGCTTCGCCGTCTGTGAAGGCGGCAGTGTCAGGTCGGGCTGACATAGAGTCTGCGGACGTGGTTCCTGGCGTACAACCTCCTCGGCTTCGTGACGGGCAAGCTGAAGCTCCCTTTTCCTCTCCTCGGAACATGGACTGCGGCCGTTCAGTCCGCGAAAGGTTCGTGTGACCACCATCCCCGCTCATGCCGGAAGGGGCCTAGGTCTTTCGCTGGACTCCCGGGGAGGCAGACAGTCTAGACAATCGCGGGGATCGCGGCGACCTAGTCCTAACTTGGGCCACATTATCGCTGGCTTCTCCCAGCTGCCGCATCGCGGCATCTTCGTGTTCGGATGCGGCTCCACGAAGGGGCTCTTCATGGCATTCTGTTGACTGCGTGTTGTAAGGCCGAGGAGGGTGCTGCGACTTTGTCCGCGGGCTTCTTGTAGGTCAGGAGCCCGACTCTAGATACGAGGTCGATCATGGAGCAGAAGATCAGCGACAGGGTCCAGGACGGGTACGCGTCGTCCTCGTCGTTGAGATTCTGCATGACTTACTAGGGAATCCAGGAACCTGCGGGAACCCATGAGCCGACTGAGTCCAGAGTGTGAAGAATACCAGAGACGTACCCAAACCCCGTACAGACACCGTGGGACGAGTACCACGAGCGGGGAGTCGGAAATTGCCAATCACTTGTTCAAACGTATGGGAACAGTCCGAAGAAGCGACGAGTCGACGACGTACGTATATATTTCAGGTGTTCGGTAACACGGGTATTGACGAGGGTAGACGAGGCGCATACACACCTCGCATGGAGAAGTACGTGTGAGCGCAGGCAGAGCGGCGACGTGATTCCAACGTCTTCTCTGGCAGAGAAGACGTCTGATGCCCGAAGCGGATGGATAGTAGACCAGGGAGAAGACGAGCCACATATTCCAGAGGTTAGACCCCTCCGCGACTTCTGACACACTAGAAGCCACCGGGCGCAAGATCTTGTACGCATCGACACAGCGATCCCTCGAGAGGACAACGCCCGCCACTCTCCGGGGGTCCGGCGTATGTTTGCATATGTCTGCGCGGATTGTCTGCGTGGATGCTACTAGTAGAGCCACCAAATGGCCGCCGGAGTCATTTGCGTGGAAACTCGTCATAACATTGTCTGTGGGAAGTTCACGGCGTTCTCAATGCATACGGCAGACGCACGTCAGTCCTCCTCGGGAGGGCACGCTGGCGACGTAGGACAGCCATATGCGCAACGTTCGTCGCTGCTACCCACCCGCGTTGTTCTTCAGTCCACCGTGCACCGTGCACCGTGGCCCCGCATCCCGCAACCATCGCAGACTTGCAAACGACGTCCTTCCGAAGTCACGGAGAGCGTTGCCACTCACATACACAGTATCATTCCGAGCCGGTCGTAACCAATTGCCAACGACGGGCGAAGTTGAGAATTGCGCGGGTCCGCACCTATTAATCTGATCATCAGAGGTCAGCGCGCTCCGAGGGCGCATATATGCACTGTACTCACCTAGTTCGGCTGCATCAACATGAGTGCAGAAGCGTCCCACGTCGAAATCAAGATGATAAAGGTGATGCCAATCATGAATGCTTTCAAAATTTATGGGGCTTGCATGGGGGCGGCATGGCGGAGGGCCGGAGGCGTCCATCGTGCAGGTGTCCATAGACAGAACACAGAGTTCAATGTCTAGACGAGCAGCAGCAGGGGAGCGATGTTGTCCGCGTCGTCTCAGTCGTTGTCCGCGTCGTCTCAGTCGTTGTCCGCGTCGTCTCAGTCGTTGTTCGCGTCGACTGAGTCGTCGTGCTCGCTGTTTCGCACTGGCGCTGGACCGGCTGTTCCCGGGCGCCCAATCACACTAGCGCCTGCTGCACACTCCGAGGAGGCCGAGCTTGGGCCGAGCTCCAGAACGTTGACTTGTTTTCTCATCTGGCGATAGCCCCACAGTACACGTTCATACTGTACTCAAGACTTCCCCGCGATGGATTACGATGAGGAATACGACCAGATCTACGTCAAAGATGAAGCAACATAACAACCTCGACGACTCGGAGTTCAACTTGGATACGACGACACCATATGCATTCACGAGGGGGTGATTGACGTGAACCAGCGAGGTGTGTGACTTCCCTGCTGAATCCTCTCATGGACCCTTCACTCACCCCATGACTCGCAGTGGCCGGAAGCGTAGCAAGTCAAGCTTTCGGACTCCATATCGCCGAACGAAGTAGTATGTATGGTTCACCAATCGTGTTGGCGGTCACCCGGGATGAGGACGGCGATGCTGCGTGGACGACAAGCGGCAATAGTTCACGTTCATTCAGAAATCTTTCGATCGACTGGCAGGTAAGAATCTTCCTAGATTCCATGTACGGTGGCGAGTGCCTCCGAGTCCTATCTCCTCCCATGGACGACGACTACTTACTATGTCCGAGCGTGTGGCCATGCAGTGCGTTCTTGAGCGGCCCTACGGATGCCCCGTGTGGTCCAGTACAGATATGACATGCACGAACACCAAGCAACCATGTCTGGGATATCCGACCAACTGGCGACGGACGCTTATGAGACGAGCGGTAAGCGGCATACCGATTGGGCAGCTCCGATATAGTCGAGGACTCCAGGAATGAGGAGAATATGGTTTGCTCCAGCGGTGGGAGCTGCGGAGTCCCCTGCGCCAAAGTCGAGAGCTGATCCCGGAGCGAAGGATGATGAGAACGAGCGCGAGGGGGACACGGATTGGTCAACCTGGGAGGCCGTATTGAAATATCGCGCTGGAGACGCACCGGTAAATCAGATTGAGAGCGAGGAGGCACACATGGAAGAGCCGTCATATAGGGTACCGAAAGGCGCGGTTGAGAAGGCCACAGAGGCGGGCGAAGCAGCCACGGTGAGGATAATGACGACGACGACGATCATCGGTGACGATGGTGGAGACCCGGGTGAGAAGAAAGGCCGGCGTGGGCGACAGAAGAGGATCGGCGTCGGTCAATACGACGACCACGCATGCTCCAGTCTCTGTATGTTATACCCTTGTCCTGTTCATCATCACACAAATGCATAGTCATGCATATGTCCTTTAGACCAGGTCATCGATGTCTCTGTCAACCCAAAGACGCGCTGTCAGTGGAAGGTCCCGAGAGGGTCCCGAGCCATGAGGTCGGTGTGGCAGTGACATCCGGCCTAAACTTGAACATGACTAGGGCATCTGCAGCTGCGCAGGTACCGTACTTATCTCACTCCTGCAAGTTGGTGTTCTGTCCGTTATTGACAGCCATGCAGTCTCAGATCTCAGTCCTCGCCGGCGCCGTCCCAGACTAGCCTTCATTGCCTCTTGCAGCGTTCTCGGAGCTCTATATCTACTCTCTGACCCCCTTCCGCCTCGCTACTGACCTGCGTCCGAACTCCCCAACTCCGTTGCGCCGACCTCGTACGCCATGACATCGGACTCTGGACTCCTTCCCATCGACTGTTCGCTTATAGACTTCGACACTACAGAACTCGAGAGCATCCTCGGGCTCTCCCCGACAGCTTCAAGTTCTTTCACCGACACTAGCTCTGCTTCCCCAGCGACGTCTCGGGCCTCAGATGACAGGCTGTTCCAGGCGAGTAATTACCAGCAGCAGCAGCAGCAGCAGCAGCAGATCTTCTGCTGACTCCCGTACGTTCAAGGGCCGCGCCTCTCGAAGGAGAATACGTCCAACGATCGACCTAGCACCGGGGCAACCTCCCACGATGCGTGGCAACCCTCGTATCCGTGTATTCGTGGCTTGCTACCAATGGTAAGGTCCCAGCGACTCATCGTAGAGACGGATTTGCACCGGTTGTATATACGATCCTGACAGCTGCCCCAGCAGTATGCCGAGCATCCGCGCAGGCGGGTACGGGCATACTGCTGGTACAGGTGATTGAAACCGTTCACCATGAAAATCCAGCGCCATGCATGCTGACTCGATGATGGCTCGTCGACGATCGCATTTGCCCACCGCAGCGGACCGTGCACGTGCTTCCCGTGCCACGCTTTCTCTTACACATCCACATCCACATCCACGATCCACATGCTGTCGTCGGACTTCGCTAACAGCTTCCACCATAGCCGTGCGCGAAAAACGCGCTGTGACGGCGCGAAGCCCGTATGTCAGAACTGTCAAAGGCGAGCCCGGGCCTCGGAGACGGATCAATGCAGGTACGACTCGAGGCCGAACCGGCGAGGACGGGGACGGGGCGGGGCTGGAGGTCGCACCGCGCAAGAATCGTCGAAGGCACCGTCGACGCGCAGGCGGAGTGCGGACGAAAGTCACGATCGACGCAGGAACTCCCGCGAAGACGCTGCCGACTATGTACAAGCACCTGAAGAGGAGGACCCGCGGCCTCCAAGACTCGATTTGTCGGAGTATTCCGAGTCTGACGTGAGTTGTTGTGGTGTGGCATCTCGTTTCGACTGCTGACTGTCGGCTCTATAGGTGATGATGTGGGACTTGGACAAAACGCGACCGGCCCCGCTGCTCCGCGATTACCGCGTTCCCATGTCGACAGAAGACTCACAGTTGCAGGTCAAGTGGGCGACTGCCAACCAGGACGAGCAAGAGCCCTCCATCCCTGCCCGGCCCGGCACCCAGTTCGCGCGCGAAACCTGGTGGGATGCTCTGATCGCCTTCTACGCTACTGAGCGCGATCCTGGCGAGGTTGACATAGTCGTCGTCTCGGAGTCGCTATCCCTGGCCCAGCGGAGCACCGCACTAAACACGATCATAGCCGACCTAAAGGCGCTCCTGCAAGCGTCTCCATGCTGGGTGAGCTTCCTGCATCTCCCGCGTTTCTTCGACACCCTCTTCGACCCCGCCCGACGGAGCTCCTGCCAGCCCAGTCTGCTGCTGAGCGCACTTGCTCTTGGCGCGTTCTTGCAGAGTTCCGAGGCCGAAAATGGCGCGCGAGGAAGGCAGAAGGCGTTGAAGCTCCTGGAACTGGCGCACGGCGCCCTCGACGGCGCCCTAGCCACCGGGTGGGTCGACATCGGGCTTGCACAGGCAGCATTGGTGCGTGCGCGACGTGTGTCTTTTGAATCACTGATGTTGAACGAGGCATGTCTTCAGCTCATCGTCTACTTCGAGATGCAGTCGCATCCTCTGCAGTCCGTCGCACGGTCCCGGTCAGCCATATTGCTGGTGGACTCGCTGATGAGACTGTTCTCCCTCGCAACCGTGGACGAAGGCATCAAGCCCCGAGGTCGCTCGCCCTTCACGCGTCTGCGTCCCACAGCCACTCATGCGGGGTTCAATCCCGCCGCGCAGACACCCTTCTTCACCCCGCAGATGGCGCCGAACGACTACCGCGTGGATGTGCAAGTACCCGCACGATCTGGTCTTGGTGCCACCATCGCCGCGAGCCTGTCCTCTGCGAGCGCCGACGGCGGGAACACAAGCAGCTCGTCTGCGCCCGGCGACAGCTCGCATGGATGCAATTGCCTCGCCCTCTCGCTCGGCACGAGTTGGCCGTCGATGCTCGAGTTCTCACCGGCTTTCGCTTCGACGATACGCTGGCCCGAGGGACTAGCGGAAGGAGACTTCAGACGAGAGGAATGCCGGAGGCTTGTCTGGGCTTCGGTTATGGTGATTGGGAACCTCCACGCATACATCGCGTCGATCCCAGGCTACAACGCGATAGACAGCGGGAGCCTGTTCGTCCGAGAGCCCGAGAATGTGAGTGTGCCTCTTCTTCTCCAGCTCGTCTCCACCTGCATATTTGTGTCCACGCTGATGTGCATTCATGCGGACCCATACTTAGTTTGCCTTGATGCTTCCAGGGAGGCGCTCGCGGCCGCAGGTACGACCGTCGAGCCGGATGACATGTGGACGCTGGCGATGCGCACGATGCTCCTCCTGCACGTCTGCATGCGTGTGCGGGAGACCAAGGGCATCAAGCAGGCGGACCGTGCGCAACTCGGGGTGCAAGCATGGCTTGAGATCGACGACCTTGAGCGGCGGCTCGCGCGGCACACCTGCAACCTCGACGCGTCCTTTGGATATCAGGTGAAGGAGCTCCTCTTCGGGTGAGTCCTAGTTCTTATTGCATTGCTCCTTCGCACGGAGGAGGGCGTTGAGTGTGCTCGCGCTGACATGCTCGGCTTGTCGTAGTATGCGGATGTTGGCCTCACACGAATTCCGCAACTTCATCCCGCAGGTCACGACGTAAGTGCTGCTCCCTTCTCCATGTGAACATATGTTGTCATGACGGGTCCTGATTCACGATGATGTTCCGCCCCCACCGGTCATATGCAGCACAGGAAGCATGGTGTTCTACCGCGACAAAGCTGAGGACTGGCGTAAGTCATCCCATCCGAGTCGTCCGCTCACCGGAATTTGACCGATCTCAATGCAGTGCGATACGTCGACGAATGCGACACCTGGGTCTGGAAGACATTCAGTATGCCAGTGGAGAAAAAGTCGCCCTCGCGTGATGCGAACCGCAAGTCGGCCCTCATCTTCTGGTATATTGCCAACATCCGGAGGTCAGTCGCGCCCTTCCCGTACGACGCATTGGGAGTCAGTCGCTGTTATGCTCACATATCTCCCAATTCAGGGCGCTCACACTATGGGGAAACGACCACGAACTGATGTACGGACTCGAACTGTCGAAGCGATTCGCAAAACACGCCGAGTACCTGATGCTATTCTGGCCGAACAGATGTACGTTTTGCGCCCGAGACGCTGCTTTCTGTCTCTTCCCAAGTAGTACCGAAGGCTAACGAGTGTACACGCGTTACAGGTGTGCAAGAGGTCTGGCAGGGCGTCCGTATGCAGCTGGTCGCGGCCTGTCTCGAGGCTGGGATTCCACCGCCATCAACCAATTTTCCCCGAATTCCAGGCACCTCCGCATAGCCGCTTTGACGCCTCCGTGATATCTGACCACGCCATCGCTTGGGCTGGCGTTCAGCAACGACTTGGAGGCGACGTCACCTGCAACAGAGTCGACCACTGGCAGTGAAAGGTCAGGCTCAAAAATAGTCTCGACGACGGACCGGCTCGGACTCAGGATAGAGGTGGAGAACCGCAGGAGGGTGGTGCATGGCATCGGAGAGAAGGTTGGACCCTCTGTCTCATCACACTAACTCACCCGTCTGTTGCCTTGCCGAGTCGCCTGAGCGCGCTTGCGGTTCGTCGAGAAATCCCTAATCTATCGTTTTCAGGTACAAAATTATGACATGTCTATTCAGGTGGCATGTCGCATTACTATGCTAGATAAGCGAAAAAGACTGATCCTGCATCGCAGTAAGACTGCGTGGAGGACACGTCCGTCCAGGTACAGTCTTGACAAGACCAGCTCACGCCATCGACACGCACTACTGTTGTCACAGTGTCGTCCAGGGCACTGGGATCCGGGACAGATGTTGGTCATCCGTACGAACCACCGGATGGTCTCGGCACGCACCTTCGTAGTTGTCTCGTTTACCGCGACCCCCAACATGTCCAGCAAGGTTCGAACTGCACGCCCGCCATCTCCGTTGTTGTACACTGGTCCTACACGCAGATTGAGACAGCTGCCGTCCTATGTGTGGGAGTTAAGACCGTGTTAATGTGGAAAGTAAGAGACGCTCACATCCAAGCTTGCCCAGAGCTCTCCGTCCGGCAGTCTACCCAGTGAAACATGTTTATAAGGCTGTTCCCTCGCCTCCAGATGTCTTAGCGTGTAAGGTTCTGGAATGTCGGATCTCGGGTTCGTGCAGAAGTCGATCGTGGGACCTGGATGTCTGGGGCCTCCGAGCTGATGTATCTTGCTGAACTCGTAGAATATGATTGCGCCATGCTTGTCTCTCTAGTAACGGGGGACACGTGAATGAATCACCACAGCGAGTCAAATCGGGGACATTACTTACCTGCGCGTATCGGTGCCATCCTTCGGCACATGGCGGGAGGCCACCGCCACTTCTCTGGATATGTCTGAGCAGCGAGGCGGAAGGGCTCTCTTGACGTGTAACCTTGCTGCATCGCTTCTCAGCATGGCCGTTCCACGGTGACCACTTCAACAGCTGTCAGTCAGTGTCGCAACAGCGCACGTTCCGATAATGACCTACCAGATATGCCATTAGTAGTGCACAGGGCCTAGGACTACAGTAGAGTTGTACTTGGGGACGACTCCAAGGTATGTTTCAAGGTCGCCACAGACTATATAGTCCTCGGCTCGCCCTACTGCGTGGGTTTGCATCCCGACAACCGCTCCAGCTCCGGACGGAATCTGTGTTTGTGACGCCTGTCGCCTCGTACACGCCCTCGCCGCGGTGACTCGGGAGCGGAAGGGGCGCAACAGCGCCGGGGTCCCGGCCGTCGGGCAAGTTGAGGCGAGTGAGCATTAGTTGAATAGCCTCTTGAGGCCGCTTCTTATGGGCTTGTATGTTTTGATGCCACTCAAAGCAGGATGGAAAGATGTGTCGTTGCCCGGGCGGGAAAATCGGACGTACCGGTGATGTGGCTGGACGCAAGCTGGACGCGCCCGGGCAGACTTACAGTACTGTCCTTGTAGTCATCTGTGGCTCTGTGCTGCAGAGGAGAACTGAATGGGCAGACAGAGATCGTGGCGGCAAGCAGTACTTGGAAACACAAGAGGCGGAGCGCCAAAGAGGCCACAAAATACTCTTACGTAATACACAGGCTGGTCATCTTGGATCGCATTACTACCCTCTTGTAACCTTCCCTCCTCCTCCATGCGTGCCTCCCAACTGACTTCACTACTTCATGCCCACCGTGGAAGAGCACACTGCGTGGGAACTTGAAAGCTTCAGTATCGCTATCGGCAGAGATCTCGCTCCCAGTACGCCAGCAGCCACTAAGCAGGCTCTCCGCTCCGTTGCTCAGCAATGCGAGGGATATGCACATACTACACCAGCGGTCGATGCCTCCTTGCGACAGGCTCAAGTAGGTTAATTGAGGTTCGCACACTTGCTGTATGGCTGACGATCTACTCTGAAGCTCCTCTTGCCAAGTCAGAAGCTGTCGCAACGACGAGCATGCACCAGAGACACTATGCCAAGAAGACCAGGTACATACGTCCGACGGGGTGCCACGGAGCCTTGCCGGCTGTACTCGAGTACTCACCAGTATTTGCAGCTCCCCCGCAACTTCACCTGTCGAACCCAGCAGTGGCATTCCCACCGAAGCAGAGCGGTACATGAGTAGATTCTTCAACCCGTCGGACACGTATCTCAGAAGCCACCGAGCATCAGCAACTCCGGCTCAGACTAGCGCCTCCGCCCGACTGACCGAGCGCGAGCGCAGGAGGTTCGCGGCCATGGTCGTTTCCGCTGCCGGTGTGGAAGAGAGCGCTCTGGGAACTGACGCATACTCTTCCACTGCCACGTCCCCCGACCCTCGAGATGCGACGCCCACGGAACCGAAACGGACGTCGAAGATGACAACGGAGTCGAAGAAGATGAAAGCGAAGACGCAGACGAAGAAGACTGAATCGAAGAAGACGGAGTCGAAGTCAAGCACGTCCGATGAGACGGGCCAGGAGTAGGAGTTACGGATGCAGGGTCTCTAGCAGCTGAGTGACGCGGTCGACTCATGCGCTTTCGATGAGACTATGTAAGGATTGGTGACCATGCCGCTTGGAGCTTCCTGGTCCGTTGACCGTGAGTCGACATCTGTGAATATGTCCGAAGTACTTGATCGCAGGCTAGCACAGTGGAATTTACCTGTATAAGAACATGAATGGACACGCATTCAACCATCAGCTCGCAGGATGCCTCAGCCTCCTCCGCGTTGACTCGCGTGTCCACTAGGTTCTTGGTGCGTCTTTGCAGTTACCTTGAGAATTTACTCGCCGAGGAGAAGGAGAAGTGCCTGAGCTCACGCGTCCCTCGCGCGCAGTGTAAGTACCTCCAGCACCGTTCCAGCCGCAGTCGTCGTGTACGGTGTACGTGACTATAGTCCGGTCTCAATTCACGACTGTCCACGGACTGACAAGCTTGGATAGGGAGCGGACTCGATTTCTTCTTGGAAGCCACAATAAACTTACGCGCCGGTGATGATAATTGAACAGGCTCAACCGACGAAAGAATCCCATAATCAATCAACCATGTATTGAGTATCGCTGCAACAGGCAGGAAAGTAGTGTACTGGCAGTGTACGTCGTCCGGTGCCTATGAGTACGCAGACCGTCTACAGGTACAGTATTGATGAAGTACCAGGTTCGAGGTCATTACTCGGGTCTCGCCGAGAGCTCGCAGCTCAGGTAGTAGTGCTAGGGGCAGGTACTACGGGCGCCGGATATGAACGCTCTTGTCGACCGTGGCGGCGATTTCTTCATAAATATTCAATTCCACGGGCGCAGACTTCATGCCCTGCAAGATCTCCAACGCGCCCACACTGTCCCTGATCTTCTGAAGCTCCTCGGGTGGGAGCGTCGAGGCATAACTGTCAGGGGTGTACACCGTCTTGAAAGGTCTTCCAATCGCCTGCCTAGCCGTCGTGAGCGCCGATATCTCGGCCCCGGCCTCCTGCTTGTTGAAGTTCAGGTACTCCAGGTTCGGAAGGAGGACGGGGCGCACGACCTCCCGGTCGCCGTTCTTCTCCTTCCACGACCGGAGGTAGGCGTCCGTCTGCGACTGCGTCCAGTACTGGGTCGGGTCCTGGCTGAACACATCCAAGATGAAGCGCTTCGCGCCGACGACCTTCAGCATCTTGATGCGCGGCATCGACTCCAGCCGGCCGCCCGCGTGGTCTCGTCTGATTTCGTGACATACAGCGTGTCAAGCAAGAGCAGCTGCAGCTCCGGGAACAGACCCGTCATCGCGGCGAACATCCCGCTGTAGTCCTGCCCGCCCAGACGGACGAGCGACAGCACCATGAGGCGTGGGGCGTGGAAGTGGTTGAGGATGTATATAGAGAATGGGCAGCCCACATCCCCAATGAGGAGATCGCGGAGGTTGGGCATCACCACGCGACGGATACCGGCGACAGGCTGCACTGGCGTCCACCGCGGACCGGCGGCGGAAAGGGCGAGGTTGAAGAGTCCAGATGACACGTGGAGCATCTCGCTGAACTGCTCGGAGGTGTGACAGGACGGAAGGGTCATCCTGCGGAGGTCCACCGTGTGGAGGTTCGTCGGACGGAGCTTGGAGAAATCAATGGACACTCCGTCAAGACAAAGCCAGCGGAGCTTCGGAGTGGGATGCACGCTGATCGGGATGGGAGAGTTCGCCTGCTTGGGCGGCCACAGGTAGGGCTTGGCTGAGGTTCGATGGACTTCGTATCGTTCCAGGAGCGTAGGAGGGCCAGCAGTTGCGAACCGGTTCATGAAGTGCTCGACCAGCTCGATCGACTCGAGCTTCGCGAAGAGGGTGCGAATGTGCGAGATCTTGGGCAGAAGGGCGTCCAGGAGGTGGTCGAGGTGTCCAACGGTCATAGGAGGGCACTCCTTGCCTGCTAGGATCCTGTGCTCCGTGTCGCCGAAACGGACGTCCAGAGGCGAGGCACCCGCGCGCTCGAGGAAGGTGAGAGATAGCTGCCATGGGTAGACGTCGAGGAAACAAATGGAGCCCCAGAGACCCTGGTCAGCAATCGCGACCTTGCGGAAGCGCCTGCAGGTCGTGGTAAGGGATAGTCGGGTGTAGTTGGCCTCGAAGGGACCTGGCACGCTCCAGACAACGTATTGGAAGATGGAGGTGAGGATTTCAGTAGGAAGCTGGCGGATGGGGAAATGGCGCCAGATCATGAGCTTGCGCGTCATGCGGGCACGGTAGAGGGACTTCAAGACTTCAAGACTGACGCGGCCAAGCTGCTTACAATGTTCCTCGAGTTGTTGGATGCGTGTGTCAATCATCCGCAGGCGGTCTCTAAACTCTTGTTGGGTCACGCCGCTGAACACGCCGTCTGGTGTAGGCTCCGGGTTCATACTCAAAGCCTGACGAAGAACCTCGTCTGTCCGCCAGAATGCGAATATGTGTTTCGGAGGCCAGGTCAATTGGGGAGGCGTGCTGGACGAACATGCATCAGCATCACAGCTATCATGAACCGAGGGACATATGCACACCCGTAGATGACGCGAGGCTGATACACAACCTGCCATTCAGCCATGTTTCAAGGAAGGAGAGGTACGCTGATGAGTGGCGAGGAGGAAGATGCGCGAGGAATTGGAGGGTACGGGTCCAATCAGTGGGTTCATGTAGGATAGCGGACGGCTGCATTGACCGTGGTTAGGTGGTTTGGGTTGGAGGGCCAATGCGTTTGTTCCAAAATGCAGCGTGCAACGCGACAAGCGATTTTGATTGCGCAGTTGGGCGGGAAATGCAAGCAAAGAGGCATTAATCCTCCTATTAAGCCCGTATAAGTTCCATGGTCCATCACCCGGGGTTCAAAATAGATCTATCCACTTACCGGCTCGAGTGGCGACCGCGTAATCCTGCGTCTCTGGGACAGTGCATTCGACCACGCCCGCCACCAGCATGTGCTTTCAGTGGCCTGAGCTAAGTAGCCTGCACTCTTGAGCAAGGTATGTCCACCTGTAAGCAGGCAGCAGGATCGGTACGGCGTACCTGGAAGTTCGCTGTCCGAACGCAATGCGGACGAGTTTGCAGTTAGTATGGTGGTTGTCTCTGGCAGTGATACTTGAGCTTGTAAGTATTATTAGGGGTCATCTGCATCTTCTATCACTCCTTCTCGGGACCTCCTTGTTCCAGCGCAGAGCTTGAAACTCCTCCTTCGAAACATCCGAGTCTCTGCCGCGGTCACCAGACGGACAATCTCAATCCTGCATGTGGGGCGGTTCCTGCCGGAGGGAGTGATTAGCCGGTGCGCACAGTGATCGTGTCGTATAGGGTGAACTCGGGATGCCGAGTACGTGGTGTAATCAAGGTGGCGAGAGAAGGCGAGAGCGAAAGCGAAAGCGGAAGCAGAGACGCCTGCGCGAAACCGACTCGAAGTTGAACCGCCACGTGCCAGGTTCAACTCCTAAGTTGCCGCACGCGAGAGTCGAGCTCTTTTGTCCGCTGCCCTCATATGGCGCCCTCCATATGTTACTGTATGCTTTGACTCACGAGAGCTCCGTATGCACATCAGCGTGAGTCGAGCCACGGGGACGAAACCCAACGCCATGTTCTATCAATGCGAACTTTGTCTGACAGGGAAGCATGCAAGCACAGCGCCGCACCACCACCACGTTCCTGTATCGCGTCGAGGCTTCGTACGACGACGAACTCTCGTCCTACCTCTCTCTACCTCATACCCACCTTTTCTCTGCTTCAGTACCTTCCGTCGTTCTCCGGATCGCCTTTCTACTTCGTAACATCGTTGAGGTGCGTGATCCCTTTTGATGCCAGCCGACTTATCGGTCCGTGACTCCCAATGCACAGAACTTCACATGTGGCTCCTCAGTACTGACCGCGCCGAGCTCCACTACTTCCCTACCCCAGAGGACGTCCCAGATAGCTACGCAGCCTTCTCTCACGTCTGGGCGCACTCGGAGCAGTCGTTCCGGGATGTCCGGGAAATCCAGAACATGTGCGCCGAAGATGACACGAATCCTCGCGACTTCATGTCAGAGAAGATCAGGAGGTGCTGCCAGTTAGCCGAGACTCATGGCTTCAAGTGGGTCTGGATCGACTGCTGCTGCATTGACAAGACGAACGGCGCCGAGCTTTCTGAGGCCATAATCTCCATGTATCGCTACTATTCCCTCGCAAGGATCTGCTACGGATTCCTGCCGGATGTCCCTCACTTCCACGATATTCATCACGACGACTATCACACGAGGATCCTGTCACAAAGTGTATGGTTTCGTAGAGGCTGGACACTCCAGGAGCTCATCGCCCCGCGACATTTCGTCTTTCTCTCCCACGACTGGCGGGTCTTAGGAGATAAGGCCGACTTTGCCGAGTTATTGGAAGAGCATATCGGCATCCCTGCGACGCTCCTGCGGCTTGAGGTCAGCCACACAGACTTCAGCATTGATCAGCGGATGTCTTGGTACTTAAGTCGAAAGACGACGCGGCTGGAAGACGACGCGTACTGCCTGCTCGGACTCATGGATGTACGAATGCAACCACTCTACGGCGAGGGCAAGAACGCATTCTGCCGACTGCTGGAGGCGATAGTGAAACAGCGCGCACAAACCACCCTCTTTGCACGGGGCGGCTTCAAGGCATTGGAGGATGACATCGATGACGTGCTGCCGGGGCCGATTCATCCAACTCATAACGTGACGCGCGTACCAGGGTCTCTATGCAGTTCAGACACACTATCCTCGCCTCCCCATGTATCCTTCATCACCGTCATTGACTGCTCACCGGTCCCTCCTCACTGTTCCGGCGACTCTGGCATGGATCACTCACGTCTTCCTATCGACATATGCGAGCTCATCATCGACGCCTGCTGTGATGATCCCATCCGTTTTTCCCATTACGAAACCCTCAGAGCCTGCGCGCTCAGCTGCTCTGCCTGGACCATCCGTTCCCGTTGGAACCTCTATCGCCACGTATGGCTCCCGTCCTCACACACCGCGGACCTCCTCGAACGCACACTGAGGACCCTGCCACACTTAGGATGCTTCGTGCGCCGACTAACGGTGGGCCGCGATGGCTCCGAGTCGAACCTTCGGCGTGACGTCTCGTCGCAGTGCATAACATTCGCTCGATTGATCTTCTTGCGACTCTTCGAGAACGTCCGATCCCTCGACTTCTACACGGATATCTTACATGACGTTCCTCAGTATCATTGCCTGCTGCGGAGCTTTCCTATCACCGAGCTCAACCTCCTTCTCCAATGGGGAGGTGAAAAGGGACGGTGCTCTCTCCGTAACAACTTCCGGCTCATATGGTCGTTGCTGAAGCTTCGGTCGTGCCGAATATGGGTTGTAGGTCCCCAGCATGACATTTACGACTACAACCGAGCCATAGACATGATCGAGGCCCTCGCAGCGAAGAGGAAGGAGCTCGGGGTTCCCAAGGCCCTCTGCCATATTACTACTCTCAGTCTGCACTTCCTCGCAGTGACGCCAACAGTACGTGGACGCGCTTTCTCTTGGGATCTACAGTTCGCGCTGACGTTGAGCCGCCGCAGTCGATGAGGTTCCCGCCCGAGGGAGCATTTGGCCGGTCAATTCGTCACTTGGAGCTTCATTTCGAGGCATCCGGATCCGGGACATGGCGCCTTGCAGACTTCTCTCCCATCATCCGTTGTCTTTCCGGCCTGGACGACCTGCGCTCGCTCCATCTCACACCGAGTCTCTTTCCGACTCGCAAACAAAATCTGACCGCAGTCAGTCGGACTCTGCTTCCGTCCTTCCTGTCGGCGATCCCGTCGCCGTCCAGTTTCACGTGCCTGTCCATAGATGTGGACTTAGGCCCTTCCCCATCGGTTGACAAGTTCGATGACCTCTTCGCCGTGGAGACGAAGGCAGCGCTGGAGAGCTTCCCTACACTCCCTGGGTTCGATTTGCGAGTGGTAGGGGATGGGAGCCAACTTAGGCAGCTGTTGTCAGCAAAGGTTCGCAAGTGGATGCCACAATTGGAGCACAGCGTCCGAGTCGTTACCCGTACGTGATGATTGGTCGCTTCTTCAACTGTCGATGTTCTAATCCAAGTGCGGCGGCATCGCATTGAAAGGCTTACAGGGCTAACGCAGTGAACTTCGAGCTGAATTTGTGGCATTTACTCGACACTGCGATATCATACAGGAAGCCTTGGCCGCCGGGTCGGCATGGCTCAGGTAGCAGTCTTGTGCAATGAGTCCAGGAGTAGCGTTTGGAGATGTTCGTGCTGTTCATATCGTTGTACTATCCTTGATTTGAGCTGTGCCCGACAAGGCTTTAAGTATGTTGTGAGGGCAGTTGAGGACCCTTTTCCTGTTGAGTTGCCAAGGCAGACCCCGCGAACGAACGTGCAAATGTCTGCATACACCGCGCTTGGCCACAGTCGCGCGGGCGTGACGCAAGGAGAGTACGGACCTTAGTACGCTGGAGCCATAAGTACCTGCGACTGTTCGCACTAGTCTGCGTTGCCGCGTTCTCATGCATCATGTCTCACAAGTTGCGGCCGAGAAGAACGGGGACCTTTATAACGGGGATCTCCCATTGCATCTAGCTTATGGGTACGTATGGGCAAGCGGTGACCGCAGCGGCGTAGCTCGGCGGACCTTCCTCCCCAACCTCGCTGCCCTCTCCCCGGCTCCCGCTCACCGCAAACACTCGCGCAGGCTGGCCGAGCCCCGCCGTCTCGTCCTCGGGATGCCGGCTGAATCCAGAACTGCCATCATCTCGGACGCCACCATGCCCGTCCTCTTCTCCCCGCCCCCGAGTCCGCTTCAAGACCCCATCAGCAGTCGCCCACGGGCCCTCCCGAGGCACGGGCTCAGACGATGCGTCCACCGCGGGGTAGGTGATGCCGGGCGGAGTCTCGAAGGTCGGTGTGCCGTTGCTCACGAGGCGAGAGGAGCTGCCCTGCGCCATGATCCCGACATAACGTACGCTGTCCTCGCTGGGCGCAAGCGCGAGCGCGGGTGCCGCGCGCGGCGGTGCGCCCTTCCGCCACTGATAGTCCGGGCTTCCCGGCTGGCGCGAGACGAGGTACGGATCCGGGATGAGCGACAACGGGCTCGACGCGCACTCGGACTCATAAGGGTAGAGGACCGGATGTGCGCCGTCGGGCAGGCCCCCTTCGTGCTGCTCCCGCCGCCGTGCGACTCGGAGTCGACCGTCCAGCCGTGCTCGCGCCGGGCCCGACGTTTGCGCCTCCGGATGCAGTATATGACGGCTGCGGCCGCGACCGCGACGATCCCGACGAGCACCGATGACGTGATGATGCCTGTTGTGGCGGCGGTCGGCTTCGGACTGGGACTGTGGCTCCAGCCTGATGGGATAGCGGCAGCGGACGAGGTGATATCTGGGGCAGTGGCGTTCGACGAGGTGGTAGGTGCAGGAGCCGCGGAGGATGTGGAGGGTGGAGTACCGGAGATGGAGGGACTGTCGGAGCCATCGCGTCTGTCACGGTGCATCAGCAGACGCGTACGTCACGAAAGAGCCTGAGGTGCGCTGGGACTCACGAGAAGACGATGTAGTCGAGCAGCGCGAGCGCCGTCTGCCCGTCGGAGCGCCCGTTCACCAACATGAAGGTGTGCTGCCCGGACGGGATGGACGCGTTCACGTAGACGGGGTAGCTGTAGTGGTAGGTGGGGTCGCCGTTCGGGGGCAGCAGGAACCTGCCGACCTCGACGTCGTCCAGGTAGAACGTCATGTCGGAGTTCCCGAACGGATTCGTGGACGCGCGGGTGACGATGCAGTAGACGTATATCGCCACACCTGAGGAGGGGCTGCTCTGAGACGCTGCTCGCGATAGCACGATGGCGAGAGAGAGAGTACGCACCGTCGAATGTGAGAGTCGCAGTCAATGGGCTGCTGGGCGGGTTGTCCGCGAGATAGGTCGTGTCGTGCCAGGTCCCGTTGTGGACTTGTGTGGTGTCGAGGTGGGCTGCGCAGCTCGTACAGTCTTCGCCTGGACTCCATGCGCCCGCCGGCTGGTAGGTGATCTGGAGGTTCTCCTGAAGGTTGCCGAAGGTGTCGTCCACTGTGATGTTCACGAGGGAGGCCGCAGAGGCGATAGCAACGAGGAACAAGGTAATAAAGAGCGTGGCAAACGGGACAGGCCCCGCGATTGGGATTGCAACATGGTAGGTCGTTTCCAACCGTCAAGACGGACGGCCGCGTACGAGAATGTGCAGCGAGCGAAGGACGGAAAAGCAGCAGCATGATGGGACCGGACCGAAGCTCTTATGTATGTGCTCTCGGGGCGGAAGCGTGCTTCGATGTTGCTTCAATCAGGCTTCGATATGCCCATCGATGAGCAGCCGTAACAGCGGGCGTCGTTGGCGTGAATCCGAGCCCAAAGCCGGAAGCTTCGTCGCCTCACTGAACTCTGCAGAGTAAATCGATGTCTGCGCGCGGAGGAGCTGTAGCGGCGCGATAGGCGGGGTCGGGATCGGAGCGCTGGGCGAGGCATCTGGCGTTCGATGCTCTGCGGACCTCCGCAAATGGTGTTCAGTCATCCGCTGTGTCGCGCCACCCCATGTGCGTCGCTGTCATCTTGCCGATAAAGCGCTATGCGGACCCCCAAAGCGAGACGCAAGCTGGCTGCCACAGGGTAAGCAGACGTTAGTATGGGAACTGGTACGAGAGTCGTGCTAGCAAGCAAACATTGATCAGCTCGGTTCAGGAGACTGAGGAGACTGGACGCAGACGGAGAAGCCATGATACTTACAGAGACGTTAAACGCCTCCAGCGCCGAAGAAGAGCGCGCAAAGCCTCGTCATGCATGATGCATCCAGCTGCAAGCCCAAGCCATTGCAATTTGCCGACTCAAATAATCTCCCAGCCGCTCGTCAATGAAGCTGAAGACGCTGTCTTGTATATTCTAGGGGAAGAACGGGCATTCGGGACTGGGAGAACAAGCGTGTATACCAGAAGGGCTGGTGTTTTGACTCTTGAGACTTGAGCTGACGTATCGCCTGTTGGCAAAAGTCCGAGAAGTCGATGAGAGTAGTGTTCGACCTTTAGAAGTAGAGGTCGAGTTCAGCCAAGCTCACGGCAAGCCTAGGGGAGACGTAGGTGTAGGAGAGACACAGCTGAGCCCGGTGGAAGCACGAAAGGTTCGATGCAGGAGGCGCGGACACCGAGGATCAAACACCCTTACGTAATACTCGGCAAAAGCCGGGTGCTTTGCTGGCCACGAGCTGCCGCGACTCTTCTAAGTTCTTAACCTCTGCTCGTCTCGCTTCAAGTTAAAATTGGTCTGTTGGACGCCGAAGATCAAGAATTCAAAAAGTGAAGCTGTCATGGCGCACTAAAGACTCACATGAAGATAAGTATCTGGACGATACGCACCCACAACGCCGCCTCCAAAGCCGCCGCACCACGACTACCCAAGTATACACTGCTATCGCTCCTCCGTCCCCCAAGAGAGCATTGCTCCAGGAGCTATATTTTTCTACGACCATGCTTTTGATCCTACTGTCTGGAAACTCGAGGATTTGCCTGTACATCAGCGGTCGACGTCTCCTGGTGGGTAGGTGAGTGATCGCAATTACTTCTCGCGCTCGCAGTGCGGCTGACATCCATCCTGCAGCTCTTCTTAGCAATGCAGAAGGTGTTGCAGCGGTGAACGCGCACCGGCTGCGGTATGCTACTAGGAGAAGGGATGGTACGCGTAGCCAAGTTGTATGCGTACCCAAATAGTACTCGTACGTGCAGAGTCCAGACTGCAGCTTCACGGTGAGTTTACCTCGACTCGCGTATTCAGATCCTGATTGACATACACGCTACAGAAGATGCAACATACAAGAGTACAGGCGGGAATCTGGCGGAGACAGATAACATTCCACGAAACGACGATTCACGCCTGTCCATAGTATCCGAAGGGGACACCCGCGTCCAGAAGACCTGTGTGCCTGCGTACTCGCGTGTGCGCACCAGTTGTGCCCGCGCCGCCCTCGGCACCTTCTCGTGTGTCCGTTCTCTCTGACGGATGTGCGTGACTTGGCAGCCACTTGAGCCGATCCTTTCGGACAACACACGCCGTGCCGAATTGCTTGTCATCCCACGTCGCATTCTCCGGCTTCGTGATGAGTGCTGGATCCGCCTCTGCAGGAGGGTGAGTCTCATCAGCTCCCGACGCAGCCTGAGAATCCTGTCTGGATGAGGATGAAACAAGCACTCACTGAAGACCTCATCCACCAGACTCGCCGTCGTCGTCCACGAATTCTCCCCCAGAACGCCCAGAACGCAGCATTGCTGGGACGCGCAAGCGCCGTGAGGGCCCCGAGGACAAAGACCGCCTGGACGGATTGCAGGCTCAACTCGTCATGCTCCCAGCGCAGAACCCGCTCGACGAGCCTCCGGCACGCCCCCCATCCGTCCTCGGCTAGCAGGTTGCCCGCCTTCTCCGCCCGCCACCAGCTGGCGTGGTGGCCGTTCGTGACGTGCCACCACACGTTCTTGTTGGAACAGACGGTCGTTCCGGGGTGTAGCAGGGAGTGTTGGAACAGACGGTCGTTCCGGGGTGTAGCAGGGAGTGTTGGAACAGACGGTCGTTCCGGGGTGTAGCAGGGAGCCCGCGTCGCAAACGCGCGGGGAATTCGATAACGGAGGGGGAGGTATAAGTACGTAGCTACCATCGCGATAGGTACCAGATCTATGCGATAAGCCGCCGGGCGCGAGCGCACCGGCTTGCCCGACGCCCGACGCCCGACGCACCACCCTGCCCGTCCCGCCCGTCCCGCCCGTCCCATTCGCCCGATAATTCCAACACACCCCCTCAAGCCGTGCGCGAGCGCACACCCCCTCAATCACCAAGCTCCATCAACTTCTGTAAGCTCCTCGTACGCCTCCAGGGCACCAGCCGACGTAGCCGTGTTCGCACTGCCTGATGTCTTCGTCTTCCGACGGGCTACCTCCCACTTCGCCCGCTCCAGGCAGTCCTGCTTGAAATGGCCCATCTCGTCACAGAAGTAGCACTGGACTTTCGAGCGATCGACCCTCGGCTTCTCCGACGAAAGGACAGCGGCAGCGACCCCGTGGTCTGCGGTGGAAGTGGAGGGGAAGAGGGGTCGGACGTACTCGTCTGTCGGACTTCCTCATTCAGGAGCCTCCGGATGACTTCTTCGAGCGTGAGCTGCTCGGTAGGGATCGAGTCGAGGGCGATAATGACGGCGTCGTAGGAAGGGGGAAGACCCATAGTGACGGCGAGAATCTTGTCCTGGTCGACGACCGCGATGCCCGTCTCCTCCATCCTAAATGCCATGCTCCGAATCTCACCGATCCAAGCCTGCATGGATTGTGTGGGCTTCTTCTTCGACGTCAAGAACTGTCTCTTCATCGCCAGCTGTGTCGCAAAACCACGAGCCTTACATCAGCAAAATCCGCAACCTCCTTAATTCTCCTTAGAGATGTCTTATTCATTCTTAAAATAACCCGGCAGACACTCATACTTCACAAGGCACCCATGAGGTCCATGCAACCCTCCTAAGGCGATACTTGTGGTTCAGAGGGACGGGCACACAGTCCATAAGGCTTTAAGGCGCCATTGAGGCTACTCATACAGGTAAGCTGCACCGTGCACGACTCACTCAGTACGTCAGGACACAAGTGGAGGTACCCGTAAGACATCAATGCAGCTCCACTCAAGCCATGCATAGGAGTCATCCGGTCCTTCCAGGATAGTAAGGCGGAGTTACACTCACCAGGGAGGGTACTAATGAGGGAACTGATCCGCCTTGTAACATGTGGATTCAGTAATCACTTAATATACCAAGGAAGCTGAGCTACGAGGCGGAAACACAGGTCTCTTCTGTTTGCAGCCACTATAGAAAGGAATGAGCAAACGTGGATTGCAGCAGCTGCAGTGATGAACTTGTGTAGCTTACAGTCCTGAGCAGTGCCGCAGGCCAGGGCAGGGAACCGTGAACGTGAGCCTGAGGTCGACGACGGACGCGTCATTGGACACGTCTTCTCGCTCTTCCTCATGTCAAGCAGCGCGGGAGGGCGGGTGCAGAGGCGGAGTGCAACGAGATACCTATGGCCGCGTCTTGTTGTGGGTCTTCGCGCTCTGGCAGCGCAGAGATGAGGGTAGGAGACAAGTAGCACCCACCACTTGCGGCTCAGGCCAAGCCGAGCCGTAGCCGCGGGTTTCGAGCCGAGCCGGGCTCTGCACTTCACCAGCAGTGCGGCGTGATCTAGGACATTGGATGCCTCAGCCCACATGACGGAGGAATTATCTATCGATGGGAAGGTCACTGACCATCGTCTTATAAGTTGGAGAGTGCTGTCGGAGTGTCTCGAAAGTTATGCCAGCCAGTCAAGAATTCCTGTCCAACGGGCTTCCGTCGGGGCCGGGCTAGTGATGTGCCAAGCCCGGCCTCGAGCCGTCAGGCTCCCAAAGCCGGCCGTCTTCAGGCCGGGAGGCTGGGCCGAGCTCTCGAGGCGGCTTGGAGAGCCTGACGGCTCGGCTCACGACTAGTACGAGCTCGAGCCGGGCTCTCGAGCTCCGGCCTGAGCGCGCTGGTAGAGAACGCCCAATTAACAACCATGTGACTGAGTTCAAGCTGTGAATAGGGATTAGTCTCGCCAGATCGTCGTCCCAACCACCCTCACTCACATATACGTCTACAGGAACACACGTTGACTCTTAAAGAATCGCCCGAGAGCATCCAGCACGTGGGACGAAGAGTACAGGGCGGAAGGGCGGGTGGCCGGCAGATGAGGATGGCCGGCAGAGGAGGATGGCGACGAGACGCGTCATTGGACGCGTCGCGTTGTGGTCTTCACGCTCTTGTACTACGTAGCGCAGGTGGGTGGGCCAGAGACGGATGTTGACCAGACGCGTCGTTGGACGCGTCTCCTCGCTCTTCCTCATGCCGAGCACCACGGGAGGGCGGGGCCGAGGCGGAGAGTGACGAGATGCGCCGTTGGACGCGTCTCGTTGCCGTTCTTCACGTTCTTGCAGCGCAGGAGGACGGGTAGAGATCGAGATCGAGGAGATGCGTCCTGTTGGACGCGTCTTGTCGCGGATTTTCTGGCTCTTCCTCAAGACGCACAGCGCAGGACGGCTGGAAAGAGGCGGAGACTGACGGGACGCGCCGTTGGACGTCTCATTGCGGGGAGTCTTCGCGCTCTGGCAGCGCAGGAGGACGGCCGGGAGATAGCGCCCACCACCTGTGGGCTCCGGCTCAGGCCGAGCCGAGCTCGAGCTGAGCCCGAGCCGTCTTGGAGAGCCCGGCCTGAGGTTCGAGCAGGCCGTGGCCCTCCAGGCCGAGCCGTAGCCGCGGCTTTCGAGCCGAGCCGAGCTCCGCACATCACTACGTGACGGTCGGGCACAAGGATCCGACGCTGATGTCTGAACGGAGACAGTTTCGCCGTCTTGCGTCTCGCTTCATTGCGGTAATGATCATGTGCGGGTGATCAACTATCGACGTGGATAAACGTGACCTGAGTCATGACAAGTCGAAGAGCGAGGTCAGCGCGTTGCTGTCGTACTGGTGCCATGAATGTATGCTGACATACTCACTCGTAGTCTCGTCCCGTTATCAACTCTAGTCGCTGCTCAGGAGCGGCGTCCGGATCCATATCTAGGAGGCGGCACATGTGACATCCGGCAGGACACATCGACTGTTGAGTCATCGACGATGCGGGTCGCGCTTGGCTCCGTGACGCCGACGTTGATGCCTGAACGAATACAGTCAGCCTACCGAGCGCAGATATATGCCATAGCGTGACGGCAGGTAGTCGAGAAACATACCGTGCCTTCTCGTAAGCCACAAACTTGCTCAGCCCGAGGTGGGTCACCGCTGGGAGCGAACAAAACAGCCTGAGTACGGGATGGAGCCGGTTTCTGCGACGAGCCAATGCATTCGAGTGACCAATGCGAGCGGCGTGCACCTCATCCATCGGGCAACTCAGAGCGTCGCCTGTCGAGATTCCTGACCATCAGTGTCGCATCTGAAGTGGAATGCCAGCTAGCCTTGTAGCAAACAGAATGTAACGCGCCTTCTGTGGGGTAAACTGACAGATGCTAACTTTAGGAGATGTCACTGCCTTGCCGTTTGCCATGCGCTCGGAAGAGCTGAGATCTGGGAATGTGAGATGCGGTCAACGAGCTGCTCACGGTTCCTGGCCATCTACTGATCGTGACGACTGATGTACATATGAGTGGATTCTACGTCTCAGAAGTGTTGAATAATACTTGGGACTTCGGAGCCGGAGGCCTCTTGTCCAGATCCTGATTGCGAGTCGGCCTGCTGGGGACGGCGAGTAAGTTCATAGCTGCCAGTGATGCATATGTGCCTACACTTACTAGACAAGAGGTACGCAGTGCAGTGCGCATACAGCAGCAAGCGGCGCGAGGTGAGCGATAAGGCGGTGAGTTGCAAATAAGACGAGGAAGAAGGACGAGTACATCATAATCTGGACGGCCATCATGGTCAGGGATACTCGCACTTCGCAGCACATCAACGAGCAAAGCATGCGATTTCGTAGAGTATAGACAAGAAAGAAAACTGAACGTATGAATGCTTCAAGATGCAGGCGGGGGAGCGGAGCAGTAAAGTAGGTCAAAAGCATGATGATCAACGAAGTGGTTCACGAAGAAAGTTTTGAAATGGTCCAGAGACTCGTGACTCTGCAGCTTCAGGGGGACGGGCTTCCCGACGCTGACCGGGATGAGATGGGCGCCGCGAACGATGGTGTTGAGATGTATCACAGAAACGGAAGGGAAGCGCCGCGTCGACCGGCCTACGCGATAGAACGCAGGCTCTACCACCCACATGCCGGTATCTTCATCGGGGTCGTCGTCAGTTCGGAAGAACCAACGGACAACCGCGCATGGATACACGACGCCCTGATACTTGAACGAGAATAGCAGTCGAAGTCGTGCAACGTCCATCCCGAGCAGCCCGCCGAGGTCGTTCCGCTTGTTGACGAAGACACAGTCGTATCGCGAGGCCTTCTTGCGCCATTTCGGCGTCGCGCGTACGAACTCTCGATTCATGCCGTTGTCACCGGAGGGGTCGCTCGGTGCGTAGAAAGTGGCGACAGCGGAGTAGAAGACGGAGATGACCTCGTTCTCGAAAGGGGGGCAGGCATCAATGTCAAGGGTGGCGCCGGATTGTCGGGATCCGGGGTTCAGCTGATGGAACAAGAAACGGCGGATGTAGTCACGCAGGTCGGGAATGTCGAATTCTGCGCCCAGGGCATCCGCAATGCGGGAGTGCGCGCGTTCTATGAAGACGTATAAGTGTGGAAACCTAAGTGTTAAGAGCATAGATCACTTACGAGGGGTACTGGCCATCGTCATGTGAGAGAGAACGGTGCTACCTCCTACGCCGGCATGAATTTCTGTCTGCGCTACGATCTGAGGATGGACACGGTTTGTCTTCCTGCGACGGGTAGTTGCCTTTGCACCTGTAGCGTCGGAATCTAGCATGGGAGGCCGCGTCAAGACAGTTCACTGATGCACCTAGCGTACTTACAGAGCGTGGTGCGCAACTCCGACAAACAGCTGTTTTCCAACATGCCGTGTTCAGAGAACTCGACGCGGGCCGCGGCCAGTTTGTCCAGACGCTGGTTGATCAGGAGCATCTGTTCCAACGCTTGCCAGCGGTTAGAGCGACGCCAAGGCTCCTTCACCGCCTTGATGTGCTTGGACTCGGTGATGGAGGAACAGAGTCCGTTCGGTGCTGCGAACTCCCAGATGCGGTCGACGTAGTGGTCAAGGGAGTGTTGGCGCGGCAACGAGAAGCCGCCAGGCCGGACTCCCGGAATGCGGAAGACCTCGCGATACTTCTTGAAGCTGACCAGGCTGGTGGCCATCATCGCTGTCGTGTTTTCATCATGGGTCTCCCGCCTGGCCAGATAGCAAAATTCCACGAAGTGACGAATCGTCAGAACAGCATCTGAGGGCAGTAGACCGTCGATTGCCGGGAGGTACACCTTTGCAGGTCAAGATTGGCGTCAGCAATGAGTACGCAAGTGCAAGATCGACACTTACCTTCATCAAAGCTTTCGAGTCGTCCCCAGTCCACTGCTTGAAACCCCTCCCTTCATGGAAGTGGCGGAGCTTGGAGAAGGGCGGCACAACTTTGATACTGAGGAGTTCCGAACGGAGTCAGTTTCACTCAGGAACGAATACATGATGATTGTCTTACCGACGGTCGATCTCGGTCATGATCTCGGCAGCTTTGGTGTCCCCGTGTTCTTGCTTGAGAAACTTCTCGACCCAGGTAACGAGGTGATCCTTGAACGTGCCCTTGATCATTTGATGGAGGATATCAGGGGACAGCAGCTGATGGATGTCGGCGCGGGGAAAATCGTTCGTGAATGGCTGCATTGTTCAGGTACATTGAGCCAGATATACATGCTGTCTCACTCAGATCTGACTTACTACGACGTCACCAACAATCCCATAGTCCATCCACAGGGGACCCAGATCAAACTCGCGCGCCATGTAGTCCGTGATACGCCGTGTGCGCCGAACAACAGTCTCCGGGTCGGGGTCGTCGAGGTTCTTGTTCTCTGCAGTACAACTGGGACGACAGGTTACATGATCGGTGTCGCAGAACTTCTGACATTAGAGGGATACTTACCCAGGACACCATCCTTGCACGATGCTCGCCACCAGTGCCTGCTCCGGATAGTCGGCGATGTACGGACCAAGGCCATAAACGACCTTCCGGAAGTGATTGTCACCGCAACGCACAACTTCGGGATGCGTCATCCCAGGGCGGAGAGACTGAAGAATGCGAGATAGAGAGGAGTGGAATAGCTGCCGGCGAAACTTGCGAAAGTCGGCGTTCTCAGCGTTCTGTCGGTTTGCTGCACGGGATGGAAGTCAGTATGCGTCCTTGAACCCATGTGCATGCAACTCACTCTTCGGTATAGCGAGGAAAGCAATGACCGCAACAGCATTGCGGTGAGCGCGGCGAACATTGTTGTGAACGTTGCCGATGGAAAGATAGAGCGGATAATAGTCGTTCTGACCGGTGGCGACCGAAACTGTAGTCTTGTCACTGCCGAGGATGATTGGAACGAAGGACGAATCCTTCGTCCCGGCAAGCAGCTTGATTTCTTCCTGTACATGGCAGTCAGCTCTGCCTGCGCAATGCATTGATTGCTCTGTAGACGTACTGCTTGGGCCCACGCCCAGTCACCACCCATGAAGTTCTTCAGGCGTCGATTCCCGTCTGGACCGAACTCGCGCAATGGACACCAATCGATCTCGTCCTTGAAAGTGGGATTGCCGAGCATCTGGATTACGACGGAGTGAGGATCGCGGAAGTGCACCGTGTGCACATCAGTCATCCATGACGGGACGCGGCCTTCAGGCTTTTGTCCGCCGTAAGACAGTTTGACGCATTCCCATTTGACGTCGCCGAAGGGAATGTCGTCGATTGTTCTGTAGAGGTCGTCGTGGTTGGCGAAGGGGGGTCTCCGCGGTGAGGTAACAAGGATGCTTCCCAGAGGTTCAGCAACGCGTCGATGTTCTTCGCTGGCATTTGTTCCCTCTGGTAGAGCAACTCAGCCAGCTCGAACGACACGCGATCCTTGAAGGGAAAGAAGCCATCTGTGGCACGAGCGGGAGGTGGAGGCGGAGGCATATCGTCAGGGAGGACGTTGCCGTCGACGTCGCAAGCTTTACCTGAGCGATTTCATGTCAGCTTCAGGCGAAGCATGTGGGAGTAACTCTCACCATTCACGTGCATGTGCTTCTCCCACCAAACCCCCCGATGTCCGCCGTCGCACTGGTTCTCGTCGTCGACACCCGGAATTGCTCCACCCTCAGGAGCTGGGCTGGCAGGAGATGCCGCACCGTCGCGGCCATCCGGTGGCTATTAATCGAGTGTTACAGCTTGCCATAGGAGATACGGGGAAACAACTACTACTCACCGGCGTGCGATCGCCGCAATTGGCACTCTCACCGACAGCGTTGTCACCGGGATCATCCGACTCCGAGGCCTCATCAACCTCATCCTCTTCATACAGATCTTCGTCGTACAGAGCGGCGACAAGGTCAGGCAGCTCCGCATCATCATCGCTCTCTGACGTGGACGATTCTTCATCGGAAGGGACTGTGTCTTTGGTCGAGGAATGTTCATCCCCGTCGAGTGGAGCAGCAGGGGCGAGGTCGGGCTGCCTTATAGGCGATTCTTCATGCACTGGCCGGCGGCACGAGAAGCTGAGAGTTGAGTGAGTTGGAGATATGACTTGAACGAAGACGAGTCCACTGACCGCCCTGTAGCGAGTAGAGTGTTCGCATGGAAGCGACGTCTTTGAAGCGGAGTACGGAATGCGGTGAATACGGGACCCTCAGCATCGTCTCCATCATCGGAGTCAGAATCGTCGTCGACTGGAAGCAGCGGTGGCATGTCAGCATAGAGCGCGTTGGGTGCATGATGAACGGTGGGGGCAGCATCGGGGGCGGGGCGGCGTCGACGACAGAGATAGAGCTCCAGTCTGGATGACAACGACGCAGATGTAGGGTGTAACCAGTCTGATTCTTGAGAGCACGGAGACATCCGGGAACTGGGCAAGGTAGAGTTGGCATCGTCGAAGAAGAGGAGGCTGATGTTCACTTGTGGTGAGGAGGCGGTAGCGTAGATGAGCCTTTAAGTACATCAGTGTAACCCTTTGCCCTGTCGATGAAGGAACTCACCAACTTCAGGTACCAAACCAGGTACCAAGACCGGCATGCGATTCTACAGCTGACTTGCGCGATCGAACCTCGAGGGTGCAGTGTGGCAAATTTGCGATCGAACGGAATAGGTACACTGAAGAAACCGCTGCTGCGGAGATCGTGTATGAGGACCTCGAGGGTGAGGCGTGACAAGTCCCGATCAGTCAGAATAGGTATATTGAAGGGACGACCATTGCGGAATGGTGTATCAGAAGCCACATAGAGGCCTGTACAACGATCACCTATACGGAAGGTACTCACTTCGTGATGCAGAAAGTCCCTGGGCGACAAGTAGCGCCTCGGAACTTCCAGAGTGAGTTTGAGTCTACTGCGCAGGAAGATCAACAGGAAGATCAACGGCGCGGAGATGATGTGACTTGGTGAAATGTGAAACCGACGTACGACTGTATTGTGGAGGAACACTGACGAACTCCAGGTCGCTGACGGGAACGGGAGGATCTACGGTTTGTGTGAGAGAACGAAGAAGCAATAATTAGACGGCCCTTACCACATTACTATACAGAGATTGACAGTTCATACTGCGGGACAGAGGCACGGAGTACATGCTGCTCATTCACAGAAGCTATGTGCCGACGATGTCTGAGAATACACAACGCGGCCCAAGAGTACGCGGACCGTGCCCACACAAGTAAACTCCAGAGGAATGAGTATTGCGAGGATATGTACGGATGTGACCGGGGATTGAACTCACCTCGGGGTCGTCCGGAGCAGGTCCTCAATGTCCGTTCCTGTTGCCTCCACCAAGAGCAACCCGAACGGAATCATGGCTACCGGAGCCTTGCTCATATCGTACACGGTGACAACTCTACGATACTTCCTTGTGCTGCAGGAGGGACATTATCGGGAGGACGCCAGCGAGCGTCGAGGGAGGAGGCAGTCGCGTTGGTCGGGAACGTACGGATTTGCTCATGTCGTGCGGATGGATGGTGAATGCTTGAGATATCGGACCATCCATCTGGGCATCGTGGATAGAAACAGGAGAAGAGATAGCCGGTGACAGAGCAGCGGCGAACATGGAAGTCTTGTCGCCCTTGGAAGAGGCCTAGGCGGAGTTATGTGCGGAGGCGGATGCAGGAGTCAGGGGAGATCTCGAGTTGGATCGCAACTTGCGACGAGTCAGGGGAAGCACAGGTAGAATGGAATCGAGGGAAGCTGGCGAAAGATGAGGTGTTAATGCAGACGACGCAACTCTTCAGTGTTTCACGAGCCATGTCTTGGGAAGGCGGCGATCTTGGGCAGTCGTGGCCAAGCTTACGGGATCAGACCAGCGGTCTGAATGACGGCGTACACACGAACGAGCCGGAGAGGGTGAGTATAGGGTATCATACCCAAGAAGCATTGAGCAGGACGTACCTCTGTGCTGATGCTCAGGCTGGTGTTAAAGCATTACGCCCTTCCAATCCTCCTTGCTCGAGGTGAGGAGTCCTCGTCCTGCCCGTCCTAGAGTAATGAAGCTTCCGTACACCACACTCAGCTCGTCGAGCCTCCCTGCAGCTTTCCGCATGCATGCGCCCTGCACTGCAGCGGATGTGTGATGCGTGCGTGCGTGCGTGCGTGCGTGCGTGCGATAAGTTGAGGTGAGGTGAGGTGAGGTGAGGTGAGGGAGGAACAGCGCGAAAGGATGGGGATGGTGGACAGAAGGGGAAAGCTGACCCGAAGCAACTAGCTCCGTTCCCACAGAGCCCGCGACGAAGCAGAGACACGGTTGTGTAGGTTTGTAGAAGTTCAAGGAGACGGAGGACTCGAAAATGCCAGTGGAAGCGGAGCAAGGAGCACGAGTCAAGACGTTGAGTATGCGGGTGGAGCGCACGCTTGGAGAATGTTGTGATATTTGCAGAACCGGATACATCGGTATTCAAGGCAGATGGGAGGGGAGTGACGAGACGCGGCGCGCCGACCATACGCAGGGCCTCGCGGGCGTGAAGATGTCGCCGCAATTCGCCTTCTAAGGCACACCGTCCACGTTGGTGCGCCTGTGACGGCGAGGTCGCTGCAGATGTAATCATGTAATGGTCCAGGGCATGTGTGCAGCAGCGGTCGGCGACACCTGTAGCCCTCATACCCGAGTGGTATAGATGGCAGCGCCCTGCGCCTCAACAGTGGCAACGTCGACAACGACTACCGCGAAGGACCACACAGAGAACTGCTTGTCTGCGCGTTGCCTCGTTGTACAAACTTGTGCAGGGCATGTGAGATATTGTTCTCGCGGAGGCAGCGCTCGTTCGAGTAGGTGTCGCAGATCACCTTCGACGCGAGCATGAACGCCGAGATAAGTCGCAGATGGTCCTGAGAACCCCACGCGGCGATGAATTGAACTGATAGGTGTTGCTAGACGTAAAAGATGGCGAAGGGCAAGCGCATGTGATCGGGCATACGCCGTGGAGGGGGCTGCCAGTGATGGAGAACAACGGTGTCGTTGGGCCCAACACCGTCGGAAAGTCCAGGTATTTATACCAGCGCGTCACGGATGGCGTGCAGAACTTGGCCATCAGCCGTATGTAGCACAGGTCCTGGAACAAACAGAGAGGGGATTGGCGCCAAATCAGGGAGGCGAGGGCGCCTGGGACATACCACTAAAGCTTGAACTTGGAAGGGACGATGGATTTGTCTTGCAGGCGAATGCAGCGGGCAATGGTGAGCTTGATTTGGTCCGCGGGGCGTTCAGGTGGTCCATGGAGGACAAATCGATACCAGCACCCCTTCGTCTACCAGAGCACGAGTCAGTACAGCGCAACGCGAGAAGGGAGGAGACATACAAGTCGCAAGCAGCCCGGCATGTAGTAATCTGTGAGGACGCCGAGGGCAATCGCTTGAATCCACGAAGCTGATGCTCGAGTCAGAGGACCTGACATGCGAGGGGAGCGATATGCAATCTGAGAGTGGCGATGGGGACATGCTTCGCAGCGAGCCTGAGGTACGACTCTCTCGCTGCTCTGCCGTCATGGACGAATGGGGAACTTGACGTCGCACGAGCCGACTATGTTCTGGATCTTGAAGTCCAAGAACTTCGCGTCGAAGCCAAGTTTCTGAACGATACGCGCATATTTGCGCGACGCCGACCGGGAGTCATCCTCAGACTTCACACCGGTGACGACAATCTTGCCGGACGCGAAGATGAGCGCCGTGGTCTTCGGGTTACGGATACGCATGATGACAGCGGCGAAATGCTAGAAGAAAAAGCGCGACGGAGGGAAGTCCGACTGCTCTGCATCAGAAATTAAAGGTACGAACCTTATGGTCTCACTGCGCATCCCTCGCATGCAGCGCGATCGTCTTGAGATTCAGACGACAGTCAAGATTGACGGTCGCGACCATATTCTGCAGCGCCGGTACGATGCCCTCTACGGCGGTGATGTGTTGCTGCTCTAGGGTGAGAGGCGCAGGGGTTGCGGGGATGGTAGAAGAGGGAGAGGCGGGACCGAGGGAGGTAGCCTGGGTGGCACCCGTCACGAACGGCGACAGTGACTGGGTTTGAGAGTTGGGTGTTCTCGACGTGCTGTGTGCGAATGGCAAAGAGCGTACTGCCTGGTGATCACAGGTCACATCCAGCTTTACTCTGCTCATTCCACTGTCAATACGAGGCGATGGAGGTCGAACGGTGCGTACCTTCTTCTCAAAGTAATCCACGCACTGACATCACTCCGATTCCTCCCTTTCCTCCTTCTTGCGCTCTGCGACCATCGTTTGGCTCCTTCGAACCTCTCCGCAGGGAGCACCTTCGCTCTCAGTGCTTGCGCACCCCGCTACCATGTACAAGGTAAAGATGCTTGCGCGCGCTGCTGTGCCTGAGAAGTCGAGAGCTGTGGATCTACCACCGTGGTGAGTGTCGGAGACGCTGTTCACTAAGTCCGCCACTGCTCACCGCGGTCGAGCTCAGTCTGCAGAGAACCATGCTTGACGACGCTGCTACGCGGCATTGACGAGACTAAGATGAGATACGTAGTGCAGAGGACCCATCGTCGTTGCTGATGATGGCGGTAGGAAGAGAGGAGAGCGCTGGTCAAGCGATGCCGCGCGCGCAGCTCGTCACGTCGGGCACGGTTCTTGGCCACGACCACGACCACGGCCACGACCACGCCATCGTATACTGATCATCCCCAACCAGCACGCATAAGGGCGCACTCCCATCTGAGAGCGCGCGCACTCGACTTGATTCACTCGGTCATATAGCGCGCTCGCTTCTGGCTGCCCCATCCCGCCCAACGCCCCCGCTGCCCTCTCGCCCTCAGTCTGCTGCTGGACCGCGTAGTAAGAATCGTGCTGGATAATACATGTGTCTACCTTTGTTCCTTGCTGATCTAGGTTCATGCACGAGTCCTATCCCGCCTCTTGCTGTAAGTGTCGCTCCGCGTGCATCTGAAGCGTTCAAGGTGAGCACCGTACCGTGACCGTCTTGCCTAGGCCTCGGAGTCTCAGCCACCCAACCTTGCACATTGAAACGTAGTTCGCCATCCCGCCAAAGCTCCATCGTACAGTGCTAACGCAAACTTAATACCAGCAGCATCTGTGACGTCCGTCTGCCAGCAATGCGACGTCGGAGCCGCCTTCAGGATCTCGATACGACGCTGGGAAGAGGTCCCAACGCCATGGGCCGTGAGCCGCCGCTTTTGCGTCCCCTCTTCGCCATACATAAGGGCGTTCATCGCCGGCGTATCTTGAGAGGGGTGTGCGAACCACCGGTGACCGACGACTGTGGTAACCGGATGCATGAGAAATCCACGGGATACGGGAGCCCGCCGTGTGGGACTCGTCTATAAGTATTCGCCAGTACGCAGGCAAGTCTCGGCGATCTCTCATCCCTCATTCTTCGCCTCCACCTGCATGAGTACAAGACAAGGTGAGCGACGCATCTCGCCTGGCTGTTGTCACTAACTTTGGGGACATATCAGCAGGAAGCGACGCTGAGTCGCATGACACAGCGCAGGCGAAGCGTGCTCTTGTTCAGGAGTTGTAAGCAACGGGTATGATTGCGGAGCAGAGCGAATTGACATGACGTCTGCAGATTCCCTTCAGTCGCACCTCCCTCTGCCTCATCTGAGGACGGTGGCGGGGTGTACGGCTTGGTGGAGCAGCGGCTGCAGGGCGAACAGGCACGTCACGAGCCTTTGATCGCCTTTGCAAGCAAGGTCGAGACAAACGATACAATATATGAGCTGCGGAAGCGAGTGAGTGCCAGAACTCTGTTCTGGAGACGTTGAAAGACGAATACTAATGTTGCGACAGCCTGCAAGCATTCGGGTCGAGCCGAGCGGACAGCAGTTGAACTACGACGACCTGGTGAGTCTCGAATTAACGATGACCGATGTTAGAGGTTGGAGAGCTTAGTGTCGCTCGCCGGAGACATCTGCAGAGAAGAAGCGATTGAAAGCACGGGAACGGAAAGTGAACGCAATCCTGGAAGGGAGGAAGTATGTTGCGCAAGTAGTGCAGACAACGTGTCAGCTCGATTCTCTCCCGTTCACGACGACGGGGTGGTCAGGGAAGGATTACCGCCGACGACAAGGGGTCGAATGGCTTGAAAGTGCGTGGGAGCAGCGCGAGATCACTCCGATCATGTTGGCCAACGGGTTCAAGAAGGTGCCGTACGAAGGGTGAGATGTCGAGGTGTCATATGCATGGATCATATTGCTGACTCATTTGCAGGCGGTGTGCTTTCTTCGTCGATCAATTCGGCCGAGGATATGCATTTCGCTCTGACTTCGAGCAGTTCGAGTTTTTGAACCAGCCGTGCAAGCTTCCAGGTTACGAGGACATGACTCTCCTACAGGCGATCTCTCATGATTGTAAAGTCTACATCGTACGCTGCGGTGAGCGTGACGTGAACGCGATTGTCATGAACAATCGCGGTGATCACTGGTATATGGTCATTGGAGTGGACCGCCAGAACACGAAGGTACGATGACACTTCGAGTTCGAGTTGTTGTAGCAGCCGATTTTGTCTGACGAGGTTGCAGGACCCAAAGGTCACTCAGTTCGAGAAGGACCATCTGGAGCAAACGCAATGGCTCCTTCGTACGGAAGGCCCAATTGCCCGACTCATGTTTGTGATTCATCTGAACAGGTGGCATGATGAAGTGCACTGACAGGTTTGCAGTGACGCTGCAAAGCTCATATTTGAGTCGCGGTTCCCATCCTTGCCCAGAGAGTGAAGGACTGCGTCGCCAGCTTGAAGGAACAGAAGGTCGCTGACCGCCTCGCGGAGCCGCAATTTGGCTATTGGTATAACCTTTGTATCAATGGTCCGAACCCGCAGCGTGGCGTCCAGGGCGTGTCGACCAAGCCACACGTTGACGGCAAGAATCTAGCTTTGATGATGTGTGTTGTTTTCGTGTGGGGTACGTACCATAGTTAAATCAGAGGAGCACCCCGGTATCTGACAACATAAAACAGGCCAATTCAATCACAGAGAGAAGGCATGGCTTGTCCTGTGGGAGGCCAAGGTCATCATCGAGTTACCGCCGGGTATCTTCTTGTTCTACCCCTCTGCTCTGTTCACGCACTTCAACTGTGACATCTCAGGTATGCAGGTTTCCTTCATCTCTCTTGCGAGGTGCGCTGAAAACCACGCGACAGATGCAGAGTTTGTCACCACCGCAGATGGTTCTGTTCCAACACGAGAGACGTCAAGCCCGCTTTGTGGTGTTGAGGGAAGGGGCTCCATAGTTTTCTTCAATCAGGCGACGATGTTTCAGAAGGCAGAGGTCAAGGGCACCATCAAAGATGCCCGCGCAGCTGGATTGGACACGACGTGCAACAATGAGCCCCATATCTCGAAGCTTCCCAACATGTACTAGTAGATCCGGGCGATATGGCAACTTCTCAGACCCTCGCAGTCTAACAGTGTGGGTAGGTGCGATCAATACCAGAACATCCGGCAAGGTCAGTCGAACGGCCAACAGCGACATGGTGGGTGATCGGGAGACTCAGTCTCGATGCCAGGGGACATTAGGTCAGGGGAGTCGAGGGCGGCCGGTCGGATAATCAGGCCTCAGAGCGCATGAAGATGTCGATAGGACAGGCGGACAAAAGGAATATTGGGAGTAGCATCGGTAGTATGTCAGAGATAAACCGACGTGCCTATGACAACATGGACATTGTAATAGCTACAAAATTGTATGGGGATGTCTGACGCCAGTATAGTAACCCTCTTGCGTACCAGCCTGACGATGAGCGACGGTGTACCCGGGATATACAATTGATAAGTAGAGCAATAGGGACAGAAAAGAACATGCCAGCGGAGGTCCGCACCGCATTGCACGGAACAAATGGAGGAAAGCGTCGTCACATCGTGTCGACCATGTCCTCGTCCCCCGTGATCCGTCCGCCACGCCCGCCACAAGCGCGTCCGCAGAGGCAGACAACCCCCCCCCCCACCCTCCCCCGCGGACGCCTTAAAGATCAACGGATGCGCCTCCAGGAAATTAGGGGAAATTGCTATCCAACGGCTTCGCAGCACGGTCTTGCCGCCGCAAATTGATACTACGGGCGAGCAGGTGGTAGACAGTGGCTTGCCGCCTATCGCGAGCGAGCTCTGACGGCTGCATCTTGAACACCTCAGAATGCCCCAGTCTTCTTGCTCCGATGTTGCTGCAACTTGCGAGCACGACAAGCCCCAAGTTCGAATGTTCGCAATGTGCTTTTGGGCCAGATCGGGCTCGAGCTGCGTCTCCGTCCTTGGATTCAGATTCGGGAATCGGAGCCACTGGCTGAAGGATGAGACGAAGCGGCGAAGGAAGGCGCATGATGATGCTGCGGAAAGCCGCTAGGCTGTGAGGTCAGCCTCGGCCATGCGTGCTGCACTCTCTCGACCCTTAGGCGAGGCCCGCGTGCTTGCGGCGCGCTTGGAGCCGGAGAAACTTGTTGATCTCGACGTTGACGGACTTGAGATTGAGCTGGATGTTCAGGGAACCCGGAGTGGTCCTCGTCGAGCGATGGGGAATGCGCGAGTAGCGGATCGGAGAGTGGCCGCAGGAGCAGGCCGCGACCGGGGTCTCGCTGCTGCGGCTCGGGTGCGTCAAGAGGAGAGATGGGAGTTTCTTTTTGACTGAGGGCAGTCCAAGAACGACGGCAAGTAGGTCGTCTTGGAGCTCCAGCAAAACGGCATGCGGCGATCGGAATGACGACGGTGCCTCTGACAGGGAAGCGTCTTGCATGTCGAAGCCGTAGCTAGGAGGGAGAAGTGTGGCAAGCGCGGAGATCGGGGAACCGGGGTCGAGCAGGCACCGTCGTGCGGGAGAACAGCGTCGTGGAGGTCGTTGAGCCTTCGTCGGCGAGGCGACGGAGGTGGCAGCAGGCTCTCGTCGTCATTGTCGTTAGGTAGCAGAACGCTGTCGGGGTAGCTGCATCGATGTCCACGGGCGCGGGCGGAGGCGGCGGTAGATGTAAGCCAGAGTGGAAGAACGTAGACATGGAGGGTCTGTGGTCCTCTCGGTGTGTGGAGTAGGCTGCCCCATCGTGAACCGCTGAACCAATGCGGGTGATGGGCGAGACATCGGCGCACCTTGCAGCATCCATACATCCGCCACATCGATGGTCCTTCCTGCCCTCCTGCGCGCCCCCCTCGGCTGGCTGTCCCCGTTCTCCCCGAACAGGTGGCAGCGACTCGCCCTCCGGCCTTGATCGACGCCCTGTCCGCCATGCTGGAGGCTCCAGCGCCCAAGCGCATGAAAATCGCTTGCGTTAACTCGGCACGGGAAGGCGAGAAAGCTTCTGGTCCTGCTTCGAGAGGCTGCGGTACCGATGGGAATGGATGTGGGCGAGATGACGCAGAGTGGGTGTCGGAAGCCCCCGCTCCTGGCGGAACACGGGAAAGGTCAAGCGCGATGACAGGGACGATAGGCTGAGAGCAGCGGGAGAGAGGAGGACGTTATTTCGACCGGCAGCCATCCTCAGCTCCAGTGTGGTTGTCGCGGTGACGAGGGTCGCAACATTGCCAGTACTGGTGGCTGGGTCCTCCAGATTCCGAGCGAGGTGAGTGAGAGGACGACTAATTACGCGAGGTTAATGTGCTGCTGTCCAAGCGTATGCAGTGAGAAGTAAGACATGTGTCATTGCGTACCTTTGAGACCATTCGCGCCTCATATTGTAGTAAGCTCTTACTGCATGTCAAAGGTAAGTCCGAGTCATGGCATACTTGAAACCGCAGTTGAGGCAACAACTTACCAGCCACTATACGCCTCACCGCATCTTCAACAGCATTTCAAGCCAGAGTTATGAGACTACTGTAGATCGAGCAGCAAGTATGAGAGTGGGTGGAGAGCGAGCGCGCGAGTTTGATCAACATGTGCCGTCGTACGCGTCTATAACTTCTGATCATGACCACCACTATGTTTGCCTCGACTCTCGAGAGCGCCCTAAGCACTTCGACACCACTCTTTTGAAGATGGAAGGACGGCCGACCACCGTACTTTGCTATCAACACGCTCTCCTAAGCCGCGCTGAGCGTGTCCGCGCTATTTCGAATGACCGGCAGCTTGGATAGCGCGGTAGGAATGTTCTTGCCAGCTGCAGCTCGGACGGCACGCGTACTCCAGTGTACCTCCGAATCTCATCTCCACATTGTACGATGTCTCGTGCCCACACGCGCTATGCACAACCCATGCTCGCACACAAGAGCGCCTCAGACGTCGTAAATACGTCGCGCACGATGAAAAGGAGTCTCGAGATCTGGAGGCAGGGAAAGGCGGGAAGTACAGATGGCGACGGGCCAAGGTAAGTCGCAATGTTCAGTTAAGCATGGCAAATTCTAGCCTACAAGATGGGGCATGAGAGGACACATATGCGCGGGGACATTGTGTGCGAATTTCGAAGGGATGGATGTATTGTCCACGCACAGGGCAACGAACCTGCTGAACATGTAGTTTGCGTCGGCACATGTCACAACGGTGGGCATACTGCCGACCATCAATCTGACTCGCGCAAGTGCATCGAGAACAGGAAGGAGTGCAGGACGGTGCGCGCGCGGGCGAGACAGTGTGTACACATACGCAGCGGGAAGGGGAATAGCAGAGGACGTACCATGTTTAAATGATGTGTACCGTTGTCGAAAAATTATCGGCTCTAGCGTCCGCAGGGGGTATCCCACGCAGCCTGGCCACTGGAGTACGTGGGTGGGACGTAGCGGGTATATGAAGTAACGCGTTGGTGGCGTCGGGCGCGGTCAGACAACTCGATAAACAAACTCACGTGCTCGACGCGTCTGGTCCCCAGCGTTGACGACGACATCAAGACCATCACCCTCAAGCTTTCAAGAGTCAATGTCAACACACGGCACCTCGAGCGACCCTTCCGTCGCGCTCGGGAGTGGCCCGCCGCAGTCCTCTGGCATGTCACCGCAGACGTTGTCATTCTGCGATGGACTGCTGAGCGCGGCGGTCGCGGGCGAGTGTAGAGCAAACAATGCGGAGCGCTGCGCGGATCCAGGGGCACGCGGGCATGGATTGTTACCCATCATCGTTGTGCATGATGCTGCCGCGCGAGCTGGGCAGTGGACGAGTCCCCTTCCACATCTCTTGCACCCTCTGACTGTGTAGTAGATCGCGAATATATAATCATACCAGCATAACGAGACCACAACATATCTATTCGATGACGCTCAGGATAGGACAGCTTGAAGCAAGTACAGGAATCAAAAAATACGCGATGCAAAGCGATACCACAGCACGTTCAAGATGGTCGAGCCGTTTTGCGAACTCGACGACGACGTCTCCAGGATGGAGGTCCCAACGCAGCCCCAGGGCGCAACCCTCTCCGTGGTAGCACTAGTACCAACGGGGCTCGTCGCTTCCCAATGACAACATGTTGAGCTTGGATCCTGTGAACATCAGAAGTGAGCGAATCGTCTTCGCGGAAGACGTAGCACGACGTACTCAGTACATATGGAGGAAGGATAGCGTGAGAGGCCTCCCGCTGCCTAGGGCAATGTGATGAGCGAGGCCGTCTGCGTGATGTGTGAGGAGAAGACGTACATTGTGTATCCACCATGGCCAAGGTAGTAGGCATCCAAGTCCCGGAACGCACGCCCCAGAGCCCACGTGATCGCCTGCTTATGCTCGGCCTTGGCGTCCAAGAATTGCGTCCGGATCTCCCGCAGGGGGTGCTTGCGAGGGGCCTCAATCTCATACTCAGCGTCCTGAGGATCGAAGTCGGGGGCAGCGAGTGCAGGTAACGTGATTGAGGTCAGGCGACCACAACGAGATGCGACGTAGCCCAGAGTCAAGAGCTGCGGAATGGGGGAATCCTCGTCGAAATTCTCGAAGCCCAGTCCCAACTCCCCGACCCGGGGCCATGCGTCGGCCATCGCGCGAAGGTGATCGTCGGTGAAGCGGAAACAATGATGAGGAAAGTTGAGCACGACGCGCTCCAGCTGGCGAACACTGAGCAAGGGCTCTATGTGGGCGACGAAGTCAGGACAATCGGGGTAAAACACGTCCGCGAAGGACTGCAAGTGGACATTGCGGAGCGTAGTGGCTGCGGAAGGGCAGATCGTGAACAGAGTGTCAAACATGGCAGAGGATCCGGTCCATGAAGACATCTGCAAGTCCTTCATCTCGCCCAAACGTGCTGGAGGCGGGATCGCTTCAAGTGCTGCGAGGACATAAGTCGTATAAGCCTTGACCCCGAGGCAACACTGCAACTGGAAGACGTACTTTCGACGTTGACGCGGTGCACTCTGAGCGTGTGGAGAGCCCGGAAGAACTCGGAAGACATTGTGACGTCGAGACTACCATGAGCTTCGATGCTGAGGTGAGTGAGGTCACTGGCAATGGTGGTGGTCGAGACGCAGATCCGAGTGACCCAATCGGCGAAGGCCGCGGAGGGATCTGCAGCCTCAGGGAAGTCGAAAGTCTGGATATGGAGGCGTCGGAGAGCAGGGGTGAGGACAAGGATGAGGTCGTTGTTTCTCGCAGAATATTCCTGCCACGACAGATAGGCAAGCGCACAGAGGAGGGCAGAGCGATCGCGTGTAAGCCGAGCCACAGCAGTAAACGTACCCGGCGTGACTTTGACGGTGTTGACCTCCATCTTCTTCACATGCTGCCCATAGAACTCTGCCTTGGTCATCATGATACTATTCTTGACGACGTCGCTGTTGAGCTCGAGGAAGCTGAGAAAGGGTCGGTGAGCGTCATCGGTGAGGAGAGAAGTCAGTGTACGTACTCCAGGAACTCCTCGCCGATGAGGTCTTTACGCCCTCCGCCGTTCATGTAATACGGCAAATTGAGCAAGTTGAGGATGGCAGAGACGTTGTCACCCAGGTCGCGCCATATGACGGGCACGATGCCAAGGAAACTGTTCTTGCTGAGGAGCATCACGTTGAAGAGCTCGCCCTTCGCAGCGATCTCAGCAAAACACGTCCAAACATGTGTAGAGAGCTCGTCACATGCGAACATGCGTTCGGCGGGGGATCGATCGGATGGGCTGCGCAGGTCCGGCACCGCGTTGGAATATGGCACGTGTCTGCCGGTGGCCGTGAGGGCGGTGAAAGGGTACATGCGAGGCATGATAGGTCCGTTATGCCGGATCATCTGGCCAACGGGGTTAGAGCCTGCGAGATTGGCGAGGGCGGTCATCTTGCTGAGCTGTGGAGACATAGTGCGCTCTGCATCAGCAAGGACTACTACGATGCTGCGCGCGGAAAGCACGAAGGATTGCCAATAAACAGCACGCTCACCTAGCTAGAGAAGCGAGATTCTGAGGTATGCAGGGGCGCGCGAGCGTGGAGGGGGAGGTGACTGGCGGTGGCTCGTAGGTGGTACGCTGGACTTCGTGGGAGAGGACGGTCGAGGAGAACGTCGCTGATGTGGCTTGACGTTCGTGCGCCGCTAGATAATTTCAGAGACCGACGGAGTTCAGAATGGTTATCCTCCTCCCGATTGTACAGGCCTGCGAGTCTCACCATAAGCGAACTTGAAGCGCTGGAATGGTACGCGCTCATACTTAACCACGTCCGCCGAGTTCGGAATGAACCTTCTCCTTCCCCCAAAAATTCCCAGCAACCCCATCGCCTCACGCTAGCACATCCCCCCGTCTTCATCATGGTCAAAACTCGCTCCGATAACGTCGACAAGCGGCTTGGCAAGCCCGATATGCCCCAGCCCCGTCGCACCGCCGCGCAGGTGAGAGCGGACAAAAAAGCTGAGAAAAAGGCTCTTCAGCAGGAGCTCGACGCCGAGGCCGAAAAACTGGCTGCTGTCGCTCAGATGGAGCAAGAGGTTGCCGCTGCCGATGAAGAACAACGAGGGCGTCGCGTCAAGCGCGGACGAGCTTCAGGATCGTCGCACCGTGTCGCCCGCAGTGTCGATGACGTGTCCGAAGAAGAGCAACCTAAGAAGAAAAATAAGCGTAAGGCCAGTCCTCCTCCCGAGCCCGAGCCCGAGTCCGAAGATGATGTTGTCATGGACGAAGAGGGGGAGGCTTCTGTGGCGGAGGAGCAGGAGGATTCGTCTTCTCTCCCCGTGGTCAGCGAAGAGGAGAAGGAAGAACTCGCTTCCGCTTGCGATTCCGATTCGACTCTCACTGAGATGGGCTCACCCAAGACTCTCAAGAAGTCTTCGAAGAAGGTGAAGATTGCCCATCCCCTTCGCGAAGGCGTCGGGGCCGCCAGGGCTGCTCTCAAGCGTGAGGAGGTGTCCGCGGCCAAGTCCGGCTCCAGCGCTGGTGTCGTTGCTGAGTAAGCACTTTCCTTATGTGTATGTTTGACTTTGTGTCCTCACGTCCGCCACGTTGCACGCAGACCGTGGCTCACCCAAACCGGTACATCCACCTCCACCTCCTCATCCTCATCCTCTGTGCTTCCCTCTGCCTCTCGCACCATCGACGTCCCCGCCACTCCCTTCGCGGGCAACCCGGGTCCCAAGGCGAAGCCCCAGCCGAAGCCAGTCCTCAAGACCAAGTCGGGCATGCCATCGGTCGACAACAACAGCACCGGCATCGCCAAGGACGCTGAGCGTAAGGCTGCGCCAACGAAGGGGAGGGCGTCTGCCGCTGCCGCGAAGTTGAAGGACGCCATCGCTGCTGCCGCCGCGGAGAAGACTGTGCGTGACGAGTCTTCCGACGATGACGCCAATCCCCTCTCCGCCGTGTCCAACGGCAAGGTCCCCGTCAAGAAGGCCAAGGCCGCCGAGGTCAAGGTGGAAGTGGACGACTCGTCTGACTCGTCTGACGAGGAGTCTGCCAAACCCCTCGCTACGGCGGCGAAAGCCAAGAGTGCGGCTACGAAGGGCAAGACCGCCGACACGAAGCCCAACGCCGCCACTTCGAAGCCGAAGGCTGCAGCCGCGAAGGTGAACGCTGCTGATCCGAGAGCGAAGGTCTCCAAGGCGACGTCCTCGGTGCTCGAGCTTGAGGACACCGATGAAGAAGAGGAGTTCATGTTCAAGAACGAAGAGAGAGGTAAGATGTCGAGGGCGAAGGCTCGGGGCAAGGCGTCGAAGAAGGCGAAGGGGAAGGGGAAAAGGAAGTCGAATGCGAAGTATAGCGACTCCGACGCTGACTCCACGGGTGTCACCGTGCGCGGTTACGTGCAGAGCGACGACGAAGTTGAGGAGGCGATGGCAGCGAAGACCAGCCCTTCGAAGAACGGCGAGCGTCGGACCAGCGAGGTACGTCTGTCCCATGTCGTTGTTTGTCGGAAGACACAACTGATTCTGTTTGCAGGCCCTTGTCAAGCTTGAGCCCGCCGAAACCCTCGTGCTCGGGAAGAAGGAGAAGGACCCGAAGGCGAACCGCCCTCCGAGGGACGGCACTTCAATGGGCAAGGTATGTCCGGTTACGTTCTTCATCGTTGACACTGTCGCATACCCACTTTGTTTCGCAGGCAATCGAGCTTGAAAGCGATGACGAGCCCACTGTCAAGACCTCGCGCGCAACGTCCAAGAATTCCGACCTGCCCGAGGGAGCGCAGGACGAGAATCGTTGGAAGGGTCAGGTCCTACCGACTCTGCTGCGGTGGTTCGGCACCCTCCTGGATCCGTGGACCGCCTCCGACGGCGACATCATCAGGGCGCTCCAGCTCATCTGGGATGCGGTCTACGAAGGCACCGTCGAGTGTACAATTACTGCTGGCGACAAGGTTCATGGCTTGGTACGCATACATCTGTTCGTCGTTGTGTCTTACTCATCTACTTGTTCTTCAGGCCATGCAACGCGTTTACGAGTGGCGAAGCAGCTTTGGTAACAACAGCCTTCGTGCATACGATTCTTGGTTCAAGCTGAAGGGTCCCAAGTATGACACGCTGGAGAAGAAGGCTCTTTTCTGTACGGACATCATACCGGGAGGTCGCCTCTTCTACGAGGACCCGGAGGACGCTCTCAAAGTGGTGCGTACATCATGCTTTTGATCGCTTCTCACTGATAACACCACTTGAACAGGGCCTCTATCGTTCTCCCTTCGTGTTGGCCGCGTTCGCTCCCCACATCGACGCTATTCAAGGGGCCATCGCAGTGAAGGGCTTGTACCCCAGTGTCCACTGCGAGGCCCCGTTCGGTGCACTTGGCCTGGCTGGTGCGGCCGTCAGTATTTCGCATTCTTCATGTGGTCGTGCTCTCACTCGTCGTACAGGCATATCGTGCAGCTATCCTGTACGCTGCTGAGAAGGTCACAGGTACTGGCAGGGGCATCGCCATCGTGAAGGGTGTCAATCCCGTCACCGGAAAGGAGAGTAAGGACACTGACTTCAGTGTCACGAACTTCGGTGACAAGACCAAGCAATGCGCCATGTCAGCGAAATCGCTAACCAATGTCAAGCTCAACGTCATCTGGACCTGCGCAAAGACTCTCGTCCTTGACTCCACGATCGGCACTTTGAGGACCGCTAGCAAGGACACCGACTACTCCCAGCTCGTCGACGAGGAGGAGTAGGTAAGTAGTCGTTCATTTGTCGAGTCCGCGTTTTGCACTAATCAGGAGGTCCTTAGGCTGATCTCGACAATATCGTCGTCGTCGTTGTCAACAACGTCGTTGTCGTCGTTGTCGCCGTCATCATCGTCATCGTCACCAACGTTGTCAACATCGTCGTCGTCGTGGCCGCCCGTCCTCATTGTCCTCGTTCCCGTCGCCATCGCCGCACGTCATCGCCGCACTCGTCGTCGTCGTCACTGTCTTGGTCATCGTTGCGCTGTCTTGGTCATCGTTGTCACCGTCACCGTCACCGTCCTCGTCACCATTCTCTTCCTCGTCATCGCCGCCCTCGTAGTCATCGTCGTCGTGTTCATCATTGCCGTCGACATCCCGGCCATCAGGTCATTCAAAATCGTACCCTGACAGGTGTTATGTTCCCTGCTTTTCTTGATTGCGCATTCATGCGCAGTATGGACAGATTGCTCCGCCGCTCTCACTGCTGATTCTGTTTCCGTTGTCTGGCAGGCTGACTAGTTCCCCCTTACGTATGTGTTCTCTGCGGTCGTCATCGTCTTCGTGCATCGCTGCTCGTCATTCTTGTGTGTTACTGGTTCTTTACCATCCTCCTTGCACATAGCTGTCGCCCATCTCTACCCCGCTTCTGTATATTTGTTGTCATATCTGCCTGTTGCTGTTCACCGTGCTCTCGCGTACACTGTCTTCTTTCTCCTATCCTACCACAGCTAGCATATTTTCTTGAGCTCATGTCGCCTCGGTGAATGATGATTGACGTTGTGACCATATTTCTTAGGTTGTCTTGTTGCATGGAAGCCCTGAACGTCTGGGGTGCTAGCGCAATATTCGTCTGAAATTTAAACCTGCCTGCGACAGGTCCACGACAATGAAACTGATTTGTCTGATGGCTGTAGCCAGCTGGTGCTCTTAGATGTCTGCTACAAGGGCTTACATTGATGTTGTCCTTGCTGATTCACAGAAGTATCTGGAACTCCCGGTCACGTTTACCGCTGCACGACAGACCACCCTGTCAAACACATTGTCTGGGAGACTGTGCTGTATGATTCACTGACTGCCTGAGCCATAGCATCGGCTGGTGCATGGCAAGGTATGGTACACCGTGACTTCTGCGGCTTAAACCTTCTGACACTCCTGTGGAATGAATAACACATACACCTGAACTTACAATGCATCCTGACGAGTAGTGGGGTCTGGGCTTTGTACGCGCACTCCCTGCTGAGGTAACCCGGCCACTGAGAGTCTGAGACACAGAATTGGGCTGTGACACAAACCAGCTGGAACGCTATATGGTCTGTTTCTCACCTCTACTGGGCTGCACCAGTGTCAGCAACACATGTGGTTAACTGGGAGGTGGCTGTGCTGAGACACCGTACCGCCTGTCCGACAACATCACTGGCCCGCCCACCCAGCTTTCGAACCTTGGAACCCTTTTAACACCCAGATCTGGGGAGGGCAGTCATCTGAGGCCCTGTTTTACTAGACCAGCAGCCACCCTGTTGCACCTTATGCACTGGGATGACCCCGGTCTGGGCTGGCTTGGAATGCTATATGGTCTGTTTCTCACCTCTACTGGGTGGCACCAGCGTCAGCAGCACATGTGGTTAACTGGGAGGTGGCTGTTGCTGAGACACCATACTGCATGTCCGACAACATCACTGGCCTGCCCACCCAGCTTTTGAACCTCCGAACCCTTTGAATACCCAGATCTGGGGGGGGCAGTCATCTGAGGCCCTGTTTTACTAGACCAGCAGCCACCCTGTTGCACCTTATGCACTGGGATGACCCCGGTCTGGGCTGGCTTGGAATGCTATATGGTCTGTTTCTCACCTCTACTGGGTGGCACCAGCGTCAGCAGCACATGTGGTTAACTGGGAGGTGGCTGTTGCTGAGACACCATACTGCATGTCCGACAACATCACTGGCCCGCCCACCCAGCTTTCGAACCTTGGAACCCTTTTAACACCCAGATCTGGGGAGGGCAGTCATCTGAGCCCCTGATTTACTGGACCAGCAGCCACCCTGTTCCACCTTATGCACTGGGATGACCTTGGTCTGGGCTGGCTAGGCTCAGGTGCACTGGAACTCCCCATGACCTAGTACAGATAGATTGACTGTACTCAAACCAGCTGTGACACATAGGGAGCTTTACCTCCAAAGAGCGGTGGGCTCATGGTTATGGGCTATGTTGCCGTCCATATACCTGAGGAAGCAGACACTAGGCTGCATTGCTCTTCTTACTGTCCCGCTGAGCTGGCTGTGTCCATGAGCTTCCCAGCCTCATGGCTCACTGGCTGAGCACAGTGTCTGGGTGGCCTGTTTTTGGCTGTTTTGGGCTACTGCTGTTACGAACAGTCTCCCCCGTACTAGTCATTTCCTTTCCCAGTCATCCTATTGTTCGATCACCATGATTCCCATGGTCTCTCTCACGCTATCATGCTATTGTCTTTATACATGATGTCTCTCACCCTATTGTCTTCTGACACTGTTGTTCCCTCATGTATATAAAACCACTGGCGCTATCTGGGGACCCTTAGTTTTGACCTGTTGCCCCAGATAAGCCAAGCTGTACTTTGCTCTGTAGATACCTCTCTCAATATATCTTGTCCCCAGCTCTAATTGTTAAGCATTGCTCTGCTCTCGCTGCACAAAGGAATGATCTACTGAACCACCTCTTGAATTACCCACGCCTTTGAATCTGCAGCACCTGATCAGTGCTGCACAACATGGTGTAAGTAGTTCTATTGTCATACTTTAGTATGGTGTTATCAATCTCTAATATGATGTCATACTACATGACAAACAAACTGCTGGTCATCAAGGATTTTTCTCATGTCAGACCAGCCACAGTGAGGCATCAGAAGACAATGTTGTTGCTCAGGTGTCCATGAAGTAAGACATTTCAAGGTCCCGAGGTTGCATTAGCCCACCTGGATGTCTGATCTACAGATCACCAGTCTGAACAACAATTTGTGGGTGTCTAAGACACATTAAGACATATTCAGACAAAATGGATTTTGCTGATGTATGCACCTTTGCCAACGTCTCCCAGATCTCCATCGGATCGCGCGACCGCATGTGGGACAACTGACCGTCATCGACCTGCATGATCATCTCCGCTCGTGCCTCGTTCATCCTCTGCGTCGACCGCTTCTTCTTCTTCTTCTCGTACTCCTCGTGCCACTGAGATGGGTCCTGGACCGCACTATCGACGGTGATCTCGACAATGTCGTCCCACAGCTTCCGCCGGACGAGGTCGGCCTCCATGCGCATCGCCCATTCGATGTAGTTGGCATCGTTGAGCTTCGGGAAGCGACGGCTCTCGACGGTGTGCGTGTTAGAGTCGGACATAGCAGGGGAGGGGTTGTTCTTCAGGTTCTTCTAGGTTCTTCTGGTAGGACCCGGGTGGGAACGACGCGAAGCGGAGGAAGCAAGGGCTGTACAGCGCGTTTGTGTTGGAACAGACGGTCGTTCCGGGGTGTAGCAGGGAGCCCGCGTCGCAAACGCGCGGGGAATTCGATAACGGAGGGGGAGGTATAAGTACGTAGCTACCATCGCGATAGGTACCAGATCTATGCGATAAGCCGCCGGGCGCGAGCGCACCGGCTTGCCCGACGCCCGACGCCCGACGCACCACCCTGCCCGTCCCGCCCGTCCCATTCGCCCGATAATTCCAACAGTTCTCTGGTTTCGCGGCGTGCGCGGCTTCTGCTCCCTCGACCGCGCGTGCGATTTTCCACACGAAGCGTTGTACGGCCGGATGGTTTGCGGAGATGGTCCCGTCGGACATGCACCCTGGGGACACCTCGCGGGGGACGGGCGTTACGGCCGGTAGCGGTGCCCGTGTTCCTGAAGAGGGCCTCTGTTCTGGGATCGGCTCCGAACGTGCGTCCGAGATTGGGTATTGGATCTGGAAGGAGGACATCGTGTGAGAGGAGAGCGAGGGAGTTGGGGTATTGGATAAGGAGACGGTAAGAGGCTGGAGGCTCGGAGGTGACAGGTGAGTGCTGGGATCTTATACCCTGGCTCGCTTTGACCCACGACTGCTTTTGCTTTCAGCGAGGGTGGACCACTGGAGTGGCGGTGGCTGTAGCCACTCAATGTCAATGCGTTGTTCCGTCCGAATGGTTTGAGGGCGCTCCTCGTCGCATTGACATTGCGTGCTGGGGAGCACAATGCATTCGGACGAACTGTCGCTACGCGGGTAGGTACGGGCTTGCACTCAACGGATCCAGGGTATTCATTACAGAACTGATAGATACAAGTTACAGATAAGTCGAACAGCAGACAGAATACAGACATCACTACAACGTACGAGATCGAGCAATACACGGAGATGGAAATAAATAACCTCATAGATCAAGCAAACCATAACGAGACAGCGAGACGAAGAAGACGACCATGACGACGAAAATGCGCTTCGATGCCTGCCCTCACGCCCCTTGCACGCTCCCCGCACCCGCCTTCTTCTCGCGAATCCTAGCGGATGTACGTTCGGGGGCTTTGGCGGGCGGACGAACCGCACCCTTGGCAGACCTACGCCCAGATGCATTCCCGGGCGCCGCCAACTTTGCGTCGACCTGTGTCAACTCGATTGGTGGCTGCTGTGCGGCCACCGGCGGTGTGTTGACGCAGGTGCTTCCCTCCACAGGTGTCCCGACGGTCGTCGTCGGCGCAGAAGACGCGGCAACGCTGGCGAGCATGAGCAGGCTGGAGGCGGCCATGATGTCGGGGGAGCTGGGCGCGGAAGCAGACGCAGAATCCTCGATGCGTCTCGAGGATGAAGGAGCAGGCTGCGATGGGGCTTCTTGCGGTACTGGTGCGACGGCCTGCTTGGGTGTGGCCGTGGCCGCGCTCTTCTTCGCTGCTGGCCTCTTCCGCGCGGACGTAGCTTTTCTCCTCGCTGTTGTCTTCGTTGTGGCCCTCTTCTTCGGAGCTGGAGCACTCGCCTCCTGCGTCGGTGCCTCCTCCACCGTCTCGACGTCGATCGCCACGTCTGCATCAACATCCACGCTCTCCTTAGCTCCGCCCGTCCCGGTCTCCTCAGCACCACCAGTTCCGTTCGCAAGTGCGAGATTTGCGGACACGGCGGTGGCTGCGCTCTTGCGCAGGCGCGTCGACTTGCGCGGAGGACCTGCTGGAACTTTCGGCTTCGCAATCCTCGTTCGTAGCCTCTTCGCGATTGGCTTTCCGTCGTCCACGTCTGCGGAGGCCCGCTTCCTCTTTGCAGACCGCTCTGGCTCGGTGAAGAGGTGCATATTGGAGGATATGAACTGTATGGGAGGGACGGCCTTAGGCAAAAGAGGGCGCCGGCACTCCTCGATGGTGGCTAACGCGGACGCCTTGTCTCCCCAGACCACCGATCGCGGAAGGGTAATGAGCGGGGGATGGGTGTCTGTTATGAAGACAGGTCAGTCTTGGTTCGGGACGAGGATAAAGGAGTTACTCACGGAGAACCTCGTCCACAAGCTCGGCGGTCCTCTCCGCCGATTTGAGCCCCCAGAACGCCCAGAAGAGGAGGTCGTGAGGAGAGTTCATCACTGCGAGTGCAGCCAGCGCGAACAGGGCCATGGTGGTCGTGCGTTGCAGACCCATGTTCAATGTGCGCTCGACGTGCCCATGGCACACCGCCCAGGAATCGCCCCGTCTGACGATCCCTGCGTTCTCCGCACTCCACCAGTCAACGCACCTGCCATTTGTTTTATGCCATGGCCAGCCCATTGAGCTTTGCCGATGCTGGCCTTTGGCCGCCTGGAGACAGAGCTGGGTTCTCAGCATGTAGCGTTCCACGGCCGGGTGGTTGACGGCGATGGAGCCGTCCTCCATCTCGCCCCGGGAAAGGACGCGACGAGGCGGGCTGTAGTGGTCGTCGTCGTCGTCTAGCGGTGAGAACTGGTATAACGCGTGGTCGTTCTCGACCACCGGTGGTTGCGGCCTTGGACGCGGCGAACTCGCGCGACGCACCGGCGCAGGCTCGGAGCGGGCATCCGAGACCTGGTACTGAATGTTCAGGATAGACATGGTCGTTGTGGTGATGATTGGGGAGTGGTGGTTGTGGGTAGTGGTGGTTGTAGGGGAAGGAGATGGTCGAAGGTGAGTGGAGAGAATGAAGTGTGGCCGCTTGGACTTGACCAGCTTTGACCTCAGCCACCGACAAAGCAATTACGGGCGGCTCCGGGCCGGGGTCGCGTCGACGCGACCGCGTTATTTGGTTCTGTTGACGCTATTGTTCGAGGACACGCCTGTGGGAACGAGTCGGCAAGAGTCCAGCGGCTCCGCGTAGGGACAGTAGGACGCGTCGGGGGAGGGTAGGGGAGGGTGCGGCTGAGTGTGCCTGCACACTGCACTGAAGTAAGAGGCGATGGTGAGTTATCTCATCCAGTTCAAAAAGCCGACGACATTCAATTGTTTCTGCGTCCATACATTCGACCGCATGCCACGCTGCTGGCATCTCACACTTTGGTCAGACTGCTAGGACGGCTATTTTTGCGGATGAGCGCCGTCGTAGCACCTTGCGACCGCATAATGGGCTGCGCTGGTCATGTACCCGGGTGAGTAAGTCTCACTCCTATCGTCACATTATCGACGACTCACCGCGCCCCTTCCCGCCTTCGATCGTATCCGGGCTCGAGCGACCTTTCGCAGTTCCGAATACTCTCTTTCTGGACTTGGAAGCCTGCCCGGCATCGCTACGTTGCTTGGCGGCATGCTTACGACCAACGTCTGCCAGATGTCCCGCCATCCACCTCTGGACGCGCTCGAGCGCATCAGCAGCCATATGTTCCTCGTAGTGCATCTGCCACCAATTGACTCTGTTCAAGAGATTCTTTGGGCCTTCGATGTGGATCGGGAAGAGAATGACTGTCGGGTCCGCATAGACTGCGAAAATAAGTACTGTCATCTGAGGTTATAGCGTGATCTGAATTCTGAATCATTCCCCACTGTAGACATCGGCCACGAACTTCGTCATGACCTCTAAAGAGTTCTTCGCCCAGAACGCACAGTGGGCTGGGTGCATGGGCCTGTCCACGACGCTGAGGGCCGCGGAGACGAAGATGTCTATCTTCAAGCCACTATCGATTGGTTCGCTCTGTACGTGCAAGAGTCCTTTAGCATCGGCGAGTATGTCGGGGACGCTGTCAGGCGACACGACCGCGCCCTCTTCGAGTCGCCACCGGGCCAGCTTTACGAGGTTCATGGTCTTGCCTGAGGCGAGAGCCTTGTCGAACACTTGCTTGTGGAAGTCATTCAGGAACTTCTCGACGTCCTTGAGGTAGTACCGCGCGAGGTACTCCACCAGCCCCGCTATTAGCAGCGGTGATGAGAGCCGACACGCTGATCAAAGAGAGCGACGGGAGAAGGTACGCACTGTAATCACCACCCGGGATATCCCTGGCGAAGAACTTCTTCGGTTTCGTCCGAGTCGGCGGGAGAGACATTGGGGAGTCGAAGTTGTGTGGAAACGGTGTGGTTGTAGTACCGACGGCATGATAGGATTGAATAGAATACTCTTTATACAGCGGAGGCGCCACACCAGCCGCCAGCGTGGACGGCCAAAGGACAAAACCTACTAGCGCTTTGGTACCATCAATGGCAGCCCAAGCGTCGCCACAAGGGAGTAGGTACTAGCTGGCCAACGAGCCTACTACTGCCGGATGTCTATGGCCAGGAGCGTGGGTTGCTGTGAATCGCTGGCACACAAATAAGCTTGACATGCTCACCCAGTCTAGAGGTCTGCATCCATGCGAATTACTATCTTGCGGAGTATGTATCTGAGGAGGGTTATTCGAAGACGAGGAGACTCAAAGACTACGGTTATGGCGGGCACCTGAGATGGTAAGTGGGAAAGTTATGTAAGCGGCGTGAACCCTATTCTGGCCTTTTCCGACATCTCTCCTTCGTACGCTCGTCTTCTCAGGAACTAACCACTCAAAGTCCCGACATGAAGTCGCTGCGACCGCCTCGCTCACCCACTGGTGGCTGTTCAGTACTCAGTGGCAAGGCCTGTGCGGCAGCCCAACATCGATGTCACATGTACTTCAAGTTTTGCCCGATGCAATTACTCCGAGTGCTCGAGGTTGGTAAGAAACTGCTCATCATCTCCGGAGATGCCAATATACGTACCTAACGCATTGCAAGGTATGTTCAGCCTCTGAGCGTCTGAGAGCATATTAAATGTGAACAGAGAAGGTTTGATGATGGGCCATGCATATGGCATTGGCTGTGCGATGTTACTGCGGTCCAAAGCGCCATAAGCGTTGACATTGACCTTAGCGCGTCTCCCGGTACGCCACGCAACTCATGCCTCCAAGTCATATCCGTGCCCCTCAGGTGTGTCGCGGCCGACGCCCGCGAATGCCATGTCATAGTACTCAACATATCCGTCTAGCGTTCCACTAGCACAGCGCTCTCTAGTTGGATCTCCACCACTGAGCAACGAGAGGAAGCCTGGAAATTTTGTGCTAACGCTATCGAACGCAATTACGAAGAACGGCTCAAGAGATGGAACGCAGAGCTTGATATGGTCCTTGTTTTTGTATGTATCGTCAACGCTTCACCGAACTCGACTGATCTCTCCCCAGGCCGGTCTGTTCTCGACCGCGCTAACAGCTTTCATCGTCCAATCCTACCCCCTACTGCAACCGGACAACACGGATACCGTTGTCTTGGCGCTGGCGTATATGTCAAGCCAGCTCGAGAGCTACTCGATTTCGCAGCCTTTCGTGAATTCCACGCAGAAGGCACCCTTCGTCCCGGCATCTGACGCGCCCTTTACGGCTCCCCATTCCGCCGTCTGGATCAACGCGCTATGGTTCTCCTCCCTGATTTGCACGTTGTCCGCATCAAGTGTTGCGGTACTGGTGAAGCAGTGGCTTCACCAGTACAGTCAGAGTCTGTCTGGGACTTCTCCAGAGGTCGCCCGCTTGCGGCAATACCGATACGACAGCCTGCTCAAGTGGCATGTGCCGGAGATCATCGCGGCCCTACCAATGCTCCTGCAGCTCGCTCTGGCGCTCTTCTTAACCGGCTTGCTCATCCTTCTATGGACCTTGAACCCGTCGGTCGCCATTCCAGCCTCACTCTTTGTCGGGCTGCTCATTTCCTTCACGGCAGCGACGACGGTCTTCCCCATTTTCTATCCCGACTGCTGCTACCAGTCGCCACAAGCCCTCAGTTGCTCCCTATTTGCTCAGGCGGTCGCTAGAGCATCCTCTAAGGTCCTGAGAGTTGTGGAACGCACCGCGCACCAAGCTGCACTCGAGACGACATCGTGGACGTCCCGCAAGTACGTCGCTCTGGCACGTATTCGGGATGCCACACGGGTGCTCCTGGCTCACATGCAGCGCGTGGGGAGCTTCAGAGAGTGGCAGACGCGCGAGAAGCCCGACGCGGACGCGAGGAACGTCGAGCTGGAGCAGTCGCTTGCACTCACAGCGTACTACATAACACGCGACAACTCGATGCTCAACACTACCGTCGTCCAGTGTCTCTCCGAGATGCACTCGCTTTCCGCGCGTATGTCGATGCGCTACGTCGATCTCCTTCGTGATGTCACGTCCAAGCTTCCGACGCACGAGTGGAGGGTATGGCGTCCTGTGATGTCATTCATCCTCAGTGTTCTGTCTCTCGTCACCTGCGAGCCACGGAAGGGTGCGGTTCGGAAAGTTCTGCAAACCATGCCTCGACATCCGGCGTGTGCCTTGAAGTCCCGTCTAGGCATGCTGTACCTGCTGGCGATGTCGCAACTGGTCTCGCGGCGTATAGCAGCGCGGGAGGCCTTCCATCGTATCCTTGTATATCTCCAGAAGACACGGATCGACGCCGAGACCAGCCTCGTCCCTGGGTCGGCAGTTCTCGAAGACGGTAAGCACGTGCTTCCCATTACTCCGTCATCTTCCGTCTGACGTCCTGGGACAGTCGAAGCGACGTTTCCGCTCAAGCCAGTGGAGATCGAGGAGCTCGTGGACCTGGACCGCACCGAGTCGGTCAGCTACTACCTCACCGGGATCGAATACACCGTCAAGTATCTCTTGCGGCATCGGGTACGTTTGGAGAGGGACGGCTCACCGGCGTCGGAACGCGTGAAGAATATACTGCGCGGACTGAAGCTCTTCCTTCATTTCTCCTCGCAGAGCACGCATCGATCGCGGCTGGGGGTCCTCCTTTGGGCCCTTCGATACTCCGAACTCCCTCTGCTTCTCCGGACGATGCGGAAGGAGCCACGAACTGCAGGCCTTGTGGAGGAAAACTTAGTGAAGGTGTTCCAGGAGGCCGTGTGCGTGATCGAGAATGGCTACATCTCCACATTTGGTCATGGCAATCCTGGAGAAGGAACCTCGCGGGGAGCACGGCGTGCGCTAACAAAACTGCAGGAGGATCTTGGTGCTGTGATTCCACTTAGTTCGCCGCAGCTGGGCCATGACAATCTATGTCGCCGTGCGGCAAGTGGTGTCAGTGCTTCACGAAGCACTGTGCCGGTGGCCGTGGATTTCGCAGAGACGACGCCTCCCGAGGGCGAAGCCGAAGTCCTCGAACCGTGGGCAGACATTCTCAGCCATGGTTGGTACTCTCATGTTCTAATGAACATCATACTGACTCGGGAATTGCTACAGAAGAACTGACTATCACAATTCCTGAACTTTCGAGCGTGGACAGATCAAGCGATTTCCCGGACAGCCCTCTCGCTGATCCACACATGTACCACATGCATCTGGGTACTGGTCGGAAACGGCTACGCTTGGGCAGGGCTGTGAGTTATAACCTACCTTCAGGGCTTCCGATGTTTGAGAGCCGTGAGTACTCTGATTCCTGTGGATGTGCCAACCCCCCACTGACTTCTCGACGTTCAGGTCCTCTGCCGCCCATACCTGAGACATTGCCAATAGGGGACTTGGAGTCCATACTCCCGTTGTCGGAGTCGGATGAAGGGGAAACATTGAATCCTGGGAGACCTTCGCACGAACCGAGTATTGGAGCACTGGCAGCTCCCACGCCGCATATCACTCCCGAGTCTGCGTCTACACCACTGCGGAACGGACCCGAAGACGCTCGTGCCGGCGACGCCTCCTCGTAGAGATTTTCGGATGCGAAATCTGTTGATACACCTTCTTGGTCTCCCCACATGACTACTACTGCTCTGTCTCAAGCGATCTCCGCTAGCTCCTCAAGCGAGCTGACCACGACGTCGACTTCCCCGCCCTCCGCCTTACTCTTCACATTGTTTCTATCTTCCTCGTCGTCTGTGTCACGCGGAACGTACACCGTCTTCATGCCCTGCTGCGCCGCCGCCCGGAGGTCCCAGAGATGACAAGCCACCATGGCGCACTTCTCCGGGGCAATGTCGAGATGGTGTAGCGCGCCTTGGTAGACCTTCTCGTTCCTGAATGGATGCGCTGCGGTGAGCTTGCATGCATTTTGGGGGCTCATATGGAGTCACTCACGGCTTGCAGGTCCCGAAGAAGTCAACGGAGAAGATGACGTCGAACGGCAGGTCGGAGTGCTTCGCCTGCGTAGCGGAGGTACATCAGGATAAGACGGTCGCTAGACTGGAGGTCTTACGAGATCGACGAGGAAGCGGATGTTCCCGTTGGACAGTGCGGCCACTATGGCTTTCTTCTTGAGGCCGTATATTCCCTTCGATGAGTCGGGCCAGCCTAGCGTTCAAATTTAGCTCGCTCGTAAGGGAGACCAATATAGATCGTGGACAGACGCACCATTCGCTTTGTGCCAGGCCTTCACGAGTGCCTCTCTGTGGTCGCTATTCCAAGCGGAGCCTAGCTTCGACCATCGTGGCGATTCGAGCATCGCATCAAGGATCTGTATGTGGTTGAATGGACAGGTTGGATGAACAGGCTGTACTCAGAGTCGGAAGCGACAACGCGGACCTGTCGGTGAGCTTTGTCCATGTTCGTGGTGCCTTCGCTTCCGGCGGCGATTCTTCGGCTACCCATACAATCTCAGTTATTTGATCTGACGTGGAAGTCATGCACGGTAAAACTCACGCATGCTTGAAGTAACCAGTCCGCCATTCGGTGGCGAACGCGTGCCAATCTGTTAGACGTTAATTTCGTATGCTTGCAGTCTCATGGATGTCTTTAGATGTGTCATACCTTCATTGATACCTTCGGGTGCGGCTGCAGCAAGTGCCTTTGTGATGTTTCCGTACCAGTCGACTACGGTACCGAAGACGTCGAAGATGTACACTTCGACGCCGGCCAGTGGGCTGCCTTGGTGCAGCATTACGACTTACTGTAGGAGTAGCGTTCCTGACCACTGGAAAGGATGATCAAGTCTATATAAAGTGGCAATGTGCTGCTGAGTCAGGTCACTGAGACCGCGGCTACTGACTGATTTGCGTCAAGTTCGCACCGTATAACGAGGCGTGAGCTGTTATCAGCTTTGGCATTCCAACAAGATCTACTACACGATGCTACTCGCCTGTTTCCAGCACGCTTTGGAGACAAATCAACTTGTGGGTTTGCTCGTAACGACGAGATCTGGCAAACCCCAACACGACACTTGCCATATAGGGAATCCACGTGCGAGCGTCTAGCGTGCCCGAGTTTATCGGACAGTGCTCCTCTCCTTCTCCTCTTCCTCCTCCTCCTGCCCCCATCTTCCAAACTTTGTACTCTCGTCACTGACATGGCACCGTCTCGCGGCCCAGCAGCAACACCTCGTACACTACACAAAACACTCGCAAACCACAAAGGTCCTGTACACGTCGCTCGCTACGCGAAGGGCACCGCGAAGTACGTCCTTTCCGGCGGGCAAGACCGCACTGTGAAGCTCTGGAACCCAGAGCTTGGAACTGAGATTAAGTCATACGCGGCACATGGATACGAAGTATTGTCTCTCACAGTGTACGTCTTTCGCCCCTGTCCTCCGAGAGCGGCTGTTTGACTCACGCGTGATGCGGACAGAGCGCACGACAACAGCCGGTTCGCGTCGTGCGGAGGAGACAGGCAGGTCTTCCTATGGGACGTGGTGACGGGGCAGACGATTCGGCGGATACCGGGGCACATGGGCAAGATCTTCACGGTGGAGTTCAACGAGGACGCGAGCGTGCTGGCGAGCGGTGAGTGTTCGTTTTGCTGCGAGGGGGAGGGAAGGCCTGAGATGCTTAGTGCGCTGGAGGGTCGTACGACTCGACCGTTAGGCTGTGGGATCTCAAGTGCGTGTTCTTCCCTGCTGTTCGTGTCCCGGCAGACGATTGACGTCCTCTCGCAGATCGCAGAACCGTCAACCTATCCAAGTGTTGGACGAAGCGCGTGACGCGGTACAAGCTTTACACGTCGGCGGGTCATACATCGTCACTGGTTCGGTGGATGGGCACGTCCGGACGTACGACCTGCGTATGGGGGAGCTGCGCACCGACTTCCTCGGACGTGAGTACCCTTGTTGAAATCTATCTATCCCTCTTCTCAGTCGGTCGCCCCTTCAGATCCCGTCACGGCGATTGTGCCATCGCAAGATAACCAGACTTACCTCGCGACGACCCTGGACGCGCACGTCCGCCTGATGGACATGTCCACGGGGAAGATGCTGAACGACTTCCAGGGCCACACAAGCACGTCCTATCGGATACGTTCGTGCTTCGGGCACGGGGAGTCGACGGTAGTGTGCGGAGACGAGCACGGTTCAGTATGGGCTTGGGATCTGGTTGATGTGCGTGTCCTCATTCCTTCCGTGCGCCTGACTTGCTGATCGAGTTGTCTGTGTAGGCCGCGCCGCTGCAGCCCAACCCGCCACCGAAGGTGCACGATAGGGTCATCACATGGATAGAGCAACATCCGGTCGAGGCTGGGGAGCTGATCACCGCGAGCGCGGATGGAACGGTGAAGGTGTGGCGGACGCCTAGGTGATTTCAACGAGTCTGCGTCCTGTCTTGCACGTCGATGTGAGTCAGGCCTGGCTCACCTGAGTTGCGGAGTGCTCATCGCGTTCGTCATCCTGGTGTACATAGGTGACCAATACTTCTGAATATGCATGCTTCCCAGTCGTCTATCTCTCGTCCTGAAGTCCTAAGTCACACCATTCCCTTCACGCGGCATATCGTTGGCCCGGCCATCGACCTTTTCGCAGTCGACGGCCCAATGACCGCCGTCCGCCTCTCTGCGTCTCAACCTCGTCTACATACCTGCAATTACCGGGGTCGCTGGCAGTAGGTCTTGATATCAGATAAGATCGGGAAGATAGAGGACGGCAGCGGTCTCCCATGTCGTCATCGCCTCTGTCATCTCAGGATCTCTCTCCCGATCGCAGATAAGTACCCTTACCCAGCCCGAGCTGACTTACGCGACCTTCTACGCCGAAATCCAGGCCCCGGTATGTCGTTCCCAGGGCTTGGGTCTGCTTGAGTATGTATATAAACCCGAGGTTCCCTGGACGAGCCCCAGTCCACCTTTCTCAACACCTTCCACATGGCATCTGCACTGACTATCAATTCCGCTGTCAAGCTCTCTTCCGGTGGGATACACGTCCTCGCATCCGAACCTCAACTGACGAGGAGTGCGCAGGTTACGAGCTCCCCAGGCTTGGGCTGGGCGTGTACCTGAACGATGACTGCAAGCCGGCATGCGTTGCCGCGCTGAAGCACGGCTACAGGTGTGTACATTGCACGGGGTGTTGAAACCCATCTTCTGACGCGAGTCGGCCCATAGGCATATCGACTCCGCACGTATGTACCGGAACGAGGCCCAGGTCGGAGAAGCCCTTCGAGAGAGCGGTGTTCCCCGCGACCAGGTCTTCATAAGTCAGTATCCTCGTGGCCTCCTGCGGTACCAGGTTCGCTGATGCGATATCGCACCTAGCGTCGAAGGTTGACAGTGGGGAGCACGGCTTCGAGAAGACTCTTGCTGCCATCGACAGCTCGCTGAGGAACTTCGGGTTCGGTACACTGCTTACCTCCTATGTGACGTGCCCCAGCTCGCTGACCGCGAACGCACAGATTATATCGACTTGATGCTCCTGCACAGTCCCTTGTCTGGCAAGGAGCGACGACTGGAGGCGTACAAGGCGTTGATCGAGGCGAGGAACAGCGGCAAGGTCCGGTCCATCGGTGTTTCGAACTAGTATGCCGTCTCTTCGTCATGGGACTGATGATATATCGACTCAAGCGACTTCAACAGCGGTGTGAAGCACCTCGAGGAGATCAACGCTGCAGGGCTCGAGACGCCTGCAGTGAACCAGGTTGAGGTACGCGTCTGCTAGTCTGTAACCATGGAGGATGTGGCTGAGTATGCGTTTCGCAGCTTCACCCGTTCTGCCAGCAGAAGGATATTGTGGACTACTGTGCGAAGCATGGCATCGTGATCGAGGCATATTGCCCGCTCATCCGCGGCAAGTGGAACGACACGATCATCAACATTGGCAAGAAGGTATGTTGTTCAGACTTAAAGCACCAATCAGTCCAGCTGAGCTTTTTCGACAGTACAACAAAGATCCTGCCCAGACGCTCGTCCGGTGGTCAATACAACGCGGGTAAGTCGTTGCACTTCAGCGAGCGGAGGACGTATGTGACGAACTGAGCGATCGTGCACCAGCTTTGTTTCACTTCCGAAATCTTCCAAGCCCGAGCGCGTGGCGTCCAATGCCGACATCTACGACTTCGAGCTGAGCGCGGAAGACGTGGCCGCTCTGGACGCGCTTGATCGCGGGAAGGAGGGCGCCATCTCCTGGAACCCAGTGGACGCCGAGTGAAGAGCCTGCGATGGGATGGCTTTACAATATCGAGTGAGGCCAGACACGATAGCTCGATAGAAGCTCACCAGCCGATAGCCTTGTAAACTGTGTCTAGATATCGAGACGACTTTTGCCTCTTTCAAGCCTCTGTACGAATCACCGAGATTGCGAACGCAAGACGGTTACAGAACGTTCGGCCGGATAAAACGTCACCATTGAAGTGGCGCAAGGTTCATCGATCATGCCGGCTCCCGACGGGGTTCCGCGTATAAGTATATATGCGTGGGCCGGGACGCTGCCAAAATCCTCGCTGTTCTCATCCTCACCACTTCCTGCGAATCCTAAGATTAACGTTCACGATGTCGTCAGCGAAGACCTTATCGCTTCGCACCACGGTTCGTCTCCCGGGCGGTGCGTGTTGGCCAGGTCCAGAGAAGAGATCTCACGTGGATCGTGTCTTGGTTGAACGTGGTGGCTAACGAGGCTTCAATGCAGGTTACGAGATGCCCATCCTTGGACTGGGCGTCTTCGAGAACGACGAGTGTGCGCCTGCGTGTCTCGCCGCTCTGCGGTGTGGTTACAGGTGAGTCAGACGCATGCGGCCGTATACAGTGTAGCTTCACGAGAGAACCAATGAACTTCCGGGCACGCCACACAGACACATCGACACTGCGCGGTACTACAAAAATGAGGCCCAGGTCGGCCAAGCGGTCCGCGAGAGCGGCATCCCGCGAGAAGAGATCTTCGTCAGTGGGTGACTTCTGGAGTTCGCTTTCTGACAAGGTTCATGATGTGCTGTGTAGCTTCGAAGATCTACCACCCTGAGCACGGGTACGAGAACACGCTCGCGGCGGTGCAGGATTCGCTGGACAAGTTCGGCTGCAGTACGTCAACTGCTTCGAGGCTTGTGCCGTGGATTGCTGATGGATGCTGGCGTGATCAGATTACTTTGACCTCTATTTGATCCACAGCGGGCTCTCTGGGAAGGAGAAGCGGCTTGAGACGTGGCGTGCGCTCATTGATGCGAGGAATGCCTGGAAGATCAAGAGTATCGGCGTCTCCAACTAGTTCGTCCCTCTCTGTCCCTTTCAGACCTTTTTGTGCGGGGTTCTGACGCTTCGTACAGCGGCCCTCAGCACATTGAGGAGATACGTGCCGCCGGGCTCGAGCTGCCCGCTGTCAACCAGATAGAGGTGCGTCCTCAGAATGTCTTCTCCCGGGACAAAGCTTATTCGGGCCATGTACCCGTCGACATCGTAGCTGCATCCGTTTTGCCAGCAACGGCCGATCGTGAAGTACTGCAGGGAACAGGGAATCGTCGTGCAGGCCTACTCCCCCCTCGTTCAGGGCAGACTTGACGATCCCGTTCTTCTGAGGCTGGCAGAGAAGGTCTGTCTCGCCTAGGCCTCTTCCCATGGCGCATCGGGATGCTTACATGTATTCGCACGCAGCATGGCAAGGACGCCGCCCAGATAGCCATCCGATGGTCGCTCCAGCATGGGTTCGTCTCTAGCACTCAGGACAGGTGAGGTGGCTGCTGACCAGTCGTTCGTATTCAGGCACGTTCCATTGCCAAAGTCTGCCCGTCCGGAGCGCATCCTCTCCAACTCTCAAGTGTTCGACTTCGAGCTGAGCGCGGAAGACATGGCCGCGATTGATGCCTTGGATAGAGGCAAAGAGGGCGCCATCACTTGGAACCCCGTCGATTGCCCTTGAAGTGAGTTCGACGTCGCCTGAGCATCCTCGCGAGGCATTGTTCTGGCCTCACTGACTGTTACTGATACAGGATGATGTTACACTTTACAAGCAATCGTACTCATGCCGGTTACCGTGAAGATGCATGTTTGCGTTCACATCCCCTTGCGGATCTGCCCCCGCTCAATCATGCCTCGATTATGCACCAACCTCCCCGCAAAGCTCTCGGCGGTGCCTGTCAGACCCGCAGAGTGTCAGAGCCGGCCTCTTCGTGCGCGCGAAGAAAGGTTAGGTGGACGTACCGATCACTTTGTCGCCAAGAGTGGGTTTTCTCTTGATGTGCACGGTTTCTGGAGGCAGCGGAGCCATGCTTTCGGGCGTTGTGAGAGACGCAGTTCGACCTAATGGGACCCCTTGCGTCTTCCCTAACGTCCGAGGGTGTGAGCGCAACGCACCGGGCCTAGGATACGTAAGAAAGGCGGTCCTGGGACTCACGAGATCCATCCGCGCTCGCGTTCGTGTACTGCCTCCGTTGCTGCGACGGGGTGCCAGTGGTGTACGAGGAGAGTCGCTCGGTGGCGTACATGTTGCTGTTTGGTTGGATCATGGTGCGCGGATTGTGCGATTTGTTGTGGACATGCGAAAGCAGCGCATCCTGTATGCTTCAACTTTATATTTGAGTGTCGAGGCGTGAGAGTGGACGCATCTCTGGGTGGGAGACATCGCGTCGCGGGATGTGCCAAGGCCTGGCACCTGATATACCCGATGGAGACTACTCCCGCACTAGATGGTAGCTCATGACAGTGCCGGTGACTTCATGACGCTCTCGGCACTTATGCTGCAGTGGGTTCGCTCCACGTAGTCATGGGACCCGGACTCGTGCGCCACCCTGTACTCGTCACGGCAGGCATACCCGTATTTCGGACGGGCGAAAAGGCGCGTCATATCGGCGTCGCGAGGATACCTTTCGTCTCACTTCAGAGCGCAATCGGCCAAAAGGTTTCCTTTCGGACTGAACCCTGGCCGAAAGGTAACCTCGTGCGGCGAATTTTCGCTCGTTGGCATGCCTTTTGTCCCGTCCAAAATGTCGGAATGCCCGTCGTGCGTACTCCGACCATCATAGGAGTAGAGTGACTCTTTCTACACCGACAAGGAATCACGAATTCTCTACTATGTTGCCCATTTACGACAGCGTAGGATGTCGTACATCCGGTGTACAACGTGGTTGTGGTAACGCGAAGTTCATTGACCTTGGTACGCGTCCGCCACATGACCGCATCCCGCACTGCGTTACTGACCTATAGCTATGTAGTAACGCCGGGGAGAGACCCTCGCAAATGAAAATCAGGACCACATTCGAGCGGAGTACTAGTACCGCGTCCAAGGCGAGTCGCATCTGACTTCACTGATTGTCTTTCACAAGCAGCTCCGAACCGCCCATTCTCAGTTCTTATACCACCGAACGTTGCTGCAGATCAAGGTGAAATCATTTCATCACACGGAACAAGGTATGTGAGGCGAATTTGGTCATTGGCAGAGTCAATCTGATAGCGCGTAGCATCTAGCTATACATCGTGTCCGTTCTCTCCACGCAGCCGCGGGTGATCCTGCCTCTCGCGGACTCCAGCTATCACCTCAATCGAGGCGGACGAGGATAGCGTGGGGGTGGTAGTCGCCGCGACGCGCCGGGGTGCCGGCGGTGACGGTCTGAACGATGGTGAGGATGGTGGTCGGGGTGACCAGCGGCGTCTGGGTGATGATCTCTGTGACCGTCGACGCGGGGTTGCTGATCGCCGGCGTTGCGACGGGGAGTGAAGCCGAGGGCTTGCTGCCCGTAGGTGCACTGGCCGAGGGCATGCTGGCCGGGACGGCAACCGAGAGCGCAGGCACGCTGACGGGGAGCGAGGCCGAGGGCGCACTGACCGGGAGTGAGGGCGAAGGCGCGCTCACAGGAACTGAGGACAGGATCGCGCCGACGGGGAGCGAGGGCGTCTCGATCGGGAGTGCGAGGGCGCTGGGTACATTCGTCGGTGCACTCACAGGGAGCGAGGGTGCACCGACAGCCGGCGGGCCAACTGGGAGAGACGGCGCAGCGGCCGAAGGGACAGCAACGGAGGGTGCGCTGGGCGACGGTACAGCAATGGAGGGAGTACCGACGGCGGGCTGGCTATCAGACCGCGCAGCGATGGAGGGTGCGGCAACTGAAGGAGTGCTCATCGCAGGGAGGCTCACAGGGAGCGAGGGCAGTCCGGTGATAGGAAGCGCGTCGACGGGCGCACTGGCGGGTGCACCGACAGCAGGGATGCTGATAGGCGGGATGACCGCGGGCAGTCCTGAGGGATGGGCACTGGGAGGCTGGTCGCACGTGCGTTGATAGACACGCCTAGGGCGATCGACGGTACGCTCAACGACGGAACGAGAGGCAGGGCGACGGGCAGGCTCGGTGCAGCGACAGGGATACTGATCGCAGGAACACCGATGGACGTGCTGGCCGACGGCGCACCGACCGGCGGGCTAACCGAAGGGGCGCTGACTCCGCTCACCGGGAGCGAAGGGATAGCAGGGACGTCTGAGAGAAACAGCACGTAAGTCTCGTATCACGACGAAGTAACCTGACGTGCACTTACTCTGCGCACCAGCACAAACAGCGAGGACGACAATAGTCGCGAGAGTGGTGAACTTCGTGGTGAACATGGTGTGTGTTACGAAAGGGTTTGAAGTTCGAAGCGATATGGTGTGTGTGAGCAGAAGAGGCTGGGTTGAGAAGATGGAGGTCCACAGAGGCATGCGGGGCCTTATAAAGGTTTCAAGACCTCTCTTTGGTGAGCACCTCCTGACGGGACTTCGTGGATTATCGCTCATTGCAACGCGCATTGGTTCCGCTGCTCGTTCCGGTTCTCGGGAGTCCGTAAGGCGGTACCAGTCCGTGGATAACCTAGCCGATTCACCATCAGCAGTTCATATTGAAACGGATCCGGACTCCGACCCCACCGAGTTTTCGGAAGCCCATAAGGAGGTTGCAACGCGATCCAGCGGTCTCAATCGGCGTGCGAGTGGTTTTGATCAGGACCAACTATCGATTCGGATGGGCCAGATGATAATGGGCCGACCCGGTATTACTTCTGCGACGTCGTATCGGAATTCAGGTTACTCTGCTCAGTCTTGTTACAAACACAGACCAGGTATGGGCGGTCCGAAACCGAATGAGCTTGGCTGCATTCGGACATACTCACTTCCGACGTCGGGGCGCTTCCATTGCCATTCCCTGGGTCGCGCAGAAACAATTGAATGACGTCCGCTTTTGAAGTTAGATGAAAGAACTCACCATCGCCTCGTACTTCACTGCACTGTGCAGGCTGCACGTCGCCTGGTCTACTCGACGGCTTTCGTCCCCGACATTGACGGTGACAACGAGTACTGCAATGAGAACCACTCAGCCGCGCCTTCCCTGACGCGTCCTACCCTCCCTACGCGGAGCCGCTGGACTCTTGCCGACTCGTTCCCACAGGCGCGTCCTCGAACAATAGCGTCAACAGAACCAAATAACGCGGTCGCGTCGACGCGACCCCGGCCCGGAGCCGCCCGTAATTGCTTTGTCGGTGGCTGAGGTCAAAGCTGGTCAAGTCCAAGCGGCCACACTTCATTCTCTCCACTCACCTTCGACCTCCACCTCACCACCTTCCCCCACAACCACCACTACCCATCTCCCACCACTCCCCAATCATCCCCACAACGACATGTCTATCCTGAACATTCAGTACCAGGTCTCGGATGCCCGCTCCGAGCCTGCGCCGGTGCGTCGCGCGACTTCGCCGCATCCTCGGCCACAACCACCGGTGCTCGCGAACGACCACGCGTTATACCAGTTCTCACCTCTTGACGACGACGACGACGACGACCACTACAGCCCACCTCGTCGCGTCCTGTCCCGAGGCGAGATGGAGGACGGCTCGATCGCCGTCAACCACCCGGCGGTGGAACGATACCTGAGATGTCTGAAAGGGTCGCTCCAGGTATCCGAGTCCTGGCACCGGGGGAGTCCCATGGGGTGGCCGTGGCACACCTCCGATGGGAGGTGTATGACATGGTGGCATGCGGAGAAGGCTGGTATCGTAGGGAGGGGTGATTCCTGGTCGGTGTGCCATCGAAGCGTCGAGGGCACGCTCGACATGGTTGGGCTGCAACGCTCAACGATCAAGGCTCTCTTCGCTCTCGCCGCGCTGGCTGTCATGCGCGCCCCCCGTGACTCCGTATTTTGGGCGTTCTGGGGCCTCAAGTCGGCGGAGAGGACCGCCGAGCTCGTGGACGAGGTGGTCCGTGAGTAACTTCTTCATCGTCGTCCAGAACTGACACTGACTTGTTTTCCACCCAGACACCCATCCCCCGCTCATTACCCTTCCGCGATCGGTGGTTTGGGGGGACAAGGCGTCCGCGTTGGCCGCCATCGAGGAGTGCCGGCGCCCTCTCTTGCCTAAGGCCGTCCCTCCCATACAGTTCATATCCTCCAATCTGCACCTCTTCACCTCGAAGCCGAAGAGTGACCGATCTGCAAAGAGGAAGCGGTCCTCAGCAGACCTGGATGACGGCCAACCAGTCGCGAAGAGGCTGAGGACAAGAATAGTGAAGCCGAAGCCACCAGCAGGTCCTCCGCGCAAGTCCACGCGTCTGCGTAAGAGCGGGAATACTGCCGCGTCCGCAAATCCCGCACTTGCAAACGAAACTGGTGGGGCTGAGGATACCGCAACGGGCGGGGCCAAGGAGAGCGTAGACGTGGATGCAGAGGTGGCGATCGACGTCGAGACGGTGGAGGAGGCACCGGCGCAGGAGGCGAGTGGTCCAGCTCCTAAGAAGAGGGCCACGACGAAGACAACAGCGAGGAGGAAAGCTACGTCTGCGCAAAAGGGACGAGCACCGAAGAAGACCGCGGCCAGCGCCACACCGAAGCAGGCGGTCGAACAAGTACCGCAAGCGGCCGCTGCTTCATCCTCGAGACGCATCGAGGATTCTGCGTCCGCGCCCAGCTCCTCCGACATCATGGCCGCCTCCAGCCTGCTCATGCTTGCCAGCGTTGCCGCGTCTTCCGCGCTGACGACGGCCGTCGGGACACCTGTGGAGGGCAGCACCTGTGTTAACACACCGCCGGTGGCCGCACAGCAGCCACCGATCGAGTTGACACAGGTCGACGCAAAGCTCGCGGCGCCCGGGAAGGTATCCGGTCGTAGGTCTGCCAAGGGTGCGGTTCGTCCGCCTGCCAAGGCTCCCGAACGTACATCCGCTAGGATTCGCGAGAAGAAAGCGGGTGCGGGGAGCGTGCAAGGGGCGTGAGGGCAGGCACCGAAGCACATTGTCGCCGTCGTCGTCTTCTTCGTCTCGCTGCCTCGCTGCCTCGCTGTCTCGCTGTCTCGCTATGATTTGCTTGATGTAGGAAATTATTTGTTTCCGTATCTGTGTATTGCTGGATCTCGTACTTTGTAGCGATATCTGTCTGCTGTTCGACTCATCTGTAACTTGTATCTATCAGTTCTGTAATGAATACCCTGGATCCGTTGACTGCCAGCCCTACCTGCCCGCGTAAAGGCGGTTTGTCCGCATGCATTGTACTCCCCAGCATGCATGCCAATGCGACAAGGAGCGCCCTCAAACCATTCGGACGGACCAACGCATTGACATTGTCCACAGCCACCGCCACTCCGTTTGTCCACTTCGCTAAAAGCAAGAGCGTTTGTAGATTAAAGCGAGCCGGTATAAAATCCAGCACTCACCTTACCCCTTACCCCTTCCACCACCAACTTCCGTCTAACCTCCCATCACCACCTTTCTCAACACCTCAACACCTCAACACCTCAACTCCCACTGCTTCCGCACATATTGCGATATCGCGATGTCTCTCTTCAAACAATACCCGATCTCAGACGCACGTTCGGAGCCTGTCCCCGAACGCAGGCCAAGCTCCTCACCATCGCGACCGCGGCCACCTCCAACCGCATCCAGCACCACGGCCTCCCCCGCCGCCGCCCCTTACGAGTACTCTCCAGGATGCATGTCAGACGGGACCATGTCCGCAAACCATTGGGCCGTACAGCTGTTTGTCAAACGCATCGGACACGCGGTCGAGGAAGCGGAGGCCGAGCACGCCGCGCAGCCGGAGAACGCGCCGTGGCACGTCACGACCGGCCACCGTGTCAGCTGGTGGCGCGCAGAGAAGGCAGGTATCCTGCAAGCCGGCGACGGATGGACGGCCTGCAGGACGCATGTCGAGCACCTTTTGGCGGACTTGGGGCCTGGCGGGTGGAGCCTGGATATCGTCAAGGCGATCTTCGTGCTCGGGCCCTCTCGGCGCTCCCGTTCCCCGGTTACGCTGCATTCTGGGCTTTCTGGGGGACGAATTCGGCGGTTACGACGGCGGACTTGGTGAATGAGGTTGTTACTAGGCCCAGACAAGTGTCGGCTGATCCAACTCACCGTCGTGCAGAGCCGAAGCCGGCACTCATCACGGAGCCGAGGAATGTGTCATGGATCGACAAGGACTACGGCATGTGGGCTGTCCGGGGCTATCGGGATGGGTGGCTGCCGACGGTCTCCCATCCGAACGAGAGAAGGGCCAAAAAACAAGGTGCCGATGGCGACGCAGGCATCATGTGTGGGCGCACGAGAGCACGCGAACCGTCAGGTCTTCTAGACGCGGGTGTCCCCTTCGAAAACGGACAGGCATGAGTCGTCGTTCCCTGAGATGTTCCCCTCCGTATTCACGTAGTGTACCAGTATGTCCTGTAGTGCGTATGTCAGTTCGGATATAGATACGCGAGTCGAAGTGAGCTTGCCGTGGAACTGCGGTCTGCAGAAAATTAAGTGGCAGCACAATCCGTACGGGGACGTTTTCTGACTACAGTATGCTCGCCGAGGCGAGGTAAGAGTAGCTGTAGAGTGGAGCGTAGTACTTACTTAGCAGCCGTGCGGCGAGAACTACGGTCACTCGCCTACCTGCAAGGAGACGTCAACGCCTGCCGATATTTTACACGCAGATCGTCGGGATCGAAAAAAATATGCAGCGGCTGGAGTTGTGGCAGGACTAGTTCTCCCCGTGGAGGAGCGGTAGGTGCGGAGCTGCCGCTTTTGTACGAGATAATCGTCCATATCCTTTCGCTGCGACTCGTTGTTGCGCCACAGAATCACAGCCTGTCTAGTGGTCCGTGTTCTTGATCTTGCGCGTGCAACAAGCCATCTTGAAGCTAGACGAGCAGAGGTTAGTAAGGTAGGCCCAGCACATACTCGACTACGTCACGTGATCCAGATCCGTCACACTGGGTCGGTTTTGGCTGGGCCGCCACAATGAAATTCAAACTTGATTGTTCACGATCTTCAATCGCAAAAACGACGACCGTCAGTCGATAGTTAGAGTGCTTAATGACATTTTGATGGTTCTCGATTGTGGATGAAGAGCTCTGACCGAGAGCCTATTGAAAAGTTCGCTAATTGTCGGTAATATGTGAATATAATTAATTGCGGGTAAGTCTTGGCGCTAATGCGAGCAGAATGGCCCTGCTGGCATGCGCAGACCTCTGACCTGGTGTGCGGAGATGCCGAAGCGGAAGCAACATGTGTCCCAGCGGCTCAACAATCTGGGCAATCACGCAGTGAAGAAGCGGCGCATCTCCAGCACTGTCCCAGATGATGAGGACAAGGAAAATGTTCGTGTTAACTCAGGGCTGTTCACACTGTCACTGAGCTGACTGACCACTTACAGGTTCCTCTGACTCTTGAGCAGGTCATTCAGCACCGTGCGCACACCTTTGCAGCGGTAACTCAAGCCACCTGGTCCGAAGGCATCCATGCCGGCCAGTCGGGCCCAGTTCCCGAGGCTGCGCAGCCACAGGGAAGATCACTCCGGGTCTTCCAGCTGCCCGAGAAGCCTCCCCTGGGCCATGTGGTGCCTACGTCTTCTCTGGCCAATCCCGGGCCAGCACACATCCCCTCTCAGCACGGACTCGCGCCATCAATTGCAGAAGCGCAGTCCGCACATTCAGATATTTCTGAACTCCTTCACCCTCGCCGGCCCAATGGCAAGCCCGGGCACCTGCCCTTCGACGGTGGGAACGACTGCTTGTATCTGCGCATGACGCAGATGCGCATGCTTCTGTGGCTGTTCATCCGGCCATTGAAGCAGCATTCTTGGGTAGAGGCATCTGTGCAGACGGCATCAGCTTTCGAGGGAGGGCCGGGATTGGCCAAGAGACTTCGAAGCTGGGCACGTGCCTTCATTTCAGATCGCCATGCCCTCCCAATCGAGATGCGTGGCCTGGACTCGAGACATTCCCTTCTGGAGAATGAGGAGCTGAAGAAGATTCTGATGGAGCAACTGGTGAAGATCGGGAAATATGTCCGCGCCCTCGACATAGTTGAGCTTCTCACAGATCCGGAGATCCAGGCGGAGTTCGGGCTGAAGAAGACTGTCTGCCTCTCGACCGCACAGGTCTGGATGCATGAGTTGGGATTCCGCTGGATGAGGACCCCCAAGGGCAATACATTGATGGCCATGAGCGGCCGGATGTGACTTCATACCGCCAAATATCATTCCTTCCTCGTCTCGCTGAGCTCGACTGCAACGTGCCTCAGTATGATCCCGATAACAATCTCGTCTCTACACCTCCCCCGGCCCCTGTTTGTGGCCCACAGAACCGGCCCCTCCTGTACCTCTACCATGACGAGTCTACGTTCTACGCACACGACCGCCGTGAGAAGCGTTGGGTTGCTCCTAACGAGAAGGCAGTTCCGAGGAAGAAAGGAGAGGGGAAGTCACTGATGGTGGCTGACCTCATCTGCCCGGAATTTGGCTGGTTTCAATCGAAGGACGGCGAGCGTTCTGCCCGTGTCATATTCCGTGCTGGTAAAGCGCGGGATGGGTACTTCACAAATCAAGATATACTCGATCAGCTCACCACGGCGATGGACATCTGTGAATCCGATTACCCAGAATATCGGTTTTGCTTTGTTCTCGACAACGCAACAACCCACCTGAAGCGCGCTGATGATGCCTTATCAGCTCGCCATATGTCAAAAGGGCCGACTCGCCCTGGGAACCCAATGTTCGGGGTCGAGACGAATGTCACCGGACCTGATGGGAAACCGGTCTACCGCCCGGATGGGAAGATTCTGAAGGAGAAGATCAGAATGCGCGACGCCAGGCTTCCTGATGGAACCCCACAGTCGCTGTACTTCACCCACGGTCATCCGGATGCTGGCGTATTTAAAGGCATGGCGCAGCTTCTGGAGGAGCGGGGATTCCACGGAGCACGGCAACTTCGGGCAGAGTGCCCGGGGTTCAAGTGCCCACCCCTTGCTGAGCGGTGTTGCTGTCGCCGGCTTCTGTACAACCAGCCAGATTTCCGTGAAGTCGAGACACTAGTCGAGACTCACTGCCATGCTCGGGGTTTGAGGCAGTATTTCTCCCCAAGTTCCATTGCGAACTGAATCCCATTGAGCAGTGTTGGTGTGTTGCAAAGCGCACCTATCGGGAATTTCCGCCCTCTTCCTTGGAGGCGGATCTTGAGCAGAACATGGTCAAGGCGCTGAATGCAGTTACGGTCCAACATGTGCGTAAGTTCTACAACCGCACGCAACGGTTCATGGACGCCTACCGCAAGGGACTCATGGGCGACGGAGCTTCATGGGCTGCGAAGCGATACTCTGGACATCGGACTCTTCCTCACAATATTCTTGCACAGTTTGATAAAGTTCGTTCGGAGCGACAGAAGCAATGATCTTGATGCTTACCATACGGGTCCTGTAACTACGTACACTCTTATTGACCGTAGTCCTAAGTAGTAGCTAGTACTGTACTTAGCAGAGCGGCAGCGTACCGCAGGGTTAATGCTTATATAATATGGACCTATTCGCAGCCACACGTGATTTGTCACGGGCGCGTCACACTGTAACGACGTAGTCGAGTATGTGCTGGGCCTACCTTACATAGGAAGACGCGTCAGGCTCCTTCCCACCCCAACGCTTCGGGTTGAGGCCAGAATCTCTACGGCGGGAGGTAAGGTTGGATAAAGGGGAGCGAGCGCCTGGTGCATTCTGTAGGCTTGGTCACGTGTTCTGTAGTTGATGGGCCTCAACCCTCAGCGAGGGCTGGCATCAAACACGAACAAACACCGGTCTCCGGCTGATAGCCGTGTCCGCTTTCCTCCGTTTGGTAGTGCTCCGTCGGGACGAATAAATGTATGATATCTGCGGCTGGTGTGCGACGTGTCCTTACACAACAAGATATGCATCCAGAACCACCTGCAGCGGCACTCCCCAGCATCCCTGAGCTTCAACAGAAGACATGCGAAAAGTTCGGCTACAAGCCATGCCGTTGGCAATGTGAAGTTGCGCTGGCCCTGCTCGCGGGCAAAGAAGACGTCATCTGCATCTCTGGCACTGGGTCGGGCAAGACGCTTCCATTCTGGATGCCACTGCTGTTCCGCGCGGACGGCATCCAGGTTGTCGTAACGCCACTCAATATCCTCGGAAGTCAGAATGAGCACAAGCTACGAGCACTCGGCATACCTGCAATCAATGTCACGGCCGCCAATGCAACCACGAGTAACATCGAGGTGAGAGCAGACTGTGGCACCGTGTTAGGAATTGTCAACATATTTGGGCAGGACATACTTGCTTGCAAGTACCGTGTCGTAGTGGTCAACCCGGAGGTCGCTTTCAAGCCCCGCGGAGTCTTCGAGCGTGTCTGGAAAAGCATGGTGTTCATGTCCCGTGTTATCAGCATTATATGGGATGAGGCTCACCTAATCAAGGCGTGGTCTTCGTTCAGACCGGAGCTTGGTCAAGCTGCTGATCTTCGAAATATGGTCTGTTCTCCGACACTGTTTCTGTTGGCATCTGCGACCATGTCCGAGCAGACACTAGCGGACGTCAAGCCTCTTGCTCGCATCCAAGATGACCGCCTCAAACTGGTACGGCGATCGAACGACCGCCCGAACGTGTACCTGACCGTGCGCAAGATTCGGCACCCCCTAACAACCTTCAGGGATCTCGAATTCCTGATCCCGGAAGGCTGGGTGCCTGGTACACGGCTGCCGCACTTCCTCGTGTTCTTCAACGACATTGAGGAATCAATCCGAGCTGTGAACGTGCTCCGACAGCGGCTACCTCCAGCGTTCCGCGACCGTATTGTCTGGTTCAATGCAGATAATACGTCCGCGTTCCGGGAGGGTGCTACAGCGGACTACCTCGCACACGAGCTGTTTGGCTTGTGTTGCACGGACGCCTTCGGCATGGTGCGTATTACACATATGGACTTACAGTGGCCTGTTACTTACCTTGTCTGCAGGGCATAGATATCCCGGATATTGAGGTCATTGTCCAATGGCGAGTAGGACCGGGGGTGTCGCTCGATATCATCTGGCAACGTTTCGGTCGAGGAGCTCGAGGGCCAGGAACCGAGGCCTTGGCCGTGCTCTTCGTCGATGGCAAATACCTCGATGAGGAGCGCGAGGCTGCAGCAGAGCGAGCGGCAAAGAAGGCTGAGAAGAAGGCAAAGAAGGCTGCGGATGTGGAGAAAGGCAAACGCAAGAGGGTTGAGGAAACGTCGGAGGAAGGGCGGTCGAACAAGAAGGCGCGCCGTGGAAACAATTCGGCGGACGGCCCTGTGCCTCATGTTCAGGGGTCGGATGCTGCTTCCGTCATCCCGTCGGGCTCGAATGGGAGCAATCCTGACCCTCGAGATACTGGTAACCTCTCTGCTTGCGAAAACTTGCGTGTGCTGTATAAGGAGAGTCGGAGGGACCAAGACGAAAGTGGACGACAAGCGGCAGCGGCGGGAGGGAACAAGAAAGGCACAGCCCCGCGCGAGACACTAGCGCCTGAGCTAGATAGCTTGGTTAACGCCGCCACTCGCGCTCATATTCGTTGCTATCGGAAGCCTATAACGGCATACTACGAGAACGATAGAGCTGGTACTTATTACTCTCTTGTGTGGGTATACCGTCTACTGATTGACTTCTATTACATAACTAAAGGTTCCGATAATCAAGCATGCCTCTCCGACTCAACAGAGCCTTGCACACGCTGTGTCCTTCGACCATCTCCTGTCTGCTGTTCTATCTGCACACCCGACCATCCTCTGTTTCGGCTGCTGCTGCCTATAGACGCACCGTTGAACAAGACTTCTGCACCTCGAGCCTCGCAAGTGGACAAGAAGTACAGGATGAATGCCATCGACTTCAAGTTCCGTGATGCGCTGGACACATTCCGGCGTGAGCAGACTGAGAAGCAGCATGGGCTGCCACACCTGAACAACATGGGGCCTGGTGATATTATGGGCAACGACGTACTTCAGCGCGTTATGGACTGCGCCCGGGCGAACAAGATCCGGTCCATCGAGAACTTGTACCGTGAGACCAAGTGGCATGGTTCCCGGGAGCACGGACGAGCGGTTCTCGCAATTATTGAGCAGTATGGACACTTCTCTGCAACCTGTGCCGTGCTGCGCTGATGATTGGTCTCCGCAGGTTCTATCCGACACCGTTAGCAGACCAGACTGAGGAGAATACGGTCACGAAGCGCACCTGCGGGGCGTGCGGCCAGTCTGGCCACATCAGTATGTCCTTATTCACCCCATGTCTGTGCGAACAACTGACCCCCACGCTCCTTGCTACAGGCACGAACAAGAACTGTCCGCAATTTGGGACACCACGGCCGCCCGGAGGGCGCAAGAAAGGCAAGGAGAATCACACACCAGAAGCGACAGGTAAGCTGATGCTGGAGTCGTAAATCGCCTAGGCTGACGATCTAATCATCCGCTTCCCAGCCCAAGAGGCTGTTGATCCTCTGGCATCTACTTCTGTGCCAACCGCTTCAATCGCTTCAACGCCAACTCGCACAGGTTACGACAACTTCTGGGAAACAATGTATGGGACCCCGAGCTACCGCCGCACCATCATGACACCCGGAGAGCTATATTACACCGCAGCGCCTCGCAGTGGTAAGTGTTTGTATGCCATCTAGAACAGCATGTCAGCGACTGACACAAGGTCCTCCAATGTGATATCATTGTCTAGATCTTCCTCCGCCATCGCCTCTCCCAAACCGTCGTCAGGAGGGCCGTCATGGTCCTCTACCTCTCCCATTTCCCAATCCGTCTGCCGCATCTCCCCACCCATGATCTCTGCCCCTCTCATGATCGCGTCAGGGATGTTGTATGGTGCACTACGTCCACGCTCGTACTCGTTCGGACTTAGTTTTCTGAGATACTCGAGGATGACACTGAATGTCGCTGCCATATTCTTCTTCGCGTGTTTACTTGTAAGCCCGGACAATGAGAAGTTTGTTTCGAAGTTCTCGTGACTCGCGCGGAAGAGCTTCACGAGAGGGGACTCTTGTATGATGCGTGTCTTGGTGAAGTTCGATCCTTCGCCACCGTACGTAACCTGTACTGCACGTTACATCTCTGTGTGACTGATTAAATTCGGAAGCCTACCTTGGTTAACAGATTCTGGAACTCAATGATCCAGTCTACTGCGCGGGACTCGCCTGATTTGTCTGTTGGATTCACCAGCATGTTGTAGCGTATGGCACGTCTAGTATGAAAGACATTCAGTGACATCTCTTTCGGCACAACACAGGAAACCGTACATACCGTAGTCCGTCGGGATAAATAAGATGCAACGCGTGCATGAAACGTAAAGTATATGTTCCGTACTTGTGCTTTCCTGTAGCCCGGAATATCCGAACCCAAGGCATGATTAGAGTCTCCACCCGTCCTATGTCGCCCTCATTCATGGCGTACGCGAGCTCCTCATAGAGCAGTAGATAATGAAGGGTGCGCATGGTATTAACCCGGACCTCATCGCGTTCCTGGCTTGACTCGCCCTCAAGCTTGAATAGATTCAAGCCTTCGCCTTCGATGTAGTCCCGGGCTATCGTGTCGGCCATCTCCTTGATAGCCTCGAGTGATGGTTTCGAAGCTGCCCATTGCTCGAGAGAGGAGAGACCCGTGCGCTTCTGAACTTCAGAGCGCCAGGCATCCACAGCTAACACAGTGAGAACGTGGCCGATGAGCTGATGCTGGTCGCGGAATTTTGCATGAACGAGCTTTGAGCTCTCCCGCGGCCGTAGCTTCCCCACAATCCCTCGGAATCCTGCCTCATCTCCCTGTGCCTTCGCCGGAACCATCAGCAACCGCCATATTGCGTCGGCAGCCGCCATCTTGAAGTGGAATAGGCCAGGAACACATACGACCGACTGCAGCCGGTCGTACGGAGTCTTCTCCACGGAGCGACGGCGACGCGCCGAAAGGACACGTTCATATGTCCCGAGATCTCCGTGTACAATGGTGACGAACTCGGAGATATCCACGGTCTCTCCCCATCTGTCCCTCCTCCCATCTCCAACTCCCGCTTGCGCGAACATGTCGAGGATCGCCGCGATGTTTCCAGATACCTTGGACTGGTTTAGGTCCATGGTTCGCAATGGAACATGGCGCAGTTTCTTGACGGGGATAACATCCACGCCGTCCGGCTTTTCGAGATCCTTCGCAAGTTCCTTCAACGCTACTGGACCATGCTGGAAGAGCAGCCGCATCAGGAACCATGAGCGGAAGCGGCCTCGACGACTCAGCGCTTCGGAAGGCTGCGCTTCTGGCTCGGGATGGAGGGAGTAAAGGTGTTGGATAGTCTTGTGTGCGTTGAAGGGACGTGGATCAGGGGCGTGGAGATTGAGTTCGGACCGCTCCCACAGGAGCTTTGAGCATCGCAGGTCGCTGAGAGAGACGTCATGGTCGAGCGCGAGCAGCCCACCCGTAGTGAGGTGCAGAAGTCCATCACCGGGCTTCTCAACAGTCGAGACGCCAACATTAAGCTGGAACTCCATGTTGTCATAGGCGTACGACGTCAGGAGAGTCTGCCCAAGTTGCCGAATTTCCTCCGCGCTAGCTCCAGATAGGGATAGGATGGCGCGGTGAATAGAGCTGAGCGAGACTGACATCCCCATGCGGTTGAGCACCTTGATCAGCTTCTCCGGGGCGTTGCAGGTGTGCATAAAGATTCCGAACGCGCTCTGAAGCGCGTTGCAACGCTGGTTGAATGACTGTAAGAAAATTGAAGTAACCGTGACGGTTCGCTGTGGACACGAAGTGATAGTTAGCCACAGGCCGCACGGCTGAAAGGCTATTGCTGTGGATTGACACCCACAAACATCGCGATTGCCTCGGCCATCGCTTGGCGAGGCTGCCTTCTGGAGCTGCGGCTGCTAGCAGTGCCATCCCTATTCTGAAGGACTTCCACCAGGTCGTCGCCCCAGTACTCCGCCTCCGAATCCGACATGTCGTCCACATCCATCCGTGCTCCTCCAGCTCCCATCTCCGGACCCCTACCACTGTTCCCACCAGCCCGCTCAGGCCCATGGAGCATGCTGTAGACCAGGGACCACAGGTCTGGCGCAACCTGTTCGATTTTCGCAGCGATTTCGTGAACCCGGAAGTTGCGGACTTGGTCTGGATCGGCGGACACTGCGGAGAAGTGCAGGCCATGCTCTGAATGCGCGAGCTCAGCGACGAGCTCGGCATAATACGCGCGCATCGTGTCATGAGCCCATGCATGAGCCGCGCTCGAAGTCGCTGGGTGGTTGTATAAGCTCGCAAGGATTGTCTTCGTGTTCGCGAGGACGTCCCGGTATATGGTGCCGGGCTTCTGAGCCAGTACATAATCGAGGAGTTCGGTCACCGTGATGCTGGCACGCTGTAGCTGTGCGAGGATTTCGAGGAGAACAGCACCGCGGTCCATTAGACACTGAGCAAGTACGACAAGTACAAGTACTATGCGAAGGAGACAGACAATACGAAATGTTGTGGCCGAGGAGATAACCAAATATGGAGGGTTTCAAGCGGCTATCAGCTCCCCTCCGGTGTTTGTTCGTGTTTGATGCCAGCCCTCGCTGAGGGTTGAGGCCAAGAACACACTTTACACGTGACCAAGCACTACGAGATCTCGCCCTCCCCTCCTTGTCCCCTCCACCTCAAAAGATTCCACCTTGCGCCCGCCTGTGAGATTCGCCTCAACCCGAAGCGTTGGGGTGGGAAGGAGCCTGAAGACGCGTGCAAGACGCGCGGCCAGCAGAGCATACGGCTTTTGCCGCACATCACGTAAGCGCGTTTGATCCTCTCTCGGCTCTTCTCCGGCTTCCACCAGCGTCCAGTCTACTTATGCTTGCCACTGCCAACTACAGCCCTACAACATTGTGTGAGACGTAAGGACCCATCTCCTGTAGCATCAAACTGACGCAGCCAAGTCTTTGCTCTAGGTGCGATCTCTCAAAACCCATACCTCAGGAATTGTTCGGACCCAGTTTGTACCATCGTAGAGAGCAAGAAAGAGACGACGAGAAAGGTGAATGGTTGAAACGCGACTGTATTCAATATGCGGCTACTGTGTCATCCAGATGTACATGAATCTCGCAAGCTGCCTTCTAGACATGCTTCTAAGGATTGCCGCCGTGACCCATGAAACGTCGTCGCGCTACGGTGGTCACGATGACTTGGGAGCGACCATCGCATGGGGATGGTAGTCTCCGCGGCGCACCGGGGTAGTACCTGCGGTAGCGGTCTTGACGCGGGTGAGGATGGTGGTGGGCGTGACGGGCAACTTCTGGGTGATGGTCGCAGTCACCGCCGACCCGAGGTTGCTGGCAGCCGGCATCGAGACGGGTACGCTGATTGGGAGCGAAGTTGACGGTGCGCTGACAGGCAGCGAGGGTGAAGGTACGCTCACAGACGAGGGCGCACTAATTGGGAGTGCGGACGCGTCAACAGGGAGAGCAGGTGTACTCGGGACGCCCGCAGGGAGCGAGGGTGCAGCAACGGAGGGCAAGCCAACCGGCAGCGAAGGTGCACCGACGGCGGGTGTGCTGACCGGAAGAGTGGGCACAGCAGCGGACGGCACACCAAGGAACGGTGCGCCGACGGCGGGCTGGCTATCAGACCGCGCAGTCATGGAAGGCGCGGCAACTGAAGGAGTGCTCTTCATGGGCAGGCCCACTGGAAGCGAGGGCAGTCCGCCAGTAGGGAGTGCATCGACGGGCGCACTGACGGGCGCACTGACAGCAGGGACACTGACAGGCGGGATGACCGCGGGCAGTCCTGAGGGGATAGCCACCGGGAGGCTGATCGCCCGCGCGTCGATAGACAGGCCTATGCTGACCGGAACGTCGACAGGCGGAATGACCGACGGAATACCGACAGGAGGGAGGCTGATTGCAGGAAGCCCGCTGGACGGGATGATCGACGGCGCACCGACCGGCGGGCTAACCGAAGGGGCGCTGACTCCGCTCACCGGGAGCGAAGGGATAGCAGGGACGCCTGAGAGGAACAGCAGGTAAGTCTCATAGTCACGACGAAGCAACGTGATGTGCACTTACTCTGCGCACCAGCACAGACAGCGAGGACAACAACGGTCGCGAGGGTGGAGAACTTCGTGGTGAACATGGTGAGTGTTACGAAAGGGTTTGAAGTTCGACGTGGAGCGTTGTGTTTATGAGCAGAAGGAGGTGGTTTGTGAAGATGGAGATACAGCGGGGACGCTTGGCCTTATATATGTTTTGGGACCACTCTTTGGTGAGTACCTCCTGAATGGACTTTGAATTTTCGGCACTAAGCCACCACTGCACAGTGAGCCGTGACAAATTTCTGACCCGACTTCGGAAGCTCTGTGAGGTACGTGGTCTATCCGAGGATTAGCAGTCCTGATTAGAACGGACTGCAGGCCGCGATACACAAATGCCGGCCATCGTGCACATTCGGTGGTTCCTGGCAGTCTTATTCGCAATCAGCCCAAGCGTCGCCGTCGGTTGGCTGTCGGTGAATGAAGTTAAGATCGACGCCGGCGCTTCCGTTGCTATTTCCAGCGAGCGGAAAGACGGGCCGCGCTTCCGTCGCTGCTCCTACCGCCTACATCCGCTCGGCGCGGAAGAAGGCTCTCACCATCTGCAGCGTTCTCACCAGTGTGCTCGTGCCCATGGGTCATTACCTGAACGTACGGAACATATCGATTACGACCGGACGAAACGCAACTGCCCGCCGCTCATCAGTAAGTACATCAGGATTGGCTACCGCTTTCTACTGCTTTGGGACGGGAACTGACAGGTCGGCGTTGATGACTCCAGTCCTCCGCATGCGATCCAGCCTACGCTCCATCTGAGCCATTACGGCCGGCTGCCCACAAATACTGTGAGGAGCCAGGACTTGGGTTGGAGGAGACGGAGATTCTCACCTCGTTCCAGGTCTTTGTCATGCTATCCCGCACGAGATTGTCCTCCAGGTACCGCCGGATTCTAGAAAACTTCGGTTCGTACAAGGCATCTAGCGTCTTCTTTGCGACGCCTTCCGCAAACACTCCGACATTGTTCCTCAGGGAGCGATCCAAGCGCAGAAGGAACGGCACGAATGCAGCGTCCGCGATGGACCACCTGCCGACGGCGAAGCCTGCATCTGGGAGCAGAGCCTGCATTTCCTCTACGGCGGCGAGCATGCTGTCCACCCCTCCTCCGAGGAAGATGAAGCTGAAGAACACCTTGCAGAATTTCTCCTCGGTGGTCTTGATGAAGAAGCGCGCCTTCGCGCGTTGAACGGGGTCCGTGGGGAGGAGATGGGTCTCCGGGAAGAGATCGACAAGGAACTCGAGGATGACCATGGACTCCGAGATTGTTTCTGCCTCCGGTGAGGGGACCTCGCCTTCGTGTAGGACGGGGCCGCCGTAGACGAGGAAGGGGACCTATGAAGGAGATGAGCATGCGAGCTTGCGAATTCTCTCCTGGTCGGTACGTACCTTTTCCTGAGAGTAGACCTTCTTGTACCATTCTGGTTTGCTCAATAGATTGATCCAGATTATGTCATACTTCGCCCCGGCTTCTTCAAGCGCAAGGCGCACCTGTACCTCGGTAAGTGACTGAGACTCTCAGAGAGCCAGAGACTGACCCTGTGAGGGTATGGGGAGTCCTGACGTTCAAGCGAGTTGTGAGCGACGTCATAGAGGAGCACGTCGATGGCTAAGTTGTGGTGCTTACCACGGAATTGTAAAGTGTAAGTCTCTTGCTTGCAGGCATCTTTGTGTAATCGCAGTTCAATGCTGCTATAGCTCTACAGCTGCCGTATATATACTGTTGCGTCTCTCGGCAAGTATGTGGGGTTGAATGTCAGAGTTCGCATTGTCGCCGGCTGCCATGGATGTTCGTACGGACGGCATCCATCCTGTTCGGGATGCCGGCAGTTTGTGACATATAGCCGCCTTATGCTGACCGAGTTATGCTCCAAAACGCCAGAACTCACGCAACGCTTGTCAACTCCAACCGCGTCAAACGCGTGAGCAAGTGCGAATGCCACCGGCAGTCATCGACATCCTTCACAGCTCCGACGCGCGGCGGATGGGATGGCCGTGGCAGGCTCGACTGTTCATGTCCGGTGCATCACGGCTTTCAGTGAGACTTTATGCCTCCAAGTAGATGCTGTGAGTAGACTACGCGTCTTCTTGTTGCTGGGCTTTGAAGTGCTTCGCACAGTCACCGTCCGACTGCCTAGTGCAGGTGTCTATCATCACGTGACCGTGGTGCCCGCTTCACGACGATCACAGCCGTCGTGCGACGTGGACCGTTCGTACTGTACCATTTAAATCTATTCAACCAGGGGTGTGACCTGTGACCGGTGGGTTTGGGTTCGACCATTCGACCAACCGGCCGGACGAGCGTGACATCCGGTCGAATTTTGACCAAACTAGGGCGCGCGGCAGCGCGCCCCCGCCGAAGGCGGTAAGCGCCTGGACGAGGTATCCGACCACTCGCCCGGTGACTGTGACAGAGGCCCAAAATTCGACCATTTTGGGTCCCTGTGACGCGTGACTGGTTGAATAGATTTAAATGGTACAGTACCAGAACATCCTCCAGCTCATACTGTTCGAGCAAATCGACCGTCTATTGGGCTCATTGGTACTCTCAGGCAAACGGCACAGGATAGAGCAGGTCTGTCCTCCCACATCGCGTGCTGATGCCAGCGAGAGCTGACTTTGTACTACAGGCCGATGACGCGACCGTCAAGACTTTGTCTGGTCTCGATCACTATCCTCTCAGTAGTGAGTGGACAAGCATGGTGTCTGTGCGTAATGATCTACGAGGCGGTCAGCCTCTGCCTCCGGGACCGGGCGTACTTACTATTTGCGTCCATCCAGCCGCACCTTGTCCGCACACCACGTCCATCTCCACTCCTTTGCCCCTCGAGTACTCTGCTGAGCTGACTGGTCTTACGACGATGTCGGCATCTGCGACTCTTGCAGCAGCTGCAACGGCATTCAACGCGACTGTGGAATCTGATACAGTCTTCGCTCCGACCACGATCCTCGCACTGGTTCTGTTCCTGATGCTCACAGCGTTTCTCTTCGGCGCGCCGCTGTTCCTGGCTATCCGAAACCAGCATCGCGGCTCTCAGTTACCACACCGTCACGACATCGAGAGTCGGCACGACAAGGACGCCTACGCCTACTTCGAAGTCGTTGACACCGGCCCGAAGCGACGTCGGTCAGCCTCTCTATGGTTGCGGTTTACCTGCTGGGTCTCCGGATCTTCGCCGTACAAGGCAGCGGCGGAGCCTGAGCTTCCTTGGCCGGTGTACACAATTCTATCTCGCCTGCGGCCCAAGGCTCCGCTGTATATTCGGACGTTCGAGGCGTTGGCATTCTGGAAGCGGGACGAAGTCAAGGTTGGTCGGCGTTCATTCGATCTGCTTGCGGGAACTGACACAGTCGCTCTGTTTAGCGTGAGACGTTTACAATCCCCGACGTGGAGCTTGCCAAAAAGAAATCCGAGGCTAGTGTCAGGTCGGCGACCGCTGCTGAGCCCGACCACGCGGTCAAGCATTCAAGGCGTTGGTGGACGGCGCTGTTCGCCTTCGAACCTATCACAACGGTCCCCGGAATCGTCATCCACCCCTGTGATGGCTCCCCGGCTTTCTCCTACGCCGAAGAGGACGAGTGCACCCCTTCTCATCTGTCTCCGCACGTTCCCACTACCGTCTTTCACCACGCTCCAGCACCTCCTTCTCCGGCCGTCGAGGTCGATCCGAACTTCAGCCCAGCGTCGACCATCTCCGAGCCCGACAGCCCGATGCCATCCACACCTGTCTCCGAGTCATCCAAGTTCCCCGACGTCTCTCCACTGCACTTCCTCAAGGTCCCCATGCCTTCAACAACTGCTCCCGCTGAGGAGATGGAGTTCGACGACATCTTCAATCTATCCAGCTTCTCTGGCAACGTCTTCGTCCTTGAATCGCCTCCTCATTCGAAGAAGTCGGCGTCTTCGCCCGCACGGAGCAGGGTCAGCAGCGTCTTTGCGTGTGCCACTCCGAACGCTGGCCTTGGCTTGGAGATGGACGAGCCTCGGCCGGTATTCGTCATTCAAAGCGATTCCTCGGAGACGGACGACATCGACGACACCGAGCACACTCGTAGGCGGCTGCTCCCACGGCTCAGTTACTCGTCCAGCTCGTCCAGCGCGAATTCCGTCCCGGACATCGTATCCGCACTCGCCGAATTCCCCGAATCCCTGTCTGTCTGGTCGACGAGGGCGAGGGCGACTTCGCCATCCTCGAGGCCCAGGAAGCGCGATATCAGCCTCTCCTGCGATTATGCATCTGTCGAATTCAGCATCACACAGAGCTCACGGTCGACGTACTATGGCATCTTGGGCGGTTACAGCGGCGGAAGCAGAAGCAACGAGGACTAGACGATGATTTCTGGTTTCTACGCCTAAGTACTCCGTACGTTCGAAATGATGGAGTCCCGGCTTGCCATTTGAGAGCTGTGCGCTTATAGAGTTTGGAGTACACCTCCTTCCAGTCCACGGATTGATTTTGTGGGTACTCATGCATGATCTCCACTGTATTGCTCTGCATGAACGTTATACTGTTTTCTGTCCGGAGTCTGCACATAGGTTAACGTCGGACGTCGTCACATTTCCGGTATCCACCTCTACACCTGTCGACAGGATATTACTTGACGGAAAATCATGCTCTCCTCTCATCATGTACGACCCAGCAAGTATCGCGAGTCCTCATGCTACGATAGGGAAGCCTTTCGGCCTGAACGATAGTTAGATTGAGTTGTATTGGTTTGGACTCGGACCGGAGCCCGAGTGCGCTCAGGCTACTGAGCGCCTGTCGAGTCCTGAACTTGAACCATTCCTCCTCCTCCTCTTCCTCCTCCTTCTCCACCCGTATTTTCTTACATCACGAGGCCACCTCCAATAGCGAGCCCAATCAATATCAGACCAAGACCTGTCACGCCTCCTAGCTCGCTGCTAATCCTCGTCTTTTCTGCACCGGCCGCGTTCGACGTCTGTGATGCAACACCCGATTCAGACGTAGTGCTGCTTGTTGCGGAGGAACTCCCGGATCCTGAGGTGACCGAGCTCGACGCAGAAGAGAAGCTGCTCACGGCCGAGGAGGACCCGGGGCTCGATTGCGACAGTCCGGATGACGTGCTGCCGGTGGGAACGATGGTGACCGACGACAGGGGAGGTGAGAACGAGAGGGACACCGTTGGGAGCGTGTGTGACGGGATCGATATCGGGATTGACAACGGCGGTACCGTGGTCGACCTAGCGCCCGAGGTGCTGCCTCCCACAGTCGCTGCGAGGGTATCGGTAAGTAACACAGTTTACATGTCTGCCCTCAAACACGCTGCGCGGTACGAAGAGCGGAAAATCCACGTACTGGAGAGGCTGCAAACCGAAGCATAGATCGAACTGAATGCCTTTTGCTCGGGCGAGGTGCATTTGTTTTGTACGCAGGCCGCGATCACACTGCCCTCTCCGCAGATGCAGTTGGGGTCCGTTCTGCGGTGAGTACATACGTCAGAACATTGCTCCTCCACGAGTTGCCAGTACCCACATATCGTCGCACGGAGCTCCTGCTGTTCCCTGCCTCACGCAAGTCTGCGCGCAGGCACCCTGGGCATCCACTCGAGTCATAGCGGCGGCAAGGGCGATGAGTACTGCTACGGCGTTGAGTATCATGGTCGAAGCAAGTGGCCCACGATCGCTCTGCGGGAACTCGTTGTGAGTCCTTATATACAGACTGAGGAGGTCGTGATGCGAGAGGAGCACGGTTCCACAGAAGTATGATGATCATCCAGCTGCATGGCCGGGAAGCACTGCCTTGGTGGCGGCTGCCAATTGAAGTTTAGCGGCCATGCTTTCCGTGCATGACGGTGCCGCCTCACTTGAACTACACGACCATGTATGCGTATAGTCGATATCGATGAAGTGTCCAGCACATGGGCGAAGGCGATACAGTGCTATTGATGATCCCGTCCCTAACCTCTCGCCATTATGGCGGGTCGTTCTGCCTAACCTCGATCGTACACTGACTGCTGAGTCCAGGATACGCGGATGCTACTTACATACAGCTGGTCTCGTGCGTCGCGTTTACCAAGACTTGAACACATGGATCTGCGAACCTCGTATCGTTTCTCCCACATCCAGTACAAAAGGATGGCTCTTGGATTGTATCTACGCCACCAGCTAACATCCCCGCATTTCTCGAGCTCCGAGTAGGGAAGTTGTTCGTATCGGTTTAGGTGCGGCACCATGAGCGCGCAGCGCTCTGTTGCGACTTGCCCCTCGCATGCCGCTCAATCTCCATTCCCCAACGTGAACAAAAGCTCATACTGTATACACGTTGTCCCCATTCCTCGCCGAAGTCGAGCAACCCGTCACTTGCGCAGCAACATGGGCGCCATGATTGTCGACGACGGTCTCGAAGGCCTGAGCACAATACGGTACGCATACGCTATAAGTCGCCCCGTTCGTGCGTACTTACATACTCACCAAATCATTCAACGCAACCGTGACGTGCCATGCAGATCCCCGGCGACGAAAGCACTCGTACTCAGACTCCTCGGAAGATGTACACGCCCTCCAAATCTTCCCCTCTCAAACAATGCTTTACTGTGGATGCGGAAGAGATGGCGCACAAGGGAGAAGACGAGAGAGGGGAAGTTGTAGGAGTGGAGTCGCAAAAGGACATCGAGAGCGAGGAGGTGGACCCTGCTGTTCCGCCGGGCGACTTATTTGGTGAGCCCCTCAGTGGCATACTTTCCCTCCTTCTCATTGCTCACTCCTACATTCCACGCGTTCGTATCGCAGGAACTGGCTCCAGCTGAGGGTTGTATGGCCAACAGTCCCCCACGAGCGTCGTCGCCACAGGAGCAACTCTTCACGATGGGGAGTCTGGGCGCGCAAGGTCATTGTAGCATAAGGGGACTGCCCGATGACCAATCCCCTTGTAATTCAGTACATATTCCCGTCTCGCTCTGCGTAGAGAGTGTCGTGGCAGTACTTACGTGTAATTGATTCTCTGTCTTCGGCGTAGGCGATGCCTGCCAATTGGTTCCTAAGTTGTTGAGCAGATATAACAGCTCGAACACAGTGGAGTGGCTGAAGTGATGACTTGAAGGCGCATCCCTGCAGATTTATGACAGTGGAACGCTCACAAGAAGAGCGTCACGTTGTCGACCCAACATTCAAGATTTTCCCAGCTGCAACCTGCCACGCACTTCGACCTCTCAGCCAGCCCTCAGCATCAACATGTCGTCTTCGAAGTTTGAGACGCTTGTCAATCTCAGGGATTCCCCTTCGTATTCTGTCGACGACCTCTTGTTGATTCTGCATGCACTCCTCCCTGCGGAAGAACGATCCCGTGTTATCACGAAGTCGATCAACGCCGGCTCGAAATCAGAGCAGAGATGGTTAACATTCATGAACGCCATTGCGACCGTAGCGACCTTCCATCCCCTTTGCGACACTGCCGCCGTCTCAGTACTGAACCCGGAACCCGAGGCCCTGGCGGGCTCCGCTGACATCCTCGTCTCTTGCCGTTGCGAGAACGGAAGTGTTGAAACTCTGGAACGGGACATCGCGGTTCTTTTGGACCGCATCCGGCCTTTTGAGTTGTTACGCCGTCCATCGTCTGACGAGGATGACATGGATCCGACGTTCAACATTTACTACGCCACCTGGAGCATGTTGATGGAGCATGTGTGGGCTTTTGCTCGAACAAAGGTGGCGCGCAATGTAGCTCTTGATGGGCTATTAAACCAGACTATCGCCAGTTTGGATTCGTTCCTATTAGGCCGAGCGAGTGACAGCGTAGGCGACAGCCAGATAGAGGAGGGAGATAATGAAGGCAAAAGCAAACCGAGAGACGAGCAACATATGGGAGCCATTACTGGGACATCCGCAATCCGTCAGATCCACGGCTGTCTCAGCCGACTCGTCACATTGAGCGACCACGAGGTGTACTTCTATGAGGCTATGGAGATCGATGGCCTTCTGAAGGATAAGAAGGTCCAAGAGCTCATAGAGCAGGCGGGTGAGTGTCACCAATCGTCTCGAGGGCCAGTGCGCCGCAGCTGACATGCAGGCGGCTCAGTTCCCGGGTCGTACGCTTTTCTTCGCGACGATATTTTATCACTGGCCAACGCCGTGAGCCACCTCGTGCGACTCGTATTAGACTACAGGAGAATCACAAAGAACCAAGCCCTGCCTGCTTGGAATGTGAAGGTGGTGACGGCGCAGCCAGCGCGCAGGTTCGAAGCGGAGCTCACCGATGAGATTCTTCGGGTGTTCCTCAACACGTTGGCTTGCATCAGCCTTCCGCAGCACGAGTTCTCTCAACGAGCGCACGACGAGATGTTGAAGAGGCTCCGGAAACGCCATGACAGGGATTCCCTTCTCCCGCGCTCTGTCCTTGAAAGTCATAAACGTGACGATGGTCCCGTCCGCTCTCACTGCGAGGCGGCGCTGATATGTCACCTCGCCCAACGGGGAGACCGCTCGCGGGCCAAGGCATACATTGGAGTATCTGCACCATCCTGCCAGGCGTGTCGTCTCTTCCTCGAAGCTTTCAATGAACGCTACAGCATGAATCTTCACTTACATCGCTTACAGCGATCGCTCGTCCTGCCGTGGCACAGCCCTCCAATGAGTGCAGACCTCGAGGACATCTTCCGGAAGCATCTCGAAGGCGAAGTGCAACCTCTTTTGTCCGATTTCGCAGAAGATGGTCTCCGTGGAGACCTCTATGGGGAGATTACACCCGACCTCTTTCAGAGGGCGATTGGTAAATAGGTCCTCGCCTTTGTATTTTGAGGTCACTGTTGACGCTTATCTGCCCGCTACAGAAGTATACAACAGCACGCAACCTGAGCCGACTGGAGTGCCCCGCTAAGACGAGCCCATTTGTGTAAGAATAGATGAGGTCATGGAAGCTGGAAGTGCTGTGAATACGTTGTTATACTGCACGAACAGTTATCATCACTGCGAATGGCGGGAGCGGTGGCGGCGTCTTCAACAAATCGTTTGACCATAGCCATTCCCCCGAGTGCCGGCGGATAAGGTAAGTCGAGGCGTGATAATGCACGAGGTCTCAGGTGCACCTCCTGGACGTTCCGAAGTGATATGTACTTCTACACCTCTCTCCACAACTCCGGACAGTACACAGACGGGTGGTCAGCAACACTCCCGTCCGGACTCCTCACAAACGCCGTAAACACCGGCTCCTGTCTCTCCAGCTTCAGCCGCTCGAAGCGCTCCAGCGTCGGCCACGCCGCGAAGATCCTCTCAGTATATCGCCACAGCGCCTCGCTGAACGGCGTCGGGCGTTCCGCGCCCGTCGCTGCGAGCTCGCGGTGGTACTCCGAGGGCCACCATACGAGCGACGTGATGCTCGGACACAGGCCTCTGAGGCGCAAGAGATGCGCGTCGACGTCGGCGTTGAGGTCTGTGGGCAGGGGGCGCTGCGAGACTTTGTCAGAATCGTATAGATGTCAAAGGCGTTACGAGAGTCGAGACGCGAGTGATTGAACGCACGTAGGGATGCTGGGTTCGCCATTCGGACAATTCGAGCCGTCGGAGGCGACGGACGGGTTCGTCCCCAAGGAGGTGTGTGGGCCAGAGCGTAGACGCAGTGTAGCCATATCCTTGGAACGCGGTCCAGACGACGCGCAACGAGAGGAGGTCGGGCAGGGCAGCCAAGGTTAGGCGCAAGTCCGGGATCGCCACAAAGAGGGCGTGCTCGAGGAAAAGGTGGGTGACCGAGTGCAGTTGGAGATCTGACACCGGGAGATGCAGACAGCCGTTATGCACGTCCACCGTCAGCTTCTGGAGGGAAGCTAGGGGACCCGGAGCGCGGGACCGGGGGCGGTCTTCGGGATCGAAATACGTGCGGGCTTGGACGCACGCCGTCGCCTTCGAGAGTGCGTTCCACGTCGTCTTGAGTTCCGTCAGCTTGAAAGCGGCACTGGTGAACAAGATCGGGAACGCCTGGAGGTCGTTGTAGTCGATGAAGTCCAATTCCGTCAAGTTAACCAGCCGTCCAAAAGCCTGCTCGAGCACCCCTGCGATGTCCCCCGTCTGCCGTGCGTCCACCGAGTAGTGCGCCAGCGAGGCGGCGGCAGTGTACGTCGAGGAGTGCCCAGAGAGCTTCTGCAGCACCGTCGGCCGCACGGAGCTGAATACCACTGAGGGGACGCGGATCTGCAGCGCCCGCACTGCCGCCGCCCGGCGCTCGCTCTCGCAGACGGCGTGCAGGAAAGAGCGGAGCTGGAGTATGTGGGGTCCGACGGAGACACGGCGGTACAACGCCTCCTCTGCCACGTAACGAAAGTCTTTGCAGACCTGCACGAGGGGTACGAGGGAGCGCCGACCGATCTCGTCGCTGGCCAATAAGTCGACGATGAGGAGCCAGATCTCGAGTGGTAGTCGGAGCTCGAAGGAAGGACTGTTGTCCGCCGCTGCTTGTACGTCATATCGTTGGTCGCACTGGCACCCGGTAGCGGTCAGATCTCATTCCGAAGACATCACAATCTTGCACATACTGGACTTTGGTTGCCCTGCCGCAGGGCTTTAGCTTTTCTTCTCCGGGTAGAGAGCCATGACAGAATGCGGCTGCCCATGCGCCGAGCGGTGGTAGAGAGCGAAGGAGAGGTCTAGCGAGTCCCGTCTCCGAGTGACGATTCTTGACTATCTCCGATCCGCTCTCCCGGTACTTAACGTAATTCTCGGCGGTTGCGAGCAAAGTGAGGAGCGCCGGCACGCCCGAGGGCCCGGGGCGCGCAGCATGGCGTCGTGCGTGCCTCTCCGGAGGCGGCCTGGGACTTGCTTGAGCTAACTGCGAAGACACGAAGCGATCAAACTCGATGAACCACAGCACAGGACATACAATACAGATACACGAACCAAGCATGAGTATAATGATACTACCCAACCCCCATCCTCCTCCCGAGCACTAGACGTCGAACCGCCTCACCTCCACACCCCGCCCACTCGCACTGACAATCCGCCTGTCATCGAACACGACCGACCCGCGCGCCCCCCTCGCAATACGCAGCTTCACCATCTCCCACGCCTCCTCCTGCGCCTCCTCATCGTCCTCGGAGGGCTCGTCCATCCCGCTGCTGACCTCCGTCCCCGTCCCGGCCTCGAGGTCCCACACCCATATGCTGCCGTTCACCCCGAGACTGACACACCGCCCGTCCGCGAGCGCGAGCGCCGAGACCGGCCCGATCTGCCCGTGGAGAGTGCGCACGAAAGAGAGCTTGGGCGACGCTGAGCTCGACGACGACGAGGGCAGGTGGAGGCGGTACAGCTGCAGGCCCGACGCGCTGTACATGCTCGACGACATGTATGGGGATGGCGACGACGACGGTGACGGTGACGGGAGGGTGCTTGATGACGACGACGACGACGACGACGGTGGCGAAGAGCTGCCAGACCGTCGCTGTTCGTTTGACAGTGCTGTGGAGGGGATGTCGTGCCCCGGGGCGAGCACGACCCACTTCCCGTCCGTCTGCGTGTCCGCGACGCGCACGACCTTGCGGCTCCACTGCTCGCGGATCGCGCGCAGCTTGTTCTCGTCGAGCCAGCCTTGGGGGACGTCCACGGCGCGTGTCGTGCGGGTGCTCGAGACGACCATGCGCTCCGACTCCGTGTTCGACACGATGAGCTCTGTTGCGCCGACGGACCAGTGCGAGGGGTACACGGGGATGGCGTACGCGAGCACGAGCTTGTACGTCGTCGGCGAGGGTGTGGAGAGGACGAGCGAGCTGGGAGGATAGGACGTGAAGGAGGTGAGAGTCTCCGTGTGGCGGACGGTGTTCTCGGAGATGTCGTAGATCGACAGGTGAAAGGACTGCGAGAGCGTGACGAGCAGAGGGTGGTGGTAGACGGCTTGCACGATGGGTGTGTATCGTGAGCTCCGCCCGGACGGCACGTATGTGAACAGCCGCGAGGAAGACGACGGAGTGTGGTGGTCGATCGAGTATAGCACGAACTCGCCCGTGGATAGGAAGCTCACGAGCCGTCCGTGGTGCCCCGAAGTCGGTGGAGACTGGTCGAGTGCCAGAGCGGTGACATATGCAGCGTTGCCACGGCTCGATGGGCACCGAAGAATATGTGGCGCGTGGGCAGGTGACGATATGACAACCGTGGGGGTACTACTTGGCCTTGACGAAGCTGCAATAGTGACATTTCCGGCAAGCAGCAGGTGGGTCTCGTCCAGCTGAGCAGCTTCCGAGCGTGATCCGAGAGGGTTGCCCATGTCGAAGTGCTCTATGGAGCAGCGACCTGATAATCAACGCGTATGAGTACCAATTGTGTGCAACGCTCGAACGATAAGGAAGAGAAGTAAGAAAGGAGAGCTCACGCAGGAGAGCCAAGCGAGGGCCAGTCTGGCCCGTGCTTTTGCTCACCAGAAGCCACTGCCGACGGCCAACAAGACGCTTTTGCCGGGCCTCGTCACCGGCCTCGACTCACAGAGGACGACGCTGTGCAATTTCAACCACTATCTGCCGACCCAATACCGCTCAATCGCTTCCTCACCACGCACTCCGTGATCATCGAGCTATGAACTTGTTGTACGCTGGTCGGATTGACTATACCTCAGTCCCAACCGCGACCGATGTGGTCACGTAGGGGCAGCAGGGGGCATTGAGTTCGTGCAGTGACATCAGGTGGGCGGCCGTGACCTATGCAATCCGGGAGCTCTTGGACCGGATAGGCAGAATCTCTGCTCGAGTTCTCCACGGAAGCATCCTGAAGCTTCCAGTGGTGGACAGGGGACAACGAGATAGGTAGGCCGTCCAAGGCATGCCATCCAGATGTACAGTTCAACAAGACAGCGAGATCACGTCGTAGTGGTGCAGCAGAAGTCCGCACGTCAATATCGAGAGAGCATTCAACGCGCGAGATAAGTGGGACAGCGCAGTGGGTGCGTGCGATCATTCGTAGATCATAGTCCAGACGATAGTCCACCGTAGATGCCCCAGCCGTTCAGACGTTCTCAAGTGTAGAGTCACTCACCTGTCCGCCAGTTCGAGCTGATGCGGAACATCCACTTCCAGTCCTTCATGTCTTCAACTTTCGCCCTCCCAGGTAGAGGCTTCACCTCCCGACCATCTCCCCGACCAATGAAGCCCCTCCCGCCCCTCAGCCGAGTCCTGCCGTACTCGCTGATGTAGAGCGACTTCCATAGCTATGCGGTGAAGATGTTCAATATCGAGGCTTCGTGTCTTCTGGTGATGAGTCAAGTATATACCTGGTTGTCGAGCGATAGTCGGAAAAAATTCCGATTGGTAGCCTGCATGGCGCAGAGATCGGTCCATGAGAGGTGGGAGAGGATGAGGAGGATGATCTCGTCGAAGAGTAGGGTGTCAAATGCTAGCTGGGGTTTGTGGACATCGAGAGAAGGCTCCGAAGACGTATGAGCACGCTTCGAGGGAGGCAAAGGCGCAGGCGACAGTTCGCGCTTCATGTTCAGAGCCTGTCTACTCCCGTAGATGGGTGAAAGCGCGGCGCAGCCAGGAAAACCGATGATGAGGAGAGGTCTGAGGTCAGGGGGCACGAAGTCGGCGCGAGAGAGCAACAGCGAGCACGAACGGAAACCCAGCGACGAAAGATGGGCCCTCGACAACGCAGACAGTCGGCCACAACGAAGAACGAAGGAGAGCTCGTCGTCGTCGCCGTCAAGGTCGATGAGCGAGGCGGGAATTACCTGCATTAGTCACCCCGCTCGGTATTTTACCGGTCCGGGACGGCCCCACGTGGCATTTGGCGCCCTGGCGGCTCGCGAGTCTGTTCGTCGTTCCTCCTCCTCTCCCTCGCGTTGCTTGCTCCTTTTGCAACAGCCACATCGTGATGGGTATCAAAATACTCGACTTTCAAGCTGAGTATCGCTGTCTTATAACCATTACCAGCCGGATCATTCACGAATTACGCGGACACGCTTCAACAACGATCATCGTTGCAAACCCTCTTTGAGTTGTCGCCCGACAGCGCTGCATACTCCGCGGGTTAACGGCCCTCGGAAATGTCAACCTGCAGCACTGTTGAGCAGACTCACGGTCTTTGCTTGACTACGCGCTTAGGCCTGCGGCGAGCCGAGAACGTCCGAGTCAGGAGCTATGTTGTATTTGCACAGACCTTGCGCGCGACCATACACCACTTAAAAACAAGCCGTTACTCTGGTACCCCATTAACCTTCCCTACTCTCGTACCGTCGTGAACCACCTTGTTCTGCTGTCTCATGTGCCAGTACGGTGACCTGCCAGCTACGCCTCACGATGCCACACACCGCTCTAGCCTCTGCCCATGCGCATGGTCCCACACAGCGTACGTCTGATGCAGACCTCTCTCAGCACTTGTCATCGCATACTGACAGTGAGATGTACACAGGACAAGGCGCGTCTTCGTTTTGGTTTCGCACAGGTCGTGCACTCGAGTGGTTCGCCACAGCAGCCGAAGGTCCCGATATATGGCATATGAAAGCCACCATGCTTGAAGCCCTCACGATAGAACAGACTGCAGGCATACACACAGGCACTCTGCGGAAGATAGCGGGGTTCATGCCCAGTCTCCGCGAACTCCACATGAAAGGATGCAACCCCGACCACGTCCAAGAGTTCTTGATCAACGTCCCGCCCCAGGCGCCACTCCAGCACCTCTCACTTCCTCGTCTCCCGTATAATCTCCACGAAATTCCGTGCTGGCCAGGAGTGCGGAGCCTCGAGCTGCTGATGGGCGGCGACGAACCAGACGCCACTGTCCCCAATCCCTTTCCCTCCTTGACACACCTCAAGCTCCACGGGTCCCACTGGTACGAGATAGACCTCACGCTGCAGCTACTTCGAATCTCCCGCTCCCCGCAGCTCGTCTCCCTCTCCGTCGCCCTCGCGAGCTGCGTGCCTCTATACGCGTCCAACCAGCGCGGCTTTCTCGGCCTCTCTATACGCTTCCCCAACCTGAAGTACCTGGAATTCGATGAGTCCGGTTATAAGGTACGCTGCAGCCATAGTCGTGACCTCCGATCCGCCTGCTAACCCGTATTTTATGGCTCCCTGGTAGGTAGACCCGAACGCCCCGGTTATGTGCATGGAACCACGCGATTGCGATGTTGCCAGCTGGAAGGCTTACTTCCCGAGCCTCGAGACTTTCGTCTGGACGCCACCGGACGACACGCTCATAGCAAGTCGCGGTCCGAGGGAGAAGTTCTACGGCGGTATCTTCGCGGGCTTCTCGTGGCGGCTGTTTGATGGATGGGAGAGCTTGAAGTGCTTTAGAGGTGGGATCGTCGTGGCGTCCCCAACGCAGGATGGGACCACCTGTCGCTTATGGTGGACTCGGCGCCGCGATTCGTTATCTCCCGTGTTTGTACCGGGGTGCGCCGATTGTGACGGTGAGCTGTGGCGGATCAGTCACGACGGGCATTGGCCCGTACCACCCCCAGAACAGGCCCGGAATATACGTAAGTATGTATTCCGGGTTCCGGTCCAGAATAGTTTGGTGACAGGACCGGAGCGCCGGATACAACAAGTTGTAACTCCGAAAGTACCCATCAGTGCCGGATACTTATACGGCTTACAAAGGTTCCGGTCCGATTTCCAAAGCTGTTCTGGACCAGAACAGGAGACCAATTCGGGCGATATTCCGGGCCTGTTCTGGGGCGTGGTACGGGCGATTGCCCGTCGTGAGTGGGGAGAAGGGTTGCGTCGCCAAGGACACGCCCATAGTTCCTGCAGTTGTGTCAACCAAGGGGTCTTTATAACGTACCGGGCTGGCATGGGGCCCTGATTCTCATTTATCACTACAGGGCCACGGGAGTCCTTGATACCTACCTAGAAACCGCTTTTGTGTATAAAACCCACGGTCATTGTTAGACCCGCCTACGAGGTTGTTCAGCTGGCATGTCATTATGAGTAGTATGCCTCGTGGTCGCGTACTGTACCGCGCAATATAACAAGGCTTGCCCGTCTCATCCTAGATCCTCACTCAGATCACTGACAATTCTCTCCTTGTTGTCCCTATCCTACCCCTCCGTCAACCGGCTATTGAGTTACCCATTCTGTGATGTTCCAGGCGACCTCTCCCTCTCGTTTAACACATCAAACGATTGTAAGTCCAGCACCGTCCCTTGATTTCCCGCAGAGAGGGAGCCTGAACAGGGTGGTTCATAGAAAAACATGCAGATGAAACCGACCTGGAAGTGGCGCTTCAAGCTACTCGCATCGTGGCGGAGACATGATCATAAGCCGAGTCGATCCTGCAGCCCGACGTGTTTCTGCAAGAATTCTCTAGTGGACGACATTGGAGAAGATCACCTTGGCGTGCGACTGCTCAAGGCTGAAGACTTCGAGGCGTTTACCACCTCTCTCGCGATGCCGGGTTGTCCGCTCCAGCGCCCGGGCTCCGTGCAGGCTGTGGCCATAAGGACGATTCGTGGTGTGGCTCAAGATACCTTGAAGAACGTAGCCGCTACCCTCGTCGTCGTCCAGGAGCTCCGTCTGGTTGGCCTCAGCAGAGACTGCGTCGAAACCGTCCTATCCGTGATCCCGGCAGAGACATCCATTCAATACATGGCGACGACGTACCTTCCTCGGCAAAGCTTTCCCTGTTCCGCAACCGTGAAGGCCCTTGAAACCTGGGATGACCTCTGCCACCGCGGAGACGGATTCCTCTCCTTGGCTCATCTCAAGCTTCACGAGCAAAATTGGCACGCTGTGGCGGCGTCTCTGGAGACCTTCGTAGTATCCGCCCAGCTCGTCTCCCTCTGCGTTGCCTTCACGAATTGCACACCTGAACGCTGTCCTATCCTCTTCAATACATCCCTCCCGAACCTGCAATATCTTGAGGTGGACGAGGCTCGCTCCACGGTACGTCGTGCTAAACACTCAGCGACGTGCACTCAACGACTGATCTGACTGGGCAGCTGGTAGAAGGCGAAGTGTCTCTTACGCATGAGCCGAACGGCTTCTCACCGGAGAGTTGGATGTCCGCGTTTCCGAACATCGACACGTTCGTTTGGACGCCACCGAGCAACAATAGCGGCACCACGTCGAGGAAATACGTGGATGGGTCTATCTTCTCAACATTCGTGGACAGGCTGTTCTCTTCATGGTCGAGGATGACCTGCTTTAAAGGCGGCGTGCTCGTGGAGGACGAGGACCGGGGAAAGCGTCGAGAGTGGTGGGTCCGGTGGCGCGACAGGTCCATCAAATCCTGTGCGGAGGAAGAGGGCAACGACGAAGGATGGTTCACGTATGAGAGCAAAGACACTTCAATTGGGTATGGTAGCAGTGGTTATGCGTAGATGTTTTCGTGTCAATACGAGAGTGTATATTTCGACTCCGCCGCTGTGGCAAAAGACGAAATGTGGCAGAGTCCTGGCGCGCCACCTTTAGAAACAGAAATACAAGGCAGAATACCCGACTGCGGCGATGAGGATACGGCGCGGCCGGGGTCATCTTGACAACTGTCCAGATGGCCGTCTGGGTATTCAGTGACCGGTTCGTCTTGCTTGATTTGCCTCCTGGTCGTGTGAGCTACCGCCGCACATATGCGTGCTCCTCGGACTCGCCTCCCTCAACCTCTTCAGATCGCCACAGTTCCCCGGTCGTCGGGGAGACGTCCTAAACTACGCGCTTACTTCCAGGTGCGAGGAGGTCGCTAAATACAAGCAAGCAATATTCGTGCCCGTCCACCTCAGCATCCTCTTCTGAGAGTTATCTGTACTGCTCGTTGACGAATGGACCTCATTCATCTTCATTATCTTCTATACCCCCGCACTGTGCCCTCTACCATGACATCCGCCGCTGCTCAGCTCATACCGGGCGCACTGGTACGTATGTACACCACTGTGTTATGACGGCTGTACTCACGGGGATACCACACCAATTCGCTATATGTCTAGCCTCCTCTCAGCCCGCCTCGAATTCCTCTAGATATTTGGACCCTCATATTTGAGGAGCTCCTCGATCAGTATCAGCTCGACTACGACACTCAGGCGCGACTGGCCCTAGTGAGTGCCACTCGCTTATGCAAGGAGCTGCAAGCAGAGGCCGAACGCTATCTGTACCGCGTTGTGGGACTGAAGGCGCAGTGGATCTGGAAGTTCGAGATGTTCCAGGAGGCCGTACGCATGTGCCCTACCCGCCGCGCGGGCGCCATCCGAGATCTGTCCCTCGTCTTCTGGACGTCCCTACGATTTGGGTGTACCGAACACATTCCCAGACTTGGCGAGTTTCTGAATGAAGAGTTCGAGTACGAAGGGGGCGCAGGCGAGAAGACTTCAATTGAGCTCCATGCTCTGACGATCCCGCTCGAGCTGGCGATTCAGTTGCACTATGAAACAGAGGATCCAGACAGTCTCGAGGTGTCTGCAAAGCCGATCAGAGCTTTTTCAAAGCTCAAGAGTCTTACAATGAATATCGGTGCCAGCTCCTGGAAGCCCTGGAAACTCGACCATCTGTCGCTATACCACGCCACCCTCACACACCTTCGTCTCGACGTCATTGCTGACCCCATTCCTGTCTGCACAATCCCATCACCCGTCCGGAAGCATTTGGTCTCTCTCATCATCACGTTGTACGGCTATTATGGCCTACCCCGCTTCTGGCCCCCGGGGGACCTCCTGAAGGTAGATGGTGGCGCGACGAAGCTGGTCAATGACATGCCGAAGCTGGAATATCTCGAGCTCGACGAAAGCACGTATGTGACCGTGAGTGCCCCTCGAGCACAGTACGATATGCCTCACTCACCAAAACCCTAGGATGTGCACAGCATGGCCAGTAGCCAAGAATCATGTATCGACTTCATGTGGCCAATCCGCTGCTCAAACCTCAAGGTTCTCGTATGGAGAGCATCCCCCGTGCACAACGACATTGTACGCGATGCATTCCGATCTGGCTACGAAGACAGGGCCGAAGCCTTCCGACGGAACCACGACAAGTACATAGACGGAACGTTCGAACATTTCCCGAAGCTGGAACGCTTGGAACGTACTAAGTTTCCGCATGAGCTCGAAGATCCCAGTCCCTATCGAATCTTCAGAAGGGAGCAACCCGGAGGTCCCATCCTGGACCGTACGCGTGCCTCGTCGCGGCCGGACGACTCAGAGGCAGCTGAGGGAGTACAGGCCCATGCCGATGATTGACATGGTAGGCGGCGAGTGGAAGTGGGAGTCGGTAAAAGCGAGCAGAGTTCACAGACGGTCCTGGAGGAACTGAAGGAGGAGGGATCGGCGGCCATGAAGGACGCTGGGCGAGAATGGCGACAGATAGGGAGGGTCGAGTCAGCGCAGTTCGAGAGGGTGAGGTCCCTATCACGTACGGCTTGTCTGTAGAAGACGGATTTTGATTGATGACGTATATAGTAGAGTACTCCATGGATTCCTGTTTGTGACAGTTTTTTGATATGAAACGACAGGTCGTTCTGGTGAACTTGAACGGTTTGTCAAGATGAGCTCCTTATGGACTGCAGTCAGGCCTATCACCCTGGCTCACACCGCAGACGCTGTATGTGTATGCGACGCATACGTGTACCACACTGCGGAAAGCGATGTCAACCCGAAAGACGAAGCCTGAGATCTGAGACCCCAAACGTGAACAAACTCACGACGCGCCGGCTCCCGGATCCGGGCCCGCAACGGCAACTCCCACATCCTTCGTCGTTCGTCTCGGCCCGCCAGTGCTCTTGCAGACTGACGTAGCCACGGAACCTGTTGTAGAGAGCGGACATCTCGACGCCGCCGCTGTGGCGTCAGACGAAAGTAGGTTGAGGAGTGCTGGCGCGCCACAGGCCAAAACGTCTCCGCCACAGTTCGACATCGAAAGGCAAGGCGGAGTACCCGACTGCGGCGACGACTCTTGCCTGCGATCATCTCGACAACTGTGCAGAACGCCTTCTGGGTATGTGACCGGTTCGTCCCGCCCAGTTTGACGACTCTGCCCAGAGATGATTCCAACAACTGTGCAGAACGCCTTCTGGATAAGTGACCGGTTCGTCCTGCTTGATTCGCCTCATCATCGTGTGAGCTGCCGCCGCAACATATGCGTGTTCCTCGGGCTCGCCTCCCTCAATCATTCCAGATCGCCACAGCTCCCCGGTCGCCGGGGAAACATATTCCACAATAGGTGCCACAGACAACTGCGTCGCGCCCGGTTGCGCCCTCGTGCGAGGAGGTTGCTGAACGTATAAAAGCTAGACGCAATGGGTCCCTGTAAGTATACATCCCCCGTATCCTCTCCTGCCTCCGAGCTTTCCTCATCCTCGTCTGCAACACACCGACTGATATCCTCCACCATACGTCGCTACTGTACCCTCGCACATCGCCGCCGCCATGTCCGACACTGACCAGTCCGCGGGACAGTCCACCAGCCCATCGGTATGTGTGCACGCCACATTTCTGCTGATCTGAACCATGACCCCGTCACGATGCTGTCTCGCATGCAGGGTGGAGAGGCTGAAAATTACCAAGTCCGCTCCTTCGAACCCATATCTATGAAGCTTGAGGAGCAGCAGCAGATGGAGCTGAAGAAGAAGTGGGAGAATGGGGAGACCTTGCGGCTGTACCTTCCAGAGGTGATCCAGGGCTGGCAGCGGTACGATGAATTCCACACGACAGAGGAATTCAGAGAGTTCGACGAGTTCCGCAAGAGCGTTGAAGACAGAGGTCGTGCGAGTGATGTGGAAGAACTCTCTCTTCACTTCGACATGCAGGCAGATGACACGCGCGGAGAGGACGCCATGAAACATGGACTTGCGGTGCTTTCCTTCCTCGACACCCTCGGCAAAGCCAACCTCCACACCCTGTGCCTCGGCAACCTACAATTCGCCTCCTTCTTAATTGATATCGCCGCCATGAACAAAACGCTGGAAGAGCGCGTCAAGACTTGGAAACGCCTAGAGACCCTCGTGATTTCCTGCAATAGATCTACCTCGCACTCGGGGCTCTGGAAAATGTGTAAGACGTACGGCAACAGCGCTACCATCAGACACCTGCGGATAGACTCGTTCGCCTTTCCAAGATGGAATTTCGCCTATGTCCCCATGGACAAGACATTGTGCCAAAATCTGGTCTCTTCAAACTCTCCTTGCGGCGCTTTAGTGTTGAGATCAATCCCATAGAGATGCACGAGTTCTGGCCATGTGGCTGGCTCACGCTAAAGGGGACAATGTTTGGTAACCTCACGGACCTTGAGATAGACGAGAGCCAATGCAGGATCGTGAGTGTTGCGCCATGTTCAATGCATTATAGGCTGACTTCGTGTGGATCTCCAATCAGAAATTCGAGGACGGATCGACGGAAGCCTCTGGTATACTGAAATGGGAATTAAACTGCCCAAATCTACTCAATTTAACATGGATACTTTCTGCCGACCACCTCCGCTTGCTCGAGAAGTCACTTGGGCTTGACCCGAAGCTCCGTTTACCATGTTCAAGGAAGAGTCCTTCAACCACTTCACTCGCCTCAAACACTTGAAATGCATAGACATCACTAAGGCGAAGAACGAGCAACCGTCCTGGCTAAGCGGTGACCGTACTACCTCAAGTACACAGTCCTAAGCCTCTCCAGGATGGCGATCTTTGGGACCGAACGACCCCGAAGCCAGAGGAACGTATCAGGACTTGCTTGCGATCCCGAGGACAACAGTTGTTTCGAGCCATCGCTGTCTCATATCTCCATTTGTATTGATCTATGTAAAGCGCGTTCACGTCACAATACCATTTCGTCTGATGCCTTGAAGCAGCAATACGTCTGAATATGTGCGCGCAATACATCGTCCCAGCCCCGGATGCCGGGTCCAGTATGTCGCATAGCTGAGAGATGATGACGGCGCATGGGATCGAGTGCTAGATATCATCAGGTCTGCTGGTCCTGCAGAGGACGGAACGGAGCGGTCTCCAGCGACAGCCTCCGGCGCGTTCCAGCTTACTGGACGGGTCGCAGGCATGCGCAACTGGTCAACGGTGGCACGCCGCGCGAACCGCCCACACGTGGGTTCCCGCACGACTGTGGTCGTATCGCGTTGCGCTCCGTCGTGGTACATGCGCGGCGACGCGGAAATGAAATGGACAGAGAACATTATTGAACGATGGCGCACCGTTTGATGGCACCGGCGTATATCGTGCCCGTGAAGGGCCGTTTCCAAGGGGAGCTCCGCGTTCGCTGGTGTTGCCAGACCCTAGCAGACACCACGGATGATGCTCTCTACGCGTGTGTCGCGTTCACAAAGAAATCCTGTGACAGTGAGAAGACAAGTGAGATCCCGGACACAGACGAGCTCACCATGCGACGGACCTGTGTCCCGAAGACGGATCCGCTATTGAGCTGATAGTCCGAAGTTCCGTCGTCGCATTGCGTCCGAGCCGGCCCACCAAGAAGCTAGGAAGCGCAAAGTGAGTGACGGATCGACGCACTCGGCCACTCACTACTCAATCCATTCTAGGCCTGCGGTCGTCCGGAAAGACGATCCCAACGCGATGATCTTGGGTGCGTCCCTCGATCGGACGGCGATAAAGCAGCACGAAGCCACGAGCCTGTTGGGTGGCACACCATCAGCGGAGGTTGAAGCTGGAGAAGTGCACCTGATGGAGGCGAGAACGGGATTCGTGTGGCCGAGTGCGTTGGGTGGCGTGCCCTTTGCCCGCAGCGGACGCGCATCGATGGCTCCGGCGCACCCTCCGACAATAGAATGATTGACGCGATAGAACAGCGGGGTAGCGGGCGTTGTACGCGGGTTGTAGAGAAGGCTCGAGGGACCTATGTTGGTACGCTGGAAGAAAGGAGTAGTACTTGCTGGTAGTCGCAGGGGACCGCCGGCAACCAAAATTGACTGACGTCACTCGCTGCGCTGTGATGCCGCTGCCCAATCCGGTCGAGTATGTTCTGTGCCACTTGTGGGTACGTTTCTCTTCGCGGGCTCGTGTGTGTATCCATGGTCGAGCACGCATCGATGAGCAGTGGGACGGAAACGGCGCGATAGAACAGCGAGCACGCACGGGCCTGCCCTCGCGGCGCACGCATCGGAAGTGGATCGGTGAGATTAGATTAGATGTGCGAGATCGTCTCCCCACGATTGGCGCGCCTGCTGCATACCCCGGAGGCTCTACGCGACGACCGCGAGCGAGGGCTCACTGCTCTCGCGCGCAGACTCGACGGGGACGGGCGAGGTGGCAACGAGGACAAGAGCAGAGGCCTGAGAGACGAGACGAGACGGCACGGCCCACGGGACGAGGCGAGGAAGGACGCCGGGAAAGGCAACTGGGATCGGGGCAGCCCTCTGGCAGGCGGTCTTTGTGTCAGCCTGCTCGCTTTGACCCCCAGCCTATATAACACGCCTACGTGCCCCCCGCCCTTCTCTCTCTCTCCCATCTCCCGCTCGTCGTCCGCGCCCCGCTCCCCGTCGCCCGCGCCCCCGTCCGCGACGCCCAGCTCGTCCCCGCACGCGCACACCCCAGATCCTGTGCTCGCCCGATTGCCGCCACCTCCGTCGTCCGCGCGCAACATACACGCTCCTCGCCTCGTCCGACACACCTCTCCTGCCACCCACCACATCTACCAGCACGCACGGCGCCCCCGCCATGTCTCTCTTCGCCCCCAGCTTCGACTTCACCGTCGACCGCAGCGATGGCAGGTACGCTCTCACGCCTGCTTCTTCCCAGTACCCCACCTCCGACTCCCGCCACGAGCACTACGTCCGTCCCCCGCCATCCTGTCGCTCGACCGCCACGCCCCCCTCCTGCCCGTCCCCGTCCCTCTCGCGCAGCTTCGACAAGTACCCCCTCCCTGATCTGCGCGAGGTTTATCCGGGCGTGCTCGCGACAGGCCAACTCACGGACAACCACCCGCTCGTGAACACCTACCTCGAGGCCCTCGCACGCCTCATCCCTCGCGGCCCTGCCAGAGTGTCGGCTTCGTCCGCCTCCACCCCCGCTTCCACCTCCGTCCGCTTCCCTAGCGCCGCCGCCCACTCTGTAGACCCTAACCCCGGCGAAGTCGTCACCTTCTGGCAGTCTGAGCACGCCGGCATCGCGTCGTGGAACACCGTCGCGAACGTCATCAGCCAGCAATTCAAGCTCTTCCCAGAACATCCCACGTCGAGGCTCTTCAAGCTCGAGGTCCCCAAACTTACCGCCCTGCAGCAGCAGGCGATCTTCGTGCTCGCGGCCCTCAAGGTCCTCAATCACCCCACCGTTCCCGTACACTGGGCGTTCTGGGCCAAGAACGCCATCGCTCGTACCGCGGATACCGTGGAAGCCATCCTCCGTACGTATCTACTTGGTCGCCCCCTGCCCTCTATTCCCATAAGCGCCCCATTCAGTCGTTGTATCTGGTCATGCCATGCTCACATTTGCTGCTGTAGAGTTGAAGCCGTGCCCAGTCCAATCCTCGGTTGGCTGGATTGGCAGGCTGGAGAACTTGTGGGCTCTTCGGGGCCTCCAGTCCTTGTACATCCCGCCTGAGCCCAAGGGCATGACTCTGCGCAAGCGCAGGGCGCCTCCCGCCACCACCGCCTCAGCCGACGTCGCGGAGGAACCGGTCGAAGGACGCGTCACAACTCGCAAGCGCACCCGCACAACGCGCGCGTCGCAGAAGGCGAAGGCGAAGGAAACCGAGGTTTCTCAAGCCACCGAGGACGTCCCGGAACCCGAGGCGGAGGCCGAAGAGGAGCAAGGATCCTCGCTCCTGTTCGCGCCTGGTCAAGATTCGCCTGTTATCCCCGCCTTCACAGGAGAGAACGCGCCGACGCTGGAGATGATCTCCAAGGCGATGAAGGAGGACCTCACCAGCCGTTCTCCGGTCTTGCAGGCCATCGAGCAACTCCTCGGACTCAACCAGCCCTACAGCGAATACCCGCTCGAACTGCCTCCTCCTGCGATCTCCGAGGCCGACCCGGAACCCATTGCTTCGCCCAGCGCCACCCGCCGCTCGACTCGCTCGCGACGCAAGCCCGCTCCTCCTGGTCCCTGCTCACTCACATCGACGCCTCTTTCGACTCTGTCATCCCCTCCACCGGAGATGTCTCCCATGCCCCTCTCTTCTCCCGCGAAGCGAACCCGGCCGGGCTCGCGTGGTAGCAGCACCGCCGTCAGCGATGCTGGATGCCCGAGCGAGGAGGGTACGGTCGTCGACGGCGAGATCGACGCTACTTCCGCTAGCGCCAAGGGCAAGCGGAAGGCTGCCGAGATCGACGACACGGACGGTGGCGCGCCCCACCCTTCGAGGAGCAAGGCGAGGAAGCCGAGCGGCTCGTCCCGCAAGCGGGTGAAGCTCGACGCGATCGACGTGGCGTCCATCGTCCCACGGGACGTCGAGCAGGCTGTCCCGGAGGCCAGCGGGGAGGAGAACGTGCCCGAGATGTTCCCCGGGCCTGCGACCGCCGCGAAGAAGAGGAAGGCGGCGACGTATGGTGGGAAGCGGAAGGCTGCTCGCGCGAGGACGTGAAGCTGCCCCCCCCCCCCCCCCCCCTCCGGCCGAAGCTCGACGCTCGGTGCGCGATGACGCAGCTCTTCCTCTGTTCAGGATCGCGGAGGAACACGGTGTACATTATCTATTTATCTCATATCCAGCCCTATTTCCTCTTGGTTCTCTTCTTTCATTTCTCCTTTATATCCGCGCGTCCCCGTTCGCCTTCTTGTTTACTCTCCGGTTCGCTTCGGTCACATCAGCATCGTCGCCGCCGCCGCCGCCGTTCTCGCTCTCCTCGCAATAGTGGTTTGGATCTGGAGCGCACCCGCACGCGGCATAGTACATACTGTCTTGGATTTTCTTCGGACACTCTGGACCATCTCCGCAGGTTCATGCGCTTTGTTTCTTGCTTTCGCGTTCCGTCGTCGCACATCGTCTCGTTGCTGTCCGTCCCGTCCTCCCGTCCTACCATCCTCCCCTTCCTATTCCCTTCACTCCCGCGCACACATCCCTCCCTCCATCCTCGCTCGCTCTCACGACGCGCAGGTGACATCCGCCCCGCGTACATCGTGACCCATCTCCGAATCGTGTCGTGTCGTGTCGTCCCATCCCATCCCTCTCATCTCGTTCCATCTCATCATCTCTCTCATCTCATCTCGTCCCACATCTGTATCATCTGGCTGCTGGCAGGAGCCGCTGTACCATCACTGTATATATGCACGTACATACCCTCGACCCGCGCGCCTCATTTCTCTTTTCCCGGTTCTCGGTTCTCTCGGTTTGCGGTTCTCGACTTGCGGTTCTCGGTTCTCGAATCCGGACACACCATCTACACGCTTCCTTTGCATATATATATACACGCACGCATACGCATTGCGGACAGTCCGTCTACATACCGCAGCAGACCGCACGCAGCTCGCAGCTCGGATCCCTCTTATATAGTTTACAGCCTCCGTGCCCTTTACGTCCTTACGTCTTCTTACCTCCCGATGTACATACTCGTCTTCCCTTCTGCGGTCTCCTCTCGTATCATCCCCATCCAGTGTCCACCGGTCCCGTTTCCCCATCTCTCTCACGTCTCGCTGTACATATTATCTGTCCCTGTTGTACGTCAACGTCACGGTCTCCCTCAGCCTGTACCCCCTGCCCCGTTTGTGTTACTCAGAACTCCGGTGTTCTTTACGTAGATCGCGCCCGCGTGGAATGGATGTATCTCTTGCTGTTCGGTTCTGTGTGACATGTCTTGCTGGGCTGCCTCGCGTGGCGTCTCGCGGGTGACTCGCGGTGAGTACTTGGAGGTGCGGGACCGAGGTGTGTCGCGTCGGATTTGGACTTGGACGCGGACTCGGAGAGGGGAACAGCGCGACGCGTCACTATCACGTGCTGGGTGACCGTGTCGCGTCTCCGGCGTCTGTCTGTGCAGGCTCGTTTGCTGCAGCACCGTCACGACTCACGAAGTTTCGCATACTATCGATGGAGGTGAGTACAGTAACGGGGAATCTTCCGAGATCCGATGAAAGCACTAGTCTACAAGTACAGTGGGTAATACAGATGCGTGTGGTATGCTAAATGGCTGTCAATGATACAGCGGCATTGCAGTGAGGTCCCTCAACTGCTCGCCGCTACTGGGAGTCTCCTCGAGGTAGTCGCATCCCGCCGTACATCGCCGGGTTGTAGGTACCTCCTATGCCTCCCGGTCCGCCCATACCCATACCCATACCCATCGCGCCGCTATACGCTCCTCCTCCCGGCCCACCCGTGCCATACGCACCTGGCGTTCCAGCCATGCCCATCCCGCCCATCGCAGGCGCAATCGCATGGATGACGTCGATACTGTGCGAGCGGTGCCGTCCTACTCTCGGCCTCCGCTCCCGCGAGCGTGAACGGCGGCGGTGGTGGTGGTCGATGATGATGGTCGAGCCGGGCGGGACGGTCTGGACGTTCATGTTTGGCTGGGGTGGCATTGGTAGCCCGCCTGCGCCGAGTCCGCCCATGCCCATGTTCATACCTGCTCCGGGAACGACGCCTGCTCCGGAAACCATGCCAGCACCGTGAACTATCCCGGCACCGGGCATGCCCATACCTGCGCCAGGCTGCGGCACGCCTCCCATTGGCATGCCACCGCCCATGCTCGTGGGCATCGCACCCATTGCACCCATCCCGCCTGATACTGCACGCATTCCTACGCCTGGTATTCCGCCCGTCGCACCCATCCCGCCTGGTGTCGTACCCATGGCCGCTCCTGGAGATCCGCCGATTCCTGCGCCCAGCATCCCACCCAATCCTGCGCCCGGCATCCCACCCATCCCCGCTCCGACGCCAATTCCCAGTGCTCCGCCCGGCATCGGAGACACGGCGCGCGGAGGGAAAGCTGCAGCGCCGAGCACGGGAGAAGCCCCAGGCGGGATGCCGCTCGGGCCGAGGATTGGGGAGCCCGGGGGCGAGATTTCGCCCGGTCCTTCGCCGCCGAGGTATGGCGAACCCATCCCCATGCCCAACCCCATCCCGCCGAAAGAGCTGCGCCGACGGCGGAAGGGGTACGCGCCGCCGACCCCGCCGACGCTGCTGCCAGTGCCGCTGGATGCGTATGCGTATGAGGGGACTGCGGGTGCGCCGAGTCCCCCGATGCCGCCTGCTCCGCTCACGTAGGTCAGCCACTGTTCGCGGACGTGCATCAGTCGTACGTATTAATGCGTGGTGGGTTAAGAGACGTACGCGGTCTGCGAGGATGGATGCGGCCGCTGCTGCTGCTTCGCAAGCTGCGCGGAGGCCGTATGTGTCTGTCGGGCGGCCGGCGTACTGCCACAGGCGCGTTGCTGCAACGTGTTTGAGCACACGACTCAGGAGGACGAGACAGACGGGTGTCGGGCTGGAGCATGACGGGACGCACCTTCGCCGATGGCCATGCCGATGAGCCCCTCGCGTTGCTGCTCGCGGTCCGCGCTGAGCGGCTCGTAGAGGAACGAGTTGTGTTTCCACGTGCGGTACGCCTCGTACGCTGCTGCGGCACCGATGTCGCTCGGGAGGACTTGCGTGAGGGGTGTCTGGTGGTGTACGAATGAGCATCGGTGTAAGACTATCTAAGCAGGACGTGGAAGACTCACCAGGCCGCTGTAGATGCGCTTGTGCCAGTAGCGCGCCTCGTCGCGCCCGAGGCCCATTGCTGCGAAGTGCGGCGCACGAGCCATGACGGACTTGTACAGCATCCTGGAGGCGTAGATCGAGCGAACGTATGTGGTTAGACGATGTGGTTACGATTGTGATCAAGCTCGAGAGGCTCACGGATCGGGGTTGATCGCATGTGCATTGAAAAAGTCGAGCCCGCTCCCTGGGCATCGTGTCCGAGCTTGTTAGTCTCGATTCTGAAGATAGTCGTGACTCGTGATTTCAGATCTGTATACGTACATGACGGCTGCGGGTGGAACATGGGTGCGGGAGGTGCCCCAAACTGAAACTGCGCGCGAAAGACGCGCGAGGTTAAGCACTTCTCCTTCTCCTCGGCTAGTCGAAGCTGCTGCGAAGACGTACCTGGGACGTGCCCCAGCCGGGAACGGTGGTCCTGTAGTAGTCGTAGGCCATGCTCGTGTGGGTGAGCGTGGAGGAGGAGGGAAGGCGAGTCGCGGGATCATCGGATGCGCGGTGATGTCATCATCCTCTGAGTGACGAGTGCGAACGAGTCGCCGGCTTTCCCCGATTCCTCTTCAACTTAACCATCGCCTGCTTACACGAAAGTAACGTCAACATATCGGACTTCCTATGGATACCATCCTCGATCTTCAAGGTGGTTGTGGACGGCGTAGAGGCAAGTGCACGGTGCCGCTGGGCGAGTGATTGCCCGCATTGACCGCAAAGCTACTGGAAGATGCGTCTTGATTACTACTAGTAGATCCCGTCCGGGGGCATATTGAAACGCGAGGTAGCGGAACAGCAGAAGGTGCGTCATGTCTTCCATTCTGAACACGGTCAAAGCTCCGCCGCTCGGCAGTCAATGCTTCATAACAGGCTCAGTCAAAGCGTCTCCTTCACAATGACCAACAATTTGTCCTGCTCATTGTCAAAGCAATCCTCTAGTTCCCCACATAAAGCTCCTCAGGTGACTTGTTCGCACATCTCCCTCCTCGCCACTCATCACCGTACCCCTATACAATCCGTGAAACATGGCTCAGGATCAATATCAGTCTCGCATCGTCTATGGGTGCGCACATGTCCGAGTCCCTCTATTCACAATATCTGCCATGCTGACACTGGTCGCTCCAGCACGCCTCCCCAATTGGACTGGCCACCGGAACGCGTGTACGCACTCTGGTGGACGGACGAGGTTCTTCGCCACGCTTTGAGTGCCATGCCGGAGCCTACGAAGGCCATCGTCTACAGCAGCAAGAGTCAAGACCCAGCAAGAGTTGAGAGACAGTCTGCGGTTGATCGACACATGCATCGCACAGCTCGAGGAACGTTGTAACCAGCTTGGCCGCGTCAGTCTTGAAGTCGAGAAAGATCTCTACGGTGCCCGCATTTCGCGTAAGCTCGTGGTCTGGCGCAATTTCCCCATCCGTCAGCTTCCCCCTGAAATTCTCGCTACCATCTTCCGATACGTTGTGTCGAGTGTGCCGGGTCCCTTCGAGGCCAACCACACCCGAAGGTCACTTACCGCGACCTGCAGGCACTTCCGGGAGGTTGCGATTGCCGACCAGAACCTCTGGAACGCCATCTGGTTCCTCGACGTCTACCCATGGCAGCGATCTCTTGCCTTCCTCGAGCGCTCAGGTACCTCGCTTCTGGACGTCCGTTTCGGCGACAAGGAGCACCTAATTCGATCAGGCAAGGAATATCCTCCTATAACCGTCGCTCACCTCGACCACCTCCTGGACGCCCTTCTGGCCAAGATCTCTCAAATTCGCGTGCTCCTCGTGCGGTTCGAGTCTATGGAGCTGGTCGAGCACTTCATGAAGCGGTTCGCAATTGCCGGCCCTCCGACGCTCCTTGAGCGGTACGAAGTCCATCGAACTTCCATGCCCTACCTGTGGCCGCCCGAGCAGGCGAAATCCCCCGTCCCGATTAGCGTGCATCCCACTCCGAAGCTCCGCTAGCTCTGTCTTGATGGCGTGTCTATTGATTTCTCCAAGCTCCATCCGACGAACCTCCATACAGTGAACCTCCGCAGGATGACCCTTCTGTCTTGTCCTACCTCCGAGAAGTTCAGCGAGATTCTCAGCGCGTCATCTGGACTCTTCAACCTCGGCCTTTCCGCCGCCGGTCCGCAGTGGACGCCAGTACAGCCTGTCGCCCGTATCCGTCGCGTGGCGATGCCTAACCTCCGCGATCTACTCATTGGGGATGTGGGCTGCCCCTTCTCTATCTTAATCCTTAACCACTTCCACGCCCCACGCGTCATGGTGCTTTCGCTCGTCCATCTGGGCGGGCAGGGCTACAGCGGGATGTTCGCCGCGATGACGGGTCTGTTCCCGGAGTTGCAGCAGCTCTCGCTTGACACGCTGTATGTCACGAAATCAGACGAGACCACGCGGGCGGCGGTGCTGTGGCTGGAGTCGATGCCGTGCCTCAAGATGCTGAAAGTCAAGGGCGCGAAGCGCTTCATCTTGGATGTGTTCTTCCAGGACCCCACCCAGTACTGGACGCAGTCGCAGACGGACACCTACCTCCGCTCGTGGAAGGAGAAGCACGGCGACCGGGAGGTCGTGCGCCCCGTCCTCCTTCCGAACTTGGAGTACCTGTATTTCAACAAGCAGGCGGCCGGGGACGAGATCTCGGTGCTCACTACGGCAAGGAAAGCCATGGGGAGACCGTTTAAGACGGCGTATACCCCCGACGTCCATCTCAAGACCATCCCTGCTGAGGAGCTCGAGAAGATCAGGAACAGCGTGGGGGAATCGGAGATTATGGACGGTATGGAGCCTCCGCCCGTTGAATTGGATATCCACAGGGGCATGGCCGACACGGTTGACAAGAGCGTTTAGATCCAGACCCCGTACTACATTCTGCCGAAGACTACCGCCTGAGCTACGAGGTCTCGGCGTATACGCGACTCAGATACTATCTCGAACCGGCTGCGTGATTGATTATCTGTACACAATGAATATCTATCCAATCTATCCCGCTACATCTCTCGTGACGAGCTCAGCACATACTCGCCACTGTCAGGTCAGTCTCGTCTACTGAGTGTCGGCCCGCTGGACGTACTCTCGTTCCCGTACGGCCCCATCTGACAGCTCATATCTCGCTCTTGCCCGGCTCGAACGGAGACTTCAGGTACCCCTCAATGATTGCCTTCCTCACCTCGGGCGTGAACATCGTGCGCACGATGTCGTTGCGCTTCCTGCACGCCTCCGCGCCACTCACGACCTGCATCTCGCCCATCTTCTGCGCCCGCTTCGCGAGCTCCGCCGTGCGCGGGATGCGCAGCTGCTCGAGCTCGCCGAAGACGGTCTCGAGGGTGGCGGTGGACGGCGCGGATGCGGAGGGGTTGTACTTGATGAGGAGGCGGACAAGGTGGTAGATGTCTTCGAGAGCCTGGTTCGCGCCTTGGCCGCCGATGTGCTGGAGGGTACGTCTGTCAGTTGTGATATCGCGCCTGCGGTAGGAGCGGAAAGACGTACGGGACTTAGTGGACGCGCCGCGTCTCCGATGAGTACCACTCTGCCCTGGTGCCATGACTGCAGCTCGGAGCGGCTATACAGGCCATACTAATTGGCCCGCAGCGTGTCAGTGAGACTCGGAGCCGCGCACAGCATAGGCCTACATACCTCGATGATGAGGTCCGCAGTTCGGACGAGATCTCCGCCACCGAAGGGCAGTTTGGAGAAAGGTCCCTCCTTGAGCTCCTTCTGCCGTCCCTCGTCCACAGCGCGCCACGGCTCGTCCGCGTGGCCCTCAGATCCTCGGTGAGTGATGCTGCGAACGACGATGTTCAGAATCATGTGCAGAGAGCTGCTTGTGCCAACTTACGCCCAGGAAACCTGCGTCTCGTTGATGAAGATGCCGATCATGTGCGCGCCATCGGCGTAGATGTTGAACACAGGGTGCGAGCCCTTCGCCTTGTAGAACTCCGGAACGGGCGAAATGCCCCCGGTCTGCCATTTGACCATGAGCGCTATGGAACTGCCCCGGGAGGCTGGAGATTGGAGTTTACCTGCGTAAGTCCCATGAAGACCGCCTCCTCCTTCCCGAAGAGGCAGATCCTGGTGTTACTCTCGAAGCCATCGCACCCAACGACGAAGCTCGCTTCGTCTGTCTTCCCGTTTGCGAACTTGGCAATGACGCTGTGCTCATGCTGCTCGAGGTCGACGAGGTCGTGCCCGAAGTGCACCGGGACCCCGCGCTCTTGTGCCGCTTCGATCAGCGCGCGTTGCACGACCGACCACCTCGCGCCCTCGATACCGTGGCCGCAGATCTCGGTCAGCGGGAACTTGTTGCATGCGAGCTCGCCCTCGTCCCCCGGGAGAGCAGAGTAATGGACGGCCTCGTCGACATTGAAGCGGACGATCTTGTTGAGCAGTCCGGGGATGAGGTCAAGGACGCGTAGGCCATTCGGTTGAAGGCTGTCAAACGCGTGAGCGGAATGACAAGAGGTAAAGAGGAGGAGGTCAGAACGGACCCGAGTGAAAGGCCCGTGTCGGTGGGGCCGTCATTGCGCTCGTAGATGACGGGGTCATATCCTTTGGCCTTCAGAAGCATTGCGAGGACCGGTCCTGCTATGCCTCCTCCAGCGATGATGACTTTTGCGGCCGCCATCGCTTGTTTCTGCGAGATATGGAGTGAAATGGCCGAGGGGTATGTAGATGGTCGTGGTACTCCTGAGGTCGTCCTGCCTTGTTTGTATACTGCCCGACTGCATGCGTGTCGAGGACTTAAGTACCTCTGGCATCGGAGACATGTGGATATGATCTCTTGTGACGTGGGAGCCGTGAAGTGCAGAACGTTCGGAGGCACTCCGAAGGCGGCAGTGGCAAGCGGCAATTTCGTTGACGAGGCCCACATGGCGCTCCGTAGACCCGAACTCTGGCTTCATGCAGGGCTCACGTTCACGGTCCCATGGGACCCCGGGCCATGACCCATTGCGGGCGATAGTCGTATGTGCACGATCGACCCGTCTTCACCACGCGTGAAGGCACAGTCGGGAATGTCTTGAATCCGCATTCCAGCTTCTTCCAGCAACGGTCGCTCAAAACGCTCGAGTCTTGTTTGCGTGAAGAGTTCCGCCGTGAAACGCTCTAGCTGTTTGATATACCAAGGGATCGTGTACAACGCATGCCATTTCGCCAAGAACCGTTGTGCAGAAGAAGGCCGCCAGACAAAAACCCTAAGATTTGTGCACGCATGCTTCCACGTCCGCACACAGCAGGCCGGACGTTCCTCGAGGACGTTCAGGGGAGTCTTCAGAAGTAGAAGAAGCTCATCCCTCATCGTCATGGTTCAAATACCGAGGAAATTGCATGACTCACCCAATGCCGTTGCCGTTCGTCGAGTTCCAGGTATCGAAGTACTGGGAAGTGCATGCCTTCGAGCCGAAGGGTGTCTGTGGGCCAGAGGTGCGGAATGTCGGTGGTATACTGGTTCCTTCCGAGCGATATTGTGAAGGAGACTAGCCGTTCTCGGAGTGCTGTGTAGACGACTATGAGGAGGAGTCGTTCGGCTCCTTGTGCCACGCCGTCAAGCCTAACAACGGTCAAGCATTTGCCGTATGCAGTGCAGACGTGTTGAAGTGCATGCGCATTGTGGGCGGAAGAAGATGAACAAGTTGAAGGTTCATAGACAACCGCAAGCTCTTGGAGTGCCTGCAGCCCGTGTAGCTCGGCTTCCGACGCATCTACGGCCTCCTGGGCTCCGACTCCGATCACATCTTCATCTTCCTCTGTTGGAGGCGACCTGGGTCTCCGTGCGTCCATGAAAACGTCGTACAACTGCGCGAGCAACCCAGACTTTATCCGTAGGTAGCGCAGCTGCAGCTCTGCACCCGGCACCGCGTGCGCAAGGAGGGCATAGACCGGCCCCAAGACCCGTTGCTTGTAGTCCTCGCTGTCCTCGCTGGGTACGAGGAGTGACAGCCGCGTGGTCAAGGCCGCGACACGACGGGAGACCTCTGGCATGATGAGCAGCACGATGCGGGAAGGTTCCTTGATCACAACGTGCCTGAACAAAAGCTCTTGCGCCACACACCGCAGAGCTCTGCAGGCGAGCGACGCGGATCGCATGGTGTCCGGATGGTCCTCTAATTCCTGGAAGATCTTTACCCACAGCTCCGGGGAAGGTTGACGTGCTGCGCTGGTGCTGGTGCAGGCACGGTATTCTGCATGAGGTGGGGTCGTCAGGGCACTGCTACTAGAGAACGTATGCTGTACGTACTGCTGTGTTCAGATCTACCATATCGTCCGCGTGGCTCGCCATGCCTGAGGTTGGCAAAGAGAGGAGATTCTGGCTAGCTCTTATAGCATGCGTCCTCCACGGGATCGCCGGCTCGGAGCGCACATGAGGCGTGACGCGTCCACGGCGGCGTCCGGGTGCCAGTGGGATGGGTGGATGTATGAGTACTTGGACAATACACGAGTCCCTTGCGGCGAGGGCAGACGCGCGTTGAGGCGACTCCTAGAGAACACAATCAATCCCATCCCGTACTCCAGGATGTCAGATGTCGATGAGATGGGAACTACGTGGACACGTAATCAACACGATGTACGACCGCGTCCGACTCGAAACAATAGACGCATTGTGACCATGAACGGACGGAAGTAGAGTTTCGCGACCGTCGACGACGTGGGTGTATGGTTGTGCCAGTGGACGGTCGCAATGCGAGAGCGGGCCAAGCCGAGGACGACCTAATCCCTGTTGGAGGCAAGATGCATGGACGAATGATTCAGAACAGCAGGTGGCGACAGTGTCGCTGCGAGACGGCTTGAGATACTGAGGATGTCCTGAAATCAGAACTGCAAGCTCGCGGGAGATCGGGCTGTGCGAAGGCGCACCGAGCGTCACTGCGAGGCAATCTGAGACCCGCGAGAGCTCACACGACGCCAGCGAGCACCGCACAGGGACAGGTCTTGCCGGAGGTTGCAAGCTTGCCCAGAACATGGCACGGCGGATGTTTGAGGGATGTGGCGGACGCTGAGCCTGAGTGTGGCGAGAATGGCGCAGCGGTGTATGTGACAAACTCGGACTGTGAAGCCTGGCTAGAATGAACATTGTATCAGTCCCAAACATCTGCGACAGACGCGGACGCACCAGTTGCCAATTATCCCATCTGATCCTTTCTGCTGTACTTTGGTGCTGCCGCTGGACACAAAGACGGGGATCGACACACGAGCGCAAGCATTGAAGAATCAACGAAGTATATGTATATTCGCATTCGGAGATACGCGGCGATCATAAGTGAGTAGGAACGAGGCAAACGAAACCGGGGCGGTAGAGACGGTGAATAAAACCCAGGAAGCAGGCCGAGGTAGAGAGAAAGGAGACCGAGGCTGCGGATTGAGACCGAAATGATGCGGAGACAGAGACGAAGATAAAGGAGGAACGAGTAGAGGGAACTGAAACTTAGAAGAACTCGAATCGACGGGGAGAACCCCAGTTGGAACCAGGGGAGCTAGTGGGAGATGTTGTTGACGACGAGCTCCGATGCGGGAGCATCAGCGGCGCAGTTGAGGTGGTGCGACAGAGAGAAGATCGAGTAGGAGAGGCCGACGTAGCTAAGTGGGGAGGCGGAGAGGTAGAATGACGCCTCGGGGCAACCTTGACAGGGGACCCGGGCACACGTGCAGCGCTCGCCTCGAGCTTGAGGAACTGGACGACACCTTCCAGGCCAACGATGTAAGTCTGCAACTCGACAAACTTCTTATCCTGAGCGGCAGCCGTGGCGTCGCGTTCGACGAAAGATGCTTGGCATACAGCAAGGGCGGCATCAGCTTGAGCGAGAGTGGCGTCACGGTCAGCGAGGGCGATGTCGCGTTCAGCGAGTGCGGCTTTATACGCGCAGATGGTCGTGTCCCAGTCAGCGAGTGCAGTGGCGTGCGCAGCAATCGTCGCGTCGCGGCCGACAAGTTCAGCCTCGAGTTCGGAGATCTCAACGTCGCGCTCCTCGAGGGTTTGGAGAAGGGTGTCCTCGAGATCTTCCGCCAGCTTGTGGCGAGCATACAGGCTGTCGAGTGAGTCGCGAAGGTGATCGTGCTCCTCGCTGGTGGAGCGAAGGGTTGAGCGGCAGAGGTCGAGGGCGCCGAATTGTTCATCGTGCTTGGCTTGGAGCTGCACAAGCGACCGATTCGTGGACTCTACTTCCGCACGGAGGGTCTCGACCTCGGATATGGGACAGGTCGACTTGCGGAGGGCTTCAAAATTGGCCTGACATCGGGTGAGTAACATGGTAGAGCCAACTCCGAGGCCATACCTTGAGCGTAGTTATATCTTCGAGAGCGCCAGTATAAGTTGCCTAAATCAACCATGAGTGATGAGCGAAATACATGAGAACTCGGAACATACATTCAGCGTGGTGAGACCCTCGAGAGCGCTGCCGTATATCGTCTGGAGCGCACATAGGTCGTGCTGAGTGCTCTTCAAGGAACGTTTGGCGACCAGGAGATCATCCTATGGAAGAACGTGTTGAGTAGCGCTTGAGGGAGATGCTGCGCAACGACGTACCTCGAGAGTCTCAAACTCATTCATGAGTTCGTTCAGGGTCTCCTGCTTTGACGCAAGCTGAATCGCCAGGGCATCGCGTTCGTGTTCCATGATCCTGGCCTGATTCTCCGCTTGACGCCTTCTGCCAATCTCAGACACGAGCTTCTGCTCGACCACCATCTTCTCGGTCTAGGCGGATGCTGCAGAGAACCATATACGAACAGATCAAGTGAGCAGACGTACCAGAAGAGCCTCCTTGCCAGCTATCAGATCCTCGTTCTCCGCCTCCAAGTCCTCCAAGTCCGCGACCAGACCATCCTTCGACGACTTGAGGAGCTCAACGTCCACACGCAGAGCATCGTTCTCCTGCACCGCCCGGTCACGGTCACCAGCAGTCCAGTCTCGCTCGCCGACCAGCGCTTCCTTCTCTGCCAGAAGCGCAGTGTTCTCGCTCGACAATCGCTCTTGCTCGCATGCGCGGTCCGTGATGTTGGCCCGGAGTGCCTCGTTCGCGTCTTCGAGGTGCCAGATGCGACTGCGTAGGGTGGCGGTGTTGACGTCGGAAGCCTCGGCCTTGAGATGCAGCTGAGGGCGTTCGCAATTGATCTTGTGGAAGACGTCGAGTTCGAGTTGCACTATGGAGTTGGCCGATGACTGACAGGGCATGCCAGCCTGTCAGCTTCGACAAAGTGTCAGCGATGAGGAAAGGAACGCGCCTTAGATGTGCGACTGAATTTCGTGATCTTGCGGCAGACCTGATGACGAGCGGAGGACGCAGTGTTCACGGGTGCGATGGAGTCGACAGTAGAGACGGGCGGGGTGTTCCAGAGGCGACCAGTGAGACGTTGCAGTTGGAGAGAGATCGTAGGTGTATGAATATGAGCTTGAACAACATCCCACGAGCAGAGCTTTACCGCGGTAACGAGGACCAGGAAGGGTTTATCCAGGGGTATACGAGCGGTGACAAGGAAGTGGACGAGAGACGAGATGTAATGGACGAGGAGAATAGACATGGTGGTGGTTGACATGTCGGGTCCTGGATGCTTCAGGCAGAGCTAGGTGGGAACAGCCATATCATGGCTCTTCAAAGATGGAGGGTGACAATGCCAGCCTCGCAGGCCGGCGGGCTAAGCATCACAGAAACGGCGCAGAAGTTGCAAGGCCGAAGATTATTTGGTACAATACTAGCAGGTTCCCGTGCCCCTGCCACGGGAAATGAAGGACAGCAGCGCACTCGGGCGGGCTGGTGCCCGCCCTCGTCCGCCGCTGTCTGGCGAGTGTACCTGAATGTGCTTGACATGAGAAGTATAGAGAGATGAACCGATTACTGTGAGTACAGTTGAACATTGCGCTATTCAACTATAGTAACTACTCTGTGTCCGTGTCCGTGCTCGCACGCTCCTTGCCCGGTGGCAGGCCCTTTGCATCATCCAAAGCGTCGGAACAGACGGCGGCATCGGAAAACATGTATTACGCGTTCCTAATCGCGCCGCCATTGGGCGAGAACGTCGCAGTCGCGGTGGCGCTTGGTTTTGGTTAAGAGGACGCGTCGCGTCGCGCTGCGCCCGACGTGCAGATGACGTAATGTGTTTTCTAAGTTCCGATAGGGCTCTACGAAACGCCGATTGATCGGACCTCGAACCAAATTGCGGGCTGCCAATCTGAGTGTGCCAGCCACATTAATGGCAGGGCTGTCTATTCTGCTCATTGTCAAACTAACCATAGGTGACTTCGATGACACGCTCTACAGTGAGTGTACAGTCTACTTACAAGTTTACTGCGAAGAAAACAACTGAGCGGATGGTAAACACACAAAATTCCTATGTATGGCAAGTTTGCTTTCCCGATATAGTGACCGAGATGTTTTACAATAGAAGATATGTGACTACTATCCATGAAATACTTACTGAGCGCTGTTACTAAGTAGTAAGGCTTACTGATTATTCCACGGCATTTGTAACCTATTGTAACCGTCGCGATTGTTGTGCTGATTGCACTCCCCTTGCGACTCTCTTCCATCTCACTTGCAGTGTCCTTGCCAGGCAGCAGAATCCCCGTCTTGCTTGCGACGTCCTCTGAAGCTCGGCGCTCTACTGGTTGCGTACTCGGCATCAGAACTGTACAGTTCCCGGCTGGGTTTGAAACACCTGGTACGTCGTCGTCAAGTCGTCGTCTCCCCTTGTCTCGCGCACTACACCTTCCCCGAGTCCCTGAAGGTCTCATCCTTCCCCTCCTCTTCCGCGCGGTTACGTCGACCGTTCAAATGCTCGATGTGACTGCTGGCTGCAAGTTGCTCCGTGGCCCTTCAACTTCACGGGCTGTCTCCCCGAGGGCGTGTTTTCGCTGGGTCTCGCGCTGTCTGGTCGCTGGCTCTTGTGCTGTCTAGTCGCTGGGTCTCGCGCTGTCTAGCTGGCACTTTGGTTTACTCTGGGGCTTTCTGGTTCTATGTTCTCTTTGTGCGGACATCTGACTTGTTCTGGTGCTCTGGGTGCTCTGAGCTGGCAGCTTTCGTCTGGTGCTTGGTCCAATCAAGTGGCCCCCTCCTTACCACGTCTAAAGAGTTCAAGTTCTTATGGGTCGCCGTCGTAGGTCTGCCGGTCGTACCAATGCTCGCAGATGCCTCTCGCCCTTCGTATTTCGTAGTAGTACTCTATGCCTGTATCGTTGTTGGGACAATATAATCACTTTTCTCTTATATGTGATGCTCGAGTCCATGATGAGTCTAGAAGTCCCTACCGCAACGCAATCAGACAATTTGAACAGCTTACAATCAACTGCAATGATGTAACGGCTACCGTTACGCGTGACTTACCTAGTTAGGAATCCAGTACTTACAGCTATTTCCATAACAAGTGGCCGCCCAACTCCGACTGACGCACGTACACTTTTGACGCAAATAATTCAAGAAATTCAGACAATTCGTGTGCACCCAGTCTACGTCTTCGTAGGGCTTACAATCAACGTGGTAGGGCTGCCCGAGGTACCCCCAGTCTGCCTGAGCAATTTGAGAGCCCGGTAAGTGTGCTGTAGCGGAATGGATGCACCAGGTCATCGATGGCTCTCAGAGCATCCTGCTCGAGGGCTACGGTCGCAAGCGACCTGAATTCTACTTCTGTGACTGCGGTATCCATTCTCGTCGCAGATTAAGTGCCTTTTGTGTCCCTCCGGCCGCTGTAGATGAGTGTAGATGTTCGCCGTCATCCACGGATATAAGCGCTCGATGACGGGACCGCTGCGTCGTCCCATTGCTGGGGTATATGTGTCTCGCGGACGCTCACAAACTCACAGGAAGACTGGTAGGACCCATACGAGCTCACAGAGATGCGTCGCTGGGCTCAGGAGGCACCCACAATATCGAGGATTTTTCGAATTTTTCGTGCAGAATGTGCAGTGCGCAAGTGGCGCCCGGCCACTTGTTTTGGAAATAGCTGTACCGCCCTCGTTACGATATGTCTCTCTTGGCCAAACCAACGCCAGTATGGCTTGGTTATCTCGTCTCTCGCTTGTCCTCGTCATGTAGCTCGCTCTAGCTTCTCCAATGTCACGTCTTTGACTCGCCTCAGCCCTGCCCTCGACAGCCTGGCCATTACAGTTTGGTTTGGCCAACAAATCAGCGAGCTCAAGCCCGGTTTTCGGTCCTCGCTCCTCCTCGGTCGCTCGCAGTCCCTGGCAGCGACATCTATCACTCATTTCGACTTCTAATCAACACCGGCTGCGTTTCTATCAACATTCATCACGCCAGTGCATCATCTCCCCTTGCTCGCCCGCCTACAAGCCCCTATCTCGAGGCTCGCGTAGTTGCTCGTCCCCCGACGAGTTATTCAAGTCTGCCCGTCGCGCATAGCCCTCTCGAACGTGGGCGGCGGCAGGCTCTCGCCACACACCCTCTTCTTCGCCAGTTCAAGTCCATCTTCACCTCCCTCCTCGCTCGCACTCGCACCCACTCGGATCCACCGCGTCAGGGCCGCGACCGCACCGCACGACGCGCTCCAAAGCCATTGGAGACGCGCTGTTGGAGTTTTTTGGTTTACGGTCACTCGTTTGTCCTCATTTTTGATTTTTGCTTGTCCTCTCGACCCCTCCCCGTACCTTTGAACCCCAACACCTCGCCGTCTTCCCTCCGTCAAGATCCCCTGACCACGCTCGTTCCCCACCTTCATCTCACGTCATTCCGTCACCCGCCCGCCCTCCCTCGACTTCAAGCACAAATTTCCGGAGTTTTCGGAGATTTTTTTTCAAGTACGCCTTGTTTCTCTCTCGTCCCGAGAGAGAAGCCTCGGCGGAAAAAGAGGGGATAGAGGGCGAGGACACGGAGCCCCCGGAGGGCGCGGACAAGGAGCGAAGCGACGCGGACGTCGCCCTGGAGACCTCAGGCGGCGGAACGGAGGCAGGCCAAGGACACGACGGACTGCCAGAGTGCAGTCGCCGTGTCGGCGCAGGTACGGAGCGGAGGCGGAGGACCTTGCGACGACGCAGGTCTCCCTCCGTGTCCGAGCCCCTTCCCGGCCGTCGTAGCGGACACGCACGACGCGCACACACCTGGAGAGACGCTGCGCAAGCATGCGGAGCTCCGTCCCTTTTCTTGGCCGTCGCAGCGGACACGCGCGACGCGCACACTCTCGGACGACGCGGCGCACGCCGGCGGCGCGCTCCTCCCTTCTCAGCGACGCTGCGCGCACACACGGCGGCGCGTCCTCCCTCGTCAGACGCCGCCTCGGGACGAGCGGCGGTCCTCGACGCTTCTGCGCGTTTTCAAAAATTTTGCGCCTTCAAGTTTCTCATTCTTGACGCCAATCCCACGCTTTTCTTCGACCTCTTCACCGCTATCTGACCCCGTTCACACCTTTGATCCCCCGGTGCGCCTCGAGTTTCGACACTCCCGCTATCCCTCTCGATCATAAAGCACACCTCTCCATGTCCGCATGCCGACCTCGTTGGATTTGTCCCCCTTTCGTCGTCTCTCAGCCACCGTCGCCGCACCATGTCCCTCGTCCTCGACCCCGACTCTTGTTCATTCCCCAGTGCATCTCTCACGCCCGCTTGGACTCGTGGGCCTTGGCTGCGGTCATAACCACGCAGTGCCTCGTATTTTCGGCCTCTCGGAGCTTGTTCGCACGCAGCGGCTACGGTCCACGTGCTGCGAGGCTTCGCTCTCGTCTCGTCTCGTCTCCGCTTTGGTCAGGCCTAGGCTTCGGTCTTAACTGACGCATCGCACCCCGTCACGCAGGGAACCCTCTACCCCTGGTGACTCTCGACTTTGGTCCAGAGGAGTCGCTCTCCCTGGAAGCCCACGTAGCCATGATTGGTACAAGCGGCAATCTCTCGTCTCTCGTCTCGTTCTCGTCTCGATCCCCTGTATCCTCGACTACGCCCCACGATACTTCGCATCTCCTACTTTATGGTACCTCTACGATACGTCTCTCTTTGCCAAACCAACGCCAGTATGGCTTGGTGTACTCGTCTCTCGCTTGCCCACGTCCTGTAGCTCACCCTTGTCACTCAAATATCATCTCTATCGCTTGACTTCTGCCCGCTCTCGACACCTGGCCATTACAAATGACCTCTGGCTCGGTTGGCCTTGTAAGTTGTGGAATCATTGTACCGATTGCATGCTGCTTGCAAGCAGCGCGATGCGATTAAAAGGGCCTTTTGATGGATTGCGTATACACAATGATTACCGACATTGTAATCCATTATAATTGATTGTATACCCGTTGTAATCTGATGTAATCTGGGGCAATATCCGCGCCAAATCTGTGATGTCAACATGCACTGGACAAAATCACGATCACAAAACTGAACGCAGAGCTCGATCGTCCATCGTCCATGGTAGTAACTATGTCGGAGTCACATTCACCAGTGTACGGCGCTCGCAGATCGCTCCGCAAGAGACTCCCGTCTGCACTGTCGCAGCATCGCCCTGCCAGCTCTCCGGGTATCTAAATTGCATGAATAAGTCTAGCGCCGTCGAGACGGCAAAAGCCCGCTACCTTTGTTGTCACAGCACCTGAATTCACTTACGACATGTTAAGGTCACAGATAGCCCTCGAAGTTGTCAGGGAACAGGGGGTGGTGCTACAGTCTCAGAGCATCTGTACAGAATTGACACGGTGCACTAACAGTGTTTGCATCCTCGGCTCACACATTGACCAGACGATACTGAGTAATTAGTGTAGTAGCACAGCTTGGAGAACGTGTGCATCGTCCTGGGTAGCGACACCACGAGACACTGCTGTACTTACTGCCCACGAGGGCTGTGCGCAAAACTGCAGCATGGAACGCGTCCATGTGTTAAGGTGCAAAGAGCATACGGGCTCCAGGGCATATATTGCCATGCAAGGCATGTACTCGTACATCAGAGGCAGATCCACGAGAGCTGCCAGCCACGAGATTACTCCCCTGGCCATGGGAGGACGATGCAATATTCCGATCGTCGGCGGATACTTAAGCGGGGGAAGTGCTGGAAGTAGCTATGCGGTCGAAAAGCATCAGTAGAAGCGAGACGTAGAGAAGTTCATCGACTCACATAACGTCGGAGACTTCACAGAAGTGGTAGAAAGGACGAGCGGACCGGATGCTGTGAATGACGATATGTCGTCCTGGTAAAACAGCGTGCGGCGGGACGTTGTGACAACACGAAGCTGAAGGATACGAAGGAAAAAGCAAAAGCAAACCAATGCTGCGGAGCCTGGTGAGTGCAGTCATAGACTCATGGCGAAAAGCGAAGACCTAGAGACGAGGAGCAAAAGGGCAGAGTCAAGAAGGGCAGGCCGCAGAGAAATAGCGCCGTATACCACCGAGTGCACATCACATGATATGTCACGTGAATTGTAAGTTTCAGAGCTTTTCTCCCGATGTCGGTTTTTTTAACAAGACCCTCTACTCTTTTTCAAAGGTAGCGGGAATTTTGATGACTGACAGAGCTAGACGTACAATGATACCAACCAATGCGACTTGTCGACTCAATAGCAGGACTTTAGGTAGATTGTTGCACAGTGCAGAGCCCAGGCAGGAGGAGGAGGAGGAGGAGGAGGAGGAGGAGGAGGAGGAGGAGGAGGAGGAGAAACTCGAACGTCGGAGGATCACGTGGTCGACGCGTCGCGTATGGGCGCTAAGTGATCAAGACGAGTCTCCCCCAGCCCCGTCCCTTCCGCTTTGACTTCCGTTACTTACCGTCGACATCGACAGACTCAACATCGGCCGGAGAAGTGACAAAGAACGGCTTTGCGGAAAACTCATGTGAGCGCGAACGCATGACAATGGGCTCCCTTGCCCCGCAAAAGGAATACAAGAAACCAGTGTCCGTGAAGTTCGATCCGAAAGACGATGGGGCGCATCTCGATGAGATGTTTTGGAAGCGTAAGCCTTCCGTGCTGTGACTCTCAGTGCTGTCTTTGCTGATTCACATGCCTAGACCCACTCACCTTCACGCGACGGCGATGTAGAAAGGGTTAGGTCGAAAATTGGGGAATCTACCTGGTCAGTATGCAGAGGAGAAACCTCGCGTCATATAACTTAGGTGCAGCGGTTTGAATGGACATGACACGGAGTACATAACCGAGGTTCCGATGATAGGTATCGGACACGTCTATGCACGGAATTTGCGCCCTTTCGGAAGGTCCGCCGGAGCGAGCCCAGTACTCCCGACCGTCCTACAGTGGCCAGTACGCTCGTCGCAGCACCGTACTCCTTCCCTATCGCTCCGTCACCTTTCCTACCGTCCGAACCCCCGCACAGGCCGGACAACGCGGTCTGCAGCTCGTCCGCACCGAGCGGTGGCCTGTCAGACAGTCCACGTCCTCGACGAGGCATCTAGCCGCAGTTCCGAGGTCTCGTACGCAGTCTCGGTCACGGACGCACGGTCGGAGGGGTTCTGGAGCGTCCCCACGCCAGTTGATTGGTCGAGGTGGTTATCGCCGGAGCTGGAGCTCCGCGCCACCATCTTGGGTAAACGTCGGTCGCTAGCGCCTCGAACCGGTTGGGGCTCGGCGCGCGCGCTGGTTGGTTAGCTGTGGTTAAAGGCTGACAGCAGGTCCGTGCGCAAGGAGCTCCGCCCGCCCCTATTGGCTCAGGACCGTTTGCGAGGGCTTTCCGAGGCTTGCGTGCTGTCGTTAGGGTAGCTTTGCTTTTGTACCTTCGGTAGCACGGTGTGCAATTCAGATTCCGTTCTCCCCACAGTTCAGCTCTAAGTCTACCGCCGCCGCTCCGTGCTCACCATTGAAAGTATCGCCGTCACCGTCAAGAAGTCCTACCGCCGTCGAGTCGATAAGTTCGAACCCGTTTCATCCGCTACTGTCTCCGTGGTCTCCTCTCCGTGTCCTACGTGGTTCGCACCCGTCGCGTCCGTGCGTCGGAAGTCTCCTCGCCGTCCGGGCAGGCACCGTTGAGTCCTCCCTACCGTCCCGTCTCCGTGCAGTTCCCTCCATTCTTCTCCGTGGTTTCCGCGTCTCGTTCTGGACGCTCCTGTCAGTCGGGAGTCGTACGTAGCTCTCCTGGACATAGGTCTCCGTTCAGTTAGGGTTGGTTAGGAGCCTCTTCCCTCCTCGCATATAAAATACGTGCATACAGTCCTTGGCTGGAGATTTGTGTGGTGTTACCCGCTCATTTCGCCCCTTGGCGTATCATATTGGAGCCCACCGCGAGGGGTACTAGTGGCCATCTCTGATTTCAATCAAACTGTCGAGATCACCGTCCCCTTCCGAAACCGCTTCTCGTACCTCCGTCCGGACTTCGGACAGCCTTTCCTACACCGCTACCGCCCTCGAGGAACTCCGTCAACGTCTCCGCGCATTCCGCGAGGAACTAGACGAGGAACTCACACCTCTCCCCTCTCCTTCCGGATCCGCAAGCTTCGCTACCGCCCTGTCTTCCCCTTCGGAGCCGTCTTCCCTTACCCCGTTGCCGTCCTCCTCCGCTTCCCGTCCTCCCTCCCCTACAGGGAGCACTACCTCTCGAGCCCGTTCGGACACCTCGACGTCAAGGACTCGGACTCGCCGAGCCCACCTCGAACAGAACATCCCTCTCGCACCTCCTCTCGAGCTCCCACCCCGCCGACGCAGGAACCTCGTACCACCAACAATTCAGGAAGCAACCTCACAGGCCGCTCCTACTACCCGTCCTATCTCTCCGCCCCTTCCGACTACCGAGATGGACGACCCTCTCCCGAACCCGAACCCGATCAACAACCCCGAACCGGCTAACCCGCAGCCAGCGCCGCCTCAGCAGTTTCAGGGCGGTGCTCGCGACCTCGGACCACACACCATGCCTCTCCCGAACGAGCGCGGCGCCCCGATCTGGGACGAAGCCGGCCGCGAGACCGTCCAGCGGTTCTTCGACCAGTACGAGCTCCTCCTGCGCAGGAACAACGTCGTCGACGATCGGGACAAGAAGCGCGGTGCGACGATCTACGTTCCGCTTCCGGTCTCCCGTCGCTGGTCCTCGATGCCCGAGTTCCGCGACGAGCATACGACGTACGAGCAGTGGCGCGACACCGTAGTAGACTACTACGTCGGAGCCGACGAGAACCACCAGTACACTATGGCCGACTACCACGAGCTCATGGCCCGTCAGTATCCCAAGGGCTTCCAGAATCTAGCGGACTACTCGCAGTTCTACGTCGAATACCACCCGATAGCGTCGTACCTCATCAACCAGCAGCCTCCCGAGCTGACCCAGCGCGACGCCGCCTACAACCTCCTACGCCTCCTGAACACCTCGCAGCGGAGCGCGGTCGACGGACGCCTCGCTCAGAAGGTCCCGGACAAGCCCCGAGCGGTGTCCTACACCCTGGCGCAGTGCACGAGGCCATCTCCTATACGATCGGGGACTCCGTTGACTTCGACGCGAATCCGGCGTTCGAGCGGTACGGAAGCCTGCGTCCGCCGCTGACAGGGGGACACTACGCCGCTCCGAGAGCGCCTGAGCCGTTCCGCGGAAGGAATCCCGCCCCGAGGCAGGAACCCTTGGCCGACGACAAGACCATCACGATCAAGACGGAGGACCTTCAGACTCTCGTGCAGACGGCCGTTCAAACCGCTATGCGCGGTAGGAACGAGCCTCGCGACCGCGACCGCCGATTGGAACTCCAGCGGGGCCCGCCCCAAGTCCGCGAACCGCCGCCGCACCAGGAGCAGCAGCCGCGCTTCCCCCGCGACGTTCCGAGGTATCCGCAAGGGCAGCAGCCCGCTCCGGACGGCGGGAGGCTCTACAATCCCCCTCGGAACGAGCCCCGCGAACGCGACCGAAACTGCTATTACTGCGGTCACACGGACTGTAGCATAGGCCGCTGCCCCGACGTCGAGACCGACATCCGTGACGGCCTGATCCAACGCTCTGCGCAGACGGGCCAGCTTGTCCTAGCCAACGGCCAGCCCATTCCGCGCGGCAGGGGTCCGATTCGAGAGCAAGTCCGCTTCTACTACGATCGGAACCAGCCCCAGCCGCCCGAGCCTCCGGCGGTCGCGCAGCTCATGTTCTCCGTCCTCACAGCCTCCGGCCAACGGTCCGTACGTACGGCCGAAGAGGAGAACGAGATGCTCCGTCACAAGATCAACTTCCTCGAGGACCGCGAGAAGCGTAAGCGCGCAGTGTTCGACGGGGTCGAGCTTCCGGCGCGCCCTCCGAAGAAGGCTACCGCCCGCAAGCCTGCCCGTACTTCCGGACCTTCGACCAGGGCGACCCGAGTCGAGGAGGTACCGGACGAGGAGCCGCTGCGTTCCGCACACATCGAGGAGATACCGGAGGACCAGCCGTTCCAGAGGGAGCGCCCGCGCGAGAGCGAGACGCCGGAGGTGGTTAACGACCCTTCCTACGTCGTACCGGTACACCCTTACGCGCAAGTCCGCGACGCCTCCGCCGCCGGTGCGCCGAAGGCTAAGGATTTCGCGTACGGCCCTAACGCGCCCCGCGCTAAGTCACCCGAGGTGACCCCGCGTCCGAGGCAGCCGGCCGACCTCAACCGGCATCCGAGCACGTCGTCGGACCAACTGGACAAGCCCCGCGCAGCCCGCCGGTAGGGTTACTGCGTACCGGAACCTCCCGCCGGTAGCGGACAAGGATGCAGAGGAGCGTGTTGGCAGCGCAACTTCGTCAACGAGCAGTCGGTCCACCTCTCCGTGTCCGAGCTCTTCAGTCTCGCTCCGGGAATCTGTAAGAAGGCGCACAAGATGACGGGCAGCAAACGCGTCGCCTTCGACGTGCCGGCCATCCCGCTGTCGGTCCTGTCCGTAATGATGGACGACCCCGAGACCTCCGAAGACGTCCTGGAGTCGGTGCAGTGCCTGGAGGACCTGTCCGGTCCGCCCGAGGAGGCAGGAAGCACCGGAGGCATCGTGTCCCTCCAGCTGCGGGGAGGCGACGCCGACGACGAAGAGGACGAGCCGGTTCCCCGCCAACGCAGCCGCTCCAACAGTCTCATAGTCGGCAAGCCCAGCGAGAAACTCCGGGCGCTCTTCGCCTGGGTCAACGAGGCGGAACTGGTAGAGTGCGTCTACGACCCCGGCTCCGAGGTCGTAGCGATCTCGGCGGACAAATGCTACGAGCTCGGCATCCCGTGCGACGAGAGGCAGAAGAATCCGATGACCTCCGCAAACGGAACCAAGGACACCACCAAAGGCCTAGCTAACAACGTCCTACTGGAGCTGCAGGGCGGGATCGCCATCTACCTACAGATGCACGTCGTGGAGAACGCCGCCTACGACATCCTGCTCGGTCGTCCCTTCGAGACTCTGATGGGGGTCAGCAGCCGGAACCTCCCCGACGAGAAGCACGAGCTGGTGGTTACCTGTCCGAACACGGACCGCTGCCTGACCCTCCGCACTTACGCCCGCGGAGACTCGCCGAAGACGTCGGAACCGCCCATGGGTTTTCGGCCTTCGAGGATCTGACCGCCGGTCGGGGAGAGGTCGCCCTTCTGGTAGAATACCAGCATACCACCCAGCACGCCCGGGCTACCGCCTACGCCCCCATGCCCGACGGTGCCCCTATATCTATTCTCCTTTCCTATCTGTCCGCTTGCGAGGAGGTCACGTCTAAACCGTCGCTCCAATCCCTCTTCTTTTCCACTGTTCCGTCAGCTCTCTCGTCCTCTGTCTCTCCGATGCGTTCCTCTGCTTCCGGCTCTCTATCTCCTACGTCGGTTCCGGTGGGTCCGGGCCGTCCGGTGGCTACATACCCAGTCTCCAAGACGAAAAGCCAACCGCAGCGACCGGTCCCCCCGAACCGCGATACCCCTCGTCTCTCCGCTACTGGTTCCAAGCCTCCGTTCACGGTTCTACTAAAAAGCAAAAAGAAATACAAGCCGGTCGCTCTCAAGGTCCGTCCTGTGATCGGCGAGCTGCCCGCAGAATACCGCATCGTCCGCAACCGGATCGGCGACCCCTAGCCGACCTCCCGCTCCTAGACCCGAACCCTCCGCCGTATGTTCCGACGGGACGCTACACCGCGGAGCGCAGGGAGCGTTTTCGAGCGCATCACGCGCAATGGTTACTGCCCGCCGAGCTGGACGTCCTAGACGACTTCATGTGCAAACAACAGGGAGCATTCGCGTGGGACGACTCCGAGCGGGGCAGCTTCCGGCGTGACATGTTCCCCCCAGTGCGCTTCCCGGTCATTCCGCATGTTCCGTGGGTAGAGAAGAACTTCCCTATCCCGCCCGGTATTTACGCTCAAGCCGCGGCCCTCATCCAACGGAAGATCGCCGCCGGAGTCTACGAGCCTTCCAACGCGTCCTACCGGTCCCGGTGGTTCTGCGTACTCAAGAAGGACGGCAACATTCGGATCGTCCACAGCCTCGAGCCTCTCAACAAGGTCACCATCCAGCACTCCGGAGTCCCGCCGGTCCCGGATCACCTCGCGGAACAGTTCGCCGGTCGCGCGTGTGGCACGACGTTGGACCTCTACGTGGGGTACGACGAACGGGAAATCGACGAGCGCTCGCGCGACTTAACCACCTTCCAGACGCCGTTCGGAGCTATGCGCCTTACGACGCTTCCGATGGGTTGGTCGAACTCAGTTCCGATCTTCCACGACGACGTCACGTTCATCCTGCAGCCGGAGATCCCGCACGTAACCCTTCCCTATATCGACGATGTTACGGTCAAGGGCCCCGCGGACCAGTACAAGGTTGCCGTAGGAGGGTGGGAGATGATCCCGGCGAATCCGGGAGTCCGAAGGTACTTCTGGGAACATCTACCGGACGTCAACCGTTGCGTTCAGCGGGTCAAGCATGCCGGCGGGACGTTCTCCGGGACTAAGGCGAACATAGGACCACCGGAGTTCGTAGCCATCGGGCACTTCTGTACTCCGGAGGGCGTAAGCCCGACGTCAAGCGCACCGAAGCCATCGCCAACTGGGGACCGTGCAAGGACCTCTCGGAGGTCCGGGCCTTCCTCGGAACGGTCGGGGTGGCCCGCATCTTCATCAAGGACTTCGCCAAGCGAGCTAACCCCCTGGTCAAGCTAACTCGGAAGGATGTTCCTTTCGAGTTCGGGGCGGAGCAGCTACAGGCGATGGCGGACCTCAAGCAGGCTCTCCTGGACTCCCCCGCCCTCCGTCCGCTCGACTACGAGTCCGACGCTCCTGTCATCCTGGCCGTCGACACCTCCTACATCGCCGTGGGCTACCACCTCGCCCAACAAGACATCAACGACCCGAAAATCCGCTACTACAATCGCTTCGGCTCTATAACCCTCAACGAGCGCGAAGCCCGTTTCTCGCAGGCCAAGCTCGAGCTTTACGGACTCTACCGGACACTCGCGCACTCCGGTTCCACCTGATCGGGGTCCGCAACCTTGTCGTCGAAGTCGACGCCCGCTACATCGAGGGTATGCTCCGGCACCCCGACTACGCCCCGTCCGCTTCGATGAACCGCTGGATAGTCTCCATCACAACCTTCCACTTCACCCTAGTCCACGTACCCGGAGTACACCACGGCCCCGACGGCCTGTCGAGGCGTCCCCTCAGCCGGGAGACACGCCCGAGCCGGACGATGACTTCGACGACTGGATCGACCGGCTCTATAGCATGATGCACTTGGTCAACCCTCCTCCGACGCTCCGTTTGTCCGACGCCCCGCTACGCGCACCGGCCGCACCGGACGCGCCCTCCTTCACCATCCTCATGCAGCAAACCAGCGGAACGTCCGCGAAGCTACCGGAGGTCCCGCCGATACCGTACGATCGGTTTCCGCGGACATCCGCTGCAGCGAAGATGGACCGACGCCTCGAGCTAGCGCGCGAGTGGTTAAGATCTCGCGAGCGCCCGTCAGAGCTCGACGACCGGGAGTTCACCCGACTCTCGAAGTGGGCCAAGGATTTCTTCGTCGACAAGGAGGGCCGCCTTTGGCGCACCTCAGAAGACGGGGCCCACAAGAGGGTACTCGCACCGGACATCCGCTCGCAGGTCCTAGTCGAAATGCACGATTACATCGGACACCGCGGAATCTACGCGACCCGAGCCTTCGTCGCGGAACGTTTCTGGTGGCCGGAAATGAAGTCCGACGTTGCCTGGTACGTCCGTAGCTGTCACCTGTGCCAGATCCGCCAGACTACTCGTATCCACATCCCTCCGACCATTCCGTACCCTGCTCCGCCGATGGTCCGCGTTCACGTCGACTCTATGGATATGCCAGGGACCTACAAGCACTTCTTCCACGCTCGGTGCGCTACTACGTCCTGGGTCGAAGGCCGAGCGTCCAAGTCGCAGACCGCGCAAGTCATCGGCGACTGGCTCTACCAAGATCTCCTGTGCCGGTGGGGCGCGGTCTCCGAGATCGTGTCCGACAACGGGTCCCCTGGATAGCCGCCCTCGAGTACCTCTCGAAGAAGTACCACGTCTTTCATATCCGTATCTCCGGCTACAATTCGCAGGCAAACGGAATAGTCGAAAGACCGCACTTCCACGTCCGGGACGGCCTCTTCAAGGCCTGCGACGGGGATGCCTCCCTATGGGTCTCCCGAGTATACACCACCCTCTGGGCGGACAGAGTCACCGTCCGACGACGCCTAGGCTGCTCTCCGTACTTCGCGGTCACCGGGACGAACCCAATCATGCCATTCGACATCGCTGAGGCGACCTACCTGATGCCGGTACCCACCAAGATGCTATCGACCGCCGAGCTCATCGTCCGACGCGCCATCGCACTCCAGAAGCGTCCGGAGCAGCTCAGCCTCCTGCGCTCTACGGTCTTCAAGCAGCGGGTCGAGGCAGCGCAGAAGTTCGAGCAGGACCACGCTCGGACAATCAAGTCCTTCAACTTCGAGCGCGGACGCCTCGTCCTCATGCGCAATACCGCCATCGAAAAGTCCCTCAACCGCAAGATGCGCCCCCGTTACCTCGGCCCCTACGTGGTCATCAAGCGGAACCGCGGCGGAGCATATGTCATCGCCGAACTCAACGGCGCCGTCTTCGACCGCCCCGTCGCCGCCTTCCGACTCATCCCGTACCTCGCCCGAGAAGCTATCTACGTGCCCGACGGTGCGCTCGACGTCTCCGACGACAAGCTCCGCATCATCGAAGCAACGGAGGTAGATGAGCAGGAGGACTTCGAGGACGTGGATTAACCACCCCGGGTTTAGCGCCCACGGAAGCGTCGACTGAGGACAGTCGACATTTCAGTGGGGAGGGGAGGGATATCCCGCGCCAAGCACTACATTACGAGAAACTATACCTACTGTTGCCCTTTACTTACGTCCCCCGTTCCCTTCCCTATGACAATCTATTCTCCTTCCGCACTACCGTCCGAATTTTCTCCGAGTCTCTAAGGGTCGTCTCACATTCCTTTACCTCTCCGGACCTTCCTATCAGGTTTCCTACGTGGCCAACTACCGGGCATATCGCGCCTCCGAGGCGTCCGAGCCCCGTCCGATGCGTTACAACATTCCTTTACATCTAGACACTAGTACTTACAATTCTGCCCCTACGGCGCACCACACTATCCTTACCACTCAGTCCAATTCAAAACAAGACAGCATTCATTTTCTTTGCATATACAAAGCATTCGAGACTACAAGGACAGACCAAGAAAATTATTACTGTACAAAGCGACCGAAGCCCACTAACGCTCCTGCTACTGACACAGGAGGACCGTCCGAGGCGTCCGAAGCGCAATCAGGCGTCCCCACCCCCAGGAGCACGGAACCGGAGGAGCTTCGCGACGAGGTCCTGTCCGGGGTCCGTCGCCGCGAGCCGCGAAAAGCTGATCTTGGGAGGCAGCTCCACCCCCTCCTCCTCCGACCGATACTTCCCGAAGGTCTCTCCGGTGAGCTCCTTCTCCCGCGTCATCCGAGCGACGAGCTCGTGGGCCTTCCCCCAGATGTCGTACACCAGCCGGTTGGCCTCCAGCCGGTTCTCCGCGACCAGCCGGTCGAACGGCGAGAGTCCGGACAAGTCCCCCTGGTAGGGGACGAGAAGGGAGCGGAGAACGAGACCCCCGCAGGCAAGGAGGTCCCCGCAGTCCCGGCAGGAGTCGTCGGAGGCGCAGTAGGAGCGGGCGCGTTCCAGGGAAGGACCTTGAAGACCGCCCAGCCCTTGTGCTTGTCGCGGAAGGCCGCGACCTCCGCGGGCTCGACGGTCGGAGCGAAGTCCGCTGGGATCGCAGTGGGCGCGATGGCGTCGGGCAGACCGACAGCTCGCAGCCGCTCCGCGAGTCCGTCCTGGTCGACGACTCGGAAACGCGGCGGTCCCGCTCGAAGATCGATGAACGGACGGCCATGTAGGATGTCGGGGGTTCCGGGGATAGGAACCCAGCCCTCGCCGTTGAAGAGGGCGATGGTCTTGCGGTTCCCTATCGAACGCTAAGGGTCAGCCACCGCGGAAGGCAGAGAAGAGGACGGACTTACAGGACATCTCGCCGAAGACGTGGAGCCGGCCACCGGCACCCTTGCGCGTCCTTCTTGCACTTCTGGCAGAGGCCGACCTTCCCCGACGGGAGGCAGCGGCCCCCCTTCGAGCGACAGTGGTCGCACTAAGGTCCTACAAGTTAGCAAACGATCGCCGCGGCAGGAACGAGCGGAGACTTACTGGTCCCTCGAAGGAGAGCAGCACTCCCTCCTCCGAGCCGCTCGTGGGGTCGGTCTTGGGCTTCTTCCTGCCGCCGCGCCGGCCAGAGCCACTGGCGGGCTTGCGCTTCTTGCTGCCACTGGGCTGGGGTTCCTGCGTCGTGCTGGCGAGCTCGTCGTCCTCGCTGGAACCTTCAGCGTCCTCATCGCCGCCGTCGTCCTGCGGAGGTTTCTGTCCCTGCGGAGTCTTCGGACCCGGCGGAGTCTTCGGACCCGGCGGAGCCTTCGAACCCTGCGGAGTCTTCGGCCCTTGCGGAGCCTTGCGCCCTTGCGGGGTCTTGGGGCCTTGAGAAGTCGTGCGTGCGGGCGGCGGGCTAGGAAGCGGCGAGATCCTGAAGAGTTTCGCTACGACGTCCGGGGCGAACGGGAGGTACTTGTCCTTGTCCGTAAATTCGAGAGCGCGAGGCTCGGAGGGGTCCGCGTTCGCGAGCAAGTTCACTACACGCCGGAGGTTAGCGCAAAAAGGGACGCCTCGGAGGCGTAGGAACGTACCGTAGTCCGAGACGGCGGTCTCCGCCTTCTGGTAGACCTCAAGCCGGCTCCGCGCCAGCTTCAGCTCGTGCTCCAAGTCCCGAGCCTCCGCGACGTCCGCGGGAGTGTTCCGCCGACCGGGTTTGACGCGGCGCGACACTTCCTGGAAGCGGGCCTCGGCGTTCTTGATGCCTTCCTGGTGGAGTTGGACTTGCGCGCGAGGAAGTCCGCGTCCCGGGCCAGGACCGCCTGGCTGCACTTGCGGAAGAACTCCCGCTGGAGCTCCGGGGGGCGTGCTCGCTGAACGTCCCCCAAAACGCGGGAAAGCGGGACCGGTATTCCCCGCTGGGTTCGGAAGGCGCGGCCTCCTAGAGGATTCAGTCGACCGCCCGGTTGGCCCCCGATGGCTCCGACAAACAGGGCGAAACTCACCAGGTAGCGGAGGAAGTGCTCCGCGGCCTCCCCGTAGTATCGGCCCGAGTAGGGGTGCAGCTCGTCCAGGACGAAGCCCTCGACGAAGGAGGCGAAGTTCGAGGCGTTGGTGAAGTCCTCGGGGTCGCTGAGGTCGACGTTAGGAGAGAGAGGGGCTGCCATGTTGAAGCGTCGAGGAGGGAGGAAGCGGTCAAGGAGCACGAGCGACCGAACGCGCCCGACGGCAGGTCTTTAAGGGAGCCTCGGAGGCAAAAAATTTCGCGTCCTCAATCACGAACGAAGGTCAAACAATCAGGAAGCACCGGGCTTCGCGACGTCACCGCGCCTTCGCCGTCAACGGAGTTCATCCGCTGTCATGCCGAAACGAGTAACTTTATTTCCGCTTTAGGACTATTCTACGGGCGCTCCGTCGACGCAGCGCGCCCTCCGCGCTATCCGCACGCCCTCCTGAGGAGTTCCCCGTCTCCGATCCTTCCTAGGCGTCCGAGCCCTCGATGATGTCTTCCCCCGCGTCGACGTCGTACACCACTCGCACCGGCGAGTCCGCTCCTAGCAGAACAAGGTCAGACCGTGCGGCACGCGTAGGAAGGGAGCGCTTACGAGCAACTGCGCGAGTTTCGCTTCGGAGCCGGCCGTCCTCGAGTGCGATGCGCTCGCGGCGGAGCTCTTCCTGTCGCTCCGCGAGTCGACGGATCTCCGCAGTAACACGGAAGGCCAGGGCCAGGTCCGGCCGTCGGGAACGATTCAGCACTAGGAGGCACTCTCGGGCGACCTGAAGCTCGCGAGAGACGTCCAGTTCCTCGGCAGACACCGCGGCCAAGCGCAACGCCCGGCGGGAGCTGTCTATCCGGCCCAGGAAGTCTCGCACGGCAGCGTTCCGGAGGCAGCCTCGATAGGCCACTCCGATAAGGTCGTCCGAGTACGCTCGCATAGCTCGAGTACCTGTCCGGGGGTGCATCCGAGGATCATCAGCCCGTCCTGGGCGGAAATCAGCACCGAAGGCACTCCGGAGAGGATAGGGACGTACCAGGAGATCAGCTATCGTCGACATGTCGCGTCGCAGCTCAACCTCGTCGTCGCCGAAATTTCCAGACTCAAGGTCCGCTTCGAGGAGAGACACCGCACCATCGGCGTACCGAAGAGCGTCCTCCCTCACGGTGATCCGGAGCTCGGCCAAGTCGCAGGTCCGTTCGGCATGGCGTTCGGTACTACAGGACAGTGCTGGATGGTACGGCGGCTTTAAATACTCGCAGGGGCCAGCCTATCGATGGTGTCGTTCCCCCCTCATCCCCCGCCAATCGGATGGACCGAGGACGGTCCAGATTTCAGTGGGGAGGGGATGATAGGTATCGGACACGTCTATGCACGGAATTTGCGCCCTTCCGGAGGTTCCACAGGAGCGAGCCCAGTACTCCCGACCGTCCTACGTCGGCCAGTATGCTCGCCACAGCCCCATACTCCTTCCCTATCGCTCCGTCACCCCTCCTACCGTCCGAACCCTCGCACAGGTCGGACAACGCGGTCTGCAGCCCGTCCGCACCGAGCGGCGGCCTGTCAGACGGTTCACGTCCCGATGAGACATCTAGCCGCAATTCCGGGGTCTCGTACGCAGCCTCGGTCACGGACGCATGGTCGGAGGGGTTCTGGAGCGTCCTTCACGCCAGTTGATTGGCCGGGTGGTTATCGCCGGAGTTGGAGCTCCGCGCCACCATCTTGGGTAAACGTCGGTCGCCAGCGCCTCGAACCGGTTGGGGCTCGGCGCGCGCGCTGGTTGGTTAGCTGTGGTTAAAGGCTGACAGCAGGTCCGTGCGCAAGGAGCTCCGCCCGCCCCTATTGGCTCAGGACCGTTTGCGAGGGCTTTCCGAGGCTTGCGTGCTGTCGTTAGGGTAGCTTTGCTTTTGTACCTTCGGTAGCACGGTGTGCAATTCAGATTCCGTTCTCCCCACAGTTCAGCTCTAAGTCTACCGCCGCCGCTCCGTGCTCACCGTCGAAAGTATCGCCGTCACCGTCAAGAAGTCCTACCGCCGTCGAGTCGATAAGTTCGAACCCGTTTCATCCGCTACTGTCTCCGTGGTCTCCGCTCCGTGTCCTACGTGGTTCGCACCCGTCGCGTCCGTGCGTCGGAAGTCTCCTCGCCGTCCGGGCAGGCACCGTTGAGTCCTCCCTACCGTCCGT